>LR990361.1:5000-1433240 GCA_905147345.3 Mythimna impura | reverse complement strand
TTACTCTTTCTTGCTCAAACGGCTGAACGGACTTGAATGAAATTGATAGATGCCATTGAAAAAGCCAAACCAAAAGGCTTTAAATGTAGATGCTATATGGCTGACCATAAACGTCTGGCGTGCGTGTATAACAAGATGTGTGAACGTGGAGGCAGCACAAGAAGTATGTAAGGAACATAGCAGGCGGTGTTCTGTGGTTTCTGTCATATGCGTCTGTATTTTTTAATGCACAGCCTTTTCAAGTAACAAATGAAAAGAAGAAATAAAGACACAACTAAGGAAAATATATGTCATTTCAGAAGACAGACTCCAAAAGATGCGGGGCTTACTCGCTTCACTCTTGCTTTGTAGGTTGATGGTTTATTGCTAAAGCTAATAAAGCATTTTTTACCCGACTGCCGAAGAAGGAGGGGAGGTAATGTTTTCTCCTAGCTAATTCACTACTTTATGTCCTATCGTTTCTCACTACAGGCTAAGAACAAAGCTGTCAGAGCTACAGTCCCGCCACGAGAAGCAGATCCGGCGGCCCGCGCTGGACGACACGTCGGAGCAGCAGCACATCCAGCGCCTCACCACCGAGATCGGGCGGCACTTCACGCAGGCTCACTCGCACCTCATCGCTATCAAGGGGCAGATACGACATGGTATGATCACAGCATCGTTTAATTTTTTCTCCGTAGTTGATGTGGGCAATGAGAGAGAGATCCCGGCTAAAGAAAATAAAAAAAAACTGGGCAAGTGCGAGTCGGGCTCACGCGCTGAGGGTGACCTATGAAAACAGTTCAATTACCGTAAAGTGACGAAGATTTTTCGCAAAAAAATTTTTTTTTTGGTGATGTAACTACAAATGTACAGTTTTAGTAGGTATATGGTTTATATTCAACTCGATACTTTCAAGCGTTTCCGAGATAAAGGGTCTTGACAGACAGACAGACGGACAAGAAAGTGATCCTATAAGGGTTCCGTTTTTTTCCTTTTGAGGTAGGTACGGAACCCTAAAAAAGCAGTTACACTTATAATTGCAAACGAGGCAGTCATCGTTTTTAATTTGATTTGTTTACCCGTACCTGATCTCAGAACAAGGCGTGATAAGAAATAGATAGGATTTGGGACACCGCATCATGGTAGATCGCTTATCTGTATGATTTAGGATCACTTGATAACTGGGCCGGGGCCACATTGTGTTATTGTTTCACTCAGGATACTGACGCGGTCTCGTACGTGAACGTTTCATCGCGAGGATACAAAGGCGAGCGTGACTCACCAATAACAATAACAATCAGTGTTCTGCCAGCAATCCTTTGAGTGACAGAGAGACGGGTTCTTCTTACCAATTCTTAAGGATCACATCCAGGCAAGACATAGCCCAAAGACTCGCCAAACTTAAGTTGCACAGCAGGGCACATTGCTCGCAGAACAGATGGTCGATGGGAACGAAAGGTTCGCGAATGGTGACCACGTACCGGAAGACGCAGCGTTGGAAGGCCTCCCAAAAGGTGGACCGATGTCCTGGTGAGGGTCGCGGGAATCCGATGGATGCGAGACTCACAGGACCAGTCATTATGACGACACTTGGGGGAGGCCTATGTCCAACAGTGGACGTCTTTTGGTTGAAATGATGATGATATCCAGGCCGTCCCGCTATCTCCTTCGTGGTTTGCCGCAGCCCCGTGTCGCTGTGTCTGGGCACCAATATTGTGTTTTACTGGTCCACAGCTCGTCAAACATATGGCAGACATGTCCTGTCCTGTCCCATTTAAGTTCGGCAGCTTTTTGAGCCACTTTGGAGTTCGCATATGTACGGATAGCTGCATCTATTGGGTAACCCTGTCACATTAAAATACCTTAGAAAAGGGGGTTAACCACTCGATGACGCTGCGCTGTCCGTGCCATTATACACGTGCTACTTGTATGTGAATTTACAGTCAATTATCCGTACTGCTCAAAACTTTCTTACAGATAAACTAAATTATTAACAGTTACGGCATGCTGGAAAATTTCAACCTTATTAACTCCATCTACGAACTATCCTTTTACAAACTATTATACAGTATAATTTCATCTATTTCCAGGTAACCCAACCGAACAGAAACTAACGACAAACGTGGTCCTAGCTCTAGTCACCATCCTCCAAGACCTGAGCGTGACCTTCCGCACCGCCCAGTCTACCTACCTGAAGTCCTTGACGTCCCGCGAGGAACGATCCAACGCGTACTTCGAACTACCCAACTTTGAAGAACTGAGCCTAGACGACAACGAACTCTTACCAGGTTTGTCTAGCAATCAAACAGACTTACTCTTCTCTCTACCAAGTACGTCGGGGACGCAGAAATTCGATGAAAACGACGATTATACACGACCAGCGTTAAGTCAAAAACAGTTGATGTTAATACAAGAAGAAAACACAAGAGATGTGGCCGAAAGAGAAGAGGAGGTGAACAAAATAGTGCGATCTATAGTCGATATGAATGATATATTCAAAGATTTAGCGCATATGGTCCACGAGCAAGGTACCGTATTAGATAGAATAGACTATAACATCGAACAAACTCAAGTCCAGGTCCACGAAGGTTATAAACAGCTACAGAAAGCAGAAAGATATCAGCGATCAAACAGAAAAATGCATTGTATTCTCATACTAGGTGTCACCATCATAGTTTTAGTAATACTACTCATTATAATAAAGAGTTAGTCGAGGTAAAAATAAGCAGAAATTGCCTTATTTTTCGTAGTCGAATGGCCGGACGGCTTTCCGGACCTTTGCAAGTTAGTTTTGAAGTTCAAATTTCCAGAATCTTGACGTAGGGTTTGAAAGAATTTGTTAATTGAAGGAGAGAACTTCTGACGTGTATAAGGTCGTTTACATAATGTTTTTTCTAAAGTAAATAAGAATGTGTAAACGTGCCTTTAACTATTTATTTCAGTTGCCAGCATAGTTCTGTTGTTATCGAATTAGTTGGGAACATACTAGTAGCAAGGATATCACCGGGCTTCCTATGTCAAAATTAAAGTTTAGAGAGTAAATTTAATCTGTTGAAAATAAGCCCGATAAAACCCCCCAGTTTTTGAAAGTCTCTAATCAGTGAATCTCCTGCTAGCTGTTCTATTCTGCCGCATGGCAGATGAGCTGTGGGCTAAAAGAGCAACTTATTGCTCCCATTAAACGCAAGGCGACATCGTGGCAGATAAAGGCGAATGTGGAGAGACGAGCTTGACTCTTACCGGAGGGATAGGTCCGTAATGGTTGAACACAGACGTGTGTGGAAAAAGGAGAATCATTTGGCTAGGAGTGCGACATAATGGGCTAATCAAAATCAGAGCCTATTCTGAACCACTCTCTGAGAAACGGCTTCATTCCACTCCTTCCATCTCTCGTAAACCTGCACATCCAACCTCCTTCCAGTTTTGGTGAAATTTATCCAGGCCATTCCGTCATCTTCTTCCTGGTCGGTCACAGGACACCAACTCAATGTTACTTTGGCCCACAGTTTTTACGGCATGCAGCAGACATATCGTAGCTCCTGTAAGGTGTTCTGAATCCAGGCCGGCTGGATTGTCAAAATCAGTCTCCGTGGGGCGTGGAATGCAAAGGGTAAATGAAGAAACACAGGTGTGTTTTTAGTCGGTAGAAGTCTGACTCTTCCTCTTACTCTATCCAGCGGCAGGAGTTATTTCATAACTTTTCCACCAAAAATAAGGAGTGCTAGATGTTTTTTAAAGTGACTAAAGTAAACCTCCATTTGAGAACTGAGATTTCAGAAACTGGATCATCACATCACACATTTTAAATTATTAAACCATTAAACATTTTCCTAAGAATATGAATTCCATTGAGTAATTATTGATATCTAAATTAAAGTGAATTATCTGTATATACGGCAAGCGACCATGTTATATTAAGATAAGAATTTAGGTAACGTTTTGATGAAGTAACTTTTTTTTGGGTTCTGAAAATTGGAAATAGGTATATCGGCTTTTGTCCTGCTTGGTATCAACACACATAGGAACTATTGCAGCACCATACTTTCCCACACTTATATAATTTTATATCTTTTTTTACTAAGTTTAAACATACTTAGCAAAATTATAGTGAACATTTCTTCAGGACCTAATTTATTATTAAAATTTTAATTCGGAATCTTAGATAATGTTTTACAACTGTGATCTCAATGTCATACATCACAAAGTTCAAACTCCATTGCAATCCATTCTCATATTAAATACTAGCGACCCTCGTTTATCGTTCATTCAATTAGTTAAAAACCGCAACAAAATTCGTTGCGTGGTTTTGGAGGAGTTCGTAAATAAACAGACAGACGCAAAAAGTGACTTTGTTTTATATATATGTACTAACTTCCCGCCCCAACTTCATACGGGTGTTATGCATGTATTACACACCTAAACCTTCCTCATGAATCATTCTGTCTATTGGTGAGTGAATACTGCATGAAAATCCGTTCAATAATTGAGTTTATGGCGATCACACAGATAGACAGACGCGGTGGGGGACTTTTTTTTGTAATATATAAGGATAGGGTAAAGGTGGGCACACGTGGGCCACGTACGCCGATCCGGCTCCATACATTTTATATGAAAGAAAAGAAAGAAAGAAAAACATTTTATTTGCCGGAAAAGGCGCAAACTTATAACTAACATATTGCAAACATTTTGCAAGACAAAAACATAATTAATTAAAAATAACATATATACGCCACGTCCGAGCAAAACGGCCGTACGCTCAGCATAATGCTGTGTCCACACGTAAAAATGCGACTAGTCCACAGCGCTGGTTTTCAGAGTGGACCGGTGACGTTATCGACTAACAGATGTCGGCAACGGTATTGTGTACCAATAGATTTGAGTAAAATAAATATAAATAAATTTTTAGGACAAAGTCATAAATGGAAATAACAGTAATAAATAAATAGTGAGGACATACAATTATCTACATATATATAAAGTGGCAACTAGCTTTGTAGAGCTACATTAGATCCACGCCACGCGACGCGCCGCTACGTGTACTAATCAGGCGTGGCCCACGTGTGCGTCGGTTTAATTTAGTTCACGCTTAATTCTGTTTGTTACATTTTCAGTTCACGACATAACGGGTGAACGAATCTGGGGCCCCACCATGACGTCTAAAAATAATCAAACTCCGTTGTGAGAAAGGGACAATGCTATTCGTTCTGTATAGCTCCGTCTCTCTCTCACACTGGATTTAATAATATTATATATTATGATGATGGACCCCCTGATGAAACTTAGCACTTTTGTTCTGGGAGTATTTTCCCTTATAATTTCGCAGTAGGTATAAGTTCGGGCGAGTACACGCGAGTAAAAAAAGGAATTATTTATCAGAAATGGTCATTCAAAAATTTACTTTGTCTACATCACTCTAAGGTAGAAAGTCTAATCTATTACTGAACTGGCAATGCGTGTAAATGATTTAAGGTTCTGAATTGAAGTTTGATTCAAATATTTTGTTGTATAAACTAATGCACATATTCTAGTCTCTATGTCTATATTGTAAGATATTATGTAAGTATTAATTAAGGCGTATTTATTGTATTACCAGTTAAATGTGTGACTGTGAGTGGTAGATTGTTATTGAGCAGAAAAAATAAATTAAAAAAGACATTTTCCAATTGTTTCTGTGGTCGTTAAGATGAATGGCGTAGTATAGCCAAGAATCTTGACTAATACTAGGTGGCTCTTGTTAGGAAGTTGAATCAAGGATCAAATTTTTTTTCGCTTTTTCTCCTATATTCATTCGTGCAGCCTAGAGATTCGTCTAACATCTGAGGAGGCTCTCGCTAGACTCTAGAACAAGGGCTTGGTACAGAAAGTATACCTGGACACGCCGCGTCTTAGGAGGTTTCACTCTTTAGAGTTTTGAGCCAGTGACTTGAACCCTGATACTTGTGCCACTATTCCACGAGTTTTTAAAGAAATACATATTTTAAAATAGAAAAGTGTTTGTGAAGTAATGACATCACTTCACAATAAGGTCCGACCGAACCTTGTTTTTTTGTCTCGGCCGAGACCGAGACCGAGACCGAGAATAAAATAAATTCTCGGCCGAGACCGAGACCGAGACCGAGACATGGCGCTATAACATTTAGTATGTTAAATCTCGAAATAATACGAAATAGTGCTTGTTTCAGCAATTTTTTATTTTACGTACCTATTCAAAACACTTAGAAATCAAAGTCGAACAGAACTATATTTTAACATAAAAAAAAAGTAATTTTTATTGTGAATATTAAAAACATTTAGTAACACTTCGTAATCAAAATCGAACAGAACTATATTTTAACATAGAAAAAAAAAATGAGAATATTAAAAACACTTGGTAACGCTTAGGCACCGAATAGGTACATAAGCATAGGTACATAGGTAAACGCACGATCGACGCGCGACGTGTTTAAAAAGTAAGTCTTTAAAAAAGCTGCGTATGTATTTCACATAATTATTAAATAATGCCGATCGACAGATGTAAATATGAAATAATGATACCATTCCGCTAATTACAACAACACAACAAGTAAAAAAGGAAGAAATGAAATAAGACTAGATACCTACTTACCAATTTAAACTCACATAAACCAAACCAATTCAATTCGCACGCAACTTTTTCACTTATCTATTAACAATAATTCTTGTCAAATAACAATCCGTGAATTATGTTTATTTAAATCACTATTCCAAATATTGACAATAAATTGACATACATGTAAAAAACAAATGAGATACGAAAGGTATTTCCCCGACAAGTCAGCGCTTGTTGACGTTAAGCCATTAGCCAATCAATCAGCAATCGTAAACAGAAACGCGAGTAACGTCAAACCTGCACCTAATTCGCCCATCCGTCGGTAGATGGAGCGATAAGCTCTAAATCTAGGGAAAATAAAAGATTTGTTGGACCTCAAGAAGTCTCGGCCATGGCCGAGATTCTCGGCGTAAATCAGGCCGAGAACGAGACCGAGAATCTCGGCCTGATTTTTAGCCGAGAATGACTGGAACCGAGACCGAGACCGAGATCTCGGTCGGACCTTACTTCACAACCACTTGGCAGGCTTTAAATTGAATGAATTAGCGAAATCATATGATGTTTTTTTACCCATTTGTCTTCCGTTTGACGTGGAGTGTTGCTTGCTTACCTTGTATTTATATTTTTCTGCTCAAGCAATATCGTTATTGTTATAGCATGTTAGTGAGTGTGTGTGCCAATGTTGCCAAGTAAAGAGCAGTGTTTTCATTATTATGTAGACTAAATGCGAATTTAATTTATTTTTGTCTGAAATTAAACATTTATTTCATCTAAAAACATTATTATTTTTGTAAAATAAAACGCTAGAGTTGATAATAATTTATTTAAATTTTATTTATGTGAAAATAACGCAATAAATAATTGCTGTAAAATTCTATAAAATTCTATAAAATGGTAGCGAAAAAGCTCCATCGCTTTGAAAAAGACGCATATAATAGTAAACCTACTAAGATGTAAACTTTTGTATGTACCTAATGTATTTATTTACGAAGTTGTGTAAATATTGTTTACTTATAAATGACATCAAAGTGATTATATAACAAATTATTCAAACCTTTTCTTCTGTTTTATTCATTTAATAAGTGCCTGAGGCCCGAAACTGCGTTAAACTGAATCCCGTGACGGGCACCCGTTATGTGACAAAGCGCGTGTGCACGCACGTATTCACGCGAACGGTCTCCGTCGCGGAAACTGGATTATTACCTGCGCAGTGTCGCTAGTTCAATTTTATTCCCTGCTTGAAACTGTGTTTCCGCTATTTCCCTATGGCCCTAGAAGGCAAAAAGCTACTGAAGGAATATACGTAGGTTTTAAGCGAGAACTACACTACACCGACGCACACGTGACCACGCCTGACTTATACGTAGCGGCACGTTTAGATTAGATCCATGCCACGCTCTGCAAGTCTAGTTGCCATATAATATGTATATAAGTATGATAGGCTTTTAATAAACTAGTGCGCCTTACCATCAATGATTGCATCACTGCTTACCATCAGGTGGGATCGCAGTCAAGCACTGGTTTATATCAATTAAAAAAAAGAATGGAGACCGACGCGCCTAGATCGGCGTACGTGGCCCACGTGTGCGCAGTGTAGTTCTACCTTTAGTCTGACACTCCCTCTCACTACCCAGAGCGGGAGGAGTCATTTAATGATTTCTCAATCCAAAAAAAATAATTAGTGTGTAATTGTATAAAATGATCGCACTTAGCACTTAGCGGTTGCTTTGCGGTGCCCGTTTCTTCCGAAGTCACATGCAGCCTTACGAATCAATCAGACATATAGCGTGGATGGAAATGGACATTACATAATGCGTGTAGGCGGGTTACCTTCGGTCAGAGCTTCGCATACTAACCCATATACTCATCTGACCTACTTACTCTCTGTGTCCGTTTTGATTATGACGACTAGTATCTTTGAATTGAAGCGACTAGGCAACTGTTAGTCGAAAAACAAATAGGTAAAAAAATTTATTTATTTTTTGTAAATAGGTAGGCATACCTATACTTTTTTAACCAACTTCAAAAAGAAGAAGGTTATTTGAGTGGGAAATCATCAAAGGACTGCCGCTCTGGTTGGAGTGAGGGGAGGGTCAAACTTTGACTGACTTAGGATGTTTTTAATATCGTGTGGATTTCATCACGCATGCGGGACTGCTGCCCGATATCACGCCCCACACCCCGCGCCGCGTGCGTATTCCACGCATTACAATAAATACTTGTATGAAAAGGACATTTGCGCGTGCGGAGCAATGTTTCGCGTTTCGCTTGACTATTTTGGTTAGGTATAACAGTTCTGCCGCATCTTAAAATTGTGAAAGGCAGTCATTGTGTGCTATCTCCGCTGTAACGCTTCTACATACTTAATACTTATGTCGCAGCCGTAGATACCTATAGTTTATAACTTTATATCAGCCATTAGCTGAATTGAAATCTGGCTGAACGAGGTAACAGCATTACATTTCAGTGACGTTTTTCGAATATACAAAGCTGAATTTTCTATGGACAACAATAATAAATTGTAGTTTATAGTTTCTAAAACCCATCTTAATTCTTTTGGTTGCCCTTTACCACGGTAATATTATCTATACAGTATTGTAACTCGGCCGTATTTTTGAAATAAATGCCTACAGCTGCGCGGTACGTAAACATGCGATAGGGCTGCCCGCACTATGGCTGCCCGCCTCCAGCATTTTTACATTTGCCTACTTTGTGTTTCCATTTCCATTTAGTTTTGTGATTGTAAATATACCTACTTTTTTTATATAAACAAATAAAATACTTTGTGAATTGAATAGGTAGTGTTCAATATTTGCGACCGAAAAATATTTGCGCCTCGACTGAGACGTACCTACAAAATGCTTTATTATTAAATTTTAAAGTACAAAAATCCGCATTCTAAAGCTTAATTAAAAATTGTTTTGGGAAACATGGACAAGGTGGAGAAAAAGGAATATCTTTTACTTGGTTATAGATAGATACCTGCAGCTACTTTACAATTTATATGTTTGGTTTTAAATGAAGAATTCATGCAACCAAAAACAGCACAATATATCCTACTCGTCATATTAAATATATAAATATGTACTTGAACTTATTTTCATTGCAAAAATCGCGCGGCACAGACGCGACTGTCTGCATCCCGAGCGCACCTCGAGATCGAGGCGCGTAGGTATAGCTCGCGTTTCGTCCATTTGTATGAAGTTGGAATACTGTATAGATAATATTACCGTGCCTTTACGTTCTAGGACCGCGGTAACTTTCGAAACATCTCACAATCTGGGCAACTAAGCCCCTAGTTTATTTTCATAAGTTACCCCCCACAGAGTATTTACTACATATTTTTCAGAGAGAACATTACAAGAGACAGTTAGCGTTTATTGCAGAAAGGATTTCTTTTCTTTCCTAATTAACCGCCTACGTCGAATATATCCGACAAACACTGTCGCGTTTATTACGCCACGGTCGCACATCCACGACCAAATACTCCGTCTCGTCAGCTCTTCTGTCACATAGGGGGATTAAAGAGCTAAACGAAAACACCCGTCGGACCAATCCATTGTCGTGTTGTGACAATATGTTGATAGGAACTGTTCTAATAGATCAGTAGATTTATTAATAACAAGTCATATTTTTTTATGAGGTTAAAACAATATACGACCTCATTTATATTTTGACGGTAGGGTTAGCGCAGTGGTTGAGCGATTGGCTGCTGCGTTACGTGTAGCGGGTTCGATTCCCGCAAGAAACCAATATTAGTAGAGATAAGTGTTCCGGGTCAGGGTGTCTTGTTTATGCGAGTTTACATGTACGGTACCTGAATCGTTCCTAGTGTGGGGCAACATTTATTAATTAAATAAAAAGAAACAAGTACTTTTTAATAGCCTGTCCCACCGCTGGACAAAGGCCTCCCCAGCAGCTCCTTTCTCCTTCCTAACCTCTAATATGATCAGATCGTCACACCACCTTCGCCGCGGTCGACCTAGACTTTCTAGCTAAGAAAGAAAAAACTCCTTCCTGCACAAAACGTTATCTACATTATTATGTTATTTTTTTCTAAAGAGTCGACGTGTTCACTAGCAAAGTGTAATAATAATAATAATAAGACCCTCACCCTTCTGGCACAGTAAAGATATTATGGAACTGTGCTTCTGGGTAGGCGTTATAAGGGCGTTGACCCAGGATCTCGCATAATTATGGCACTATCCTACCTACCACCACTACTACTATTTACTACAAAGTCACCTCTACATGATAGTCAATGATAAAAATATTAGGCCGAGTATAGGTAGAAAGTAAACAAAATACATCAATTGCACTAAAGAATTATAATTGTCAGTGATCTCATTTTACAGACATAACTCCATCAGTTGAGATAGTGAGCTGACGAGCTCAACCAACTAGAATTCACAAAATTACACCTTCAAAAACAAACTGGGTAACATTGACAATAAAAATAGTATTTATTAAGTGTAAGTGATTCTATACAAAATTAAGACTGGGAAGTAACAAGGAGCAAATTCTACTTGATACATCAAGTTGGGTCAGATTGAATCTTAATAACTATATATAGGTTTTACAATATAAATTTTGATATTATGCTTTCAGGTAATCTATCACAGTCATAATACACCTACAATTTACTATCTACACAGCAGAGTTTAGTCAAAAAATGGAATTATAAAAAGCTAGAACCGAGTAGAATCCACTTTAGGGGAGAACAGAAACAGAACTCGTCAGCACAGATCTCTTTACATGCATTCAAACATTCAATTCACAACACAAAATACAATGCAAAATCAAAAATATGTTTTTCTTTAATGACAAACAAAACACAAGTCCACTATGAGTCTCTGTGCTTATTGTAAAATTCATCTACATATTTCTTATAAGCTGGCTGGTTGGGCCACAGGTACGATGCTTGTTGGTTTAAAGGACTGTGCGTGTTTGGCTCGGCTAATAGGCTCTGGATGGACAGTAGCACAGTGCGAACATCGTACAGTGCCGTCCACTTGTCCTTCAAAATATCTAAACATATTAAACCACAGGTATCTACATTAGGGTGAAAGCATGGAGTTATAAACTTCACCATAGGCGGGGCATAGGGGTACGAGTTTGGAAACTCTAATGACAGTTTGTACTTGTGGCCTGCGTACACAGTCTCTTGCGGGCCATTAATGGTGCCAATCCATTTGAATAGGTTCTCACTCTCAGGAAATGCTGATATGCCTTTGTCAGCACAACGCATCAACTCCATTAATTCTTTTTGAAGGCTGCCAACAAAGAAACACATAAATTACTCGTTAGTTCAGATAGATGTGAGACCCAAACATTTCGTAAACCAGTTTGGTTTTGAACAGTTTTACGAGTCGTCATTGATGATATGGACAAAGTAAAGTTTTTATAGCTAATGCATGTTGTATGTGGAGGTCAAAACGAAGTCAGACGGTTCTTTTTTGTGAAGATACACGTCACTGACCACAGCAGACCATTTTACAGTCAACGTCAATTTCGTTACCTGAAGAGAAACCGTTAGGCCCCCAACGAGCAATAGTGATTCGATTTGTAACCATACGCTTGTAAAACGTATTGTATCATCTAATTAACCTGCAACTGTGAACCTAATATGAAATAGGAGGTGCAACAATTTACACAAAGCATATCACAATGTCGTTTTACTTACCGTTTACTCACAGCATGATTATCTTTTAGTTTTATCGTATCTTCATTTTGTTTAGCTGGATTTGACGACGAAGCGTAGTGTGGATTAATATTTTGAGCCATAATATGTGGAGCGAATAAAATCAGATGCCTCCAATTCTACTAAATTTCTGTTAAACGAAGACAACTTCCTGTTTAATTTGAAAAAGCTCAATTTTTATTGGATATTTCACACACATTTGACAGCGATACGTAATGGCGGCAATTAACGTTGTGTTCAGCGCCATCTATAATACTAATATCGACATAACTGACTTCATTCGTTCGATTATCTATGGTAGTAGTGTATGGTAAAAAAATGTCAATCGCAAGCTTGCAATACGATAAGTTCAAGAAGTAACCCACGGGCCCGGGACGGGATGAATGGAAATAATAGAGGAAGGCCTTTACCCAACACTGAGACAGAACATTAGGTATAGGCTAATTATAATATTAATAAGGTGTTTAAAAATGGATGACGCTTGCTGTAATATCGATTTTTCTAATTAACGCTACAACCTCACATACCAACCACTATTTTTTACACATCCCGAAGACTCCAAAGTTCTTAATTTATTTATTCATTCATTGAATCGAACAATAACATCCTTGATAGGTGTTCAAGGCTTTTGTATAAATCACAACGACTAATTCTGAAAAGAACCGTTTCCATGTCCATGACTAATTTTAACTATAAATTAGTGATAGTTTAATTATTTCATGAGACTTCAAAGCTTTCTAAGTCAAATGCTCCAAATACCTACATTATAAGATTGCCTGCTTTGTCAAATTTACTTTCACTTTCGTAATTCATTTGAGCGTGAAATTGAAAATCAGTGACGGGATTATTTAATAGAAAAGGAAAAGTTTACTTAGTAGTCTATTTAAGATGTCGATATCAATAAATTATGCTTAGTTTAGATTAAGGTTTTCGTGAGGAAATAATAGTGCAACGTTCTTAACTGACGAAATGGCTTTTAGAGTAAGTAAATCAGTATAATTATTTTTTTCGTTTTTAGTTTACAGTATTGTCCATTATTACGCGTTTCAATTGTTAAGTTTTTTTTTTCTACAATAGGAAAAATGAGTTATGTGACACAAAGGAAAAAAGTAAAATATTGTAGAAATAATGCATAAACCATAAACAAATCCTACATATTCATTCATTCAAAATACTCTTTATCCCAGCGTTCCGAATTGCGATAAAAGTGATTATATCGTGAATCCAACCAAATATAGTAGTCACAGTAAATAAAGGCTATTGAGTTATAATTGTGACGTTTCGCGTTGGTCGGATTTGCGATATTAACGCTTTTGTCGCACTCGGAACGCAAGGTATGGCATTCCATTCAATCAATAATTTGTCCTGTCAGTTCTGTCTGTCATTCGACTGTTGTCGTAATTTTATAAATATTAATTTGTGGCGTGTTTTGCTCCCAAAACGTTTGCTTCAGTTGTTAAATACTATAATTCAGAAAATACACTTCACGGTTCAAAATGCTTTGTTTAGTAATGTTTGATTCCACCGTTATTACGGGGTCTGAAGGTACAGATGTGTCATCGTTGAAACGTGGTATTTCACAAAAATATGGTGTTCCGATAGAAGACCTATACGCTACGCTCAACGGGAGGCCCGTGTCTGATAGTTACGACATCACAGCGGGTAACAATGTCGTTAGATTGTCTACAAGACTCGTCGGAGGGAAAGGCGGATTCGGATCTATGTTACGTGCTATAGGAGCGCAAATAGAGAAAACTACGAACCGGGAAGCTTGCAGAGACCTCTCTGGGCGTCGATTACGTGACATCAATGAAGAGAAAAGGCTTCGAAAGTGGTTGGAAGGGCAAGAAGACAGGGAAAAAGAGGCAGCTGAGAGAAAACAGAAGAAACTTGAGAGGCTTGTAGCAGAACCTAAGATTGAAGTGAACTTGAACCCTGCATATGAAAAGGAGCGTAAAGATCTGCCTGAGCGTGTGAACTCGGCTGTGGAAGCTGGCTGGCAGGCTGCTGGATCTTCAAATGCTATGAAACGAAAATCGGACAGTGAAAAGGCCAAACCAAAGAAAGCTAAGCTTTGGATTGATGCGGAGTTGTCTGATTGCTCATCATTGAGTGAAGATGAAGAGGAGGAGGAAAAGACAGCAAGTCCTGGACAGCAGATATCCACTGACAGTGGAAATGAGTCTGACAGGGCTTCTGCGAGCAGTAAATAGGACTAATATGACTAATTATGTCATTATGTTATGACTGTAAATTATAATTATAAAATATAATATTTTTGTGTAATATTCCAGCAGGTTGAATTTGCTACAACTTGATATATTTTTAAAGTACATATTGATTAGTTATATATAAATTGGTGTATATATTATATATAAAGTTTTTCCACTTTTAATATTATTATAAATGGGTAAATCTTTTGTATAATATGACAGCATGGTGGGCACAGTGGTTGAGCAATTGGCTGCTGTACTGCGGGTTGTGGGTTCCATCCCACAACAGAACAAATACTGGTATGGCCTATAGATAGGTGTTCCAGGTCTGGACATCTTGTGAATGTGAGTTTACACGTTTGTCATGATACGGGAGTAATTCCTAGTATGGGGCAGTTTATTAAAAAAAAAGCACTCGGAAGAAAACTGCACTACCATACAAAACTATTGAAACTTTTTAAAAACATTCACTAATTTTGAAGAAACCTTTGCGTTTGTAAATTATGTGAAGTTATTTGATTAGGTTTACATTATTTGTTAAACTTTTATATTAAATTAATGACTTGTGTTTAATTAAGGTATTCTATAATTAGTATTAAATATATTTTTAGCCAACTAATTGTTTTGGTTTTTAATCTAATCCTTAACTATAGGCAAACCCAAGCAGTCATTGTAGTGATGTTTACTATAACGCGATTGAGACTCACTAGATGTCGCTATAAGGTTACTGGTTCTTGTGCATAGATGGCGCTGCTAGTAACGTGCCGCATGCGCAAACATTTCGTTAGAAGAAATAACAAAAAAATACATATATCTGTTTTTATTGTAGTAAGAAAAATACCATCTCGAAACTATAACAGACAGAGACAGGAATAAGATGATTGAGCAGATTAGCTGCCAAAATAGCCTATTACAGCATCTGAAAGGGAAACCGTGGTCCTAGGACGCAAATGGCGTCTGAAGGACAGGTGTGGTTTTAGTCAGTAAAAATCTGACACGCCCTCACGCTCCACCCTGCAGCGAGAGAAACCATTGGCACTTTTATTAGTAGCGTAGTATTCGCCTCGTCTCTGTGATTGTAGTAGGTCATAAATCCATAATCCATCACGTAGGCCCAATCGGGTATGTGGACTAATGTGGATGTCATGAGTTTTCCAATTTTGGACCTTGGACATGATTCTTCACGCACATGCACATCAATACCGGAAGAGGCAGCGTTGGAAGGCCTCTCATAAGGTAGACCAATGACCTGGTGAGAGTCGCGGTTATCCGTTAGATGCGAGACGCACAGGAACGATAAATAATAATGATAAATGATATTTTATTTTTTTATTTTTTTGTAAATAGGTTTAAAAAAAATACCAGAAATAAGGTACTTTTATACGTTTTAGGTAAAGGTCCCTCCACTGTGTGGACCGCCCGGAGGACACGGTGGAGCACACGGTGGAGGTGTGCCCCGCTTGGGCAGAGCAACGCCGTGTCCTCGTGGGGGCGATCGGCGGCGGCGATCTCTCGCGCCGGGCTTTGGTACAGGCCATGGTCCGGAGCGAGGAGGAGTGGCAGGCGGTCGCCTCCTTCTGCGAAGCAGTAATGCTAGCAAAGGAGGCGGCCGATCGCGTGAGGCAACGGTCCTCACGCCCCAGCCGCTGCGCCGCCGGGATTCCGATCCCGATTTCCCGTCACCGTAGGCGCGGGCTTGCGGACGGCGAGCAATGGGTAGCCCGCCGTCCGAACGTACGGTAACCGTCCGGACCAAGCCCAAGTCGTCGACGGCGCGTATTGTTCCACGCGCGCCTCAGGGAGATGTCAGCAAATCGTAGGGGCCCAGCAGGGTCGAAGCCTACTGGGGCCATGGGTAGTGTGAAAACGAAACCCGGGGCCCTGGGACGAAGGCAACGAAGGAACAGGAGTGGGTTTCATCCGAATACTAGCGTAAGGCCTTGCGCGCACTGCCTTGCGGTGGAACAGGTATTCTACCGTACGGTAGAATAAACGCATTCACAGGGCCGCGCACTACGGTGAAAAAAACGCACGTTTTAACCGACTTCAAAAATAGGAGGAGGTTATCAATTCGGTTGTATTTTTTATCATCATTTTTTTATGTTTGTTACCTCAGAACTCCGTCGTTTATAGACCGATTTGCAATTTTTTTTTCCCTTTATAGGAAAAATCCAATTCTGATGATGGGATCCATGAGGAATCAAGGGTACTCCTCAAAAATTATAGGCCACCTTATTGTGATTTTGGTATTTTCATCGAGAACTTAACATTTACAGTCAAAAAGTAACATTTGGTGAAGTGGAACTGATGAAGAAGACCAGAAATGGTCAACGGAACTTCATACTCACATAGATATCACAATGCAGATAGTTAAGTAACTATAACAATATAAATAAATAAATGGTTCTGAATAGTTACGTTAAAAATGGTATAATCGAAGTGATCTGATGATGATGATGGAGCCGGAAGGTGGAAGGTAGACACAGGAACTTCGTAATAAAACAATGTAACCTAGCAGTGTTTGGGTTAATTTGAATTGTCATAAGAAATAAGCACTCTGTTTACAAGTGTATCGCAGCTAAAAAGTGTTAAATAAACAACTCTACGAAAATAAAAATAAAAAACTTCACTAAAAAAAAACACTAAAAGGATCAAAATAACTTTAATTTCGGAAATCGGGGTTTTTAGGTATTGTTTGTTTCTCCGAAATTTTTATTTGTTTTTATTTTTATTAGTGTTTTTTTTTGCGAGAGGCCAACGGTGATTTTACCGCATGCGTTTATTTCACAGCAATGCGCGCACTTCTATGACACTCCATAGGTACTTCACAGATTATGCGTTAGAAAAACGCAAGGCAGTGCGCGCTAGGCCTTAACGCTCTGCTTCCATAGGTCGTAGCATGGTGTTAAATAGCCTATACCTACTATATCTAAGTCATGAATCTGGTTATCCCATACATAAAGATTTTTTTCCAATCCGACTGGTAGTTCCAGAGATTAGTGCGTATAAACAAACAAAAATCTTTTCGGTTTTACTATCTTTTTATAGCAGTATATAATTCTGCTGTACGTGTGTTTGTTACTGAACTTCTCTTAAACCGCTTGACAGATTTGGATTAAATTTTATGTGTATATTTCAGTGGGCCCCTGGATGGACCTTGACCTTGTTTTCTTTAGAAGTTTTTTTTTTTGTTTCAAATACATAGTATAACAATGTTGAATTAAGTTTATTGTAGTGGGATAAATGGAACGACTGATTAAGTATTAAAAACCTTGCTACCTCAAAATCCTGCAATGCTATTTCAGTCAATTTTATCTATATATGTATGTATTTAGAAATATATAAGTATGTTTATCAGTTGTCTAGTACCCATAACACAAGCTCTGCTTAGCTTGGGACTAGACGGCGTTGTGTGATAGTTGTGGAAAAAAAAAAAAAAAAAAATATAATGATGCGTTCTTACCAAATGTTTATTAACAAATCCTAATTAAACTTATAGAGGAATGTGTGGACGGTGATACTGCTGCTGTCCCTGCTGGCGCTGGTGGTTGCCAGACCTCAGGAGTTCGATGACGACGAGGATGATCACGAGGGAGCTGACGCCAGAAAAGGTAACTATACGTAAAAACAAAACACAATGCATTTTTCATACATATCGACCCATTTTAGAAAGAAAATAATTGTAAACGACAGTTAGCGTTTTTTGCAAGAATGGCCTTAGGCCTTCCTCTCCCATTTCCACACACGACTGTCCTCAACCATTACGGGTCAATCTCTCCGGTAGTTATCAAGCTCAACTCTTCACCTTCACCTTGGTCTATCGCGATGTCGCCTTGCTTTTAATGTGACCCAATAAGTGGCTCATCTGAGATGCGGCAGACATTTCCGGCCCAAAGAGATTGGTCCGGCCCAATCTCACTTTGGAGTAGCAACTTTTCGGGTAACTTGTTTTATCTTAGTTTTGGCGCGCAATATTGTGTTCCTTACACGTTCGGAAATTTGAACCCCATTCGATACTGCGCTCCATGGTTCGCTGACAATTGACTTTTATTGCTTACAAGCTTTTGTCCGCCGCTTCGCCCGCGTACATCAAATATAGTCAGGAATAAATCAGCTTCATATCGGTAAAAAAAATTTAGGGCGGAATTCACCATTAAAACTAATCGCGTTTTTTACTTGTCTGTATTTTTCTTTTGTTGTATTTTTACAAGTGACAGTAGTGACAACGGCTAAACGCGATTATGCGAGCCAAACGTTAAAACGCGATTAGTTTTATTGGTGGATTCCGCCCTTAGTAATCGGACCAGTATTTCCAGAGATTACCTCCTACAAACAAAAAAAACAAACTTTACCTCTTTGTTATATTATATGTATAGTGTAGATTTTAAATAAAGCCTTAAAACCTACTTACTAAATAGTAAGTACTCAATCGCTCAGCTATGGACTCAGCTTTTGTTAACGTGAGCTTAGAGATAAGTTAAAGTAGGTACATATATCTATCAAGATAAGCTATCGTATCCGGAATTTGCGTTGCTTATTTGTTTAAGTGACATTTTTACGGTTTTCCTAAAAAAAGGTGACATCACGCTTTTATCATCGAAGGGTGTTGACACTTTGACAGATATTTAGTTGCCAGCGCTGTTCAGGCACAGGGCGCAGACGCTGGAGGAGCGGAGAAATTATCAAACCAGGGTCAAGTTTTGGATCATGCTTGATAGATAGTAGTATACATACAATACCTGCCCCCCTAGCCAAGTTACGACCGTTTCGTTTCAATTCTCTTGCGTCGAACGCCTCGAGTATAGGGTTACCAGATGACAGGAATTTTCCTGACATGTCCGGAATTTCAGCTGTCTGTCAGGGAAACAGGGAAAGTTGAAAATTTTCAGGAATTTAAAAAAAAGGAGAAAAATATAAGAAATTAAATTTTAATCAAATAATGAAATCTTATAATTAACAACCAATTAATTAATTATTAAGTATTCATCTGATCCTCATATTTTTTATTGCTGTATATAGATTTCAGCAACTGCTGATCTTTCATAACAATTTTATGAAAGTCTTCACATGCATCTAACACTCATACTCAGACTCCCACGCGCCGCGCGCGAGTTTGTAAAATAATATAATTTTCTGCCAAAATGTCAGGAAAAATTTGCTGAAATGGGGGTTTTTTCAGGAAAACTTATTTTTCGGATCTGGTAACCCTACTCGAGTAGGCCACGCCGATTTCTTTGTTCTGAGCGTTGAGATGACGTCAGAACAAAGGAATCGGAGGCGTGGCGAGCAAAATAACTTTAATTTCAGTCGGTGTTAAATAAAAAACAAACAATACCGAGAAACATCGACTTCCGAAATTAAAGTTATAGTGATCTTGTTTCTTGAGTTTATGTATTCTGCAGTTACCCTTGAATATTAAATGCGTGCTTTAATTTACTACAAGTCAAATTAACATTTTTAATTATTTTTTTTTCACAGCCGACCCGGCCCGTGTGCAGATAAAGGTGTACCGAGGGCCCACGAAAAATGATGGATACGCCCCCTGGGGGTTCTGGGTCAAGCAGCCCTCCGATGAAGAATAAAAAAGAAAGAAAGCCTTAGAAATTAATTAAATATAGTTGATAGATAAAATAATACGTACACGTATATCATTGTTTTTAAGACTTTAATAAGTTATGTTTAATATGTTTGTATGTGTCACCGAAAACATTGTAATCACTGTTGGTTTGTGAAAAATCCAGCGAAATTGTAAACTCTATAATTTCAATAAGGCTCGAATACATTGTAAATTGTCTTTGGATTAGATTTATTATATTTGAAACTAGCTTCTACTAGCGATTTCGCCTGCGTGAAAGTAGGTTTCTCCATACAAACTTTGGACCCCCTTTTTATCCCCTTGGGGAGTGAATTTTGGAAAATCCTCTCTTAGTGCTCGCCTATCTCAGAAAAGGAAATTTTGTGCAAAATTTCACACTCCTATTCCCAGTAGTTACGGCTGTGCGTTGATATGTCAGTCAGGGCGCCAACGCTGCGTTAAGTTGGCGGACGCAGGGCGCCCGCGCGGGCACCCGTCGCATGACTTCGCGCGTGTTTCGTGTCGCTATTTCAACTTTAACGGTGTGCATGTAGTCGTGTCCATGGAGAACTTTAATGTATTATTACGTGGCAAAACGGGCGATGGGCGCGGCACCCCGCGTCGCGTGCCCGCGCGGTGCACCGCGACGGCGCACTTTTGTATGGGATCGTGCGGGCGCCCGCTTAACGCAGCGTCGGCCCTTAGTCAGTTTTTCCTTTTATATATAAGTATATATGATTCATAACATACGGAGAGTGTACACTCTCGCAAGATTTTTCACAATTTTACGGTGTTAGCAATTATCCGGTAACAAATAGACTTCGGACTGCCACCCGACCCGGGTATCGAACCCTGGACGTCCACTAGACCAAGAAGCATTTTTAAGCTGAAATTTCTCAGCAACAGTCTGGAGTGGTGGCGGTGAATAGCTATAGGCTTACTTCCTATTCCATGGAACTTCAACATAATTGGTGACTTGTGAGCGTTCTGTAGTTGCACTCCCAAGTGCATACCTACAGGCGTGATGTTACGTTACTAAGCTATGTTTACATAGATGGCGCCACTGTTTTCGTTTGTAAAACCAAAGATTAATCATTAATTTGTTTTATTTTCCTTCTGTTACTTAGCTAACGTAAACAAGGGTTTTCCTTATAGCTGTATTGTTAATAATTAATTTTATTGACGTAATAAATAGATTTTAAGGAAAATACTATGTTTTATTTTTATCTGAGGCATTCCATTCCATTTATCCCTGTACTGAGAACATGAAGTTATTTTTTTCAAGGTATAAAAGAAAGAGATCACTGCATTCCAGGGCTCTGCGCAGCTGTATATGAACAAACCATGAGCTTTAGCGACAGGTACTTCCGAAACAAGAACACAGTCCGGCTCCTCCCATGCGGCACTCGCACACACGGCGATCAGCATACCTATACCTGCACGCCGTGTCTTCCAGACAGTGTACGCAGTGATGGCGCCGAGTATCCGGCTCCTTGTTTATGCGATACACATACTTCCCGAAGCAACCGTGAGTCACCCGACACTTTAGAAAGACGTACTTCTTTCCGGGCCAGCGGTCGAGGACTAGCCGGGCTACCTCGCTTGTAACGCGGTAGGACGCAAGAGCCTCTTCGATCCAAAGTAAAGCCACCCCAACATTCTACCAAAGGTGTAGGCTTGCGGACGACGAGCAATGGGTAGTTCACCGTCCAGTTGTCCGGTATCCGTCCGGACCGGGACCGAGTTGACAACGGCGCGTAGTGTTCCACGCAGCATAATCGTAGGGGCCCAGCAGGGTCGTAGCTTACTGGGGCCATGGGTTGAGTTCCGAAAGGGAAACGCGGGGCTCACTTTACGAGAAACACAGGTGTAGTTTTAGTCAGTAAAAATCTGATACGCCCTCTCGCTCCGCCTTAGAGCGAGAGAAAAACATCCCAATTTTGTTAGCAACCTAGCCTGAGCGAGTTAAATAATTTTCATAAATCAAAATCAATTTCACAAATCTCAAAACACTTTCAATTTTAAACGGGACATAGAAAAAAGCTTGACCCCCCTCATCTTATCTGTAGAATGGTTCTTTGGTAATGAATTAAGTTCAGTGTAACCAAGCTTTGCCTGCCAATATCATCATCGTTAGAAGATAATATTGAGAAAAAAAAACAGTCTAGCGCTTCGTAGATTAGGTCTAAAAATGGGACTGCTTTTATCACATAGAAACTGACAGAAAACTCAATATACAAAAGGCTCTGAAGTATTCGTGGGTATCAATCTAACCAATTTGAATGAACTTTTTTTTAATAACTCTAGGCTAGGCATTTGTAGCTATTAGTGTTACCCAGTTACTGAGTTTTGGAGGTCAGACAGGTAGTCATTCCATGTAAATTAACTGCTGTTACATGGCTGCAACCGGAAAAGCGGGAAAGGCTGGGAAGATAGATCGTGGCCATTAATGATTCACTGAAAACAGTATATCATTCCGAACAGACTATGGAACGACCGCTGTTATATATCAGATAGTGTTACAAAATCTAGTGTTCTCCCCAAACGTTATTAATTCAGGTAAGCGTGTGTTTTCATAACATTAGGTACATCGAAAACAAAAGATGGGCCGTAAGATGGCGCTTTGAATCTAGTTAATTTTTTCCTCACTAGAAATTGCTCCAGTATCGTGGGTGGGAAATTATCCAATGAATTCTCACGCTCTGGGTGGCGCGTGAGGGCGTGTCAGACTAAAACCACACCTATGTGTCCTTCAGTTGCCCTTTGCGTTCTAAGAGAACGGGTTTCCTTTTCAGAAAATCTCCGCGGCCCTGGCGAGCATCTGCTCTGCTGAACTGGGTGTGTGTGGAACACTAAGGGCTGTTGATGACTCAGGTTCAGTCCGGGCAGTTACCGGACGGCCAGACGGTGAGCTACCAATTGCTCGTCATCCGCAAGCCCACGCCTACGGTGGCTGGAAGTCGGTGTTGGAGTCCTGGCGGTCGGGGCTTGAGGACGCCCGTTCCCTCACGCGTGCGGCCGCCTTCTTCGCTGGCATTACTGCTTCGCAAAAAGAGGGGACTGCCACTCACTTCCCCTCCCTCTAGATCATGTTCTGAACTAGGCTCGGCGAGAGAGATCACCGCCGCCGATCACCCCCACGAGGGCACGGCGGTGCTCCGCCGTATTCTCCAACGTGTCCTCCGGGCAGTCCGCACAATGGTGACACCCGGGCGTTTCTTCCACACAAATCAAGTGCAGAAACCTCCCGAATTTAGAATGTCCGGTGAGGACCTGCGTCATGCGGGAGGTGAGGACGCCGTGACGCCTCCCCAGCCACTCCTCAAAGGAATTACTTCTGTATCGTGGGTGCGTTTTTAAACATTTAAACTTACACAAAACACCCAGACCAGGAAAAACTATCTAGGCCTTACAAATATTTGTTCTGCGTAAGTATCGAACTCAAGACAAGCAGCGCAGCAGCCAATCTCTCCACCACTGCGCCAACAGTGTCATCAATTAGGTTCATTCGAACACTATGTAAGAAAGAAAGAAAGAAAACATTTATTTGAGATTCGCACAGGACAAACAACAACAAAAAACGTGGCAAGCGCGAGTCGGACTCGCGCATTGAGGGTTCCGTATAAACTTACCTATGAAAACAGTTCAATTCCCGAATTGAGTTACGAAGATTTTTTCGAATCGCAAAAAAAGTTTTTTTTTTAGTGACGAAACTACAAATGTACAGTTTTCAGATTTTTTCATATATTTGTGCTATGCATGCTTGCTGCATGCTAAATTTCAGGATTCTAGGTCAACGGGAAGTACCCTATGAATTATGATTCCCTTGAGAGTGTCAAAATATACGTTTGTCGGCGCAAGGATGCCGAGCATCATTGAAGCTCTGTCTAGGGACTCTGTCTTGTGGGCGATGGCTGGGTATCGAGCAATAAACAAACTATTCCAGATCACACAACTGATTTATTATGATGCAAGCTTTAGGTATTCACTTCACGCAACGAGCCGTGAAACAGTCTCCGAGACTCGACGTTGATTGCACGGCTGCCGACAGAGGAAAGAGCACCGCACCTCTGCGGTCGGCACTTTTATCTGCTCGGTTTGTGCAAACGTCAGTGCGGATTCTGTCAAAGCGACTCACTTTTCACTTTGCTCGTTCATTCGTTCTCAAGCTTCCGTACTATTGACTTCTCCGACACGTTTTTTACGACATAAACGGCCGTATCTTTTTTTTTCCGTTAACTCAAAAGTTTGACTTTTTCACAGCTTCAAAGGACCGCAGACTTGAGTATATGGTTTTAATTTCAACTCAATACCTCCACGCGTTCCCAAGATAAAGGGTCTTGACAGACAGACAGACAGACGGACGGACAACAAAGTGATCCTATAAGGGCCCTTTTGAGGTACGGAACGCTAATAAAAATGAACAATAAATCAAAAGATAAAATGCAAATTAGATTTTAATTTAACACTTGTCAAGCATAAGTGATATCAATAACGTGTTGCCTAGTAGCGCCATAGATTAGCATCAACACTTAACAACTGTATCTCTTCATTTTAGTGATGTAATTACAAGGTGCAACAGAATTAAGTTAAAACATGATAACTTTTTGATGCCATATGTAAAACAATTTATTTTCCCAAATAAATGTAAGTAGGTAGGTAGTAGGTAGTACTGCTACACTGCTACTTATTAATTTGGGAATCAGGAGCTCAGCCCACTTTTAGGCACGCAATTTTTTTTCTCACTAGTGTGGTAAAGTGCGCGAGTTCGTGCTCGTTTATTTATGTCTTCGTAAATGTATTGATAAGCCCTCAGCTCTATAACACCCTCTCCTACGGCTCGGTTGTAATGCCGCCTAGGTTACAATGACAAACTTTCACCACTGTTATCAAAATGTACTATTTCTTATTTCTAAAATTGTTTGGCTAACATCGTCATCGCCGCTTATCGAAACGAAATGTAATCAGCAGAGTACATCGAGTAATATTGATTAAAAACAAATACACGAATGTCTAATATATCAATAAGGAATCAATTGTACTGACAGTGACATACAGTAAATGATTTTTATAAGGTGTAAAAAATTGTCAGTGAAAATTCTGTCATTATCATGATAGTTAAATTAATAGAAAGAATGATGCCAGTAGTTAAGGAGATGCAACTCGACATACATTGTCACTATTTTTCATTCAACCACTCTTACGCGATTATGACGTTATTACACATTTTTCATTAGATATTTTGAAAACACAGTATCTTGAGGATATTATCTAGGCTTCTATTAAAATCAATTTATAAATTTGTGTAAAACTAATCCAGTAAAGACCTCCGAAAATCTGCTATTTTGCATAAACTTTGACATTTCATAATTTACTCAAAAATTTAAAAAGTAAAAAAAGTTTATAATTAGAATCCTTGCTTTAATCAAGATTCTAGATGACGACAATTTTTAAGGATTTAAAAAAACACATATATTTCCTGGAACAAGTTTTGTAAAATATATGAGTAAATCAAGGAATTACCGAATGCTAACAGAGTTTTCAGGTGTTACTTCTCTTTTTTTGCGTTGCCTTTTCGTCAAACATCGCGTTGGATTGCGTTAGATGAAGTAATAAGCTTTTAAACCATGTTCGATGTTGACGATAGGCGAGTGAAAAACGCCTCTCATACATGAGGTTGCGGGTTTGAAACCGGACATGTGTCAATGTGAATTTTTCAATCCATTTAACTGGTACTTTTCTAAGTTTATTTATGACATTACTGACACCCCGTCCCTCGGAAAGCATGTGAAGCCGTTGGTCCCACATTCATATTATAAAAAAGAGGCTATATAAAAAAAAATGGGCCAGTGCGAGTCGGGCACCTATGTAAATACATAGTTCAATTCCGGAATGGAGTCACGGAAGATTTTTCCGGATCGCAAAAAAAAAAACTGGGCAAGTGCGAGTCGGACTCTCGAACTGAGGGTTCACATAAACTTGTAAGGTAAATTGCGGTTTACGATTTATAATGTATTAAAAAAAAAACTACTTAATAGATCTCGTTCAAACCAATTTTCAGTGGAAGTTTGCATACTTAGTACATCATATATTTTTTTTAGTTTTATCATTTCTCTTATTTCAGAAGTTACAGGGGGGTTTAAACATTTTACCACTTTCGAAGTGTCTCTCGCGCAAACTATTCAGTTTAGAAAAAAAAATAATTAA
This sequence comes from Mythimna impura, assembly GCA_905147345.3. NCBI lineage: Eukaryota > Metazoa > Arthropoda > Insecta > Lepidoptera > Noctuidae > Mythimna > Mythimna impura. The sequence goes on along the minus strand of LR990361.1, from coordinate 1,406,994 downwards.
AAACCTCAATATCATTTTTGAAGATCTATCCATAGATACCCCACACGTATGAGTTTGATGAAAAAAAAAATTTGAGTTTCAGTTCTAAGTATGGGGAACCCCCAAAATTTATTGTTTTTTTTTTCTATTATTGTGTGAAAATCGTAATGCTGTTCATAGAATACATCTACTTACCAAGTTTCAACAGTATAGTTCTTATAATTTCGGAAAAAAGTGACTGTGACATACTTACGGACAGACAGACAGACATAATGAATCCATAAGGGTTCCGTTTTTTGCCATTTGGCTACGGAACCCTAAAAATTTTGACGTAACAACAAATTTACAGTTTTCAGATTTATTCCTATACTTGTGCTACAAGACCTTGCTTTATGCCAAATTTCAGGTTTCTGGGTCAACGGGAAGTATGCATTTTGATTTCTTCGAGAGTGTCGAAATGTACGTTTTTTGCCACATAAACCGAAGTATCTCTTTTTCTCGTTAACTTACAAGTTTGATTTTCTTACAGCTTCACGAGTCGCAGACTTGAGTATATGGTTTTAATTTCAACTCGATACCTCCACGCGTTCCCGTTAAAAAGAGACAATATGTCAAGAGACAGACAGACGGACAACAAAGTGATCCTATATGGTCCGTTTTATCCTTTTGAGGTACGGAACCCTAAAAGCAAGAAAAATATAAATAATGACAACTATCAATAAATGAGATGTTAACAAAATAAATTACTAACGAATTTAAGGTAGTTGAAGTCTAAATAATTTAAAAAAAAATTGCAAAAGTAATGTGTTGGAAAAAAATATATACATATATTAGAAAAAACGATGGAGCATTTAATAGACACAATATTAATGAGTTACCACAGGTGCGGAAGTAGTCATTGCCAAACAAGCGTGTCTTCAACATAGTCTATAAGAGAGGATTTTTCAAAATTCCCCTCAGCATGAAAGAGGGGTCTAAAGTTTGTATGGAAAAACCTACGTTTATGCGAGCGGAGCTGCTGGCAGAAGCTAGTTCATTATATAATATAATAAATTGTACCTAAACCTCATAACGTGGACAGAGGTTAATCTTGTAATACGCTTTTTTTGGTTAGGATACGCATAATATAAGTTTTGAATTTTCCCTTGCTAAGTTCAGTTACCGCCTTTGGCAGCTTGTTATAAAAGCGTATGCTGTTTACTGAGAATGACTTGCTGGTCTTAGCTAATCTCCATTTGGGTAATACAATTTCGTGTTTACTACGCGTATTTTTGTTATGAAAATCGCTTGTTTACGAACACACAAAATACTTTCTAAGATATGTATAAAGAGAAGGCAGAGTCAGTATATCGATTTCTTTGAATTTATTTCTGAGGGACCTTTAAATCCATTTTTTCTTTGCGATTTTCATTTTTTTTTTGTGTAAACATATTTCTAAAGAACAAAGCCGTTTGAAAAAAGTAGGGAATACAAGCGAAAAAAGATCAAGTTGTTAATTTTTTTTTATTGCCAAAAGTCTTTACGAAAAAATCATATGTTGATAATGTTGTACATGATAATATAAGCATATATTTTTTTCAAACCTATTGACCTAGCCTAGGAGTAGGCTTCAGAAAGTCACTGTTTTATAGCACTGCTCGGGGGTTAGGGCCTTAATAATGACGGGTCATATTCAAGCAATTTATTCCAAAACAAGCGGTGACGTCACCGTGAAGACTTGGTGTCGCGCCGCCGTGACGCCGACAATGGCCGACCGAACCGAAGAAGATATATACGTATACAAAGTGTAGTTTTGGATCTGCAGAAAATTTCAGGATGTTGTCATAAAACTCGTAAATCTATAATAAAAGCAGAAACTGACTGACTGACATATTATCAACGCACAGCCGAAACTATTGGGATTAGGAGCGTGAAATTTTGCACAAGGCTTCCTTTTATGACGTAAGCGAGCACTAAGTCGGGGGTCCAAAATTTGTATGGAGAAATCTACTTTCACGCGGACAAAGACGTTATCATATAAGGTTAATATGTATATATATAATCAATAATAATACTTATTATTCTATTTTATTTAAATTTTGATAGTTTTGATTGTTATTCAGAACAACTCTCTTAATTTACAAATCTTTTCAAAACAACGGCAGAAATACCTGTTGCGATTTATGCGTCAATATGTCGCTGTGTGCGTGAGTGCGACAGCCTGTACAAGGCTCCGCCCACTTACTCTACGAAACGCTTTTACCGATTTCCGTAAATAAGAATAACACAAAAAAAAAACTACCCATTTTATTGTTGATTCGGGTCGAGACTCACTAACATATCTAAATGCCTCCTGAATTATTTTCCCCCAGAATTTTTTAAACCTATATTAATCCTACATTTTTAACATGTAACTGAAACAATGCACAGCCACACCCTTATACAAAAATTAATGTAAAACTAATGTTGGCGATCGCTGTGCTGTGAAAGGGTGATGTCACCGGATTGGCATCACAGTCAGCGACGGTGTTGGAGTGCTGGGTCACGTCACGGGATCGGCATGTGGTGGTCGCCGCGGTGACGGTGTTCAAGTACTCGTGCTGCGCCACCCTGAGCCCAAACGTAAACATCCGATAACCTCGGGGCTCAAGTACTATGGGAATGTAAACGCAACCAGTGTTCCCCACAAATAGAGAGACATTATTCGTTTAGTGTTTAACCAACCTTTGTGCAAGAAAGTCATTGTAATTTCTATTAATATAATCTTTGCTTTTTTGACTAAATCGTTTTACTTGAGTAAAGTCTGTAAAGTTAACCAGTTAAAGAGTTGTTAAAACTAATTAAGAAATTATTAACCTGATTAAGGCAAATAACAATATGGGCATTGACGCACTACAATGGTTGCGCATCGGAATAGGTATATACACACATGCAAGTGACGCAATCAGGACTAAAGGGCCTATTGTATTAAACCACTCGATATTCAGACAGTCTCAGTCTATGTAACGTCACACAAGAGAAAGAGCAACTTACGCCAATGTCGTGTAAAGGAATGAAATAGAACGATGAGATAAATAGATATGTACACAGACTAAGACTGTCTGAATATCGAGTGGTGTAATAGGCCCTTTAGGACTCACCAAGAATTTATCAAAATAGGATTTTTTTCACTCTAAAATATATAAAATTATGATTTTTGAGATTTGATAATTTTTAAAATACTTATTTCAGAAATAGCTGAAATCGATTCAGTACGCAATTCCGTTTGTTATATTAGTTTTTGTTTATATCAGTAGGTAAATACTCTTTTGTACATAGCGCACGCTTAATCAAAAAGAGACGTAACTCAAAAAAGAAGGTATTAGAAAATTGAACCTTATTTTTAAAACGTTATGTTTTCAGATTAAAAACCCTCTTTTTGAGTTAGGTCTCTTTCTAATTGACATGATATTATTTTTTTTAATGATATTATACCTATTCACAACAAAAGTATTCAAGGAAAAGTTCGTTTATTGCATTCCCGACCCATTTTTACACGACTGCCCCAAAAAGGAGTGTTATGTTTTTTATATCTGGGGAATCGTCGATTAATTTCTCCCGCTCTGGGAGCAGAAGGGAGTGCCAGACTTCTCCTGACCCACAGAGTTCCTTCAGTTGCCCGTTAAAACAATCCCTGAACTTTACTCAAATAAATCGTGCCAAAAGCCCTAACATAAGGCTTTTGGCATTTATTGTATCTATGTTTTATGCATTTTTTATTTATTTATTATAATAATCTTATTTCCTCCTTTATCCTAGCAACTGAATGAAGGAAGTTTCCTCTTCCACATAATTAAACTAGAACATGTCATAACAGATTACAAGTTAATACAGGGTATACAGAGAGAGAGAGAGAGTATATACAGAGCATCGTAAGTAATTGGTTATAAAAAAACATTAGTTCTGCAATAATTAAAGATTTTTGAAGTTGTTCAGAAGTTGTGATTTTTTGTTCATGAATTTTATTTTATAAAAATATTGTTTTAAAATTATCATGAATGTTGTTATTGTTGTCATGTGTGTTGTTGTTGTTTGTTATGGTGTGTGTGTGTTGTTGTGTGTGTGTGTGTTATCATGGATGTTGTTTTAGACTAATATTCTAATTGAAGTGTTTGAGATGTGATTATTTCGTCACACGTTATGTAGTACACTTTTCATCAGTTTTTGCAAAGCATTCTCGCTAACGATCACACACAAGACTAAAATGCAGGCAAATATTATATTCTGTCCTAATCTTAACATATACCTACATTAAATATTCGCTCACCACTGGGTTTTTTTTTTTCGGTGGGAAAATCATCTAATGACATCCCACGCTCTTGGGTGGAGCGGGAGATAGTGTCAGACTTTTACTGACTATAAACCCACTCCTGTTCCTTCGTTGCCTTTCGTACCAGGGCCGAGTCTTTCTTTCAGAATCAGACCCTTGGCCCCAGTAGGCTTCGACCCTGCTGGGCCCCTACAGTTGCTGACATCTCCTTGAGGCGCGCGTGGAACAGTATGCGCCCTCGACGACTTGGGCTCGGTCCGGACGGTTACCGGATGGTCGGACGACGAGCTACCCATTGCTCGCCGACCGCAAGCCCGCGCCTACTTTTATTTTAACTTTTATTCTGTTTTTAGTATTTGTTTTCAAATGTGTAGCTATCACGGTTGATGAGATACAGCCAGGTGACAGACGGACAGACAGACAAACAGCCAGGCAGACGCTCCCGTTTCACCCTTACCTTAAAAAAAATATTAATTCATTGGTACCTATGCAGCAGAGGTATACCAACAAACATATCCATGAATTTATTTTTACTACTGTATAAGTAAGCTCAAATAAAAGTAAAACACAGAAGTAAACACATGAACATTTCACTTGACAGGCGGTAACTATGGCTAAACCTTTATTGAAAAAAAAAATAAGTAAATTAATTACTCCCGGGATAAAAAGTGTGTGTACTAAATTTCATCCAAATTCGTTCAGCCATTAGAGCTTAAAGAAGTAAAAAACATACACACACACACTCACAGACTTTCGCTTTTCTATGAGCGTACAAAACCCATAAATAATATTAATTAAACATAGTAATATAATAAAATGGATATATAAAATGGCACTTCTGTATAAATAAAAAACAAAGTCTTCACTCAGTCATTGAAGCCCAAACTCTCTAACCCAGAACGCTGAAATTTTGCACAGAGGTTCCTCATATGATATCTATTTTAGATGTATATAAAAGAAAGTCGTGTTAGTTACACTATTTATAACTCAAGAACGGCTGAACCGATTTGGCTGAAAGTTGGTGGGGAGGTAGCTTAGAACCAGGAGACGGTCATAAAAAACTTTTTTTTTTTGAATAGGGTAGAGTAGGGTAGAGTAGGGTAGAGTTGGGTAGAGTAGGATATAGTAGTCAGTTGACGGGAGTGAAGCCGCGGGCAAAAGCTAGTATACAAATAAGAGGAAAGGATTTTTCAAAATTTTACCCCTAAGGGAAAGAAACGGGGATACATAGTTTGTATGGAGAAACCTACTTTCACGCGGGCGAAACCGCTGGCAGAAGCTAGTTCTCTCATAAAAGTAGAGAAAAATATATATATTCCCTATTTTCTTCTAAATATAGGGTGACTGGTAATTAGTGACCGATACTTAAACACGTGATTGTACTCATGATTACAAACAACTTTCCCAAAGAAACTTTTTATATTTTTTTATTTAGTAGTTAACAACTGAATCGTAGGTACATACACTACATTACGTACACCGCTGGGTTTGCAAGCCGCGCGGGTGTTCTATCACTATTGTAGGTACGGCGGCGTCACGCGGCTAACAGCTGAGCGGTCGCTGGTCACAGGCGTGCGCGTATTACAAACAGCCTTGATTCAAACAGCTGTTTTGTTATTGTGATAAAGCTATTGAGTATATAAAAAATGTTTCTTTGGAAAAGTTGTTTGTAATCATGAGTACAATGACGTGTTTAAGTATCGGTCACTAATTACCAGTCACCCTATATAATCATATTATTTTTTTTTTATTTATTACGTCCTTACAAATATAAAACAAAAACACCTAACTATAATCACTTAAAACAAAAAAAAACACCCTTCACTGACTAAAACTAATTAAACACAATCTAAATTATGGCGTCGTAAAATTCCACATCGCTGTCGACTGGTAATGTGCCCAAGAGACTGGCGGCATTGCTGCGCTATGGCAACACTTGTCCTCTGTCCCCGGTGGCAACGTTAAGTAACATAATGTACGTTGTTGATGAAAGTTTTCCTTCCTCGTTTCATGGAAGAAACTCAACGAGTTACCGAACGGGCATGCCATAATCATGGCGGAAAGTCCCTTCTTTGAGGAGTGGCTAGAGAGGTGCCAAGGCGCCGGCGTCCTCACCTTCCGCATGATTCAGATCCTCACTAGATACGGTAATTTCAGGAGGTTCCTGTACTTTATTCAGGCGGAAAAAAAGGCCCAGGGCAAGGAAGAATGGATGGCGGTCGCCTCCTTCTGCGAAGCAGTAATGTTAGCGAAGGCAACGGCCGCACGCGTGAGGAAACTGAAATCCTCACGCTTCAGCTGCCGAGACCCCGATTTCGACTACCAACCACCGTAGGCGTGGGTTTGTGGACGACGAGTAATAGGTTGCTCGCCGTAACCGTCTGGTCCGAGCCCGATCGAGTCATCGGCGGTATATAGCGTGCGTTTGGAACGCTAGCCTCAGCAGTCAGCAAAACCTCAGGAGCCCAGTAAGACCGAAGCTAACTAGGGCCATGGGTCGATATCTGAAAAGGTTACTCGTAGTCCTAGGACTCTAAGGTGACTGAAGAAACATAGGTGTTTTTTTTAAGGTGGGAAATCGTCCAAATGACTTCTCGCGCTCTCCGTGTCAGACTTTTACTGACTAAAATCACACCTGTACCCTTCAATTGCCCTTTGCATTCTAGAACTACGGGTTCCCCTTTCAGAAATTCTCCGCGGTCCTATAAGCTAGCAAGCTCTGACAAAAAAAAAAGAAACAGGTGTGGTTTTTAGCCAGAAAAAGTCTGACACGCCCTCCCGTCGCGCTCCACCCTAGAGCTAATATAATAATAATAATATAATATTCCCCAACTATCACACAACGCCGTCTAGCCCCAAGCTAAGCAGAGCTTGTGTTATGAGTACTAGACAACTGATAAACATAATTATATATTTCTAAATACATACATATTATAGATAAATTACACCCAGACACAGAACAAATGATCGTGCTCATCACACAAACATTTGTCCAGGGTGGGAATCGAACCCACGACCTCCGGCATAGCAGTCAGGGCCACTAACCACTAGACCAACAGGCCAGTCCAGTCAGCTATTATTATAATTATTTCAGAAAGTCCAGTGACAAGTCCTTTCCATAACAACTCTATCGGATGAGTATACACAAACTCCAATATTTGCTATCAATAGATTAAAGCGACTTATCGACATATACATGTATATGTTATCTCTGTGCCGTCCCTTTACGGCATTTTAGCGGCCCGACCAGTGCGTGTAAGATACCGTGCCGCGGCAGTCGTCATGCTTCCCGTACACTATAGATTCACATAATAGAATCAAAGTATTATGTTTATTCTGATGCTGAAGATCATAGTTCGGAAGGTGTTCGTCACCATCAAGTACTTTGGTGAGATGATTACTTGATTTAAAGTTCAAAGAGTGAAGTGTCGTAATGTTGCTCTGTCTATAAGGCTAGTGCTTCAAAAGTTGCGAGGTGGTTAATAAGGTAGCTTTTTTTGTGTTAATGGATTGCAGACAAGCTGACGGTCTTTCTGCTGGTAAGTGGTCATCGCCACCTTTAGACAAAAGACATCGAAGATACGTTCATCGTAGCGATAACGTTTTGAAAGTTTCGCGCGATGATTCATTTTTTGCACAGCTTAGCTTAGCAATGCCCACTAGTTTATTAAACTAATCTACATTTATATCATATCTTATACTCTTTTTTTTGTGGAAAATCAGCAAATAGTTTCTCCCGCTTTGATTGGAGCGAGAGAGTGTCAGACTGTTACTAGCTGAAACCCATCTGTGTTCCTTCATCTGCCCTTTGCGCCCTTTCTGGAAATCTTTGAAACATTTCTGTAGCTCGTGGCATCGTATCTAAATACTGATTTAAATACAACACAAAAACTAGCCCACAATAATGACACATATCTATATTATCGATAAGTCAACGGATAAGCTGGTGTGAAATTTAAAAAAAATATCTTATGGGTATAGACGTAATTTTAGGACAAAATTGTATGTCCTCATCCAGGCAGTGGTCTGCCTGTGAGCCCATCCATAGCCATTAACTTGTTTATTGTACTGTGATTTTTTTTTTTACTATTATTTTAAAGAGCAAAAAAAATTATATGTTTGTAATTTTTGTTTGTCGAGAGGTCGGAATTAGATAGAGTTAAACATGTACTTACACCGATTTCATACAGCGAAAGAATAAAGTGGATATGCCTCAAATCCCGAGATTAATTTTAAAGAGCAGATTTTTTTTTTATGACACTATCAGAAATATAGCAGAAAAATTTTCTTCCTGCATTAATGACGAGGAGGAAGAAGTGTATAAATTTGTTAACCTTAGCTCAGTTGACGTAGAGAGATATTTTTCAATTAAAAATTGTATGTTAATTATTTTTGTTTTATTTGTCTCTGAGGTTTTTATTATTATTTATTTGTAATATCGTTGGCCACACGGAATATTTCATTAGAAATCCCGGGAAGATCCATTTTAATATCAACATTTCGATGCAAGTACATGAATAACTCTACCTAATTCCGACCCCTGGTTATGAATAAACTCAAAAACCATTGGACCGATTTTAAAATTTCTTTCACCAGTAGAATGCTACTTTTTCATAGAGTGAGATAGACATATGTATAGTTCCTACTTCCGCGCGGGTGAAGCCGCTGGCTGAAGCTAGTGGGTTATCATAATGTTATTACGAAGTAGGATATTTAGCAGTTAAACACTCGTGTTATATTTCACTTCTGTTTTAAACCAAAATGAAGATCAAATCACACTTGTGTTTTGGCAACACGTTACCTGAGGTGTGCATCATTTTCGTAAACTACTAGACAGAATTGTGTCAGGTGATAACAAGCCGATTACACCATTTCTTATATTGTTTTCGTCGTCATAATCCTACAAATATATAGGTAATTATAGCCTATAAGTTGCTCTGACTTATAAGGATTATGTATGCAAAATTTGAACAGGATCGGTTCAGTAGTTTTGGCGCCAATTAATACCATCGCAAAATAATTTTACTGTTTTATTATATGTAGTGTATTTATTTCTTTTTAAATTATTTCGTGTCATGTTTTAAAAACTAAAGCAAATATTTGTGTATCTTATTATGTTAGCGTTTAGCCTCGTTGTTTATACTGCGTACATCGAAGAACTGGAACAATTTGCCTGCTGCGGTTTTCCCGTCCGATTACAATTAAGATGTTTTCAATGCCAGAGTGCATACGCTTTTAATAAACTAGTGCGTCTCACCATCAACGACTGCATCACTGCTTACCATCAGGTAGGATCGTAGTGAAGCGCTGGTTAGTGTCATTAATTAAAAAAAAAATTGCGGTTTACGATTTATAACGTATTAAAAAAAAAAAACTACTTACTAGTTCTCGTTCAAACCAATTTTCGGTGGAAGTTTGCATCATATATTTTTTTTAGTTTTATCATTCTCTTATTTTAGAAGAAGTATGGGGAATCCCCAAAATTTATTGTTTTTTTCTATTTTTTGTGAAAATCTAAATGCGGTTTACAGAGTTCATCTATAGTTTCGGAAAAAAGTGTCTGTGACATACGGACGGACAGACAGACAGACAGACATGACGAATCCATAAGGGTTCCGTTTTTTGCCATTTGGCTACGGAAAAAGGAGAAAGCTCATTAGGTATTTAATTGTAGTGGTCTGTGGGCCAGTAAGCAACACGTTGGAGTCAACGAGAAAGCTCGCTTTTGTCCTCATCTATGTATAAATGATATCGAAGTCACTACTGTTCATCGGTTTGCAAATCACTTATGAACGGCTCCACCACCGTGGACAGATTTGATGGACTTTGCGTTTGTAATTATTTTACATCTTACACACAAAAAACACTGAAACAAAAAACAATTGAGGATTCTTGGAATCTCATGCCATTTCCTGGGTTAGTGATAAGAGGCAAACAAGAGTCGTTGACGAAATAAGAAGAGTTCCAATGTAGGTATGTCACGACTTCCGTTATATTGGAACCAAATTCAGAACCAAGAGTTTTTAAATTTGCTTTATAGGAATCGGAAACAGAATCAGAGGCGGAGAAAGAGGCAGAAGAGTCAAAACTAATCAAAAACTCGGATATTTATAAATGAAGAGTGTATTCAAAATATTTTAATTATGAAACAAAACAATCACAATATTCCAATTATGAAACAAAACAACATCTTCATAATGAAGATATTCTTTTTTCATAATAAGTCTGTTTACCAAAGCTAAAAAATATTTAATCTAGCAAATAAAAAAAATTGAATACTAGTCTACTATCACGCGGGCGAAAAGCCACTAGTAATAGGGAGTATGCCTATTACTAGCGGCATTTCGCCAGCGTGATAGCAGACTAGTACATTTTGATACAAGTGGATAAAGTTTGTCATTAGTACCGAGGCGGAATTTTGTTATGGAGCCGAGTACCTACTGCAGTGACAAATTTCCACATGTGTCAAACGACGTTTTTCAATTCACTTACGAAGAAATAAATAAACGGGAGTTGACGTCCGAATCGTGGGGGTCGCGTCACGCCCAGCCTGAGACGATAAAATATACAATCAATTGTAGCGGGGCGAACTTGCACTCTTTTCCGCACTAGTTTGCAAAACAGTAAATTGCGTGCCTAAAAGCGGTAGGGATAAGACCTTGTTTTCGAGTGAGTGTATTGAAAATTATATGTCAATCAGTGATATTATAGGAGCACTGGTGAAATAATTTGAAAGGAGGGCAGATTTATGGAATACCCTATAGCGAGGGTGTCTGTTATAACGAGTTGACGCGACGGTCATAGCTTTCAGCAATATCACCCACTCGTACGTTCCATGTTAGATTGTCTAGTGAGCAGTGGCGTAACCAGCTTCTAAAATTTATTCTATAATTGCGCCCTAGAAAAAAACTAGGCAAGTGCGAGTCGGACTCGCGCACTGAGGGTTCCGTACTAACATACCTGTGTAAATAGTTCAATTCCCGAATGGAGTCTCGAAGATTTTTCCGAATCGCAAAAAAGATTATTTTTGTAATGTAACAAAAAAATTACGGATAATCGGATTTCAGATTTATTCCTATATCTCTTTTTTTCTATATCGATTTATTCCTATATCGATTTTTTCACAGCTTCAAGGGACCGCAGACCTGAGTATACGGTTTTAAAATCAACTCAATACCTCCAGGCCTTTCCGAGATAAAGTGTCTTGACAGACATATCTGTCTGTCAAGACACGTATTTTCAGTCACCCTCAGTGTGCGAGTGCGACTCGCACTTGCCCAGTTTTTTTAGACTAATTTTAATATGGGTAAGTTTAATAATAAATATTTTTTTATTACATTTTAATAGTATTTTTTATTTTTACATCCTATTAGGTATTAGGCTTTTCAAAAGAGACAACAGCCACATTGAGTGAATTTACAATAACATACGTACGGTTTTTTGACATCATCGCAAATTAAAACGCAAGTAAAACCGCGAGCAAACCCTAGTGCTTGTTAAATGTATACTTGTTTAAATACCTATTGTATGTATTTCAACGCTTTATCTTTAAAAACAAAGGAGATATAGATTTTCAATCAGCAAACGATCGTAGTTTCCATAGTGCGGCGTCGGCCATCCTCAGGTACCCACTTTGTGGCGACTCTTACCCAATGGTCAGTGTGTATGCGGCTGATGTGATCCAACCAATCCCATTTTAGCCTAGCAGCCTTATATAAGTCTAAGATCCCTGTCTTTTAACGCAACGTTGTGTTCCTCATTCTGTTGGCTCTTTTGACTTAAAGCCATCCAACTCGACATACATTTTCACTGTTTTTCATACAACCGCTCCGCGATTGTGACGTTATTACACATTTTTCATTAGATATTTTGGAGACACAGTATGTTGTAGATATTATCTAGGCTTCTATTGAAATCAATTTATAAATTTGTGTAAAACTAAACCAAAGACCTCTGAAAATCTGCTATTTTGCATGAACTTTGACACTTCATAATTTACTCAAAAATTAATAAAAATCAAAAAGAACAACAATAGAAGCCTTGCAAATTTAATCAAGATGAGGACAATTTTTTTCAAAAACTTTTAATGGTTAAAAAAAAAACGCATTTCCTGGAACAAGTTTTGATAAAATATTCGAGTAAATCACGGAATTACCGAATGCTAACAGAGTTTTCAGGCGTTATCTCTCTTTTTTCGCGCTGCCTTTTCGTCGAACATCGCGTTAGATGAAGTAACAAGCTTATATACCATGCTCGATGTTGACGATAGACGAGTGAAAAAGGCCCCTCTTAATAGAACAGTGCTTTTCCCAAGAACATATGGTAGGTTGGTATACCATGGATACTCAACACCCACGATTTATCTCTATATGCATATTAAGTACACGAAAAACAATAGGTATTGTATGTATGCTACTAGAGCAGTGGTGGCCGAGTGGTAATTCGGCTCCGACTTACGAGTTGTAGGTCGCGGGTTCAAACCAAACCAGGCACATTACTTTGTGTAATTTATTTCATCACAACTGCCCTCAAAACGGTGAAGGAAAACATCGTGAGGAAACCGGCATGTCCTAGAACCAAAATTTCGAAGACATGTGACCACCAAACCGAACTGGACCCGCGTGGTAGATTACGGCCCATCCCCTCTCCTAGAGAGGAGGCCTGAGTCCCAGCGGTGGGAACATTGAAAGTCTGATTATGCTTATGTATGTATGCTACTATAATTACCAAGTGTGATACAAAACTTGCCCCAGGTTTTTATTTAAGTATTATGGACAGGTTCGCGTTTGACCACTATCTCACCTGATGGTAGGCGATGATGTGACCGACGAATGAGTACGCTTGCGTAGAAGTAACCTATTCACTCTTAACATAAAGGAACTCTAGGATGTGGCTATCAGGAAACACAGACTCCCGCAGAGAATTCCACTCCTTAGCTGTACGCATAATGTATGTATTCCCAAAACGCTTTGTATATATGGATGTGATGTCCACCTTGTACCGGCGTGTCATCGCCGTACGTCTAGTAGTCCGATGATGGAACGGACTTTTGATCTTTTCTACGCCCCTTCAGGGTTTGTGCCCTGTGCCTGGCCACCGTTAGCACCGCCGTAGTTACGGCACTGCTAGTGAAAAACAAACACTATAAGTAATGGGAAGTAAACATACAATTTGAAAACAAATCCATCTCGTTATTTATTGAGTGTCCATTTCTATTTGCGTCGTGAATAATGAAATTGGATGAGCAGTTTCATGTCTCACCGTTGTATCCTCATGGTCTATCCACCTATAGGTATCAGTTTGCTCTCAACTACCGCATCATCGTTTCAGCCGAAAGACGTCCACTGTTGGACATAGGCCTCCCCAAGCATCGCCATAACGACTGGTCCTGTGCGTCTCGCATCCATCGGATTCCCGCGACCCTGACCAGGTCATCGGTCCACCTTGTGGGAGGCCTTTCAACGCTGTGACTTCTGGTACGTGGTCGGTTCCAGAACCTTTCGGCCCCATCCACTATCTATTCTGCGAGCAATGTGTCCTGCCCATTGCCACTTAAGTTTGGCGATTCTTCAGACTATGTCGGTAACCTTGGTTCTCCTGCGGATATCTTCATTTCTGATGTGATCATCTCAACTATTATCTACAGACTGTAGTGGTATAGGTTTCGTGATGGCCCAGTGGTTAAGGCTTCCGCCTCTCATACATGAGGTTGCGGGTTTGAAACCTGGTAAGTACCAATGTGAATTTTTTAATTCATATGTAGTTTTCTAAGTATACACACCCCGTGGCTTGGTAAGCAATCGTAGATCTTTGACAGTCGTTACAGGTAGTCGGTCTATCCAAGGAGTATCGTGTTGCCCAGAAACTGGACTGTGGAGGTCTGAAAGGCGATCGCTCCATGTAAATACGGGTAGGCATTCAGCGTTTTTTTTTCATTAGATTTTCCTAATAAAAAACTTTTTTTTTTTTTTTTTAATTGGTATAAACTAGTACTTGACTGTGATCCCACCTAATGGTAAGTAGTAATGCAATCGTTGATGGTGAGGCGCACTAGTTACTTACAAAACTTTTACTTTTTACAAAAAAAAAACAAGCGACTTCAATTTAAAAAAAAAACACTGAAAAGTGCAAAATAACTTTAATCTCGGAAGTCGGTGTTTCTATAATAGTTTTGTCTCTTCGTTATTTAACACCGACTTCCGAAATTAAAGTTATTTTGCACTTTTCAGTTTTTTTTTTTAATTGGTCGACTGTATTTTTTTTGTAAAAAGTTTTTTATTTTACACTTTTTAGTTATGGTACCACCACTAAAAAGTACCTCTCAGCCATACTTAAATACCTTATAGCCAGAGTGCATCTCATGACAATTCTAATAATCCCAAACACGGTTAGATTACATTAATTTATTACAGAGTTCCAGTGTCTAACTTCAGGCTTCATCATCAGATCAGTTCGATATATTCACCCTCTTTTTTCAGTCAGTCATCGACTACACGTATAAACAAAGCAATTTTACTTGTTACGACGGTTCTGCTGTGATCCTATGAGGAGTTCTGTTCCATATCTTCGAAGTTCATGATCAGATCATAATTATATTTCTATGGGACCAATTCGGAAGCCTAACCTTTCAATCCAAAAAAAAAATCCAATATCGGTCCACAATTGAACGAGAAATCGGTGAACATACATAAAAAAAAAAATAATAAAAATACATTCAGCCGAACATAGAATCTCCTCCTTTTTGAAGTCGGTTAAAAAGGTTCGATATGAGTATTAATACGCGTCTACCCAACCCTACTATAATGTATAATGACGGACTTAATGCCTTAGACATTCTCTACGAGTCAACCAAGGGTAGTGAAGAGAAAACATGGCAGGTGCATAAAAAAAAGAAAAGATTATAGGTATATAGATAAGATAGACATACAAATATATATATTTATATAAAGTAAAGGAAAAGGGTATTTGAATGGCTCCGCTATGTGTGTAGAAAATAATTCCTCCGCTTCCGCTTTCCGTTATGTGTAGGTTTATATTCTTCTAATCACCACGGGTCGACAAGTGATGGCCAATTTATTTGGACAAAGAACCTCGTCACTGACTTTGTAACAGTTATCATATCGTCATTATCCGACATAGTTGTCGCATACTACATTGTAGTCATTATCTACTACTAAGTGATATAACATACTCTTTGTTTATTTATTGTAAAAAATGCCGAATTTTTTTTTTACGTAATATTTTTGGCTTGGATACTAAGTCTTATAAGCCATGTTTTCGTATGATTAGTTAATTTGTTTACCATTAGACATATTCTAACGTGATGTACACATTTTAATGATAATTATTAAATCGATATAGGCTTTTATTCAATCAGAAATCATAATTATATAACTACTTATAAACTTCTAAACTAATAATTATTATAACTTAATAGGTATTTACACAAACTAAAAATAATAATATTTACGAACGGGTAGAAAAAGAAATTATTGGATATCAATGGGAAAAGTGCCCAGGGGCCCAAGCCTGCTATTTTTATAAATTCGTCATTCCAACACGATCCCATTGTCATTTTGCTAAAAGTTCATAATCTGCTAATTCATAATGATCGATCATTGATCGGTCAATGGTCTCGTAATAGAGTGGTGGTAGAATAACAATATCGAACTTATTAAAAGCAATGACTGCACAATGACGTTCTAATGGTAGGTCACTGATCAAAAGAACTGTCAAAATTTTAGCAGATTACCGCATACGTCAGATATTATTCATTTGTCAGTATGTACCTACGAGATTACCACTTCTTTCAATGGAGTGTTAGTGGTTGACCATTGGAAAGTCATATTGATGCCATTATATTAGTAGATTACCAAAATTGTCAAAATCGACAATTATAAAATCACTGACACTATTGTAATAGCAGACTTGAGGCCCAGAACGTTAGATAGTAATGCTGATTTGTTGACCGAAGAAAAACCCATTCCACTGGTCACGCGAAGAGTCGACCAGCTGTTTGCTGATATCGCGAACAAATCGATGAGCACTCGGACCCCATGACCCTAGTGTTTCAACTAGGGTTGTAACGGAAGTTCGCCTCCGCTTCCCTTACCGCGGAAGTTCCGCAAGAAATCTATCTTTACCTTCGCCTCCGCCTCCGCAATTTACTTGCGGAGTTATAACTGAGTTTCGTTTACGTCATAATCATAGAACAATACCGCGCGAGCAGCGATGCTCGACGACGACTCAGCCGTCCTGCCGCGTGTTGCGTGTGAAATGGTCAAGAATCAGCGTGTGCGCGATGGGAACGTGGTCGAGGTGGGGCCGGGCGCAAGTCAATTTGACTTGACAGGAATCATCCTGACGAATTCCTTCGATTCGTACATCCGAGGTGATGTTATTACACCTCCGCCTCCGTTAACCTCCGCCTCCGCTAAGATGGCCTCCGTTACAACCCTAGTTTTTATTTATTTATTTAAGTATTTAGATCTCCAACAAAGGTCACACAGATATTGTAGAAATCATTAGGCATGGGGTCCTATAACGTGTGCTCCTTCAGTTACAAGAGACCTCAGCATGCACATATAACTAGGCGAAAGATAGAAAAATTGAAAATTTACCAAAAATACCAGACATATAAGACAAACAAAATCATAACCCTCCTTTGGCTTTGCCGAAGTCGGGTAAAACACATTCCAATAAATTACGTCAAATTAAAACTAAAAAATTAGGGTCAAGATACAAAGGTCAAAGGGGATACATTGGTCATTGGTAAATTTGAATTAAAACTGAATTAAACAATGAGAGTGACAATAATAAATAGGTCATGGGTTAATTTGAAATAATATTATGAATTGGTTATGAATCGCTGGTTAAATCTGATGGAACACTGGCTTGTAAGGCGAGAGAGAAAGCAGGTCTCTTTGCATCTCTCTTCGCCCATAATTCTCGTCTTGACACTGGTAGTGCTATTTCACCGATTCTGCCTCACTGCGACACTTCGAACAAAGATGTTTTGAGAGCACTGTGTCGTCTAGACGTGAATAAAGCTAGTGGACCAGATGGTATTTGTTCTCAAGGCTTGTGCGCCCGAGTTGTCTCCTATATTGATGCGCTTGTATCGCCTCTCATTTGGGACTGGTATAGTGCCCAAGTCCTGGAGGCTTGCCAACACGCACCCCGTGCCCAAAAAGGGCGTGGGCAAATGATAACATCCAACTCATTGTAGCATTTAACCACCGCTTCTTCAGAATCTAAGGGGCAAAGCAGTTCAGACCAGTTCAATTGCTGTATGTTATGATTAATGTTATCAAAGTTAGCTTTATGAAAATTATATTTGAGAAGTGGAGTCTTTGTCATTGGGGTAATTTCGACGTATAAACAGATATCACAAATCAGTACAGGATGGTACGAGTCAACAGGTAGCAACGTAGTTAAGGTAGGGGAAACATTACAAGGATTGTTGCAAATGATGAGGTCAAGTATTTTACCTTTATCATCAGCCACGTTATCAAATTGAAAGGCACCAAGAAGTGACATTAGATTGTTCAGATTTACACAGTCCGAAGGGGCTCCAGGATGTAATGTAGCAATTTTTTAAGTACCTATGTGTTAATGAGGATGCTATCCAGTTAGCTTCAGGCAGATTATAGTCACCAACAATATATAAATTATCGACACTAGGATGGCCTAGAACTTCATGTAGCAATTCAAAGTGTTTGCTATATACTAAGGAGGATGTCTTAGGTGGTATGTAGGCGGCACTCACAATGTGTCGTTTGGTGTAAACAGTGCTAGGCAACTCAACCATTATGTGCTCAATACTCACTATGCTGAGTCAGTGAGAGACCTAACTCCGTAGGTTTTAAAGTGCGTAAAATCGCAATCAATACACCTCCACCGTCCTGTTTATTAGTGGCAGTACGATCGCGATCGCATCGGTGCACATTATAACGCTGGTCTATGAACTCACTGTCGTAAATTTCAGGTATACCCAAGTTTCAGTTAATATTATAACTTCATATGTATTCATAAGTATATTCGTGAGTAACTGGTGTAATTTGGTGCGAATACCCCTGCAATTCTGATATTTTTATTAGACATTGATAATATTAAAATCTAAATGTGTATTTATTATGAGAGTGTGTTAAGGTAACAAGTTAACAGAATAGATGAGATTAAATTAATAAGATTTGAAGTTAGATGACCGCTCCGGTAACAACGCATTGAGAAATAGACAGCAACATATTTATCAGCCGAAATAAATTTGCAATTTATGAAGTTTGAAGCCATGAAATTAAAGAATACTGACGGTTTATGTAAAACACAATAATCACTAATAAGATTGATAAACAATTGGCAAACATTACCATCAATCTTTTTAATATATAAGGATAATTAATCTGACAAAAAACAAAAAATACAATCCAGTAGTTGACAATAATTTGTGAAACGACATAATCGCAAAAAATACTAAATAACATTGGACTTATTAATAGCACTTTTATCATCTTTTTTAATATTGCTATTAATTCTTGCAACATCAGCTTCTGATCTAATAGCGAACACGGCATCACCGTCTTTTTTACGAACGAGGATAGTGGAAAGTTTGGCTCCTTATATTTGCGAAATAAAATCTTTTTCTAAGATAAGTGTTCATTAATGTAAATATTTGTAGACGACCCGGGTATTCCCACTTGATCAGTTTTCAATGACCTAGTCAGCCGATAAGCACTAAGAACATTATAGAACGCGTAATATTTTTTTTTTTCTTTGTGTTCATTTGCAATCAGTCGTTGACTATAAGCAAATTTGTGAAGTGCGTTGTGTCATGCCAAGTGTGCCTCCCAGCGGAGACAACTCCTCAATGTAAATGGCTAAGCCTGGTCTGTTCCCAGGATCAAGCGCCGTTTCAAGCGGGTTTCATGCCTGGTACGAATTAGCTGGATAGCTAGATCATTAGGATGATTTGCTAGCCTCTTCTTGTAAGTTTCAGAACTGTACTGGATTTCGCGCTAGAACGCCTAATATGCGCGTGGAGAATTTCACAACTATGTTCTTTGGCCTGTTTGTTTGTTGGTGGGCGTGCGGCACTCTGTGGATAGAGATAACGTCCTTTTGAGGGATGGGAAAGTTAATGGCTTCTCCAATTGAACCTAGCAGTTGCAACAGATTTTTACCACGCTTGTCAGGTATGTTGCAAACTTCAAGATTGCACTACCTCGCCTATTGTTCGAGTGCCTCTATTTTTGATTCCAAATAGGTTGTCGAAGTGGCTGATTGTTCTATCTGCAGACGCGACATACTTTCGACACGCTTTTTGAGGTCAATCTGTTCGTCTGCGTGAAACTGGAGCGAGTGTTTGACACACGACATCTCATCGCTCAACCCCTTAACTTCCTTTTTGAGTTCTGCTTGAGCAGCGCGAACAGTGCCCAGCTCCTGCTTCATATCGGACCAACTACTTTTGAGACTTTCGTGACAACTCAGAATGCTCGACTCCAACTCACCTCGCCATTCTGGCAAAGTGTTTTTAATGTCCTCCTTGAACAAAGCCATAGTACGGTCGATGTCAGAGCGCCATCCCTGTAGAGCCTTGTTCAATTCTTGCGAAAAGACTGGAATTGGCTGTCAAAAAGGGTCGATGAGTTCTCGTCAGCTCTTGCAGCACGTGATGTGTACATCAGCGGAGTGCGTGGCGATGGTGGACGCTGATTCAAGTTATCGCAAGACATATTCATGATGATGTCTTCATATGTAGCTGCGTGGAACGTACAGGCGTGTCCAAGTTAGGACGGGTGCGACGTGTTATATTACAGCACGGGGGGCATTTCCAGGCAGTCTTAAACTCGTGCGTCAACGTTAAATAATGTTGCAGAGTTATGTTTAAACACTCATGATGGTATCTCCCCTCACACAAGTTACACATTAGGGGACTAGCATCAGACTCCAGGACCTGGTTACAACCGCTACAGTTCATCGCAGATATTGAAATTCTTGAACCAAATGTAAACAAACAAATTCAGAAGTCAGAAAGGAGAGAGTAGCGCAACCTGACGGAGAGACTAGAAGACTTATTGATAGATCGGTTAGTCAACGGCACACCTAGCGCAACTTATCTTATGGCGATAATGTTCAGTGAAGATCAACCGTTTGGTCAAATGTGCAGCGTCGAACCTAGTTAACTGCTTTCCATACCTACCGGTACACTTCATATTCAATAGATGGCGTTGATTACGGTAGGTCGGATGACCAAGCAAAATTGAACAATCAGGATAAGCACAAATTTCAACTTTATGAATGTCAATGTTAATAATAAAACAACACAGTCAATGTTGTATATAGTAAAATGGGTTATCACAGACCTCATCCACCGATTTATGACACTTTTACACTAATTATATGTTTGTGATGCGATGTAAACACAAGATATTTTGTTCGTATAATAACACTGTTCTTGGTTAATGGTTTACGTGGACTACACACACATGACATGCAGGTTAAAAGCATCCAGAGTATTTTTTAAGGCAGCCACGCATCTGTGCGTTGCCTGGCTAAGGGTAGATGGTAGCTGTGGACAATATCTTGCTTAAATACGAAGCGATGCTAACGACATTGCGTAGTTTAGCCGAAGGCTGCTGTGGAATAGTGCCTTACAAGCTTTTCCTCTAATATCCTGAAAACATAATGTTCCAGGTCGTCCAAAGTGTATCATCCTCTTACTGCCTGTGATCCTGTCGGTGCTGCTGCTGTGGCCAACAGTCTGGTGGTTCGCAGAGGAGACCAGCTTAGCACTGCTGCCACCACCGCCACCGGACCAGAACCTGGATCACTACCGGAGGAACAGGAGCCTGCTTCACTACATGACGCAAATGTAAGTAACACTGTCGACAATTCAGTATTATTGGACATACCTAGGCCCCTCAACTGTGTCACCCGATTCAAGCCCCATTGTTCTATTAGGCCTACTGTCCGCAGACGCGTAGCTTCATAGACGAAGACGTTCGCCATTTTTCAAAAATAAATCGTGCTTGTTGGCTCGATAAAACAAACGCAACGTAATGTTGCCACTTTATACATAATAATGATATCGTATTTCCTCTTTATTTAAATTCATTGTTTTTCTTTTTTTTTCTCTTTCCCTATAATTTATTTTTATTTATGTATCTATCTTATTCAAATCTATTAGCACACAATACCGTGCCGACGTCTTTATGCCGATACCGTTATCCGTAGACTCATCGTGTGGTCACGGAATTATGCTGAGCGTTCGGCCATTTTGCGCGGATGTGGCGCATATTTTTTCACAGAATATACTTATAATTTGTTAGTTCTAAATTTGCGCCTTGTTCCGCCAAATAAAATGTTTTTCTCTCTTTCTTTCTTTTTCTTTCGGTATACGCCCCGACGTATGGCATGCGGTACGGCAGGCGTCATGAAGCTGATCTTTTGAGTAAAGACTCAAAAGAACATTAGACACTAATTTGCGTGTTTCTCATAATTTGACCATTACATGGTTACTATATATAGGTAGACTTTATAAGAGACTTGGACCTTTGAGTTTGTTTCGGTGTTTCTTCGCAGGGTAGTTACCTAGGAAACTCTGGCTTCATCTAGATTTAGGGTTTTTTCCGTTCAAGTATTAGGTACTTAAGATGGTCCTTTTTCACTCGCCTATCGGTAACATCGAGCATGGTTTAAAAGTTTTTACTTCATCTAACGCAATCCAACGCGATGTTTGACGAAAAGGCAACGCGAAAAAAGAGAAATAGCGCCTAAAAACTCTGTTAGCATTCGGTAATTCCGTGATTTACTCGAATATTTTACAAAACTTGTTCCATGAAATACGTGTTTTTTTAAGCCCTAAAAAGTTTTTGAAAAAAATTGTCGTCATTCAGAATCTTAATTAAATTTGCAAGGCTTGTATTGTTATACTTTTTTGACTTTTTTAATTTTTGAGTAAATTATGAAGTGTCAAAGTTCATGCAAAATAACAGATTTTCAGAGGTCTTTACTGAATTAGTCTTACACAAATTTATAAATTGATTTCAATAGAAGCCTAGATAATATCCACAAGATAAATGTTTCCAAAATATCTAATGAAAAATGTGTAATAACGTCATAATCGCGTAAGAGCGGTTGTATGAAAAACAGTGAAATGTAATTCCCTTAAGCGAATTTTTTACAAATATTAACCCGCCCTCTCCCTTGTCACCAAAATTTAGCAAAGTTCCCTCCCCCCATGCTTACGTAAATATTGGTCGCATCTTTCCATATGCTCCGGTTTCGTTATTAATTTATGAGCAGTACCTATATAAGTTTAGAAATAAGGAATAGGCTTGAAATAGAGGAACAAAACAAACTTGATTTAAAATTTTGGCATAAATTTATTCAAATTAACAGTCCTCAGTACTTACACACCAATTCATGACAATGGATATTTGCTGCTCAGTGATGTGTGTCTGCTCACTTACGTGTGATTTTAGAACATCGACATCATTCTCTTAAAAAACTAATAAAATATATACTGCTAACATCACCATCCTGACCTCCCCGTCCCCCATGTCATCAAAAATAAGTAAAGCAAAGACCCCCCTCACGCCCCTGTAGTGTTTACGTAATACTTGAATGGCGCCTTGTTTGACGAAAAAATTGACGGGTAAAAGTGTTATTTATAACCTATTTGCAAAATAAATATCACTCTAACAAGAAACCGGTACCTTGACTTTTAGATTCAAAATGATGGTGACGACGCCTATGATTATTTATTTATGGTGACTGGTAATTAGTGTACGATACTTAAACACATGATTGTGTTCATGATAACCAACAACTTTTACTATGGGAACAAACCTGAAATCGCGAAAAAAAATAAGCTGTTCAGTACATTTATGTTTGCCTAATGTACTAAACAGCTGATATTTTTTTCGCGATTTCGGCTGATTCTGCAGTCTTCAGACGATGCGTGCATATACCGGCAGCTCAATAGACAAATCTCGAAGTCCCTGAAACGTGACCTTCGCCGCTTTAATACCGCAAGGATTAAGGATGCGATTGAGCGGAATAAGGGCTCTAAAGTATTTGCACGAGATCTGTCTATTGGGCAAAGCCAGCTCACGAAACTGAAGACCGACGATGGCAGAGTCATATCCGCCAAATCGGAGCTTCTGGGAGAGATCGAGGCTATTTATGGACAGTTATACACGTCTACCGCTAAACCCGCTGTAAATCTAGTAAACGACCCAAGAGCTAGATTGACTCGACACTATACCGAAGATATCCCGGACGTCAGCCTGTACGAGATTAGGATGGCTCTGAAGCAGCTGAAAAACAACAAGGCGTCGGGTGAGGACGGAATTACGGCCGTACTACTCCTGAAGGCGGGTGGAAAACCGGTCCTTAAGGCCCTTCAGAAGCTATTTGATTCCGTCATACTCGAGGGAAAAACGCCACAGGCGTGGAGCAGAGGCGTGGTGGTACTCTTCTTTAAGAAGGGCGATAATGCCCTGCTTAAGAATTATAGGCCCATCTCGCTTCTGAGCCATGTCTACAAGCTGTTTTCCAGAGTCATCACGAATCGTCTCGCGCGCAGGTTCGACGACTTCCAGCCTCCCGAACAAGCCGGATTTCGAAAAGGCTTCAGCACCGTGGACCACATACATACGCTGCGGCAGGTTATACAGAAGACTGAGGAGTATAACCAGCCTCTCTGCTTAGCGTTTGTGGACTACGAGAAAGCCTTTGATTCGATTGAAACTTGGGCTGTACTGCAGTCTCTCCAACGGTGCCAAATTGACTATCGGTATATCGAAGTGCTGAAGTGTTTGTACAAAAACGCCACTATGTCAGTCCGACTACAAGACCAGACCTCGAAACCTATCCTCTTGCAGCGGGGTGTGAGGCAGGGAGACGTTATTTCTCCGAAACTGTTCACGGCAGCAATGGAGGATGTCTTCAAGGTTTTGGAATGGAGAGGGCTAGGCATTAATGTCAATGGCGAGTACATCACTCACCTTCGGTTTGCCGACGACATAGTAGTCATGGCTGAGACTACGGAGGAGCTCAGTACAATGCTTGGTGACCTCAGTAGAGCTTCCGAAAGAGTGGGACTAAAAATGAACATGGACAAAACCAAAGTCATGGTAAACAGCCATGTAGCACCCACTCCTATCAAGGTCGGGGACTCTACACTCGAAGTTGTAGATGACTACGTTTACCTGGGACAGACGGTCCAGTTGGGAAAGTCTAACTTCGAGAAAGAGATCAATCGTCGAATCCGACTCGGCTGGGCAGCGTTCGGGAAGCTGCGCGGTGTCTTCTCGTCCAATATACCACAGTGTCTCAAGACGAAAGTCTATGACCAGTGCGTGTTGCCAGTGATGACATATGGCTCCGAAACGTGGTCGCTTACAATGGGCCTCATTAGAAGGCTTAAAGTCACCCAAAGGGCAATGGAGAGGGCTATGCTCGGAGTTTCCTTGCGTGATCGAATCAGGAATGAGGATATCCGCAGGAGAACCAAGGTTGCCGACATAGCACGAAGAATCGCCAAACTAAAGTGGCAATGGGCAGGGCACATTGCTCGCAGAACAGATGGCCGTTGGGGCCGAAAGGTTCTGGAATGGCGACCACGTACCGGAAGACGTAGCGTTGGAAGGCCTCCTACAAGGTGGACCGATGACTTGGTAACGGTTGCGGGAGTCCGATGGATGCGAGACGCACAGGACCGTTCGCTGTGGCGACGCTTGGGGGAGGCCTATGTCCAGCAGTGGACGTCTTTCGGCTGAAATGATGATGATGATGATTGTAATGTTATAAATGTGAAAGTAGCTGTCTGTCTGTCTGTCTGTCTGTCTGTCTGTTATTTCTTTACGTCTTAACGGCTGAACGGATTTGAATGAAACTTGGCATACGGGTAGTGAACTTGAACTTGGTACCACGTCGTGAAATAGGACGTGGGCATTTTTTTTTTTACACCAGGAGTATGCTTTATTGGATAATTTCAAGTGAACGAAGCTTGAAAATAGACCAAAAATTTTAACATAACGTTTCCAATTCCAGCCAAGCTCTAATAGAGCCTTCATCAGCGCCATGTGGGAGCCTAGACGATGTGCCGGTCATCATCCTGGTGTCCAGCTCGCCCTCCAGGTTCGAGCACCGGATGGCAGTGCGCGAAACTTGGGCGAAGCACCAGCCCACTTACTTCGTTCTGGGGCTGTCTGGAGACGACGTGGATGATCAATTGGTTAGGTTACATCGTTGAACTATTTTTTAGGCCTATGTGAAATAAAATACATTTAGGATCTTTGAATCATCTCCCATTGTGCGACTGAATATATATGTCGGCGCAGGATGCCGATCATCATTGAAGCTCTGTCCAGGTACACTGTTTTGTGGGCGATGGCTGGGTATCGAGCAATAAACAAACTATTCCAAATCACATAACTGATTTATTACGATGCAAGCTTTAGGTATTGACTTCACACAACGAGCCGTGAGACAGTCCCCGAGACTAGACGTTGTTCGCACGGCTGTCGAGAGAGGAAAGGGACCTCTGCGGTTGGCATTTTTATCTGCTCGGTTCGTGCAAACGTCAGCGCGGATTCTGTCAAAGTGACATGTGTCACTTGTCACTTAGCTCTTCCGTTCGTTCTCAAGCTTTCGTACTATTGACTTCACCAAAATATATTTATTTATAATAATAATACTAAATAATAATAATAATATATTTACAACATTTGTACAGTTTACAAGAAAAAGTTTAGAGACGGGAGACAGGTGCCCATGCCTGTGCTACAGGTTTCCTGGTCTCCTAATCCCGAAAACATTAAATAAGGCCTTGGTTGGAATATACATTACAGTAACAGGGAGTTCTTATAACTCATGTAAATAAGAATAAAATAAAATAAAATATATAAAAAATTAATTAAAATATGACATTAATTAAATTAAAGTTATGACATTAATTAAATTAAATTATGATATTAGATTAAATTACGACATCAAATTAAATCATCATCATCATTTCAGCCGAAAGACGTACACTGTTGGACATAGGGCTCCCCCAAGTGTCGCCACAATGAATCATCATCAAATCATTAAATTCCAATTGTCTTGTTTAATATAAAACTTTGCTTTGTTTCCAGGTAGACACCTACATAGAGGCCAAGCAGTACAGCGACATGGTAGTCTTTGACTTCCACGACCACTACCAGAACCTGACGCTGAAGACTGCCCTGATGATGAGGTGGAGCCTGCGCCGCTGTCCGCAGGCGCAGTTCCTGTTTAAGACTGATGACGACGTGCTGGTCAACCCCTGGACGTTGAGGAAGGTTCTGAAGGAGAATGAAGATGCTCAGTTACTTGGTAAGTGCGTGTCAGACTCGCACATGAAGGCACTACTACAACATTAACGAAACCCAGGACCCTGGGACGAAACCTGGGGCCCTGGAACGAAACCCGGGGCCCTGGGACGAAACCTGGGGCCCTGGAACGAAACCCGGGGCCCTGGGACGAAACCCGGGGCCCTGGGATGAAGGCAGCGAAGGAACAGGAGTGTGTTTTTAGTCAGTAAAAGTCTGACACTATCTCTCGCTCCGCCCAAGATTTTTCATTTATCATTAGATGCTTTTCCCACCTAAAAATAAAACATTAAAATCGTGCAAAAACGCCGACAAAATAACGTTTCTTATTAGCAAACCCTCTTTATTGTTTAACTTTATTGTAGCGGTAATATAAATACACTTCTTCCGTGAAAATTGCAACTGTCTACCTCTTACAGTTTATGAGATACAGCCCGCGGAAAGAGAGGCGGACAGTGGAGGCTTAGTAATAAGGTCCCACTGACACCCTTCGGGTACGGAAGCCTAGAAATGTAAAAAAAAAAAAAAACAATACTAAAAGAATTATTTTTAGTATTACAATCAAATAGCATCGTAGTTGTGACTCATCATCATTTCAGCCGAAAGACGTCCGCTGTTGGACATAGGCCTCCCCCAAATGTCACCATAACGACCGATCCTGTGCGTCTCTCAATAAAGTTGAAAATCAGTGTCAGGCAACTACCACTGACTACCATGTAGTTGTCTGGCAATTTTGCTGAACTGGATCTATTTGGCGCAGCCGTGAGACACACATTGTGTCAGTGTATTTTTTTTCTTAGTTGTCTTAAATTTTGTTTTTACAGTGTGTGTATCCATTTGTGCCAAATAAAATATTTTTCTTTCTTTTTCTCGCATCCATCCGTCTCTGCGACCCTCACCAGTCTGTGACCTCAGTTGCGACATATACGTATCAATCTACTACTGGCTTAATCTCTCTCTCTATCCCACTGGTACACTGCATTATTCCGAGACCAAAAGTAGCCTATTTGTGTCAGTTCAGACCGAGGCCCAATATACCGGAGATCATTAATGTTATTCTATTGTGTTACTTCCAGGGTACAGTAAGAACGACACGTATCTGCACAGAGACGAGTACACGAAGTGGTTCATCCCGCGGTGGCTGCTCCCACAGGACCAGGTGTCCAGGTACCTCAGCGGCACCGGATACCTTATCAGTGGTACGTCATTTATACTAAAAACCCATAATATACATATATGACGGATCATCAGGATACACCAGATCGCCGACATAGTCCGAAGAAAGAAAGAAAGAAAGAAAACATTTATTTGAGACTCGCACAGGACAAACAACAATAAAATAAAAAGTAACTACATCTATAAATACTTAACTTAAAAATAATAGAAAAAACAATATTAAAAAATAAAAATAATGCATATGCTGCGATATTAAACTACAAAGTAAAAATAACGCAGCGCTGGTATTCTGATAGGGCCTGGAAGAATACCCAAACTTAAGTGGCCGTGGGTATCATCGACCATCCATTTTACATTGCTTGTAGAACGGATGCTCGATGGGGCCGAAAGGTTCTAGCCTAATATATAACAACTAGCTTCTGCCCGCGGCTTCACACGTGTGAAAGTAGGTTTCTCCATACAAACTTTGAACCCCCGTTTCATCCACTTTTTTTTATTTTTATTAAATATTTTCACATTATCTTCTGTCAAACTGCAGTACAGTTTGTCGGCAGTGTTCTCGTGGATAGTCTTCTTGATTAACACTAACAAATAACAAAAGAAAGACAAAAAACAAAGACAGTAAAAACATTACAAGTAGGTACTTATACTCCATCCGCTCAGTCAATCAACCAAACGCAAACAATCCCGACATGTCCCCCATCCAAAAGTTGTCTAAAAATGTTATCTAAAAATGTTTACAATTTGTCATTTATCTACTTAGGGGGTGAATTTTGGAAAATCAGCTTAGTGCTCGCTTACGTTATGAAAGGAAACCTTGTGCAAAATTTCATGCTCCTAGTCCCAGTAGTTTTGGCTGTGCGTTCATGTGTTAGTCAGTCAGTTTCTCCTCTTATATATATAGATATGCCTATGGCACTCACTGTTAAAGTATCTAGCAATCTGTCCAGTGGTTTTTGAGTTTATTCATTACAAAAAAAAAAAAACAAAAATACAAATTTTTCGTCTTTATAATATTATATAATATAGATAAAAATAATCTAGCCGGAAAGAATTCAATTCAAATAAAAAAAATCACAAATCACTTCATAAATGACGGGCTCTGAAAATACAACCGACTTTAGAGGCTCCTCCTGTATCTGAACTCGGTTAATTAGTTCACTCAGGTTAACAACCATTGTGAGTTCACACTTCACACCTACAAGCTCCAATTGCTCAGTGCATGCACCAAAGAGCAATGGTTCAGGTACCGGCAATCGAACCTCTGTGCGAAACTGCGTATCATGACCATACAAATTCTCTAATTTCAGGAGACTACCTCGGCAAAATCTTCACAACAGCTGCACGAGTGCCGATGGTGAACCTGGAAGACGTGTACTTCACGTATCTTGTAGCTCGCCAGGAGTTGGGGCTCACCCTCACTCACGACAGAAGACTGAGTCCTTACAAGCCCTGGCTGAAGATGACCTGTCTCTACCAGGACATGGCTTCCATACACAGCTTTGGTCCAGAAGAGATGGTCGCAGCCTGGTCCAAGATACAGGGCTTGGAAAAGAATAACGGGGCTGGTGACTGCTGGTTCTTTGACTCATATTTGAAGGAGTACAGTGAATTGGCTTTGTTTTGATGATGGAGGGAATCCTTGATGGGTTCCAAATTTAGAATATATTATAGTTATTCGATGTAGATAGATGGATTGCTCGAAATGAGATGGAGAATTGAAGTATCTGTGGTGCGAATTTTAAAGTCGCAAACAAAATAGTTATAAGGGACACTATTTATTACTCAATAAAACTGTGTATTGAATGTTTATGTCGGTCGCAGCCATATCCTATAACACGCCGTATTACAAGAAGGCGCGTCAGATTGAAAACCGTCGCTGTAATGTAATGCGGTTACCTCACGTTCGTATACGTTTTACAAAGCGGCGTCCAACGTTTAGCTATATTGTCAGTGTAGGGTGATAAATTATGAGGAACCAATCCAAAAAACTTGGGTACACCCAAACTGATTTTTGGTCTTTTTTGGACGGATTCTGAGGGGTTTAAAGTAACCTAAAATAATGAAATCAGAAACGTTTATTTGAAATAGACCATTTAAAGGCACTTTTGAATTGTCAAAATGTCGGTTAGTTAAAAAAAATGAAGCTAAATTGCACGTTCTAAAGCGTAGAGAAGCGTAGATGAAGAATGTGCAAGAAAGTCCATAGACACTCTTTTAAATAATATTATGAGTTAGAATGAAGGGGTAATACTAATACTAATACTATTGTAATACGGTGTGTTTTACCATATTTATCTATTTATTAAAATTTTATGCACTAGTAATGAACACTGTACAAAGGCGGACTTAATGCCTTAGGCATTTTCTATCAGTCGACCATAAAGTGGTGCAGTAACATAACATGGCGGCGTCATTTATATTGTAACGAAATGGTTGTAGATTTCGTGCTCGAACTGTAAGCACATTGACGAGTTTTGTAGGCTTATGTCTATGGCGTCCATCACACGGTCATGCAAGCGTCAATCAAAACCATCAATCATGAATGATGTTTGAATGACGGAATTTTATCGCCATACGTTTTTCGTCATGCAAACGTCAGTCATCGCATTACACGGTAGGTTTTTCGTCAGTCAAGATATTTGACTGTGGCAAAACTGACAGCAAAACCTATCGTGTAATGGGCGCCTATGAAGTAAAGATGACTCTAGAAATGATTAAAACATACTTGGGACCAAGTGAAAACAATATTAAAATAGATTATTTTTTACAAAATATTGCCATGTGACTTAAAGTCAAGCATTGAAGTGTAATTTATTCCTACTAGTTTTTAGGGTTTTGTACTCGAAGGGTAACCGGACGCAATTCTATTACTAAGCCTCCGCTATCTGTCCGTCTATCTGTCTGTCTGTCAGCGTGTTATATCTCATGTAACGTTTACTACCTCATCTAATGATATACAAATTGTCTTTGTATATTATAAATTGTGTGGTGATCTATATAAGTTGTGATTTAAAACTCTTCAATGCCTTAATTGACTTCATACTACAACTATTGCATATCTATTGGTAAAATATAGCTGAACCTCATCATCATCATCATTTCAGCCGAAAGACGTCCACTGTTGGACATAGGCCTCCCCCAAATGTCGCCGCAATGACCGGTCCTGTGCGTCTCGCATCCATCGGATTCCCGCGACCCTCACCAGGTCATCGGTCCACCTTGTGCATGGCGGACAGAGTTCCGGCGGGATCTCATGGTGGAATGGCGACGGCGACTGTCGCAACCCAGTGCTGGGCACGCTACAATTATGGCGGTAATTTCCCTCTTTGAGGAGTGGCTGGAGCGGCAACACGGCGTTCTCACCTTCCGCATGACGCAGGTCCTCACCGGACATGGCAAGTTCGGGAGGTTCCTGCATCGGATTCAGGCGGAAGCAACGCCCGAGTGTCATCACTGTGCGGACCACCCAGAGGATACGGTGCAGCATACGGTGGAGGTGTGCCCCGCTTGGGCCGAGCACCGCCGTGTCCTCGTGGAGGCAATCGGCGGCAGCGACCTTTCGCGTCGGGCCCTGGTTCAGGCTATGGTCCGAAGCGAGGAGGAATGGCAGGCGGTCGCCTCCTTCTGCGAAGCAGTAATGCTGGAGAAGGAGGAGGCTGCACGCGTGAGGGAACGAAGGTCCTCACGCCCTAGCCACCGTAATTCCGACCCCGACTACCGGCCACGGTAGACGCGGGCTTGCAGACGTCGAGCACTGGGTAGCTCGCCGTCCGGCTGTTCGGTAATTAACCGGATCGAGCCCAGTCGTCAACAGCGCGTAGTGATCCTCGCGCTCCTCAAAGAGATGTCAGCAAACCGTAGGGCCAATGCCCGGTAGCTAGGACCGCGGAGAATTTCTGAAAGGGAAACCCGTAGTCCTAGAACGCAAAGGGTAATAGAAGGATACAGGTGTGGTTTTAGTCAGTAAAAGTCTGACACGCCCTCCCGCTCCACCCAGAGCGCGAGAAGTCATTTTGATGATTTCACACCTAAAAAAAAAAAAACCTTGTGGGAGGCCTTCCAACGCTGCGTCTTCCGGTACGTGGTCGCCATTCCAGAACTTTTCGTCCCCATCGACCTGAACCTACCTGTTACCAATTATGGCTGAACTTACCTGTTATCAATTTATCACCATGTAGGTACTGTACCCTTATTTGCAAAATAAATGACTTACGTAATAGGAAGAGTTGACCTCTTCAAGTGTGTATTTTGACAAATAATATGACGTTTATAGTACGGAACCCTTCGTGTGTGAGTCGCACTTGGCCGGTCCCGTACCTGATTTTTGTAAAATGACAATTTACTTCTAGATAATTTTATACCTAGTTGATGTTTAATAAATATTTTCTTACTATCGTAAACTTATTTTTTTATCTTTACCGTATATTTTTATACTTTTTATAATATTGATACCTCTATTCTCCATAAGAAATGATGTATTGGAACCGTTAGTCTGACGTTTTATTACCCGACTGCGCGACGCAAAGGAGGGTAATGTGTTTATCAGTCTATGTATGTATGTATGTATGTATGTATGTATGTATGTATGTATGTATGTATGTTTGTTTCTATGTGGCGTTCTAGAGACCAAATGCGTAGGCCGATTTTGATAATTCTTACGTCAATCGATTCGTCATAACCTTGCGAGTGTCACTAAAGACATGACAGTAATCAAAATTCACCACAGCTACAACCAGACGCCATATTGTCAAAATGAAAAAAAAAAAAGTCGATGAACTATGTCAAGTGGGGTGTCGTTGAATAGGTATTTTAAAATCATCTTTAGGTTCCTTTTATCATTTTTCATTTTAAATAATAGTTTAGGATATATAACGATTTAAAGTTGTTTAACAAAACAATCGTTCTCGCTAATTTTCTTACTTATTGATTTAAGTTTTCATTTCAAGTATAAACGATACACAAATAAACAAAACAGTGAACAAGCATGAAGAACAAATATTTTTGGTAAAAAAAAGTTTACCACCAAACTCGATAGATGGCGTTGTTCATTTTATGCACGTTTGTAAATCAAATCACTCGAGTTTTCCCATCTACTAGACAGGTCGATGAACATAAGCAAAAGATGACAATTACTATATTGGCAAAAACTACTAGGTTGTATAAATTATATGCAGTTGATATATCAGTAGAATCCAAAACATATGGTCAAAAACCGAAAGATGTAGGTATATGTTTCTGATGATCCTAACAAAACTGGAGGAATCGTTAAATATTTAACAATCGGTTTAGGATCACGAGTTATGTTACGAAGAAATTTGAAAGTTACCCATGGTCTTGTTAACGGAGCAATGGGTGTTATAAGGACAATTGAGTGGCCAGCTCTTCGGAGGGACCAATTGGAACCCGGAGAATTGCCACAAGCTGTTTATATAGAATTTGACGACAAAGCAATTAAAAACAATGTTCCTGGAGTAGAAGTCAGAATCGAACCATCGACGACAGAATTCGATGCACTTCGCGGACAGGGTAAAATAGAGCGAAAAATGTTGCCATTGATATTGTGCTGGGGTGTAACTGTACACAAGCTCCAAGGAACTACTTTGGACTTTTGGACCGAACTGTGGTTGACTTAAGTTCACGCATTTTTGCTAAAGGTCAAGCATATGTAGCTTTGAGCCGAGTTAGGTCTCTAGAGGGACTAATCATCAGTAGTTTAGACCACCGCAAGTTACTTAATAATCCCCACGATATTAACTCCCTCAATGAAATGACTAGATTGCGAAATTTACCATCTTATAACGAAGTCAATGAATCGTAACTAAAAAGTATAAAATAAAATAAAAATATTTAAAGAAAAACAAAAAACCCGACTGCGTCGAAACTAATTCTAAAACTAAAAAGAAACAAACAAGCCCAGTAGTTTAGAATTCTGTTATGTAATACTAAATAACTACACAATTTAAATAGTTTTATAATCGATACACACATAAAACAAATCATACATTCTAATGCAGAACAGAACGACTCACAGTCGGGGCCCCTTGGGAAGATTTGATTGGTAAAATTTGAATGGGCCCCGACTGTGAGTCGGTCTGTTCTGCATTAGAATTTATGATTTGTTTTATGTGTGTATCGATTATAAAACTATGTAAATTGTGTAGTTATTTAGTATTACATAACAGAATTCTAAACTACTGGGCTTGTTTGTTTCTTTTTTTTGTAACCATGTAGCTTACATGTAGACAATTGCAAAACGTAAATGCAAATCTATACATATAATAAAACAGTAAAATTATTTTGCGATGGTATTAATTGGCGCAAAAACTACTGAACCGATCCTGTTCAAATTTTGCATACATAATCCTTATAGGTCAGTGCATCTGTTAGGTTATAAATTATCACGCTATTTGCTATGGGGGTGAGCAATAATCCAAAACGTCCGTGTTGAACGACATTTGTCACGAGTTCGATTCCCAGCTACAGTTAAAATTTTTGTCATTATTTTATCTTCTTTTTGTAATAAAATAACTTTTACCATTTTTTCAAAATAAAATTGACATTTCTATTCGATACCTTCTAAATATATTGTAAAAACTAATCAAAACACATAATAAAATCGAATTAGTAAAATATGGCACCACACGCAATTCAGATACTCGCAAAGCCATCTAAAGACTCAAAGTAGAAATAATGATGACAATGACAGTTGAACTTCATATTTGATAGATGGCATTGTGTATTTTACGTAATTTTCTGAATGGCGGAAGAAGTGACCATCGCCCACGTTTGCAGACAGTTCTATTGTTCAAAATTGGAGGAAAATAGTTATGGTTAAACTGGTGTTAGACGGAGGCATTTTTAACAATCCTACTGCTTTTTTTCCCATGATTGTAACAAGATAATTGACCATGATTATTCAAGGGATACCAACCAAAAAAGGCGATAAAAGTAAACAAGTATATGTATTTAATTATTGATTTTAAAATAACACGGCCAAATTTTCGTAAGGGGTTGCATGGCACCTTATGTTGGAAGGCCCCCAGGTAGACCGATGACCTGGTGAGGGTCGCGGGAATCCGATGGATGCGAGACACACAGGACCAGTCATTATGGCGACACTTGGGGAGGCCTATGTCCATGATAATGATAATGATGGTACTTTTTTTTTCTTTTTTTAAGAGTGGAAATCATCCAATGACTTCTCTGGTTGGAGCGAGAGGGCGTGTCAAACTTTTACTGACTAAAACCACACTTGTGCCCTTCAGTTGCGCTTTGAAACATCTCTTTGAAGAGCGCGTGGATCACTACGTGCTGTTGACGACTGGGCTCGGTTCGGTTAATTACCGGACGGTCGGACGGCTAGCTACCCATTGTTCGATGTCTGCAAGCCTGCGTCTACCGTGGCTGGTCGTCGGGGTCAGAATCTCGGCTCGGCGTGAGGCGGCCTCCTCCTTCGCTAGCATTGCGGCTTTGCAGAAGGAGGCGACCGCCTACCATTCCTCCTCGCTCTGGACTATAGCCCAAATCAGGCCCCGGCGCGAGAGGTGATTAACGCCGATTGATTCCACGAGGACACGGCGGTAATCCGCCCTTGCGGGACACACCTCTGTATGCTCCACTATGTCCTCCGGGATGGCACCTTGCGGCCTAATAATGGCGTGATTTATTGTTTGCAGTTTCTGCTCCATATAAAACGGGGTCGAAAGTGGTTTACATTCCTGATCACTGATGTATCTCAGATTCCTGGCAGCCTTACGTCGACATCTGGACGTTACCTCCTTGCAGTGAGTGGTGACCAACACTGGAACAGCCCTCTGAGGGAGGCCAGTCTCAGGGATAACACTAATCGGCTGCTACATTTGTTTACCGTAATTTCATTGTTTTATGGATACACAAGCTCAGGACTGTTGAGGGTGTTTCGAGCAGTTTCTGTTCCGGATTCGGTTGGAAGTATCCTGATATTACCATTTTGCGAATCGCCCGGAGGACCCGGTGTAACATGCGGTGGAGGTCTATCACATTTGGGTGCCGCCGCGTCCTCATAGAGGCAATCTGTGACAGTGACCTCTCGGTTTGGCCATCAATATGCGAGTTTGATTGGGCGGGGATACATGCGTTCAAGATTTCGCCGAAATTCATTCAACGGGGACGTCAGTTAAATACACACCAAAAAATCCTAGGTAAATGAACAAGTAATTTTTATGCCCAAAATAATCAAGCTGCAACAATCAATGCAAGCATGCTCTCGCAAATTCTTCATAAGTACTGTTGTGGAGGAAGATAGTTGATGATAATGATGGTAGTTTTTGGATTCACTGGCTTTTTGGCTTTGCACTATCAGTGCACTTTATTCAGCTGAAGGTCGGTGTCCCGATTATGCTCCTTCATTTACCTCTACCAAAGCTGTCTAACGGCTTAAACTCTTCAGTGAAAAATTATTGAGGCGATAATTTTACGGGAGGAAACTCTTTCGAACAATCTCGCAGACATCGGCCCTAGAGGGCCCTATCCATTTGCTGACATCTCTTTGAGTCCGGTGTAGATTACAACGCGCCGTCGATTCAGGATTGCTTTGACCAGACGGCCGGACGGCACCACCGCAATCCCGGTTTGCGATGGCTGCCCTGCGGCTTTCAAAACCCGGAGCATCACTTGCAGCGACAGTTAAGGAATCAGAATGTCCTATCCCTCATAGTTTCAGCCACCTTCTTCGATCGTAGTGCTTCACTGAAGGAGGCTACTGGTTGACATTTTCTCCACCAATCGCCTCCATGAGGACACAGCGGTGCTGGCGCTCCGACCAAGCGGGACCGACTTCCACCGTATGCTCCATCGTATTCTCCAGGCTATCCGCACAATGGTGATGCCCGAGTGTTTCTTCCCGTTGAATTCGATACAGATACCTCCCAAAACATCCACATCCGGTGAGTCCTGCACAAAGAGAGGATGCCATAACGCCTCTGTAGACACTCTTCAAAGACAGGCATTACCGCTGCGATTGTGACGTGCTCACTGTGGCGAGGGATTAAAATCATACAATGTTGTTTCACCAGAACATAAACCAGAAACATACATAAACTAATGTCTTTTCTTTTGGGGTAGGCAGAAATGCCAACTGCTACGACCCTTACATACTCTTTCTATTCATTGACATTCACACATTTGGATCTGGACGAGTACATAACATGTTTCCTGAAGGTAATTTGCGTTTTTACTTTTAACCGTTTTATGTTAAAGTACAATAAATAATTGCGTTGCTTTCAGAATGAATTGCAAGCTCAGAATGATTGTACGTTTTTACAAACTTAACGCAGACGAAGTCGCGGGCAACAGCTAGTCTCAAATATATAATATATATAGTTTTATAAACTAGTGCTTGACTGCGATCCTACCTGATGGTAAGCAGTGATGCAATCGTTGATGGTGGGACGCACTAGTTATTAAGGGCCTATTTACTCTAGCCTTGAAGATACCTAAATGAGTGTGCGTGGGAATTGCATGACTTGATTCCGCCATCTCCTTTCTACCATCGGACATACCGACGTACGGCGAGTATCCACTCTTACGTTGTTGTAACTTCAACGGTCCGGACTAAGCGTTTCGCTTCGTAGTTTATACCGCGTACACCGAAGGACTGGAACAATTTGCCTGCTGCGGCCTTCCCGTCCAACTATAATTTAGGTGTCTTCAAGGCTAGAGTGAATAGGCTCTTAATAAGCTAGTGCGCCTCACCATCAATGATTGCATTTCTGCTTACCATCAGGTGGGATCGCAGTCAGCACTGGTTTATATCAATTAAAACAAAAAACCTAAATGAACTACCTGTATGATTATATAACCGAGTTTTTCCGCGCATATCTTGTACTTTTGCAGATCATTTCAACACAGCAACTTAGCTAAATATCCAGGTTAGGAAGCTGCAACCAGCACTAACAGATTAGCGTCCATCATCACATCATCATCAAGCAATCAAATGAGCAACACTAGGTTTATAGATTGAGAATGTAAGGTGGAGAACTTATCCAGACGGTTCCAAGTGGCTCTATGTTTAACCCCGGGTAGATAGCCCGCTGGTGCGTACACTGGTTAATTGGACCAGGTCGTTACTAGTTATTAGGTTATACTATTTTTATTAAAAGAATGTCCTACGATGATACAGAGAATTTACTGATTGTGCTAAAGTGATTTTTTTGTTTTTATACAATTTTTGACCTAGGTTAAGTATCTTGTTAGTTAAGAAACTAGAAGTTAAGATTTAGTAAAATTATAAATTAATAGTATAAGATAACTTGTCTACTTTACAGATTTTTTACACGTTTGTATTGTACTATAAAATCCTTTTGATTATTTGTTAATTTTAAATTATTTTAGCTCTTCTCGCCTGAAACACAGGATTTCCTAGTTCAGGCACGTAAGACTCAGAATTAAGATTTATATTTAAGACTGTATTACTTTATCCTGTAAAGAATTTTGAATAAATATTATTATTATAAATATTATTATTATTATTATTATTACTACATAGGGTAAGAGATTTTGTTTACTAACACAGTCGACCTCTGTGGTGGTGTGGTGTGTTATGATTGTGGACAATGTTAATTTTTATTCCATGAAATTTAATTTATTGAAATTTTTATCTTTATTCCTTGACATTTTATTTACTGACATTTTATTTTTATTATTCTATGACATTTAATTTTTTTGTTTCCGTGCCATTTAATTTATTGATATTTCGTAGATTGACATTTTTAAGTTTTAATCAATGTTATTTTATTTATTGACATTTTTAATTTTTATGACATGATATTTAATTAATTTATTGACAATTGTAATTGAATTTAATGAATTTCAATTTAATAATTATGTAATTTGTTATGGGAAGAATATAAAAAAACAGTGCGATGTAATGTATGAACTAACATAGAAATAAGTAGGTACTAACATATAATGTGGACCAAAAGTTGTCTTAAAATAAATAAATATGATTATTATTTACAAGCTCTGATTCCATCACCATCATCATCATTTTAGCCGAAGACGTCCTCTGTTGGACATAGGTCTCCCCCAAGTGTCGCTACAACGACCGGTCCAGTGCGTCTTGCAGCCATCGGATTCCCGCGATCCTCACCAGGTCATCAGTTCACCTAGTGGGAGGCCTTCCAACGCTGCGTCTTCCTTTCAATGCTAACAAGATAGTGGTTATCAGCGCGCGCCAGATGCGAGCGGGTCCCCGCTGCAGGTGCTCTCCGATAAGGATTGATTGTGCCGCCGCTTGTTGGCAACGTTGTTTTTTACGGCATTCATACAATACAGGGACGGATTTGTGTGTTGAATTGAGTGTCCTAACTAGTTGCTTCGTCGGCAGCTGAAGCCGCTGTAGAAAATGGTCCCAAGGGAACATACCTACTTCCGGGACCCGTGTGCCAAATTTTATCCAAATCCGTTCAGCAATTCGACCGTGAACAAGTAACACACTCACAAATTTTTGCCTTTATAAGATTGCTGTGATTTAATTCTAATATTTTTGTTTCACATTTTTATCTATGCATATAATAGTAGAAGTTTTTAGTTGTGCGCGTATCACGTAAAATGTACGAAATCGATGTAGATAACATTTATACATAAAAAAATTGAAAGAAAGAAAGAAAAATATTTATTTGGCACACGTACACAGATACACACAATGCAGAAACAACATGTAAACATTTAAGATAAAAAGAATAAGAAAATAAAATAACTAACATTGTGTCTCGCGCCTGCACCAAATAGGTCCAGTTCAGCAAAAATGCCAGACAACTACGAATTGTGTAACTTGATATATTACTTAGGCTTTATTTCAACGCAATCGGTGGACTATATCGAAAGATATACTACAATCATTGACTGTTAGGTGGTACAGAGATTGCCAGGTCAGCTAGTGTGAAATAAAAATATTTGGATTTAATTCAACACAAATTGGTATTCGAGAATATGAACTGCCGTTGAATAAATCTGCGCGGTTCATGATAAGATGGCGATGTGATTGTGGACCAAATTCATCATCATCATTTCAGCCGAAAGACGTCCACTGTTGGAGGCCTCCCTCAAGTGTCGTCACAACGACCGGTCCTGTGCGTAGTATCTATTTCCGCGACCCTCACCATGTCATTGGTCCACCTTGTAGGAGGGCTAACAACGATGCGTCTTTCAGTACGCGGTCGCCATTTCAGAACATTTTGGCCCCATCGACAATCTGTTCTGCGAATAATGCCCTACCCACTGCCACTTAAATTTGGCCACTCTTTGGGCTATGTTGGTAATCTTGGTTTTCCTTCGGATATTTTCAGTCCTGATTTGATCATATAAGGAAATTTAAAGCTTAGGCCAAACCCAGCAGAGTCCCAGCAGTGGGAATAATATAAAGCCAATTATCCTAAATCAGATCTTAAAAAAAATCGCTTGGATTCGTCTCTGCGCTCCTAAATAAAGAATCAAAGCCTCCATTGAAGTGTAACGTCGTATAAAACCCCATTAACCGTGGTCTCTTCAGTTTGTGCACCATGGAAGTTAAGCCGACAGTGGTAGTGCTCATTGCTATGACCCTGTTGGTCAACGTGGTTGTCGCTGGTGAGTTATCCTCGTTTAAGAAGACATTAGAGACGTATTGTATGGTTTAAAGCCATCAAAGATTCAAAACATTTTATTTCAAATAAACCATTTACACGTTTGAAATATCAAGAAGTCAGTTAGAAAAATGATGCTAATTGCACATTCCAAAGCTTAGATCTCTATGGAGAGGAATGTGCAAGAAACTCCATGGACACTCTGTTCAATAATATTATGTAATACAAATATCTCGGTTACCTACATGTCTCTTGTCGCTACTATTTGTAAGAACAATGTTAATAATGAAAAAAAAAAAACAAATTGACCATTTAAAATATAATGTGGGAATATCCCTGCCTGAGATTAAATAACTCCCGAGTCTAGATACATGTCAACAGTCTTTAACTCAAGACTGAAAAGGTTACTTCTGGGCAAGCGCGCTCCAACTTCGACTACATCATCACCTATTTTGTGACATAGCGGTCAAACGGGTACCTGTCAATAATAAAATTGCTACCAACTATTAATATTGTAATATGGAAATATTGTAAAATCATTTTTTTTTAAGACTTTTCACGGAGTTTCTTGCCGGTTCTTCTCCATGGGGAACGACCAATTGGAACCGTGCACTATTATAGCTTCTGACGTTGTATAAGTGCCCATGTATGTTATGTG
Organism: Mythimna impura; assembly: GCA_905147345.3. NCBI lineage: Eukaryota > Metazoa > Arthropoda > Insecta > Lepidoptera > Noctuidae > Mythimna > Mythimna impura. The sequence continues at coordinate 1,365,927 of LR990361.1, read as the reverse complement.
AAATAAAATATTTTGACTATATTGAAAAAATATGATTACGTCGCGAAAAAATGGGTTTACTATCGGATGCTCTATCTCTCTCTCACAATAGAAATCGCAATAGAGGCCTGTGTCCCAGCAATGTGAAACGGTATAATGCTATGCATCTGAAACGGTATCTTAATATGATAATTAAAAATCGAAATTTAAATAGTTGTTGGTCTTATGAATTATGTAGCATAGCATAAATACACCACAATCATGCTGAAACAATGTATAATCCATACATGAAACATACAAGCGACAGATACATTTGATCAACAATTTTAAAGGCTAGGTGTTAACCATAATGAACAAAAATCTAATACACTAGCAAATTTTAGACTTCTTTTTCAACCACCCGTCAATAAAAAAAGAAGACGTCGATGGCAAGCGATACAAATGTGTCCCTGGTCGCACCATCATCAGGATTAGCCAGTATCAGATACCACTAGCACTTCACGAGGAGACAGATTCCGAAGAATACCGACTAAGAAATGGTCCATCTCGAAAGCACCACATGCTTTCACCAACAAAAGATGAAACCTGCCAAATGTGCGTCTGTTCAGCTGAGGGGAAAGATGAATACTGTAGTAATAGACCCGCAGAAAATATCAACGAGTGTTTGGCTTTGAATGAAATTACGGACAAGTTCAACATGGGCTTGCCTTACGAGCATGCGAACAATCTGGCTTATAGGATTAGACGAGGTTTGTGCCGATAGTGCAGGTGACCATAAAACAAAAACTTTAGTTTTGATTGAATTCATTAAAACAACATACCGTGAAATTTTCCTTCGAGTCGTTAGGTTGGTTGGATATTAGTTGTTGTATATTTTGAAATATTCATTGATTGTGTTTCGGATAGTTTCACCTTTCAATTTATATCCATAACCAATTGAATTTCAATCGTATAGTAAACTTACTTACGCCAGATACTTAGGTAAAACTTTTAGAAAATAACGACAACTGAAAATAAGAAAAGTGAGTGTTATATAGTCGTAGGTATTTTGTAAACTCTATATTAACATAAAATAATGTAAAACGTATTCGAGAACCTTTTTTATTTACCTGTTATTTAATTTATTGTAATTTAATAAGGTGAAAATCATACGATTTTAAGTAAATAGCGGAAAATAACAAAAACACCTTAATCGCAGATTACATTTGGCACAACGACGAGATTCCCTACAGCTCCAAGGCCAAGTGCTTCCGCGGCCATTCCTACTACACCAACAGCCTTACTGCGAACGACACTGACATCGACGTTGGGTCGGACGTCGAGTCTCTCCTCGACTACCCCAACTACAACACTTGCTACTACTGTGTCTGCTCCACCAGCGGGGATGACGCTGGGTGCATCAACAGGGACGTTTCCTTCTGCAACTTCTACAGGGCCATCAGATCTGACAAAACTGTTAGAGACAGATATACCTCGCTAATGCAACAGGACAGGCCCTCCTACTTCAGACAGCTGTCCTATCGGATGAGGAGGACTATGGATAACGGCATCTTTGAAATGTTGGCTGCTGGTATGATTCAGTGTTGTTACTGGCATTTTTTGGGGTATTTGGTTCTTATTGGTTCCAGGGTCGTGTAATTGTGCTATGTTATTTTAAGCTCCTGCTATGTTTTATTATTGTGGTGTAATATGATCGTGTGAATTTATTTTGATTGCTACTGTGTTTTCAATAAGTGGTTTGTTTAAAGTGTTGAATTATTCCTGGTGTAGAAAAATTGTGATTCATTAAAAGAACATATTTTGAAAATTCAACGATATCATATTGATGTAAAACAATTTTAGTAAAAGAGGACCTGAAATAAATGTGGAAACAATATAAAACCTGATAAAACTAAGAACGTAGAACCGTTGGATAAAATATTTTTCTAACATAACATTCCATTGGTCACGAACATTTCGGGCACTTAAGCGTCGCCTTTTGCAAGCCAATCTTGCTAAATTGATTCTTATTTTGACACTTTTTCCGTTTCATAACAAAAATGGAACTCTTACAATTTTTCTGTTTAATTCCGAATAATGAAATAAAGATTGGTGCTTGCAGGAGGCGACACGTTATGCTGCAACCATCCTGATGGCCACCGGAGGCTGATCCACAACCAAGTGAGAACTAAGCTGAGAAACATGATGAGGAGGGTCCCCAAGGAAAACCTGTTGGGGCAGAATAGAATGTCGATGAAGGGAGACTACGTGGACTTTATCGTGAACAATGACTAAAATCGAACATTTAGAATGATAATTTTTCTGATAAACTGAAGCATGGGAGATAAATGTTAATTTAAAGTTATGGATGTGTCTTAAAAGGGAGAATCTAAAAGTGGTTCTTAATAAACTTCAAAAGAAAGTATTGAATAAATTCACGAATAAGATTAAAAGTAATAACATTATTAGTTCAAAATAAGAAAATGGATTAGAAAAACTTTTCCACAAATATCCTTCAAATGATATGGACAGAAAAACAAATCAACAAGAAACTTTAGTGATTGTGATATTGTGTTGTATGTTGAGTGATAGTGTGTATTTTCACTTTTATAATTTGTGTACATTTTATTAAATAATTTTTAAAAAGTTTTAGGATTTCAATAATTTAAAATTGCCCTATTTTTTGCACATTGTAAATCTAAGTTTTCAATTGCACATTGAGATATGGTAATTTATTTGCAGAGCTATTTCACGGTCACATTTTCATAAGCTTTTTGCACACTTTAAACGTTTTATTTGCACCTGCACTGAGATAATTTGTTTTTTTATCTTGTATATTGCCTTTAAGATAATTATTTTGACAGAAAATTGCTAGTTAAACAGCTAGAAAATGTTATTGATCACATTAAATTCAAAACTTGTTAAAAGAGACAAGTAATTTTTGAGATGGTATCAATTTAGTTTCATACATTTGTTCAAATCAAATGATGGTCACAAAGCTTGTTGTAAAGCGATTATATTACGATTCATATTAAGATAAAAGAAGCTGTATTTCTCTGGTGAGCAATGCCAATAAAACATGGTACGTAAAGCTAGTTTAGAAAAGAAACAACAGAAACAAGAATTGGTGTACCTATGGGGAATATGCATGAAATAAATATATGTTCATCAATAAATACACAAAAATAGAATACTAGTTGTGAAAACAATATAAAAATTGGTAGGAAAGTAAACGAGATAGAACAATTTCAAACAAATATATCTGTCTCACTCGCCGTTTTCTTTCGTGGATTTCTCTTTCATAAAGCAGCTTTGAGGCTTTATAACTTCGTTTTCAATGAAGATATTTATTCTTTTTCATATTTGTTTACCTGATTTTTTAAAAAGTATTCCATTAAAAAAAAAAATGCATGCATATTCCTTTATTACGAGGTTAGTCTGCTGGATTAAAAGCCAACAAAATTTAAAATGGGATAAAAGTTGATAAAAATGAAGCATTTAGGACAAAAGTTAGAGTACAAAACAATTTGTAAAAAAATATGAATTTTCAGTAAATCAGGCTGCTGATGTACAACCTAAGAAGAAATGTGTACCATTCATCTCAGAATACACGAACTGCAATGACGGTAAGAAATTATACTTATAAATAAGTGTCGCTTATACCACGTACATTGAAGGACTGGAACAATTTGTCTGCTGCGGTCTTCCCGTCCCATTTTAATTTAGCCCCTTCAAGGCTAGAGTGGATAGGCTCTTAATAAACTAGTGCAATTCACCATCGACGATCAGGGGGGATTACAGGCAAACACTGGCTTATATAATTTAAAAAAAGTGAGCTTCTGCCATCTTATCATCATCATTTCAGCCGAAAGACGTCCACTGCTGGACATATGCGTACCGGTCAGTGTTGCCACAACGACCGGTTCCATGCGTCTCGCATCTATCAGATTCCCGCGACCCTCACTAGGTCGTCCGTCTACCTTGTGGGAAGCATCTATCCTCATCCTCCTAACCTTATTTGACACCAGCACAGCATATATTTCAATAGTGCGCGACTACTGAGATGGCAACGAATATAGATGTGTCATATTGTTATGATAATGTGTATAACTGGTCAAAATGGTGTTTCATATCCCCTGTCCAAACTATCAACTTGTTTGAGTGTCCCAAGTGCCCATACTCTAGCACTATCGAAGAATTAATGAACGCTATTGCACGTGGCTACCTACTGGGTCCACACTAGATATATGCAAGGGTTAATCATAAACTAGGAAATAAAGAAGATAACAATGGTCACCTTGTCTTGTCTAGTCTTGTGTCTAGTTGTAATCCATCTACTAATGTTTCATTCCAAAAATTTATCAATAGTAGGAAATAAACCTACAAATTTTTATTTTATTCTAGATAACATATGTTCGGGCTGCAGTCGGTGTACATGTGATAGTGACGCGCAGTGGGTCTGCCAGGATGTACAGGAATGTCCTCAAGATAACATTTCTCCGGATGCTATATTAAAAGAGGATGAAGATATCTTCGATAATGCTCTTGAAATGTTGGAGTCTAGTAAGTGTTACCGTTGACTTTGAGTTGTAGACGCTAAAGGTACTCGTAATGGTGACGTTTGAAGTATTGTGGGAAATCACTTGCTTTTGTTACATATATTAGAAAGCCGCCCTGGCTTTGCACGCAAAGAAATTATACACAAAAATTTTCCTCGTTTATTGCTCTTACCATTAGTGAAAACTGCGTCAGAATCCGTTGTGTGGTTTGGGAGGAGTTAGCTGATAAGCAGAAAGACGTGGAAAGCGTTTTTTTACACTATGTGGAGCACACGTTTGGCTTGATCAACCAATTTCAGCCGTTGAGTCGCACATTGGAATATATGTGATAAAGAAACGTAGGGTAAACTTACACATCAATTTAATTCAGTCACGACAAAATGCATTGACTAAGACGATTTCCGGCCACCGTAGGCGTGGGCTTGCGGACGGCGAGCAATGGGTTACTCGCCGTCCGACCGTCCGGTAACCGTCCGAACCGAGCTCAAGTCGTCCACGGCGCGTACTGTTCCACGCGCGCCTCAAGGAGATGTCAGCAAACCGTAGGGGCCCAGCAGGGTCGAAGCCTACTGGGGCCAAGGGTCTGCGTATGAAAGGCAACGAAGGAACAGGAGTGGGTTTTTAGTCAGTAAAATCTGACACGCTCACCCGCTCCGTCCAGAGCGGGGGATGTCATTGGAGGATTTTCCCACCTACAAAAAAAAAGACCGATCAGAAAAATTGTGATTTGATTCTCTCTTGTGTGGAGACATAGCCAGGAGGCAATACATCTGTGGAACAGGTCGGGATGAGCTAAACTAAATTAGCTGGTAAGCGATGGTTCACACTAGCCCTGGACTGACACAGCTGGATGCTGGCTTGGGGGAGGTCTTTGCCCAGCAGTGTTATAATACAGGCTGTTGGTAACCAATAACCAGGTTTATATTATATTAAGTTTTTTATTTCGCTCAATAGAAATGAAGAAGAAAAAGAAGAATGTCAAGATTTTGAGTAGTCCTAATGTACCAGCTCCGCCAATGAGAGTTAAAGTTGCAGAGAAATACGATATTCTAGGTACGTTTTAAATTTTGAAGCATTCGTATGAATGCTTCAAAATTTCTCTAAATTACTCTTCTATTTCTCACGTTCTACATCTTTCACTTTAATAAATTTTTATTTACAATGCTTTTACTGGTTTTCGTACACCCTTGTGCATGTTTTAAAACCAAATCTACTGATTAAATTTCTGATATCTGTTTCCAGGTTATTTGGTAGCAATACCTCGGCAAGAGCACTGATTCGCACGTTTTTTTTTTAATAGAGCACTATTGCACAAACAATTATTATTTAGTTTTATTTTTTTGTTCTGCAAACTATGATAGAGTATTTGAGGTAAGTGGTTTAGTTGTATTGCTACAAAACAGAATTAGACTTTAACCACTGTTTATTATTACAGCTGAGTTCCACAAAATGAAGGAGATGGATGAAGCTTTCTTTGCTCACCCAACCTTATCAAGGTATAGAAGATCTACGGTTAACAAAAATAATAAACATAGTAAAAGATCTGTAGACAAGTCGATTCATATAAGCAAAGATGCTATTCAAAATAACACTGTCAAAGCTGACGCTATTGATGAACTTAACGAAGGTAAGAATTTTTTATACTGAAAAATATTTTATTAATTAGTAAATATCAATTCTTTAAATTAAGCTTACTTTACTGTTGTATTTTTGGTTGGGCAGATACTTTAAAGGACACGAACTTGACGGGAACATTGGTTGCTAAGAAAATCGACATGATACCACCACTCTCTGGTTCAAGACGATCAGGTTTTGCTGATATTACCAGCAAGGCACTACAGATTGAATACAGCCAACCCAAGACATATAACCAAATAACTGATAATAAAATAGAAACAATAGAACATGAAAACAAATTTGATTCAAGCCATGAAAATTTAAAAACAGTGCTTGGGAATTATACACAAAATACGAAAAACCACGATCTTTCAAAGATTGTAGTCAATGAATTGAAAAAAGGCAGTGAGACTATTGGAGATGCCAATGCTCCTCCAGTGTCAAACATAACTTTCACTCCAGAAAATGACACATTGACTGCAATGGCCTTCATTGCTGGTAACCTGTTAAATAAATTATGGAACATGGAAAAAGAAGCAGATGCGTCTTCAACAGAAACAGATGGATTGAAGCATGAAAAGATTGCGGACTTACTAGAGCTTTTTAAAGAGCCTCTCAATCTGAGACAAGAAATATTTCTCAAAAATGCTTTAGAACAGTTATCAAGTGCAATAGATAAGCATAAAGATGCTAAAAACATTTCTATCTGTGAGACTATTAATGAAGCAGAGAAATTGTTCAATGCTAATAATGCTAATAGTTCGGAAACTACAACCAGTTTACCTTGTAGAAAGAAAGCGACGGAAGATGTCACTAAACCAAAAAAGGTTGAAGTAGAAATGGAAACTAATCAAAGGGAAGCCACGATGAAAGCAATAGAAAAAATAAATAATGTGGTAGATTTAATTAAAAAGTTTGAATATATACAAGGAAAGTTAAGCGACTTACAACATGGACCCAAATTAGTTTTTAATCACACAGATACTGAAATAACTGAAGATGAGAAAAATTCTTTCAACATGTTTGGAAGCGTTTTAGAAAAAATTACAAAGCTATTATTGCCAAAAAGAAATAATAAAAAACTTGCAAATGTAATAAAGAGTCAAAACTTTCTGAAAGGTGATGATAACCTTAAGAAAAAGTTTGAAAAGTTGTACAATGTTGATTTAACTAATATGAGTGTTACAGCTAAAGACAAATTAATTCTGGACTACTTGACACATATTAACGGTAACCCAGATTGCTTATTGAAGAATAAAAACTACGAGGTTGAAGCGCTCCCAAGCATTGAAGGGAATATATTACTCAACTTGTCAGAATTCTTCAAATTAAAATCATTCAGTGACTTGATAAAATTAATACAACCTGAAAAGACTAAGACTCGAGAATCTCCAAATACAAAAGAAAAACCAACACTTCAAACCTCCATGAAGGATATCGGAGAAAAAGAAATAACATCTAGTTTCAAAGGCGTCGATTCTTATAAGTTTAATTCGACTAAAGAAAAACTTAAAGCTCATTTGAAAACAATCATGGAAGATTTAATAGAGATACAAAGTGCAAAAGGAGTTAGCTTTAAAGGTAACATTAAAGTTTCAGATGCGTTACCTTGTATTTATAATCTTTTAAAATCTGACGTAGAAGACATTGTTAAAACAGAAGAAAAAATAGACCCAGTCAAAAAAATAGCAAGCATATTTCAAGGATTAAAAAAAGAACTGAAAGAGTCAGTGTCACGCAGAAATACTGGAAACATATTAACAGAGAGACCAAAATCCGCTATCGTATGGGAACGGTTCGTTAAAAACTTAGTCAGTAAATCGCCAATAAGCAGTCGTAGATCGTTAAAAAGTAGAATTCCTAAATCATATGAGGCGATAAAAGAAATTATGGAGAGAATTGAAAATGGCAGTTCTACTTATAAACACCAGGCTTTACTTGTCAATACTCCAGCCGCAGGAAAACTTATATTGCTAAAAGCACTAGAACAAGATACTAAAGCTGCAATGAACATAATAGATGAAATAAAACTGTCCTTTGACAGCCTAGCTAAACTGCCAAAAAATCAATTTACTGATCTCGAAGAGTTTGTTGGAAATATGCAAACAAGTATTAAATTAAGCGAAAAAGTAAATGAAAAAGTTAAATCGGACCAAAGAAAAATCGATATTGAAATCAACACAAGTAACAAAATGTTGAAAACCACATTAAACACGAATTTTAATGTTAGATCCAGTAACACTCGAGTTGAAAGTGATGCGATGAAAATAAATAGGATTCAAATAGTAAATCAATTGATCAGGAATCGTGTTGAAAAGTTTGTAAAACTGAAAGAAGGAAGTGGATCTGATATTAAGAACGATATGACTTATAATATAGCTCAGAGGATTATATTTTATTTAGATATTGGCAATTATAAACTTGCAAACGAACTGTTCAGGTTCTTTGTAATGCAGAAACAAATTGAATCTACAAACGACAAATATGTTGGTAAGGCTAATTACATTTTTACTTGAATAATTTATTTATCTAACTTATAGCCCATTGGGTAATCTAATTATTACTATGGTTATGCTCAAGTCTGACAACAGGATTTGATCTTAAAATAATGTAGTCTAAAGTCATTGCGTTCATTATTAAGCACCCTCTATTTGGAATATGGTTATCTTGATCACAGCATGTCCCGATTTTTTAAATTCTTTCTGAGATTTGTATCAGTTAAATAAGAAATGCCGATATTATAAGAGATATGGCGAGCGTGTTGCATCGTCGTCCACATCATCGCTTATCATCAGGTGAGATAGTAGTCAAACACGCGTCTATCTACAATAAAAAAAATGTTCTTTCTATTGTTTTAACGTTGAAGTGGCATTTACCGATACAATCAGATGGAAACTAAGTCACAACAAGAACTGAACGTAACGTCTTTTTTCCAGTATCATCTACGCCAAGACTAATGGAGCAACCAATGCGTCGTATGGCAGAACCCTTAAAGAAAGTACCAGTGTTGTTGGAGGATCCTAAGGAAATTAAAGTGAAGCACATGAACTGGGCCGCACAAGACCATCTAATCAAACAGCTGCTGAACATTAAGAGCATGGGATTGTAGAACTGATACATTTTTAAATACTTTTGTAATTTTCAATAAATATTTTTGTATTCAATTTTGTTGGATTTTTGGGTGTATTACAACCTTGCTCCCTCGTATTGCTGAGCACAATTGAATCTATAATCTAGATCTACATATGAATCTACGTACATCTAAACTTTCTAGCTTTTTCAATACTATGGGAGGCTCAACTTAGGTTAAAAAATTTGGTGTTTGGTGTGGTATTTAATAAATTAAATTGACAAAATATTTACTCTAACACATTGAATTGACTTGGAATGAGTTCTGAGATCAAATAAACTTTATGTCTTACTCTGTAACTAATAACTAATTTTGAAAAAAGTATTAACAAATCTTAAATGTAAAGTTTATTTGAACTTATAATTGTTAGTCATTCCGAAGTTACCATAGTCCAAAGTAACCCGTTTTATAAAACGGCAACTTTATAAGTCAAAGACATAATATATTACAGTATTATGAAATATCTGCAGAAAACTATGTGTGTTTTCGTGTTTATTTTCTCAGCCAAACAAGGGCCTTTTCGCTCAATATTTTATTCGCTTAAGAAAGATATTTATTTATATTATTTTCACTTCCTCTCGTTGGCCAGTTTTATTTTATTTATGAAAATAAGTAGAAACTCCCATTTTTGAAAATGTGTACTTTATTATTTTTGTACTTGATATAGATCACAAAAGATTTTGATGTTGTTTAGGTACTATGTAGCCTGAATCAATGTGTTCTAGAAGGTTTTGGTGGTCTTATTTGTCGGGGGTCGTGTGACTTTTCTGATCTTGGAAGGTGCTGGTTTCTTTGATTTTGATGTTGTCGACATCCTGGTTTTGTGTCCTGAAGACAATTAAGTATTTAAGATGTATTAACACGGCATTCGTAACAGTCTGATAAAACTCGATGACCATGTCAAGTTTGAGTTAAAGTAATCAACAAATAAAAATGAATGTTTATGGAAATGCAGTAATTGAAAGAAAAATTATTATACATAACATTCATCAACAGTCTGCCCATAGTAGTTTGGTAAAAATAACCAAATGTTATCTATATGAGAATCGAGCCTGCAATTTACAGATAAGCTGATGATTCTTTAGTTTCGGCATTAAACGTACGTTGTGTTAATGTTATGAGTGTTGTAATGCTATCTTACCTCGTCTTGAAATTTTCTTTCCTTTCCTCTTCTTTTTCCTGGAGTCAGCTTTACGAGTGGCGTCAGCTGAGGCATTCTTCTGACTTTCTTTTATTCTCGGGTTTACCTTATGTCTTAAGTATCTAGGTATTATATTCTTTAACGACCGAGTCTTGAGCTGATCTGAAACGGATCGTTTCAGTCTGGATGTAAGTTCTAAATTCTGTTGCCATCTCCTCATAGTGTCCTCATATTCAACGTATCTTTTCTGTGATATTTCGTCCAATCTCTTTTTAGCAAGTTCTTTCACTATTTCCGATTTTGGAACCTTTCTGTGCAGAAGTTCTGAAATATCGTCCTTAGAAGTCTTCAATAAGGTACGAATATGATTTATAAATGAACGTTTTTTCTCTTTGCGTGTCTCTGCTTTATATTTTATTGTTGATGGTGGTAAAGGTTTGGTCGTAGTTTCTTGTATCTCTGCTCGCTCATGTTTAGTCGCTGCCGGTTTTGGTAACTTACGCTTGTAGTATTTGATCAACATTAGTATTCTGTTATGAATTGCGTTCAGTCCAGAGTCTATTTTATCCATCGTGTCGTCACTCACTTTATCTAATAAAGAAGTCATTCTTCTGCTGTGAGCGAACTCTATTAGACCTATTGCATCTTGCAATTTACTTATATCCAATGTTAACGTACATTGCAACAGTTTCATTCTATGAACGCTTTCAAAAGGAGTGCTCCGTAAGAGGATTGCCGACACTTGCTGCCATTTACTACCAATGCTATTTAAATAATTTGTCAAATTATAATGTGGGTCGTGTATTCTTAGCCCTGGCATGACATGTTTGTCTACGTAGAAGGATTTAATGACATGCTTCATGATCTTTTTTGAGGCTGGGGATAGCGGAGACAGAGCGTTATTTATTGGCGTATCTTTGTCAATTACTTCGATGACTTGAAGCAAACAGTCCTTAAAAGTTAAACGGTCACACCGACTAGTTTGCTCCATCATTCTTCTAAAACTTTTTTGTCTTCTTAACTTAGTTCTTTTAGGTTTGTTGATAAGTTTATTTTTATAAACATATCGCTTCATTGCGTGCATAAGGAGTTTTAAATCTTCAGGTATTTCTGAGTTTTTGTGCTTTTGAATCACAGAAAGATCTTTTAAGACTGCAAAAATATCACTTTTTAATTTTAACATATATTTGTCATACCTGCTTGGGTTAGCTCTCCTTAGGTCTACATCTAAGCCAGTCGCCATTGCTATGTTGTATATAGAGAAATTTGTATAACTGCTAGTATTATTTTCTTTTGGTATGTCATCAGGATGACTACTAATTTTAACAAATTTTTGCAGATCTTCTTTAATTCTTTGCAAACTTTCTAATTCTGTTATCTTATCGGATATAATTTTATTTAAAGGTGTGAGGACATTCTCATTTAGCTCTGGAAATTCTTCAGTTTTATTGTGAGTGGTAGTATTCGTAGTGTTTACTATGATTGTAACAGTTGGCACTAGATTGGGTGTTGTAGTATTCTTCTGGCTAGTTACATCCCTTTTCATGATATTAAGAGCATTGTATTGTAATATATCGTTACTGTTTTCAAAGATGTTTGGATCAATGTGGTAATTTATATTATCTGAAAAAATAGTCATTTGTTAATTAAGTCAGTGAAGAAACTTGTATATTTAAAATAATATTCTTTAAACACATACTTTCTGTAATATTCACGTTATTAAAATTTTCAACTGTAGGTAGCAGATCGATTACTACTTCAGTGGCACTTGTGACTGTAGCTTCAGTAACACCATCATCGTAATCTAACATGAAGTTAATCACGTGTCCGAAGTGATCGTTAGATACCTCTACAAGCGGTACCCCGCCTGTTACATTGTCTTCATCTATCATCATATAGTCAATGCTATAAGTTTGATTGTTATCAAGATTTACTGCTGGATCAGTGTCCAATGGTTTCCTCCGGTTATAAGGTTTGGGATCCACAGCAATACTGCGCAGAACTTCATCAAATGCTACATAATCGGTGTCTTCATTGCTGGTTGTCGTTGTGATAGATTCCATGGTTGTATGCCCAGCCACTACTGAATCAGGAGCTAAAAGTGTAGTTGATTGAATAAAGTATATTGTGTAACGTTAACAAGTACGATTAACACACAAAGAAAAAAATTGAAAAGCTGTAGTCATTACCTGCCATTGTGGCAGGTAATGACTACTACTCGGTAACTACTAGGTTGACTCGGTTCGACTGAAAAAGTAAACAAGCTACAAGTTTGATATATATGTAGTTATTAAAAATATGTTATTATTACCAGTTTCAGTAGTAGCAATTTCGGAAGCTGGCTCATTGTCCTCGAATAATGTGAAATCAGTTGTTGTTGTGATATCCTTTAGAAGGTTATGTACGTGTAAAGATTTGACTCCATATAACCATTCCGATAGCTTCTCTAAGGTGATAGTACTGGGAATAACTGTAGGACTATCAGTTACTGCTCGCTTTGTTTTCTTTGGGTGCGTATCTGTAATTATAAATAAAGAATAATATAACAAATTATTTATAAAATTTAGCTGTAACTGGTAGGATTGATTTTTTGATTTTTATTTCTATTTCAGTTTTTGTGTTTTTTGTACATAATTTCTTCGAATTGATGATGATTTACAGATTGATGGTTATCGAATATAACAGTACAGAATCTCTACAAGACATGTGTGCCTTCGATTCTGGAATGAGGTCTGATGACCTGGTCAAGGTTGTGGTGATCCGTTGTATGCGGAAAGCACAAGGACGGTCATTGCGACAACGCTTAGAAGAGGATTATGTCCAAAAGTGGACGTTCTTCAGTTAAATGATGATGATGCTTAACTTGCCAAATGTAAGTAGGGGAGAGAGCAGTCGTAAGAGATGTCGAGGGGCTCGAAATGAGTTCTGGAGTGGCAACTGCGTTCGGGAAGATACATGGTTGGAAGGCATCCCAGAAGGTGTATCTTGCACCTGGTGATTGTAAGAGTAAATTGAATGAGAGGTACACGGTGCTATTGCGACAATTGGGAAAGACCGCGCGATGGCCAGAATTTGACGTCTTTGAGCTAAATGATGATGGATGATGGTACTTACTGTCTCTTAAAGACTCCATGATCAACACGAGGATGTGATGATCAACGTTGAGAGGAGGATGTTGGCTGTGACAGGGCTGCAAGGTGGTGCAAAGCCATTTGCCCTCAGGACTGCAGGAACAGGTCTTGCAGTCGAGGCACACATTGTCTGCGAAGGCAGAATACAAGAAATATTACAGTAAAAATAAACGAAGAGTAAAAATTTGCATTGATGAACTTTATGAAGGTAAAGCAATAAATATACTCGTATATATGTATATATATAATTGATGATGATGATAACATCATTTATTTAAAAAAAAAAAAAACTGGGCAAGTGCAATTCATACTCACGCATTGTGGGTTCCGTACAAACTTACTTAGGTAAATAGTTCAATTGCCGAATGGAGTCTCGAAGATTTTTCCGAATCGCAAGAAAAAATTACTTATCAACAATTTTACTCCTATATCTGTGCTATAAGACCTTGCTTTATGCCAAATTTTAGGATTTTGGGTCAAGGGGATGTTCACTCCTCTTTGAGGAGTGGCTGGACATGGTAAGTTCGGGAGGTTCCTGCACCGGATTCGTGCGGAAGAAACGCCCGGGTGTCACCTTTGTGTGGACCACCCGGAGGACACGGTGGAGCACACGGTGGAGGTGTGTCCCGCTTGGGCAGAGCAACGCCGTGTCCTCGTGGGGGCGATCGGCGGCGGCGATCTCTCGCGCCGGGCCTTGGTACAGGCCATGGTCCGGAGCGAGGAGGAGTGGCAGGCGGTCGCCTCCTTCTGCGAAGCAGTAATGCTTTTAGCAGTAATGCTTAGTATGCTTTTTGCTCTTTCGCCCAAACCATTAACGAGGATAGACGTGTTACACTTTGCTCCGCAAACATCGAGTAGCTACAACACACCATAACAGTACATATTCCTGCGTGTGAGACGCGAGTGTTGCGTGTACTCAACTGCCTATCGGAGGTGCGCCCCCGGCCGCCCGCACGACGAGAGGGAAAAAGACAGCCTTCATAATTGCCGTCCTGCTCCCGCGCAGCTGACATAGTGACCTTCAACGCGGAGACCGAAGACAGAATAAGGTGATCCTTACTATATTGCTATCTCAGTCCCGCTCCGCTGGCCGCGGACTTAACGCAGAGTGCCTGTGTGAGGAGTGCGGGCGCGATAATTGCTATCTCGTTTGCGCCCCGCATTGTAACGACTGCGAGAGCTACGGCCCGTTGTGAGCCGCTGTAAGCGCGATTTACCGTTCTATTACCATAACAAACATTGAACCAAATATGAACAAATCGCTCTCGGAAACTGACATCGATCAGGCAGACCTTAAAACACCCCCCAACTATGTATTCCTACGGAATAAGCGAAGAGCAGAAGATATGGAAGGCTCAATTGTCAAGGAATTTGCTGAGTTCAAGGAGGAAGTAAGAAGAATGCTGAGTGGCTTCGCTGAAAAGCAAGGGCAAGACATTCGGCAGATAATTGATTCGTCTTTGAAAGAAATTCAGCAAAGTAATATCAAGCTGGTGGATTCAATTGAGTTTCTCACTGGCCAATATGATGATCTAAAAAAGAAACATGATGTTTTGGAGAACCAGGTAAAGGAGGACAGGTCTTATATAAGGATTCTAGAAGATAAGATAGAATCCTTTCAAACCAGCAATCAGAAGACTAATTTTGTCATTAAAAATGTGCCTAGAAAGCCAAAGGAAGCAAAGGAGGATCTAGTTGACATGGTTATGTGTCTTTCCAAAAATCTAGACTGTGCCATTACCAAGCATGATATAAAAGACATATATAGAGTACGTGGGAAAAACGGTGAGAACCTTAATACGCCAATAATAGTGGAGACCGGCTCCACCTTGCTTAAAACGGACATCATGAAAATGGGTAAGGCTTTGGCTATAAAAACAAATTCCAAGTTATGTTGTAAACATCTAGGCCTCAAGTCAGGTGAAGATATTCCCATATTTCTATCTGACCACCTAACTCCGAAGAGTTCCCGCCTTCACTTTTTGGCGCGCGACCTTATCAAATCAGGAGAGTTTAAATTCTGTTGGACTGCATATGGCAAGGTTTTACTTAAAAAGGATGAGCAGTCCCCAACCATACTTGTCACGAGCGAACAGCAGATACATCAACTTAAGTTAAACAAATGACTAGTAACTTCTTGTCATGTTATATTACGACTAGTAACTTCTTATTGTATTATATTACGTACCAGTAACATTGAGAAGGCAAACGTAACTATGCTGTTGGGATTTTTTGTTACCTTTTGTAATTTTATTGCGTTCTCTTTAAAAGTATCTTTATTTGTGATTATTTTGTACGCTCACACTACAATGCTACACATAGCCAACCAGTACTCACCTACACATAACACTA
The DNA here is from genome assembly GCA_905147345.3 of Mythimna impura. Taxonomy (NCBI): domain Eukaryota; kingdom Metazoa; phylum Arthropoda; class Insecta; order Lepidoptera; family Noctuidae; genus Mythimna; species Mythimna impura. The sequence continues at coordinate 1,350,039 of LR990361.1, read as the reverse complement.
CACATAACACACTCACTTATTTTTTACTACATTCACACAGCAATTACTCGCACACAGACAATTATACTACCCATTCATTCATTCTGATATATTCCGTAGATGCCCTTTCATTCCACACCTGTATCACAAAACTAACTCTTAAAATGAAAACTCGCTTCCACAAAAACCTCTACCAAAAGTCACGTTATTTCTATTATTTCCAAACCATATATAATGAATAACCAACTACAAACCCTAGAAGATATTGATGATCTCCAAATTGCGCGTAGTATTGAATGTGATTGCATGGATTTCACTAGGCTGACGAATATAAAAAGAACTGATTTTACTGTCATTTCTCAGAACATCAGAAGCATTTCGTGCAACTTTGACAACTTCATAATTACTCTATCGACTTTTAAGTTTGAAACTGATGTCATTATCTTAACGGAATGCAGATTAAGTTCTGAAAAACCTATACCACACCTATATAATTATTCCTCCTACGTTACCACACATCACCAAAACCAGAATGACGGTGTTGTGGTATACATAAAAAATAATTTAAAATCTAAAGTTACGGAAATTAAACTAACGCATGCGTCTTGCCTTCAAGTTGAAATATTCAATAACACTGTTTTGTGCATCTATCGATCGCCAGCTAACGCGAACTCGGAGAGTTTTATAGATTCTCTAAGTACCCATCTCGATACCATAAACGCCCAGAAAAATATAATAATAGCGGGTGATATAAATATTAATATTAAACAAAAGGATACTGAATCGACTCACGACCAAAAAAACAGACTCAATTACCTCAATACACTATCCCAGTATGGTATACTGCCTGGTCATACATTGCCTACTAGAAATGAAAACTGTTTGGACCACTTCATGCTAAAGTTAAACAAACATAAGATATCCGCCTTCATTGCGATTTTGCAGACAAGCGTTACAGATCACTTTACCACCTTTCTGTCCCTTTCAAAAATAAAAGATTCCCCAATTGTGAACAAAACTAAATCCTTTATTGACTTTGAGAAAGCATATGCGTATCTACTTGAAAGTAAATTAGCTGATTTACTTTTTTGCAACGATCCGGAATCCCTGACAAACCTTCTTATATATAAACTATCAGAATCGATTAATAAAAATACTACCGTTGTAAGAATTCCAAATAGTAAGCGCATTATCAAGCCATGGATTACCCCAGGCATTTTAAGATGTATCAGAAATCGCAACAAATTGCAAAAAGATAGTAAAAAAGAACCTTACAATGAAATATTAAAAATAACGTTTATAAGATACAGGAACTATTGCAATAACTTAATAAAAAAAGTAAAAAGAAAGTACGAAAGAGAACTTATAACTAAATCAACTAATAATAATAAATTACTTTGGAAGAACATAAAAACTATTACCTACTCTAATAAATGTAAAAGTGACAACACAGAATTATTAAATATTAAATCATCTCCATTAGAATCGGTTAACTATATAAATAATTATTTTGCCAATATTGGTAAAAACCTTGCACTGAAAGTCCAACCAAGTATAAGACGTAATCAGCGGGATCGTCATCTCTCTCCAACGCGTCAACCTAACTCATTTGTACTGCTGGACACGGATATAAGTGAAGTTAACCTTATCCTCGGGAGTCTTAAGACCGGCAGTGCACCTGGATGGGACAACGTTTCAACTAATTATTTGAAGTACATACGCAAGGATGTTGTTCCCGTTATTACTCATCTCGCCAACCTTTGTTTTAGTCAAGGAATCTTTCCTGCGGCTTTAAAGCAGGCTATCATTACGCCAGTATATAAGTCTGGAGACAGAGACGATGTCGGCAACTATAGGCCTATATCTGTCCTACCTGCAATTTCCAAAATAATTGAAAAACTTATTAATATAAGGTTACTTAAATATCTTAATGATTTTGAAATACTATCTGATTCTCAATTTGGCTTCCGGCATGGTATGTCTACCGAGAATGCAGTTGCGGCGCTTAGTGCGCTAATTACCGAACAACTTGATAGCGGCAAGAAATGTGTAACTGCTTTCCTAGATTTAAAAAAGGCCTTCGATACCGTCTCTGTCCCACTCTTAGCAAATAAGCTAGAAGCTATTGGAGTTCGTGGGCTGCCGTTGGATCTTCTCAAAGATTATCTCAGCAATCGAAAGCAAAGGGTTAGAGTGGGTCAGTATATTAGTGGGGACACGGCAGTGTCTTACGGAGTCCCCCAAGGGAGCGTATTGGGGCCCACTTTGTTCCTTATTTATGTGAACGAACTCTGTAACATGCGTATTGCAAACGCAAGAATTTTTTCGTACGCTGACGACACTGCAGTAGTGTTCACGGGTAACTCTTGGCGAGACGTTCAGCTTAGCGCAGAATTGGGATTATCTGATATTGCTGAATGGCTGGGACGAAATTTGCTCACACTGAACATATCTAAAACTAACTACATATGTTTCAGTGTGAGCAATCGTACACAACCCGGTATTGATTTTAAACTTAAAGTTCACCTATGCGATGCTGGAAGACACTCAAACTGCAGCTGCTCAACCATAAACAGAGTAACTCATATCAAATATTTGGGTATTATCGTCGATCATAGATTATCTTGGCATCCCCACATTGATCAAGTTGCTAACAGAATCAGAAAATTAAGCTGGATTTTCAGGACACTTAGACATATTATACCTATAAAGGTATGTACTCCCTCAGGCAGGAACAAAAACTTCCTAAATATGATATATTTAGCGCTTGCACAATCAGTATTGCTATACTGCATCCCTATTTGGGGGGGGGCTTCAAAAACAAAATTTTTAGAATTAGAGCGAGCACAACGGGCTCTCATTAAGTGCATGTATTTTAAAAAACGGAGATATTGTACTGAAAAACTTTACCAAATCAGTAACCTTCTAACGGTCCGGAAGCTTTACATTACTCAAGTTGTTCTCACAACTCATAAATCACTAACCTATGACCCCAGAGTATTGGCTAGAAGAAGAAAAGACATTATATTAAAAATACCACAAACAAAAACACGATTTGCTAGTATTCAACTTTGTAAACGATCTGCTCAGCTTTATAATGCTATTAATAAACACGTTTACATCTACCCTAAGAATTGTTATGAATGCAAAAATACATTAACGGATTGGATAGGAAAGCTAACCTATGGTGAGGCTGAATCACTTCTACAACAGACATACTAATACTATACACCTTCACATACATACACACACACACTCATTACACACACCCACACACACTCATTACACACACCCACCCTCATTCACTCAATTCACTTTGTTTTAATTATGAACTCGTATTGTATAGTTTACACTTCTTGTTTTTGAAGGAGCGGAGTCTCCTAATACAGGCATCTTTTGCTTAAAAGGAGGCTCCAATCTCAAATTTGTTGTACGTATAAGGTTATCAAATAAACTATTATTATTATTATTATTATTTTTATATATTTTATTTATCTCAGGACCCTGAGGTCCTGGACCTTTGGGAGGCGTACAAGGAGCCGAAGCCAACTCGCAGAGGCCCTTTAGATAATTATAATGGAACATGATACCAACCGACGATTATCCCTGTACGCGCTATGCTAGTGCACCCAAGGACAACCCCCGGTTATTGAAAAACTGTTGCGATATATGGAGAACAAAGATAATAGGGCTATGGTTTTTGGAATCTTAAGTGGACTGGTAACATGGAACTATGTCAAGACTATGGCCCCTGCCTGAACAACGTTATTAATATGCATCGAAAAAAGGCAGGGGGTGACTTGCACACTCAATAAATGGGCCCCCAAAAACGGCCGCTAGCACGAAGTGACGTAGCAACAAGAGGGCAACATATCCTGAGGTGCTTGAGGAGTGGAGAGGTATACCACGGCTATCAGGACAATCCCGGAAGTACGGTCAAGATCCCTACCAGCACCTTACTGGATTATACATCCTTCTCCCGAGCACGTTTGCTCTTGCGAATCTCCACTCAAGCCAGCCAATAAAGGCAAGAGAGAGGTGGGAGCTCAGTTCCTCGTCAGTGTTCACTACGGCCGGCCAATAAAGGCAAGCCGGAGATGAAGAACAAGAATTCTCCCGGGAGATCGGGTCCGTGGGGTCGCTAATGCCCAACAGTTCGCCACAAAACTGCGCTGCGGATTGTATCTCTCTTAGTCTGGCCCCTCACCCTAGGCATATTACGGCAAAGCAAACTTTACCGATACAGACCTAGGGTATATTGGAGCACGCAAGCCCCACCACGACGTCAACGTAGAGATAACGTATTATTATTATTATTATTAATGCTAGCAAAGGAGGCGGCCGATCGCGTAAGGCAACGGTCCTCACGCCCTAATCGCCGCCGGGATTCCGATCCCGATTTCCGGCCATCGTAGGCGCAGGCTTGCGGATGGCGAGCAATGGGTGGCTCGCCGTCCGACCGTCCGGTAACCGTCCGGACCGAGCCCAAGTCGTCAACGGCGCGTGCTGTTCCACGCGCGCCTCAAGGAGATGTCAGCAACTGTAGGGGCCTAGCAGGGTCGAAGCCTACTGGGGCCAAGGGTCTGATTCTGAAAGGAAGACTCGGTCCTGGTACGAAAGGCAATGAAGGAACAGGAGTGGGTTTTTAGTCAGTAAAAGTCTGACACTATCTCCCGCCCCGCCCAAGGGCGGGGATGACATAAGATGATTTTCCCAACGAAAAAAAAAAAAAACCTATGAATTTTGATTCTCTGTCGAAATACACGTTTTTTGCGACATAAATGGCCGTTTTTTTTAGTTAACTTAGAAGTTTGATTTTTCACAGCTTCAAGGAACCGTAAGCCTGAGTATATGGTTTTAATTTCAACTCGATACCTACACGCGCTCCCGAGATAAAGGGTTTTGACAGACAGACGGACAACAAAGTGATCCTATATGGGTTCCGTTTTATCCTTTTCAGGTACGGAACCCTAAAAAACAATGCAATATCATGAAAAATATGTAGACAGATCGATGAAATATACTTTATTGTACAAAAACTGAATGATGGTCTTATAGAGTTATGATGACATAGGTTGAATCAGAATGCAGAAATAAAATATTTTACCAATTTTTAAATAGATAAATCAGGCAAATGCAAGGCATCTACACGAGAGAACGAAAAAGTAATCACATGTTTGTAAACATATTGTCTATTATGAAATGCTTACAAATGCGAATAGTTCTCCAACTGTTGACAGTGTTGTTGTTACAGATGTTATGTTGCAAATTCTGAGGTACCAATAATGTGGCATGCTTTTTTTTTCGCGTTGGAAAATCATCTAATGACATCCCTTGCTCTTGGGCGTAGCGGGAGATAGTGTCAGACTTTTACAGACTAAAAACCCACCCCTGTTCCTTCTTTACCATTGTTCCAGGGCCCCGGGGATCTCTTTCGCATCACCCATGGCCAAAGTAGGCTTCGACCCTGCTGGGCCCCTACGGTTGCTGACATCTCCTTGAGGTACGGGTAGAACACTACGTGAGCTACCCATTGTTCGCCGTCCGTAAGCCCGCGCCTACGGTGGCCGGAAATCGGGATCGGAATCCCGGCGACTGGGGCGTGAGGGCCATTGCCTCGCGCGTGCACGTTCGGCCTCCTCCTTTGCTAGTATTACTGCTTCGCAGAAGGAGGCGACAGCTTGCCACTCCTCCTCGCTCCGTACCATGGCCTGTACCAAGGCTCGGCGCGAGAGATCGCTGCCGCCGATCGCCCCCACGAGGACACGGCGGTGCTCTGCCCAGGCGGGGCACACCTCTACCGTATGCTCCACCATGTCCTCTGGGCGGTCCACACAATAGTGGCACACGGGCGTAATCATGTGGTACTTATGTGAAAACTGCAGATCATTACATACTATTATACAACCTGTAACATAGTAGACGCACATCCTGAAAGTAATATGTTCAAAATCGGCTACTGAATCGATTTCAGTTATTTTTAAAATTGGTAAATTTTTATCTCAAAAAAAAATAAAAATAGTTTAGGTAAAAAAATACCTATTTTGATAAATTCTTGATAACTTTTGATTGTGTTACTAGAGTGTTGGCGTATGTGTGCGTCGATGTTCATATTATTTCCTTACAATTAGGACAACTATTTTTTTTTAAACACTACCTAAGAGCATTTAAGCATCTCAGTACTTGAATTATGATTGTAGCTTAATTTTCTAATTGGGGTGTAATTGTATAAGGATGTGTATTATTCCAGTCGCATTTTGTAGAAAGTACCTACGTAGATGTATAACTGTATTGTGTTTGCCCGGAGGAGCATACGGTGGAGGTGTGCCCCGCTTGGGCGGAGCACCGTCGTGTCCTCGTGGAGGCAATCGGCGGCAGCGACCTCGCACGCCGGGCCTTGGCTCGGGCTATGATCCAGAGCGAGGAGGAATGGCAGGCGGTGGCCTCTGCGAAGCAGTAATGCTAGCGAAGGAGGAGGCCACACGCGTGAAGGAACGGATGTCCTCACGCCCCAGCCGCCGAGATTCTGATCCCGACTACCAGTCATGGTAGACGCGGGCTTGCGGACGTCGAGCAATGGGTAGCTCGCCGTCCGGTCGTCCGGTAATTGACCAGACCGAGCCCAGTCGTCAACAGCGCGTAATGATCTACGCGATCTCTCAAACCGTAGGGGCCCAACAGGCCGATATGCCCGCTAGCTAGGACCGCGGGGAATTTCTGAAAAGGAATCCCGTAGTCCTAGAACGCAAAGGGCAACTGAAGGACACAGGTGTGGTTTTAGTCAATAAAAGTCTGACACGCCCTCTCGCTCCGCCCAGAGCTAGAGAAGTCATTGGATAATTTCCGCCCATAAAAAAAAAAATCGTTGTATTTGAATAGACTTATTATCTGTACTTAAGTATAATCAATCTGTAGAAGTTTTTAGTTATGCGCACATCACGTAAAATGTACGAAATCGACATAGATAACTTTTATATTTGACTGGCCTGCCCCCCTAGCCAAGTTACAAACGATAAACGTAAACTCTCAGTAGTCTTTAATAGATTTTCAACTTTATGCTCTTAGGTATAAAGTTGAAAATCTATTGGAGATTACTAAGCGTTCACGTTTATCGTTTGCAACTTCGCTAGGGGGGCTGCTGGTCTAGTCGTTAAGTAGCCCTGACTGCTATGCCGGAGGTCGTGGATTCGATTCCCACCCAGGACAAATGTTTGTGTGATGAGAACGATCATTTGTTCTGTGTCTGGGTGTAATTTATCTATAATATGTATGTTAAATCGTGTTTAACTTGATATATTTCTTAAGTTTAGTTTCATCGCAATCTGTTGATTATATCGAAAGATATACTACATTCATTGATGTAAGGCGGTACGAAGTTCGGCGAGTCAGTTAGTGGATTTATTTGAACTATTGATCTAATGATTGTATTCTAATATTTTCTCAGTACTGACGACATCCGTGCATAGAAGACGTTTTTTTTTAAAACAAATGTGTAGAAATTGTCAATAGTCCAGGAACAACATAACATACACAGGAAACACCACGCTGTATATAAACATACAAGGATGTAATATAACTCCTTCATGTAACGTTTTATAACCCCCTGGTTAGAAACGTATTACTGAAGTTCATATAAATATTATGTTAAGTATATCTTTATTAAGTAGGTGGTCTATGATTGCTATAAGAATCTTAGACTGCTCCAAAGATTTCGATAGTTAACACTAAATAATAATATTCTACAACTATCACACAACGCCATCTAGTCCCAAACTAAGCAAAGCTTGTGCTAAGAGTACTAAACAACCGATAAACATACTTAAATTACACCCAGACACAGAACAAATTATCGTGCTCATGACACAAACATTTTTCCTGGGGGGGGAATCGAACTCATGACCTCCGGCATAGCAGTCAGGGTCACTAACCACTAGACCAACAGGCCAGTCAAAATACACAAGGCATAGAACCCACTTATATTTAACTAGCTTTTGTCCGCAACTTCGTTCGCGTAAATGTCGTCAAATAAACAGTAGTCCTTCGTCATCGAGATATAAGTACTAACGTACGAGGCATGCCTTTTAAGTTTTGTCGTTTGAAGAAAAAAACACAACTAGAACCTTATAGTACTTTTTATTGTTTTTCAAAGTATTCACCACGTAGCTTAATACACTTTTCCATTCGCTCAAACCAGTTATTATAACATTTATTCCACTCTAAAGTGGGGGTGTTCAAAATGGCTGACTTGAAAGCGTCGACTGCTTCTTCACCGGACTGGAACCTTTGACCACGAAGACTTTTCTTAATTTTAGGAAATGTAAAGAAATCCTTAGGGCTTAGGTCAGGACTGTATGGAGGATGGTCAAGAATTTCTAGGTACTTTTTCCTGCTTCAAATACTCAATCGTTTGACGAGCGCTGTGTGAGCTTGCGTTGTCGTGGTGCAGGATGATGCGTCGCTTTGAGTTAGATTTTCGAAGTTCGGCGATGATTTGTGGTAAACAAACTGTGGTATATCACTCTGCGTTAACCGTTCTACGATCTTCAAGTGCAATAGTTGCAACATGGCTGGTTTTTCCAACGAACGTGGCCACCATCTTCTTTGAAGTGCTTCGAGAACGAACAACTTTAGTCGGCTTTGGCTCGTCTTGAAAGACCCAGATTGTAGATTGTTGTTTGGAATCAGGATCGTAGGCATAGATCCAAGATTCGTCACCACTGATGATGTCGTAAACGTGATTTGACTCTCCTCGGTTGAATCTTTGCAGAGTTTTCTTACACCATCTGACGCGGGCCGCCTTGTGGTCGTCGGAAAGCAGATGCGGTATCCAACGGCAAACTAGCTTTCTCACACCAAGCGCTTCATGCAAGATCTTCTGAATGGTTGTCCCTGAGATGCCTAATAGAGCTTCTATCTCTCGATACGTCACATGACGATCTTCGAGAATTAGTTGTCTCACAGCAATGATGTTATCTTCAGTGAAGGCGGATTTTGGGCGTCCTTCGCGAGATTTGTCACTAACACTAGTATATCCATGCTGGAAATCTAAATACCAGCGTTCGAAAGTCCGCAGACATGGGGCTTAATCACTGAACACAGATGTTAGCTCTTCAAAAGACTGAAGCCGTGTCAGGCCTCTTCTAAAGTTGTAGAAAATTATTGCACGAACATTTTCCTTAGAAAGATTCATTTTCGTACGTAACCTGACAGATTCCAATCGACGCTGTGACTAAACAATAGCATTAATCCTAATACTTTCAACTGTTTTGAGATTCAAAATTTAAACACATTCGAATATAGAACAGTTCCAAATTCAAAATTTCCGGGAAATATGTAAACGACAGAACTTAAAAGGCATGCCTAGTACTAGAGAAGCTACGTCAAATAACTGAATTGTCCTATTCTTCGTAATTTGAATCATTAGTTCGCTGCAGCGCTAAAATAATAACAATTCGTCTAAACCGTAACTAATTTACCACAGCGCTAGATTTGCTGCGGAAGTGTATTTATTCTCGGCAAAAAGGTCTTAAGCGCCATGTAAATCACGGTACTTACGCGTTTTCTTCGACAAAGTGCGGCGCGATCGCCGCAGTTGAACGAGACAAAATAGGAATTTACGGTGTCTTCTCTAGTACGTTAGTACTTATATCTCGATGTCCTTCGTAGAGATTCTAACTTACTCCGTGCTAAATTTTACCAAATCTGTTCAGAGGCTTAACCGTGAAAGTATAACAGACTGACAGAGTTATAATATTAGGGGTTTTCATCCAATGACATCTCCCGCCCTTGAATGGCGTGTCAGACTTTTACTGACTAAAATTCACACCCATTCTTATTCTTATTCTTTATTGTACACACAATTTTATATAAACAATAAAATAGGACAGTTGATGTACATAGGCGAGCTTAACCCACAACTGGGTTTTCTTACAGCAAACCATATGAGTGAGAAAGAAATTTTACATATTTTGAGGAACTTTAACTGTAAGTACAACAAAAAATTAAACACATAAATTAAATCTAAACATAAAACTAAAAATATACTAAACAGATATATGTACAGCACACTATACATAAACATAATATATACAATAAATAAACACACATATTCCATATTTCCTATGGAATATGTGTGTTGTCCTTCTTTGTTTTGCATTCCAGGGCCCCGGGTTTTCTTTTCAAAAGTCAACCCATGGCCCCAGTAGGCTTCGACCCTGCTGGGCCCCTACGGTTTTGCTGACATCTCTTTGAGGCGCGCGTGGAACACTACGCGCCGTCGACGACTTGGGCTCAGACTGGACGGTTATCGGACGGTCGGACGGCGATCTACCCATTGCTCGCCGCCCGCAAGCCCACGGCTACGGTGGCTGGAAATCGGGATCAGGATCCCGGCGGCTGGGGCGTGAGGGCCGTTCCCTCGCGCATGCGGCCGCCTCCTTCGCTAGCATTACTGCTTCACAGAAGGAGGCGACCACCTGCCACTCCTCCTTTCTTCGGACCATTGGCTGTACCAAGGCCCGGCGCGAGAGATCGTTGCCACCGATCGCCCCATAATATTAGGGGTGCTAATTTAAACAGACTTCATTTTAATAGCATTATTCGCACCTAAAAATTACATAGCCTTTTTAATTACTAAGTCAACCACAATTAATGAGCGTCTGAATGCTACTATCCTAGCCACTAGTTATTTTTAATGTGAGCCACTTTCTAGGTGGTTATAAAAAAAATAGACACGAAGGCTAAGGCGGGAGCAGAACGGAGGGGACCTCTCCCTTAGCCTTCTAACCGAATCAGTCCGTGTCAGAGCGGTTTACGATTTCGAGCTCGCTTCGCTCGCTCTTGGACTAAGAATATTTAGTTGGTGTTGTAAAAAAGACGAATTAGTTTATTAGAAGCTATCTCATTTTCCTATTGCTTAGTTATAAAATGAGAAGTTTGATCACGTGGCCAAGATATAAATTTGTGGTTTGACTTATAATTTCTCAAATATTAGTAAGGAATATTGGAAAGAATTAACATAAATAGTACAGCTACTTTACGCTTAGATACTACTGGCCAATCCTTTCTAATCCTCTTTTCGGACTCGAACAAAAATTACCGCTATCTGCGAAACTCTTTCATGCATTCCTTTATAAAAAAAAAGTACCTTTATTGCAGTTGGTGTACCGGGAGACGTAAGGTATGCATTCCATGTTGTTAGATAACCCTGTAATAGAAACAAATGCAAGCACTGTTACTTGTAGAAATATTGTAGATAGATGTAATTTATTTACTTATTAAAACTTCATGAAACACAAAAGTACAAAAGCGGACTTAATGCCTTAGGCATTCTCTACCAGTCAACCTAGGGTGGTGAAGAGAAAATGTGGAAGGTGCATAAAAATACAAAAGAATATTAAGAAAATAAGAGTTCAAAAATTATATATTTACAAAATAAACATACATATATATAATTTAATATAATTTAAACATATATATATTATGTAAAGTAAAAGAAAGGGGTTATTGAGACGACTTCACTATTTGTGCAGAAAATAATTTCGCAACATCCGCTTAAATGACCTCGAGAGGAAGCGCATTCTACAGAAGTAAGGACTGTATATGAAAGGAAGAATGAACAAAGTCAGAAGTATGAGAAGGACAAAGCAGTAGAAGATTGTTAGAAGAACTCAGATTCTTAGCATGATAGCATCAAGTAATGTTGGACGCTCCCGACCAGAAACCGACAGCCGATGGTACTGCAGGACGATTTACTATGATGGAACTTGAGAGATGACTATGTACTAGCAGTGGACTATAATAGGCTGGGTTTACTGAATGGGGAAATTAGGAAGCTCTAGAGAGATAGTTCAGAAAGCTTTGTAAGATACATATATATGTCATAAAAAAATACATTCAGCCGAACATAGAACCTCCTCCTTTTTGAAGTCGGTTAAAAATAGGATGATATTACGGGCATAAACTGCAAGTAGCTGTTATGCACCAGGCAACCATCGTTACGATAGAAAGAGATTGCAAATTAATTTTAATTAATGAAATTCAAACAAATTGTGACTTACAGTAAGACATAAAAAAATTAAGTATTTTGGAACTAAAATTGTCACTTTACTGGCAACACTTAAAGTAAGTACATGAGCTGACAATCTCTTCAATCATACATGATATTACGCAAATTTTTGATTTTTGAGTAGTTTTTGTTAGTTGTAGAGACGAAAAAATAATTATCATGCTTAGATTGGCTCGTGGTGGTGCACGTGAAATTACTTATAAAGTTTTCATGCGGTGTATGGCAGAATTCCAAGCTGGGAAGTTTCCCAGTTAGTAGTTGCTAACCAATTTAAACGATTTATATAACCGTGCAGCTGATTTTACTCGTAAGTGACTGTGGAAAGTTATGTCAAACAGCCATTACAAGTCATTGTTGCATTTAAAGAGCTTATGTTTCAAGCTAACTATTAGTTACAATAGTTATTGTTTATCGTTTTTGAGGTTATGCTATGATAAACAAAGCCAGTGTATTTATAGTGCGATTAAACAATCTTGAATTAAGTACAGCAAAAATGTTATTTATAAACCTTATAACAATAATATTAACACTTTCGTGTTAAAATATAAAATTAAAAAAAAAAAAAAAACAAATCATTTAGTCTCACGAAGGCTGCGCTGACGTTCATTGTCGAGGGTTATCAGTTTGGAGGTAAGCGGAACAGAGAGTAAAGTCCCGCAAATCTCCATTGAAAAGGGAGGATCCTCCGACCAGACGGGTGTTATGTCTGGTGGGCAACTGCCCGATAGATATTTCGGGCTGTTCTATATGTTCAAATCGCGCGGAGAACTTTAATACTTTCGTTTTACTCAATACTCAATACTTTATTGCATTTTTATTATACTTTATTTTAATATGAGACTAAATGATTTGTGTTTTTTTTTAAGTTTTATGTTAAACATATTTTCTATCAGACTGTCACACAGACCTGACAGTAGTTATAAAATTATGTGAGCCTTATTTAACTTTGTACTATTTTATTAATTGTTCTAGGTGTTTCAGTAAACACAGTGCGAAGATTCGTGCAGCAAGGCGCCGTAAGTGCTGAAAAATTCTCGACGCCAGCTAAACACAGAAAGGGTCGTCCTTCAAAGATTTTAGATGATTTTGTCATATGTAATTAAAGTTAGTTTGCACTTTTTAGTGTTTTTTTTTTACTTTGAAGTCGGTTGTATTTTTTTTTTTTAAAGTTTCGGACCGGTAGTAGTTTCCCGAGGGTTATTTTTGGCAGCAACTGGTTGCAAATAACAACAAGTTTCTACCAGCGGCTCCACTCGTATGCCTCGCTTCGCTTCGGTCCGTAGTATTTGCGTGAAAGAGTAACAAACATCCATACACCCATCCTGACAAACTTTCGCATTTATAATATTAGTAGGAATTAGGATAGGATAAACACTTGCATTCGTCACCTTGATATATTATAAGCTTTTCAATAAAATTATAAGTATCAAGATGAATTAAGTCATACTAGTTGGGTTGCTACATGTACGAAGGTGGCGCCCACATTTATTTTCAACTCTTTTATGTCGTAGTGTAAGTCAAATTTAAACGGTAAATTTTACAATGACTTTCGTGTATCATTTAACTATGTTTCACTTTTTTACCGTCTTTTGATTGTGTTAGTATCCACACTTTTGAACCATATAAATTAAAATATATAACCTACTTTTAGCAACCAAGTCGAACATCAGGTCATCAACTTCTTTCTTCTTGGCAGCATTCTCCTCAATTCCAATCGGCGTCTCCAAATCCTTGGGAAGTATGAAATCGGCTTCTGCATAGTAGTCACACCTTGCCTTGTCGAGGGTTAAGCAGTCTTTCTCAAAGCAGAGGTTACATTCGTCTGATCTTCGTATGACGTTTTGTGAGTAGAAAAATTCTGAACTGCATGTTATTGATACTGGAAAAGAATGATACAATTGGAGGCACAAGTATAAATAAATTAAGAGTCAAAGAACGCATAATTGGAAAGCTTTCCACAAAGGGTATCGATGATCTGGTGATGATCGCAGGAGTTAGCAGAATGTGAGAAGCATGAGAAGACTTTTTTTATTATTAATAGGCTCGCGTTCGACCACTATCTTACCTGATGGTAAGCGATGATGTGGCCGACGATGAAGCATGCTTGTGTAGAAGTAACCTATTCACTCTTGACAAGGTTATAGCTATCAGGAAACAAAGACTCCGGCAGGGAATTCCAATCCTTAGCTCTACGTACAATAAATGTGTTCCCAAAATGTTTTGCACGTATGGGTGGGATGTCCACCATTAACCAGTGGCGCAACTAGTGGTCCAGTGGTCCGATGACGGAACAGGCTTGGCGGAATCAAATTGTGTAATTCCAATTCCCCGAATTGTAAACGATAGAAACCGGCAGGCTAGCAACCCGGCATCGAGATCAGTCGATGCCGTAACGCTTGGGGAGGCCTGTGTCTAGCCGGATGTTATTTGGCTGAAATGAGTGGAAAATAATGGAAAATTACGTAAACTAATTACCTTACGCAGTTGTATTCCTCTCAACGAGCAATGGAGCACAGTATTCTATAGGCATTAAATTAACGGTTCGAGTTCAAAATTCTATATTGCGCTCCAAAACCGGGTTACTTGATATAGCTCAAACGACTGCCCAACTGAAATGGGACTGGGCAGGACATATCTACCGCATGCCCGATAAGCTGTGGACCGAAGTAGCACAAAGTTGAAACAGTGCAACAAGGTCGCGCAGACCACGATCCGTCGTGGTCTGCGAAGGATCGTGAGACAGATCGTGAGAAACTAGACAGATTTCGCCAGAACTGGCAGGAGGAAGCGCGGGCCCGCGAAAAATGGAAGGAGTGGAGGGAGGCCGTTGTCCAGGACTAGGACACAAACTAACAAAAAAAGTTGTCCCTAGCATAGAGATGGGTCACCGTTTTGTGATCATCTTTTGGATTGAAAATATTGTGAAGAAACAATGGCCCAGTGCGACGTAGATTACACACTATCTTTCACAAAGGGCCCAGTTTCCAGTATCCCTGCAGTGCTTGAAACTCTGGGCTATACGAATAGAAAACGTCATGGAAGATTTAACCAAAATCATGTAAGTTCTCGGTAAAATGTAGTTAGAATTACGCATGCAGTGAACGATAAAAGGAAAAGGAAACATTGAAAATAGAATAAACAATAACATAAACCAGTTATGAAAGGTTTTACGGCTAAACGGTTGAGGTGTTTAAAAATTGCCAGTTGAACCGAGAAATAGTTAGCCGTACTTTCGATAGTGAAGCAGTAAAAAAGGTAAAAATGATCAACATTGTTGTCGATAGAGGTGCTAACTTGCTGGTGGTAAGTTATAATGAGCCGTTTTTGTTGAAGGCAAAGAACACTCTGGATGTCCCATAAAATCTATATATATATGAAAGGAGAAACTGACTGACTGACATATCAACGCACAGCCGAAACTACTGTTTCGATTATAATTTTGCACAAAGCTTCCTTTTATTATGTTGGCGAGCACGAAGAAGGGAAAATTTAACCTTTAAGAGGGTGTAAAGGGAGAATTTCGATTGTATGCAAAAATCTCATTCCGTGTGCAATATACTTGAAACTGAGCACAAATAGTAACCTAAGTTTGGTAAAGGTTGTCATTATTTGTTTTTCAAAACTGCCCTCATAACACGGTTTCAGGTTTTTTTTTTTTGGGTGGGAAAATCATCTAATGACATCCCCCGCTCTTGGGCGGAGCGGTGTGTGTCAGACTTTTACTGGCTAAAAACCCACTCCTGTTCCTTCTTTGCCATTGTTCCAGAGCCACGGGGATCTCTTTTGCATCACCCATGGCCCCAGTAGGCTTCGACCCTGCTGAGCCCCTACGATTTGCTGACATTTCCATGAGGCGCGCATGGAACACTACGCGCCGTCGACGACTTGGGCTCGGTCCGCACAGTTACCGGACGGTCGGACGGCAAGCTACCCATTGCTCACCGTCCGCAAGCCCTCGCCTACGGTGGGCGGAAATCGGGATCGGAGTCCCGTGCCTCGCGCGTGCACGTGCGGCCTCCTCCTTTGCTAGCATTACTGCTTCGCAGAAGGAAGGAGGAGTAGCAGGCGGTCGCCCGCCCTCACGAGGACACGGCGGTGCTCTGCCCAGGCGAGGCACACCTCTACTGTATGCTCCACCGTACAATAATCATTTTTTATCCTTTACTTTTTACGAGAAATATTGGCTTATTTACGAAGCGATTTTAAGCAATACAGCATTAATACTTATCCAATTAAGTACCTTACATACATTGTGTATTTAATATAGATCAATATGGCCCTTTACAGCATGTACTTTAAGTAAATATTTTCGAAGATATTACAGATTTAAAATGCAGGAACATAGCGGTTGCGGTGGTATCAGCATTGCAACCGTGCGAAGCCGGGCGGGGCGCTAGTTTATTGGTAAACTGGTTAGTTAACAATGTTTTTTTCGTGCATATTCCGTGGGATAAGGGCAGGAAGAAGAAGAATTCCGTATGGCCTTTGGGTTCTGGAAGACGCAGCAATGGAAGGCCTCCTACAAGGTGGACCGATGACTTGGCGAGGGTTGCGAGAATCCGATGGATGCGAGACGCACAGGACTGGTAGGACTGTTCATTGTGGCGACACTTGGGAGAGGTCTATGTGCAATAGTGGACATCATTCGGCTGAAATGATGATCATGATGACTATTTATTACAATAAAACAGAACTGAATTTCAAAGTGTAACGGAAACAGTTGGTAATGTTTTAGATATTGCTTGTTGCCCATAGAACTGAAATACTTTCTTCAAGAGAGCCATAGTTAATTCCCAAAGAAAGAAGACCGACCAGAATCGGAGATTGCACATAGGCCTAAAGGGGTATTTATAAAACGTCAAGCTAATGCGTGGTTGCGCGGAACATACGAACTTGGAACTCGTGAGGATTCATTTCATAGCCCGGATTGGCCTCTTTTGCCTTTACCGATGATAGTGGCGACACTTGGGAGACCTATTTTTTTTTATTATTGATAGACTCTCGTTTGACCACTATCTCGCCTGATGGTAAGCGATGATGCCTATGTCCAACATTGGATGTCTTTCGACTGGAATAATAATGATATTCCATAATGCGCATTCTTATACAACAGCTTACGATAAGCTTGACGTAAACAAACAAACGTATAAAGGATGTCTTACCGGACAGGCCGAGGATGCCAACCACACACGCCCACGTCTGCATCGCCGCCAATAATGATGGAAGTTAAGTAATGTTACCCTGTTTGCTGGTGCTATTGTTCTCAGGTAAAGGGACGGACTTGGAGCGGAGTTTTTGTATTTACTGCTGTCTGAAAATTCATCATCACGAAAATGGTAACTATTTTTAGGGTTCCCGTACCTTAAAAGGAAATAACGGAACCCTTATAGGATCACTTTGTTGTCCGTCCGTCTGTCTCTCTGTCTGTCTGTCGGTCTGTCAAGACCCTTTATCTCGGGAACGCGTGGAGGTATCGAGTTGAAATTAAAACCATATACTCAGGTCTGTGGTCCCTTGAAGCTGCGAAAAAATCTTCTAAGTTAACGAAAAAAAAAAAGATACAGCTATATATGTCGCAAAAATCGTACACTTCAATACTCAAAGGAATCAAAATTCATAGGGTACTTCCCGTTGACCCAGAATTCTGAAATTTGGCATAAAGCAAGGTCTTATAGTATAGATATAGGAATAAATCTGGAAACTGTAAATTTGTAGTTACGTAACAAAAATCTTTTTTTTTTACAATTCGGAAAAATCTTCGTAACTCAATTCGGGAATAGAACGGTTTTCGTAGGTAAGTTTGTGAGGAACCCTCAGTGCGCGAGTCCGATTCGCACTTGCCCTGTTTTTGTCATTAAGCCCAACATGGCCACTTTTAAATGGTTAGATAGTTACTATTTCAGCAATCGTAGTCATTGACCGAAGGAACGTGTTCGACAGGCCTGTTGGTCTAGTGGTTAATGGCCCTGACTGCTATGCCGGAGGTCTGTGTCTGGGTGTAATTTATCTATATAATGTATGTATTTAGAAATATATAAGTATGTTTATCAGTTATCTAGTACCCATAACACAAGCTCTGCTTAGCTTGGGACTAGGCAGCGCTGTGTGATAGTTGTGGAATATTATTATTATTAGTATTATTAGGTAAGTTCACGCAACTGGCAGGAGGTCTTTAACTTTGAAGACGTAATTTATGGCGTCAAAATGACGTGGTCTAAGTAATGACGGTAATTCTTCGGAAAATTATCTGTTATAAGGAACGAATAGATAAGATACGAAGACAAATTTCTGATCATCTATATATATATATAAAAGAAAGTCGTGTTAGTTACACTATTTATAACTCAAGAACGGCTGAACCGATTTGGCTGAAAGTTGGTGGGGAGGTAGCTTAGAACCAGGAGACGGACATAGGATACTTTTTTTTTGAGTAGGGTAGAGTAGGGTAGACTAGGGTTTTTTTTTTTTTTTTTTTTTATAGGTGGGAAAATCATCTTATGACAAATCCGCTCTTGGGCGGAGCGGGAGATAGTGTCAGACTTTTACTGACTAAAAACCCACTCCTGTTCCTTCGTTGCCTTCGTCCCAGGGCCACGGTTTCGTTTTCACACTACCCATGGCCCCAGTAGGCTTCGACCCTGCTGGGCCCCTACGATTTGCTGACATCTCCCTGAGGCGCGCGCGGAACAATACGCGCCGTCGACGACTTGGGCTCGGCTGGTTACCGGACGGTCGGACGGCGGGCCACCCATTGCCCGCCGTCCGCAAGCCCGCGCCTACGGTGGCCGGAAATCAGGATCGGAATCCCGGCGGCGGTTGGGGCGTGAGGACCGTTGCCGTTGCCTCACGCGATCGGCCGCCTCTTTTGCTAGGTAGACTAGGGTAGAGTTGGGTAGAGTAGGGTAGAGTAGGGTAGAGTAAGGTAGAGTTGGGTAGAGTAGGATATAGTAGTCAGTTGACGGGAGCGAAGCCGCGGGCAAAAGCTAGTACAAAAATATAAATAACAAAAAAATATGTTTTTGAAGAAACAACAGACAATGCAGAACAGGTGGCCGATGAAGCCGAAAGGTTCTGGAGTGGTGACGTCCCAGCAGATGTATCGTGGGTATGCCTCCCACTAGATACACCGGTGATCTGATGCGGATCGGTGATCAAGCGGGAATTCGATGGATGCGGAATGCACAGGACCGGTTATTGTGGCGATCCTTCTTCATCATCATTTCAGCCAAAAGACGTCCACTGTTGGACATAGGGTTCCCCCAAGGGCTCTCCCAGGCGATCCTTGGGGGAGGAAAATGTCCAGCAGTGGACACCCTTCGGCTGAAATGATGGTGAAATGAAGAAAATTTAATTGAAACAAACGGTACCTCCTAACTCGGTAATTAACTGGTCTGCATTGTATCACTGCTGGATCTAGGCTATCGCTTTTCCTCACAACTGTTTCCTGCACTAGCAGAAGTCAGGGTCAGTCCTTCCAGCAGTGTCATTAATGCCTTGGTTATAAATGTTTTTTTTTTTTTTTTTTTTTATTCTTGATAGGTTCGCGCTTGACCGCTAACTCACCTGATGGAAAGCGACGATGCGGTCGACGATGGAGCGCGCTTACCTAGAAGTAACCTATTCACTCTTGACTTAAAGATTCCCGGGTTGTAGCCATCAGGAAAAACAGATTCCGGCAAGGAATTCCACTCCTTAGCTGTACGCACTATGAATGTGTTCCCAAAACGTTTTGTGCGTATAGGTGGGATGTCCACCATGTACCGGTGGCGCATTGCCGAAATGCAACCGGTAGAAAACCGACAGGCTAGCAACTCTGCGTCGATGCTCAAGACTTTGAAGCCTCGACTCAACGAGTGCATCATTGCCAATGATCCTCTTGGCTCGCCTCTCAATTGCCTCAAGTGCATCAAGCTGGTATCGGGCAGATCCGTCCCAAAGATGAGAGCAGTACTCCATACACGATCGAACTTCGAATGTTATTAGAAACAAATTATTATCATCTCTTAGTCACCTCAAAGCTGTCTTTACAGGATTACTTCAAATTCGATCCACTTCCCCAAATCCGTGTCTGTAATACAAACGTGAAATTCTCTCGTCTGTTTACAAACACCGGCCTCGCACGTACGTGTTCGTGGCGTCGACTCCTGTGCACATTCGGGTCGGCGGCAACCATGCTGCTGGCGGTTCTGCTGCATCTCCTCATCTTCCACCTGCTGACTGCCAGTGGTGAGCATTAGACATGGGTACACAATAGACATCAAAAAACATTAGAGCAAAATTAAGAAGATAAAAGTGATTGTCTAATTTTGGGGTCCCAGCTGTAGGGTCTAATTGTGGGGATCGCGTCTTGGTTATCCCTTCCTGAATGACCCATTTTGGTAAGGAATAGCGGGGATCCCATTATGGGTAATCAGTTTTAGAGTACTTTAAAGAGGTAACGCACTGTGTTTGTTATTTTCATACTAAATGTTTTTTTGTACAGTATGTCTGCTTATCATGTTGCAATTGCAAATGTTATTTTTCAAATGTGATGATGATGTGATGATCAGCGAAAAATAAATTTATTATTTCTCGCTAGTCATCATTTAAAATAAACACTTATTATTTCTCGGATTTATTTATACTGGAAAATAATAAATGATTGTTTTCAGCCATCAAAACAAATATTTGTGCGAACATATCCGCCGTAATCGCACTTCCTTTCAACCGTGTTTGATAACAATTGTGTGGTGGACTTTTGTGTGAGCCTTTATTACTCTTAAGTTGGAAGTTCTAAAAGACAGTAGAAGGACTATGATCGATGACGATGAAGCTCTCTCCAGGTTATATTCCGCAAGGTGATCCAAAGACTTTTTAGTGGGAAATCATCCAATGATTCCATCCATCTCCCGCCCTTGGGCGGAGCGCGAGGGCGGGAGATAAAAGTCTTACTTTTACTGACTAAAACCAACTCCTAGTTCTTTCGTTGCCTTTCATGCCTTTCATTCCAGGGCCGGGTTTTCCTTTCAGAAACGAACCCATGGCCCCAGTAGGCTTCGATCCTGCTGGTGATCTAAAGACCTGGTGAGGGCTTCAAGATTCATTATAAATTGGTCTTAAATAACACTTTGATAAGTTAATTATTTTTTTATAAATTAAAACTAGATAAGGCCAGTCTTTCTTAGCTCCCCTGAAAAAAGAAAACATCAAAACAAACCCAGAGGAAAAAAGTATATTTTAAAGTCAATATATCGAACATGTAAAGGTCAAATCATATGAGAAGCATTTAGATTAATGCCTGAGATGAACTTTTGAGGAAAGGATCACAGAGATTTGAGTGGGCTCATTGACTCATGGACTCATGAGAGTCAGTGCAAGCATTTGTCAGTATTCGTGTAGCTCAACTTAGAGTTGAAGGAGCTTCAACACCCTTGGTTGCCAGCAAGAGAATGTCTAAGGCATTAAGTCCGCCTTTGTGTTGCATGAAGTTTCAATACCAATGTATATACATTACCAAAGTATGGACATTTGGTTACGCCGCATAAAATACTCGAACTGCGAGATAAACAATAAATCTACCCGTAATGTATCGACCTAAATATGCCTCACATTCACAATACGATATGATAACCATTCAGATTAGTATTTGAGATAGTCTTTTAAGGCAAAACCACACAGATGTGAATGGATCTGTCCAGTCAGTGCAAGGATTTGTATATAATATTCTTCATAAATAATATTCGTCTAGCTCAAGTCAGGACTATTAAAGATCTCAACGAAAACGAAAGCACTCTACAACACTTAGAAAATCAGGAAGCTCTAAATATTGAAGATTGTATCAGCGAATAAATTAATATAAAATTGTGCTAAAGATTTACATGCGCTACCAAAATGGCATATGGACAATCTGGAACATTTTGAAATATAGTCGTTTTCACTGATATAATTTCACTTTATCAAGAGCAGCTTTTGTTGATTACGGGATTTGACAATATTTTATTTATCGAACTTTACTTTTCAACAGACAAATGAATTGAATAACTATGATAATTTATAACAATATATTATATAGGCCAGTGTCATAGCGACTTAAACATTTACACTTAGAAAACTGGAAGTTAGACTGAAATAACGATTGCAAAAAGTGCACAATGCTTGACCTCGTGACAATATGAAGCTCATGTTAGATAGAATATACTTAATTGTATGCCAAAATAGTTAAATCTATGAAGAAAATCCTTATTTCTTTGGGTACTACTGCTGTTTTACCGGAGACTCAGCGATTTTACCAGACAAATTTTAGATGGATTGAAAGAATATAAAGTAAATAGTTCAGTCCCAATATATTTCGATTTTTTTTGACAATGATCGACATCTTCATCACTTTGTCTGCGATTAGATTTTTACGCCATTTCCCGTAGTAAACAACCGTAACTCATAATTATGAGTTAATCAATAAACAGTTATTACAATGCAGGTTGTCTTAAACAATAACATCTCTCTACCGAGAGAGATGTTATTATATACGGTAAGATAATATAAATATTACATACATCTTAATGAGGTGACAAATGATAACAAAGAAAATCATCATCATTATCTTCCTGCTTTGATGCCCTACCATAAGCTCTTAAAGCGATGCATTTGACGACTTAATCTGAACTGTTAAAGGGATGGAGTTAGACAACATTATTTTTAGTTTATGTGAAACCTGAATATAGTTTGTTCAGAATCAGTAACTAAAAAATGGATTCCAATAGTTTTTACACCATGTTAAATTTTTTCCCAAAAATATTTAAAAAGGTCATAAGTTTGACACCACCGACACTAAGTACAAAACAGGTCACGGCAGGTCATAGCGGGTATTAGGCGCCAGTAAACAGCTGGGTGCAAGTGTAAAATAACCCCTCAGTCCTGGATGGCCTGGTGACTGTATTTTTGCTGACATAACAAGCTTATAACTTTGTGATTTTTCATGATACAGTTATGAAATTTTGTACATAGATTCTTTACATAAAAATATTGGACACATGTTTCGGGTTTCGTATATACTAAAACTCTTATTGTATAGGGTGTATAACTGCATCCCTCTTTCTTCTTCTTCGATATTTTAACACGTCATGGTATGTCCCCTTGTCCCATTTTACTTAGGGTCGGCACAACACGTTTTCTTCCATTCTATCCTATCAGTCATATTACATTTACATTTTTTCTTTGGCATCCCTCTCACCAGCCATCCACATGTATATTCATAACTTTGTTAGTAACATGCGGTACATTCCTCCTCTTTACATGACCATATCAAGGCAAATCAAACAAAGAAATTCAGATGCTTCGTAATTGAAGACAAGAGTCACAGTGGCCCTCGCAAAGGGCAATTGAAGGAACACAGGTCAAAGTCAGTAAAAAGCTGACAGTCCCACCCTCTCCCACTTCTTAAAATAAAGTATCTTTAGACTGATATCTCATTGTAATGTAGAAACAAGTGCCTTTCAAATGATTTACACGTTGCGTCGGTAATGATTAATTAATTCATATTACAAATGTTATGTTTGCAACATTGTGAATTGTTAAATATTTTGTTTGAAGCGACACCCCACATGACACCTAGTTAGTCAGTGAGTAAAAACACATGTTTGTGTTTTATTCATTGTTAAACATCCTCAAAATATGAATGGCCAGTAACAAAACAAAACCAAAAGAAACAACTGAATACGTGAGTTTTAAATAGGATTTTTTCGAGTTATATTCAGTGATTGTTTCATTTTACGCAAATTGATTCGTAGTGGATATTGGGACGTAATTTTGGTGCAGTATTGTTTCTTAGGTATAAATAAAAAAGGTAAAGGTAGGAACGATTAAAACAGGCACGATCTTGGTGAAATGGTGCTTAAACTAGTCATATAGTATCATCATGTTATTAGTACAGGTCCAGACCAGACCTGTCTTCAGTATAGATAATGCGAAGAATAGACTGGTGGACTGGACTTGTATCTGGTGGGCAACTGTCTGACGGCTGTTGTCGGGATATTGTATACCAAGCCTAGTCGCGCGGAGGGTTTAGCAAGGATTTGTGTAATGTCAGGTCTGCTTTATAGTTCAAATGTACGTTCACAATCACTTAAAAAAAATTGACAACTGTTGAAACCAGTCCACCTATTGCCTATTAATCCAGAACAGAAAAAACGGTTCCAGATGCTCCGACTCCTATACCTCGTAAGGACACAGAAAACAAGATCAAGCTCCGTAAGGACACAGAGTATAAAATCAAACACATCAGGCAGTGCCCTGATGCTGGCTACTTCTTCAAGAGAGAAGCTTCTGCGAATGCCCTGGAGCCTTACACCTGCAACCTCTGCTTCTGTCAAGGAGATCACGTAGCTGTTTGCTGGAAGAGAGACAACAGACGATGTGATAAGGAAAGCTTCCATTACCATGGTGTTGCGAAAAAGAGGTTTGTACTTACATTATTATGTTCATGTCCAGTCTCTACCGTGCCTCGGGAACCATGCTAGGGTAAATGTGTGTGTCTGCGAAATTCAAATTTTCGTATTTTTTTTAAATTTTCAGTTCAGTATCGGATAGTAGATAAGTAAAATCTATATATATAAAAGCGAAATACCACTCACTGATTAATCATGAAATCTCAGAAACTATAACACCTACTTATAGGGTGTAGACATCCGCTAAGAACGGATTTTACGGTTGGAAGTTTGTATGGACAAACCTACTTTGAAACCGCTGGCAGAAGCTAGCAAACATATTTGCGGTAATGATGATATATTTACACCATTTTACCCTTTCCCCATTCCCTCTCCTAGAGAGGAGGCCTGAGTCCCAACAGTGGGAACATTATAAGGCCGACTATGCTATGCTATACCCTTTAAAACCATTAATATAACTGTCTAACATAGAGAAGAGCTAAAATGTGTCATTTTATTACCCTGATGTTTTACCTTGTCTCTAAGTTAGAGCTATGATGATGGTTTCAATGAGTATAGTTGTGTAAATACATATACGAGTATATGTCGTTACCATAATTAAACTTTTTGTTACCATACTAACCGATGTCGAGCTGCAAATTGCAAAAAACTTACGAAAAATTGATTTTTGCGGACTATCCTGAAACAGTCACATTAAGTCAATAGAATCGGTTGTTATTTATAGATCTTTGAAAGTAATTACTGTCATTCTATTTGGTTGTGGAGGTCAAACAGGGTAATGACTAACTTTATCCAAAGTAAGTTCCTTTGTGTGAGGAAAAATTAAGAGAAATGCTGGACATATGCTGTGTCATACCCGATTTATTATTGTCGTCCGCAAGTCCACGCCTATGGTGGCTGGAAATCGGGATCGGGGTCCTGGGGGCTGGCGGCTGGGGCGTGCGGAAATCCATTTACTCGCGCGTGCGATCGTCTCCTTCGCTAGCATTACTGCTTCGCAGAAGGAAACGACCGCCTGCCATTCCTCCTCGCTCCGGACCATGGCCTGTACTCGGGCCCGGAGGTTTTTTTCCCTTGGTCTAAGGGACAATGCTGGATATATAATGATAATAAAACCTTTTTTTTAATTTTAATGTATTATTTTCAACAGGGACAAGCGCAGTCCTGGGTTTTCAGATATATTTTTTCGTGATGCGTCAAGAGACGGTACGTAACAAAGCTTTTCAAAAAAATTGCTAGAAAAACTAGATACTAGGTTATTTGCCATTTAGTTAATAGCCTAGTATTTTTATTAAACTAATTCATCTAATTGACTGCTGTCCTTAAAATGGTTTAAAAAAAAAGTATAAATTGTTAATATGCTTACAGTGTTCAACAAAAACACGAAGACTCAATGCAAGCCGTACGAGTCCAGCTTCAGTGATGACTGTCCCCCAGGTTCGTTCTCTTTTACGTAACATACGCCTACATTTCCCGAAGTATAAATAAGCAGGGTATAATCTAAAGTACACCTATATACACAGACCTACCAAATTAACATACAATTTTTCTTAAAAATTGGTAAAGCCGTTTCGGAGGAGTTCGATAACAAACACTGTTACACGAGGTTTTTATATAATTACACATAATATTCCCACCTTTCTACAGTTAAACTGCGACCACCTTATGCCACAATAAAATCTTAATGCCCAAAAAACCCAGTAAGTTATAAAGTTCCTTGGCTAACACTAGGTTATCTGGGGGCTACGCGCTCGTAGCACGCTGCCGCTGCTACGTCGTAACGGGTGCGTAGCAGGAAGAATCACGTAGGCGCGGCGATATCTTGCTTTTGTTAAACTTTTCATTAGAATTTATTTGCAATTTAAATTGCATTAATTTGCAAACTTAAACTCATATCTTATACTCCTAGGAGTAGGCTGTTAGTGATGGTTTACAAAACAAATCAAATCAAATACGTTTTTCTGTGCACACAGGTACAAGTAGGTGTTACAAATTATAATGTGTCTGTGTGTCCTGCCACACTAGTTGGCATACAAATATATTTATTGTAAGTACCTACACTATCTCTTATGTACGTATTTATAAATAACTATATATTAACTAATACAAATAATATAAAACTGCAATGTTTAGTTCTGCTATTCATTATATTATTTATGGCTACCGTGTCGGCACTGAGACCCTCAAACGATGCAATTTCTGTAACCTTATTGGTAGTTACAGTTTTGAGTCATTTGGGGTCGAAACGCTTGGGTCATGGGGTCCGAGTGCGCGTCTCCGTTTCAATTATATTTATCACCGAATGATGTACACTTTGCGTGACCAGTGGCCAGCTCGTTGTTTTCCTAAAGAATTAGCATTGCCTTTCGGATGACAATGATGACTGTACTTCGACGCCTGAGTGAATTTTTGGTTTTTGTACTGTACGTATTTAGGTTTAGTATAAATAGATTCTTATATTATACTTATTTTTTATTTTTGGTATTTATTTATTTCATTTATTTATCAATGTTATGGAATTGAAACATGTTCGCTCACAATGAGCATCAGAAGGCTTGAAGTCACCCAAAGGGTGAGAGAGGGAGAGAGATATACTTGGAGTTTTCTTGGGGGTCGAAATAGTAATGAAGATATCCACAGGAAAACCAAAGTTACCGACAAAGCCCGACAAATCGCAGTCGGCAGGGCACATTGCAAGACGTTTATTTTTGGTTTTTATTTGTAACTTTTATCGTAATAAACAATGATTATAGGTCTAAAAGGAATGCAACCTTGTAATGACAAATAAAGAGAAAAAAATAGGTAGACACTATAGAATCAGCTGATGATGATCCTTATACACTCCTCTTGTTTCGCGTTTTGGTTGTGAGTATGCGGATCTGATCTTTCAGAAGAACATCACCAAAAAGGCCTCCCACACAAAACTGCGATGCGATGCGATTCGATGCGTTTTCGTGCGGTAAAGCAACAATTCAGATGACCATCAATGTGCGATGCGAATCAATTTGCAAGTTCATGCGATGCTCGCAGTTTTGTGTTAGGACTCTAAGATCTGTCTCCGATGTGCCTTTTTATCCGACTGCAGACAGATTCAAGAGGAGAGTAATGTTTTAACTGTACGTTGTGGTGTTGCAGCGGACTGGTGCACAGGCTGCACGGTGTGTGACTGCGACGCGAACGGGCGCTGGGACTGCCATCTCCTGAGCTTCTGTCCCGATGGTAAGTATTGCATTTTATTGTATCAGGCCTCTTGCTCGCACACTATTTTGCTGTGAAAAACTACGGTTGAATTGCCGTGTGTGTTGCTGTCAGTGTTGTACTATTAACAGCGTTGTACTGCTGACAGTGTTGTACTGCTGATAGTGTTGTACTGCTATTAGTGTGGTACTGCTGACAGTGTTATACTACTGTTAGTGTTGAACGGCTGTCAGAGTTGTACCGCTGTCAAAGTTTTACGACTGTCAGTTTTGTACTGCTGTCAGTGTTAAAAGAATCAGTATGGAAACTTTGTTAACAAAGACCGTGCTAACTGCGCAGCAGATTAGCGGTGCGGCCAATAAACCGTAATTTTTTACGGCATAAAAGCGTATGTGAAAAACAAGTCCTGTGTGCGTCGGGGTTCTAGTTAACATAGCCATCCTAGTTCCATTCAGCAACACAAAAGCTTCCCAAAGGCTTCACATTTTCGAGGCGCATAGAGAAGTGACGGAATCGCATTTCAGAAGCATGTGGGCAGCTGTTCCTAGGCGCTAAAGTAACCTCTTCAGAGAGGGTTGTCTGTAGCGAATATATTAAAGAAATATTTCGACTGTCCCTAGGTAAACTATCGGAATTGAAAAGCTTACTTTACAGGAGAGCGATTTAAAGTTATAACTTTTTCATTAATGACTATATCTGTATATGGTTTCATATTTAGTTTAAGAATCATTAGTCACAAATTATTTTTACTAATTATGAATAGTTTTTGTGAAAAATGAGTTACTATCATATACTAGACAACTGCACTGACATTATTGATCGAAACTGGTACTTTAGATTATTTACGAGGAAACTCACTTACCAAAACATATCGAAACAGCCCTAATCGATAGTTTACGTCACATAAAATTACACCTACACAATCGGAAACGGCGTTTTCGATATTATTTTGAATAGTACATCGCCGAAAAATATCGAAACTACCTGATTCGGTTTATTACCTAGGAAACACTGAGAAAAGACCAAAACTTTTTTTAATGCCATAAATTATAGTACAATTTAAATAAAACCACGACCAGATTGCGGCGGCATGCGCCGGTGTGCGGCGAACACTCGCAAAACCGGTAGTTCCGTCTCATTCAGGCCACTTGCAACTACCGCGTATGCATGCGATACTTAACTTTCGTTCATATAAGACAGCTTAACTCTTGGTAATTATCGGTTTTATAGTACACACATTAAAAAATACCTCTAAGCTAAGCTTAAAACACAAATAAAAAATATGCAAATTTACAGATTCGATAGTTTACCTTGGGACAGCCATTGTCGGTAATGCCTCCAATTAGTTATTTATACTATTTGATGTGAATGTTTCTTTTCAAAAGTGTCGTCATTACCTACGACCACCAAAAAAGAGGCAAATATTCGTCGGACTCTCTGTAGAAACGGACCAATCAAATTTCCGACGAATAGTAATACGAAACTATTGATTCTGGTCAATAGTTTTGTGAGAGTATTGATCATTCTCCATGGCTATAAAATACATGACATGGTTTGAGAGCACTAATCTATCAGTCCTGTGCTGTATGAATGAGTCCGTCTGTCACATAACCGTCGTCGGTCTTTTATAATAAGGTTGTTAGGTTAGTGCTCAAAGAGACTCTTAGTATATTATGTCATTCCAAATTATTCTTACTAAACAAAATAATTTTCAGACAAAACGAAATCGAAAAAATACCAAGGGCCACCCCCGCCTTCCTGGATACCATTTATGGAAAAAACAAAAGAAAAATTAATCAATACCTCCTCTATGGTCACTACTACTAAACGTCCGAATGCAATTGCAAATAATGTCCCTAAAAAGCCTAATATCAAAAGCAAACCGCAAATACAACGCGGAGGCAAAAAGAAACAACCACAACAGAAGCGCTTCGTCAATAAGAAAGTAACACAGAAATCGGGCAAGACATCTGACCCTAAAAAAATGAAAACGCCGATAAAATATACAAAGGTAACGCCCAAGAAACCAAACTCAACGAAAAACAAGATCATCAAAAAGAACATAGCGGCACATAGACCAGTTCAAATAAAAAAATCCAATAAAGTTGGTTTAGAAACAGAGATAGCACGTAAGATGATGAAGACAGTTATGCAGAACCTCAGAAAGTCAGTCTCAGCTAAGGTGAAAACTATGTCTGATATAGTCAGGCAAAATGCGAACAATGTTAGATATCAGAAAGCTAGGGCAAAAGCTGACAAAACGAAAAATAAACCGAAAAACGTGAAGAAGAGACAAATTAAGAAACCGACGTTAAATCCACCGGTGAAGAAACCTAATAAAAAGGCACCGATAAAGAAATCTAATTTGAAGTCACTGCTGAAGAAGACCAAGCCACCCATGAAGAAACCTATCTACAGAGCGAAGACCACAAAGAAACCTTACACAAAACAAAACGTTAGAAACAAACGAGAGGTTGCAGTGACTGGATCTCATGGTAAGTAACATTAGTTCAACTGTAAAATTTATTTTCTCGTATCGGTCAGTGTAGTAATGTGCCTCGGGAAGAACGGACAGCCATTGGTCCTCAATGGCCTATGAGACTAGTCCAGCTGTGATTGCGCAAATATTTGTGCACTATCGTATTAAGACTTATTATTATTATTATTGGCCACCGAGACCGGTAAGGAGAATTATCTACAATACTATTATTGTAAAAAGAGGAAAGATTTGTATTTTTGCTTGTAATCAATAAACTAAAAACTTCTGAAGCGTTTAAAAAAAAAAAGTTCTTTCATCTTTAGAATGCTACTTTATTACTGAGTGACTTATGCTATATATTTCCTAATATTACGTGAGCGAAGCCACTGACAAAAGCTAGTATATTATAAAGTAGTAAAGTTTGTAAAGGAGGAGCGTTGATAAGAGGCATTTATATTATATTATTATATTATAGTTAAAGATATATATTTTTATATTCAGTGACAGTTACGTGATAAATAATGTAGTAAGTTAAAGCAATTATTTCCCAAACCGACTTAGCTTATAAGTAAAAATGTTTGACGTCCAGCGGAGAAGGCACCGGTCAAATATTAGTTTAAAAAGGGGTGAAGTGTTTGATATAATGATGAATATGATGCAAAAGATGGATTTTTTCTTTAGCTTATTCTTTTTAGGGTTGAGTAAGAAACCCCCGCATATATGTAGTTGATGATTGTAGACACTTTCCTAATAATAGTAATGTTTATGGTTTTAGCGCTTTTACCATACATGGTTGATGTTCGTTATCTCTATTTCAGAAAATTCTGCCAAGTCAAATACCACGAATACTACAGACAGTTCACTGATATTGACCGTCATACCAGTGTATAATAACTCACTTGTGCCTGATGATGACAACGCCTCATTTGCTCTCATGGAAAACACCACACTTCCTGACAATACATATTACAAGTATACTGTCGTTAGTGAAGAACCTAGTACTAAACTGGATGTAAAAGTCGGAGATGCAGTACTCACACAGTTTAACAGAACAGAAACAATTTTTAACCTTCTTGGCGAAAATGTCAATTCTACTGTATCTACAGAAAAAAGACACATCAAAAATAATGATGCAAATAAAATTATTAATGTGACGAGAATTAATCCAGAAGAAAACCAATTGAAATTTTCAAAATGGTCTAATCTTAAAATTCCGAAGGACAAAACATTTATCTCGGAGTCTAATATTAAACATAAAAGCCTCACAAAATTAATGTCACAAACAACCAAAACTATTCTACAAGAACATAAAAACATCACACGTGGAAAGAAAGTTGAAAGAATACTGAATTATCGCAAATATAACATGGTGAAGTTAATACAATCGAAATGTAAGTTTGCAAACTGTAAGATTAACAACAGTATCAATATTGACATGCCTACTAAAAGCAAAGGGGATTTTTATGGCTATATAACTAAAATATTAAACAAAAGCCACAAAAATAACACCACTAAGAGAAAAAGGAAACCTGGCGTCCTAAAATATTTGAAGGGGATTTTCAATAAAATATTTAAAGGCAAGAGGGCACCCGATAAAATGAACAAACACCAACTGATTCAAACCTTATGTGAAAACTTTGGTCCATGTTCAAAAATAAACAGAAAAGATAAAGTTCTCTTGAATTCTAAACTTTCTGAATTAGATAAAGTAACTATAAACATTCTGAGAACGGTTAAAATCATCAAGGGTTTATTGAAATTACTAGTATTACCCAAAACTGCAAATGGTGATGTTTCGAAACAGGGTAATTTTAGAAATGATATCCAAATATTAAATGACATACTCAGAGGTCATTATTCTGAAAATGATCAGACCTTGACAGCAACGCAAAGAACTCAAATAGAATATATAAAGGGAAGCACACAGAATTTCATAGAGTCCGTTAGTAAATTTGCATCGTTGCTAAATGAATTAATTGCTATACTTACTAAAGAAGGAACGAACCGCTTTAAAAATAAGGCAAAAAACTATTTGATAAATAGAAGTCTGTCAAAAGATAATCCCTTTCAAAGCTTGAGAAATCTTCTTTTAAGATTCAACTTAGTTCAGAATACCTTTATGAAACAAATGTATGAGCAATTGAACCATTTTGAGAATAAGATTAATGAGAAACCGAAGGTGAGTGAAGTTAAGGACTTGAATAATAGTGTAGCAATAGAGAATATCTCAAAGGATATCATTCACAACCTTAGGAAGCTGAAACGCCTGGCTCAAACCGTGAGCTTTAGAGGGAAGGGGACGAAGAGGACCAAGAGATCTAGCGCCAGAGATGACGATGCTATGGAGTATCTGTTGATGATGATGGAGTATTTAATCAAACAAAATCATGCGCTGGATGCTGAACCAGGTAATCTATGATTTGATAAATATTTATGTGTATTACTTAACTAATCATTTGATAGAAATAAACTTTGCAGAATTCAATAATATAAAGTATATTGTCATCATAATACTGTGAGCATATTATTAAGCAAACGTAAGACGTAGAGTTTCAATTCTGTAACACTCATTATCGATAATTTATTTATCAGCCCACTAGATAAACTGGCAATATAGTAATTAGTATCCATATTCTCGACTAAACAAATCTCGAAATTCTGATTCCAGGACTCAACTTGTTGTTATAACTTTTGTATCTCAAACCTCCATACCACAGAGCATTCGCCATAATACACTTAAAACATTTTTTCTTGTGGTTTTATTTTCCATGTGATTGTTTGCGGTTAAAAAGACAAAGATGTGATACTAAAATAAAATTCATTTTTTTATTACTTTTCAGTCAACGATGGAATAGATTTATTAATTGAAGCTATAAAAAATGCACCAGATATTAAAGCCATCAAGAAAAAAGTACTAGACTATACGCCTGCAATTAATTCAGGCACCACCACTTCATCTGAACCTGCAACTCTAAGTACTATTATAGTTGAAGATACCGAACCTATAAGTGATGACGAGAGTTTTTCTGACAGTGATGCAACCGAGAATAAGACGTCATCCAGCGAGGATAATGGTAAGACCAAGATTGAAGATAATGAAAGTAAATTAAAGGAAAATAAAGAATTCATAGATGTAATCACGGATGATGATAAAGAATTCGAAGATAAATATCAATTCGACCGAAAGGTTGAATCTGATAAGACGGAAGAAATCACTGAAACCGCTTTCTTCAGGAGACTTGGGGCTGAAGAAAATATAATGAACGATGCAGAAACTACTCTGGAAACCACAACACTTATAAATACTATAACGCCTCTAGAAATGGAAACCATTAATGATAAATTAGATAGTCGGGATGATTTTAATGTTGAAAGGACACTAGCTATAGAAAGTAATAATTTGGATAAGCCTGTGGACTATAGTGTGGCTGCTGGTAAAAAAATTGAAGTCTTCACTGGAGATCTAGACGAAGAATCCTTTTTATCGAGTACAACTAGTACAACAGAATCAGAAATTCCTACTTCCACGCTTGCATATTATCCTACTGAGCTTTTTCAGGCTCAGAAGTCCATTACCAAAATGATACAGCAAAAAGTAGAATCGTCTGACGATAAAAATGGTGATAAAAGAGCTAGACTAAAATGGATAGAAGAAAACTTTGGAAAGGAAAGTGAAAAAGGATTTATAGATTCTGACGAAATTAACTCTACATTAAGCATAACACCTGTAACAGCTCAAACTTTAACAGCGAAAACTATAGATAAAATAGATGATAGTGTCATAACTAGAGACAAAGGTGATGTCAACGACAAAACTAATGAACGAGAAATTGCTGATGAAAGAGAAAAAGTGAATGTTAGAGGAAAAGCGATTGAAAACGATCAATCTAAAATAAAGAGAGTTCCAATTAAGATAATTCGTTCAGATGATGAAGTAGAAACGAAGAAAACTCAAGCTAAATTAAGTGCGGAAGAAGTAATGTTTCGTAAGCAAATGGAACTTTTAAATTCGCTTGACTATGGTACGGAAAAAGCAGAAGTATATGAGCTTGATTCTAAAGACAGTAACGTTGACGAACCTAACACAGCGGACAGCTTTCCATCGTATTACGTTTAGTTAGGAAATGTTTCGATTTATTGTTTAACTGTAGAATATGTTTGAACCGAAGCATACGTAGTTCGATTCGCGCCTAATGGCGGTTCGGGACACAAGGCAAGTTGTTCTTTATCTTTATCTTTCTGTGAGAGTAAGAAGGGGCTACTGCGAAGAGTGAAGCGTACTTCACAGCCGCCATGAGTTTGAATCTTAAAACGGTAGGTGCGTTTTATTGGCTGATATGATTTCTAAGTTACTTGAGAATATTTATAATGCCTTCTGACCTACTTTTATTCATTCTTTAGCTATACAGGCTGATTGATAATTCAGTGCATTCCTTGATTTAGGTTATAATATATAAGATAACCGTTTATTTACTCAAACATGAGTACAATACATACATCAAAAATTGACAGTGTACAAGAAATGTTGAAATAAACAATAGATGGTCATGTTTGCCTTGACAAATAATACTGTCAAGTCATTAAAAAATATCAAAATAAAATTGTAATTCTAGAATGTCAGGTTAAGTAAAATGATTATAATGTCGCTGAAAATTACCCCTCATCATCATTATCATCATTTCAGCCGAAAGATGTCCACTGTTGGACACAGGCCTCCCCCAGTGTCCCCATATCGACCTGTACTGTGCGTCTCGCATCCATCGGATTCCCGAGACTCTTACCAATACACGGTTCACCTTGTGGGAGGCATTCCAGTACTGCGTCTTTCGGTACATGGTCACCACTCCAGAACCTTTCGTCCTCGTCGATCATCTGTTATGTGAGCAAAGTGCCTACTGCCATTAAATTAATTAATTCAAGTATAATCCATTTCAAGGAATGCATCGACTTACCAGTCATTTTTGTATATTTACTTGTATCATTTAAAAAATAATGCACGATTACTTCTTTGTAGCTGATTGACATATTTTATTGAGGTTACAAAATATATTGGAATCGGCCATTTTCAATGATACACGAAGGCAGTTGTCGGTTTGTTAAAAAACCAACATGACTTGTTTGTATTGTCCTGTTTGTTTACGTTTCAATCATTTCTTACCAGAACTAATGGATACTCATTTAGAAATTAGGTTCTATACCTTGAAAATCTACACCAATATTATAAAGAGGTAAAGTTTGTTTTTTCGTTTGTAGGAGGTAATCTCTGAAAGTATTGGTCTGATTGCTAAAATTTTTTCGCCAATAGAGAGCTGCTTTATTCCTAAGTGACATAGGCTATATTTTATGTACGCGGACGAAGCCGCGGTAAAAGGCTAGTCATTTATATTGAAGTATATCTTTCATGATTAATCGATATCGTCTCAAAAATATGAGGTCCTGGGTTCGATGCCCAGTTCGGGTAGAGTTAGAAATTCTCATAGCGGCAGGTTAAAATCCGTATTTGTGTTTGATTGATGGTAATAGATTAGTTCCCTAGCATGCTATATAAATAGAGATATACTGTTTTATTATGATGTTTGGTTTATGATCTACCTTTTATTCAAAATTAAAGACTGGATTGTGATGTGAGTCAGCATGGCGAACTTGCACCGAATGTAATATTTTATCAGTCTTAATTTTTTTTTTCATACGTGTTCTTGTCTGTACTGTACCTACATTGTAATCTTGTTATCGATATACTGGCTGAAATTAAGTTAAGCTTACATTACATATTTATATGCAAGCTGTTTGCCGGATGGGATTTCACATTGGCAAAACTAACGTGCCACACAAACTGTTAGTCTTATTTTACTTACCATTGTTATGTATAAAAAAACTTTCATGATTGTAAACCTAGCGGTCTAGCCTGTATGTTATCTGCCAGTGAATTTAAGTAAGTGTAGGTACTTAAACTTTTTGAACAGTCCTCATATTTCTGAATGTATTAAGATTTTATGCAATTTTTGGCCAATCTTGAGATTTAGACAAAGCAACAGCGGGTAATCACATGTTCAAAATGTTTAGGGTGGAGCATGTAATATTTGGGTAACGTATTGACAATCTTATACAACATGTAACTGGAATAATTCACACCCTTATACACCCCATTAGTAAATTAGGTCACAATCATAATTCAAGCACTAAAATTTTACTTAAACGCACTTAAGTAGTATTTTTTTAAGAAATTAGTTATCCTAGTTGTGGGCAAAAAATATGGACACCATCGGACTACATGTGTAGTGAACAAATACGCTAGTGACGCTATCAAGATTTGTCAAGAATTGCTTAAAATAGGTATTATTTTTATTCGAAAATAATTCTTGATAAAAATTTACCTTTAATTGATAGAAACCAGCTGCCTATTCTGAACATACTACTTTCAGGATATGTGTTTATTATGTTATATATGTTGTCTGGTTAGACGACACTTTTTTCAGTCCTCTTAAGAAAAAATATGTCTGTTTGTGATTCTGTAAAACAACATATTTTATTAATTGTAAATTGTCGTTCATTTTCTACGGTTAAGCAACAGTCAAGTGATAATAACTTATATTAACGCACTTTAAATAGCAATTTATTTTAATTGTAAATAGTTACACTCGATTATTCGGTTTTACTTCTAGTTCAATATATTATTAACATTGTTTTAGAATCTTTTTTTCTTTAACCCTTAATATCAGTGCCACTAGAATAAAAGAAAGCAGTGGTGACCCAGTCTCAAGGAGATGTCAGCAAACCGTAGGGGCCTAGCAGGGTCGAAGCCTGCTAGGGCCAAGGGTCTGCTTCTGAAAGGAAGACTTGGCCCTGGTATGAAAGGCAACGAAGGAACAGGAGTGGGTTTTTAGTCAGTAAAAGTCTGACACACCCTCTCGCTCCGCCCCAAGAGCGAGGGATGTCATTGGATGATTTACCCACCGAAAAAAAAAACAGGTCAAGTGCGAGTCGGACTCGCGCACTGAGGGTTCCGCACAAATTAACCTATGAAAACAGTTCGATTCCCTAATTGAGTTACGAAGATTTTTCTGAATTATAAAAGTTTTTTTTTTGTGACGTAACTACAAAAGAGATGGTCCAAAAAAACCAGAATCGATTGGGACTAAACAGGTATCAGTAGGTTCATTATAATGCACAATTTACTCCACCGTAAGCGCAATGCCGAAATCAATGGGGTATATGAGCTATAGGCTGACAAAGTATGTATGAAAAAATCATGAGTTACTTGTGATTTTTTCCAGTTTTTACAAAAACAATAATTATTACTGATTAACAATAATAATAGGATTAGTGTAAAAGTTATAACAGTCAACTGTTTACTACTAACTGATGACCTGGTGAGGGTCGCGAGAATCCGATGGATGCGAGACGCACAGGACCGTTCGTTATGGCGATACTTGGGGGAGGCCTATGCCCAATAGTGGATATCTTTCGGCTGAAATGATGATAATGATTAGAGACCGGATTATATGCATCATAAAAAGCTTGTTGTATGCATGCAAAAATGCATGAAATATTCACGGAAATTTGCAAAATATGCGAAATTAAATGATACATTTTAGAAACCTAAAAGAAGAAAAGTATGTTTTCATTTTTTGAACTTAAAAATCACATGTGAAAATGCTAATGCATATACAAATATGCTAATGCATATGCAAATGTGCTAATGCATATGCAAATATGCCAATGCATATGCAAATATGCTAATGCATATGCAAATATGCTAATGCATATGCAAATATGCTAATGCATATAATTCGGTCCCTAATTATGATGATAAAATTAGAGCTTATTAAACATAGAACCACTTGGAACAGCCTTGAGGAGACCTCACATTCTCAATCTATAAACTAAGGGTGCTCATTAACACACTTGACTGCTTTAAATAGAGCCTTTTGTTAAGAAGAGCATTAATTCAATTAGATACTCTTAATCCCTCGTCTTGTGCACCGGCCTGGCGCGTCATGTTGCAACCGTTCCGGTCTGCCGCCGGCCCGACGGCTCGACCTTCCGTTTTCACTGCGTCTAATTGACCGACGGCTAATCTTCTGTTCTGAAACATCCGTTAGTACTGATAGTGATTTTGTTATGATTGTGTTTTTGTTGTGTTTCGTAAAGGTAGTGGGCAAATTGGAGCAGTAAGTGCTGATCAATCGATCCGTCAAGCCTTTTACCAACGATGTTTGGGTCAGCTTCTAAACTAAATGGATGCGGCTGAATACCCGTATTTTACGTGGAGTGACTGCCTATCAGACCTCCACAACGCAATAATTGACGGACTGGTGTCAGATTTTCTGATTTCTTTACTACCATACTAAATGCGAAATACCACTCACTGATTAATCACGAAATCTCAGAAACTATAACACCTACAAACTTAAAATTTGGCAGGTAGGTTCCTTATAGGGTGTAGACATCCGCTAAGAACGGATTTTACGAAACTCCACCCCTAAGGGGGTAAAACGGGGTTTTGAAGTTTGTATGAAGAAACCTACATTCACGCGGGCGAAGCCGCTGGCTGAAGCTAGTAATTATACACTTCTGGACACATCTATTGGCCCACCTTAGAGTTTAGGTTTCGATGGCCCCTACCGAAATATGATTGCTAAATTGAACAAAAACTGTTGATGCAGTTTTAAACCTGATACATTTTACCATCTTTTTCGATCGTATTGTTTTAAATTTGAATTCAGAATACCATACGACATGGAGCTACGCCTAACAAGTCGGATATGCGCCTTGTTAAAGGCAATTGATTTTTGAATAAAAAACATGTTTTATCAAATAAAGGTTTAATTTTATAACGCGTGTTGCCTCCATGGGCATCTACTACAGCTCTCATACGATTAGGCATAGAGTTTATCAACCGCTCTATGAAATTTTGAGGGATCATCTCCCATTCCTCTTCTATGGCAGTTTTCAACTCTTGCATCGTCTGGGCAACTGGCTGACGAGCCCTAACACGTCTTTTTAGCTCGTCCCACATGTGCTCAATGGGGTTCATGTCTGGGCTTCTGGCTGGCCAGTCCATAACTGTGATGTTCACATCCCGAAGATATTCCCTGACGATGCCGGCCGCATGGGCTCTTGCATTATCATGCATAAAAAGGAATTTTGGGCCCACATAGTCCGCGTATGGTATCACGTGAGGTTCTAAGCACTCACGAATGTACCTTTCAGCATTTAATGTTGGCAACCGTGGTCCTGTAACAACCTCAAGTTGAGTTTTGCCGCTCGCGGATATACCGCCCCAGACAGTCCATGAGCCACCGCCATAAGCAACCCTCTCTTCAAAGCAGCATTGTGCGAAACGCTCTCCCTTACGTCGGTAGACCTTCTTCCTTCCATCATTGCCATGTAACACAATTTTAGACTCATTAGAAAAGAGTACACGGCTCCAATCTTGCTGTGTCCAATTTAAATGACTGCGTGCGAAATGAAGGCGCGCTGTTCGGTGGGCTCGCGTTAGTTTGGGCCCATTAGCTGGCTTGTGTGGTACCATATCGCGTTCTTTTAACCTTCTCCGAACAGTTAGAGCGCTCACAGATACACCGTGGAAGTCGCGAAGTTGGTTTTGTATCTCAATGGAGGTAAGGTGACGATTTCTCAAGCTGGTCGTCACGATGAATCGATCCTGCCTTTCAGTTGTGACCCGAGATCGTGGCCTTCCTTGGCGACGAACAAAGCCGCCAGTCTCTAGGTACCTCCGATAAACATTTCGGACCGCAGATCGACTTAAATTAAGTTGAGCACTCACGTTTCTTTGGCTGTGTCCGGCCTGAATAAGTGCCACAGCTTGGGCGGCGACTTCAGGTGAAGTATCCA
Source organism: Mythimna impura (assembly GCA_905147345.3). Taxonomy (NCBI): domain Eukaryota; kingdom Metazoa; phylum Arthropoda; class Insecta; order Lepidoptera; family Noctuidae; genus Mythimna; species Mythimna impura. The sequence continues at coordinate 1,310,036 of LR990361.1, read as the reverse complement.
TAGATTATTGATAGAACCTCACCTAAATGTTAAGAATAAGTAATGTTTGTTGCAAAACCAAAGATATCAATCACTTTTTCAAGAATTAAATCCAAGTAAACCAATAAAACCAAGTTTTCTTAGTATTCGATTGTTTGATATCAACAAACAGGCTCCAAATTGTCTTTTGTTTCTTTAAATTCTGTGTTCGAAATTCAAAAAAAAGACTATTGAATGAAATTGTGAATGTGCCAGGTTCAAAACTGCATAAAAACTTTTTGCTCGAACTAATATAAAATTTTAGCTAGGACCAAACGAAACTGAAAATACAAGGTGGGCCAATAGATGTGTCCAGAAGTGTATAAAAATAAAAAGCCTGTTTATTCCTTAATTACTATTTAGAGTTGGATGTTAACATAAAATATACATTTGTCGAGTGTGCGCAGGAATTACATGACTTGATTCCGCCAACATCTTTCTACCATCCGACAACACGATGTGCGGCGAGTCTTACGTTGTTGGCGCCTTTACGGTCCGGACTAAGCGTTTCGCCTCGAAGGATTGGAACCCTAAAACAACGAATACCACATCTATTGAACAGTCTGCCGGCAGGTACAAGTAGTGAAACAAATAAAAATAGATTTAGAAGTAAATTAAAAAGATAATATTTAAATATGTGACGAAAAAAAAATTTACTTGTAAAAGTGTTTTTTTTAAACCTATTTGCAAAATAAATATCATTTATTTATCATATATACTTTCTAAACTTGACACTGGTTAAATGCACAAACAACGCAAAACCCAAAAAAAAAAAATGTCAGCCGAGACCGAGGGCTTCTTTAAATTTTTTTTTCAGTGGGAAAATCACCTAATGATATCACCCGACGTGCATTTCAGAGCAAGGAGGATTATTCGTCAACATTAGTTCATGGGTAGTGTAAAAGTTTTTGCCTCAAATTTATTCTTCTTGACCGCTATTCATTTATCAGTTTGCATCAAAAAATTAAAAAAAAAAACAAGTTTTATTTTTAATTTATTTGGCAGTGACTTTTTACTGTGTAAACCAGAACTAATGATTGTAGCTAGATTTTATAGGTGTTTCAACATTCTGAAGAGATTTCTAATCGAACGACCAGTCAGAGACTGATTTAGATATATAGTCATTTTGCTAAGTACAATTCCAAAAATAAAGAAACTAAATTAAATAGTGAAGAATCATTTTTGCTCGCTCCATCGTATACCTCATTCATATCTTACTATAAGGTAAGATCGGGAGTAAGAACAGGCTTAGGTTGCTTTTACGCTAAAGAAGCACAACTCAGGTAGGGAAGCATCTCGTGCATCTGCTGCAGGTGCACAGCAATGCAGCTTTGCTGTGAGGATGTATAAGTCAAGCTAGGGAAATATGTTTATTTTTCTACTAATGCTAAGATATGTAGCGGGGCGAGTAACATATGCCGCCGTGAGGTAGATATGCAGCTCGAGCTATGCGATGTATCGACAGTATGTAAGGCATGGTTAGCGGCTCTGCCCCCCTAGCCAAGTTACGATCGTTTCGTTTGCATCAAACGCCTCGAGTAGGCCACGCCTCCTATTCCTTTGTTCTGACCACGTGACTGAGCGTTGAAATGACGTCAGAACAAAGGAATCGGAGGCGTGGCCTACTCGATGCGTTCGACGCAAACGAAACGATCGTAACTTGGCTAGGGGGCTGTACATAGCTACACCACTTGCGACGATCCTGAGCACGCATCTAACAACCATAATAAAAAACAGTGCTAAGTTGAACCCGTTTCCAAGACTGTAAAGCTATATGGACCAATAAATGTAATAATAATATTCCACAACTTACACACATTACCATCCAGTTACAAACTAAGCAGAGCTTGTGGTACAAGTGCTAGAAAACTGATAAACATACTTATATATTTCTAAACACATATATATTATAAAAAAATTACACCCACAAATGATCATGCTCATCACACAAATATTTGTCTTGGGTCGGAACCAAACCCACGACCTTCGGTACAGCAGTCAGGGCCACTGACCACTAGACCAACAGGCCAGTCAAAATATGATAGGTGGATATCAAATGCATCTATAGCAATGTAGCATACCACTTGTCTGGTGAAAAACCACGCTTACGGTTGCCTTATATACCCATAATAGCTGCTGCTGAAAATAGGTTTCTCCATACAAACTTTGGACCCGTTTCATCCCCATAGGGGGTGAATTTCAATATATCTTGCAATATAATAGGTCTTTACCTATGAAATTGGAGATTTTTAAAACGGGTGTTATATCATTGGATTGACTTGGAATCATAAGTTCAAATAATTTTTATATTAAAGGTATGTTCTTCTTCTTTGGAAATTAGGTATTTATTGGTTTCTTTGTGTTTTATATTTTCTGTAATATAGCAGTACTTATAACCATGTAACCAAGTACTGCGATTGCAACTTTAAAGCAACCCGTTTTAAAAATCTCCAATTTCATAGGTAAAGACCTGTTATTACCCTAAAGGTACCTTACCTATAGGGTAATATAATGCAACCTATTCTTATCATCCAAATAAAAGGGTTATGTGAAACAAGATGCCTACAAGCTTCGTATACCAACATGCTAGGTATAAAGATCGCTGTATATTACACAAATTGTCTACCTGGCGGTCTGTGGTCGCCATTACCTATATCCACAATGTGGGCAAATATTCGGTTACCACGAAACGTGAGACGATGCTCGTATTTTATGAGAAACTACTTTGGAATATCTATGTATACGATAATTACTTATTTGTGCTAGTTATTCTGTGGTTGCTTTATAAATGTTCAACGCATATGTATCAACAGATCGTATATCAGGCTTCAGATAGGTCATAGGTATGTTATTTAGCATCATGAATGAAGATGTCTGCCGGAAAATCAGGGTCACCGACATAGCCTGAAGAATCACCAAACTTAAGTGGCAGTGGGCAGGGCACATTGCTCGTAGAACGGGTGGTTTATGGGGCCGTAAAGTTCTAGAGTGGCGACCGCGCACCAGAAGACGCAGTGTTGGAATACCTCCTACAAGGTGGACCGACGACCTGGCGAGAGTCGCGGGAAAGTGATGGATGCGAGACGCACAGGACCGTTCGTTGTGGCGACACTTGGGGAGGCCTATGTCCAACTGTAGACGTTCTTCGGCTGAAATTATAATATTGTTTAGTGCTGCGGATTGTTCTAAGGACTTACCGCAGCCTTCGCTATAAAGGGCAACTGAAGGAGCACTGTGGGTTTTAGTCAGCAAAATTCTGACACTCCCTCCGAAGAAGTTATTTGATGATTTCCCACGTAAAAAGGTGTATTATTGAGAGTGCGTGAAGACCATGAAGCAATCTGCAATGTGTTGATGATCTTGCCGGAAATCAGTTTGGTGTAAGCAATCCAAATATTTCTCATGGAATGGAATCGAGGCCCATGTGACTCTCTAGAGTCATTTTACGATCACTGTTAATGACGACTCTATATAAGATAAACATAGATATCTGTTAACATCAATACAGCATATGTGTATGAATCAGGGATGTTATTTATTTATTGAAACTTCATGCAACACAAAGCTACAAAGGCGGACTTAATGCCTTAGGCATTCTCTACCAGTCAACCAAGGGTAGTGAAGATAAAACATGGCAGGTGCATAAAAATAAAGAAAAGATTAATAAGAATGTAAGGATACAAATGTATATAATTATATATATAAAATAAACATACATGTTATGGATATGAAATTTGGACCTGGATACGGACACGGATATACTCGTAGGAATAATATTATACTGATTTCGGATGCGGTTTTGAATATGTTTTTTTTTTTTAATTATCCGTTAGTTTCGGATAGTTTCGGTTACGGCTATTAAAATTTAATAAATATAAAAGTAAACTATAAATAGCAAGATTCGACGATAAAAAAAAGTGTAAGTCGCCGCACACGGGTCACCGGCCACAACCATTAAACGCCGCCACCGGCATATTTCCTATAGTTCTCATACATTTTATATGGATTCGCCGCACACGGTTGACGCTCGTGGTCGCACACGCTACAAATCGCCGCTGCTCGCTTCTTGCGGCCCGCAATGACCACTAAACGCCGATACAAAACGCCGTCACACGCCACTGTCGCATTTAAACCTTCTTCGTCAGAGTCCATTATGATACTGCGCGTATGGGCTAAAAAAAGTAGCAGCCACAGGTCACAAGTGGCTGTGGCCGCGCGCGCTTTAGCTTCCTTTGTGGTCGCTTCTAGCTTAGCCCGTGAACGGAAATATTTACACTTTTTTTTAGCAACCATTTAAAAATAAATGCATTTAGGTGAACAGGTGTTAACAGGTTATAGGGGTTTTTTTGTACCTCCTGATATAGTCAGATCATGTAGGTCGCAGACCATTTACTGGAACGCAAGTAGCCATTAATGTTGTTTAACGCAACTTGCAATCGGTCGTGCATCTGAGCGGCCTTGTCGCAAGTTTTATGTAAGTAATAACTGTCGCACCTCGCTGCTGATCGTGACATATGCTGTGGAGCCTTCGTTTAGATACTAATTCTAACGTTACGAATATTGCTTAGAGAGCAGGTTTGATTGTTTTGTTGTTTTTATGGGATGTTCTGCCAGAAATACTCTTCACCAAATAATTAGTTTTAGAAATCAGATGCAGTCATTATTTATTTACTTAACATCAAACAATGATAAGAGAACAAACAGATATATAATAGAATGTTAAATGGGATAAAGTGCTCAATAAAGATGTAGTTCACGGGTTTCCTTTTTTTTTTGCAGGTTCCGGGTGTTTTGTGACATATACATGTACGTGACAATATCGCATATAACATTTGCAATTTTATAGCTTTGTGATAAGAAAACATACTTAAAATAAAAAAGTACAGTACAATACAGTAATACATAAAAGAATATAATTATTATAAAGCATTAAATATATTAAAATTTAATTAAACCACATTAATTTAATTTAAATTCTCATTCCTGGTAGGTATGTTTTTAATTTTTTTTTGTTCGGCATATGAGCAAACAGCTAGTTGACTCTTTAGGTGACCAGAGGGGAGACTTTCCTTTGACCAACAAATCAGCATTAGTAGGTATTTAACGTGGCAATGTTTCCAGCATTATGGGCACATTTCCCATTCACAACGATGTGGATATTTTTTTTGCTCAATTAATTATTTTGTACGTTGAATAACGCCTATATATTTATCTATATATATATTTAAAAGAAGAAACTGAATGACATATCAACGCACAGCCGAAACTACAAGGCTTAGGAGCGTGAAATTTTGCACAAAGTTTCCTTTTTTGACGCAGGCGACCACTAAGAGATTCATATACTTCCGTGGATTTTCCGAAAGTAACACTCTAAGGGGACGAAACGGGGGCCCTAAGTTTGTTTGGAGAAACAAAACTTACACGCGGATGAAGCCGCTGGCAAAAGCTAGTTCAGTATAAAGGTACCTCCCGAGCTATAACGACTCTTTTGTGTTTATGTCGCAATATTAGTTACTAATGTACCGTTGGCAGGAGATTATTCTATGAGTGTTAACTACGCCACACACCTACCACGCAGTAATACTATCATCGCGCAGAGGATACACTGCGCACTGCACATTGCCACACATTTCCTTTCCTTCACACTCGATAATAAATCTAATTGCGCACATCCCAACGATGTCTAAATTAAACAGTGTTGTAACATTTCATAGGATTTCTATGGTTGAACTGACTGAAATATTGCATTTTGATATAAGTGGAGAAACTTTGTCATTGCGACCGGGGCGAATTTGACCGAACCGCAGGCGAGGATTGAGGATTGTTAAGGAGCTGTACTACAGTGACAAATGTTAGGCCCCTCGGCCACGGCGACTTTTTGTAGCGATGCTGTAGCGCGTTCGCATCTTTTCTGTAGCACTTGCAAATGCGACTAACGCGCGTTAGTAGCGATGCTGTCGCGCGCTTACAAAACGCACGACAGCATCATCATCTTCCTGCCCTTATCCCATTTTATTTGGGGTCGGCGCAACATGTCTTTTTCTTCCATTCTGTCCTGTCACCCGTCACGCTAAAAACGAAACACGCGACAGCATCGCTACAAATAGTCGTCGTGGGCGAGGGGCTTTAACGTGTATCACATGATATTTTTTAATACACAAACGGAAGTTTTAATATTTTCATTTTAAAGTCAAGAAACATATTAAACATTTTTTTTTGAATCAACAGCAGTACTGCACAAAAACTGTACTTTCACTACTTTTAAAAATGTCTAGTTTTCATAGAACTAACACCTTTTTAGGGTTCCGTAGCCAAATGGCAAAAAACGGAACCCTTATAGATTCGTCATGTCTGTCTGTCTGTATGTCCGTCCGTATGTCACAGCCACTTTTTTCCGAAACTATAAGAACTATACTGTTGAAACTTGGTAAGTAGATGTATTCTGTGAAACGCATTTAATTTTTTAACAAAAATAGAAAAAAAAACAATAAATTTTGAGGGTTCCCCATACTTAGAACTGAAACTCAAAAATTATTTTTTCATCAACCCATACGTGTGGGGTATCTATGGATAGGTCTTCAAAAATGATATTGAGGTTTCTAATATAATTTTTTTCTAAACTTAATGGTTTGCGCGAGAGACACTTTCAAAGTGGAAAATGTGTGTGTCCCCTCCTGTAACTTCTAAAATAAGAGAATGATAAAACTAAAAAAAAATATATGATGCACATTACCATGCAAACTTCCACCGAAAATTGGTTTGAACGAGATCAAGTAAGTAGTTTTTTTTAATACGTCATAATTCGTAAACCGCAATTTAGGTACCTTTCAAGTTTGTACGGAACCCTCAGTGCGCGAGTCCGACTCGCACTTGCCGAGTTTTTTATTGGACAGGCCATTTAATCATTAAAAAAAACTTTTGATAGTGTTGCCAGTATCACAATTTCAATAAATTAGCAACTGATTGACATTATGCTACATTGACGTAGTGAAAATTCCGAATTTTTAAAGCTGTCAAATGTATTCTATCTTGCACGAGTTACACGGTGCTTACAAACAAAGACCTGCGGGCCTAAAAAGGTCACATTGGGCAATTCATCTAAAAGCAAATCATTTCCTGAATTCCTAGCAGATCATAAGCAATTCCTCTAATTTTCGTAAAATGGTCGCACAAATTAGCAGAATCATACTCAATTCATTTCATATCTGAATCATATTCCGTGTAAATATTGCCGCATGAAAAAAAATTAAATCTTATATCTTTACCGGTTATATAAATCTTTACCGGTTTTTTTTCTTTGCAGTTTTTATTCATCGGATAATTATTTTGTAATAACGTACTGTATCAAAATATAACTTCTGTATTATATAATAATAATTGATAAAAATAATCAGCAATTAAGCCCATAAAAACGAGGTATCAACTTGTTATGCTGACAACACCTGCATTTTTGTTTAAATTTACTACCTAAAGGACTTTGTATCCATGGTCAAGAAATAAATTAAAAACAAAAGTTTTAGATCAACATTGCGAATTTGCGCAAAGTAATAATAAAATGTTTGCAAACAATAAATCGTGCTTTCAAATGGATTTCTACAAGTGCAGCGGCCCAAAAATGCGTGTTTTTTTTAAATACACTGAAGCAAACCTTTTAGGTACCAATAAGTGGTACCATTCCCGCATTTTACTCAGTGTAGTACAAAGTACTCTGTGATTTTACTTGTGTATATCTTGTGAGTTGGACTGTTTACCTTTAACAAAGTAAGTGCCTACTATTATTTTATTCTCAAAGTTTATAGGTAAATGAACATTCTGTGGTCGCTAATCCTATGATCCTTGTACATGAGTTATTGTATGTAAAAAGGTGAAAGATTTTTGGCGTGATTTTGGTCAGTGGGACGTCTTATGGGTTTTTAGAGTGAACTTCATTCCCAGTGGCAAAATGAAGCTGAGAAATTTATTGTAGTATTGACTACCTTAGCGAAGCTTGCCGAGAAGTCTTTTGCACCCGTATTACATTATTTAGCGGCGGTATGGTCAGATCTCATTTGGGCAGGTCAAGGTAAACTTAGCCTGTATAAAATGAATGAAAAAAAGAGTAGGGCTCGGGGTTATAATAATAATGCCCAAGGAAGAGCAGAATCCTCTCGATTGTGGCTAGAGGTGGCTGCATTGCTCAATGCTGAAGGAATTGGCACAACAAAAACCCGAAAGGAATGGTCTATTGTATGTATTATAAAGAATGAATTTTTTTATTCTAAGTGTTATTCCAACTTTGTCTTTGTTTTTTACAGTATGTCAACAACTACAAAAGTAAAATTAAAAAGAATGTTGCTAACATAAACGCTGACTTGAATGGTACCGGTGGAAGACCTTTCCGGGCAAAAACATTGTCCAACACAGAGAGTAGGTTTCTGGCGCTCATGGGACAAGGATTTGGACTAACTGCGCCTCGAGTGAGTGTCAATCCTTTCCCAGATATGGTAATATTTTGTTTTATTACATTACATTTGTGCAGACCTTTGCCTAAATAACAAAGTGTTATGAATATTCAACCATTTAATTTTTATAGGAAGTGCCAGAGCCAATATCTCTGCTCATGTCTCTGATGGTTTGTTCCAGTGCTGAAGAAGTACAGTGAGTAAATTTTCCTATTTAACTCTTAATAATGAATTAGGTCAAGAGCAAAGTTAACTTGAAGTGAAAAAAGTCCCTATATTTAGTGGTGGAGTACCGTCTCCTTATACCTAAATAATTGTTTAGTAAGTAATACTTTGTAGACTGTCAAATCTTACTATACCCTACTACCCTACCCAACTTTTTCAATACCCTATGAAAAAAAATACTTGGAAAAATAGAGTAATATCCACTGTTTAAATAAAATAAATAAATATTGATAAAGAATGCTCATTCTAAATTTAATTTTATTCTAATTCATGTTTGTGCCTTTTACAGAAGTAGTAGCAAGTGCGGCTGGGAGCCCTGTAAGTGTTGAACCAACCCAAGCGACAAATAGGTACCACAGCCACAAGCCACATATCTCGTCAAACTCGGCAAAGAAGGTACCACAACAGTAAATGTTATTTGTTGTTACACCCCATAATGTTTTCGTAAGGTTATAAACCTTAATGATAATTGAATTGTTTCAGGCCGCCCTCTGGCGCCATTAGATGAGGCTTGGAGAATACTTTCTCAGGTGAAGATGCAACATGCTGCAGCTGATGCTGATAGTGCTCGTGCTCACCACCTTCAAAACCTCATACCGTAAATCGATAATTTGTCATATACAATTTTGTCTTTGGGACACGTCCATTTATTTATTGTGCACACCTACCATAGTGTTGTCTTTTTTAATACATAGGTTGACTGGTAGATAATGCATTGTTGCATTAAGTCTGCCTATGTACCACTACTGTACATGAAGTTTAAATAAATAATTAATAAATGTAATAAACTATGCAATAAGAAAAGTAAAGTACAGCAATAAGGAAATTAAACTATATTTGAACATTTAATCAGCATAAAAGCTTAGAAGCAAAATAAACCTAATATAATATCATCGTGCTGACCAAAGCCGGTGTATAAGTGCATTTCGTATCGCTTCACCAACAACAAGATGGTGATTTCTTCGTGATACAGTTTCAATTTGTGTGTTTGTTATCTGGAACATTTTTTTTGCTGTTCATTGGGAATTTTGATAGGCCTATAATTTCAAAATCTTTTAATGTAATAAGTATAAAGAAATCAAACAATAGTTTTGTATTATTGTACTTAAGTGTTTTTACACATTCGTTTTTGATGATTGGAGCAATTGTAAAATTTATCTATTACTTACATCAATTAAATTGCATTTCTTACTGAAATATCTTACCTACAAATTCGTTTCATTATGCTCTTCCTGTGTTGATAGTGCCATTATTGGTATCCTTGCGCTATTAGCGATGTTGTGTAATACCACACAAGCATTTGCTAAAGAACCGGCCATGGTAGGATGGTAATGTAGTTTCCGATCTACTAACACCTCCAACGAGATTTAAGTATGCCGATGGTTCGCTCTACTGTATTTCGTACCCGACAATGCAGTTCCGTACCTATAGAATCGTTTAGGTGTCTCAGGTTCTGTGTCCACTACTGGAGTCATCAGTGTAGGTCTCAGGGGATAACGGGAGTCACCTGAAATAGTGTTATTAAAACACCTCTATTCAGAAAACATGTTAATTGTATTTTATTTAAACAAATAAAAAAAAAGTTAATAATATATTTATTCAGAGTTAAAATTTGGTAAAATAGGGGCCATATCGCGGCGATATAATCGTCGTGCTACGTATTTCTATACTCTCTTATAAAGTGTCAACACATGGCGATGTTATCGCGGGGATGCGACGAGTGGCTGAGTTGGGCTGAGTGCGAGCGAAAAGTCATCGTATAGCCGCGCGCCTGTCGCTACCGACAGCGGGCAGAGGGCCCGCCGCGCGCTCGTCTCGAAATGTGGCGCTCTCGCGGCGAAAGCGCTGCCAAACGCAGGTGATTTGTGCGTTGCCTGTCTGTCAAGCAAGGACGTTACGTATTAACAAGCTTTTTTAAACAATAAACAATGTTTGACATTGAAAAGTGTATACTTGAAGTGCATCTTATGATGTGCGCTAGCTCCTTTAAACCTTGGGTATGAACCAGATGCATCAAGCTTAAAGCAGTCAGAACCTAAAATAAAAATAATATTAATGCTCATTCAATAAAGGTCTCCTATCATAGTTTTTTTAAACAAGGAGATAAACTAGTAGGTATCTATCTAGCTACTATGTCATAATAGTACCTAGGTACCTAATATTTTAGCTTACCTTGGAGACAGTACTTATTCCACCACGACGTGAACATAAGTAGGGCTCCAGCTTATTTATGAGGTCACGACATATTTAATCTACACTTTTATTTAAATCTATAAAGCCCGATAAACTCGGGGTCCGGCATTTCAAATGCCAATTCCATTTTGCGAAAAGCATCACTTCGTCGGCAATATAATAGGCTCTCCGTAATACGCGTGTGTTCTAAGAAGTTTTCGTAAAGTCCTAAATCTGCCATTATTTAAATTTTGATAAATAAAATCTGCGAAATGAATTGAAATATGTTGCTTGTCAGTAACTTTTTATGATTCTGCTAAATGACATAAAAGCAATTCATATTATGTGAACCATTTTACGAATCCCCATACAAAACTGTCAAACAGATGAATTGCAGAATATGAATTGTTTACGGATCATAATATGAATTGCCAAATTGTGACCATTTTGTGATTTGTAATATGATTCATATTATTATCATATTATGATTCTGCTAAAGTGACCTTTTTAGCCCCCCTGATACCGTTTATTCCTCACGGTAATTCATGCAATCTCGCAAGTATCAATATAAACTCGCGAGTTTGTATGACATACCGTGTCTATTATATAGGGATTTAACGCTCATAGAACAACCGTGACTTTAACTAACTTAGAACGGTGGGAAATCTTTTTTTTTTGTTTTATTTTTGGCATCTGGAATTCAGTTATTTTTATGGAATCAGTTCATAATTTGCATATCGTATATGCTACCCGTGTTATTAGCACGATTTACGTAATAAACTTGCATAAAATTAAGATACGTCACATAACACAGCATAGTCTCATATTTTCCGGTTTAACAAATTACATGAACAATATTTTGCCCCCGCCATATTGCGACCTTTCGCGCGCTACAACTGACATTTCACCGCGATTTGGCGCCAACCGCGCGCGGCTTGACGTTCAGCCTAGTTCGTTTTTTTAAATTTTTATTTTATTTATTGTCTATGAATCGATTGTGACTTCTTTACTTAAAAACTAAATCGATTTGTTTTGTTTTATTTTTTGTGAATTGGATTGATGAGTTACCCTAAACTGAAGTGAGAGTTTTTTTAAAAGTGTCGTGATATTTTTGAACAATTTTCGCCGGTTGCACTCAGGTGCGTTCAATTGAAAGTATTTTTTTTTGTGATTGCATGCATTTGACCTTATGATTTTAAGTTTCTCCGAAATAAGAGACAGAAATTGATTTCTTTTCGTAACAGAATATTTTTAACTTGATTACGGTTAAGTAATGTAATATGCTCGCGTTATGGATAATCTTGTAAGTCGTAAGTTAAGTCATCGTATTAAAATCTAAACTTATTTCTTGTGTTTAGATTTTAATAATAATAAACAAGTTTAGATATAATTCAGTATTGTATTTCATTGCTTGTGATGAATTCCAAAACTTTGAATCAGAAAACGAATTAAGCGAGTGTATTTGGAAAATGTCTATGAAATTGGTCGTTTTTCAAAACGAATTAATTCGAACTGTGATATCTTCGGATTGACTTGGAATTACAACTCAATTAAACTTCATATAAAAGGTACAGTTGTATAGGTACATCATCCTTATGCTAGCATATATACCTAATTATGCTGTTCTCCCAATCCAGTGCAACTGTTGCGATATGCAAAGAATCATGATGCGACAATCCAGGTTTTGCGACGCAACCTTTCTGTATACCTCAAGGCGATTGTCAAAAAATTCAAAATGTATTTGAAATTAGATGAAAATGAAGTGTCGTGATGGCCCAGTGGTTAAGGCCTCTCATGCATGAGCATGCGGGTTCGAAACCGGGCAAGTACCGATGTGAATTTTTCATTCCATATACTTGTTTAAGTTTATCTAAGACATTACTGATACCTCGTGCTTCGGAAAGCACGTATAGCAGTTGATCCCGTTTGTCATTTGTAGATCTTTACAGTCGTTACAAGAAGTCAGACGCAACCAAGTCTGACCCTCAGTCTATCCAAGGAGTATCGTGTTGCCCAGTACAATGCGTTCCAAATAAGAATAGGATCGATTGCCATGTTGTGACGTCACGTCATACTGTCAAATCGCAAGAAATTGGGCAAAATTAAAGAACTCAGAGATGAGCAAAATTGAAGAACTGGATTCTGATTAAACCATTTTCGGTCACAGTTCGTAAATAAATTAAATTTAAAAAAATTCTTGTTTTGCTCACCATAATAATTCTTCGATTTGACAGTATGACGTGTCGTCACTACCTGGCAATCGATCCTATTCTTATTTGGAACGCATTGTAACTGGATTGTGGAGGTTTGATAGGCAGTTGCTCCATGTAAAACACGGTTCTTCAGCCGAATCTGGTTAGACTGGACGCCGACCCCAAGCCAGGTGGGAAAAGGCTAGGGAGATGAAGAGAAATGAAATGTCACGTGACAAAATATGCATTTTTGACAGCCGATAATGTCATCATTATCGGCTGTCAAAAATGTCACAATGTCACACTTACTTACTCTAAGGGTGTTTATAATATCGTGCCGATTTCATCACGCATGCAAAAAATTTCGAAATGCAAAAAAACGCGTCCCGCGTGCGTATTCCGCGCGTTACAGTATGAAACGGACATTTGCGGGGAATACGCGTGCGGAGCAATCCCGCATGCGTGATCAAAACCGCACAATATTAAAAACATCCTAAGCCATCATTCTACTAACATTGGCCGTAATCTACATACTATCTTCTCTTCAGCTCTAAGCCATCATTCTACCAACATTGGCCGTAATCTACATACTATCTTCTCTTCAGCCAAGGTTCTAGTAAAGGACAACGCGGTAGTTTTGTTACTAATTTGGTGTACAATAAAGTTTATTCTATTCTATTCTATTCTAACGCCAACAGTACTATGTCAACAGCACTTGGCTGCCCACGTCAAGTATTTCATACAAGCTGAGTAATGTTTAAAAGCTCGAGTAAAGTACATGTAGCAATGCCGTATTGCCTTTTGTCGTTGCGACAGTATCAACAAGTGGTCGTTCAAATTGTTTATATACCTGCTGTGCTTTCTATGCTAGTTAACATTTTGATACGTTACAACAAACGTTGTCATTGCAGTCGAGGTGGAAATACACGGCTGAGCCGAAGGCAAGGTCTTTATGGAGCCGAGAGACTGCAATGACAAATGCTCACGTGTATCAGAAGATGTTTTTCAACACATTTACTTGAAGAAAATAGGTAGGGTGATGAGGTCTATTTCCATGGTGGGGGCTGCCCGGCGATCTATGGGGACTATCCAGCAACTAACTTGTTATTATAATGTAATGAAATAAATAGGTTTGGGGGCTAGCCGGAACATTTTTCCATACTAGTGCGAAATTTGGGTACGCCATAATTATGGCGGTAAGTCCCCTCTTTGAGTAGTGGCAGGAAAGACCTCGAACGCCCTGGTGTCACCACTGTGTGGACCTCCTGGAGGACACGGTGGAGCACACGGTAGAGGTGTGCACCGCTTGGGCAGAGCACCGGCGTGTCCTCGTGGGGGCGACCGGCGGCATCGATCTCTCGCGCCGGGCCTTGGTACAGGCCATGGTCTGAAGCGAGGAGGAGTGGCAGGCGGTCGCCTCCTTCTGCGAAGCAGTAATGCTAGCAGAGGAGGCGGCCGCACGCGCGAGGGCATGACCCTTACACACTAGCCGCTGGGATCCCGATCCAGATTTCCGGCCACCGTAGGCGCGGGATTGCGGACGGCGAGCAATGGGTAGCTCGCCGTTCGGACCAAGTCCAAGTTGTCGACGGCGCGTACTGTTTCACGCGCGCCTCAAGGAGATATCAGCAAACCATAGGGGCCCAGCAGGGTCGAAGCCTACTGGGGCCATGTGTTCGCTTCTGAAAAACCCGGCCCTGGAATGAGAGGCAACGAAGGAATATGATACCTACCACAGTGTTGTCCCTTTTAACCCAAAGGTTGATTGGTAGAGAATGCCTTGTTGCATTAAGTCCGCCTATGTACCACTACTGTACATGAAGTTTAAATAAATAAATAAATATGAGTGGGTTTTGGCCATGTTTGACGTGAATAAAGTCTTTTTCTTTCTTGTCAGTAAAAGTCTGACACCCCCTCCCGCAAAGTGATCCTATAAGGATCACTTTGTTGTCCGTCCGTCTTTCAAGACCCTATATCTCGGGAACGCGTGGAGGTATCCAGTTAAAATTTAAGCCATATACTCAAGTCTGCGGTCCCTTGAAGCTGTGAAAAAAAAACTTCTGAGTTAACGAACAAAAAAAGATACGGCCGTTTATGTTGCAAAAAACGTATATTTCGACACTCTCAAGGGAATCAGAATTCATAGGGTACTTCCCGTTGACCTAGAATCTTGAAATTTTAGCACAAGTATACGAAAAAATCTAAAAACTGGAAATTAGTAGTTACGTCACAAAAAAAAACTTTTTGGCGATTCGGAAAAATCCGTAACTTAATTCGGGAATTGAACTGCTTTCGTAGGTAAGTTTATACGGAACCCTCAGTGCGCGAGTCCGGCTCGCACTTGCCCGGTTTTTTAATATTACTCTACGGGGTGCTTTTTTTTTTTTTTTTTTTAAGGTGGGAAATCATCAAAATGACTTCTCGCGCTCTGGGTGGAGCGGGAGGGCGTGTCAGACTTTTACTGACTAAAACCACACCTGTATCCTTCAATTACCCTTTGCGTTCTAGGACTACGGGTTTCCCTTTCAGAAATTCTCCGCGGTCCTAGCTACCGGGCATTGGCCCTGCTGGGCCCCTACGGTTTGCTGACATCTCTTTGAGGAGCGCGAGGATCAGTACGCGCTGTTGACGTCTGGGCTCGGTCCGGTTAATTACCGGACAGCCGGACGGCGAGCTACCCAGTGCTCGACGTCCGCAAGCCCGTGTCTACCGTGGCTGGTAGTCGGGGTCGGAATTACGGCGGCTAGGGCGTGAGGGCCTTCGTTCCCTCACGCGTGCAGCCTCCTCCTTCGCTAGCATTACTGCTTCGCAGAAGGAGGCGACCGCCTGCCATTCCTCCTCGCTTCGGACCATAGCCTGAACCAGGGCCCGACGCGAAAGGTCGCTGCCGCCAATTGCCTCCACAAGGACACGGCGGTGCTCCGCCCAAGCGGGGCACACCTCCACCGTATGCTCCACCGTGTCCTCTGGGTGGTCCGCACAGTGATGACACTCGGGCGTTGCTTCCGCCTGAATCCGATGCAGGAACCTCCCGAACTTGCCATGTCCGGTGAGGACCTGCGTCATGCGGTAGGTGAGGACACCGTGTTGCCGCTCCAGCCACTCCTCAAAGAGGGGAGTTACCGCCATGATTGTGGCGTGCCCAGCACTGGGTTGCGACAGTCGCCGTCGCCATTCCACCATGAGATCCCGCCGGAAACTCTACGGGGTGCTAGCCTGCCGGTTTTCCACCGTTTACATTTCGAGGAGTGTGCATCGGAATTGCAAAATTTAATTCCGCCAAACTCGTTCCATCATCGGACCACTAGACGTACGGCGTTGCGCCAGCATGGTGGACATCCCACCCATACGAACAAAACGTTTTGGGAACACATTTGTTGCGCGTGTAGTTAAGGAGTGGAATTCTGATAGCTATAACTTGGGTGTCTTTAAGTCAAGAGTGAAAACTTCTAGGCAAGCGCGCTCCATCGTCAACCACACCGTCAGTTTTCATCAGATGAGATACTGGTCAAACGCGAACTTATCTATAATAAAGCAAAGAACAATCCATATAACATTGGTCAAGCTTGTCTGTAGGCAGCTTTAAGGCTGTTGTCGTAAAACAGTCGTGCTAATTATTTCAACCAAGATTACATTAATGGCCGCGCTGATTCTGGGTCAACTGCCTCCACAGTACGATTCATTGCTGTCACTTGAATGTTGAAAATAAATATTGTTTCACAAGAATAACGTGTACAGTTCTAGAGCCCTGCGGCCCTACCACGAGCTTTTAACGCGATACTTTTGACGACCTACCTAAACTGTTAGGCTACTTTTCCACCAGAGATCTGCTATGCAGCTATGCTGCGAGGATGTAATAGCTAAGCTGTGAAAATATGAGACCGTTTCCACTGATACTAAGCTATGTAGCGGTGCGAGTAAGATGTGCTATGAAGATGCGCCGCCGCAAAGTATGTAGCTGCGCGAGGATGATGCGCAGCTCGAGCTGTGCGACGTATCGATAGTCTACTTTTACTAGTCTACTTTCAGCGCTACAAACGCGGGCCTACTGTAGGTCCTCTGCTCTGTACATAGCTACACCACTCGCGACCATCCATAGCACACATCCATAGCACGCATCCATAGCACGCATCCATATCATGCATCCATAGCACGCATCCATAGCACACATCCATAGCACGCATCCATAGCACGCATCCATAGTACACATCCATAGCACGCATCCATAGCACGCATCCATAGCACGCATCCATAGCACGCATCCATAGCACACATCCATAGCACGCATCCATAGCACACATTCATAGCACGCATCCTTCCATGTAATAACATCTTAGTTGAATCCTTTTCCACCAGTGCTAAACTATGTGCACCACAGACTTATATTGACTAAGTCTGTGATGTGCACCAATGAATATGATTGGTGGATATCAAACGCATCCATAGCAACGTAGCATAGCACATCTCTGGTGGAAAAGCACTTTTAAAGGGATGGAGCTATATACGGTGTGTAGCAACATCCCTCTTTCTCCGTCGCAGTAATTTTATCACGTCATGGTAAGCCTCATATTGTTTGTCCTGTACTTGATGGCAAGTGGTTTTACTGCTTCATATACCAACTTCACTTGAGCAGTGATGATCCAGTGGTAACGGCTCTGACTTAAGAGTTGTATGTTACGAGTTTAAACCCAGCCAGGTGCATTACTTTGTGTTATCAGCACTGCTTTTAAAACGGTAAAAAAAAACATCGTTGAGTTTTTGAGCTCCTTAGTAGTCCTGAGTTGAGCTTTGGGAATACTGACAAATGCTTGTACTGACTGGACAGGTCCAATCAAATCTGTGTGGTTCTTTCTTCAAAAGATCATCTCAGACAAATCTGCATGGTTCTCATGTGATTTGACCATTACATATTTACTGTATGGACTTTAAAAGAGACTTTGACACCTGTTTGTTTCGATGTTTCTTCTCAGGGTAGTCAGCTAGGAAACACCGGCCTCATCGAGTTTAAAATTACGAAAAAAAAAATAACGTGTAAAAGTGTTTTTATAAACCTATTTGCAAAATAAATATCATTTATCATTTATCGTGAAAAAACCGGCATGTCCTAGAACCAAAAATTCGAAGACATGTGACATCCACCAATCCGCACTGGGCCCGCGTGGTGGGTTATTGCCCCTATATCCCTTTCCTAGCAGTGGAGTGGAGGCCTGAGTCCCAGCAGTGGGAACATTGTAAGACTGATTATGCTTATGCTTATACCAACTTCAAACATACAAGTCTATGGCGGCAAGCCTAACACTTTGCTCTCGAGCTGGTCGAACCTAGTTGATAACTTCAATGGAATGACAGGTCAGCTTATACCAGTTAATCTTATGCTCTATATTTTATGTCTCGGTGTGGTGCAATACACTTATGAACAAGGTTTTAAAAATATAATTATTTATATTTAAGTAAAGTGAAGGGTTTTGGTAGTTCAAAAGCCTTTACTTTACATTTTTCAATCAAATATTTCTAAACTTGTTTTCCTGAAATTATATTTAAAGAAAAATTAGTTCTAGAAAGAATGAAAGAAAACATGTTTATTCTGCATTCTGCCCAAATAGACGCACAATAAAATATAGCAATCTGTCGGGCCATGTGTAAACCGGGCATAATTGTGCTACACCATATACACACGTTTGTCCTTTTATATTTTGTAAATGGAGATGGCGAAAGTTTTCCCTTGCTAATATAAAATTGGTTGGGTAGGTAATGTTGTTCGAAAAATCTGCCAAACCATTCTCAATTATATTGGGGTCGGCTACTAGTCTATCTGACACGATACCCCTTGTCAAAACTAATGTCAGATTTCCTGACTGACTGTCAAAGATCTACAAATGCACGGAGAATCTCAGTATTTTAAGGACGTCACCCATCCACAAACAATCTTACATATTATATTTAGATATGCTATAAATAAATATGCAATCCACTACGTTTCCACATATTACTAGCTTGTATTGCATACAGTTTGGCAAAATTACATAAAAGCAATACCTAATATAATAACAACAATATCGCTATTTCGTTATTTTTTTTGCTTTTTTATTCGATTTTTTTTTATTATTTTTGTTTTTGATATTCTTTCGTTAATCCAATAGTTAAAACCTATTAAATTAATAATACATCTGAACCAGTCCCTGGAGGGGCGCTCTCCTTCTTAAATTTGTGCGTCAAGAATTTGTAGCGAACAATGGATAAGAGCGCACCTCTCGTCTCATTAACGTTCTGGGTTTAAGTTTAGTTCTGAGGGCCTACCATGTGCTCTTAACACGATCCATTTGACGACCTAAACTGAACTGTTAAAGGGATGGAGCTATATAGGGAGTATAGCTCCATTCCTCTTTTTCGCTCCCACGACTGCTCCCCTAGCCAAGTTACAACCGTTTCGTTTTGATTCTCTTTTCGTCGATCTCCTCGAGTCGGCCACGCCTCCGATTCCTTTGTTCTGACGTCATCTCAACGCTCAGTCACGTGGTCGACGAAAAGAA
Organism: Mythimna impura; assembly: GCA_905147345.3. Taxonomy (NCBI): domain Eukaryota; kingdom Metazoa; phylum Arthropoda; class Insecta; order Lepidoptera; family Noctuidae; genus Mythimna; species Mythimna impura. Next base: position 1,290,458 of record LR990361.1, on the reverse strand, counting down.
AATCGAAACGAAACGGTTGTAACTTGGCTAAGAGGGCTGATATTTTAACATGTCATGGTTAGGCTCCTGAGCTCCTTAAAAGTGGTTCTATATGTCAGTTTCTTTGGATTGATTTATGCCATCTATTCAGTCGTTATTCTGTTGTCTGTGTATTATAGATCAAATCAGATTCCATGACCACCACGTGGTTACTTGTCTATACTTCACGTATCTACCTACGCTCCAACACCTGGTTTCATTTACTTTTTCAAGTTTCAAACGCACTTGACCGCTATTTCCAACAAGGTATCAAACTTGTTACTTGCAATATTCTTAGGGCGCTTGTACACGTAAAAAAATTTCACCGTGTCTGCGGTTTATAGGGTGACTGGTAATTAGTGTACGATACTTAAACACGTGATTGTGCTCATGATAACCAACAACTTTTACTATGCGAACAAACCTGAAATCGCGAAAAAGAAATCAGCTGTTCAGTACATTTATATTTGCCTAATGTACTGAACAGCTGATATTTTTTTCGCGATTTCGGCTTTGCTCCCATAATAAAAATTGTTTGTTATCATGAGCACAATCACGTGTTTAAGTATCGTACACTAATTGCCAGTCACCCTATATAAGACTAAAGCTAGAACTACATTAGACCGACGCGGCGACGCACACGTGTAACACGCCTGATTTGTACGTAGAACGACGTCGCGTGACGTCGCGTGGCGTGGATCAAGTGTAGCTTACAAGCCTAGTTTCCATATAAAATGTATGGAGACTGACGCGCCCACACGTGTGCGCAGTGTAGTTCTAGCTTATTTCATCATATACACGATAAGAATTTTGCCGGCACGAAAATTGATCATGGCACCCCTTCACCTACCCCGCCTCCCTATTACACCATAGCAACTTCACGCGTCGTGACTAGCGCAGACAAGGTGTTTAGAAGCAGTATAAAACACAGTTAGTGTGAAAAAACGACACGAATTCTTGCATTGGCTCGGCGACTTTTCTTAACGTGTACAAGCGGCCTTACGATCAATTCATTTCAGATTTCTGTGTCGCAAGCTGCGCAGTACCAGCGATTTCTATCTCATTGTAAGGTTTCTTGTGCCTGTCTGTCTGTACAGTTGAAATATTTGCATTTTATTGCTGTTTCGCACGGTAAACGACTGTTTCTAAATATTTGTTCTGCTGCTGTTTGACTACTAGTGTATAGCTAGAGATCTGCAGTTGAAATGTTGTTGTCGTGTGAATATGTCAAATACAGTCATAACTTATTTATATGAAACCTACACTAATCTAATAGGCATAAAAAAATACCGTATCACAGTGTTTAATATCGAACTGAACTGAACTGCGAAGAGGCTAATTGGGGATCCATCTACAAAGCCTCGACCACAGGCACAGGGTAGCCTATCGGTATTTTAAAGGTTGCATTTTGGAGAGTGTGCGCGGGAATTGCATGAATTGATTCCGCCATCTTCTTTCTACCATCGGACACGACGACCCGACGACGACGCCGACGTACGGCGAGTATCCACCCTTACGTTGTTGAAACTTCAACGGTCCGGACTAAGCGTTTCGCTTCGTCGTTTATACCGCGTACATCGAAGGACTGGAACAATTTGCCTGCTGCGGTCTTGCCGTCCAACTATAATTTAGGTGTCTTCAAGGCTAGAGTGAATAGGCTCTTAATAAACTAGTGCGCCTCACCATCAATGATTGCATCACTGTTTACCATCAGGTGGGATCGCAGTCAAGCACTGGTTTATATCAATTAAAAAAAAAGAACTCCTCTGAAATTGCTTGAAAAATTTTTATGATTTTTTTGTGTATAGTTGGTAGGTCTGAGAATAAGTCGTAGGCTATTTATTACCCTCCTACCCCCCACCCTCATATTTTTCTTTGATAATTTATATGGCAGAACAACGCTTACCGAGTCAGCTAGTAGATTATACTATTCTTAAGAGAAAGATTTGTTAGATGTTATAAATATTTGTAGTTATAGTCATCATAGTCCTTTATTGATGAACAACAAATTGTCTCTGAAATTATAAACACTTTAAATACTACAACAATGCATAAACACAATACGAATATATTAGAATTTCTTTAAATAAGTATCTTCAATAGTGTAAGACATTTATTCAATAAGAAACATTTGAGTTGATTTTTAAAAGAGCTAGAGTAAAAAGTGCTTTCTAAATCTAGAAGCAACTTACTAAATAATAATTATAACCGATTTGTACCGACCGTAAATGGTTTCTAGCCGGATATACCAGGTAAACAAAAAAATTAAGTAGGATGGACGCTGATGGTATTATAATTTTGGATATACAGGTTCTAACTGTACGACTACGCCCACAATAATTTATTCAATGATCACGTTAAGGCCCATTTTCGCCTTTGTATGCTAAACAAGCCAAAAACCTGTAACAAATACTCATTTAGATATTCTTTAGGTATTATGTCTCATTTTTAATATCCTATTTGTCATGCTGACATTCCTACTTTTATTACCTATCATAAGTTAGTCAATCAGTCGGTGGAATAAAACACGGCAGAAAATCTAGACAACTTAATCTTATTAAAATATGACGCAATCATAAAATTGGTAAATAATAGCAATAACCTTTAAATTTACCATGATTTACAATTTACAGCGATGTGGAAGAGTTTTTTGACGCCATATTTTAGTTTGATTTTAGTTAGTTGTAATTAGTGTAGGGTTTTTATTATTATATTTTTTATTTTATTATAATTACAGTTAGTATTTTTAAATGTAAATACCTAATTTACCATTGTTTGTCAATCTAGCTTTATTGTCAACTGTGGTCATTGATTAATTTATCATTATATTTCGAAAACATACACATACACACCTTACATTTATCTACAAACGACGTAAAACCCTGAAGCTCACCCACAGACACGATAATAATATGTTGCTGGGGAGTTTGTTGCGTCACTTCTTCTTCCCAGTTACAATACTAGGAAGTGATGACGGACGCCTGTCTTGGGACTGTCTTCATATACGTACTCTAACACTTTGACGTTCAGAAAGTACTGGCTCTCAGCTAAATATCAATAAATAAGTTTTGATGTTGATACCATCTACGAATTTTTTTTTTAAATTCATGTCAGGGGATGACTTTTTAAGCGATTTGAAAAATCCTGCCATTGTATGTCTAATCGGCTCCAAAAAAAGTATTAAGTGTTTATTATTTTAGAACACAGTCATTTATGAATTAATTTACAACTTTTAACTTTCTGGTTGGTCTCATTTTTTCCGAATCGTACCCACTCTTGAAATATTTCAAACGTGAACTGGGGAATGTTGAATCTGAAACAAATCGCAGTAGGTATATAATTTGTACGACAACTTAATGGTTAATTCCTCTCATAAACATCTATATTTTGAATAAATACTACATTTATCATAATCATCATCATTATTAACGTTCAATTGACATCCTCTGGAATGAACAGCATTATGCGATCAAATCCGTTCACAAACCGTAATGATTGGCTTATATTGGGATCACGGCCGTTCAGATAATACACCATAGACCATACTACATTCTATGAGCTATGGTTGTGCAGGAAAGGTTAATAGAGTGCTGCACCCACTTCATTGAATTCAGTTTTAAATGCTTAAGTAGCAGGTAAATCCTTGAATTGGAGATTTGGGCTTACTCCTTTTAAAAGGGCTTGTAATCATGATTGTGCAGTCAACGAAGGAAATAAGTATCGCGGATCGTCAGTTATAGTTGAAGTTTTTTTAGAAACCGTGGGAGAGATATGAATGAAACATAAATAATAAATAGAACGCTGACTGACCTGTTGGTCTAGTGGTTAGTGGCCCTGACTGCTATGCCGGAGGTCGTGGGTTCGATTCCCACCCAGGACAAATGTTTATGTGATGAGCACGTTCATTTTGTTCTGTATCTGGGTGTAATTTATCTATATATGTATGTATTTAGAAATATAAGTATGTTTATCAGTTGTCTAGTACCCATAACACAAGCTCTGCTTAGCTTGGGACTAGACGGCGTTGTGTGATAGTTGTGGAATATTATATATTATTATATATTATATTATATATAATTAAATTAATAGTAAATAAACAACTCATTAATAAAATTAAAATTTTAAAATTAACTCTCGCTCTAGAAATCATTGCATGATTTCCCACCTACACAAATGACACTTCACGTTTGTGTCTGATTTTGGCAATGCATTTGCAAGTCACTTCATGTTGCAAATGTTCTATTAGTCACAGTCACCACTTTGCTTTGCCATTGGCATCTTAGGTAAATCTAGCTGTGGACTGCTGTACCCTGTTGACGGCTAGTAACCACAACGGGAGCTAGCATTTGCTACCATCTTGCTGATTTGAAAATACCAAGTTAATTCAAGTCAGGTCAAAAGCGAGAAGTCAAAAGAGATTCATAATATTTTATTTCACATAACCTGCATGGGCACTTATAAAAGCCAGAAGATAGTGTTTCCAATTGGTCGTTTCTTATGGAGAAGAACTAACCTTCGTCGCGATGCAGGTTAGGGTTATTAAAAAATATTTATTTTTACAATAATTAACATTCAATATTCAAACATAACATTCACACAACTATCACACAACACTGTCTAGTCTCAAGCTAAGCAGAGCTTGTGTTATGAGTACTAGAAAACTGATAAATATACTTAAATATTTCTAAATACATACATGTTATAGATAAATTACACCCAGACACAGAACAAATGATTGTGCTCATCACACAAACATTTGTCCTGGTTGGGAATCGAACCCACGACCTCCGGCATAGCAGTCAGGGCCACTAACCACTAGACCTGTTGGCCAGTCAATTATTTTCACTTTGTAATATTAATTGGTATAAAGTAATAATGTAATAAGTATAATAAAAAATGGATCCTAATAGAAAATAAATCTATGAGTCTGCAGCGTTTACAGCGTTCTCACATTCACATTGTAGAAGTAAAGTTAAAACACATTCTGTCAAGAAAATACACTGCCGCACTCGGACCACTACAGCATGTCAATCAATTACCAATATAATTAAGTCGTATTGTGGTCAGTTCTACCCACAATAACTCTGTCTGCTGACCGTGTGGTCGATTCGAGAGTCGAAAACAAATGTCAAGGCGACTGTCGAAATGTTTAATCTTTTGTGAAACTGCTGATAACATTTATTAAAACTTCAGTAAGCAATGGGCATTGTGTTTTATAAAATTATTTTTGTTTTTTTTTTTATTTGAAATTGACTTAAATTTTACGTTTCAATTAACGTAAAGTTTAAAAATTTTCACTGACAAAATGCGACTAGAGTACCTACCATAAGCTACTTTTTAATTAAATTTTTCTTAGGCTTCGCACGGTGTATGAATTTAGCCAGTGTCCGTGCCAATGAAAGAAATAAAAACATTTTATTTGACGCAATCTGCAGATTGTCCTTAATATTAATTTGCTTGTCATCCGCGCAAAACGGCCGAACGCTCAGCATGGAGCCCTATGCATAATGCGACAAGTCTATCGGTATCGACACAAAAATGACACTGACAGACCCCTCCACCCATTCTAGGATGGAGGACTAGGAGTTTAATGCCGAAAAAAATATAATCTGATCTTGACCGGTTAAGCTTCTCATTGTATTCCTTTTATAATAATATTCGCAACGGTTGAAAGTACGGCGAGTATCCACTCTTACGTTGTTGAAACCTGTACGGTTCGGACTAAGCGTTTCGCTTTGTCGTTTATAACGCGTGCACCGAAGGACTGGAACAATTTGCCTGCTGCGGTCTTCCAGTCCGATTATAATTTAGGGGTCTTCAAGGCTAGAGTGAAATAGGCTCTTAATAAACTAGTGCGCTTCACGATCAACGATTGCATCACTGCTTACCATCAGGTGGGATCGCATCCAAGCACTAGTTTATGTCAATAAAAAAACTACACAAAAACATCTAGGCAGGTACTGTTGATTATTATTGAACAAACGATTTCTTCACACATTTCTTTCAGGTCAAGATCTCCAAACCAGTTTCTATAATAACAACAATTTTTTTTTTAACCAATCATTCGTCAATCAACAATTTGAAAACTCAAGGCGTTCGTCTGATATTGACCTACCAATATGCAAATATGAACATCTTTCTTTATTTTGACAGCCATTTTGGATATTAAACCATAATGACCATGAATTCGCCACGAATGATGAAATATGTAGATTTTAATATTTAATTTTGCGTCTGTCTACTTTTGATTGATCACATGCACCTTCAAGCTCAAACGGTTCATCAGGTTTTGAGGAAAAATTACAGGAATATAGCTTGTACATTTTTTTTTTAATGTGGGAAATCATCCTCATTGGATGATTGGAGGACAGGCGGTGCAGGAGGGCGTGTCAGACTTTTACTGACTAAAACCACACCTATGATCCTTCTTTGCCTTGCATTCCTGGATACCGGGGTTCCCTCTCGGACTACCCATGGGTTTATAGGCTTCGACCCTGCTGGGCCCCTTACGGTTTCGCTGACATCTCTTTGAGGCGCGCGTGGAACACTACGCGCCGTCGGCGACACGGGCTCGGTTCGGATGATTACCAGACGGTCGTACGGCGAACTGCCCATTGCTCGTTGTCCGCAAACCCATTCCTACGGTGGCTAGATATCGGAATCTGGATCCCGGCATCTGGGGCGTGAGGAAGTTCGTTCCCTCACGCGTGCGGCCGCCTCCCAGGCTAGCATTACTGCTTCGCAGAAGGAGGCGAGGCGCACAGGACCGTTCATTGTGGCGACACTTGGGGGAGGCCTATGTCCAATAGTGGACATCTTTCGTCCTGCGACCGCCAGCTATTCCTCCTCGGTCCAGAGAATGGCCTGTACTAGGGTGCGGCGCAAGAGGTCACTGCCGCCGATCGCCCCCACGAAGACATGGCAGTGCTACGCCTAAGTGGGGCACATAACATTGAGGGTGCTTTTTCACCATACATGCTACGTTGCGTGGATGCATTTGATACCACCTATCATATTCAATGGTCTATAATATACATATATCTTAGCACTGGCGGAAACGGATTCAACTGAGCTATAGCTTTTAAATTGATGGATATATGCTCTGAATTCTATGAATTCCACGGCAATATTTAGATTTCGTATGAGTAAGTCAACATAGTAGGTTAATGAGAAAAAAAGTTAAGTTTAACTGCTCCAAAAGTTATTTACGTGTTTCTATTTAGAAGAATTTGCACAATTTAGAGTAATTTACATAAATTATATAAAGGATATTATAGTCTAGACATTATAATTATAACATTTTCAGTATTGCACAAATGCACATATAATAATAAAGTTTCCAGTCCAGTTCACGCATTTAGCTAGGTGTTTTATAATATTTTAGTTATTATGAAACTGACTGCATTGTTTTAAAATAGTTTTGTTGATTAGTGCGTCATCTGTGACTTGCATGATCTAGGATTAAAGACTATCACACTGATACTAAAGACTATCACACTAATATTAAAGACTATGACACTAATATTAAAGACTGTCACACTAATATTAAAGACTGTCACACTAATATTAAAGACTGTCACACTAATATTAAAGACTGTCACACTAATATTAAAGACTGTCACACTAATATTAAAGACTGTCACACTAATATTAAAGACTGTCACACTAATATTAAAGACTATCACACAAATATTAAAGACTGTCACACTAATATTAAAGACTGTCACTAATACTGTAAAGGCGAAAATTTGTGAGTGTGTGTATGTCTATGTTTGTTACTTGTTCACGCTCTCTTTCCGAATTCTTTCTATTTTATTATACACTAGCGACCCACCACGGCTTCGCTCCTTTCAGGCATGCTCCTTTTATTAGTGAAAATCCATTAAAATTCTTTGCGTGGCTCAGGAGGCAATAGCGAATAAACAGACAGACGTGGAAAGCGATTTTGTTTTACACTGTGTTAAGAAGATAAAGAATAAATATACCTATATTTAGGTAAATGTGAGTATTTTTATTCTATAATATAATATTTTTCGTTTGTAGGTACAAACGTTAATAAAAGTAACTAATTATTCGTGCGATTAGTAAAGATAGCTGTACTGAATATGTAAATACTGAAACACAAAATACAACCGTAGATATTGAGAACCTTCTCTTTTTTGAAGTCGTTTTAAAAGTATCAGCTTAGTGGTTTATTTTGGATATTATATATATATAAAATTTAGTTTAAGAGTCACTTGTACTGTTAATTTATCACTCAAATAATTTACGACTATATTATGTGTTTCTTGCATATTTTTTTCTTTGTAATCTTCAAACAGTTGACGGCAGTACAACGATGTATTGAATTCAAGAATCCAGAATCTAGTCCCGTTTTACATTTTTTCAATCATTAACATCCCAAGATGGAAGCAAATTGTGCTTAAAAATGATTGTATATCATACGGAGATTATTGTGTTTCAAAAGGGCAAAACCTTTTGAAACACTATAATCTCCATTATGTCAGTATTTCCCAAACTATACGAGTATAAAGCGCGACCCTTTGGTGACTCGGGAGCGAACATTGGTTGCACCCTTAAAAGTCGATGCCTAAAGTACAAAATCATTATATACATTGAAATAGAGCTTGTATCTAACTAAGCATAATTTACATGGAAAGCTTGTAAGAATCGATTGAGCTTACTTTTTTTTTAATAATTTAAACGGTCTTTGTGCTTCATTCAAATGTTAATGTTCCTTTTTTTTCATGAAGGCTAAGAGTCTTATTTTAGTATTATTCTGTTAAGATATAATATTTATTTATTTATTAGGGCTTGGAGGACTTACACCTTATAAAAAGCAACAGATTAAATAGAAAAATAATCATAGGCGACAGCAAGCCAATTACAAGTCCTCACGTAAAATTGAGAAGTGAGCATAAACAGCCTATATGAAATTTCTGTGCCCGACAAGGTCCATGTGCACGTGTTTTTTTTTTTTTATTCATATAAACCACCTACCACGTGTTAAACTAATTTTAAGATCTTATAAAATACATATTATAATTTTGTAATAAACAATTGAATTAAATTGAGGTTAGTCCCGATTTTAGAATTGTTTGTTAGGTGTTTCCTCTCAACTTAGGGAACCACTGCCTGTATTAACGTCCCTACATATGCATTTATCAATAAATATGCAAATAATCCAATTACGGCAAACATGCAATAACAAAAGTACAACGGAGCAGGTTTCCTTGCAAGTGAGCGGTGATCGAAGAATGGGGGTTTAGCAATCGATGTCCTTACGATCGTGAGAAACTGGTCCATTAACATTATTTACCTTGTACAGGTACCTTTTTATATCAAACAAAGGGAGTCTACAGAGCCGAGTAAATTTTCATGCTAATTATTCAAAAACACTTTCATCTTATGACGGCTATGTACTGGAATTTCCAGTTGGAGTCTTCTGAACTACATACAACCTAGGGGTATTTAAATCAAGAGGTTTATTTTTAGGTAAGCGAGCTCCATCTTCGACTAGATCACCGCTTATGGTAAGGGGTAGGCAGTAGCAGGTGAGTTATTAATAAAATGCGAACCTACTGCATCCGTCCGTACTGTGTCCGTGTGTGATGGATTATGTCTCACATCCTCGCAGAAAGGAGGCCTGTGTTTCAGTTTAACATTACAGGTTATTAACGTTTTAAAATTATGGGTGATAATATAGGCAATCGTATAGGCAGGTATATTAAAAATATAGTCTGTATTGGACTGAAAGATGAAATAGGCCTATTATTCTTTGTATTCCGATGTACATAGAGGACATCTACTCCACGAAGAAATAGCCTTAGACGTTTCACAACGCAGGATTGTTTGAGAACGCAAAGGGAAATTTTAAAAACAATTAGGTAACTACCATAACTTGATTGATATCACAATTTAACTATAGTTCACTCTCGAAGTCAATGTCTTCACATTATCACGCATTTGACCTTATTCCTCAAGGCAACAAAACAAATAACAAAACAATTTAATTTGTTATTGTTGTAGATATCTTCAGTTTGATACTCTTTGACTACACCTGTGAACGGAAAAGTGAAGGGAGCTGGCCAGTGTATCAATATCACGAACGTGTATCTACGGTTCTACCTGTATTATGGTTTAATGTTTATAGATGTAATTTATGGTATGATCAGTGCGATTGGTTTGTGCAAATTATGGCATAGTTGCCGTGCGAATGTTCTTATACTTATTACTTACCGTTCTCAATTGATGTTCGAATGCTATATACATTATTCACCATATTTTATGAAGTAATGAGAATGTACGATTTTTTTTTGTGGTGTAAAATCATCCACTGACTTCGTTTGCTCTAGGGTGGAACGAGAGGGCGTGTCAGACTAAAACCCACCAGTGTCGGTTAGTTGTATTTTCCGTTCTAGGGTCACGGTCATTTTATTAACCGACTTCAAAAAAAAGGAGGAGGTTATCAATTCGGTTATATTTTTTTTTTTTTTTTTTTATAATTTTTTTTTTTTTTTTTTTTTTTTTTTATGTGTGTTACCTCAGAACTCCGTCGTTTATGGACCGATTTGCAAAATTTTTTTTTCGTTTTATAGGATATGCTTCCAGATTGGTCCCATTTTTTTCAAAATCCAGTTCTGATGATGGAATCCATGAGGAATCGAGGGAACTCCTCAAAAATTATAGGCAACCCTATGGTAATTTTAGTACTTTCATCAAGAACTTAAGCATTTACAGTCAAAAAGTAACATTTGATGAAGTGGAACTGATGAAGAAGACCAGAAATGGTCAACGGAACTTCATACTCAAATAGATATCACAATGAAGATATAGTTAAGCGCCTATGACAATACAAATAAATGAATGATTCTGAATAGTTACGTTGAAAATGGTATCATCGAAGTGATCTGATGATGATGATGGAGCCGGAAGGTAGGCACTGGAACTCCGTAATTAATCAATGTAACCTAGCCGTGTTTGGACTTATTAGAATTGTCATGGTTGGCACTTTGGCTATAAGGTACTATCGAACTGATCTGATGATGGAGCCGGAAGGTAGGCACAGGAACTCCGTAATTAATCAATGTATCCTAGCCGTGTTTGGGCTTATTAGAATTGTCGTGAGATGCTCTTTGGCTATAAGGTACTATCGAACTGATCTGATGATGGAGCCGGAAGGAGGAAGGTAGACACAGGAACTTTATAATAAAACAATGTAACCTAGCAGTATTTGGGTTAATTGGAATTGTCATGAGAAATAGGCACTCTGTTTATAAGTGTATCGCAACTAAAAAGTGTGAAATAAAAACTTTTTAGAAAAAAAAAATAACCGACTTCACTAAAAAAAACACTAAAAGGATCAAAATAACTTTAATTTCGGAAGTCGGTGTTAAATAAGAAACAAACAATACTGAGAAACACCGACTTCCGAAATTAAAGTTATTTTGATCCTTTTAGTGTTTTTTTTAGTGAAGTCGGTTATTTTTTTTTTCTAAAAAGTTTTTTCATAGACATTCTTCAACTGACACCTATCGGTAAAATATATAGTTTTCAACAAAGACTATTGTACAAATCGGAGCTAGTAAAAGTGGTCAAACGCGAGCCTATCAATAATAATAAAAAAAAATTAGCTAGTAAAAATTCGCGTCTGCCTTATTACCAGCTCCGATTGGAGGATTTATTCCTACGAAATTACTTTTTTTAACATTATTATAAAAACTCACTCGCGCCTTTTCGTTTGACAGCCTTCCTAAAATGGCCGATTACAATATTCTTTATTTCTATATTCGAATTAGTATATTTAGTTCTTTTATTTATAATTTGAATCCATCCAAAGAGGTACTTATCAAAAAGTTTCTACTACAGTACTTATTTATTTATTTATTTATTTATTTATGTACACACAGACACTTAAAAATGAAAATAACAAAAGCAGACAGAAGAGCACAAAGGTACTGCTTATTTCAAATGAAATTTCTTCCAGCAGACCTGCGACAGGAGAGTTGGATGAGACATGTAGACACAGTGTATACAAATAAGTTAGAAAATTAATATATATATATATATATATATATACCTATACCAAATTATCTAAATTAAATCAAATAATATATAAATATATATATCAATAACCGTATATAAAATACATAAATAGATACAATACATAAACTAAATTATAAAAATATATATCTACAAAATATAATTTTACGAGATGGTAGAGAGGTAATGTTCTTTGACTAGCATCTTGAAGACAGATACACTTTTTAACCGACTTCAAAAAAAAGGAGGAGGTTATCAATTCGGTTGTATTTTTTTTTTTATGTGTGTTACCTCAGAACTCCGTCGTTTATGGACCGATTTGCAAAATTTTTTTTTCCCTTTATAGGATATGCTTCCAGATTGGTCCCATTTTTTTCAAAATCCAGTTCTGATGATGGAATCCATGAGGAATCGAGGGAACTCCTCAAAAATTATAGGCAACCCTATGGTAATTTTAGTATTTTCATCAAGAACTTAAGCATTTACAGTCAAAAAGTAACATTTGATGAAGTGGAACTGATGAAGAAGACCAGAAATGGTCAACGGAACTTCATACTCAAATAGATATCACATTGAAGATATAGTTAAGCGACTATGACAATACAAATAAATGAATGATTCTGAATAGTTACGTTGAAAATGGTATCATCGAAGTGATCTGATGATGATGATGGAGCCGGAAGGTAGGCACTGGAACTCCGTAATTAATCAATGTAACCTAGCCGTGTTTGGACTCATTAGAATTGTCTTGAGATGCACTTTGGCTATAAGGTACTATCGAACTGATCTGATGATGGAGCCGGAAGGTAGGCACAGGAACTCCGTAATTAATCAATGTATCCTAGCCGTGTTTGGGCTTATTAGAATTGTCGTGAGATGCTCTTTGGCTATAAGGTACTATCGAACTGATCTGATGATGGAGCCGGAAGGAGGAAGGTAGGCACAGCAACTTTATAATAAAACAATGTAACCTAGCAGTATTTGGGTAAATTGGAATTGTCATTAGAAATAGGCACTCTGTTTATAAGTGTATCGCAACTAAAAAGTGTGAAATAAAAACTTTTTAGAAAAAAAAAATAACCGACTTCACTAAAAAAAACACTAAAAGGATCAAAATAACTTTAATTTCGGAAGTCGGTGTTAAATAAGAAACAAACAATACCGAGAAACACCGACATCCGAAATTAAAGTTATTTTGATCCTTTTAGTGTTTTTTTTAGTGAAGTCGGTTATTTTTTTTTTCTAAAAAGTTTTTAGCGTCACGGATCTTAGCTGGAAGTGAGTTCCACAGTCGTACCGCATGAAAAGAGAAGGAGTTGGAATAGAAATGGGTATTATGGGATGGGAAATTAAGATGGAATTTAAGGTGGGATCTGCAAGGGGCATCGGCAGGGCGAGTGAACGAGAAACGATCACGCAAGTAGCCAGGGTATGCAGGGTTGAAAAGGATGTTGTATAAGAGACATAATACCCGAGTGTTCCTACGAAGACGGATAGGGAGCCACTTGAGATCCTTGCGGAATTGAGAGACATGGTCGTATTTTCTTAGGCCATAGACAAAACGAATACACAGGTTTTGCAAGCGCTCAAGCTTATTTAACAGCTCCTCAGTGGCATCCAGGTAGCAGGCATCCGCATAATCAATGATCGGCTGGATTAAAGTTTGAGCTAAATATATTTTAGTTTTAAAGGGCAAGAACCTTTGAAGGTTTTTAAGGCTGTGGAAGGAAAAGTGTACCTTACGGCTAACTTCATTCACTTGCGCTCGCCAAGAAAGGTTGCTGTCAGTTGTGACACCGAGATTCTTGGCTGAGTCAGTGTATGCAATAGTCGAGCCGTTAAGAGATAAAGGCGTCAAAGTAGAAGTGTCAAGCGCAGTGCGATAGTATTGACTGCCTATGATCATGGCCTGGGACTTGGAAGGATTTATTTGTAAGCCGTAAGACTTGGCCCACTGACTAATACTCTCCAGGTCACGATTCATGGCATCAATCGCTAAGTCTGCATCAGCCAGTAAGAATTGACGATAAAGCTGCAAATCGTCTGCGTAAAGATGGAAGTTGGAGGTGATAACTTTAGTAACAGCATTTATGAAGATACTAAAAAGAAGAGGAGAGAGAACGCCACCCTGAGGAACACCAGCAGTGAGATCACACCAATCAGAGAAAGTCTCTTCAAAGCGGACACACTGAGAGCGACCTCGAAGATAAGAATCAAACCAGGCTAACGCTGAGGAAGAGAAGTTAATAGAACTAAGAACGCCAAGAAGTATGTCGAAATCCACTGAATTGAACGCACAACTGAAGTCAAGCAAAACAAGTAAAGTGAGAGATTTGTTGTCCATAGCCCAGCGGATATCGTCAGTGACTTTCAAAAGCGCAGTTACAGTACTGTGACCAGAGCGAAAGCCAGATTGGTAAGGGGAAATAATAGAGTTTGTCGATAGGTACCTGCTGATTTGACCATGAACAATGTGTTCAAGAGCTTTAGAAAAGAATGGCAAAATGGAGATGGGTCTAAAGTGAGACAAGGATGAAGGATTGTGTATCTTGGGTAGCGGTATTATATGTGCCTGTTTCCAAGCTGAAGGAAATATGCCAGAAAATAGGGAAAAATTAATGATGTGGGTAAGAATTGGGAGCAGTTGAGGGAGAATAGGTATTATCATTCTCGAACACAGATTGTCATGGCCTACAGCAGAGGAGGAGATAGCAAGGAGAGATTTTTTAACATCGTCTTCGGAGACAGGACTGAGATTGAAAGTTGGACAATTCGGCAATGACATTTTAGAAAGCTCAAGCAAAGTGGAAGCTTTAACACTTGGGTTCAGGGAGACAGGAGGAAGAGAAAAATGCTTATTTAGAGCGCTCAAGTCTAAATCTTTACAAGTGTTCGAAGGAGATTTGCCAATACCGACTGTCTTTAAGAATTTCCAAACATCAGAGGACTTGCGATCTACAAGAGAATCGTGGAAATAGCGTCTCTTTGCTACATTATTCAAAATAATAAACAGGTAAGTATAAAAAAGTTATTTTTTTAAATGCCAACAATTTTATTACTTACTAAAATTTTGAAAGAAGTAATTTATGTCTTATGTATTCCAAAACTCATAGACGGACATTTTGGAATTAATTTGACCAACTGACACCAATTTGAAATATTGCAAAGAAATATTTATTTCATGAAACACAGATGTTTTGAAATTATTATAATAATGCCGTATTCTGTAGACTTAGATTTATTAGATTTTTTTGTAGTATTCCTACTCCTTTACTTCCTATAAACTATTAACGATAAATTTTTGTAGTATTCCGTAGGTGAAGGGTGACTAACGGAACCCTATCGTAATAGGGTTTTCCTCCCCACTCTTCAAGTCGCTACAGTGGATCTTTTACCGTTCGTGCTGTGCGCCTCTGGAATTCTCTTCCACATACATTGAGAGCTAGCCCTTCGTAAGTTTTCAGGGGAAGAATTATGGAACATTTTTTTATCAATATGACCCATACATATGTATGTTTATAGGCATTTATTTATTGTATATATTATGTTTATGTATAGTGTGATGTACACATATCTGTTTAGTATATTTTTAGTTTTAAGTTAGATTTAATTTATGTGTTTAATTGAAGTTATACTTCTTTTGGCGCGATAGAGAAAAATGATGAGAGTGAATTTTTACGATGCGCGCGCACACCGACACCTAAATTCTACATCGTGAAGTTAGTTCTAGGTGGCATGCATGAAAATTGATAACTATGTTCAAGTTGTATATTCTAGTATTTTTATATTTAGAACACGTGTTTCGTAAGAGTACAATTAAACAGTGTGAATAAATAAATATTATTTTGCTGTTTTTATTAAATCAATTTCATATACGACCGTGATACTAATAATTTATTATTTATTAGTATAACTATATATATATATTGAATATTAGTGATAAAACTGATTTGAATAAACTGTTTTGAGTGCATTTATAGATTTGAGGTTAATTGTCGGTATGTATAATTTATTTACATCGTTAATTAAAAATTATTACATTATTACCTAGAAAATATTTTTTTTTATTTAAATAAAATCTTTTTGATTAATTTTAATATTTATCGTTAATCACTACTGCATTTTAGTTTTTTTTTTTCCATACGCCAAAGAAGTATAACTTCTAACGCGTGTACATAAGTACACACACTCTTTTTTTTTTGTTGTACAGTCATGTAAAATTTCTTTCTTATTCATATGTTTTGCTGTAAGAAAACCCAGTTGTGGGTTAAGCTCGCCTATGTACATCAACTGTCCTATTTTTATTGTCTGTATAAAATTGTGTGTACAATAAAGAATTAAGGACCTTACCCTATTGTAATAGGGTTTCGTAAATCAAACCGATGGAAAGGATAGAAGCAGTAATACCTCCGCAGTCTGGCCGCAGATGTGTCGTTAGTCAGACAGTTGAAATTTTCACAGTTACAAAAATCTTAGGAAACTCTTCGTATGTCAGTTAAAACTAGCATTTAACCGGTTTTCTTTCATGTCATTCCTCACACATTCTCTCCAAAATAGAGGGAGTGTTTGAGAATTCTTTTGTCTTTCTATATAGGTGTCCGTCAAACAGGGATATTGATTTGAAGGAGTACTCAAATGCTAGGAAAAAATCCTATTCAAGATATTTGTAACACGATTGAAAAGAGTGTCCATAGAGTCTTTTGCACATTCTTCTCCATAGAGATCTAAGCTTTGGAATGTGCAATTAGCGTCATTTTTCTGACTGACTGACTTCTTGGCAAATCTAAAGTGCCTGTAAATTATTTATTTGAAAAAAATGCTTTGACTCATTGATTGAACCCTGCTTTCACTTACGCCATTTGATTCCACAAATTTTGTTAAGATTCAGTTAAGTAAGCATCCGGACCGATGATCTGGTTAGGTTCACGGGAATCCGATGGATGCGAGACGCACAGGACCGTTCGTTATGGCGACATTTGGGGGAGACCTATGTCCAACAGTGGACGTCTTTCAGCTGAAATGATGATGATGATGAAGCAAGCAGCCACCCTGAGTTGTTTGAGGGTATGAAGTTTTAACGTTCATGTAAAAAAACATAAAGTTTAAGGATACTATCGCAAACTTATGTTTTTGTTCAAAGTCATTTGGCGGATATTGGTATGCGGAACGAAATAAAATTCTTTAAGGTATATATTGAGGTAGTTTTTTCCGGATACAGTTGTACTTTTAATACAATAAGTATTACCTACTTCCTATTGTACAATGATGGCTGCAAGCAGGGACACTCCTTTATCACAATGTTTTATGTGAATGCATCTTGAGGCTGTACGGATCTGCGAAAAAGATCTTTATAATTGCATCCATCACAGAGGTTTAACAAAAAAAGCAACATCACGGCCGTCGTCTTGGTTCTATTCTGTTCTTATCCTGAACCATTTTTGGCCAGCGCAGTATGCTGTGCATTCTTTTTCCATACTTATTTCGGATATTTAATGTCGGAGATCATATGGATTTCGATTATTTTCAAAACCTGTAAGTAATTCTATATGAACCGTCTATCTGAACCGTATCGTCGTCTTGCAAATTAAACTTCAGTCAAGTGATGCGCTCAGATGTTGATTATCATATTATATAGTCACACTAATATTATAAAGCAAAATAGTTTGTTAGTACCGTGGCATATATTATAATATTTATAAAAAGCAAAATTATCACACAAATACATTTACAAATCAATTTTTAGTTTAAGTAAGGGTTATATTTATATGTTATATTTTATTTACCATCATCCGTGCGTCACTGCGGGGTGCTAGCTGAAAATCAGCGCTAGGTGTCTGACGCCCAGCAATTGCTGACCTTTCGGTTCGGGCACGCTCAGCGCAACTATATTGTATATCTGTATATTTTTTTTTGTGTTGTTGCCTATTGTATTGCCTGCATCGAATAAATACTACTCTATTCTATAAAGCTGAAAGTTTGTGTATTATATGTTTGTTACTTCTTTACGTACGAAAGGCTAAACGGATTTCGATGAAATTTGGTTCATGGTAGACCATGTCCTGCAGTAGCATATAGCAACTTACTTACTTTTTAACTTTTTATCTCGGGAATATATTCCAAGGAATTATACTAAGCTAAATACTATTTAACCTCGGGAGTATGGTTCCTTGGGATAATTTTCTATTTTCACACGGGATCATAAAAAATCATTCAAGTAATCACAGCAGCTAATGGGCATTGGAGCCTGGCCTGTTGGTCTAGTGGTTAGTGGCCCTGACTGCTATGTCGGAGGTCGTGGGTTCGATTCCCACCCAGGACAAATGTTTGTGTGATGAGCATCATCATTTGTTCTGTGTCTGGGTGTAATTTATCTATAATATGTATGTATTTAGAAATATTTAAGTATGTTTATCAGTTGTCTAGCACTCATAACACAAGCTCTGCTTAGCTTGGGACTAGACGGCGTTGTGTGATAGTTGTGTGAATATTATTATAATATTTGTCACCTACATTTTACAATAATTTTCGTTCAACATACTGGGCTATGTTCTTCAGACGCGCGCATCTGTTGTGAGCGTTATGTAACGTCACACAATAGACGTCGTTATGTTATGCACTCTTACGATACACTCCATAATCTTCATATTGTTCGGTTAATTGCAAAATCATAATGAGGTGTGAAGGATGCTTTATACAATGTTGGCATCGGTGGACCTTTGTGTGACAAGAGATATTTAATCATACCTCATATGCATGATGAAATATTAAAGATGGAAAACGGCCACCTTATTGACATACTTAATACAAATAAGAAACTTACTTCGTTTAGATATCATACAAATACGAAACTTACATAGTTTAGATAACAAACATTTTTTTTTAATTTGTTTATTCGCTGGTTTAACATTATAAAAAAGACAATTTGCAAATGAAAAAATATTGTAGTGAATTTGTTAGTAACAGCATGACGAGTGTGACAGAGCAGAATGGAAGAAATAAAAACTTTTTAGAAAAAAAAAATAACCGACTTCACTAAAAAAAACACTAAAAGGATCAAAATAACTTTAATTTCGGATGTCGGTGTTTCTCGGTATTGTTTGTTTCTTATTTAACACCGACTTCCGAAATTAAAGTTATTTTGATCCTTTTAGTGTTTTTTTTAGTGAAGTCGGTTATTTTTTTTTTCTAAAAAGTTTTTATTTCACACTTTTTAGTTGCGATACACTTATAAACAGAGTGCCTATTTCTAATGACAATTCCAATTTACCCAAATACTGCTAGGTTACATTGTTTTATTATAAAGTTGCTGTGCCTACCTTCCTCCTTCCGGCTCCATCATCAGATCAGTTCGATAGTACCTTATAGCCAAAGAGCATCTCACGACAATTCTAATAAGCCCAAACACGGCTAGGATACATTGATTAATTACGGAGTTCCTGTGCCTACCTTCCGGCTCCATCATCAGATCAGTTCGATAGTACCTTATAGCCAAAGTGCATCTCATGACAATTCTAATGAGTCCAAACACGGCTAGGTTACATTGATTAATTACGGAGTTCCAGTGCCTACCTTCCGGCTCCATCATCATCATCAGATCACTTCGATGATACCATTTTCAACGTAACTATTCAGAATCATTCATTTATTTGTATTGTCATAGTCGCTTAACTATATCTTCAATGTGATATCTATTTGAGTATGAAGTTCCGTTGACCATTTCTGGTCTTCTTCATCAGTTCCACTTCATCAAATGTTACTTTTTGACTGTAAATGCTTAAGTTCTTGATGAAAATACTAAAATTACCATAGGGTTGCCTATAATTTTTGAGGAGTTCCCTCGATTCCTCATGGATTCCATCATCAGAACTGGATTTTGAAAAAAATGGGACCAATCTGGAAGCATATCCTATAAAGGGAAAAAAAAATTTTGCAAATCGGTCCATAAACGACGGAGTTCTGAGGTAACAAACATAAAAAAAAAAAAAAAAAAAAATGATGATAAAAAAAAAAAAAAAAAAAAAAAAAATACAACCGAATTGATAACCTCCTCCTTTTTTTTGAAGTCGGTTAAAAAACGTGTTGCGCCGACCCCAAATAAGACGGGATAAGGGCAGGAAGATGATGATGAGCCGTGCACAGCACTTGTAGAGTAAATTATATATATAAAAAAAAGTTGTGATCATGTACAAATAATAAAATAAAATTACATTAAAACTAATTGAGAAATAACACTAAAATATAGGATTACATTGAGATTAATTACATTGATATGTCAGCATAAGAAAAAAATCATCAATATAAATTTTATATACAAAATAAGAAACTTACTTAGTTCATGTATCATACAAGTAAAAAACTAACTTAAGTAACTAATAATGCTGTAAAGACTGGGAACATAACAGACGTCTCTAAATACTTCACTTGTATTGTTACAGATGGCTAAACAAGAATGTATCACCGTGGGAGGCAGAAAATGAGGCACTTTATTATCAGTGCTGTACTCCTACTGAGTTGTCCAGCATACTCCTACACCAAGTCAATAGTATCCACACAGAAACCCGACAAATATGGAGAAGATAACTTGGACAACAGTATCATTGACTTCGATGAGGAATACACTCTCAAATACAACAAGAAATACGGGATGGTTCCCTGGAACTCACATGAAATATTTAACAAAGAATCGAATAGGTATACAATAATTAAGGACGTTGATAAGAAAATAGATAACGATAGTAATAGAACCGAAGCCAAATTAGAAGCTACATCAACCATAGATTATAGTGTCATACCTTTAGAACTGATAAGTACAACTGACAATACTCTCATAAGTATATTAGAAAGTACTGAGGAACCTGATTTGACGGTGATACCACTGTCAACTACAAGAAGAACACCGACGATTGAAATTAAGCAGACGGTCACATTACCGACGTCAACACAAGAAATTGACACAACAATATATTATTCCGATGACGAGACCACAACAGAAATACCAATCACAGAAAAATATACAATTAAACATAGAGAAACCACCGAAGTAGACACATCAACATCCTACGACACAACTACTGACATTTCATACGAAAACCAAAGCACTTTACAGCCTTTAATAAACGCCACTGAAGTCAACTTTGAGAAAACTACCACAGTACCATCAGATACAACAAGTCGGGAGAATACCAGCAGAGTACATTTAGGAAACGATAGAGAAGACACTGATTCAGACGTGCCGATCTTCACAGAATTAGACACAGAAGATCAAGAAGAGGTTCCAGAAGATTACTACGATTCGAAAGATGTGGTTCCAACGACTGCACCCAAGACTGATGCTCTGTCAGTGATCTTTGGGCTAGCAGGCAGTGTGGTGGGGAGTGTAGTGGAGACGGTGGCTGAAAGAGTGGTGCCCAAGGGGATTGTGGACTTATTCAGAAGAATGCAGAGGCAGAGCGAGATGTTAGAGGCAGAGAGATTGAGGAGCCGGGAGGAGAATGGTGGGATCGGTAAGTTTATTAAAATTATATTTGATTGATTTAGTGAAAATATTAGAAACCATACGCTGGTAAAATCAATGCTTGAGTTAAGTGATTTCACCTTTGATTTTATGCGATCGCTTGATTCAGTTTATAAACTGTTTGATAATATAGTTGTCATAACTCACGAAGACGGGTTCGTCTTGGTAATGTGTAAAGATTCACATCCACATTGCAATTATGTAGATAGGCAATCAAAAGCTAAATAGCTGATTAACTTACGAGTACATAGATCCATATGATTGTTGACCTACTGGCAGTCATTCGCATTCTATTTAAGGCTGAAAATGCGTAAATTATTCACATTGTGACATGTCGTTTAGCAGTAATTTTAGAATCGTTGTAGTAGTGATATTTCTAGTTAACACTTACATGTAATCAACGTTTATGGGTATACGTGTAATGTGCAACATTCTTTATGTTTTCACATACGGGGTCACTTTGATCACGGTGCTTGATAAAAGACAGTTGCAACACCATCACACGAAACCGTAATAGCATCATAACTTTATCTTTGATCTTGAAGTACACGAAAAACAGATTTACGCTTTTGTTGTGTACACACCATAGTTGACATAATTACGCCATATTTTGTAAAATACAAGAAGTGTGGTTTACACTGCTTTTTGTTCTAGTAATATTTGAAAGCGCAACGTGGGTATCCCGTTAGATAATATATTGGTGTTTTCCAATTAGGAGATTTGAATACTGTAGTAGCACTCATTATAACAGCCTAAAGTGAATACAGAATAATGGTAAAATAAAATTAGATATTAATTAGATGATTAAACTAAGATTAATATTAGTAATTCGTAAATACTAATAAGAAGTATATTAATATATACATTTTAGACCAATGATACTAGTTATCCGATATTTCATTGAGATAATGATAAGGTGTTAAAAACAAGCCACTCAGACAGCGACAGTACCCCACGCTCCCCAGTAAAGGGAAGTGAACGATCATCGAGGGCTGATGGTAGGTCTACCACCGCCAATCTCACGCTCAGGGCACCGCGCCACATATCATCAACGTGACTTGTGAGGACTCACATAGTGTGAAAGTCTCGCGAAGAGCTTACTATAGAAATGATCCTATGAAGTAAGGTCTTAACGTGAACAAATATTTCACGGAGGGTCATTCGCGCGCGGAGAATCTTAACACCGCGATGTAGGAATGCGCGTCATCGGCACAGCGCCATCTAGTAGCGCGGATAAGAACTAAACCACAGTGACCATGAGGTTATGATAACCGCGCATGTGGGATTTTTAGAATATATAATCTTTTGTGTAAGTGATATTAGTCTATAAGAGTATACAATAGTACTAATTAATGATCAATACAGGTAGTTAAATCAGGTCGTAATTTGATGTAGTTAAAATACGAATTAAGAATAAGTATTAAATAAGTTATGAAAACTTAAAAAGACGTAGGTACGGTGCGCGTAGGTAAGTGTACTTTTTAGCACACTTTTAAGGCACTAAACACATGGGACAATAATGATAAATTCGGCAGTGATTACTACACAAAACATAATAATATTACAAACAGAGTTTCAAAACCACAGCCTGACCAGACTAACCCACCTACATATCTAATATTAAGTAGTAATCGTACCTCTCTCCTATACTGTACGATAAATTGTATATTTAGTACTGTACTAAATTCGATATAGACGACCATAGTTACCGTATAACATAACGTAATAACAAGTAGCGTCAGAATCTCGAACACCATTTTTAGGAGATTGTATTGCCAACAGGTTCTACAAGTATAATCACCTGAACTATTGGGTTTATAATTATAGAGATATCTAAATTATCAAAGAAAAAAATTAAAAGGGGTGGGGGTAGGAAGGTAAACAATAGCCTACGACCTATTTTCAGACCTACCAAATATACACAAATAAATTCATGAAAATCGGTCAAGCCGATTCTGAAGAGTTCGTTAACCCTCGTCTGTGACACGAGATTATTATGTTTCTACTAATGTAATTTCTATTAAACTATGAAAAAAATCCAAACAAACAAATGAATCTTTAATACGGGAATATGTTATAATTGCAAGCCAATCTGAAGATAATATCACAGACCAAAATGTGCAGCTTCTAATAACAATTTCATTGTTAGGTACCTTTTAGTTCACAAGGACTATACTAGAATCCGAAATGTCTCAGATTAAAACGAGTTATAAAAAATTTGCCGTGAAATATAAGTTGTATGGTTATTGTAATTTCATATAGGTAGCTACAAAATTGTCAAATTTAAATACTTTATTGAAAATAATTGGCAGGCGATTTTTTTTTAAATCTTCTTTAGTCCACTTTATTTATTTATTTATCATATCCTTTATTGTACACCAATACAAACATAAAAGGTAACTAAACACTAAAACATACGTACATACAATGGGCGGCCTTATCGCATTCCGCGATCTCTTCCAGGCAACCAGGAATGGACAGTAATTGTCTGGACAAGAAATTGTCTTATCTGTTCATTGATTGTCTGTCATTGGTGTGACAAAACCAGCATTAAACATATTATATTATAATAGATACACAAATATATACATATGCTATATAATAGATACATATATATATACGTACATAATTATTGAAAACTATAGACAGAAATATGAATCACGACTATCGATATTCACAGCGACAGGTAATGTTCCCAAACGAGTCTTTTAAAAACAGGCAACGATTGAGCGCTTTAGTTATTTAAGGAACCATTGTAGCAACATTACATGCTTCTGGTATTGTTGAGCGTGGTCAGTATCGTTGTCTCACATTGTCGATCTACCTAAACTCTGGCAAAACAGAAATCATTTTGAAGGTTGACATAAAAAATGCTATTGATACTGTCTAAAGGAACACCTTACTGGCAGAAACTACAAAATGAAAAACCGCAGTTAAGTTTGGCAATGTTATAGGCAATCATCTAAATTACTATATATTGTGACAACCTTTAGGAATCTGCTGTTGGCCGTCAACAAGGTGACTCCCACGGGCCAGTGATCTTTAGTTTAGCTATTCACCCAATTGTACGTGAATGAATAAATGAATTTAAGATTTTTATTTAGTAGAAAATCGACCGTGAAACAGCTATTGCATCGGTATCGTGTTTTGTTCTATTTTTGAACCGAAATGTTGCAAATATCGCTTCCTTGACAAGACGTAGATTCTTACAAAACAATTGTATAATTTGGTTAGAAAGGAAGATTTTGAAGGAAGAACGTATTATAATTTATTCATATTTCATGCGTTTTAGTGCCGATCGATGGTAGTTGCAACAGATGTACTAAGATCAAGGTCCTATTAATAACTTTGACCCTGGGCGCAGACAACAGATAGAAATGTGAAAAGGCTCATAAGCCTGTTGATATACCACAAAAAGAAGAAAATTTATAACGGATTTTTTGATCGAGAAGATACCTGCATTGTAGATATATCGTTAAATGCAGTCCTCCTTAGCAACTTATGAGGGGTACCTGCAGTTTGAAACAACAATATAAAGTAGTAATAACATATATACAATAGAGTTTCTTATCTATTCTTCACAATAGATACACTTTCTTGCTTAGTTCACGATATTTGTTTTGATTCCGACTTTCAGATTTAATTTTTCTATTCACTGCTCAACCAACGGCAACTATAAAAGAAGTGACAAAACAACGCCAGACGCAGTTCAATAAGATTTTAAAATAACAAAAGAAAGAAAGTGTTTATTCAACACGAATAAAGACATTACACAACACTTAACAGAAAATATCATAAGTGATAGAACAGAAAAAGACAACACAGCTTAGAAACAGTTCTCACGTATATCCATTCTCTTCCCCAGGTCAATTCGGCCGCGGTATCCTCAAGTCCATCTCGTCGGGCATCAGTAAGCCTCTCAGCCAGCTGATGGCCGGAGCCAGGGACATCGGCTCCCTGGACACCGACCGCGGCTTCGTGGCCAGCCTGGCGTCCGGCGTCACCAGCGTGGCTAACGTGGCTAACTCCGTCGTGGACTCCTTCAAGGATCGGGTGCAGGCTATTTATCCAGGTTTGTAACTTTTCTATTACTCGTATTTTCCAAGGTCATCTAACCAAACCTTCATCTATTGTTAGCCATTGTGTAGCCAAAGTCAGTATACCTAACATTCTTGAATAATGTTGGCGTTGGTTTTTTGTGTAGCAGGATGCAGGACTGGTATTATACACACCCACAATAACCCTTTCTTTGCAAAAGAGTAAAAAATTAGCCTAAGCTACGTTTCGAGGTAGTCCCGTGTATGTTATTTTAAGATCTTTGACAGCCAGAATGGTAGTAAGAAGCTTGAAAATCAGATTAGTCTTGCCAAGTAATATTGTGTTATCCAGTTTCTGGGTTGTGATGTATTCGGTTAGACTGGAGGTCAGCCACAATTTAGTTGAGAGAACACTTGGCACGGGACTACTATAAAGGGTAGATAGATGAGACTGTCGAAGACGATGGTGTTTAGATGCATGTATTAAAGAATCATCTTCTTTTCTCTAGGTACTGTGTGGTGTGGCGACGGGCGCTCAGCTACTGCGCGCTCCAGCGACCTGGGGCTGTTCTTCTTCACGGACACCTGCTGCCGCCAGCACGATGCCTGCAAGCTGTACATCAAGGCCGGGGAGACCAAGTACGGACTCACTAACACTGGACTGTTCACCAGGTAAGACTGGACACCTTGATCTCTCCAGGCACGGTCTTTTCTTCTTCATTGGTACCTCACGACGCCTGCAAGCTCTACATTAGTGTCGAGAGACTAAGTACGGGCCCTTTAACTGTCCGGCCGTTTACTAGGACTGTTTCGTGACTGTTTACTAGGTGAGAATGGAAAGCATTTTGATTTTGTTTCTGTTTTGACATAGAATATTTAGAATCATGTTGAAGAAAATGAACGTGAGGGAACCAGCATGTCGTAGAACCAAAGATGGTATTTCGACCGCATGTGACATGTACCGATTTGCATTGGAACTGTGTGGCTAACGGCCTACTGCTTCCTTTAGGAGAGGTCTGTGCCTGCAAAGAGAATACCATAGAATATAGTACAAGCCAAGGTAACATCATTGGTTGGTCCGTACACGCGTGGCTTATACATATTTTTTTTTTTAGCTATTCACATGTTAATTTGATACGCTGCTTAATAAGATAGAGAATGGTGGTAGCCCAGTGGTAACGGCCTCGACTTATGAGTTGTATGTAGTGGGTTCAGACCTAGGCAGGCGCTTTACTTTGTGTAATTTGATTCATCACCTCCGAAACGGTGAAGGAAAATATTGTGAGAAAATCGACATGTCATAGAACCAAAATTTCGTAGGCGTGTGACATCCACCAATCCGTTCTGGGCCTGCGTGGTGGATTACTACTCATTTCCTCTCCTAGAGAGGTCTACCTAGAGAGGTATGTTCCTACCGCTTGGAATTACATCTGTAAGTCCCAGTGGTATGAATATTATAAGGCTAATTATTATACCATTGTACTATTGATTTGATAAGAACAATGCAGACGGAAAGATGATAATCAAATTTTCCTATGGTGGGTGACGCAGTCATAAGTACTTTATTCTATACATATAATTTGACCTGTTCCACTTAGAAGTTCCTGCATAATTCCAATTTGTTATGCTCAGTTCGGCTTACATAGACATAAATCTGACAGATTTGTATATTGTCACACTCATTCACTGATGACCCATTGTCTCAAATGTCTCGTGGATGAGGTAACCATAATTTTAGCCACAAAATATCAAGACATTACGGAACCCATGGCATTAGACTTCATAATGGTCTTATGACCTTAATGCGATGATTTACAGATTTAGGCAAATAAAGTGTGTTTTGCGAAATATTTTTGGAAGAAGTGCAAAAGAGTAATGACCAGCAATCTTATATTGTCGCTTAGTGTCGAAAAGCGGACCATTTTGATTGCATTAGCTTATCTACTTGATTGGTATGTACTTGAACATAGTCGAGAGACAATGCTGCCGCCGAGCATGAGTCTTGGTTTTCTTTCTCGAGCTGGGCAGTGTTATCAGAAATTTCCATCTAGAATTTCTCAATGGCAGTCTTTCAATCCTGCTGATTACTTTTAGAGTCGCGCATGGAACATCCCGCGCCGTCGACTTGGGTTTGATCCTTACCTGATGTTGAGTTACCCATAAACTCCCTCGCTGTCCAGAAACTCCCGTCTACGGTGGCCGGGAATCGCCCTGCGACTCCCGAATGGCTGTGGCGTGAGGATGTCTTTTCCCTCACGCTTTCCGCCACCTGCCAACCGAAGCTGGCTGTTTCCCATTCCCTCTGACTGAACCAGGACCGGACGGGAAAGGTCGTCGCTGGCGATCACCTCCAGTCTCAATCTTAAATGTTGATTCTCAATGGCAGTGGAGTCTGAATGTGAGTCTAGTTAATGGAAAAAGGCTTGTCCCATTCTACGTTGATCCGAAAAATACCTGGAGAAGTATGGGTGTAGCTATAGGAGGGTCTTACCTTTTCGCTGTATAAAGATAACTCTGTTGATAGGTTTGTTTCAACGGTTATAAAATCAACAATCAATGCATTTATTTAATCGTCTCACGGCAATAAAAAATAAATAAATACTGATCGTTTTATTGCTGAACGAATTCAAGTCTTTGGCTGCCAATTACTTTCACTGCTGAACCTTGTACCGGCCATAGATTAGTAAAAAGCATAAAACCGCTATGACACCACTCGGGCGCATTCAACTTAAGAGCATTCATCCGTTAAAACTACGCAGAAGCCAAAATCAATGATTTCCGACGGACAATATAACAATAATGTGTTTAATTTCTAGATAAGATATTGACGTCATATTATTGGGAATTTCATAGTCTAGACAAAAAAACAAAAACATTTTCAAATGATCGTATAGTTTTCCCATTAGAACAGTTCTTATCCAAGCCGTTTTTAAAACTAGCGGTCGACGGTCTACGCAGATGCGAGATAGTAGTTAAACCGTGTATGGTAAACTTACAACATTTTACTTAAAAAAAATGATAACATTGACTAGTACATGGCGCAAAAAAAAACACGATTGCTGTAAGTTTTCATTCAAGAAAAGTAATCTCAAAACTGACATTTTTAGCCGTCTTTGGAGATATTAAACGTGTTAGTTTAGGATAATATATGAGGCATTTTTGTTTTTTTTTAGACTTATTAATTGAACGCATTTACGATCTATGACATGGTACAATAATTTTTTTAATAACTTATTTGTTTAGACTACAATTAATTATTTAATATCACTATATAATAGACGCGAAATCGCTTCAGCGCTTTGTACCGGCCGAGGTCTTTCAGATTTTTAGTCTTTCTATTCTACAGTGATACTAAATAATTAATTGTATTGTAGTGCACATTATTGTTATATTTTCCGTCGGAAATCATTGATTTTGGCTTCTGCGTGGTTTTAACGGATGAATGCTCTTAAACAATCAAGTAATTGAGTTTTTTGTAAGTAGATTTTCTTTTTTATTGAATATTGTAATAGAAATAACTAGTAACACCGTTGTGAATTCACAATGATAGAAAATAAATTAGATTGAAAGTGAAACTGTTTGCCAATAGTTTCCGGTAAGCACTATATTATGTAGTTCTCTCTACCAGTCTTCATGAAGTTTATTTATATTATAAGAAAATAAAGAAAGATAGATAGAAGGAAAATATGTTTATACAGCACAAACAAAAACACCCGACAACCATTCTATTCTATTATATTCTTTATTAATGGCAAGTAGAGCCGATGTTGACTATTCTGTCAATGTTCAAAGTATAGTGGAAAAGCAAGCGTGCAGAAAATGGAAAGGGACACACTACAGTTAAACTTGATGGTCAGTATTGGACCGAAACAAACAAAAAATAAAAACACGTAAATATTATAATTGTTAAAACATTAAACATAGGTAAACCAAAACAGAAAAATACAGACAGAGTATTTGGGGCTATGACTCATAATTTTATGTTATTGTGGCGGATGAAGATCATCATCGCCACAAGCAAGCAGTTCTGGAGAAGGATATGTTAAGAGGACGGGGTCATTGATTGGGAGAGGAATGTTAACAGGAGCCGGCTGTATAAGTCTAAAACGATGAAATAGCCTACCACCTATTTTAAGACCAATCACAAAAAAAAAAAAACAGAATAATCGGTCAAGCTGGTACGAAGGAGTGCGGCAACAAAGACCGTGACACAAGATTTTTATACATTAGAAGATAGCTTGACAGTTAGCGCTAAACTCAAGTTGTTAAAATTGCAGTAGGCTTAGTTGAAAGGCCTCAACGCCAATAGGACAACTAAGTAGGTAGTACTCGAGAAGAATCCATTGAGAAATATTGGCAGTAAACATAGATTTGGAAACTGTGACCTTATCGGGATTACTAAATGTTAGCTTTAACATGTCACCTGACCGTCAATTATATTTAAATAAACGCATTTTAGTGTGGGATGTTTCCTTCTTTATGTTACTTGGTGATAAGTATTTAAAATATGTTATGTTAATATTGGCTGGGTTTGTTTAAACCAATTTATTATTTATTTATTCTATTATGCATATATTAAACTTTTAAATATTTGTTACTTCAATAACAATAAATTTATTATTATCATTATCGAAACGAGTATCATTTTTGACTTCAGGTAGTAAAATTATTCGTTCATATTTTTTTTTGCGTTCAGGCTAGGTCCCTACCCTTCTATTGT
The DNA here is from genome assembly GCA_905147345.3 of Mythimna impura. Taxonomy (NCBI): domain Eukaryota; kingdom Metazoa; phylum Arthropoda; class Insecta; order Lepidoptera; family Noctuidae; genus Mythimna; species Mythimna impura. The sequence continues at coordinate 1,260,127 of LR990361.1, read as the reverse complement.
GGAAAAACGTATTCTATATAGTTTTCTACTATTATATTTGTATGCTGCTTTCTTATACAGTGATATTGATTGTGTCTTGGTCGGTCAAATCACTAAAAAGAACGGATTTCAATTTGATTTCACGACTTTGTATTCAACTCATTATATCCTTCCGTCTTCTGCAAAGCCTTCCACATCTCTCTCTTTTTTACCTTCTAATTTTGTAGAGTGCTCTCAAATTCTAAGTGACTGTAGTATTTTTTCTATTCGAGGAAGCCACACACATTTGGTTAGTGGGTCACATTGAGTGCGGCCACGCTCCGCCGACCATGTTGCGCTTGCGCATGTTCAAGGGCACTACAAGCGAACCCGTGCGTCGACCATATGTAATGTTGTTAGGCGATATAGTGGCGTGCGTTGCGTGCTCGCGTGTTAACTACCAGGAAGGTATGCAGTGGTGGTCAATGAACTGTGGCTGATGATTAGATTTTCTTCGTATCTTTGATGAGCTATAGACGTTGGTAAAGTTATCAAGGTGGGAAGTGATGTCTTACAACCAGCTGATGCTTAGTAACTTTATAACTGCGAAGTAGCAAATACATGGTTATTGACGTAAACAGATAAGTCAATTAACTTAATGACTAGTGCCTACAGCCTATAGACTCCCTGCAACGCAACTTCTTTATGTTTGTAAATGCTTCCATAATCTCGGTGTTTGCTTCGAAATTACTTGTAGTCTTTGAATGCACAATGGATACTGCAACAATGAATGGCAATGGTGTCAAAAATATATCTGGTACTAGTCTATCTAGAAGCACGCTTGCCTAGAAGCAAATGGATTTACTCGTGTCTTAAGGACCCTCAGGTTGTAGCCATCAGGAAAGACAGACACCGGCAGGGAATGCCACTCCTTAGTTGTACGCACAATGATGATGTGTTCCCAAACCGTTTCGTATAGAAGGGTGAGATTTTCACCATGTACCGGGGTGGCGTATCGCCATGCGTCGGAGGCCTGTTCTCCTGCAGTGGGAAGGCTGATTATCCTTTGAAGATTGGTAACAATGGCCTCTAGCCTAAGTTTCCCGGATCCACAAACGTAACATTAGGTACTTCACGTCGGCCCCTGTAATATTAAACGACCTGGGAAATGGCTCATCTTACTAATTACAACACAAATTAAAATAACACTAGAAACTTCCTTAAGCCTGTCAAAAATGACCAAATATGGCGGACACTGCTAATAGGTATGAGCTTCCTACATTAAAGATTTACCAATTAAACATACAGCTGTCTTGGACCTTATGTAGTATCAAATAAGGGTTATATTAGCTTCTGTATGTGAGTGTTTAAATTAGTATGGAACGTTATAGTTGAGTGGGTAATATTGCCCAAGAGTGTCGACAAAGATGATTAAATTGAATTCATCGATTGGCTTGAAGGAGCTAGAAGAATATTGGCAATATTGTGCGAGTCGGTGTGACATACCTACAGGGTGATTGAGTGATTACTGTCATAAGGTTCTTTAACTTTTATAAATTTTTGTACTTTTTTTTTTGTAAATTTAGCGAAACAGTTTGGCACAATCAGCCATATAATGTTCCCACTGCTGGGACTCATGCCTCTTCTCTAGGAGAGGGAATGGACCGTAATCCACCACGCGGGCCCAGTGCGGGTTGGTGGATGTCACATGTCTTCGAATTTTTGGTTCTAGGACATGCCGGTTTAATCACGATATTTTCCTTTACCGTTTTGAACAGTGGTGGCCGAGTGGTAACGGCCCCGACTTATGAGTTGTAGGTCGCGGGTTCAAACCCAGCCAGGCGCATTACTTTGTGTAATTTATTTTCATCACCACCGCTCTCAAAACAATTTGGAGGTTACCTTTATATTATATTTTGGGCACGCCATAATTATGGCGGTAAGTCCCCTCTTTGAGGAGTGGCTGGAAAGGCAACACGGCGTCCTTACCTTCCGCATGACGCAGGTCCTCACCGGACATGGTAAGTTCGGGAGGTTCCTGCACCGGATTCGTGCGGAAGAAACGCCCGGGTGTCACCATTGTGTGAACCACCCGGAGGACACGGTGGAGCACACGGTGGGTGGAGGTGTGTCCTACTTGGGCAGAGCAACGCCGTGTCCTCGTGGGGGCGATCGGCGGCGGCAATCTCTCGCGCCGGGCCTTGGTACAGGCCATGGTCCGGAGCGAGGAGGAGTGGCAGGCGGTCGCCTCCTTCTGCGAAGCAGTAATGCTAACAAAGGAGGCGGCCGATCGCGTGAGGCAACGGTCCTCACGCCCCAATCGCCGCCGGGATTCCGATCCCGATTTCCGACCATCGTAGGCGCAGGCTTTCGGACGGCGAGCAATGGGTGGCTCGCCGTCCGACCGTCCGGTAACCGTCCGGATCGAACCCAAGTCGTCGACGGCGCATGCTGTTTCACGCGCGCCTCAAGGAGATGTCAGCAACTGTAGGGGCCTAGCAGGGTCGAAGCCTACTGGGGCCAAGGGTCTGATTCTGAAAGGAAGACTCGGCACTGGTACGAAAGGCAACAAAGGTACAGGAGTGGGTTTTTAGTCAGTAAAAGTCTGACACTATTTCCCGCCCCGCCCAAGGGCGGGGGATGTCATAAGATGATTTTCCCACCGAAAAAAAAAACCTTTATATTATATTTGCATAATTTAAGATACTGCAAAGATATAGATAAATTGGATTATTTAACAACCAATTTTTTCCAGGCTTTAGATAGGTACGTTTGTGTCGAAATGAACTCGTTTTTTCTTCTTCTATAATTGGAGTATATTTATTGCATAGGTATTTAATACCTGGAAAATATTTTGCAAATAAATTTTTCCCGTTATCTCCGTAAACCCATTGCTGGCTAAGGTATACAGCATACAATGCGGGGTTAATGTGGAACCCAAGTTGTTAATACTAAACAAAACATACAACAACATAATTATGATAATTTTAGTTTCGGTTTACTGTAAAGTCTACTGAATTCAGGGTTGCGAAATTGTTTAAAAATTCACGGCGGTCTTGGGATGCAAAGGGCATCTAAAGGAACATGTCTTTTAGTCAGTGAAAGTCTGACATTCCCTCTCACTCTAACCAGGGCTGGAAGAGTTATTTAATAAATTTCAATGTAAAAAATTCAACCGAATTGAGAATCTCCTTTTTTTGAAGTCGGTTAAAAAGTCAACAGCATTAAGAGTATATTATGTAGTACCTAACGAGATACGACTGGTTGCTTCGCAGTCACTGACACAACCGCCTTAGCAACTGGTTGCTAATTCATTGTTACAACTGTGCGTTTTCATTATCAGCTGTTGGGAAATTGCACACGCAGAAATGTATATGAATATTATGTGCAATATCGCCTACACTGGTTAAGGGGGGTTTTTCTCCAACATGTTATTGAAATAATGTACACACTTAAATTTACTAGAAAATTATGTTACAATCATAATCCAAGCACTAAAATTTACTTAAATTCACTTGGGTAGTAATTTTATAAAGAAATTAGTAGGCAAATAAAATGGGAATCGATGGACGTACACACAAACACTGACACAATCAAGATTTATCAAGAATTTAGTGTCGATTCAGTAGCCGATTCTGATCATACAACTTCCAGGATGTGCGTTTATTATGTCACATGACGTGTAGTGTATACAGATTGTTTTATTTATTTACTAGCTGTTGCCCGCGACTTCGTCTACGTTAAGTTGGTAAAACTGTACAATCATTCTGTGCTTGCAATTCATTCTGAAAGCATCGTAATTATTTATTGTACTTTCACATAAAACTGTTAAAGGCATCGAGATATAAGTACTAACGTACTAGAGAAGACACCGTAAATTCCTACTTTGTCTCGTTCAACTGCGGCGATCGCGCCGCACTTAGTCGAAGAAAACGCGTAATTGCCGTGATTTACATTGCGCTTAAGACCTTTTGGCCGAGAATAAATACACTTCCGCAGCAAATCTAGCGCTGTGGTAAATTAGTTACGGTTTAGACGAATTGTTATTATTTTAGCGCTGCAGCGAACTAAAGATTCAAATTACGAAAATAGGACAATTCAGTTATTTGACGTAGCTTCTCTAGTACGTTAGTACTTATATCTCGATGGTTAAAGGCAAAAACGCCAATTACCTTCAGGATACATGTTATGTACTCGTCCAGATCCAGATGTATGAACGTCAATGAATAGAAAGAGTATGTAAGGGTCGTAGCAGTTGGAATTTCTGCCTACCCCAAGGGAAAAGGCACTAGTTTATGTATGTTTCTGGTTTATGTTCCGGTAAAACAACATTGTCACAGTGAGCACGTCATAATCGCAGCGGTAATGCCTGTCTTTGAGGAGTGGCTACAGAGGCGTCACGGCATCCTCTCTTTGTGCAGGACTCACCGGATGTGGGTGTTTCGGGAGGTATCTGTATCGAATTCAGCGAAAAGAAACACTCTAGTCTCACCATTGTGCGGATCGCCCGGAGAATACGATGGAACTTACGGTGGAAGTCAGTCCCGCTTGGTAGGAGCGCCGGCGCCGCCGTGTCCTCATGGAGGCGATTAGTGGAAAAAATGACAACCAGTAGCCTCCTTCAGTGAAGCACTACGATCGAAGAAGGTGGCTGAAACTATGAAGGATGATGAGGGAAGTGATGCTCCAGGTGTTGAAAGCCGCAGGGCGATTGTGGTGGAGCCGTCCGGTCATCTGGTCAAAGCAATCCTGAATCGACGACGCGTAGTAACCTACGCGCGACTCATAATGATGTCAGCAAATGGATAGGGCCCTCTAGGGCCAATGTCTGCTAAGGCTGCGAGATTGTTCGAAAGAGTTACCTCCTGTAAAATTTTCGCCTCAATAATGTTTCACTGAAGAGTTTAAGCCGTCAGACAGCTTTGGTAGAGGTAAACGAAGGAACATAATCGGACACCGACCTTCAGCTTTTTTTTTTTTAGGTTTATTTTTTTATTTTTTTTTATTTTTTTTTATAGGTGGGAAAATCATCTTATGACAAATCCCGCTCTTGGGCGGAGCGGGAGATAGTGTCAGACTTTTACTGACTAAAAACCCACTCCTGTTCCTTCTTTGCCTTCATCCCGGGGCCCCGGGCTTCGCTTTCACACTACTCGTGGCCCCAGTAGGCTTCGGCCCTACTGGGCTCCTACGATTTGCTGACATCTCCCTGAGGCGCGCGTGGAACAATACGCGCCGTCGACGACTTGGGCTCGGTCCGGACAGTTACCGGACGGTCGGACGGCGAGCCACCCATTACTCGCCGTCCGCAAGCCCGCGCCTACGGTGGCCGGAAATCGGAATCGGAATCCCGGCGGCGGTTAGGGCGTGAGGACCGTTGCCTCACGCGATCGGCCGCCTCCTTTGCTAGCATTACTGCTTCGCAGAAGGAGGCGACCGCCTGCCACTCCTCCTCACTCCGGCCCATGGCCTGTACCAATGCCCGGCGCGAGAGATCACTGCCGCCGATCGCCCCCACGAGGACACGGCGTTGCTCTGCCCAGGCGGGGCACACCTCTACCGTATGCTCCACCGTGTCCTCCGGACGGTCCACACAATGGTGGCACCCAGGCGTTTCTTCCGCACGAATTCGGTGTAGGAACCTCCCGAACTTACCATGTCCGGTGAGGACCTGCGTCATGCGGTAGGTAAGGACGCCATGTGGTCTTTCCAGCCACTCCCCAAAGAGGGGACTTACCGACCTTTAGCTGGATAACGTTTGCACTGATGGTGCAAAGTCAAAAAGCCAGTGAATCCAAAAATTACCATCATCATCAACTATCTTCCTCCACAACAGTACTTATGAAGAATTTGCGAGAGCATGCTTGAATTGATTGTTGCAGCTTGATCATTTGGGGCGTAAAAATTACTTGTTCATTTACCTAGGATTTTTTGGTGTGTAGGTATTTGACTGACGTCCTCGTATATCAGACAAATGTTATTCCATAGTGGGAACTACCCTATGAAGAGTCTCCAACTTTTGAATGAATTTCGGTGAAATCTTGAACGCGTGTATCCCTGTCCAATCGAACTCGCATATTGATGGCCAAACCGAGAGGTCACTGACGCCGATTGCCTCTATGAAGACACGGCGGTATACCCAAGCAGGATAGACGGATAGACCTCCACCGCATGCTACAACGGGTCCTCCGGGCGATTTGTAAAATGGTAATATCAGAGTACTTCCAACCGAATCCGGAACAGAAACCGCGTGAAACACCCTCAACAGTCCTGAGCTTGTGTATCCATAAAACAATGAAATTCCGGTAAACAAATGTAGCAGCCGATTAGTGTTATCCCTGAGACTGGCCTCCCTCAGAGGGTTGTTCCAGTGTTGGTCACCACTCACTGCAAGGAGTTAACGTACGGATGTCGACGTAAGGCTGCAAGGAATCTGAGATACATCATACGTTGTCGAACTGTGATCAGGAACGCAAACCTTTCGACCTAGTTTTATATGAAGCAGTGACTGCTAATAATTAAACACACCATTATTAGGCCGCAAGGTGCCATCATCCCGGAGGACACAGTGGAGCACACAGAGGTGTGTGTTGGCCTCGTGGAGGCAATCGGCGTCAGTCACCTCTCGCGCCGGGCCTTGTGACTTTGGGCTATGGTCCAGAGCGAGGAGGACTGGCAGACGGTCGCCTCCTTCTGCAAAGCCGTAATGCTAGTGAAGGAGGAGGCCGCACGCGTGAGGGAACGAACGTCCTCACGCCGAGCCGAGATTCTGACCCCGACGACCAGCCACGGTAGACGCGGGCTTGCGGACATCCAGCAATCGGTCGTCCACAGCCGTCCGGCCGTCCGGTAATTGACCGGACCGAGCCCAGTCGTCAACAGCGCGTAGTGATCCACGCGCTCCTCAAAGAGATGTCGCAAAGGGCAACTGAAGGACACAGGTGTGGTTTTAGTCAGTAAAAGTTTGACACGCCTTCCCGCTCCAACCAGAGTGGGAGAAGTCTTGGATGACTTCCACCCTTAAAAAAATAAAAATAAAGGTGCCATCATTATCATTATCATTTCAGCCGAAAGACGTCCACTGTTGGACATAGGCCTCCCCAAGTGTCACCATAATTACCGGTCCTGTGCGTCTCGCATTCATCGGATTCCCGCGACCCTCACCATGTCATCGGTCCACCTGGGGGCCTTCAAACGCAAGGTGCCATGCTACCCCTTCCGAAAATTTGGCCATGTTATTTTAAAGTCAATAATTAAATACATATAAGTATTTACTTTAATCGCCTTTGGTTGGTATACAATAAAACTGTCTGCAAACTTGGGCGATGGTCATTCTTCCGCCACTCAGAAAATTACGTAAAATACACAATGCCATCTATCAAATATGACGTTCAACTATCATTGTCATCATTATTTCTACTTTCAGTCTTTAGATGGCGTTGCGAGTATCAGAATTGCGTGTGGCATATTTACATTTTAGTACGTGATTTTACTCGCCGCTTTGATTTTATTATGTGTTTTGATTAGTTTTTACAAAATATTTAGAAGATATCGAATAGAAATGTCAATTTTATTTTGAAAAAATGGTAAAAGTTATTTTATTACAAAAAAGAAGATAAAATAATGACAAAATTTTTAACTATAGCTGGGGATCGAACGTGGCAAATGTCGTTCAATGTCGACATTTTGGATTATTGCTCACCCCCCATAGCAAATAGCGTGATAATATGTAGCCTAACAGTTGACCCGGCCTATAAGGATTATGTATGCAAAATTTGAACAGGATTGGTTCAGTAGTTTTTTCGCCAACTAATACCAACGCTCCACCATTTTACTGTTTTATTATATGTATATAGATTAAAACTTCATGCAACACAAAGGTACAAAGGCGGACTTAATGCCTTAGGCATTCTCTACCAGTCAACCAAGGGTAGTGAAGAGAAAACATGGCAGGTGCATAAAAAAAAGAAAAGATTAATAAGAAAACAAGTGAACAAATGTATATTTATAAAATAAACATATCTATATATTATTGTTTCTTGATTTATTCATGATTGATCCAGTTTGGTCAGAATAATGCAAAAGTTTCACTTTTTGTTATATAAGTAATTTCAGATAATTGAAACTGCAATATTAAAACCTAATATTGTGTTATTAGTTATAGTTTTTAGTGACCGACCGAAACACGAAACAGAAACCGTAACCGAATGTTCCGCTCCTGTTCCAGTTTCGGCCGGAAACTGACGTGATGACAGAAAAACTGTAAAAAAGTAAAAAGAAAATTACGATAAAGTTATTCCTAACTATATTTCGACATAGGTACTCATGCTTAATTATGTAGATGTTATGTAGGTAACTTTAATAAAATAATCAACTTAAATAATCGACGCATAGCATAGCATATAACATAATCAGCCTTTTAATGTTCCCACTGCTGGGACTCAGGCCTCCTCTCTAGGAGAGGGAGTGGGCCGTAATCCACCACGCGGGCCCAGTGCGGGTTGGTGGATGTTACATGTCTTCGAATTTTTTGGTTCTAGGACGTGCCGGTTTCCTCACGATGTTTTCCTTGACTGTTTTGAGAGCAGTGGTGATGAAATAAATTACACAAAGTAATGCGCCTGGCTGGGTTTGAACCCGCGACCTACAACTCGTAAGTCGGGGCCGTCACCACTCGGCCACCACTGCTCACAATAATCGACGATTACATAAAAATTGTAACATAAATAGACGAACTAATTAGTCAGGTTTTATATATATATCACAACCAAAGACGTCAGCTAAATTCGGCACCTTTTTGGCGGAAATTGAAACTCGAGCCCAAACCAGTTTATTGGCCAAAACTGGCCGATACCAGAACTGTCCCCCTAGCCAAGTTACAATCATTTCGTAAGCGCCGAACGCTTTGAGTAGGCCACGCCTCCGATTTCTTTGTTCTGACCACGTGACTGAGCGTTGAGATGACGTCAGAACGAAGGAATCGGAGGCGTGGCCTACTCGAGGCGTTCGGCGCGAACGATACGATTGTAACTTGGCTAGGGGGGCTGTACCTTTGGTTGGTCTCTAATACGCAGTTTCTGCAAAGGAAATGAGTGATAGAATCTTTTTTTATTTTATTTTATTAATGATAGTCTCGCGTTTGACCACCATCTCACCTGATGGTAAGCGATGATGTGGTCGTGTGGTCGACGATGGAGCACGCTTGCCTAGAAGTAGCCTATTCACTCTTAACTTAAAGACCCCTAAGTTGTAGGTATCAGGAAACACAGACTCCGGCAAGGAATTGCACTCCTTGGCTGTCCGCATAACAAATGTGTTCTCATAACGCTTTGTGCGTAATCTCTATAGGTACCTACGCGTCAATGTGACCACTACCAATATTCCTCAATATTTATAGCCTGCAAAGAAAGGTTATTCAAGCCACAAATTAAAGCAACCTTTTCCAATCACTCTACTATAAGCAGTTAATTAACCATCATACACTTACACGCTTATACAACGCCACTTCCCGAGGTGTCGCGAGAGTAGCACTAAGTGGGTTCACAAAGAGCTGCGCTTGCGCAATCTTGTGTAACTGACGGAAGTTAAATAACAGATAATTGTTAACGTTACCGCTATTGTGGCTTTTGAACTGTAGACGAATTGTCATAATAGTTGATTGAGGTACAGTAGGACGCACGTCAGAGGTCGAAGGTGTTAAGTACAGTTCTCTTCTGATTCTATTGTAACGTACGCTACCTGCTCAATTATTAGGATTGTTTGAAAGAGTGACACCGGCCCAGGAACGCAAAAGGCAACTAAAGAAACACAAGTGGGTTTTATAGTTAGTAAAAGTCAGACACTCTTTCTGGCTCTACCCAGAGAGAGAGAGAAGACGGGAGGTTTATTTAAGGACAACCAACAAAGCATACATAATATATGCTAAAGATTCAGTATTCTTACATTTTAAAGGCTGCCAAGGCATGCATTGAACATGGAAGGATATATGAACTAACGTATCTATTAACATTTTGTTCGTTAAGCCAACCAATAAAAATATGACAACAAAAACAAATTCCAAATATTTAAACATTTTACAAATTCTGAACTGACATAAAGTAAGTGAAAAAGGACAAAACTATCTTTTCACTCAGGTATGATGACTTCCCGCATCTTCCCGCTAAAGAAAAAGGCCTGCTCAACGAGTGTTACCTGTGACATTTTTTTTTTCGCTGGGTTTATCATCCAATGACATCCCCACTCTTGGACGGAGCGAGAGGGTGTTTCAGACTTTTACTGACTAAAAACCTACTCCTGTTTCTTCGTTGTCATTGTTCATACCAGGGCCGAGTCTTCCTTTCGGTAGCAGACCCTTGGCCCCAGTAGGCTTCGACCCTGCTGGGCCCCTACGGTTTGCTGACATCTCCTTGAGGCGAGGTCCAGTAGGCGCCGTTGACGACTATCTGGGCTCACCTGTGACATTTGGTCGATTGAATCTGATTTTTATTTTATTTATTTTATTTTTCACATTTTAGGAAAGCTTACAGACTAATAACAACATAATGACAATGGTAAATAACTAAATTGCTAATTACAAGCTTCCACATATATAATGACAAAAAAAAATATTTAAAGTTGGTCCCACAATACCTTAAACTGTTAGTAAATTAATTTAAACAAACAATAATAATATAAATTTCAGGTGCAAATAGGTGCTAGTTGCTCAAAAAATGGCTTTGCTAATAGCTTCCTAACTGTGCTCGCGTTGGTGCAAAATAGGTCAATACCAGGTTCACATGAAATCCTGTTAAAAAATTTTAATGGCCATAAAGGACACAACTAGACACAAATTCCTTTTATAAATGAGATATGGCACGGTTGGTTGAGCGATTGGCTGCTGCGTTTCGTGAGTTTTTTTCCCACGCAAAACAAATATATGTTTGGCCTACAGATAGTTGTTCCGGGTATGTGAGACTACGTTTATTTGTTGTGAGCGCACCTACTAAACAGGAGTAATTCCTAGGAGGGCCAACGTTATTTAAAAATACCTGTGCAAGTGCGAGTCGGACTTGCGCGCTGGGGTGTTCCGTAAAAACTTAACTACTAACGTAAATAGTTCAATTCCCGAACGGAGTCTCGAAATATTTCCGAATCGAAAAAACAATTTGCCTTGCTTTATGCCAAATTTTAGGATTCTGGGTCAATGGGAAGTACCCTATGAAATTTGATTCCCTTGAGAGTGTCGAAATATACGTTTATTGCGATTTAAATGGCCGTATCTTCTTTTTTTTTCGTCAACTTAAAAGTTTGATTTTTTCACAGGTTCAAGGGACCGTAGACCTGAGTATATGGTTTTAATTTCAACTCGATACTTCCTCGCGTTTCCGAGATAAAGGGTCTTGACAGACAGACTGACGGACAACAAAGTGATCCTATAAGGGTTTCGTTTTTTCCTTTTGAGGTACGGAACCCTAAAAAAATATATTTTTGAACAACCGATCATCATCTTCCTGGTCTAGTATTCTGTTACCTGTTTGTGATTGGCGCAACAATTTTCTTCATCTGATAAGCATCACGTTATTATTCATTAAGTCATTCCTTGCACCGTAACGCCACCCTTTTCTTTCCATCTCCATCCATCCATACACATCTTTGAAACTACTAACTTCACTTAAAATAGCACTTCCTGATGTGAAGAGCACTTACTCAGTATTGCAATTTGGAATTGTTCAATGTTACGGTCAACGACTGCAAAGTTTAGATATATGTACTAGCCCCGCTTATGCAAGCTCCATTTTGTATCTCCTCCGTGTGATCAGATCACAGACATTCATCAATTGATAGTTATGAAAGTTTGATAAACATTTTTATCTAGTTTTTATTTCACTTCTTCAATTTCCCTGTATTATTTAGAAAGTTATGTTATTTATAGTTTATAATTGCCTCGTTGGTTTCGTGCTGCTGAGCGTGGGGTCTTTGGTCCGATTCCCGGGTCGGAAAAAAGTTCTATTGGGTTTTTCTAATAGAGATTACTCTGTAACAGCCCGGAGTTCGGAAGTAGGTGGTGTGTGCTAGTAGTACCTAAACGAATAATTTTGCTTTTTGATATTAGTTTAAATGAAAATATAAACTCCAAATTATGTGTGATACCACATTTGGTCTGTATTTTTCATCTATACTAATATTATAAAGAGGTAAAGTTTGTTTTTTTAACCGACTTCAAAAAGGAGAAGGTTATATGTTCGATTGAATGTGTATTTTTTTTATGTATGTTCACCGATTTCTCGGTCAATTGTGGACCGATTTTCAATTATTAATTTTTTTATTGGAATGTTATATTTCCGAGTTGGTCCCATAGAAATATTGTTATGATATGATCATGAACTTCGAAGATATGGAACAGAACTCCTCATAGGATCACAGCAGAACCGTCGTAACAAGTAAAATTGCTTTGTTTATACGTGTAGTTGATGACTGACTGAAAGTAGAGGGGGAATATATCGAACTGATCTGATGATGAAGCCTGAAGTTAGGCACCGGAACTCTGTAATAAATTAATGTAATATAACCGTGTTTGGGATTATTAGAATTGTCATGAGATGCGCTCTGGCTATAAGGTATTTAAGTTTGGCTGAGGGGTACTTTTTAGTGGTGGTACCATAACTAAAAAGTGTAAAGTAAAAAAATTTTACCAAAAAAAAATACAACCGACTTCAAAGTAAAAAGAAAAACACTAAAAAGTGCAAAATAACTTTAATTTCGAAAGTCGGTGGGGAAGCTAGTGAAACATAATATACGGCACTTTATCTTTTCGTCCATCAATTACTGATAAATAAGTTGGTAGATTTTTTTTCACAATAACATTGCTTATTTATATGTATGTATCTAAGTATGTATTAATTATTGTATCTACTTATTTCTTTTCTGTTTGTTTCCTATTAAGTTGCACCTGCCATGTCATGTTTCTGCACCACCCTAAGGTCGACTGGTAGAAAATGCCTATGGCATTAATTCCGCCTTTGTGCAGTACCTTTCACTTACTAGTAAATACATATAGTTTTAATAAAATAAATAAATAAATGCCTCATTATCTCAGTAGTGTAATTAGTATTCGTATAACTAATTACATCACAGCAAGCCGTGGAGCGGCACTAAACATCAGCATCATTAGATAAGCGCTTGCGCAAGTGATCGGCGCCGGCGCAAGGAGAAAGTTATGTAGGTACTACACGGTTGTTAGTAGGTACTTAGCGGGAGATATCGCTGAGCTTGACATATACCGGGTAAGCTGGAATGCGGACTAGCCATTTCTGTTCTGCCCCCCCTAGCCAAGTTACAACCGTTTCGTTTCGAGTCTCTTTTCGTTGATCGCCTTGAGTCGGCCAGGCCTCCTATTCCTTTGTTCTAACCACGTGACTGAGCGTTGAGATGACGTCAGAATAAAGGAATCGGAGGCGTGGCTACTCGAGGCGATCGACGAAAAGAAAATCAAAACGAAACGGTTGTATATTGGCTAGGGGGGCTGTTCTATTCTACTATATTTAGGTTTGAATCCATGAACGAACTATGATTATTACGTTCTTTGTTGAAACCTCTCTGGTCCGAATTCTAAGTCTTTTCGTTTATACCACGTACATCGAAGGACTGGAACAATTTGCCCGCTGCGGTCTTCCCGTCCGATTATAATTTAGGTGTCTTCAAGGCTAGAGTGAAAACTAGTGCGCATCACCATCAACGATTGCATCACTGCTTACCATCAGGTGGGAGCGCAGTCAAGTACTAGTTTATATCAATATATACTTGTATTACGCCGAAATCCGCTAGGTAATGCTAAAATGATATACATATTAGTCCTGTTCTTATTGGCTATTCAGAAGAATTTTCTTGAAACCACACTTCAATTATTATTTTACCTATTAATTCTGTAAGTTATTTCTGTGCGTTTTTTGTCGAATCGGTGTCCTTTCGATATTTCCTGTAGGCTAATTAAATAGCCAAACTAGAAACGTATACTTAGGATATGACATTGATTCATTTACATAATAAACCAGTAACGGATGTTGTTATATAATAAGGAATCAGATATCGTCAATGGGTTAATTATGTTGATATAATTAACCCATTGACGATATTATGAAGGTTGATAGATCGATTAAAAAAAGTATGAATATAAAAGGAGAAACTGACTGACTGAAATGTTAATACACAGCCAGAACTATTGGGCCTGAAATTTTCACGCACAAGGCTTTCTTTTACTATGTATGCAAGCAAGAAAAGGGGATTATTCGTTTGTAAGCAAATATTCCTTGATAAATGATAAATGATATTTATTTTGTAAATAGGTTTAAAAAAAAAACTTTTACACGTCAATTTTTTTTTTCGTCATTTTTAAACTAGATGAGGCCGGTGTTTCCTAGCTGACTACCCTGAGAAGAAACACCGAAACAAACTCAGGGGTCAAAGTCTCTTTTAAAGTCCATACAGTAAATATGTAATGGTCAAATCACATGAGAACCATGCAGATTTGTCTGAAATGGTCTTTTGAAGAAAGAACCTTACAGATTTGAGTGGACCTGTCCAGTCAGTGCAAGCATTTGTCAGTATTCGTAAAGCTCAACTCAGGACTACTAAGGAGCTCAACTACTTGACGAACAATACCAAGGAAAGGACATTTGGGTAGGCCGCAGAAAATACTCAAATTGCCAGACATACGTTAAAATTACTGAAAAGGAAAAAAAAGCAATCAACATAGTCCTCACGTTCACAATAATAAAAAGAAAAATATTGTTTACAATACTAAGTAAACATTGATGTCAAAAATTAATAGAGAAAGAGAAAAAAAAAAAAACAGTCTAATTGCAAAATAAAAATAATCTACAATATCAAATTGTAATAAATAATAATAATAAAAAAACAAAATTGAAATTAAAAACAAAAAAGAAAAAAAAAATAATAAGACAACAGTTGCAGTGCGTACTGGAGCAGGTCAATCCCAAGCCTTTTGGTCCTCAACATAGTCCTTTATAGTGTAAAAGGCCTTTTGGCAAAGTTTTCGCTTTACAAATAATTTGAATTTATTAAGGCTTAGTTGTTGAATATGACTAGGAAGTTTATTATAGAAGTGTATGCATTGGCATCTAAATGAGCCCCCTATTTTTTTTAGCCTGGTTGTAGGAACCACAAATTTGTGTTTGTTCCTAGTATTAAAATTATGAACATCACTGTATTTTTTAAACATGTTTATATTTTTATGTACATACAAAATATTCTCGTAAATATACTGTGAAGGTACAGTCATTATATTAATTTCTTTAAATTTATCTCTGAGGGAGTATCTGGGACTTAATTTATAAATCGAACGAATAGCCCTTTTTTGCAAAACAAAAATTGACTGTATTTCGGCGGCATTTCCCCACAGTAGAATACCGTACGACATGACACTATGGAAATAGCTAAAGTAAACTAAACGGGCAGTCTCTACATCAGTTAAATTTCGAATTTGTCTAACAGCGTATGCTGCAGAGCTAAGTTTTTTTGATAATTTGTCTATATGTGGGCCCCACTGAAGCTTAGCATCTAGAGTTATGCCCAAGAACACTGTATTATCTTCAGGACTCAACTCTTTACCTTTTATTAGCACACTAGTTTCTACTTGCCTAACATGAGGCATGGTAAACTTTATACATTTAGTTTTTTTTTCATTAAGTAGAAGGTTATTTACATCAAACCAGTGTACTATTTTTGAAAGTGTTATATTTATATCGTCAGTAACCGGCTGCTGACGTTTAAGTTTAAACAAAAGTGAAGTGTCGTCTGCAAACAACACTATGTTATGGTTATCGTCTATGAGGTAAGGTAAATCGTTTATATAAATAAGAAACAAAAATGGGCCAAGAATTGAGCCCTGGGGGACACCCATTTTTACTACAGATCCAGGAGATCTTTTTCCGTTTACATCAACTCTCTGAATCCTTTCACTCAGATATGATGTAAGAAGATCCAGGGAGGAGTTCCGGATTCCGTAATGGTGTAGTTTCCTGATTAATGTTTCATGGAGAACGCAATCGAAGGCCTTTGACAAATCGCAAAAAATGCCCAGGGCATCGCATTTGTCTTCCCATGCATTATAAATATGTCCTAAAAGTTCAACACCGGCATCGGTTGTTGAACGACCCCTTGTAAAACCAAATTGTTTGGTATGTAATAATTTATGTCTGTTAAAAAATCTTTGTAGTTGCTCTAAAATAAGTTTCTCAAATATTTTACTAAAAGTGGGTAGCACTGAAATGGGTCTGTAATTCGTGGGGTCAGATGTACTACCCGTTTTGAACAATGGAATTATTTTACTATTCTTCATTAGATCAGGAAACTCACCGCGATCAATACAATTATTAAAAATAAAAGCTAAAGAAGGAGCTATAATGTGGATTATAGACTTAACAACTTCCACAGAATTACCCCATAAATCTGCAGTCTTTTTTATATTCAGGGAGTTAAACGTCTTAAAAATATCTACATAAGTCACATGTTCGAAATTAAAATCAGAATCGCAAACTTTAACATTTTCTTTAAGCAGAGACTCTGCAGCAGTGGGTGACGAGTTCAGAGATTTTGTTGTCGATATGGGGATCTCTGAAAAGAAGTTCTCAAAAGCCGCGGCAACCTGTGAGTCCGATGTGATCACATTGTCATTAATTACAAGTTTATAGTCACTAGATGGTCTTGTAGACCTTCCAGTTTCACTATTTATAACATTCCAAGTAGTTTTAATTATATTATTACTGTTTTTAATTTTGGAACTTAAATAACGCGATTTCGCTACAGAACAATTTTTTTTAAATAATTTTGAATAATTTCGCACATATGAACTAAATTCAGCAGTATTAACAAGAACTCTTTCATCATACAATTCGTAAAGCCGAGTTCTACTTTTATGAATACCAGTGGTAGCCCATTCACAGAACGAAACGTTACTATTAACCGAAATAGTCTTAGGTATAAAAGTAGAATTAAATTGATTACAGTACATGTTAAAGAAACCTTCATATTGGTTATTGAGATCATCATATGTAGACAAGTCTGGTAAATTATTAATGAGTTTAGTTTTAAAAGTTTCTAAACGACTTGCAGTTTTAGGGTTAACAGTGATATTCTTTTTAGCGACTATGTTTGTTTGGTTTTGAAAAGTAATTAACTGTCCACAATGATCAGAATCTAATAAATTTATAATTTCTTTGTGAGTTGGTACAACATCCGTATAAATATTATCTATGCATGTGGCACTAGTAGGAGTTAATCTTGTGGGCTCCAAAAATAAGTTAACAAGATTGTAGGACTGAAATAGACTTAAAATTTTACTACGTAAACCTGAGTTTTCTAATAAATTAACATTAAAATCACCACAAGTGATTATGTACTTGTTTGAATTACAAATCTTGTGGAATACTTCATCCATTACCTTTTCAAAGCAGTCATACAATCCAGAAGGGGGTTTGTACACACTTAATATAATAAACTGCTCCAATGCTTGTGCCAATATATTCGAAACTTATGTTATTAAACTAATTTAACTTTTAATCAAACTAATGTTATTCAAAATTTCCCTTATAAAGAGTGATTAATATATTTGGATTGTTTAAAAATCTATCCCCAACAGGATAAAAGGGGGTTTGAGTTAATTAGTTTTTTTTTAGGTGTGAAATCATCTACTGACATCTCTCGCCCTTTTGGTGTCAGACTTTTACTGACTAAAACCCACTCTTGTTCCTTCTTTGCCTTTGTTCTAGGGCCCCGGTGTCCTCTTTCGCATCACCCATGGCTCTAGTAGGCTTCGACCCTGCTGGGCCCCTGGGCTGGCCGGTTTTGTGGACGACTTGGGCTCGGTCCGGACGGCTACCGGACGGTCGGACGGCGAGTTACCCATTGCTCGCCGTCCGCAAGCCAGCGCCTACGGTGGCTGAAAATCGGGATAGGGATCCCGGCGGCTGGGACGTGAGGGCCGTTCCCTCACGCGTGCGGCTTCCTCTTTTGCTAGCATTATTGCTTCGCAGAAAGTACGTAATTCATGCAAACGAAGTCACGGGAAAATGTATTATTACGAGCAGCTTTATCGCGGGTAGCTCTATTATCACGACGATAGACCGTGGTGAAACATTCAGTAACTGATTATCCACGGTGACTTTTTGAGTTTAGAGTTGAAAGTGTAATTAATTTGAAATGTTAAGCGGTGATGATTGATAAGTATTGCCAGACAATAGTTGGTGCTTAGTTTAACTATAATTACTTTGCCCTAGTATGTGTCCGCAGATAATATGAGAAACCCATCAATGCTGCAACTAACATGGGCAACTATTGGGCCAAGTAATTTGACAAGGCGTTTCCTACCATCATGGGTGAGCTGTGATGACTTAGTGGTCACGGCCCTGACTTACCCAGGGTTATTTGTAAAACACTGACAACCTGCCAGGACTCTGTTACTAACATCATAAACAACAACTTTTGTTCTATGACTTTTAATAATTTATCATATTTGGGTTCATCAGATTTTCATACAAAAATAAAAATATTTAAATTGAACGTTCTAAATATTACGAAGTCTATGCGAAGCAAGTGATAGTACAATAGCGGAGGGGAGCGGGGTTCGGGCGGCGGGGGTGCTTGATGCAGGTATAACAAAATACAGAGTTCAAATGTGTTAGATAGAACAACGAAATCTTGAAGATTTGTTTTGGTAAATGAATTATGTTTTGTAAAAAGTCATAGATCAAAAGTTGTTGTATAAGATGTTAGTAATACAGTCCTGTAAGAAAGTTAGTGTTTGAAAAATAACCCTGTATAAGCTCTAGGCAGGCGCTTTACTTTGTGTAATTTATTTCATCACCAATACTCTCAAAACAGTGAACCAAAAATTCGAATTTTTCGCGTCTGCCTATTTATCCGCTAACACCTCCAGAACTACGCAATGGTTTTTGATGCCGTTTTTACTAATGGAAAGAGCAATAATCGAGAAAAGTGTATGTGTATAATTTAGCCCCCCGTATGGAGACGAGCCGGATCACTAGTGTTATATAAATATGTATAAATCATTCCTTTTCCATTGCCTTCAGGTCCCACTGCAGCTGCGACTCCAAGTTCCGCGAGTGTCTCCGCAAGACGAACTCCTTGGTATCAGCTCAGATCGGCGTCACCTACTTCAACATCCTCGGGCCGCAGTGCTTCAGGAACACCCATCCCATCGTCAGGTGTGTCAGGAAGACCAGGTATGAGATCCTTGAGATTAAGAGCCTTCTTTAGGTGTCTCCCTTGTGGATGAAATGATTCAGGAATCAAGTATTGTATTTATTGGCACGCCATAATCATAGCGGTAAGTCCCCTCTTTGAGGAGTGACTGGAGAGGCGTCACGGCGTCCTCACTTTTCGCATGATGCAGGTCCTTACCAGACAAGTTAAGTTCGGGAGGTTCCTGCATCGGATTCAGGCGGAAGAAACACCTGGGTGTCACCACTGTGTGGACTGCCCTACATACTGCTGCTACAATGACACTAAAAAAAAATGCGGATACTGACGAGTCTTTAAAAAATGGAATGAAAAAGGGGAGGAGGAGCTTTATAGAAAATTAAAACTATAGTTCAATCTTAAAGTAGTACTGAATTTTGTTTGTTTAAAATCTCAGAACACGTCAAGTAGTAGTTAACATTAACTTGTAAATAATATATCATTTGTTTCAGTATATTGTATTTTAATTATCTCACAGGAGATATAAAAAGTAGAGCATGAATGAGGCTTGAATTCCTCACTTCAATTAGGTTTCTATATTAACTCCCTCGCAGTGCTCGGGAGTTAATTATATAAGTCCCTTGCTGGCATTCGGGATTAAAACTTAGAAACCTTCCTTTCGTTCGGAATTCAACATATCACCCGCTACTTTAAGACACTTTATCCACATAATCTACTATTTTACGCCGGGAGTATGTGCCCTTGGATAATTTTCACGCAGGTGAAGTCGTTGGCAGAAGTGTGTAATAAAATATTATGTTTTTTGTTCCCGCAGAATAACGGGTCAGAAATGCGAGGAATACGAGCTGGACTACACAAAACCTAGGATGTGGCAGTGGTTTGACAACGAGACCTTCTGAAAATCATCCAGGAAAGTAAAGAAGTTGTCAGTATCAATTCATGCGGGAGGAACTGCCATTTATAAATATTTGTGAAGAGTTTATGACGGGATATTTTTGACTAAAGTTCAGTAGCTGTTTTAATTATTCACAAATTGATTCCTAATGGTTATTGTAATGTAAAATTCTGTCTGTACAACTGGACAATATGTGGAATCATTGAAACAGGCGCGATTACGGTAAAATGGAACTGAGAATGTTATTACAGTGTTGACTACATCAGCGAAGCTTGCCGAATAGGATAACTCGATATATTTGCTGCTAAACAATAGATACATGGAATGAAAAACAAATGACTGGATTCTGTATCAAAAACGAAATACTAAACTTAACACTGGCTACCTACAAATCGTATATAGCCTAAAGAAAAAAAAAACATTTGTCTAGAAAAGCCACTGACTTGCAGCCACTGACCTCTACTATTTACCACACTGGACTGGTGACTGTCAAAGTGCTTTTGTGCCCGTTTGATATTCGCCATTTTGGCGCTGTCGGCTGTAGCGAGTGTCTGCGGTACTAAAATTAGTAATGTCGCGCTGTTTACAATATGCACATGACCCCATTTTACATAAGTTTTACATAATTCCTGGGCCTCAAGTCTGCTATTACAATAGTGTCAGAATGGTCTATCATTGACTTCATAATTGTTGATTTTGACAAGTTTGGTAATCTACTAATATAATGGCGTCATTGTGACTTTCCAATGGTCAAACACTGTCACTCCATTGAAAGAAATGGCATAAAATGGTAATCTCGTACCTAATGACAAATTAATGTCTGACGTACTTATGCGATTATCTGCTAAAATTTTGACAGTTCCTTCGATCAGTGTCCTACCATTAGAACGTCGTCGTTGTACAGTCATTGCTTTTAATTTGTTACGAGACAGCTCGAAATTGTCATTCTACCACAATTCTATTACGAGACCAATGACTGACCAATGATCGACCGTTATGAATTTAGCAGACTACGAACTTTTAGCAAAATGACAATGGGATCGTGTTGGAATGACGAATTTATAAAAATAACAGACTTGGGGCCCTGAAGCAGGAATAACACACAATTCGAACGAAATTAATTCAAAATACAAAAATACTTCAGAGTACTGTACACTTCTCTGCAGCTATTTGCATTATACTTACGTCAAAATTAATTTTCTGGACGCTCGCGAGTGACGCTCAAATAGGCATAAAATATTAGCTGTCAAACATATGGAACAAAAGTAGAAGGGGAAAACTAGATGTATCAATATTTTGACAGCTGTCATTATTTCACGTCAATAGGTGAAATAGTGACAGTTGTCGAAATATTAAAGAAAAATAAAGAGACAAAAGTGTTTGAGAGCTTTGTCTGACTTCTAGTGGTTATTGTCTGTTAACATTCAGCCTTTTTGCTCTTGCCGTTTTTACAAAATACAAATGAATAGTGCAAATTCACTGTCATGCATTTTGTATGTTTTTATTTTAATAAAAATAAATTAAACAGTTACGTACTGTAAATATGTAGAATTAAGTTTTAATACCTATTTATTGCGTAAGAGACAATCCCATCCGTGAAAAGAAAGATTTATA
The DNA here is from genome assembly GCA_905147345.3 of Mythimna impura. Classification (NCBI taxonomy): domain Eukaryota; kingdom Metazoa; phylum Arthropoda; class Insecta; order Lepidoptera; family Noctuidae; genus Mythimna; species Mythimna impura. The sequence goes on along the minus strand of LR990361.1, from coordinate 1,238,445 downwards.
CTCAGTAAGCTAGTTTTTAAGATTTTTTTGTAGCAAAATAGATAATAATAATTTTGGAAATACAAGAATTGTTTTATTTTACATTGCCATATACCTTTTCCAGTAGGTTCCCGGCTACTGTAGCGCGGACTTGCGGATGACGACCAATGCGTAGCTCGTCGTCTGATCTGCCGGTAACGCCCGAGTCGACAGCGAGTTGTGTTCCAAAACCGAATGGGTAGTAGGGAGTAGGGCCATGTACGCTAGGGCTGCGGGGACCACCTCAAAAAAGGGGTCCCAAATAAAACAACAATTTATTTTTATATAATAAAACATCAGAATATATTTCGAAATTACATTTTACAACGGAGAAACAATTAATGACTGCACAATCATTTAAAAATAAGGTAAAATAAAATTAAGATTTTTTTTTGCTCAATACTGAGCGGCTCTAAACTGTTAACTTGATATTATTTTGTGCGTAAAATGTCTTCAGAAAATTGTGTATATCGGATATGTAATAATTAATAATATTATATTATAGTTCAAAATGATATTCCGATGAGACAGTCAATTGGCGATTTATATGATTATTACAATAATATTTTATTTAAAGTAGTTTTCTATAGAATGCGCGGTACACGGTTTTTTTAAGCATTTTTTTTTAGTTTATTTGCAAATAATTTCTGAAAAATTTGATACGTTATATTATATTAATAATGCATGTTCCTTATTGTAAATCTGCAGCAGGTACTTATATTGTTTTGATAATTTAAGCATAAGCAAAACTGTCCGATCTAATATTTGTTCTGGCATTTTCATAATAATTTATTTGCAAATAGACCAAACTCACAAGATTTCTTAAAACGTGTATATTTGTTCCAAAAAGGTAATATCTTACAAAATGACAGGTTTTTTTTTCTACCAGTAATAGATTTAAATTGCTGCATGGATAAATGTTTTTATCTAAAAAGTTTGTTTAATAATATACTGAATAATATTTTTATTATCTGATATTGTAAAAACATATTTGAAAAATATTTATTATTCTACAAAAAAATTTGGTGTTCCGTCAAGAAGTCTTTAAATCATCGTTTCTTATTTTTTGGTTTTTTACCATTTTTTAAGAATTTTTTCTAAATATTTTTTTTACAATATCAGATTACGATATCTTAAATATTAGATAATAACACATATAAAATCGAGAATAATATTTAAACACACATAAAATGACGTATTCACATGGAGACATCGACATTATAATATATTTTACTATTTAAATATAAAATTCTAAAGTAAGCTACGCCTACTAAAAATCTATGAAATATCTATGGGCCTATCAAATATATATATATTGCTTAACGTGGTCCGATGGGATTATTATAATTAGGCGTGAACCTAGTTAAGGTTAATAAGATTTACTACGAATTTATGGAACATGGAATGGTGGTCTCGCTTAAAATTTGATATTTTTCCCCGACCACGGATTATTATATTATTATTATTAGTGTATTGAAAAATGTCGTTTGATACACGTGGAAATTTGTCGCTGCAGCCCTCGGCTCAATAACACCCTCGCCAAGGCTCGGGTTAATGTCACCTCGGTTACAATGACAAACTTTCTTCACTCGTATCAAAATGTACTATTCTCTTAGCGTTCCCGCTAAACTCTAAGTACAAATTATGACAATGACGTTACCTGTCACACCACTTGTCACGTGACTTCTCCGCAGGTAATGTCATTACCATACATTTTGTAGGTACTTAGCGATTGGCGGGAACGCTACCTAACAGAAATGTCATTAGCAGTTAAAAAAAACCCAGCCATGCGTAATATTTTAGGTTTCCATTTTTATCAGAAATCTGCTGCTCAAATCAATCACTCTGGTAGGTGTTGTGTTTTAAGTAGGTAATTATGTCCGTAATTCCATGTTCCACATTCGTTCGACCCACGACTTGGGCTAAGAATGTCACTAAAGTGTCATTCTCGCACAAGTGTGAATAATATCGCAAAGCAAGCGAGGGACAGAGAAAGGGAACAGCAGTAGAATTAGATCCGCACTCCATTTTATAGTAAAACCATAGTTTCAATTACTCTGATGCTTCGTTCTTCAAACGCCATGCGTGAGAGTCAGAAAGGTCGTAATTGGTTGTTACTACTTTTTACTTTGTTGGTTTGCAGTGTAAGGCTCAGGTCTACTGGTCACGGACGCGTGGCTTCATAAACGCGTATGTATTCGTCATTATTCGCGACGACGCTGCCCCTTCGTCCACAGAATTCCAGAGTTTTGTATGAAAGCTTCACGCAGGCGTACACCAGGCGTATAATGACGAATACGCGTCTATGAAGCTACGCGTTCGTGGACAGTAAGCCTTAAGTCGCATTTGACTTAGCGCTTTATTACAACAATATTTTCCTTTCTAGACATCGAAGCCAAGCCAAGTAAATAAGCTTACCTCCTAATAAATGCTTTAACAAATATTTTTATAGAAACGTCAAACGGTACGATTCTTCTAATTCGCGATACCTTATTGTCGTTTCCCTGGATACAAGTTTGTCTCTTCTACACGAGTTTCCTTAGTTACATGTGGCTCCATTTCTTTTCACATGACTTTTTTATATTATAATCGATTGATTAGGAAAAAAATCTTGTACAAACTTCTTTGTGTTTGATTAATTTTAAGATGACATTTCACGGCATCACTTAAAATTTTGTCAAGATGTCTTATTTGACATTTAAACAAGCCTTTTTTACTGTCCATTCAACCGAATTTGACTTCTACTCCGCAGCCATAAGGATGGCATTTAAAGCAAAAAAGTGGTTATAACACCAACTATTTACTGCAGTTACCCTATGTCATGCCAACAAAGCAATAAAAGTGAAAATCGGTTGAACAGACAGTAAATTAAGTTTGTTTATTTTATATTTAATTTTATTTCGAATGGAGATATTGTGGTTGGATTTAGCAGTTTATAAAACACGAAGTAATCCGTACAAATAATTATAAAATTAGATACTAGTAATCAACTATCGTCGTACAAAATCTATTTTCTGCACAATGATGGGTTAATTTATATTTGATGAAGTTTATAAAAATGTACGTATCGTGTGATACGTGTACAGTTTAGTGATCTAGCTTCTAAGATTAACTAAACTCTACTGCTGATGTTAGGATGGGCCAGGATAGTCCAAGTGTGAGGCGAAATTGGTGTTTTTTTTTGGACCCTGGGGTTAAAAATATGTCCTAAGGTAAACGATTAGAAGCGTTAAAAACTTCCACGTTGGTTTTTATTTTATAAGGCTTGGTTTTTTGATCGACTGAGATCCTTTAAAATTGGCTGTCACATGCCATGTGTATGATGACAATTTTATTTAATTTTTTGATTTTCAGCCGATCAAAGTACCAAAATCCAAAAAACACTAATAATTACAATACTGAATTACAATTTAACATCAAGTAGAGAAGTTTAAAATACATCTAAATTACTTTAACGACTAATAATTCAATAATACTAATATAATTTTAAATATAATGTATAAACATACCTAGCACGCGCCATCTATGAAATCAATACGACACTAATAAAATAAGGCAAACAGGTATTACGGAGGGATCAAATAATTATGTTATTCCGAACATCAGGCACTCAAATTGAAATCATTTCCTTTAAAATAGCGTCGCTAAATCTAAGGCTAAGCATTTGAACTGAAGACAACATTCGTAAAAGTACTCTACTGAAATTTTTATCTGTATGTCAATTTTGAAATTTTGTGAGTATTTTGCGCATGTGCACATTATTGCGTGTGGTGTGCTTTCTTTGCGCATCTATTGAACTCAATTATTTGCATATTATGTGTATTTAATTGCGTGTTTGATTCGGTTGATATTATCGACTTTTTTCTGTACAAAGGGCGTTTAGTCCATTTTTGCGAAATTGTTTTTTTTTATACATTTTTATACTCAGTTTTTTACGCTCTCTTACCGTTATATTTGAAATTGCAATATAATTTAAAAGATCAAATTGGTCTTACTGCCCAACATTGCTTAAAACTCCAAAGCAAAGTTTCATAATTTTTTTACGTTTTTTGCTCGTTGCCAAAAGTATGTGATTTGGAGTTACGCCCTTTGTAGTTTAAAGAGTCGTTTTAATGTTATGATCTTCAGTTCTGATTGAAATTTATGTTGATTTCGTTTTGTAGTCTTCAGTCTACATGCTCTAAGTCCTAAGGCGTTCATTCTAAGGGAAAATAAAAACACTATATGGGTTTAAAAATAGCCTAAACATTTTAAGGAACATACTTTTTGTTTGTTTTCATAATATTTTTTGGCAATCTATTTTTTGGATGGACTCGTAATTTTTGTTTATTTTCTGTTTCTTATTTCATGTTTTTGAGTTCGCAATCTTGCTAATGTAATTATATTTTATTTTTTTCATGTTTTGGTGTTTTCATCCATTTTTTACCTCATGTAGCCTTTTTGTTCCTCTGCGGCTTGATGTTTTACTATGCCAGCAGTATTTGCCATGTCACTGGGCATTTCAACACTATTAAAATTTAATATCAGTTGTTCTGTATAAAGATGATAGCCACAAACATCTCCCTAACCTTTTCCCAACTAGCTTATGGTCGGTGTGTGTTTAGCTACAAATCTGCCTGCAGCTCAAAAATCTTTTTTTTTTTTAATACTTGTTTTATTAATGATACATAATTGCTTGTGTTTGATCACTATTTCACCTGATGATAAGTGTTGATGTGGTCAATCTAGCGTCTAAAGATAACTTCATCCCCCGAGATGTGTGTGAAGCAAAATAACCAGCTTCCATCGTTTTAGCTCAACAACATCTATGTATAAGCTACGCTAAGCGATTCGAACTAGCCTTGTTTGTCAGTTGATGACTGAGACCCAGCTTCTGGACCGAAAATTATCGGAATAACAATGTGACAATTTATCAAACGAACGTAAGTGCTTGTTTGAATTTTATACAGCCCATTGAGTTAGATTGTATTTAATCTGTGACGTGTCGATAATTACTTTCCAGAAACTGTGACAAAATCAATGACGTCACTCTACTTCTACCTATCTATGTACTCTCCACGATATAAACAAACAGATAGCCTTAATTAATTCGTTTCGCCAAATTTTGCAGCGGTGGACCCAAATATTTGTTAATATATTTATTATTCAGTTTATAAGTGAATCGTGAAAGTGAATACGATTTCTGAATTTGAAGTAGAAAAGTTACGATACTTATGAATTACAATGTGAAATGGTAAAAAGTCGTAAGTGCACTTACGCCTTTTTACGCGTATACTTATTGTGACAACAGAATACATTAAAAAGATATAAAATTAAAACAGTTTTCAATGATTTGACAGTAGACATTGATTATTATTTTACTTGCTTTAGGTATAAAATGTTAGTTAGTTTGGCTAAAAATAAAAAATAAAATATTTAAAATTACTTCAAATTATCGTTTATAGTTGCACAAATTTAAGTATTTTTATAATGGAATGGGTTACACTTAGTAGAAGATTATATAATGAATTTTGGTATTTAAATATTTTTTACAGTTAGTTACGATCACTATAATGTCTGATTCTTTGAATAAATGTACAGCGAATATTCATTCTTATATTTATGACTAGTTATACAATATCACATAAAACACATAAAAATTAAATAAAAATTATAACTTACATATAATTGTATTTTAAATATTTATGTTAAGTACATACAGTTTGCATAAAACAAATATTACATTTTTTCACATAAATATTTATATATTTGCTATAATTCAAACTCACACATATTGATTTAAATATAAAATGACATACATCTATACGAGTACAAACATTAATATTAGGAGACACACTGGGATCACAATGATATATTTAATGCCTAATCATTCATTAACTAATACTCAACAAGCCTCTCTAAACCTACTTTGAATAATACCATCGTTTACTAATATCAATACGATATTTTTTAAATTCTCTCCCAATTTTATCATTGAACTGAAAATCTAAAATCATTCTACTGAGTGTCGGGCGTTTAGTTTAGTTAAGCTCCGATAGATGGCGAATGGCTAAAACAGCTCTAATATATTATTATATATCGTTTCTCATCACCATCATCATCATCAACACAGTCGTCCCCCAAGCGTCGCTACAATGTCCGGTCTAGTGCGTCTTGCATCTTTCGGATTATCGCGACCCTCACCGGGTCATCAGTCCATCTTGTGAGAGGCAATGCTGCATCTTCCGGTACGCTATCAACACTTCAAAACTTTTCGACCTCATCGATCATCTGTTCTGCGAGCAGTATACCGTGTCCACTGTCGCTAAGTCTAGCGATTCTTTGGGATATGTATGTTGGTAACTTTGGTTCTCCTGTGGATATCTTCATTACTGGTTTGATCACACAAAGCATAGTATTTTATTGTTCTTTGTATGACTTTAGGCTCTTTTATAAAGCCTTTTGTGAGCGACGGTTTCAGTGGCATATACCATAATTATTGGCATAACGCAGTGGTATGTAGGGCGAGAAAATATCGCACAGCTTCCCGAACGCAGTTCAGCCGAGTGGAATACCATTGTTGATTTTTTCCTCGATGACTAACCTAACCTAACCTAACTGGACCATTTGTTCCAGGTAAATGTAATCGTCTAGAACTTCGAATAGAGTCTCTCATGTAGATTGATTTAGGTGCTGATTCACCATTACCGTGGAGTGTCTGGAGATTGTGAGTGAAGATGGACCAAATCCATCTTCATTTTAAAACTCACACTTTCGCAAGCTCTACTGAGATCATCAAGCATTGTACTGAGGTCCTTCGTAGTTTTAGCCACGAAATATCTAATGAAATATTGTAGGTTAATCGAAAGTGAGTGATGTAATTGACGTTGACGCCTCTAGATCAGAGACTGGACTTTAATGTCGAGTTCACAGCCGTATATAGGATTTTGTGGCTGTGAACAGTTTTGAAGAAAGGATACTTCCGTGCGTCACACCCCGCTACAGGAGGATAGATGTCGAGGTCTGGTCCTGAAGTCGGACTGACAACGTGGCGTTTCTGTACAAAGACTTGAGTTATAGGTAATCTTGGTTGAATCGAAGGCTCACACTTTAAAGCTAAGCAGATACGCAGACTATAATCTTCGGTCTTCTGTATAACCTGTCGCAGCGTATGTATGTGGTCTATGGTACCAAAACCTTTTCGGAATCCAGCTTGTTCGGGAGGCTTGAAATCTTCAAACCATGACAAAAGATGGCTCAGAAGTGACATGAGCTTGTAGTTCTTAAGCAGAGCATAATCGCCCTTCAAATAAACATAAACAACACTTTTTATAAACAATAATTATTAATTATGAGAAAAATGATTCAATTTATGAAACTAAGAATCACGAAATTGACGCCATCTACCGTCGCAATACTTACAACACCCATCACGCAAATACTTTAAACATTTATTTTTACTACCATTTATTTAAATTCAGTCCTCCAACATTAATATTTTGTTCACAAATTCATTAATCCATTTAATATTTATTTCTTTACCGCCGATCCGTCAACTTCCCGAAAGTTTATGTATTTTTACCCGATTTTCTGCATAGCATAGCAAGTTTAGTTTATTTAAGTATAGTCAGAAGCTCTAAAAGTATTAGGAGACTGATATATAACCTTCAATTTGTAGAATAATTAAACCAATAAGGATATAAATATTTATGTTGGTTTCTTTATTCTAGTATAAATATTACTTTAACTAAACGTAAACAGATGGCGTTGTTGTTTAACGCCATCTATCGACGAGAAGATTAAATACAAATATTCTAAAGGATTCACTGAATGTTATGGGTTAGGAGTTCCGCTACAAGGGGTGCTATGGGGTAGACAATAGTTTTACAGACATAGACGAGTTGTGGAGTAGACTGCATAAGATTTAAGTGTGAACTTGTAAACCAAAATGCTTTAATAGTTTTGCTTTAACCGATATATTTTCTTAATTTAAATAGAGGATAAAACTGTCAAGTCAAGAAATTCTTCACTTTAATTTTGCCATATCAATACAATTAACAGACTTCAAGATTTTCAAATAAATAATTAACATTTAACCGCCCACGTCTTATAATATATCCGACAAACACTCGCGGTTATTTCGCCAGGGTCGCACATCCACGTTCAAATACTCTATCACGTCAGCTCTTCTGTAACCTATGGGGATTGAAGAGCTAAACAAGATGGAGTACCCAGTCACTAACACACGACTCTGGCGAATAGGACACGAAAACACCCGTCGGACCGACACGACGCAAGCTGGTACGCTAGTATAAATAACTTTGAAAAAACAAATAACAGTTCACACTCCCCCCACACAGTCTACTTCACTTCTAGAAGGTGCCACGCATTCACGTGTAGGTGGCAGCACAGTCGAAGAACGGGAAGCAGGCGACGGACTCGGCGGCCGAGTGCTAGAGGACGTGCAGATTCTCACAGGACTTGGACTTGGAGTCCCGCGCCCATACGCGGCCTAGGAGGCCTCGGACCTAAGGACAAAAAAAAAACAATATTAAGAAAAACGATAGATTTAAGTAGTTCGAGAATATAATTTCTATTGTTTATCATTGGCCCGCATCTTCCCACGGTTGGGAAAACGCTATCCTTATGATTTGGAGCTTTCCGGGTCTAGTGAAAAAGTAGTGTTTCCAGCCTATTGTTCTTTTTAGGGTTCCGTGCCTCAAAAGGAAAAAATGGAAGCCTTACAGAATCACTTTGTTGTACCTCTGTCTGTCTGTCAAGACCCTTTATCTCGGGAACGCATAGAGGTATCGAGTTGAAATTAAAACCATATACTCAGGTCTGCGGTCCCTTAAAGCTGTGAATAAATCAAACTTCTGATTAAACAAAAAAAAAGATACAGCCGTTTTTGTCGAAAAAACGACACACTTAAGGGAATCAAAATCACAGGGTACTTCCCGTTGACCTAAAATCCTGAAATTTGGCATAAAGCAAGGTCTCATAGCACAAGTATAACTTTTTTTGCGATTTAGAAAAATCTTCGTAACTCAATTCGAGAATTGAAATGTTTTGAAATTGTTGTTGTTGTTGCCTTATCGTCAAACATCGCGTTTGATTGCGTTCTTGATCACGTTTTTGATTGCAATCTCGAAATTTGTAATAATATGCTGTGGATGCAAATCATATTCATATTCTGCAGCATATGATCTGAGTTCTCTTATAAAAGCGAAATAGCTTTCCTCTGTCTTGTCGGTCAATAGACAGTAAACGACTTTTTGGTTATAAAAAACAGCGAGCGGTTTTTATCACCGAATTTAGTATCTCGAGCCAAAAATCGTTCTTCTTCAACTAAAGTATATTCAGACGGTATTTTAACTTCACGTATAGTCTGCGGTTTTTTAGGCTTATCTTTTCTCCTGACACGATGAATTATTTGTCTCGAAGCATTTTTATTCGGCAGGCCAGATGCGCTTGTGCTGGGAATAGCTTACAAATCAGCTTGGATGATCTGTACAGGTCATCGAAGTAGCAGCCGCATCTCGTTTTAATTTATTTTTTATAGATTGCAACAATGAAACATTAGGAACATGCGAGTGTGCAGTCATATTTTTAATGACAGAATGCTCATTACCTGTTAAAAATTTGGTAGTCGTCATAGTATTTGAACACTACTTCCTTTGCTTAGGCACACAACACCAATAAAATTTGGCATTCTCACTTTTGTTGAAGCTAAGCTCATATCCACTAATAATAATCAGTATTTCATTACCGCGCTTCGATTTTTCTAGGATAACAGAGTCAGTCATTTTAACAATGACCAATTATATCGGGGAACTTTTCGACAACACTAAACGACTAACACTATAAAAATGCAAATTAATTACATTATATTTCTTGTCATTAGAATTTTTAATCTCCTCTCTTATGTATAGAACAGCAACCTCAAGCGCCTAAGATATTAATCATAGCACAAAAAAATCTTTCATTGCTGACAAACTTTAAACAGGCACTCCGCTTTTAAAGAAAAGTTAAAAGTGTTGGTATTATTATGAAAAATAAATCGCCAAAAGATTATTCGAAGTACGTAAGTTTCCTAAGTAACATAGCATCGCAGTAATAAGACGGCGATTGAACAAGACTTCGCAGTAAGATATTTTCGAAAGGTTTTCGAAGAAACAAACTTCGATGATACGGCTTTCGCACTGAGGTAGGTATTCCTCCACATATATTTCTTTTGCTGTGCCTGACAGAGCCTACGATTGTTTCTTGTGGCAAATGTTTACTACCTAAGCCTAAATTGTGGAATGCAATAAAGAATTGAGTATTGAATAAAATGTAAAATAAGGTTTCGTTCACTACTTTTCATTTGAAATGACCATTTAGGATCTATATAATCTACTAGCTGTTGCCCGCGACTTCGTCTGCGTTAAGTTCGTAAAACTGTACAATCATTCTGTGCTTGCAATTCATTCTGTAAGCATCGTAATTATTTATTGTACTTTCACATAAAACGGTTAAAGGTAAAAACGCAAATTACCTTCAGGATACATGTTATGTACTCGTCCAGATCCAGATGTATGAACGTCAATGAATAGAAAGAGTATGTAAGGGTCGTAGCAGTTGGCATTTCTGCCTACCCCAAGGGAAAAGGCACTAGTTTATGTATACAACATTGTCACAGTGAGCACGTCACAATCGCAGCGGTAATGCCTGTCTTTGAGGAGTGGCTACAGAGGCGTCACGGCATCCTCTCTTTGTGCAGGACTCACCGGATGTGGGTGTTTCGGGAGGTATCTGTATCGAATTCAGCGAAAAGAAACACTCGAGTATCACCATTGTGCGGATCGCCCGGAGAATACGATGGAGCTTACGGTGGAAGTCAGTCCCGCTTGGTAGGAACACCGGTGCCGCCGTGTCCTCATGGTGGCGATTAGTGGAAAAAATGCAAACCAGTAGCCTCCTTCAGTGAAGCACTACGATCGAAGAAGATGTCTGAAACTATGAGGGATGATGAGGGAAGTGATGCTCCAGGTGTTGAAAGCCGCAGGGCGATTGCGGTGGAGCCGTCCGGTCATCTGGTCAAAGCAATCCTGAATCGACGGCGCGTAGTAATCTACGCGCGACTCATAGAGATATCAGCAAATGGATAGAGCTCTCTAGGGCCAATGTCTGCTAAGGCTGCGAGATTGTTCGAAAGTTACCTCCTGTAAAATTTTCGCCTCAATAATGTTTCACTGAAGAGTTTAAGCCTTCAGACAGCTTTGGTAGAGGTAAACGAAGGAGCATAATCGGGACACCGACCTTCAGCTGGATAACGTGCACTGATAGTGCAAAGCCAAAAAGCCAGTGAATCCAAAAATTACCATCATCATCAACTATCTTCCTCCACAACAGTACTTATGAAGAATTTGCGAGAGCATGCTTGAATTGATTGTTGCAGCTTGATCATTTGAGGTCAAAATTACTTGTTCATTTACCTAGGATTTTTTGGTGTGTATTTGACTGACGTCCTCGTATATCAGACAAATGTTATTCCATAGTGGGAACTACCCTATGGAGAGTCTCCAACTTTTGAATGAATTTCGGTGAAATCTTGAACACGTGTATCCCCGTCCAATCGAACTCGCATATTGATGGCCAAACCGAGAGCTCACTGATGCCGATTGCCTCTATGAAGACACGGCGGTTCACCCAAGCAAGATAGACCTCCACCGCATGCTACAACGGGTCCTCCGGGCGATTCGCAAAATGGTAATATCAGAGTAGGTACTTCCAACCGAATCCGGAACAAAAACCGCGTGAAACACCCTCAACAGTCCTGAGCTTGTGTATACATAAAACAATGAAATTCCGGTAAACAAATGTAGCAGCCGATTAGTGTTATCCCAGAGACTGGCCTCCCTCAGAGGGTTGTTCCAGTGTTGGTCACCTCTCACTGCAAGGAGGTAACGTACGGATGTCGACGTAAGGCTGCAAGGAATCTGAGATACATCATACGTTGTCGAACTGTGATCAGGAACGCAAACCTTTCGACCCCGTTTTATATGAAGCAGTGACTGCTAATAATAAAACACACCATTATTAGGCCACAACGTGCCATCATCCCGGAGGACACAGAGGAGCACACAGAGGTGTGTGTTGTCCTCGTGGAGGCAATCGGCGTTAGTCACCTCTCGCGCCGGGCCTTGCGACTTTGGGTTATGGTCCAGAGCGAGGACGAATGGCAGGCGGTCGCCTCCTTCTGCAAAGCCGTAATGCTAGCGAAGGAGGAGGCCGCACGCGTGAGGGAACGAACGTCCTCACGCCGAGCCGAGATTCCGACCCCGACGACCAGCCACGGTAGACGCGGGCTTGCAGACATCCAGCAATGGGTCGTCCACAGCCGTCCGGCCGTCTGGTAATTGACCGGACCGAGCCCAGTCGTCAACAGCGCGTAGTGATCCACGCTCTCCTCAAAGAGGTGTCGCAAAGGGCAACTGAAGGACACAGGTGTGGTTTTAGTCAGTAAAAGTTTGACACGCCTTCCCGCTCCAACCAGAGTGGGAGAAGTCATTGGATGACTTCCACCCTAAGAAAAATAAAGGTGTCATCATTATCATTATCATTTCAGCCGAAAGACGTCTACTGTTGGACATAGGCCTCCCCAAGTGTCACCATAATTACCGGTCCTGTGCGTCTCGCATCCATCGGATTCCCGCGACCCTCACCAGGTCATCGGTCCACCTGGGGGCCTTCCAACGCAAGGTGCCATGCTACCCCTTCCGAAAATTTGGCCGTGTTATTTTAAAGTCAATAATTAAATACATATAAGTATTTACTGTTATCGCCTTTGGTTGGTATCCCTTGAATAATCACGGTCAATTAGCTTTTTACAATTAGGGGGAAAAAAGCAGTAGGATTAAAAATGCCTCCGTCTAACTCCAGTTTAACCATAACGGTTTTCGTCCAATTTTAAACAATAAAACTGTCAGCAAACTTGGGCGATGGTCATTCTTCCGCCACTCAGAAAATTATGTAAAATACACAATGCCATCTATCAAATATGAAGTTCAACTATCATTGTCATCATTATTTCTACTTTCAGTCTTTAGATGGCGCTGCAAATATCTGAATTGCGTGTGGTGCCATATTTACAACATTTTAGTACGTGATTTTACTCGCCGCTTTGATTTTATTATGTGTTTTGATTAGTTTTTACAAAATATTTAGAAGATATCGAATAGAAATGTCAATTTTATTTTAAAAAAATGGTAAAAGTTAGTTTATTACAAAAAAGAAGATAAAATAATGACAAAATTTTTAACTGTAGCTGAGGATCGAACTCGTGGCAAATGTCGTTCAATATCGACATTTTGCATTATTGCTCACCCCCCATAGCCAATAGCGTGATAATTTATAGCCTAAAAGTTGCCCTGACCTATCGGTTCAATAGTTTTTGCGCCAACTAATACCATCGCAAAATAATTTTACTGTTTTATTATATGTATATAGATTATTTAAAGTTGATTAGCAACTATTCTCACATTTTTTGTGACATCATGTGGGATATCAAGATAAGGGCTTTAAAGGAAAAGATTCCAAAAATGTACAACAAAGCTCTGACTAAACTAAAAAAAAATGCTATCAACTGCATCAGACTGCTTGAAAAGTGACTTGTTTGGAACTTTTCAGCTTTTTCTTACAGTTCGACAACTTAAAGTACATATTTATTATATTTTTATAATACACATACACACACACACACACACACACACACACATATATAATTATATAGATTACATATTTTGTTTCTAATATCGAGATTGTACTTATAGTAAATTATTCATTGAAACTGCTACAACATAGTGGTATGTTTACTTCCTTATTAATTATATAGGAAGTGAATGGTTTCCAGTTAACGGCTCAGCATTGCTCAATGTCTTGTAGATACCTGTCTACTAATTAAATAATACATTCTCTTTAGAAATACGTGCAATGATAATATTTAAAAAAATCATACACACAACAACACATACTCATACTACTTTGTAGTACAAAGTTAATTAAGCATGCGAATGTTTGTAATTTATTTATTACAGCTTGGAGGACATACAGCTTATATAGAAAAGAAAAAGTGATTAAAAAGAAAAACAATCATAGCTAGCCAATTACAAGTCTTCACGTATAGTCATCATCTTCCTGCCCTTGTCCCGTTTTGTTTGGGGGCGCAACACGTTTTTTTCTTCCATTCTGTCCTGTCACTCGTCACGCTATCACTAACTCCCTTTTCTTTCACATCACTTCTCACACAATCCATCCATCTTTTCTTTGGCCTCCCTCTCCCTCTCCATCCATCCACATATAAACTCATAACTCTTTTAGCAACATGCGTTTCATCCCTCCTCTTCACATGACCATACCAAGACAAACGATTCCCTTTCAACTTTTCAGTCACTGGTGCCACTTTCAAACTTCCCCTAATATACTCATTTTTCACATTATTAAATTAAACAGAATTTAACACAATGAACTTATTAAAACTAAATCAATCATCTTCAAGGTAAAAGTCTTTTAAGAACTTAGTGAGAGGCACGGGAGGAGGCCTCGGGGAGCACGCTTAGCCTTGGTCCCGGCTGGATAGTCAAGGATCAAGGATAGTCAAAAGTCAGGTAATGTAACAACAGTCTTGCCATAGAGTGTCATATCATATTACCGTGGTGTTACCCTAGCCTTGGTCCCGGCTGGATAGTCAAGGATCAAGGATAGTCAAAAATCAGCTAATGTAACAACAGTCTTGCCATAGAGTGTCATATCGTGTTACCCTGGTGTCACCCTATGTTTGCGTGTTTCATGTGAAAGATTGTTAACTATTTGAAATTAGGTTATTGCTGTGGATATAAATTGATCAGTCGTGTGGAAAGATAGGTCAGAACGACTCGTCTTGAGTTGCTTGCGCGGCGTGCTGTCAGCGACACCGAGGGGGTGGCGTGGCGGAGCTTGCGGGAGCTGCTGGGCTTGCTAGATCGGTAAGTACCTTGACGCTAGCGGAGAGCCTGGTGCGCTTGCGCGGCGTGCTGTTGGCGGACACAGAGGGGGGCGGTGCGGGCGGCGCGGGCGCCTCCGCCTCCAGCGGCGAGCGCGCGCGCCCGCGGGGCTTGCGGGAGCTGCTGCGCTTTCTGAAACACACGACATTGAGCTCAGCTCGTGGACGGATATCGTCATTTTCGGAAGTGTGAGGAGTGTCAACAAAAGTGTACGAGGCCCCAGAACTGTGTAGATTCACGACTAGCTTTGGCTTAGCCAGTTAGTCACAACTATCAGAAGCCTAGTCAGCTAATCTCGACTCGCTTCGAACTAGCCATGACTAGGTTGTGATGACGCAATTTATGTAGTTGACTAGTGTAGCATGTCTCACCTCACTCTCTCCGCGTGCTGTTGCTTCAGTCTGATCTGAGTGAGCAGCCCCACCAGCAGCTCGTCCACATTGTGGTTGATGCCCACTGATGTCTCTATGAACTTGCACTCGTACGAGGTGGCTAGGTTCTTGCCCTCTGGAAGGTTAAAAAATTACCACAATAATGTTAATAAAAAGGTGAAAGCTTGTGTTTGTATGTTAGTAACTTCTTCACGCTTAAACGGCTGCACAGATTTGGTACGAGGATAGCTTATATCGTGGATTAACTCATAGGATACTACTAACACATGGTACTAAATCCACATGGGCACAGCCGTTGGCAGAACCTCATCATCATCATCATCATCATTTCAGCCGAAAGACGTCCACTGTTGGACATAGGCCTCCCCCAAATGTCGCCACAATGATCGGTCCTGTGTGGCAGAACCTAGTTAAAAATAATACTTAAATACATAAGTATTTACGTGTACCGTAATATCTGGCTCGAGCTCATTTAAAAAAGGATGCCTGGATGAATTGCGGGGAAGCGATGTAGAAAATAATATTTTAACTGTGATTAACTACGCTAAAAATTATTAGGCCTAAAGCTTTTATCCTACAAATAAATGATTGTATCATAGACATCTATCAAGCCCCCAAACATAAAGTCCCTGTCTACATTTTCAACACTTTATTCGTCGGTTGGTATCACCTTAATTCTGAGTTTTTGTGACACAGTAATTTCGTATATCCTAGTGATACAGAGTTCCAATAACACGGGTCCAAATAATTATACTTTGAATCAGATTTAAATTAACTTTTGCGTTCAGTCAAGCGACTAATAAAGACGAGTTTAAAGGGAAATTAAACTGTGTGCGTCAGTGAACAATTCGCAGGATTACTGCTAGCGGAAGGAAGTGAGGCTGACCCGTTTTGATTGTGTATTCAACCGAGATATTATTATTATTGAGAAAGTGTTGAAATTGCTTTACGATTTTCCTTTTTAGGATTCCCTACCTGCCCTACCAACGGGACCCTATTTCGAAGTCTGTCAGTGGGCTGTATTGTCTCTCATAAACCGTAAGAGGTAGTTTTTTTTTATTGAGTGGGAAAATTATCTTATGACAAATCCCGCTCTTGGGCGGAGCGGGAGATAGTGTCAGACTTTTACTGACTAAAACCCACTCCTGTTCCTTCTTTGCCTTCGTCCCAGGGCCCAGGGTTTCACTTTCACACTACCCGTGGCCCCAGTAGGCTTCGACCCTGCTGGGCCCCTACAATTTGCTGACATCTCCCTGAGGAGCGCGTGGAACAGTACGCGCCGTCGACGACTTGGGCTCGGTCCGAACGGTTACCGGACGGTCGGACGGCGAGTCACCCATTGCTCGACGTCCGTAAGCCCGCGCCTACGGTGGCCGGAAATCAGGATCGGAATCCCGGCGGCGGTTGGGGCGTGAGGACCGTTGAATTTTTCAATGAATAAAAGCATAAGCATAGCATAAACATAATTGGCCTTGTAATTTTCCCAATGCTGGGACTCAGGCCCCTTCTCTAAGAGAGGGAATGCGCCGAAATACACCACGCAGGCGCAGTGCGGGTTGGTGGATATCACATGTCTTCGAATTTTTGGCTGTAGGGCATGCCGATTTCCTCACGATATTTTTCTACACCGTTTTGAGAGCAGTTACGCGCACAACTTATAAGTCGGAGTCCAGTTACCACTGGACCACCATTGCTTCACAGAATATGTATTTCTATTGCAGCCACAATAAAAAAATCATCATCATCATTATCATTTCAGCCGAAAGACGTCCACTGTTGGACAAAGGTCAAGCGTCGCCACAACAACCGATCCTGTGCGTCTCGCATCCACCGCATTCCCGCAATAATAAAATAATTTAATTTAAAAATAAATTAAAAGGGGTTTAATAACGTAATTATCTTAATATATATAAATCTCGTGTCACAATGTTTGTCCTCAATGGACTCCTAAACCACTTAATCGATTATAATAAAATTCGCACACCATGTGCAGTTCGATCCAACTTGAGAGATAGGATAGTTTAAATCTCAAAAAAAAACAAAAAAACAAACTATTATCACGCGGGCGAAGCCGCTGGCAGACGCTAGTAATTCAGTAAATAAATACGTATAACGTCTGTCAACAACAATACATTGCAGTATGATTAACGATTGCTATTTGGATAAATGAGTTAAATAAATAATAAGAGTTTGTATGAACCAATCAATGTTAGTGAAGTAACGAAGCTTGGTAGATGAGGCCCTACCACGAGCTCCTAACGCGATCCAATTGACGACCTAAAGTGAACTGTTAAAGGGATGGAGCTATACAACATTATTTTTAGTACTTATATGCGAAACCTGAATATAGTTTGTTTCTGAATACAGTAACTGAATCGAAAAAATATTTAAAAAAGGTCACAAGTTAAACACCACCGACGCTAAGTACAACACAGGTCACGGCAGGTCATAGCGGGCATTAGGAACTGCTGGGTGCGGGAGCAAGACAATCCCTCAGTCGCCCGGATGGCGCGGTGACCATGTATTAATGCGGATAACCAGGTAACATAACAAGCTTATAACTTTGTGATTTTTCATGATACAATGATGAAATTTTGTAAATAGATTCTTTACATAAAAATACACGTGTTCCGGGTTTCGCATAAACTAAAAATAATGTTGTATAGGGTGTACACGTGTATAGTTCCATCCTTCTTTCTCGCTCGCAAGACTGACACTTTAATAGTTCATGGTAAGGGCCTAGCCTTAGTATTGAATAGTTTGATTAAAAAACTTCACAAAGCTGAGTCCAATCTACCCAATCTATACGTTTTGTATCCGGGAACAACTTACCCAGTATACAGCTCCCTAAACCGTGTATTGACAAATGAATTTTCATTGAGCGCCTGTCAAAATTCATATAGCAATTAAAATGTAAATGTTTTAAATTAAAGGTTTGTTTCACGATGACGTATTTATCTTTTGAGGTATACAAGCGTTAAAGCCAGTAACAAATTTACGAAATACGAATATTAATTACAGTACATCACACATGAAAAATATCGTGCTTTTCAATAACATTCCAAGCGCCTGATAAATTGTTGTTGGCAAAATGTGGCGTATCGTTGTTAACAGCGGTGTTGCTCGGTGCTAATTGGTAGGTACACAAATCGTAAAGAATTTAATTAAATACGTAATATTTGTGTAAAAGAACATAATTGGCGGGATCTGGCTTTAATCATGAGTTTGTTTCGCATTTCGTAAAAAAGTAATGGTTTTAACCCTCTGAACGGCGCTGTAAGGGCTGCGTTAATTAGAGTGTTTAATACCTACTAATTTCATGTTGCAAGTTAAATAAAATTGCGGAATTTATATTTAATTTTAAAGGCTTACAGACCCAAGTATTTTCAAGAAAATAAAAATTAAAACAATCGGCCATAAGCTGGCTGCTTATTTAGATACCTACTTCATTCGTTGTACCTTGATCTAAGATATTATCATGTGTCGTGTTCAAAGGCTCATTCTCCAACCGTATCGGATTGAATTCTAATAACATTAATTATAATGATAATTTATTTAGTCCCGTTGTAATTGTCTTAATTGTAATTATTATGTAAGTCTAATTTTGTGACTGATTGTGTAATATGTTATTTTTTAAATTGTAAGTAAATTTAAGTTTTCTTTTAATTTGTTTTTGAAAAAATAAATACAATATAAATAAGTACTGCGATATTACAGAAAATACAAAACACAACACACAAACCAATAAATACCTAATTTCAAAAGAAGAATAACATACCTTTAATATAAAATTTATTTGAACTTATGATTCCAAGTCAATCCAATGATATAACACTTCAAAGCAACCCGTTTTAAAAATCTCCAATTTCATAGGTAAAGACCTATTATTATGTATTAGCTTCTGTCAGCAGCTTCTCCCGCGTAAATGTAGGTTTCTCCATACAAACTTTGGATCCCCGTTTCATCCCTTTAGGGAATGAATTTTTTAAAGTCTTCTTAGTACTCGCCTACGTCATAAGAGGAAACCTAGTATTTCAGGTTCCTAGTTCCAGTAGTTTCGGCTGTGAGTTGATTATGTCAGTCAGTCAGTTTTTCCTTTTATACATACCTACATAATTGCAGCAAATAAAATATAAATTCACTTTCAGCAAAATGGGTCCATTAAGGACTTAATGAATAGGCCTTTTCAAAAGACGAGGATTGACTTACCATCAGTAGGAATAGCTCTAGACCTAGCAAGATCAGCTTTATTCCCCACCAGGATGACAGCTCTCCGCGAGGTGTGGCCAGCAGCCCACAGGATCTGCAGCCTCCTCTCAGCTTCCATGAAGCTGCCTCGGTCTGCTGTGGAGTACACCACGCAGTAGCCGTGGGCACAGCCTTCAGTCTAGAAGATGGATATTAAACTTCACAATTTATTGTCATTTTTTATTTTTGGATAGTGGAGGTCTGAAGGCGCTCACAATAAAAGAGCGATAAAGAGGGATACTTCTAATTTCCTTACGCGAGAAGCCGGAGTGGCTTGCTAGTTTTAGCCAGTAAAAGTCTGACACTCTCCCGCTCCGCCCAAGGGCGGGAATGTCATTAGATGATTTTCCCACCGAATTAAAAGGGTCATCTGTTTTTTTTTAAATTCATGTACACAAGTAAAAGACAAGAAGAAAGCAACAGAAAAATAGGTACAAAGGTGAAATTTATTTCTACAGTTTCTTTTCTTTTTGATTTTAAGTAATAATGTGCAGTTAGGGCGTTGTTTCAAATTATGTAAATACTCCGATTTAAATCCCAATCAATACAGTCCACTTTTCACTTTTGAATTCACCCCAGACACAGGTGGCTGGCTCTACCGCAACCAATTTTATATTTCTGCCCAAAGTGATTGATGTAAGGCGCCACCATCATTTTATACCTATATATTATATTAGGTCTTTACCTATGAAATTGGAGATTTGTATGATAATTTTAAAATATAAACATTTTGGTAATTTTTTTACTTCAGCTAATCAAAGTACTAGCCTAAATTATCTATACAATTTTGCCATTTTGATGGCAGTTTGTTTATCCCTTTACTGTAGAAGTCTGCCAGACGGGAGGCGATGAAGTCAGCGAAAGCGTGCAATGGCGAAGCAATGGGGAAGAGCGATTGACTAGTCTTGGTTGTTGAATTGCGAGCTTCTCCATCATTGTTTGCAATTCTTGGCAATAGACATCTGCCGTCACTGTTGTGCCATTCGGTAAGAAGCTGTGATGTACAAGTCCGGCACTGGTCCACCAGACAGTCACCATCATCTTCCTATGAGTAATCTTTTTTTTAGCGCACTGATTAGGTGCTGTACCCGTGTCCACCCACTGAGACGAACGCTTACGGTTGTCGTACAGAATCCACTTTTCATCGCAGGTAACAATTCGATTAAGAATTCCCTCGTTTCTATGCCGATTCAGTAGTGCTATGCATGCTTCCACACGTAAATCTCGCTGTCGGTCGCTTAGTTCGTGTGGCACCCACTTATCTAGCTTTTTTATCTTTCCGATTTGACGCAAGTGCTTAAAAGTTGTTTTGACACTAACTCCAAGGCCCGCAGCAAGCTCAGCCGTAGATTGAGATGGATCCGCTTCCACTATCGCCTTCAATTCGTCGTTGTCGACAATAGTTACCGGCCGACCGCGAGGCTCGTTCTTCAACTCAAAATTTCCAGATTTATAACGATTGAACCAATAATGGACTGTGTTTATGCAAGCAGTGTTATGCCCGTACACGTCGTTAATGTTTCGTGTTGTTTGCGCAGCGGTATTTCCACGTAGGAACTCATATTCGAAAATTGTACGAATTTTCAGTTTATCCATAGCGCCAAAAACTACCACAATGTCACAAAACAAAAAGCTATCTAAAAACAAATGACTGAAATTGAAATTAAATTAACACGTCTTTCGAATAAAATTTATTTGAATTTCGAATTGCGCGCCAATCCACTGATAATTAATTCTGATAATGCTGGTTATAGAATCTCCAATTACATAGGTAAATACCTATTATTAGACAAGACAAGTCCTTTAGTGATGACTTTCTTTCAACTTTAACGTGTGTCTGAGGCAAATTCTAAGATTTACCAAGTTGGTGCTAGTAAAAATCCGAAATTAATTGGAACAGTGTGAATTTTTATCAGAAAGTCTTGATGGATCAAGGTTTTACTACCAAATCCTAAGATTAACAGTAGAGCGGCTTTTTACAGTAACATGAAATAAAGCTGAAAGGACTTACTATGATGCTGTCTGGTGGCGCGTCCAGGAAGGTGATCTCCGACTCCTCGCCGGCGAGCAGCACGCACACCGAGCGCTCGCCCGACTCGTCATCTGTAACGTCATGTTCTACATTTAAGTGAGGCGGGGTGCCTCTGGCGGTCAGCTCCGCTGCAGGGGTAAGAAAGAGATGACGCTCTTCCTCACACCATGGGACCTCACCTCACAACCTGATCAAACTCAACTCAAACTGAAAATCATTTTATTTCACATAAGCCTACATGGGCACTTCTAAAACGTTACAAGCTAGCACATGGTTCCAATTGGTCGTTTCCTAAGGAGAAGAATCGGCAAGAAGCTCCATGGTTACACTTTAAAAAAAATAATTCCGAATCGAGTCACAAAGATTTTTACGAATCACAAAAAAACTTTTTTTTTGTGACGTAACGATAAATATACAGTTTTCAGATTTTTTTCCTATACTTATGCTATGAGACCTTGCTTCATGCCAAAATTTAGAATTCTAGGACAACGGGAAGTACTCTATGAATTTTGATTCCCTTTAGAGTGTCGTTTTTTGCAACATAAACGGCCGGCGGCTTTTTTTACAAGTTTGATTTTTTCACAGCTTCAAGGAACCGCAGACCTGAGTATATGGTTTTAATTTCAATTCGATACATCCACGCGTTCCTGATATAAAGGGTCTTGACAGACAGACAGACAGTCAGACAGACGGACGGGCAACAAAGTGATCCTATAAGGGTTCTGTTTTTTCCTTTTGAGGTACGGAACCCTAAAAAATACTGATTCTACAATATTTCCATATTACAATATTAATAGGTATGAGAAGACAGTGTAGATCGGTCAACTTTGTACCCAAAAGTACAATAAAAATAGTGATCTATGAATCCACGGAGTCTACACTGTTCTCATAAAAAGAAGCTATATAAAAATGAAAATAAATCTATTAATAAATGATCGATTATTAAGACAGGAAGAAACCTACAATACTCTGTCTGGTTACAGCTTGCGATATCCATTAATCGTTGGTCATATAATGTTTCCTGCAAAACGACCAAAAAGTAAGCTTGTATTGTACATTCAAACTTTGGTCAAACTGTGGTGAATCCTGCGCAGCATGCAAGACGAAATTCAACAGCTCCCCTAGCCAAGTTACGACCGTTTCGTTTCGATCGTCTTGCGTCGAACGCCTCGAGTAGGCCACGTCTCCGATTCCTTTGTTCTGACCACGTGACTGAGCGTTGAGATGACGTCAGAACAAAGGAATCGGAGCCGTGGCCTACTCGAGGCGTTCGAAGCAAGAGAATCGAAACGAAACGGTCGTAACTTGGCTGAGCTGACTGTGGAGGTATACTAGTGCGAATAGCTGCATGACTTTCTAATTATAATTTAAACAATAGAAGCTGTTAGTCACGTCCATTGTCTTTTACGAGATGTGTCTCAGTTTGACCACAGCTCAGTGTGGGAATTTATTATCAGCAGCGTAGTTCAGTTCTTAGGGAAACCTGTAGCATTCTAAATATC
The DNA here is from genome assembly GCA_905147345.3 of Mythimna impura. Lineage (NCBI taxonomy): Eukaryota > Metazoa > Arthropoda > Insecta > Lepidoptera > Noctuidae > Mythimna > Mythimna impura. Next base: position 1,215,251 of record LR990361.1, on the reverse strand, counting down.
TTGTTCATCAGGGCTACAAGAAAGTTGAAGGGGAATCGTTTGTCTCGATATGATCATGAGAGGAGGAATGAAATTAAATGCATGTTACTAAAAGAGTTATGTGGCTGTTGGGGCCGAAAAGGGCCGAAAACGCAGTGTTGGAAGGCCCCTACAAGTTGGACCGATGACCTGGTGAAGGTTGCGGGATTCCGATTTATGCGAGACACACAGGACCGTTCATTGTGGCGAGATTTGCGGGAGGCCCATGTCCAGCAGTGGACGTCTATTGGCTGAAATGATGATGATGATGATGATGATGATAATGGATAGGGCGTGGGAGGTCAAAAAAAAGATGGATGGGTTGTGTGAGGAGTGATATGAAAGAAAAGGGAGTTAGTTACGGCTGATAGGACAGAATGGAAGAAAAAAATGTGTTGCGCAGACCCTAAATAACACGGGACAAGGGCAGGAAAATGATGATGACGGCTACAAGAAAAATATCACCCAAGGCGTCATTATCATCATTCTATTGGCCTTGTTCTTATTTTTTGGGGTCTTTGCGACGAGTCTTCTTCCATATCTACAATTGATATTAAAAATATAATAAACATTTCTACACCACAAATTTTTAATTAGTACAAATACTTAAAGAGCTTATTAGAAAAGGTCTTGTTATTATTTAAGTAAAGTCTCAATAAATAATATTCATAAACAGCAAAGTTATAGCGTTTGTTTATATCCCAAAATGTCACTCAATTTATGGAAATATTGTACAAGTGAATGAATGACGATCAAAATGGAAAAACACTTCGCATAGAATTTTCTAGTAGCAATTGTTATGAATGATTGATTACCAAAGAACTATGACTCGTGGTCAATTGTGGGATTTCGTTTATTTTACTTTTGACTACACAAATATGATCAGTAACGAGTCAGTCCTCATTACTGGTCATATGTATTTGTCTATCCGTATATAGCCCCACTTTTTTGTACTAATTAAAAAATAGTGGCGTATAACACAACCATGTACAACTCACCGATACTAGTGTCATACGCGTGCAGGTACTCTGACGTCATGAACTGCCCCACGAGGCTAGACTTGCCCACGCCTGGCGCGCCCAGCACCAGCACCCGGTAGGAACTCAGGCCCGCTGATGAATCCCTGGGGACAAAACATTATGTTGGTGTAATAGTGTCTTAAAAAATAAAACTGATAATACTACTTATAATTCACTGCATCATTTTTTCTTCTCTAGGCTAAGGCTTACTGTCCATAGACGCGTAGCTTCATAGACGCGTATTAGTCATTATACGCTTGGTGTACGCCTGCGTGAAGCTTACATATAAATTCAAATTTTTCTGACCTAGAACATGTTACACAACGTAATAATTTACTATAGGAGCTTCTTATGTACGGTCCTGAATGCTGAATAGTAAAAAAGACATACAAACAAAAAGTCCACGTGAATGAAATGAAGACGAGAATGGGAGCAGTGGTGACCGAGTGGTTACGGCCCCGACTTACGAGCTGTAGGTTCCGGGTTCAAACCCAGCCAGGCGCATTACTTTGTGTTATTTATTTCATCACCACTGCTCTCAAAACGGTGAACGAAAACATCGTGAGGAAGCCGGCATGTCCTAGAACCAAAAATACGAAGACATGTGATCTGCTGCGGTGGGCGGGAGGTGCGACCAGGATAGACAGAGTGCACAACGAGTACATACATGACAGTTTTGAGGTTGCGCCCATTACAGACAAAATGACAGAGCACCGCCTAAGATGGTATGGACATGTAATGAGGTGTAGCGAAGATCGTGTGATAAAAACAGCCCTAAATTTACCCGAACAAAAGAGAAGGAAAGGCCGCCCGCCATTAACCTGGTGGTCTATCATCGAGAGGGACCTCAAGAAACCTCAATTGCCAAAATCGACAACCCAGGACAGACGGTCCTGATGCAGAATTGTAAGGAGACCCGACCTCAGATAATGGGAGCAGGGACGGACGAAGAAGAGAGGAGCTTCTTATGTAGTGCATAAATTGTACTATTACGCAGGGAGTGCATGGAAGAATTTTATGCATGTAGCGATCGTTTTATGTCCATGGCGAGCAGTGGATAATCTAGGTTTAAAGAATTTATTCTCTTAAGAACAATTACAGTTCACTTATAATCAGATACAATTAATAGCTTATAAGTACTGTAATATTCACATCTGGTGTGTTGGTGACGTCATAATATGTTGTATACATGTTTTTTTAATTTTGATTTAAACATATTAATATTGTCACATTTCTTCAATTCTTCGGATAAATCGTTAAACAGCCGTGCTCCTTCAAACAGTATTGTTTTTTTGCCGTAGTTAGTTTGGGCGCGTGCAATCATTAATTGAAACTTGTTTTTTACTTCTAGTATTGTATGTTGTTGTCTTTTTACGTAGTTGAATGTTTGATTGTACAGAATTCGTCTCACAATCATCAACACAATCTCATCAACCTTTTCATACAAACCAAACATAAATAAACGTGTACGTAAGATGTGAGCTTTACCTATGACTGCATCTACTGCCATGCATGCGCCAATATTGCTAATTTTAACACTAATTCCTTACCTGGAAGACGCCAGGGAGCAGGGTGCTGACGCTCTGGTGACTGCCTCTGTACTAGATGCGCTGGATGCCACCGAGGTGTTGGAGCGGGAGCGACGGGACCGCAGCGAGTCGCCGCGGTTCACCACGCCTTTACCTAGGTGGGGAGAATACTCTGGTTAGTTGTGAAAAGACCGGACAGCAAAGAAACATTTTGAGATATCCGGAACAGGGTCTAAAGGGACAGTTTAGGGTCCCGTAAATCTCCGTTGAAAAGGGACGATCCGCTGACCAGTCGGGTGTTGTGTCTGGTCCGGGCACTGCCAGATTCTGGACTGTTGTATATTATGTTCTAATAGCGCGGAGAACAAATACCGTGATACGAGATAGTTCCTATTTGGCAATATAGACACGAATATTAGCACCACTCAGCTCAACCATTTTGAAGGGAACTGAATGATCCAACACACGCGCCACCATCAGTGAGACATTTGAGTCAGCATGATAAACTCTCAACTGCCATGCTCATTTATGTCAAACAAGTCCAATAGTAACCTAAAAACTATAAATAGCTCCATGATACTCACATTTACAAACTTGGAAATAAATGCTTCTAAATTATACAATAAGTAAGTAAATGATAATATTGACAGACGTTGCTCTACAAAAGTCCGTAATCGTATATCAATCAACGCGCTGAGTACTTGACACTCTCTCCATATAATTAATTTACTTTCGGTAATTCGTGTCAAAGGTTACCTCTTAATGGCACACACATATATGTGTGAAGACTAGCTTTAACGAGCTGCATCGCTCCCGTGATAGTAGGTTTAAATTTGGACCCTCATTTTATCCCCTTAGGGGGTGAATTTTGGAAAATCCTCTCTTAGGTTAAATTACAAACTATATTCTTACAAAAAATAATGTTGTGTATGTAAAGATAATAATTTATTATGTTGGTAGGTACTCATAGCTCTATCTACTAGCCTTTTCCCAACTGATGACGACACGGCTTGGACCATTGACTGAGCGATTGGCTGTTGCGCTGAATGTCAAATGGTTATTCCAGGTCTTGATGTCTTGTGTATGTTAGTTTACATGTAACGCATCCAGAGCCGAAGCCTACTGGGGCCATGGGTTCACTTCCGAAAGGGTACCCCAGGGTCCTAGAATGCAAGGCTAAGAAGGAACATAGGTGTGGTTTTAGTCAGTAAAAGTCTGACACGGCCTCTCGCTCCACCCTAGAGCCAGAGAAGTCCTAAAAAAACCCATGATACAGAAGTAGTTCCTAGTGTGAGACAAAGTTTACTTAAAACAGCCTCTACAAGTTAATGTTTAGCAAAAGATATTCTGAATTTCAATCTCCCTTCTTTGTAAACAAATCATTTACATTAATTAGGATCCTTGCACAGACGATTAACTGTGCTGCGAATTAATTGATAAGAGTGAGAGAATGATAGTCATTACTTCCATGGTAAGCAGTTAGGCTGGGAGGGTAATGAGCGAGCTCGCCTTGTGAGCTATGGAGGGAAAGTAATCTCTGGATGTCAAAGTTAATGTTATGTTAGGTTTTGGAAAAGTGTTGTTATGTATAGGTTGATCATCACACTATACATATACTAAAAATATACCTACTCCTTATTATTCACCATAAAAATGAACGCTCGTACGTATTTTCTGATACCGTACGTACCTGCATTCGCACCTACGAGTATGTACAAATTCCTAAATACTCTTCAAGTGTCTTCATCCTAAATTATTTAGAAGAATTTTGTCAAATCTGTCGAGATTTTCCTCATAAAAATGAGGAGGAACATGAAGGAGTATTCTCAAATGCGTCTTAACTTTAGACATTGTCAGTCTTTAATTAGGTATCACCGTTCTCATCAACCACAAGACAATTCAAGATTGAAGTGTAAAATTATCCAATAAATTATCAATTATTATTATCATTTTATAATGATAATGGATGTACGTAATAGCATCGCATAGGCGTAAGCTGTACTGAAATTTTTAATAAATAACAAATAACTCCTCGACCCGCTCTGGGTGGGGCAAGCGAGAGTGTCAGACTTTTACTGACTAAAACTCACCTATGCTCTTTTTGTTGCCCTTCGCGTTTCAAAGCCACTGTTACTGTTTCTAATAATCCCGTAGCAGTTTGCAGTGCAAATATCTCTTTGAGTCTGCACTAAACCTTGTCAGATTCAATTTAATCCAGATTAATCAGGCTTAGTGTAAACTAAATATGTTTTAGAATTCTTAGTGTTGGCTTAGGTCTTATTAGAGCTAAGACTGTATTGACAGCCTTTAACTTAGACTAGGTTTGTGTATCAATGGGAATAATTTTACTATGGATCCTTTGAGGAGCACAGCTTAAACTTAAGGCGTAGGTACACAAAGTGATTGGCTGTGCATTGTACGTCTGTGATGCTGGACCGGCGCGCGATTTGGTTAGTGGAATGAGCTTACGTACCAATCCAGTATTCTATTTAGAAATTGGAGTGAGTGGATCTCATCTAAGGAATAATGTAGGTAGGTAGTGTAGGTACCTACGTTGGGTCGTTTTGTTTAAATGTCTGACTGAGTGGCCTGTTGGTCTAGTGGTTAGTGGCCCTGACTGCTATGCTGAAGGTCGTGTGTTAGATTCCCACCCAGGACAAATGTTTGTGTGGTGTAATTTATCTTTTTTTTTTTATTATTTTCTTGATAGATTCGCGCTTGACCACTATCTCACCTGATGGAAAGCGACGATGCGGTCGACGATTGAGCGCGCTTACCTAGAAATAACCTATTCACTCTCGACTTAAAGATTCCCGGGTTGTAGCCATCAGGAAACACAGATTCCGGCAAGGAATTTCACTCCTTAGCTGTACGCACAATGAATGTGTGTCTATAATATCTATAATATGTATGTATTTAGAAATATATAAGTATGTTTGTAATTCAAGCAGCTCGTTTGTGGAATGCGTTACCCTTAGAAGTGAGGCGTGCCCAAACGCTACCTACGTTTAAAAAAATGGTGAAGGAGCATTACCTTTCACTTTGATTTTTTCTTCTCCTGGCTCAATTATATATTTAATATTTATTAGTATATGTTTTTCTTATATTGTATGTATGTATTTGTGTTATTGTCTTATTAGTATTTTCTGATGTTGTACACTGACAACCCTAAATCCATCTTCTTTCTTTCAGTCCATCCAAAGGTTGTCTGTAAGAAATTGCCCTGTGCGATAAGACCGCCCATTGTACACTTATTTTTAATTATGTTTGTCCTGTATTTTTGTTTATGTGGTGTACAATAAAGAATATAATAAATAAATAAATATGTTTATCAGTTGTCTAGTGCTCATAACACAAGATCTGCTTAGTTTGAGACTAGGTGGCGTTGGTTGAAAGTTGTAAAACAAAAAAATAAATAAAAAAAATGTCATCATCTACATTTCAGCCGAAAGACGTCCACTGTTTGGCATAGGTCTCCCCCAAGCGTCGCCAACACGACTACGACACAATGACGGGTCCTGTGCGTCTCGCATCCATCACATTACCGTGACCCTCACCAGGTCATCGGTCCACCTTATGGGAGGCTTTCTAATGCTGCGTCTTCCGATACGTGGTCACCACTCCAGAACCCGGCCCCATCGACCATCTGTTCTGCGAGCAATGTACTCTGCCTACTGCTACTCAAGAGTGGCGATTTTTCTTGTTTAATGTGCTCTAAGGTTTTATTATAGCTATTGTAGGCTTTTCTGCAGGTTATTTTGTTCGAGCCCTCTTTTTTTTATCTAGTCCTTACTGTGCCACTACCACGCAAAGACCTCCCCCAAGTCCTTCCTGACTTTCTTTTCTCGCGCCGTCTCAAACCAGTCCTCGTGGTACGCGTCCGGATCATCTCGCCACATCTTTCTAGATCGGCCTCGACGGCGCTTTCCCTCGGCAGGAAACCACTGCGTGGCGACGCTTGCCCAGCAGTCTCTGTCCATGCGGCTGACAAGCACCAGTTCTCTCCTTTTCTTAGCATCTTAACTGTTCTCTTTTACTTTATAACTTTGGATTAGATTCTTCACAGCATTCTGTGCGCTGAGTGCAGTTGTTCTTATGTTAATGCGATCGTAACGTTTATCGCGTTTAGCTCTTTGATTGGCTAAGAGCTTGGAGTGGGCCAATCGAAGTGCTGAACGTCATAAACGTGTGGATCACGTTACCGTAAAAGAAACTTGCACTAGGCACTCTGATGGTTCCTACGATAATCTTTCAAGGCAGATTCCTATTAAAACTGTGAAATCCAAAGACTCGCAGGTCCGTCTAGTAAATACTCCATTTATGAAAAAAATTAAAACATAAACTTTACCAGTTATACTAAAATGCCTCAGTCTGTAGTACTCCTCCTCCACGCCGGTGTTGGGCATGGAGGCCACGCGCGCTCTCTGCTGGGGCAGCCCCAACAGCTGGCGCTCCCCTGTCCGGGAGCGCCCGGCCTTCACCGACTGCGAGCGTGAGTGGTGCGGGCTGCCGTACCTGGGGGTAGAGAGAAAAGACCAATTATAACATACTAGACTGCTCACTGAATAAGTGCCATCGCCAGTATCAGTCTTATAATTTTCCTACTGCTCTCGCGGACTCAGGCCCCCTCTCTAGAAAAGGAAATGGGCCGCAATCCACCACGCGGGCTCAATGTGGATGTCATATGTCTTAGAATTTTTGGTTCCAGGTTAGGCCGTTTTCTTCACCATGTTTTCCTTCACCGTTTTGAGAGCAGAGATGATGAATTAAAAGTGGTTCGCCTGGCTGAGTTTGAACCCGCGACCAACAACTCGTAAGCCAGAGCCGTTACCACTGGTAACTCTAATGCTACTGGAAACTGATTCACAATTCCTACTTTAAAATTCTCAGCTCCATATTTCCGAGATAGCACCTATTTCAATGATTCCACATATTGTCCAGTATAAGTGTAGACACTTGTGATACAAAACTACAACAATTTTACATCACAATATCCACTTGGAATCAATTTGCGAATAATTAAAACAAAAACTAAAATTCACGCCATAAACCCGAGTTCTAAATTCTAAAAACAATTAATCATTTCAGCCGATAGACGTACAGTCAGGGATCAAAAGTGCAGTTGCACTCTACCAATGATAAAGTTGCGGAATTACTTTCTACACAATTAGCAGAATCATCTCAAAACTCCTTTACTGTGTATATATATAATTTTATGTATGTATGTATGTATAGGTATATATTTTATTAATTATGTATGTATGTTTAGTTTTATATATAATTTTGTAATAGGTACTTGTTGTCTAAATAATATTTTCTTTTTTTTTATGCACCTGCCATATTGTCTCTCCACTACCCTAGGTTGACTGGTAGAGAATGCCTAAGGCATTAAGTCCGCCTTTGTACCTTGTGTTGCATGAAGATTAAATAAATAAATAAATAAATAAAGTGTCTAAAATTTCTTTGTTGTAGAAGTTCAATAGTCCACAACTAGTTTATTCAATACTTTAAATTTTATGCTACCAATTAAATCAGTCATGAACCATTGACCCTCTTCTACAAAGAAATTTTAGACATTTTAGCATTGGTAAGGTGGAACTGCTCTTTTGATCCCTGACTGTACATACCACTACTGTACATAATGTTTAAAGAAATGAATAAATCGCTAATCACCACGCATGGCAGTCTATTTTACTATCCATGTGAGTCACAATCAACTAGTTTTCCAAGAGCAATATCACTAATGTTACGTTCCTCGATCACTAACAATGAATGGCGAGCGATCACAGCCGCCCATTTAGAGGCTTTGTGGCTAATTTAGTTAATTAATTGTTGTAGTCGAGTTTCGTAGTACGGGTAAAAATAGAATGCCATCAAAAACATAACTTGTAAAAAAACCAAGGCTCGCAACTCAGTTCTTCTACCGTCAAAAGTTGTGAGATCCATGTAATACCAGGTCAGAGGGTCATGGCCATACGGATGGTGCGAGGATACCGGACGATTTCCCGCGAAGCGGCGAGCCTCCTTGCTGGCCAGCCACCATGGGATCTGGAGGCAACAGTCCTTGCACACATGCACGATCTGCGCATGGAGATGCAACGCCGGGGCGAAACTCCGCTGCCGCGACAAGTCGCAGCATGGCGGACAGAGCTCCGGCGGGTTCTCATGGTGAAATGGCGACAGCGACTGTCGCAACCCAGTGCTGGGCACGCCACAATTATGGCGGTAAGTCCCTTCTTTGAGGCGTGGTTGGAAAGACCTCACGGCGTCCTCACCTTTCGCATGACGCAGGTTCTCACCGAACACGGTAAGTTCGGGAAGTTCCTGCACCGGATTCGTGCGGAAGCGACGCCCGGGTGTCGCCACTGTGTGGACCGCCCGGAGGACACGGTGGAGCACACGGTGGAGGTGTGCCCCGCTTGGGCAGAGCAACGCCGTGTCCTCGTGGGGGCGATCGGCGGCGGCGATCTCTCGCGCCGGGCTTTGGTACAGGCCATGGTCCGGAGCGAGGAGGAGTGGCAGGCGGTCGTCTCCTTCTGCGAAGCAGTAATGCTAGCCAAAGAGGCGGCCGATCGCGTGAGGCAACGGTCCTCACGCCCCAACCGCCGCCGGGATTCCGATCCCGATTTCCGGCCACCGTAGGCGCGGGCTTGCGGACGGCGAGCAATGGGTAGCCCGCCGTCCGACCGTCCGGTAACCGTCCGGACCGAGCCCAAGTCGTCGACGGCGCGTATTGTTCCACGCGCGCCTCAGGGAGATGTCAGCAAATCGTAGGGGCCCAGCAGGGTCGAAGCCTACTGGGGCCATGGGTAGTGTGAAAACGAAACCCGGGGCCCTGGGACGAAGGCAACGAAGGAACAGGAGTGGGTTTTTAGTCAGTAAAAGTCTGACACTATTTCCTGCTCCACCCAAGAGCGCGATTTGTCATTTAGATGATTTTCCCACCTAAAAAAAAAAAATTGTAATACCAGGTGGGTTAATTTATTCAGTCCGTACTTAAGGGACCTTGATGACCTAGATTGACTTGGCAATTGGACTAAACAATCTAATTTAATATAATACGTATTACTTGTGATATGCATGCGATAGGCATAATTAGCGCATATTCCCACTGCTGGGACTCAGGCCTCCTCTTTATGAGGGGGAATGGGCCACGATCCACCCACGCGGGCCCAGTGCGGTTTGGTGGATGTCACATGTTTTAAAATTTTTGATTTACTACATGCCACTTTCCTCACGATGTTTTCCTTCACCGTTTTGAGAGCAGTGGTGATGAAATAAAGGGCACCAACTAATGGTGACAGAAAAAATTCAATAGACAAATATTGAATATTTTACTAAGTTTTATGAGAGCCCATCCCACCTCCAAAGTATGAGTGAAGCACAATCAGTTTATTGTAGACTATTACACACCGCTTACCATCAGGTAATCACGGTCGGCGGCGGTGACACCTCGCGTCGGGCCCTGGTACAGGCTATGGTTCGCAGCGAGGGGGAACGGACGGCGGTCGTTTCCTTCTGCGAAGCATTAATGCTAGAGCAGGAGACCCCAACCCCGACTGCCAACTACCGTAGGCGTGGGCTTGCGGACGAAGAGCAATGGGTAGCTTGCCGACTGGCCATCCTGTAGCCAGCCATCTGGACTGAGCCCGAGTCGACTGAGCCCGCATCAAAGAGATGTCAGCAAAACCATAGAGACCCAGCAGGGCCGAAGCCTACTAGGGCAATGGGTTGACTTTTGAAAAGGTTACCCGAGGTCCTACAATGCAAAGGCAATTGAAGGAACATACGTGTGGTTTTAGTTAGTAAAGATCTGAAACGCTCTCTCGCCCCGCCCTAAAGCGTGAGAAGACATAAGATTAAAAAAAGGGCATCACGGTCAAGAGAAGGCTCATTGCGATAAGTTGTGATTTCGTTAATAAGGATTCAAAAATAACTGAATAGGAATAGCACATAGCTTTTTGTTCCAGGATTATACTCCATTGGGGTAATTTTCTACGACCACACTGGCGAAACCGCTGGCAGCCAGTCTATACGTATAATAAATCTTCACACAAATATTCACACAACTATCATACAACGCCGTCTAGTCCCAAGCTAAGCAGAGCTTGTGTTATGAGTACTAGACAACTGATAAACATACTTATATATTTCTAAATACATACATAAATTATAGATAAATGGGTGGGTGCTATATGTCTGGGTGTACCCAGACATAGAATAAACGATCGTGCTTATCACACAAATATTTGTCCTGGGTGTGAATCGAACCCACGACCTCCGGCATAGCAGTCAGGGCCACTAACCACTAGACCAACAGGCCAGCCAATCTGTTGAAGTTTTTAGTTATGTGCGTCACGTAAAATGTACGAAATCGATGTAGATAACTTTTATACATAAAAATTTCGTGTAACTTGATATATTACTTAGGCTTTGTTTCATTGCAATCGGTTGACTAAATCGAAAGCACATACAACTAGGTACATTAAGTGACTGTTAGGTGGTACGGACCAGTACGGATCAGTTAGTCATTAATAATTATCAAATACATAATCGAGAAAGAATAACGCAACGTCTAGGCAAGTGTGTTTCTACGTCGACCACATCGTCACCAAACGAAATAGTGTTTAATTGCAAGCCTATCTCAAACCAGATACAATTTAAATATCATCCAGTACTCGATCGATCATTGTACAATTTTGTTGATATTATTTAATCCTCTGTCAAAGATTAACTCGCGTCCATTTGTCCGTCATCAGGGCCATCAATAACATCCGACCGTAAGCACCTTTTATTATGATTGCACATGACAGAAATGGTACAGAAGGCCGACTTACCTCTTTCTTTGAGGTGGCTCTTACATGATTAAATGTAGGTAACTGGAATGATGCACATCCTTACACACCCCAATTAGAAAATTAAGTTAAAATTCTAATTCAAGTACCGAAATTTTAGTTTAATGCACGTAGCTAGTGTTACGGTATTGGTATCTACGCACGCAAACACTAATACTAGTGTTAGAATTTATCAAAATAGGTAACATTTTTTATGTTTTTTATTTGATACCTATTCAAAAGGCAGCTGAAATCGATCCAGTAGCCGATTCTGAACATATTACTTTCAGGAGAATAGAGCAGTGGTGGCCGAGTGGTAACGACCCCGACGTACGAGTTGTAGGTCGCGGGTTCAAACCCAGCCAGGCGCATTACTTTGTGTAATTTATTTCATCACCACTGCTCTCAAAACGGTGAAGGAAAACATCGTGAGGAAACCGGCATGTCCTGGAACCAAAAATTCGAAGACATGTGACATCCACCAACCCGCACTGGGCCCGCGTGGTGGATTACGGGCCATTCCCTCTCCTATAGAGGAGGCCTGAGTCCCAACAGTGGAAAGATTATAAGGCTGACTATGCTATGCTATACTTTCAGGATGTGCGTAGTCTCAGATTCATGTAAAAATTATGATTTTTATTAGTATTGTAGCATAATTAAAGGCACTTCTGTTCATCCGTTGATGCAATCTAACGTTGTGTTGTAAACTACAACTAAAGGAGACACAGTTTGTTGTCGCGATGTTTCCAATTTGTTTGTAGTTGGTTTTCTGTATCCATCTGTTGTGGTTTAATTTTTCGTAAGAGGATTATGAAATGTATACCACTTAACCTGTGTGTACATATTTAATCCTTTGTTGTTTCGGGAGACGATCATGAATTACGTCGATGGGTGCAAAGTTAAAAAGTTATTTTCAATTTTGTGACATTCTTAGGGTTCCGTACCTCAAAAGGAAAAAGGGAACCCTTATAGGATCACTTTGTTGTCTGTCTGTCTGTTTGTCCGTCAAGACCCTTTATCTCGGGAACGCTTGGAGGTATCGAGTTGAAATTAAAACCATATACTCAGGTCTGCAGACCTCTTGAAGCTGTAAAAAAATTAAACTTCTGAGTTAATGAAAAAAAAAATACGACTGTTTATGTCGCAAAAAACGTGTATTTCGACACTCTCAAGGGAATCAAAATTCATAGGGTACTTTCCTTTGATCTAGAATCTTAAAATTTGGCATGAAGCAAAGTCACTTAGCATAAGTATAGGAAAAAATCTGAAAACACTTATTTTGCATTGAAAAAAAAAATGTGGAAAAAGAAAAAATAAATTGAAAAAATAATTTTTACATAAACTTGACACCAATGTAATTGTCCATTTTGAGGACACTTTATCTTTAAAAGGACATTGGTGTCAAACTACTAACTAGGCATAATATGAGGTCAGAATGAGTGGCTAGCTTCTGACTGAGTTTTCCTTCACAAGGCCATCAAACATCATAACTAATTCCGAAGGGCGCCGATCAACTTCGCAGTTCCGGCTTGTACCCGAAAGTTTAGGGAACAAACGGCTGTGTTTGTTACATATTAAACGAAACGGAACGGCCTGAACATGACGTGTTAAAATGTCAAGCGTAGGAGCGTGCAAGAGGGATGGAGCTATATACCGTATACACACCTATTTGTTTATTAGTACAAAAAAAATGGGGCTCTATTCGTACCCGTTATTGAACATATTTTTGTAGTCAAAAGTAAAAAAATACGAAATGCCAAAATTGTCCACGAAAATTTGTCATAATTGGTAAATTCATAATAGAATCAATCATCCATAACAATTGCTACTAGAAAATACTACGCGCAGTGTTTTTCCATTTTGATCGTCATTCTTTCATTAATAATTAATAGCCAATATTTCCATAAATTGAGTGAAATTTGGGATATAAACAAACACTAATAACTTTGCTGTTGATGAATATTATTTATTGAAACTTTACTTAAATAATAGCAAGATCTTTTCTTATAAGCCCTTTAAGTATTTGTACTAATTGAAAATTAGTGGTGTATAGCTCCATTACTTAACAGTTCAGTATAGGTCGTCAAATGCATCGTACTAAGAGCTCGTGGTAGGGCCTCCGAAGCGTGGAACTGGAGCGGTATCAGTTAACGTGACAATATAAACATCAGCCCCCTAGCCAAGTTACAACCGTTTCGTGTCGAATTCCGATCTACAATCGGTAACGCCTCAGTGTCAGCAGTTGTAGAAAACGATAAGTTGGTAGCCATGTTGACGCGCCTGAGTCAGCCGCTCGTTCTACAATGTCGTTCTACAATAACAAAGGATGTAGCGTTGAACATTGTAGAAACGATAACAATTCATTCTATCATTTTGAACGATGTGAACTTGGCTACGAATTTTCTATTCGTTTTTTCAGACCACGTGACTTAACGTTGAGATGATGTCATTCACATACATTTGATTATTTTTCGACTAGCGTTAACGATTGCAGATTATCAACTTGACTAGGGGTGCAGGACGGCGGCGTCCAGTCGGTTCACTTTTAAGGTGATGGCACGTGAACACATTCGCAAGAAGTTGGTGTAATCATCACAGAGTTTATTTGTTGGACTCGTTTCTCATAATTACATTGTTAATTTGTATGTATGTATCTAAGTATATATTTATTATTGTATTTCTTTTCTATTTCTTTACCATTAGCCTGCACCTATCATTTCATGTTTCTGCACCACCCTAAGGTCGACTGGTAGAAAATGCCTAAGGCATTAAGTCCGCCTTTGTACAGTGTTTATTACTAGTGCATAAAGTTTTAATAAATAAATATGCTTGTCAATAACCCTTAACACATCACACTAATATTAAAAATACAAAAGTTCGTGAGAGTGTATGTATGTTTGTTACTTCTTTACACCCGAACGGCTGAACGGATTTCGACAAAACTTGGTACACGGGTAGACCATGTCCTGGAATAGCACATAGTATATTTCTTATCCCGGGAGTATGTTCCCTTGGATATTTTTTTACTATCAGGCAGGTGAAGCTGATGGCAGTAGATTAAAAACTTAATTTGGTCTCCGTCATAATTATTAAATTTTCGAAGAGTTCTCTTATCCGTAACAACTTAACGTACATCGTATATACAGATACGATGCACGTTAAGTTTCGAAATTTCATATATCCTTAACATCGTCGATAGCTCATGAGTAGGTACTGCGTGAAGTTGATCGATTGATCGAAGGTTAATAGCTCTAATATAAAAGTTACCTTATCTGACCTAGATAATCCAATATCAAACCATTTGCCTATTTCAATTAGAGTGTCCGCAGAACTTTGAAAGTGTGAACTTTCTTTATTACAAGCAAGAAACTCCAAGTTTACAAAATTACTTAACTAATTTACTTATTAAACTTATATTAATGACTAGCTGTTACCCGCAACTTCGTCCGTGTACATCATATCTACCACAGTGTAGTCTTTTATAACTCAAAGGTTGACGGGTAAAGAATGCCTTCTTGCATTAAGTCCGTCTATGTACCACTACAGTACCTGAAGTTAATGAATAAAGCCCATCTTCAAGTACATCTGCCCTAACAGGGAAAAAATCAAAATAACAACCAACGGAAGATATCGTAAACGGATCGGACTTTGTCGGTCCAGTCCGCAACGAACCGGAACGTCTCGGGAACCGATAATGGGATATCGGTACTTGAGCCCTATCGTAAGGTTTTTAATAACTATTGATTCGGAGTTCGACTCTCGGCCCGGTCATTATTCTTGTTGATTGGAAATGTGATAAGGTTTTTAGGAAAAAAATGAGGCGATTTTTTTTCTTGTATTGGGGTAGATTTTGATATCTACCCACTTTTAAAATAGCGTTAGTAATTAGAATGCCTTTTGAAAATGATTTCAACGATCAACGAGGTACCTATTCGATGGTAGATTCAGTGATCGAAGAAAATTAATTGTATGTAGTGTTTTAGAAACCGGGGCTTCTCACATAAATATATGTTTGCCCTAATTTACAAAAGAAATTTTTGTCAGCATACCTGTGACGACAACCTGTAGGTCACACG
This sequence comes from Mythimna impura, assembly GCA_905147345.3. Lineage (NCBI taxonomy): Eukaryota > Metazoa > Arthropoda > Insecta > Lepidoptera > Noctuidae > Mythimna > Mythimna impura. The sequence continues at coordinate 1,199,775 of LR990361.1, read as the reverse complement.
AATATTTTTCCGTGCGGGAATCGAACCCGCGACATGCAGCAGGTCACTCAACAACTAAATAGATAAAACCACAAATATTTAAACTCACTCATTTTTGTCGGGAACCGGGTACACTGTCGACATGTCGTCGACAACGACACTGAAGCGAATGGCTGGCATTGTGGTCACTACATTATTTTATAGTTCCAAGAGCATTAACTGGATTATCAAAGAAAAAATCTAATTTAAAAAAAAATCTCATTGTTCACCGCACATTAAAACTTGTCATCTTGTCACCAGAGATCGGAATAGGCAGAATATAGTTACCCAAAGTTCGAGGAAGTAAGTAACATAGAGTTGAAAATACCTCGACTAAAATTCTAGCATCATAAACATGACGATCCAATCCAGGGATTTAAGAATTAGAATAATTTAGTTCAAAAGTATTCAGAGCGTAATAAGTTATTTGCAATTTCATATTGTATGTATTGTGCGCTCTCAAGTCATACAGCCTGAAGTAATCACTACACATTTTCACTTTCAGACCGAAAAATTACTAAAATCATACATAATCGCAAAACACTACTTTATTAAATGAAACGGTTTGAAAATTCCAAGAAACTTCTCATATTTTGTCCTGTATTTCTGTACGCTTCCAGATCTTGACTGCTGTGTCTTCTATAAAAGCTAGCGGAAGCAATCGTCTTCCATACAATTCATATACTATACTAGGCGGAGTGCAGGTTACCGGAGAGGATACAATTTCCTCAGGCCGCGCCGGTGTTGAGAGGGATGCGCCCGACGGTGTGCCCTCGGGATGAATCAACCGAGCTTATAGACTGTAAATGTTGTATAAAAGGATGTTTTGAACCGTTTTGTGTTTGTGTTTATAGAATTTAACAGGATTACAGGGTTGCTTTGGAGAAGATCCTGTTTTTGAACAAACCTTTTAACATGGCGTCGGAGGCTGTTTATAGAATTTTTAAAGGATTACCGGATCGAGTTTTTTAGTTGAACAAACGGGCTACCCTTTTGCTTGTTTGGGTGGCTTAATATATCTTTTTTTTATGTGAGAAACCATCAAATAACTGCTCCCACTCTAGGTGAAGCGGAAATGTCAGATATATGCTGACTAAAACCTACAGTGTTCCTTCAGTTGCCTTCTATGCGAGGGCTACGGTAACTTCTTCGAGAAATCCGCAGCTCTGGCAGGCGTTGGTCCTAACTGGCCCCGCCAATTTCGCTGACATCTTTTTGAGGCGCGCGTGGAACACAACGCGTCGTCGTCTTGGGCTTGGTCCAGATGGCAGGACGCAAACGAAGGAAGCTACGGTGGCTGGAAATCGTTCTGTGACTCCCGATTCCGAAGCCTTTCTCTGGCGAGAGAGGGGGGGCTTCAAATACTCGTATCTCCTATTGCAATCATTGGCAGGTAGACTTTGCGTTTTTGAATAATTTCTAGGAGATGTTCATTGACGGTCGACATGAATGACTGCATTATTGCACTGTGGGTTGTGAGTCCGACTCTCACACTGTATAATTTTAGTGTAGTTTTTAGACCTGTATATAACATTGCCTAGACAGTTTATACATCAGTTTTTGTTTTTAAATCATCTATCATAGGATTTGGAGGTGTGTGGAACAGAGTGTAAAATCCTGCAAACTTCCGTTGAAAAGGGAAGATTCTCCGATCAGACGGATGTTTTGTCTGATCTGGGCAATTGTCCGATAAATTTCGGGCTGTTGTATATAATCTAAACGCAGGATTTTGTAGTTTAGTTCATATGTTGCGCTATAGATGTCGCTACAGATTACTAATCAAAATATTTTGTGATTGTTATTTCAACTTTTAGCCCTATTCTGCTATTAAATCTTTCCCACATAAAACATTATTATTCTTCAAACATTCCACGTTATAGTACTCTTAGCTAAAACGGTCGGAAGTAATACGTTTTATATCACAAAGCGCAGCGCGAGAGGATAGTATTTCCGCTATCCGCGTCCATAGAGACATATTACAGAAATACCAGTTCACGCAATCTTTAGGATTTTTAACGTCTAGGTACATATTCGCCTAATAAACGGTGGCATTAATAGTGAAAGAATATCATGGCGATCATATGAGCAATCTTTGGAATACTTTAATTCCAGTGCTACGCAGTTAAGAAGTGGTATTCTTTGCTAGAGTCGGTTTCCGAATAGCTGATGATCCCAGCAAAAAACATAAATGAGAGAAAAAAAGATTACCAATTTCTCCCGAATAAAAAAAAACTTGATATATTATTCTCAAAGGTCATTTCGATTTAAGCGAATATAAATTTGCTTTTTTTGTTACACAATAGTGCGACTTGGCAAGTTTTTACGCACCAGCTTGAATTTTTGTATACAATAACAATTTACTTAAGTGTAGTAGTCCAACGGCTGTTGCGAATGAAAGATGAAAAAAGTTAATATTTACAATATGGGACAAAATTTTATATCCCTCGACATGATGCGCCACGCTGTCAAATAGTTCAATAACACATCCCGCGTCATGTGAATGCGTTGTAAAGTGCTGGGGGGCAAGTTGCGGGACACTGGGCAACGTTTTAGCGTCACGTAGATTGAGTGTTGCACGTCATGTTGGGGGACATTTCGTCCTCTAATGTATCTGTGGCTTTTTTTAAATAAACGTTGCCTCATGCTAAGAATTACTCATGTATTGTGGGTGCATTCACAAACATGTAATGTCACATGCACAAGACACCCAGACTTAGAATATCTATCTGTAAGTCATACAAATGGATGAATGGATTGGTCACACGCTTAGGAGGGATTCCGATCATATACCTAAACAGGCATTGGACTGGAATCCTCAAGGGAAAAGGAAGCGCGGCCGTCCTCGGCAAACCTGACGACGCACCGTGTTGTTAGAACCGACGGCCATCGGACTGACATGGAGCGAGGTGAAGCGTAGAGCTCAAGACCGGTCGCGATGGTGACTACTGTCGACGCCCTCTGCCCCTGTTAGGGGACATAGGATCTAAGTCAAGTCATACAAATATTTGTTTGTTAGTCCTAAGATTGCGTCTTTTCTGCCAAGTAAAACGTTTTTCTTTCTTTGTTCTGTGCTGTAATCGAACTCAGGACACACAGCATAGCAGTCAATCGCTCAACCATTGCACCATCCGTGCCGTCTTTGTAAACTTACAAGTCGTGTGTATCTTCTGTGTGTATCTGCATCATGACGCTCGTCCCCAGAGATGAGTTAGCTCTGTATTTGAGATTTAATGGCATTTCAAATGTGGTGAATATTCACGTTCGCTTTCATTTTATATTTATGAGGGGCGAGCATCCGAAAGGATACCAGGAGTTTGCTTCTCAATTGAAGTGTAGCTACTCATTCTTTGTGCAACAGTTATAACGTCGCTTAAGTTCTAACATCACTTAAGTCAAAATCTGCAACTTTTCCGAAGCACAAATAAACTGTTTAGTAGCATGTAACTCGATTTTAACTAAAAACTGAATAGAGCATTGTTGCGTGGTTGATGGGAGTACAACTGTGTTCCGTGGTTTTGATGTAGCTTCTCTGTTCAACATTAGACGTATTGTTTCTATTTTAAAATGACGCGTCACTATTGTTTCAAATCCTCGAATTTGATATGTCAAACATTGCGTTGTTTGATTTCCTTTCAAATAACATACAAAACGTATTTTGACAAAAAATTAGTTACGTGATGTTAGAACTTAACCGACGATAAGTAACATTTTATATTGTCCATGGCTGAGCAGAAGCTTCCTCCAAATCTTTCCAAGAACTATGCTCGTGTTCCTTCCGAACCAACTCCTCAAAATGAATAGGTAAATTCCTTTATATTTTAAATAAATACCTCGACATACTACACATATCATTGCAAAAGTTAAGGCATCGCTTACTTTGGTCTTCTTTCTAATGTCAACGTTCTTTACCTTATCCTTCAGTTTTATACCTAGGCAGCTTCTCTCCATTCTTCTCTGAGTAGTTTGGATTTTGTTCCTGGTTTTGAGATCAAAGGTCCAGGTTTGGCAACCATAGGTAAGGAACGGTAGCAGTCCTGTATCCATGACTATTTTCTTGGTCGGTAGCGAAAGTTGCGATTTTAATATTTCCTTATGGTGCCAGAACTTGTTCCAGGTAATCGCCACTCTTCGGTTTAGTTCTTCTGTGTTTCTTTTCTTACTAAAGGAGATTTGCTTTCCTAAGTATGTGTAGCGGTTGACAAACTCGAGAGGAGTGTTATTTATTGAGATGGGCGTTGCACTGCGGTTAGACATAATTTTAGTTTTTTCCAGATTCATTTCCAAACCGGTTTTTATACTAGCCTGGTTCAATTCGTTTACCATTTTGTTTAGTTGGTGAGGGGATTCCGAAAATAGAATTATGTCATCAGCAAATCTGAGATGACTTAAAAATTTCCCATTTACATTAATACCTTTATTGCACCATGACAGCTCTCCCATTACGTGTTGCAAGACGGCTATGAATAATTTTGGTGAGATCGGGTCTCCTTGCCGGACACCTCTCTTTATGTTGATTATTTCGCCCACTCTATCCAGTTTGACTCTACTTGTGCTGTTAGAGTAAATATTTTTAAGGATATTGATGTACTTTTCATTTACATTTAGTGCTTTCAGCGACTCCCAGATGCCATCATGTGAAATTGAGTCAAAAGCTTTTTTGTAGTCGATGAAAGCCAAATATAGGGGTTTATTAAACTCTAAATATTTCTCTATCACCTGGTCGACCACTTGGATATGATCCATCGTGCTGAAACCGCTTCTGAAACCAGCTTGTTCGATCGGTTGGTGGGCATCGATGGCTGGAGCTATCCTTTCAAGTAGACACGATGCAAAAAGTTTGTAGAAACAAGACATTAGACTTATAGGACGATAGTTGCCTATATCAGCTGGGTCGCCTTTTTTGTATAGTAGTATAATTTCCGATGTCATTCATTCGTGTGGCACAGCTTCTTCATCTAGTATTTTATTCCAAAGGATAGTTATTGGTGACAGTAGAAGAGTCTTCGCAACCTTGATGCATTCGTTGGTGATTCCGTCCGGTCCTGGGCTTTTTTCTGGTTTAAGTCTCGTTAAATGTTTCAATATTTCATGTTCTGTAAACTGATGTATTGTAGAGGTAACTGTGTGGCTATAGGCTAAATGGAAGTGGGCTGGTCACGTTGCCCGTTACAGGGACGACAGATGGACTTTTCGGTCAGTAAAGTGGTCTGGGCCAAAAGTCACCAGGTCTAGAGGTCGACCAAGGGCCAGATGGGCAGACGAAATTGTAACGTGCGCAGGTGAAAGTTGGCTTGAAAGAGCTAACGACAGAGAGGGATGGCATTCCTTGGGGGAGGCTTTTACCCGAACGGGGTCCATGCATTAAAATTAATCAATTAAAACTAATATCAATTTATGAAAATATGTAATTACAAAAATAGAATTTATAATTGAAATCAAATTTATTTACGGTATTAAATTGTAATTAAATACTATAATAATTGTTATTGTATAATATTTATTATGCATGGAATAAATAAAGCTTTATTATTATTATATTTCTTTATTCATTATTGTAACATATAAATTATATTTTTAAATATTTCAATAATAAAAAAAAAAAAAAACATTTAAAAATATAAAAAACAGTGTCCCACCGGTATCGGGAACAGGGTCCAAGCTACCGGCGGTCAGGGCTCCAGAGAAAAGAACCTCCTGACAATACGAGCCGTGTCCAGGAGTACCGCTTATTATTATTATTATTATTATCTCTTTATTTATTTTCTATACATATTTCATATATTTTTAAATATTTCTTAAAAACACATATATAAAAAAAACATTTAAAAATATAAAAAATAGTAGTCCACCGGTGTCGGGAGCAGGGTCCAAGCTACCGGTGGTTAGGGCTCCAGAGACAGGAACCTCCTCACAATCCAAGCCGTATCAAGGAGTACTGCCTTCTGTATCAAGCCCTATTATATTATTATTATTTTCTTTATTTCATTTACATAAACATATTAGTTACATTTTTAAATATTTCAAAAATAAAAAATAAATATTTAAAAATATAAAAAATAGTATCCCACCGGTATCGGGAACAGGGTCCAAGCTACCGGCGGTCAGGGCTCCAGAGAGAGGAACCTCCTAACAATACGAGCCGTGTCCAGGAGTACCGCTTTCTGAATCAAGCCCTTGATCCAGCCGCCTAACGCGAGCCTCCTAAGGTGTTGGTCGAGGCTCTTGGCTATTAAGCCATTGCCCGACACGACTATCGGTACAATAATCGCCGAGTCCACATCCCACATGTCGACAACCTCGCGAGCCAAGTCAATATACTTAATTTGTTTATCTTTCTCGGCTTTCACGAGGTTCTCGTCATGTGGAACAGAAATGTCGACAATCATTGCACGCCTCTCGCTTCGGTCCACCACCACTATATCAGGCTTATTGGCTACAATAGTACTGTCAGTGATGATGGGCCGATCCCAGTACAAAGTGATATGACCATTATCAAGAACTGGGTCGGGCTCATACCTGTAGTACGGCACCTCCGATTCCACAAGAGAGTATTTCAGAGCAAGTTGCTGGTGGATAATCCTGGCTACTAGGTTGTGCCTATGCAAATACTCTCCGTTAGCTAGACGAGAACAACCAGAGATAATGTGACGAATTGATTCTCCCGGACGGTGACATGCCCGACAGATGTCAACCGTGCCGTCCTTCACAATAAATCTCCGGTAGTTATTCGTCATGATAACTTCGTCCATAATTGCACAGACAAAACCTTCGGTTTCCCCAAAGAGGTCACTGAAACGCAGCCAGGCTACGGACGCCAATTGGTCTACATCGGGCCCGTGAAGGGCCCGGAAGAAGCGTCCGTGAAGTTCCTTGCTCTGCCATACTTCCCTGCGATCGTTAGTGTCAAGCACTACCGGTTTGCGCCAGTTCCCGTTAGCCAGGGAGAGCGGGGTGAGTCCCTTGTCCACTGCCACTACATCTCGATGCATACCCACGTCGGCAGCTAGGAAATATTCCCTGAGACTGCATACCTCGCGGTTGTGTAGGGTCTTAGCATTTAAAAAACCTCGCCCCCCACACTTCCGCGGGATATACAGTCTCATCACCGACGATCGTGGGTGATGCATTCGGTATGCAGTCAGCAGAGTGCGGACCCTCCTATCCAGGGCGTCAAGTTCCGTTTGAGTCCATTTGAGTACACCGAAAGAGTACATCAATACCGGCATGACCCAACCATTGAAGGCGCGCACCTTGTTTCCACCTGAAAGAAGGCTATTGAGTACCTTCTTCAGGCGTCCAAAGAAACGCTCCTTCAATGATTGCTTCATGTCAGTGATATTGATGCCTAGAGCTTCCGTCATACCCAAATACTTATAGGTTTCGGTTGGAGAGAGGGATCTCAGGTTTATGGAATCCGTGAGTTGAGTGCCCACGGATTCCACAACCTCCCCTCGCTTTACATGCATGACCGCACATTTGTCCACACCAAACTCCATCCTGATGGCACTACTGAAGGTTTCAGTTACCTTCAGTAGTTCCATCAGTTGCAGATTGTTGGGGGCAAAAAATTTCAGGTCATCCATGTAAAGTAGGTGAGATATTACCTAACCACCTCTCTTCAATCGATAGCCTAGACCTGAATTCTCCAGCAGTGTGCTTAGAGGATTCAAGGCTAGGCAAAACCAAAGTGGACTCAAACTATCACCCTGGAATATACCTCGCTCGATCCTTACAGGTTCACTATTCCTCTGGATATGTCGACATCCTGGATAGCGAAGGACCGTACTCCATTGCCTCATACACGACATCAGGAAGGTGCGTAGTATTGTATCAATTTTATACAATTCCAGCACCCTCATGAGCCATGTATGAGGAACAGAGTCATAAGCCTTTTTATAATCTATCCAACATGTCGACAGATCCTTTCGGGAACGTCGAACCTGTTGGCTAATGGTCATATCAATGAGGAGCAGCTCCTTAGTACCGCGGGACCCGTTCCTACATCCATTCTGAGAAGGTGACATGATCAAATTTTTGTCAATATGACTATTAATTTTGCTTCGCAGTATGGATGTAAGAACTTTATAGACCGTCGGCAAACACGTGATCGGTCTATAATTTTTAGGCTCCGCAGTACTACCTGACTTATGGAGCAGGTGGGTTATTCCTGTTGTTAGGAACTGGGGCAGCGACCCTGACTCTAAGGCAGACTGAAATTGATATGCCAAGCGAGCATGCGATCTTGTAAACCACTTAATCCAGAAATTGTGCAGCCCATCCGGCCCTGGAGATTTCCAGTTTGGCAACGGACGGACTGCACGAGCTACATCTAGGGGGCTGATGTCAATTGCCCCCATTTGTGGTATTGGATCGCACGCACGCTCGACCTCCCGAGTCCAGTCACCCTAGGTGTGGCTGACAGGCACCGACCAGATGCTGCGCCAGAATGAACTCATGGCATCATCATCCGGGAGGCGCGCGTCAGCCACACCTTGGTCCGGTCGCTCCCAATCCCTATAAACCCACCTTTCATTACTCCGGAATGTGCGATTCTGGGTGTATCGCTCCACCCGCCGCTTATACCTGCGGATACGGTTTGCCCATGCATACACCTTCTGCTTCAGGAAGTCGATGCGCTCCGTGACACGGGACATATAGTCTCGGGGACTGATGTCAGTCCCCGAAAACGCCCGCCTCACAAAGCGCATCACTCTAGGACGAGTGTTGCCCTCCCTGAAGCAGATTAGTTTGCCGATGAGTGCTCTGGCCCCACCAATACGACGCTCGATTCTGCACTGCCAAGCTGGCACGGCTGGTTTCGGTCGTGTAGCTACGTCACAGTTTGGAAACTTGACGTGAGCTACACGACATGCCGCTACAGCTGCGCAGTAGGTACATTATCGAGTGTGTATCAGTGAGATTTTCGCAGTCGTCAAAATAGTTTGACAACTGCGAATCCAGAGCAGCCACCAGCGCCTTATTCTTATTATGCATGGGCAAACGAGGTAAGCGCGGCCTAAGTTCAAGCGGCATGTTGCGATACTCCCGAATAGCACACTCCAAAGCACTCCTCAACTCATCGTTGCACTGGGTACTTACATGTGTAACCATATCAGTAATCTCTTCGTCAGCGTGGTTGGAAAGAAGGTAGGACGGTGGTACTGGCTGTGCTGGTACCACAATTTGCGACGAAGGAGCAATGATATGGTTACTCATTTCCGTTCGGAGGCGATCAAGTACAGTATCGTCCAACATATGATTACGCTGGATGACCCGCACCTGATCCGACAGTCGTTGGGCCGAAACGTTGACGGCTGGCTCAAGCACCTGAAACAAAGAGAGCGTCCGAACACGGTACGCGGTCAGATTGTTTCCTCCCTCTGTAGCCCCATAGTATGAGCGCATGACGTTTTCATTGATGGATTGCGTCCATCGCATGCGCTGCACACTTTCGCCGGGAGCTGGGACCCTATCAGAGACCGGTGGGCCTCGAGGTCCTAAGCGACTCGGCGGCCGGCGTCCTCTCCGTCGACGCGCAGGTGGTGGTGACGTGGGCGGCGAGTAGTACTCGTCGCTCGAGCTCGACGCAGCTGCCGCGGCCGGTGTCACAGCACTCACAGTGGGGCTGGGTTCCGGCGGCGGCAAGGTGGAGCTGAGCGACGAGGCCGGAGGTGGTGGGCGTGCACGGCGAGCTGCGGCTCTCGTCAACATGGTTGTATGATTTTCATTTCGGCTAGGTTTCGTCTATTTTATTATCGTTCATGCTGGTGACATATGTCATCTGTGTGGTTTATGCATTTTTTCTCTTCTCTTCTATGTGGTATTGAATATATATTTCTTTTAGTTTTTATATGTAGTTAAATCTTCCTTGTTATCTTTATTGTTGAATTTTGATTAGAATGGGTCCAGAAATCAATATTTTAAAATTTAAAACTGTGATTGAAAAAAATACAGCTCCTGTTGACATCGGGTGTTGCCAGGTTTTTTATTATTATTATTATTTTTATTATTATTATTATATTACACACATAGGTCATGGGCAAACTAAGCCAAACTGTCCGCATTGTGTCATTTATTTCACCACCACTGATTTCAAAGCGATGAATGACAATAACGTAAAGGAACCAACCTATCTTAGACCCAAGGTAATTTGAACGTCGACGGGCGCGTAGTTTTCCACGCGCGCCTCATAGAATGGCATGGTCGAAGCCTAGTGGAGTCATGGGTGGTGCGAAAGTGCACCCCGGGGCCCTGGAACGAAGACAAAAAAGGAACAGAAGCGGGTTTTAGTCAGTAAAAGTCTGACACGTCCTCGCGCCCCGCCCAAGAGCGAGAGAAGTCATTGGATGATTTCCCACCTAAAAAAAAGGTAATTTAATGACCATCTCTACTATAGTGGAATGGAATGGTGGTGCATGGAATAGTGGTAGGACCACAACACAAGTAGCACCTTTGTTCTATTAAAAAGGTGTTGCTTATTTCAAAACAAATTGGATCCAGCCAACCTGCGACAGGAGACTTGGATGAGAGATGTAGACAATACAGTATCCATATGTATATAAAAGCGAAATACCACTCACTGATTAATCACGAAATCTCAGAAACTATAACACCTACAAACTTAAAATTTGGCAGGTAGGTTCCTTATAGGGTGTAGACATCCGCTAAGAATTTTCCGAAATTCACCCCTTAAGGGGATGAAACGGGGATCTAAAGTTTGCATGGAGAAACCGACTTTAACCGCCGAAGCCGCAGGCAGAAGCTAGTACAGTGTATGAGTGTATAAATAGATCAAAACCACAAATATTCTTTAAAAACCCACTCATTTTTTATCGTAGTTGTTTTTTTTTCTGGACTTTGGTCCCTGTTGTAACAAAGAAATCGAAGAGAACGCCAGCCAAAAAAAAAAACTTGGCAGTCACTGACACGCTCGCAATCACACGATTCAATGATCATTACTACCACAATCACCAATTAATTGAGGGCCTCAGGTAGAATCACCTAAAACCGATAGCTATAACCCAAAACAAGTAAAAAAGACTGCACCAATAAAGCACCCCATTCACACCGCCATCCAATTAAGGAGCCCCACTCACCGACAATTGAATATAACCGCCGTCGCTTTTGCTAAGAGATGGCAATATTTAAAAAAGTCGTGTGCCGCCCAAGGCAACAGCAAAGCGAATTACCTCCACAAAAGGAAAAAGAAACGCCTTTTATCTTTTAAAAAGAGAATGTCACAAAAGCTTTTACGCGGCAAAGTTGAAGTCGGGCTTCTTCGAGTTACGACCGAAGTTGCAGACTTGAAGTCGAACGGTAATAATTTTGTGAATCTTTTGGTTTAATGACTGATTTAAGCGTGAAGTGTTATTTGATTGTTGCACGCGATGTGCTTTCTTTGTTTAGTGGAAACGTTTTGTTTCCTATTAGCAGGAGGAAGTTATGATCGTAACTGTTCAAAAATATTAAATTTAACGGTGTAAATTTAATTATACATAGCCATCAAACTTATGACGGTGTATGAGCTGTAATAAAACACAGTGTCAATTGTTATTTTACACGCCATAATCGCCGCGCTAAGTTTGCGCTTTAGGAGTGGCTGGAGAGGCGCCACAGCGTCGGATTTTCCGCATGAAAATCCGACGTGAGGGTCCTCACCGGACACTGTAAGTTCGGAAGGTTCCTGTTACGGAATCAGGCGGAAGAGACGCCCGGGTGTAACCATTGTGCGGACCGCCCGGAGGATACGGTGGAGGTGTGCCTCGCTTGGACGGAGTACCGACATGTACTCTTGGAGGCGATAGGCGGCGGCGGTGACCTCTCGCGACGGACCGTGGTTCAGGTCAGAGTGGTGCGAGAGGGAATGGGATGCCGTCGCCTCCTTCTGCGAAGCAACTATGCTAGCGAAGAAGACGTCCGCACGCGTGAGGGAATAGACATCTTTACCCCCAGTCACCGCGATCCCGACCCCAACTAACAGCCACGGCTTGCGAAGGACGAGAAACGGGTAGCTCGCGCCGTCCGGTTACTGTCCGGGCCGAGCCCAACCGCAACCGCGACATGAGCGCAACAGTGAAAGACATCCTCACGCACCAGCCGTTGCGACAGGAAACGCCCCGTATGATATTAATTATGAAATGAATTATTTTAAATAAAAAATCTTTTACTATTTTCATATGAAATCACGGAAACAACTTAACCAATGTCTGATAAAGGATCTCGCCGGCGGCGGCGGGGTCCTCTGTTTCAGGCGCATAATAACAAAAGGATTTCAGGAAAACGGAACTTTAATGGAATATTTTTTCGTTGTTTTCTACAAAGTACAGGTACAGAGTCAAAGGATTTAACATTTATTAATTTTCTAGCGAGTTCATCTGCGTAAAAGTAGGAAATTATAAAAAGAAAACATTTCGCTTTTCTAATATTTCTGTTTCTTATAATTATAGTCCTTTTGCGTTAAAATCATCAAAACATCGGATTTTTTTTACTGTGAATGAAATTTGAAAAAAAAAAACAATGATATGTGTAGCTATTAAGAAGTTTATACAGCATTACTTATTAAAAATTGTGACCTTGATTTAAAAAAAAAATATTATAATAGCTCAAATAATATTTCAGGAACTATTAGTTCGAAATGGAAAAAAAAATCAGTTATATAGCCAATTTATCGAGTAAGGTAATAAACTTATATAACATCTCGTTAAGACCAATAGAAGTGGACCTAAGACGCGGGTGAAACCGTGAAGGACAGCAGTAATACATATTAGGCTGTAGAATGTTTTTGTGTATCAAAATTAAGTTAACATATAAAAGCCAATGTCGGAAAATGGCGTCTTTTTTTTTTTCGAGCGGCCATCAACCAAACTTTGTTTTTTAAATCCAAAATAGTATAATAAACCAAACTTACTATGGCAGGTACATCTCTAAACTCAGTCCGAACTGAGTTACGGGAGCTTGTAGTTGGCTAGTATTTATTAGCTTTATACGTAGGCCATTTTTGTTTTATAAACACAAGCTAAGTGAGATGTTGCTTAAAAATAGTTTCTTTGTAATTGTGTTTTAACCTATTATTATTAACCTGTTAGGCCTCGGTTTCGAAGTCAGCAGGCGACGCGGACGACGGTGGCGGCCTAAGGGCGTCCTCGCCAACTTCACAATCCTGTGTGAAACGAGTTTGGTACTAGGTATTTCTTTTTTGAAGAATAATAAGTAATAGTAAAATATTGAATCAAACCACAGAGTAGTATCAGTTTATAAGTTTGTTGAAAAAACGTATCCTATAAATATCCTATAAATCTAATAAATAAAATCAGCTATCTCTTGTAACTCAGTTCGGACTTAGTTTAGAGGTATACATGCCATAGTAAGTTTGGTTTATTACATTATTCTGTAATTAAAAAACAAGGTTTAATCGATGGCCGCCCGAAAAAAAAAAGATGCCACTTCCCATACTAAATCCGGCATTGTCCTTTAGATATAGATATAATTTTGGCTTATTTAAACATTTACATTTGTCATTTGTCTACGTCAAATATTTTCTTCAACTTCAGGTATCTGAAGTGTAGGTCGGTCGTAGCATGATGTTATACAGCTTAAATGACCTTCCTCAATAAATGGGCTATCCGACATTGAAACAGTTTTCCAATTCGAGCTAATAGTTCCTGAGATACTAGCTAAACTATTGTTGGTACCTTTTTTTTTTTTTGACCACCATCTCACCTGATGGTAAGCGATGATGTGGTCGACGATGGAGCACGCTTGCCTAGAAGTAGCCTATTCACTCTTGACTTAAAGACCCCTAAGTTGTAGCTATCAGGAAACACAGACTCCGGCAAGGAATTCCACTCCTTGGCTGTACGCATAATAAATGTGTTCTTAAAACGTTTTGTGCGTATGGGTGGGATGTCTACCATGTACCGGTGGCGCAACGCCGTACGTCTAGTGGTCCGATGATGGAACGGACTTGGCGGAATTAGATTGTGCAATTCCAGTGCACACTCCCCGAAATGTAAACGATAGAAAACCGACAGGCCAGCAACTCGGCGGCGATGTCCAAGGCTTTGGAGCTTCGACTCAACAAGTGCATCATTGCCAATGATCCTCTTGGCTCGCCTCTCAATCGACTCTAGCGCATCAAGCTGGTATTTGGCAGACCCGTCCCAAAGATGAGAGCAGTACTCCATACACGATCGAACTTGCGCTTGATAAAGTTTTAGCAGCTGTTCCGGCGTGAAGTACCGTCTGACCTTCGCGAGGATTCCCAGCTTTTTTGCTGCCAGTTGAGCCTTTGCTTCGATGTATGGCCCAAAGTTGAGAGTTGACGTCAGCGTAACGCCAAGAAGATCAAGATGGTCGGTTATTGGCACGAACTTGACCAGATTGACATCGCCCCAATCGGAGACCGTCTTCAAGGACGAGTTCAAGCGTTCAACCATAGCCTCTCGGGATGACTGGATCTGTGACCCACTAGCGCGTGTGTCAGCCACATATCTCTCGGCAATAGTGCTGTCGTCTGCATACCCAAAGATACCGGGTTTAGGTAAGTCACTTATGTGCAGCAAAAACAGTGTTGCCGAGAGTACCGACCCCTGATCCCCCGGCATTAATATCCAATTTGACCGGACGAGCAGCCATCAACGACCACTCGGATGGATCAAGATCAAGAAGTCTGCGATCCAATGACACAGACCAGTGGGTAGACCGAAGGAAGGAAGCTTAGCAATGAGGCTTTCGTGCCAGACCCTATCGAAAGCCTTCGAGATATCAAGGGAGACGGCAAGCGCTTCCCCATGCTTCTCGATGGCTTCGCTCCAGATGTGAATGGCATACGCTAGAAGGTCCCCAGTGGACCGATTTTGGCGAAAACCGTATTGCCGGTCACTGAGGATGTCGTTAGCTTCTAGGTATGCCAGAAGTTTCTTGTTTACCACCCGTTCCATACTCTTACAGAGGACGGACGTAACAGAGATGGGTCTGTAGTTTGCCGGGTCAGCTCGACTGCCCTTCTTGGGCACAGGCTGCACGTTAGCTTGCTTCCAAGCAATCGGCACTTTTCCAGTCTCATATGAGATGCGAAATAGGCGTGTCATGATCGGAGACAATTCAGGCGCACAAGTTTTAAGCACAATTGCTCCGTCGGGGCCACTAGCTTTGTTCACATCGAGATTACGCAGGACCCTACGAACGTCCTTTTGATGGATACGAACGTCTGACATCCTCGTCGCGCATCCATCAGGAGAAACAGGTGGCCGTGCTTCACCAAAATTCAGACGAGAATATTCCGCAAAAAGAGAGGCAAACAAGTTTGCTTTCTCCTCAGCGGTGTGAGCCAGCGACCCATCGGGTTTCAGCAATGGCGGAAGTGACGGACGGCAGAAGTTCGATTCAACCGACTTAGCCAGGGACCAAAACGCTTTACTACCTGCGGGGTATGAAGCAAGTTTGCTCCCAATTCTGCTTATGTGGTCAAACCGAGACCTCTGCAACACCTTCTTGCAGGACTTGGCAGCCCTGTTAAAGGCCTTCTTCTTCTGAGCCACGTCGCTTGCTTTGCGCGTACGAGCGTCAGCCCAAGCTCGACATGCCGCGTGTTTAAGCGCGTCTGCGCGATCACATTCGGCGCCAAACCATGGACGAGCTTGGTCAGACATTGTTACGTCAGAGAATGGGATGAAGTACTCCATCCCCTGCCGCAACATTCGTCACGGCATCTACGCACGACGAAGCATCATCTGAAGAAAAGCAAGTGGGCTGCCAAGGATAGCATGCGAAGAAAGACCGCAAGCCATCCCAATCTGCTGACCTGTATCGCCAAACCCGCCGGGTGCCTCTAGGGCTGGGATCGGGCGGCCGTCTGGTTAAGTCTGTGTCTGTCTACTCCCCGTAGACAGACACAGACTTAACCAGACGGTGGTCGGAACTGCCTAAAAGCGAACATATCGACACAGAGTAGCGGTCTGGATCTGTTGTCAGCAAAAGGTCCAGGCAATTGGCTGTGTGCGAATCCACATCCGGCACCCTCGTTGCCCCCTGGACCAGCTGGGCGAGATTTAATGCTAGCGCTAGCTTTCGCACCTCTCGCCCAGCGTGGTACCTAATCATATTTTGTTTTTCACAATCAAGATCACAATTTTTTAATAGGTATGTTTGTTATACATATTATTAGCAACACATATAATATTTGCTTTTTGAACACAGTAACAAAAATCCGAAGTAAAAACCCTCGAGCACTGGATTATTATGTCTGTTTTAATCTTATGTGTACTTATGGCACCGATGCCTCTTTCATATTGACCTTAAGGCCCTAGCGCCCGAGCAGTGCCATAAAACAGTGACTTTCTGAAGCCTACTTAACGGCTAGATCAATAGGTTTGAAAAAATATTTATGTTTATGTTTAACTCACACATTATCAACATTTATGATTTTTTCGTATGACTAAAAATTTTTCGACATGATATTTTTTCACTTGTTTTCCCTACTCCTTTCAAACGGCTTTGATCTCAAAAAAATGCTGGTCAAGTGTTTTTCAGAATATACATATTATTTTTAAATCAATCAATATTTCGCACAGAAAATGGATTTAAAGGTCAGCGGAGCTTTATCAGGGCGTAGTATGTCCATTTAACTTCGGCCAGTTCAAGGGACTATATTTGAACTCAAATTAAAATAACGTTAGTTGTTTTTAAGTATTATATGAACTGCCCGGCTTTCAACTCGGTCCAGCTTCAATTTCACAGTTCACTATTCCTTAGTACTGCGACACACACATACGTATATACAAGTAAATATATATTTACATACATTTGTAACCGTATCTCCTATACATTACAGACCATTAGCCAGTTCAAACGCTGCACTACATAGGTACGTACATCAAACGAATCGTTCACTTTGTTAGTAAACAGTTCTCTGAACGTCAAACATATGGGAAAGAATAGTCTTTGCTAAATTATTCTAACAACTTCGAAATGGTTAAACTACTGACTTTGCTATCTATTTTACCGGCGTTTTTTATGATTAACTATCTAATATTAATAATATTCCATAACTTTCACACAACGCCATCTAGTCCCAAACTAATCAGAGTTTGTGCTATGTGTACTAGACAACTGAAAAACATTCTTCTACATTTCTAAATACATACATATCATAGATAAATTACACCCAGACACAGAACAAATGATCATGCTCATCACAGACCTCCGGCATAGAAGTCAGGGCCACTGACAACTAGACCAACAGGCTTGCTAACGGCTCTCTCGCGTGAAAGTAGAAAATTGTCCCAAGGAAACAAACTCCCGAGATAAAAATTGTCATATGTGCTATTCTAAGACATGATCTATCCGTGTGCCACATTTGTCTAGGGTGCTATTCTAGGACATGATCTACCCGTGTGCCACATTTGTCTAGGGTGCTATTCTAGGACAAGATCCACCCGTGTGCCACATTTGTCTAGGGTGCTATTCTAGGACATGATCTACCCGTGTGCCACATTTGTCTAGGGTGCTATTCTAGGACATGATCTACCCGTGTGCCACATTTGTCTAGGGTGCTATTCTAGGACAAGATCCACCCGTGTGCCACATTTGTCTAGGGTGCTATTCTAGGACATGATCTACCCGTGTGCCACATTTGTCTAGGGCGCTATTCTAGGACAAGATCTACCCGTGTGCCACATTTGTCTAGGGTGCTATTCTAAGACATGATCTACCCGTGTGCCACATTTGTCTAGGGTGCTATTCTAGGATAAGATCTACCCGTGTGCGACATTTGTCTAGGGTGCTATTCTAAGACATGATCTATCCGTGTGCCACATTTGTCTAGGGTGCTATTCTAGGACATGATCTGCCCGTGTGCCACATTTGTTTAGGGTGCTATTCTAGGACATGATCTACCCGTGTGCCACATTTGTCTAGAGTGCTATTCTAGGACATGATCTACCCGTGTGCCACATTTGTCTAGGGCGCTATTCTAGGACAAGATCTACCCGTGTGCCACATTTGTCTAGGGTGCTATTCTAAGACATGATCTACCCGTGTGCCACATTTGTCTAGGGTGCTATTCTAGGACAAGATCTACCCGTGTGCGACATTTGTCTAGGGTGCTATTCTAAGACATGATCTATCCGTGTGCCACATTTGTTTAGGGTGCTATTCTAGGACATGATCTACCCGTGTGCCACATTTGTCTAGGGTGCTATTCTAGGACATGATCTACTCGTGTATCACATTTGTTTAGGGTGCTATTCTAGGACATGATCTACCCGTGTGCCACATTTGTCTAGGGTGCTATTTTAGGACATGATCTACCCGTGTGCCACATTTGTTTAGGGTGCTATTCTAGGACATGATCTACCCGTGTGCCACATTTGTCTAGGGTGCTATTTTAGGACATGATCTACCTGTGTGCCACATTTGTCTTGTGTACTATTCTAGAACATGATCTACCCATGTGCCAAATTCCATCCAAATCCGTTCAGCCATTCGAACTTGAACACAACCTCAACTCGCAGAATAGAGCACGCTTGCGTAGAAGTAACCTATTCAAGATCCAGATGGTAGCTTTCAGGAAACACAGACTTCGGCAGGTCATCCCACTCTTTACCTGGACGCACAATAAATGTGTTCCCGAAATGTTTCGGCACTTTAGACTAAAGTAAGTATAAATTAACTATCAAATGTATTTTGGTGAATTAACTATCAGATGATTTTTCATAGTTTTAGGTATTTATTCGTCCCGATATTTTCGACGCTGACTGTATCGTACTATAAGTTAACTAAAGCAGGTTGTTGCCAGCCTCGCCTCTAACTGTCCTGGTCGGAAATAGGCTCATTTCCTTATTGTTTCTTGTAGCGGTCTGCAGGAAATATACGAATAGGCCATCATTTTACTCCCACACAGTGGTTTTAAGAGAGACGAAGAATTATTGTTAAGCAAACAACGTATAGTGACATCATGCAAGAATTGAAAAATCCTGCATCGCGAAATTAAAGTTCTCCGCGCGATTCGAACATATACAACAGCTCGAAATCATCTATCCCCAACTAGCAAAATGTTTCAAACACACTTCTAAACGTCTGTAAGTATGGAATTGGGCGCACCTTATAAGATTATTTGCCCTTATAGTAGTTGTATGATGGTTTCATTTAGTGTTTTTTTCATATTACATTAATATTGATAATGTAAGAACAAATACACTTACAAGTGTCTTTTAGCACAATACGTGTTATAAGGTGCCTTTATAAGTTACATAGTCTTTGCCAAGACAGATATAAATCTTTTATAAGGTCTAAGCTCTTATTACGGATTAATGTTATGGCTATTTTGCTAGTTGGGTCGGGCAGTTGCCTGGATTAGACATAAAACCGTCTGGTCGGAGGATCCTCCCTTTTCAACAGAGGTTTGTGGGACGTTACACTCTGTTCCACATACCTCTAGAAACGGATAATAATCGACCAATCATAGAACTACGAGTATTTCTTATAATTAGATTAGGCAATCATTAAATAACTTATCCTCTTCTGGGTGGAGCTAGAGGGAGTGTTAGACTTTTCCTGACTGAAACCCACCCTTTCAGTTGCTTTTGGTTTTCCAGGGTCTGTACCATGTAACTGATTGTACCATTATGTTATATAACATCTTATATGGTAGAATAAGCTACCAAGCAGAGCAGTGGTGGCCCAGTGATATTTGCCTCAACTTACGAGTTTGTAAGTCGTGGGTTCAAACCCAGCCAGGCGCACCACTTTGTGTAATTTATTTCATCACCACTGTTTTCAAAACGGTGAACAAAAACATCGTGAAGAAACCGGCATGTCTTAAAACTAAAAAATCGAAGATATGTGACATCCACCAATCCGCACTGGGCCCGCGCGGTAGTTTACAGCCCTCTCCTAGAGAGGAGGCTTGAATCCCAGCAGTGGAAACATTAAAAGACTGATTAAAAACAAAAGCTACCAAAAACTGAGAAATCAAAATTGTAGTCCGACGCAAATTGTTTCTCGCCTGACTAAACAGAAGACCTTTTCCGAACACAAGATTTACATTACAAATACATAATCGCAAAAAAACACTCACCTCTTATCAAACTCATGCAGGTCCTCGGACGTGAACTGACTGGTGACATCCAGCAGCTGCTGTATGTGGTCGCTGCAGACCCGGCTTTTGCGCCGGTCCTCCCCGTCTCGCACCAGGATGGTCGCGCAGCCACCGTAGTCCAGCGACAGGGACGGCTGCTGCACCACGATGGTAGTGCGCCCCGCCGGGATGGTGCTGGCTGCTGAGTCCAGAGGATTAGCTGTGACGTGGACTTGGACAGCTGGAAGGAAGGAAGTTATTAGTTAAAACATTGACACTAACACACTAGAATAATCTTTAGGATAAGTGACCCATCGCAAACACAGTGCCAGTGTGGAGCCCTTTTACAGGATATGCGTCACCTCCTTTTCTGCTCAGCATGCACAACTACATGCACCCTCCACGACTTATACGAAGCCAACGACAGAGCTGCATAGGTGGCTAAATATTGGTCGGACAAAATTTCGACACGAGAAGAAAAAGAAGGCTAAGTGCGCGCAACTTTGGACCCCCGTTTCGTACCCTTGCTGGGTGAGTTTTGGAAAATCCTTTCTGATTCTTGTATAGAACCTCTGTGCAAAAAATTCAGCGTTCTAGAACCAAGGCTTTAGGCTGGGCGTTGATGAGTCAGTCAGTGAGTCAGGCATTTTGACCAAAGAAAAGACCAGCCCTCTGGTCATGTGAAGAGTTGACTAGCTGTTTGTTGTAAGTAAATAAACGTTAATATTACTCATATATAATAATATGACTTAAAGTCTCCCAAAGGGCAATGGAAAGGGCTATGCTCGGTGTTTCCTTGCGTGATCGAATCAGGAATGAGGATATCCGCAGGAGAACCATGGTTACCGACATAGCACAAAGAATCGCCAAATTTAAGTGGCAATGGGCAGGGCATATTGCTCGCAGAACGGATGGCCGTTGGGGCCGAAAGGTTCTGGAATGGCGACCACGTACCGGAAGACATAGCGTTGGAAGGCCTCCTACAAGGTGGACCGATGACCTGGTAAGGGTTGTGGAAATCCGATGGATGCGAGACGCACAGGACCGTTCATTGTGGCGACACCTGGGGGAGGCCTATGTCCAACAGTGGACGTGTTTTGGCTGAAATGATGATGATGATTACTCATATCCTAAACAAGAAGTTTTTTTAAATTATTATTACTTATCTACATTGTGTTCACATATTAGAAGCGACAAGAAATATGTAACCAAGATTTATGTAACTCATAATATTATTTAAAAAGAAAGAAAGAAAGAAAGAAAGAAAAAACGGTTATTCGTACCTCACACATACAGAAAAAAAAAGAAAAAAAAGAGTGTCCATGGAGTTTCTTGCACGTTCTTCTCCATAGAGATCTACGCTTTGGAACGTGCAATTTAGCTTCATTTGTTTTATTTTTACTGACCGACATTTTGATAATTCAAAAGTGCCTGTAATTGGTCTATTTGAAATAAACGTTTCTGATTTCTGAGAAAGTTAATTTTTAAACATGATATACCCTCAACTTCTAAAACTAAATATGAAACAAACTACGAACATAATGAGATGCAGAGCTTGATAAACTAACTATCTAATGAAACGTTTCAGGTAATCGCCGGCGCTTACGAGCTGCGAGCACGACACCCTTATCTGCTCAACAAATGTCTAACTATTTAGAATACTAATATTTCTGTAGGCACAGATAGAAATCTAGTTGTAGATACTCGAACTAGGCGTTTGTTAATAAACAGCAATTTTAGTGGTGAGTGAGTGTTCATGGGATTTGCACAATTTAATTACGCTATGACCGTTCTATCATCGGACCAATAGACGTACGGCGTTGCGCCATCGGCACATGGCGGACATCCCATCATTATGAGTTCATCTAAGGGGTGGAATTCCTTGCCGGAGTCTGTGTTTCCTGACAGCTATATACAACCTAGGGGTCTTTAATTCAAGAGTGAATAGTTTACTTCTGGGCAAGCGTGCTCCATCGTCGGTTACATCATCGCTTACCATCAGGTCAGTCAAACGCGAGCCTATGCATAATAAAAAAAGTTGTAACATTTTCTTGTCTCTGGTCTTATTGGTTTTTATATAAGGTCTAATATTAAAGAACTTCAGATGATTTTAAAGAATAGTAAAACAGTCCCTTAAATAAAAAATGAGTTAAACACACTTAATCCGAAAAGAAAGTACATAGGAAAACAAACCAAGATTAATATTATATAAAGAAGAGAACCTACGTAAAAATAGTGAGATTATGTTAAAGTAAGCAGGAACGCTATCAATGAAAGTAACAGCTTGGGTGACACACTATAACAACTGAAAGATCGTCACAAATGGAGGAAACGCGTCAAAAAGTTTAGTCGTACACATTACAACGTTCAACAACAAACGACTGAACGAAGAGGAGGTAAGGTCACAGGAATTGAGAGGATTTTGCCGCCACGGGAGGCAGTAATAAAGATGTCAGTTCAAACAAATGATCTTACTGTCACACGGGGGTATTGTTCGAGTTAACACATGTTGCCAACTGGGACAAAACCTCTGTATTTATTTCGTGAACAAAAAACATTGTATGAACAACAAAAGATTAAAACAGTCATCATCTAATTACATATCTATAATTATATAACATTTGTTAAATTTCGGGCCAAAAAATATCTGGTTCAGTTAAAAAGAAATTACATGATCGGAATAGTACCTAATATAAAATCGGAGCTTTAAACGTTTCGTAACCTTAGGATTTAAAGAAAATAACCTTCTCTAAATTTGAAATTGTATGAAATTGAGAAGCGATACCGAAATATTGTGTTCATTCTAATGTACTGAACTTTTGACAAATGTGTTGGATGATATTATATCACTTTGTGAACGCCCCGCGCCCTCTTGACATGGTTCGTCGGAGTTTATGATATAAAAAGTCTTATACTTGGTGCAAAAAAGTAATATTTTGTCAGGGATACACAATTCGAATGTTTAGTACATGAGCGGATATAAATAAAAAATAATTTTCGTTTCATACCTGTAGACTGTCTCCTAGAAGACGGGGGTGGCACAGAATGCTGATGCGCAGAAGAACGTCTTCTCGACGTCGTGAACACCTCCGTGCCTTCCAGCTGCCTCCTCAGCTTCGCCACCTCATCTTTGTAATACTCCTTCTCTATCTTCTGCTTATTCTTAACCCTCGGCTCGCTACCCCTTCTTTTAACAGGATCAGGCTCGAACTTAAAATGCGTTTCATACTTCGCCTGATTCGCCTTTGGACTTTTAGGAGTATCCATTTTTGAATCGTAAGGAATTTGTATTGAAGAGGACGCTGCGCTGGCTTGGCTTACTTGCGTTTGAGTTTTGTTTCTTGGCTTTTCTTGCCTTTTAGGATCAGGGATTGGAACATCAAAGACGAATCTAGCTGGTCCGGGTCTTGGGGAGTCTAAAACATCTGTAGCAGACTGTGGTTTGGTGTAAGCAGGGGAGTCAATATCACAGCTGTTTGTGGCTCGGTGGTAGTGCGGGGGGGCTGTACTGGGGGGATGGGTAGGCACGTTGGGGTCGTCGATGAGGCTGGGCTCGGACAGCTCGGGCCCGTCGGGCTCGGCGTCCATGGAATCGTCGGTGCCCGTCACCGAGGTGAGCGCGGTGGCCGCCGAGTCGGTGCTCGTGTTAATCGTCTTATCTGAGGTTGTGCTGCTGCCCATGACGACCACCTGGAACAATGATACGAGTAAAGTTTAGAAGAATGTGGAACAGATTTAGAAAATGAATTGGCTTTTTGTACACAAAAGAACTGGCGGCTGTCAAGGACTTTGATTTAAATGCAACATTTAAGAGTGTAGAACTCGAATGTTGTATTGCCTTAGATTATTAGGATGTGATGATAGGATATAACTGCCGAGAGCTTTTGTACTCCGGAAGAGAACTATGTGGACCATTGCCCAGATATCACTTATAAAAAAAAACACTATAAATAATTTGAGAAATGTCTCTAATGACTACTGATACACGATTTAAAAGTATGATATTAATTAATATGAGACAGTTATTTTAGAATGTAGTAATTTATAAAAACATGAATTTTTTATTTTGTTATTTTGTATATTGTATTGTATTATGTATATGTTAATTTTATAATGAATAATATCATTGATGTTATTTATGATTTTAAACACAATGTTAATTGGTTCTGAATAAATTTAATGTTAATAAGTTGAATTGAATGTAGTTTCAGTACAGACACTATGTATAATAACAGAAAAATGTAAGCGCATAAATTCGCTATTGCAGAGTATCTAGATAGATAGATATATTCTTTATTGTAAACCTAAAATAACGCCCTTCCCTTTTCCTTTCTGTTTCCTTTTGGAGTTATGTAAAGTCCAAAGTCTAAAGAAAGAAAAATATTGAATATTTTATTTGGCACACATAGATACACACAATGTAGAAAAAACATCTAAATAATAATAATATTCCTCAACTATCACACAACGCCATCCAGTCCAAAGCTAAGCAGAGCTTGTGTAATGTGTACTAGACAACTGATAAACATACTTATATATTTCACACACAGAACAAATGATCGTGCTCATCACACAAACGTTTATCCTGGGTGGGAATCGAACACACGACCTCCGGCATAGCAGTCAGGGCCACTAACCACTAGGCCAGTAAATGGACAAGCTACGTTTTTATTTCAAACATATATATGGGCACTTATAAGGGTGTTTTTAATATCGTGCGGATTTCATCACGCATGCGGGATTGCCCCATGCAGAAAATTAAAATGCAAAAAAAACGCGTCTCACGTGTGTCTTCAACGCATTACAATAAATAGGTATTTGTTTGAAATGGACATTTGCGGGGGTTACGTTTGCGGGGCAATCCTGCATGCCTGAACATAACCACACGATATTAAAACAAAAGCTAGTGCACGGTTTCAATTAATCGTTTCCTATGGCGAAGAACCGGCAAGAAACCCCATGGTAACTACTTAAAAAAAATATTGTTTTACAATATCTTTACATGAATCTACCAATATTTTCACAAACCTTAGCAATAAATACAGCACTTACTGTTAATAGCTACATGAGCCCAACAGGGGTACGGCAGACATAATTATGGTGGTTACCGACCACTAACATTAAATATACAGGCGCGGCCAGGTGCCAGGCGAGGTTCAATCGATATTCACGTTTCAAAGTAGCTGCTTGTAATTACTATTAATGAAACAGATGATTAAGAATAATTAATGAAGTAATTCTCTTTAGACTAGTATTTTCCAAATCTAAATGAAGGGTAGCGTGATGACCTTGTAGTGGCATTCATACGCGAATACACAATAAAGATGATTAATGTTTAAATATCGCAGTATATGCTAAGGTCCAGTAGAGCAGTGGTGGCCGAGTGGTAACGGCCCCGACTTACGAGTTGTAGGTCGCGGGTTCAAACCCAACCAGGCGCATTACTTTGTGCAATTTATTTCATCACCACTGCTCTCAAAACGGTGAAGGAAAACATCGTGAGGAAACCGGCATGTCCTAGATCCAAAAATTCGAAGACATGTGACTTCCACCAACCCGCACTGGGACCGCGTGGTGGATTATGGCCCATTCCCTCTCCTAGAGAGGAGGCCTGAGTCCCAGCAGTGGGAACATTAAATAGGCTGATAATGCTTATGCTAATGCTAATAATAATATTACAAGGAACATTTTAAGGCCGACTATGCTGCTAAGGTCCTGACCAAGCGTTTCGCTTCGTCGTTTATACCGCGTACATCGAGGGACTGAAACAACTTGCCTGCTGCGGTCTTCCCGTCCGATTATAATTTAGGTATCTTCAAGGCTAGAGTGAATAGGCTCTTAATAAACTAATGCGCCTCACTATCAACGATTGCATCACTACTTACCATCAGGTGGGATCGCAGTCAAGCACCAGTTTAAACTATTAACAAAAAAGGTTTTTTTTTTGGGTGGGAAAATCATCTAATATTTACTTTATTCATTTGCAGTACACCACAGACTACCCCCCCTTTTTCTATTTCAATTTCTTACAGTCCATCCTAAGGTTGTCTGGTAGATATCGCTGTCAGCGATAAGACCGCCTTTGTACCCATAGATTTAAGTTACCTAGTATAAAAGTTTTGTTACTATTTTGGTGTGCAATAAAGTTTATTCTATTCTATTCTATCATCTTATGACAAATCCTCCTCTTGGGCGGAGCGGGAGATAGTGTCAGACTTTTACTGACTAAAAACCCACTCCTGTTCCTTCGTTGCCTTCGTGGGCCCGGGTTTCGTTCGTCGGGCTTCGACCCTGCTGGGCCCCTACGATTTGTTGACATCTCCCTGAGGCGCGCGTGGAACAATACGTGCCGTCGACGACTTGGGCTCGGTCCGAACGGTTACCGGACGATCAGACGGCGGGCTACCCTTTGCTCGCCGTCCGCAAGCCCACGCCTGCGGTGGCCGGAAATCGGAATCGGAATCCCGGCGGCGGTTGGGGCGTGAGAACCGTTGCCGTTGCCTCACGCGATCGGCCGCCTCCTTTGCTAGCATTACTGCTTCGCAGAAGGAGGCGACCGCCTGCCACTCCTCCTCGCTCCGGACCATGGCCTGTACCAAGGCCCGGCGCGAGAGATCGCCGCCGCCGATCGCCCCCACGAAGACACGGCGTTGCTCTGCCCAAGTGGGGCACACCTCCACCGTGTGCTCCATCGTGTAGCAAAAAAGGTAGGTAAATATTCGGCTTCGCACTACATCACACAGATTTTGTATCAAATGTTTTTATTTGTTGTTTTAGGGTTCGGTCTAAGTCGTCAAAAACAGAATCATTAGAGGATCATTTTGCTGTCCGTCTGTCAAGACCCTTTTTCTCAGGAGCGAGTAGAGGTAGGTATGAAGCTGAAATTAATACCAAATACTCAGGTTTGCTATCCAAAGCAGCAGAGAAAAATCAAACTTCTGAGTCAACGCAATCTAAAGATAAAGCAATTTACCTGTGCTCCATTTAGGCTTACAATTTGATACTCGCTAGGAAATCCAAACCTACAGGGTACTTTACATTGACCTAGAAACCTGAAATTTGGCATGAAGCAAGGTCTTATAGCAAAAGTATAGGAATAATTCTGAAAACAGTCAATTTGTACGTAAATAACCTAAAAAAAACATTTTTACGGTTCAAAAAGATAAATCTTGAAAAACTCGATTGGGGAATCAAATTATTTATAAAGGTAAGCTTGTACGGAGCCCTCAGCATGCGGTTTTTTAAAATTATAATTATTAATTTTTATATTTGTTTTTAATAAGTTGTGCCTGTCTAAATAAACCTTTTTTCTTACTTTCTGGATGACGTCACACAATCCTGCTTGTCGCAAATAAATTCATCAATCCACGCGACCAGTATAATAATATACCTACAGATTGTAACAAAAAGATGTCGCAGTTATGCCCGGATTTTCTTCTTTCTTTCTAGACGTATTTAAAGCTTTTGAGCACCGTGACAAAAAAACAAAAGCATGCTCATTAGCACCAAGCTAAGATTTCGTTCTGTAATCTGTCATGTGGTCGCGACCGTGGCGTGTCGGACACATGACTGTGACGGACAAAATTTTAAAACTGCAGGTTTTTTTTTTAATAATATAAATAATAATAGGTTGTACAGAAAAACAATCAAGGAGTTTCCTAACTGACCCTCTTGTCCACAAAATGGTAGAGTTGTCTAGCACTGTTCAGGGTGCTGTTGTTTCATCGACATCATCATCAAATTTGCCGAAAGGCGTCCACTGTTGGACATAGGCCTCTCCCAAGCGCCATAACGACCGGCCCTATACGTCTTGCATCCGTGAGATTCCCGCGACCCTCACCAGGTCATCGGTCCACCTTATGAAAGTCCTTTCGCGCTAAACCAGCGCTGTGGTTTCGTCGCATTATGCATGAGGCCACGGTTTTGTGCTGAGCGTTCGATCTATTTGCGCGAATGTGGCGCATATTTTCCCAATATATACATTATTAGCTTTTGCCCGCAGCTTCACCCGTGTACATAAAATATAGCCTATATCACTCTGGAATAAAGCAGCTTTCTATCGGTGAAAAACTTTTAGCAATTGGACCAGTACTTTCAGCTATTACTTCCTACAAACAAAAAACAAACTTTACTTCTTTATAATATTAGTACACTACAGACGACACTAGAGACTCTTTAGTGGACTAGTATAGATGATTGTAAGCTATTTTTAAGATTACGTCATTTCACGCAAATTAATTGTTTTTCTTTCTTTCAATGCTGCGTCTTCCGGTATGTGGTTACCACTTCAGAACCTTTTGGTCCCATCGACCATCTTTCTGCAAGCAATGTCAGCCCTGCCCACTGCCACTTAAGTTTGGCGATTCTTAGGACTATGTCGGTAACTTGGATTCTTCTGAAGATATCTTCATTCCTGATGCTATTCGTTGCTGAGTTTTAAAGAGGAGTTCAAAATCGGGCCCTATGACTATTACCGTCATGTTTACCCAATGAGGCCTCAAAATAATTGCAGTTCCGCTGCGTTCCGCATCGCATAAAACCCACAGCTGACGTGGAAAGTTCATATAGCACAGCATGCCTTATAATGTTCCTACTGTTGGGACTCAGGCCTCCTCTCTAGAAGAGGGAATGGGCCGTAATCCACCACGCGGGCCCAGTGCGGGTTGGTGAATGTCACATGTCTTCGAATTTTTGGTTCTAGTACATGCCGGTTTCCTCACGATGTTTTCCTTCACCGTTTTGAGAGCAGTGGTGATGAAATAAATTACACAAAGTAATGCACCTGGCTGGGTTTGAACCCGCAACCTACAACTCGTAAGTCGGAGCCGTTACCACTCGGCCACCACTGCTCAAAAGCTGCTGCTGGAAAGTTCATCCTACATAATTTATTACTTTTAGGGCATGGAACCTACACTTTGTTAGTACTTTCTAACTCTTAACCGAGTTAGACCATAAAAATAACTTTGCTGTAAAAATGCAGGAACAAAATGAAATCGCCTCAGTTTTACGGCAGCCTACAAGGGTAAAGTGTCGTGATGGCCCAGCGTTTAAGGTACCGACCTCTCATGCATGCGGGTTTGAAATCGGGCAAGTACCAATGCGAATTTGTCAATTAATATGTAATGTTCTCAATTTATCTGGGACATTACCGATATTGTTGTACATCGAGGTGCTGAGATGTTTGTACGAAAACGCCACTATGTCAGTCAGACTGCAGGACTAGACCTCGAAACCTATCCTCCTGCAGCGGGGTGTGAGGCAGGGAGACATGATTTCTCCGAAACTGTTCACGGCCGCAATGGAGGATGGCTTCAAGGTTCTGGACTGGAGTGGATTGGGCATTAATGTCAATGGCGAGTACATCACTCATCTTCGATTTGCCGACGAAACACATTGCTCGCAGAACAGATGGCCGTTGGGGCCGAAAGGTTCTGGAGTGGCGACCGCGTACCGGAAGACGCAGTGTTGGAAGGCCCCCTACAAGGTGAACCGATGACCTGGTGAAGGTTGCGGGAATCCGATGGATGCGAGACGCACAGGACCGTTCGTTGTGGCGACATTTGGGGGTAACCTATGTCCAGCAGTGGACGTCTATCGGCTGAAATGATGATGATGATGATGATTACCGATATCCCGTCCCTCGGAAAGCACGTAAAGCTGTTTTCCCCGGTTGTCATACCTACGTAGATCTTTGACAGTCGTTACAGATAGTCAGACGACTAAAAAGGTCTGACCGACTGATAAGGAGTATCATGTTTCCCAGTAACTGGGTTGTGGAGGTCTGATAGGCAGTCATCATCATCATCATCATCATTTCAGCCGAAAGAAATCCACTGCTGGACATAGGCCTCCCCCAAGTGTCGCCACAATGAACGGTCCTGCCCCCCTAGCCAAGTTGCAAACGATAAACGTGACCGCTTAGTAATCTCCAATAGATTTTCAACTTTATACCTAAGAGCATAAAGTTGAAAATCTATTAAAGACTACTGAGCGTTAGCGACCGGAACGAACGAAAACACTATGTAATCTTCAATAGGTTTTCAACTTTATATCCAGCAACATAAAGTTGAAAATCTATTAAAGACTACTGAGAGTTTACGTTTATCGTTTGTGACTTGGCTAGGGGGGCTGTGCGTCTCGCATCCATCGGACTCCCGCAACCGTTACCAAGTCATCGGTCCACCTTGTAGGAGGCCTTCCAACGCTACGTCCTCCGGTACGTGGTCGCGATAGGCAGTTGCTCCATGTAAAACATGGAGGGCACAGGGCCACTAACCACTAGACCAACAGGCCAGTCAAAACTGACTGTCCCCGCGGTTTCACCCACGTCTTTGGTTACTGCACCACTCTTATTGGTTATAATCGCTACAAAACATTGCCGCGGGAAACCCACACAATAGATGCGCAGACATATCAATGTGTATAGTGTATGTTTCATAAAATATACCTGATAGAAATACTAAAATCCCAACAAACGCGGAAAGTATCGCATGTCGCGAACAAATCTAACTGCGAAACTATTCGTTGAGCGACCGTCCTAAACACACGTAGGGCTGTAACATGAAGTTTTAATACGTGAGGATATTTGTTAACTGTGTTTTGGTGATTTGCTTATGTTAGTTTTGCCCGCGGATTCACTCTCACGACCTATATATTAAGTATACTATCCCGGGAAAAATGATATTATTACAATAGTGTAGCTTACTGCCAGATAATGAATAATTATAATCGAGTCTATTCTTTCAGGGGTTACCTTTTACAAATAAATATCGTGGCCAGATCTTAGAATTGATCACTTCATCATATGACCAACTAAAACTGGCCAGATCGTTTAAACATTAACATTATTACAATACATTCCTTATTGCAGCTTATTGGTATTTTATTTTCCGTTGAGAATCATACTAATATAATCGTTTGTATTTATGTTTGTGTGTCGGTATATTTATTACTCCTTCACGCCCAAATGATTAAAAAATGATTTGAGTTAAATTTGGAACACAGATATACCATATTCTGAAATACTACAAAAGATTTTAGACTACTTTATCTTTGGGATAATTTTCAACATTTACGCGGGAGATCGCTGGCAATTTAATAATTTTATTCACTCGGCGTGCCAGCCCTACAAAAACATCGGTGGCTCTGCAAATGAGTGTACATGCAAACTTCCTAGTGAAAGTTGTAGCGCTATCTAATTGGCAAACCTTAATGAACGTGGCTTCAACCTTCCGATACTGAATTTTAGCGAGTTTCCTTTGTTAGAGGTTTGAATGTTTTCGGTTGCATAATTTTTAATTAAAAATAATTTTCGATTGAACGTTTTACCGAAAGCTCAACGTACAGCACGTTGGGCTTGCAGTAGGCGATTCCAACTCATGTGGTTTGCCATAGGCAAAATGTTTTTATTTTACTTTTCAAAATTAGTTTAGCCGGTCCATTCAGTAAAAATCTCAGTGAATTTTAATTAAACTCTACATAGTATTAAGGCGGTGATACCCTGGCGTATCATCATCATCTTCATTTCAGCCGAAATACGTCCACTGTTGGACATAGGTCTCTCCCAAGCGTCGTCACAACGGCCAGTCCTGTGCGTCTCGCATCTATCGGATTCCAGCGACCCTGACCAGGTCATCGTTCCACCTTGTGGGAGGCCTTCCAACACTGCGTCTTCCGGTACGCGGTCACCACTGCAGAACCTTTCAGCCCCAACGGCCATCAGTTCTGCGTGCAATGTGCCGTGCCCATTGCCACTTAAGTTTGGCGATTCTACGTGCTATGTCGCACTGGCCTATAACTGGTACAAAATTATGCAAGAAGTAAGCATGCCAGTGTACCACAACAAGTTCTGATGGTGGATGTGACTATGGTATCCAAGCTACTTGCATACTTATGTGCTAGCTAGTCATGTTTGTCGCTACTTTAAAACAAAGTTACTGCCCGCGTATGTCTGTCTACTAATTCCTTCATAACCACGCAACAGATTTTGATGCGGTTTTCAATAATAGGAAGAACAATAAATAAGAATGGTTTGTGTGTATAATTTGAAACCGTACGCAATCGGGGCGAATTCCTAGTCGACCTATGGGTTATTACTGTTTTATCAATAAATCAACGTAGCATAGCATAGGCGGCCTTATAATGTTCCCACTGCTGGGACTCAGGCCTCCTCTCTAGGAGAGGGAATGGGCCGTAATCCACCACGCGGGCCCAGTGCGGGTTGGTGGATGTCACATGTCTTCGAATTTTTGGTTCTAGGACATGCCGGTTTCCTCACGATGTTTTCCTTCACCGTTTTGAGAGCAGTGGTGATGAAATAAATTACACAAAGT
The DNA here is from genome assembly GCA_905147345.3 of Mythimna impura. Taxonomy (NCBI): domain Eukaryota; kingdom Metazoa; phylum Arthropoda; class Insecta; order Lepidoptera; family Noctuidae; genus Mythimna; species Mythimna impura. The sequence goes on along the minus strand of LR990361.1, from coordinate 1,167,348 downwards.
AATGCGCCTGGCTGGGTTTGAACCCACGACCTACAACTCGTAAGTCGGGACCGTTACCACTCGGCCACTCAAAAAAAAAATCAACGTACTTTAAAAAAAATATTTACCTACAAAAAATACCAAGTCGGTAAAATTGTAACACTCTCATTTTGTAAATTCGTCGATAAGCAGTAGATTATTGAGTGGCGTCTGATCTGCTACTCTGTAACGGAGAGCCGCCATTTTTGAGCGTCGATTACATAAGGATTAAGTCCGGGATCGTTGGAGCAACCATCGATTGGGGCCGTTAAGACGTCACGATGCGGGGACGATGCGATTATATTTAGCGCTGATAAAGTTACATTTTAATAAATCTTTTGTTGAATCTATCGTTGAATTTGACAATATTCAGCGTCGCTTTTAGTAAATCTCTTTCTTTTACTTCCCTGATATTGGTCAGTAATCCTGAATGGAAAGTCTTTTTGAAATGGTGACGGTGCGGTGCAAAAATTTTACGAGCATGTCATTGTCAATTTATTGCAATAATAAAAATTTAAAATATAATCATTCAAACACATAAAGAAAGAAAGAAAAAAATAAATTTATTTAAGACTCGCACATGACAAACATCAGACAGAAAAATAATGACACTTATTCTCTTATACACACTATTCTCTTCATATTTTATACATTTTATCCGGTTTGTTTTATTATTATTTAATTCAAGATAAGACAACATATAATATGGTCCACTTTGTTAGTAAAATATCTTAAAAATTAGTGTTAGTAGTACATAAACAAAGAAATATGAATAAAAACATACAGTGAAGTGTGTATCTGAGGCAAGATGTGTAGAGAACGATATGGCAAGAAGTAAACTATCTGACCATTCTTTCCACATAGTGCCTCAGAATAGGGGAGTAAGGACTCTCAACCACTGTTTTCAGGATACTATTGCCACTCACCCGCGTTCTGTGCATCAGTGATGCGACTTTCTTACGGATCACTGCATGGAAGCCGTCAGTTCGATTCTGAGCAAACATTTCCGACGCACTACAGAAACGGGGCAGTTTCAACAGAATCCTAAAAACATTTTTTTTTGCTATTATTCTGATTAAAATATCTGGCATCACTAATTTAAATCCTAGCAAAAAAGAGATTGGCCAACGATATTATAGTATCTACAACAACAAAAACTAATATTTGAGCAACTAGGTGTGATAGTGGTCAAGCGCAAGCTTATATAGTGCAATAATAATAAGTAAAACGGCTAGAAAAAATAAAACTATTTTTCTAGACCGGTAAAATTATCGGTTTGTTTGTACGAGGAAATCTGGAAGTATTGATCGGATTTCGAACATTTTTTTTTTTTTTTTTTTTTTTTTTATTAATGATAGGCTCGCGTTTGACCACCATCTCACCTGATGGTAAGCGATGATGTGGTCGACGATGGAGCACGCTTGCCTAGAAGTAGCCTATTCACTCTTGACTTAAAGACCCCTAAGTTGTAGCTATCTGGAAACACAGACTCCGGCAAGGAATTCCACTCCTTGGCTGTACGCATAATAAATGTGTTCTTAAAACGTTTTGTGCGTATGGGTGGGATGTCTACCATGTACCGGTGGCGCAACGCCGTACGTCTAGTGGTCCGATGATGGAACGGACTTGGCGGAATTAGATTGTGCAATTCCAGTGCACACTCCCCGAAATGTAAACGATAGAAAACCGACAGGCTAGCAACTCGGCGGCGATGCCCAAGGCTTTGTAGCTTCGACTCAACAAGTGCATCATTGCCGATGATCCTCTTGGCTCGCCTCTCAATCGACTCTAGCGCATCAAGCTGGTATTTGGCAGACCCGTCCCAAAGATGAGAGCAGTACTCCATACACGATCGTACTTGCGCTTGATAAAGGTTGAGCAGCTGTTCCGGCGTGAAGTACCGTCTCACCTTTGCTAAGATCCCCAATTTTTTGGCAGCCAGTTGAGCCTTTGCCTCAATGTATGAGCCGAAATTTAGAGTAGACGACAGCGTTACCCCAAGAAGCTCAAGGTGGTCGGTTATTGGCACGGTCACACCTCGGAAAGAAGGATTATTCCAGGAAAAGGCACAAGATCTATAGTATAAGTTACGGGCACTAATATTTCAATTTTATCGTTTGAATCGTACAATATAAAGGTCCCTCCGTAAAGAGCCATTGTCTCTGCAGAATAATAAACTGTCAGACATTTATACGACGCTTCGAAGGCTGTATTTATGCTGAGTTTATAGTCCAGTGATGATGACGGGAGGCTTCAACGATTATTTTGGTATTTTATTGAGAACATTAAAATAAAGCTAAAGACTAAAATCGATGGATTTTTCAAAATGAACGTTGATTGAAATATAAACGAGTTTCAAACAAAAGAAACTAAAACTGAGAAAATGACTTTAATTTCAGAATCCGGACGGGTATCTGTTTTTTCTTTGTTTTTTGATTTGACTGATTTCCGAAATTGAGGTTATTTTTTATTTGTTTTGTTTTACGTCGTTTAAAAAAAAATCAGTCGAATTGAGTGTCACCTCGTTTTGTTGAAGTCAGTTGTCATGAATAGTTACAAATATCTCTCTTGTACATTTTTCTCTGGAGAGCAACTAAAACACACAAGCTCTTGGCAATAAAAACAGTGCGAGGTCTTTCTCGAACCAATTATTTAGAAGTGGATTTCCCTGCTGGAGACTGTGTTTCCTGATAGTTACAACTTAGGAGTCTTTAGGACAAAAGTGAATAGGTTACTTCTAGGCAAGCGTGCTCCGTCGTCGGCCACATCATCACTTATTATCAGGTGGTCAAACGTGAGCCTATCAATAATAATAAAAAATATATTATTATTATATTCGAAGACATGTGACATTCATCAACCCGCACTGGGCCCGCGTGGTGGACTACGGCCCATTCCCTCTCCTAGAGACGAGGCCTGAGTCACAGCAGTGGGAACATTAAAATGGCTGATAATGCTTATGCTAATGCTAATAATAATATATATTCTTCACCAAGGATAGGTAGATATGTTAGGTACACACTAAAGTATCTTCTTCATTTAAGTTATTTCTTGAAAGTAGTCCTAAGTTTCTTAAATCCAAACTTAATTTACTTAGTCAATATACCTCTCAAACCTTTTCACATCAACTTCACTGAAAAATTACGACAAAATTTAGGTGAAATCATTTGAAGCATTTCAATTAACTTTTTTTTTTCTCAAATTGGTATTTTATCTTAAAAAGTCCGTGTCTAGCGGTCTAACTCGCTGACTTTCATTTACAAACTTTGAATTTACTCTAAAAATTTAACTTGAATTTTTTGGAGAGATTTATAAAGATGCTAATTCTAAAGATTGGTTAGTTAGTAGACAGAGGTAATGGTAATTGTGATTAATTATTATTTTCTAAACCCATTTTTTCATAAAAGGTCGCTTTTCTTGCCATTTATTACGTTGTTTTTTTTAAAAAAAAACTAATGTATGAACGGTTGAGAAGGGTCTTTGAGGCTTTTTGTAATGGAGTATATATGTATGTATATATGCTACTTATATATGTATGTATAAGTTATGCATTTCATACTTGCAAGACGTGAAAAAAATGCGAATGTGATTGTCATAGGTGTGGAATATACTTTCATATTGCATTTAGTAAAAAATTCGTGATATCCCAGTGGTTAAGACACCCGTCTATCATACAGGAGGTTGCGGGTTCAGAAACAACTTTTCAAGTTTATCTAGAACCCCGTGCCTTAGAAAGCACGTTAAGTCAAGAGTGAAGAGGTTACTTCTAGGTAAGCGCGCTCCATCGTCGACCGCATCAGGTGAGATAGCGGTCAAGCGCGAACCTATCAAGAATAAAAAAAAATGTCGCTTTCCATCAGGTGAGATAGCGGTCAAGCGCGAACCTATCAAGAATTAAAAAAAACCGTTGATCCAGGTTGTCATTCGTAGTTTATTTTTTCTTTATATATACAACTATCACACAACGCCGTTCAGTCTCATGATAAGTAGAGCTTATGTTATGAGTACTAAACAACTCATAAACATACTTCATCATCATCATGATTTCAGCCAAAAGACGTCCACTGCTGGACATAGGCCTCCCCCAAATGTCGCTACAATGTCCTGTGCGTCTCGCATCCATCGGACTCCCGCAATCGTTACCAAGTCATCGGTCCACCTTGTAGCAGGCCTTCCAACGCTACGTCTTCCGGTGAACATACTTATATTTTTTTTTATTAATGATAGGCTCGCGTTTGACCACCATCTCACCTGATGGTAAGCGATGATGTGGTCGACGATGGAGCACGCTTGCCTAGAAGTAGCCTGTTCACTCTTGACTTAAAGACCCCTAAGTTGTAGCTATCTGGAAACACAGACTCCGGCAAGGAATTCCACTCCTTGGCTGTACGCATAATAAATGTGTTCTTAAAACGTATATTTCTAAATACATACATAAATTATAGATAAATCCTGGGTGGGTATCGAACCCACGACCTCCGGCATAGCAGTCCTGGCCACTAACCACAAGACCAACAGGCCAGTCAAAGTTTTTGACAGTCGTTACAGAGCGACCGCAAGAAAGTCTGACTATTGGTCTATCGAAGGAGTTTTGTGTTACCCATTAACTAGACCTCCATAACCCATAGGTTATGGAGGTCTGATACGCAGTCTCTCCATATAGAACATAGGTATAAGCCCCATCCCGTTAGACTAGAAGCCCTCCTCAAGCTAGATTTTTTTTTTTTATAGGTGGGAAAATCATCTTATGACAAATTGCGCTCTTGGGCGGAGCGGGAGATAGTGTCAGACTTTTACTGACTAAAAACCCACTCCTGTTCCTTCGTTGCCTTCGTCCCAGGGCCACGGTTTCGTTTTCACACTACCCATGGCCCCAGTAGGCTTCGACCCTGCTGGGCCCCTACGATTTGCTGACATCTCCCTGAGGCGCGCGCGAAACAATACGCGCCGTCGACGACTTGGGCTCGGTCCGGATGGTTACCGGACGGTCGGACGGCGGGCCACCCATTGCCCGCCGTCCGCAAGCCCTCCTCAAGCTAGTTGGGAAAAAGTTAGGGAGATGATGACGTATGTAGTCATCATCATCATATCACCCGATAGACGTCCACTGTTGGACATTGGCCTTCCCCTAGAGTCGCCACAATGAACAGTCCTGCGCGTCCCGCATCCATCGGACTCCCGCAACCTTTACCAGGTTATCGGTCCACCTTGTAGGAGGCCTTTCAACGATGCGTCATCCGGTACGTCAATCCGGTACGTGTGCCCTGCCCATTGCCACTTAAGTTTAGCGATTTTTCGTGCTATGTCGGCAACCTTGGTTCTCCTGCGGATATCTTCATTTCTGATTCGATCACGCGAGGAAACTCCGAGCATAGCCCTTTCCATTGCCCTTTGGGTAACTTTAAGCCTTGTGATGGGGCCCATTATGAGCGACCACGTTTCGGAACCATATATTATGTCATCAAGATGTATGTAATACAAAAACGTTATTTTAATATTACTTACAGTCACTTAAATTTTATTATATGTATAGATGAGGATCTATACATAATATAAAATTTATTTATTATATGTTTTTCTATTATATTGTACTAGCTTTTGCCCGTGGCTTCGCCCGCGTACACAAAATATAGCCTATGTCACACAGGAATAAAGCGGCTTTCTATCGGTGAAAAATTTTAGCAATCGGACCAGTACTTTTAGAGATTACCTCCTACAAACAAAAATACAAACTTTAACTCTGTATAATATTAATGTAAATGTATGTTTTTGTATTGAATGTATTTATATTGTATGTCCTCTCCTAGAGAGGAGGCTTGAGCCCCAACAGTGGGATATTATAAGGCCGACTATGCTATGCTATGCTATGCTATATTGTAAGTAGGTATGTCTTACCGAGTGTGAGGATAATATGTTGCACTCGGAAAAAAAAACATCCTTCTACGTTATTATAATAAATCTCCCCAAATATACGTTTCCCAAATGTTACGGTATTTTAGAATAAGAAGCGTCGTGGTTAACATTAATTTAACTAATTTAACAGCGAATAAAAATATCTTTAACGCTAAAAATAATAGAAAGAAAAAAATCAGAATGTTATGTGGAACGGAATGAAAGATAAACCGTGACGAGCACAAAAATATTCTAATATCTCTTATTTCAAAAGACATATATCTGTTATAGGAGTTACAAACAGTCCACTTTGCAGAGCCTGCATAGAGGAGGACGAGACAGCAGCTCATAGAATAGAATAATAGTACATTATGATATAAGTGTGTAATGTTAGTGGTTACCGTTCTTGGCTCTCTTAAGACCCTCGCCACGGCTCGGGTCTAAATACCGCCTCGACAGTAATCATTAATTACTCACGTGTGTCATACGACGTTTTTCAATAGGTACACTTGTGAAGAAAACAACAGTAAAACTAGTAAAATTTTCTGTGACAGCGGTAAAAATCTGTTTTCATAAGTACGCGCATCATTTTTTTTTTTTAATTACCCTTAGAGGAAGGCTAAGGTATTTTGATCATACTGCCTAGTCTTACGTTTATGTTTTCGTGCGTGAAAAGTTTTTATGTCTTTCGTAGTGACAATAGAATAGGGATGTAACATTTTCTAATGATTTTGTGGTATTTAATTTTATTTAATTAATACAGCCACTGAACTTCACTAGAATAAAAAAAAATCACGCCAGAAACCGCGCGCATCTTAAAATGGCGGCCATAGACCACAAAAAAAAAACAAATTTTATTTGAATGTACGATTTATTTATTAAGTTTTTTTTTTTTTTTTTTAATTGATATAAACTAGTGCTTGACTGCGATTCCACCTGATGGTAAGTGGTAATGCAATCGTTGATGGTGAGGCGCACTAATTTATTGAGAGCCTATTCACTCTAGCCTTGAAGAGACCCAAATTATAATCGGACGGGAAAATCGAAATAAGTAAATGTTTTTTATTAAATAAATCGTTTGTACAAATTCAATTTGTCCATTTTAACTTGTAAATTGGATGAAATAAGTAAGACACTAATTTATATACTATTGAACGCAATAACTTAATGGGAATTTTATTCGAATTCAAAATTTGTTTTGCAAACAAAGAGGTTGAACAAAAAGGTTTTAACTACATTATAGCACTAGAGCGTAATGGTAATCAAAATGTCACAGTTTGGTACCGAGTGCCATTATATACCTAAGTGCAGTGCAATAAGAGTCACTTTCTGAGCAAGTGTGTTGAAAACTTTATTATACACCAAAATCGTAACAGTTTAATTTTTTTTTGTATCTGCTTCTAAGCTGCTCAGCCCCCTAGCCAAGTTACAACCGTTTCGTGTCGAATTCTGTTTTCCAATCGGTAACGCCTCGGTGTCAGCAATTGTAGAAAACGATAAGTTGGTAGCCATGTTGACGCGCCTGAGTCGGCCGCTCGTTCTACAATAACAAAGGATGTAGCGTTGAACATTGTAGAAACTATAACAATTCATTCTATCATTTTGAACGATGTGAACTTGGCTACGAATTTTCTATTCGTTTGTTCTGACCACGTGACTTAACGTTGAGATGATGTCATTCCCATACATTTCGACTAGCGTTAACGATTGCAGATTATCAACTTGGCTAGGGGTGCAGTGGTCGCTGGATAAAGGGCAACGTACTTCGAGAACCCAGGCACCTTCTGCGTAATGGTCAGTAACACCAAGGCGCTGCTGGCCTTTTTGAGGAGCTGGGATGGACCGAATGATACATTTGTCCCGTAAACAAAATACGCGTTTTCGACGTTAAATTGCGGATAGGTACCAGACCAACATACATACAAGACATGTCTTCCAGATGACTCTTCTACTGTTTACTATTTAACAAATAAAAAAACCGTTTAAAACTCAATAAAATAATATGAAATATATTTATCCTTACATATTATAAAACAAAGTAGGGACTTTGTTTTATAATATTTATGTGTAGGTGGCCACCGCATCGGTCTATCTGTATGATCGTGATAAACGCAAAAACTACTAAACGAATTTCCATACAATTCTTACCAGCCAGCCCCCCTAGCCAAGTTACGACCGTTTCGTTTCGATTCTCTTGAAACGAAACGATCGTAACTTGGCTAGGGGGCAGTAAACAGAGTGGTGAGAAGGCTTAAGTGCAAATTATAGTAGAGAAATGAGAATTTCGAATATTTCTAATACCCAAACGTAGTTGGGGCGGAGCGCTAGTTTTACTATAAAAATAAATACTTACATTTTGTCTATTTGTTGAAAAAATAAAGGAAATTTGCATATTTTTAATGCACCGGTTTGGGGCACACGGTTGGATGGTTTCAAAGTCAATAAAAGACATAGGTGGACCTATAGGTGGCCATAGGACAGGTAGAAAGAAACCTTTTTGTGTTTTATATTTTATTGATTATACTTCATATCCCAGAGAGAGACGGCATTCAAAGCTCAGAAAAGATGCATACGGTCTTTTTTAAAACTGCAAACTACAGATAGCTGCGTGCCATATTTTAAACTGCATAAGATTTTAACTTTACCATGCATATATATTTTAGAAATGGCAGTGTTTGTAAAGTTGAACCCGGATCGTTTTGAGCGCATGGCAGAAGTATTTCCACGAAATAGGCGTGATAATAGTAGGCTATGTCTCCCTAGTACGAGAACGACTTTAATGCGCAAAAGTGTCTGCTACATGGCGCCAGTCATATATAATAAATTACCGAGGAGTTGGAAAGAATTAAACCTAACTTTATTTAAAAAAAAACTCCGAAACTTTTTAGTAGACAAAGCTTACTATAGTGTGACGGAATTTTTGTTGGAGAAAGGAATTTCTTGATTTAGAAAAAAGTGCATAATTATGACATTTAATTTCTGTGATTTTTATTTTATAATTTAATTTAATAATTGAACCATTGTTTGTTTGTTTTTATTTTTGTGACATTTTAAATTTAATTTAATTTGATTTCTATGACATTTTTTTTTTGAATTTTATTTTAATTCTTGACATTTTTATTTTTTGTTTTATTTAATTTAATTTTTGTGACATTTTAAATTTTATTGACATTTTATATTTTTATTTGATTTTGATTTTTATGACATGTTTTATTTATTCATTTTTTTAAATTTAATTTTAATTCATTTGACATTTTTAATTTTTGGTTTTATTTGATTCTAAATTTTTTGAAATTTTTAATTTTTGCGTTGTGTAATTTTTTATGATATTTTAATGTACTCGTACCTATATAGAATCTCCAGTGTAGTTTTTACTTTTGCATGCCTTCTGGTTAAATATGGCTGATTCTTATTATATTTTTATGTCACCGTTTTGTACCCATATTTGCAAAATAAATATCTTATCTTATCTTATCTTATCTTATCAGACACCGCAAATCTTGTAAGTGTGAATTAAAAACATAAAAACTTTATTATTTTTTTGTCAACCATTTTTCATTTATATCAGACATTCTGTTGAAGCTTTGAACTTCGTCTCAATGACCTTAATGACACTTGAATACCACTGTGAAATCATTAAAAAATGGGCAGGAAAATTTTCTAAATAATGTTTTCTCTTTTTTTATGCACCTGACATGTCGTCTCCGCTTTTGTACCTTGATGTACATAGAGTTTTAATTTATAAAATTGAGTGACAGTGTGTTGAAGTAGAGGATTTCTTTTTATAATGTCAATGTCAGATTTAAGGGGAATATATTCACTCATTGACGGTGATTGGCTATTTTTTAACATAAATTATAATTTTAGGTGATTTTTTGAAAGAAACGTCTTTCTAGTAAAAGTAAAAAAGTACTCATGATTTTATTCTGATCTTATAAATAACAGAACTCAACGGCAATTTTCTTTAAATTATTTGGTAATATATTGACTGGTTTTTACTGTCCTCTCATACTTACCTTTTCAATGCCATGGATTTTAATTTATGAAAACGCTTACCAAACGCCACGAACTAAAAATGCCATTGGTTCCAAAAAACTAAAAATATTTTTAATTAAGCATGTTGACAAAAAAATTGCTTACACTAGGTAATAAGTTTCTTGTTTACTAAGAGTCTATGTTTTTTTTGTTTCCGAAATATCATTATTATTATTATTTATCAGACTGTGGCGGCGTGGGCACGAAATTGTTTTGTTACATAATTATATCAGACTGTGGCGTAGAAAGGGTAATATTGTAATACGGAAATACTGAAAAAAAAAAATAATTTTCATGTAATTTCTTGCCAGTTCTTCTCCATGGAAAACGACTATTTGTAACCGTGCAGTAAGCTTCTGATGTTCCATAAGTGCCCAAGTCGGCCTATGTGAAATAAATATATGGAATTGACTCTCATATTCAGAAGGGTTGCAGTTTAAAACAACCCCCAAAAGCTAGTTCACGAGTTCATCCCTTATAGCCAATTTACATTTGTAGTGCACTGTCTGAATTTAAATTACTTTCAAAGTAACTTAAAACAATATTTCAAATGCGCAACCTAATCCTGAAACATTTATTAAATCTGCATAAAAATATTCTGTATAATAGAATTTGAGTAAATTCAGTTATCTAGTGATTTATAATGTGTCTGAATTTCAGCTATTTTCGGTTTAATGTAGTAAATTGAGCCTCAACTTCATATGAGTACAGGTTTCAGCGAATTTCTTGCCAAATTGAGTATCAAAGTACAGCCATTAATCTAAAATGTATGTGTGGGTTGAGCAGTAAATACACAGGGTTATTTTAACCTGACTACCAAATAAACATGGTTATGGATCTCACAAGTATGTGATACAGGTAAGGCGACAAAGCGACAATGATAGGATAACCATTTTTTTTTTGTATAAATCCTTGATTTGTGAACTTTAAAAAAATATATGCAAAATTGAAAACAATGTTATATTTTTGATTTTATATACTTACTTTTTGATACAACCAGTTTTTTTTTATGAATCCTAGATTCTAGACAGTAAAAAAGTATGTGAACGTTAAAAAAATAGTTGCATCTTTTTTTTTAAGTTATACAAGATAATACTTAACATTTTTAAGTTTTAGTATATGCGAAACATGAAAGACCAGTCTTTTATGTAAAGAATCTATGTGCAAAATTTCATAACTATATCATGAAAAATCACAAAGTTATAAGCTTGTTATGTTACCTGGTTGTCCGCACAAATACATGGTCAACGGGCCATCTGGGCCACTGAGGGGTTGTTTTGTTAGCGCAACCAGCTGTGCGTTGGTGCCTAATGCTCGCTATGACCTGCCGTGACCTGTGTTGTACTTAGTGTCGGTGGTGTCCAACTTGTGACCTTTTTTAAATATTTTTGTGAAAAAATATAACATGGTGTAGAAATTATTGGAATCGATCAATTACTGATTCTGAACAAACTATATTCAAGTTTCGCGTATATTAAAAATAATGTTGTATTTAATTAACTAAAAAAAAAAGTTATATTTTCGATTTTATTTAAATTCTTTTTGAGTCAGTTAAATAATTGAGTGTTTAGGCCCTCAAACCTCCGTTGAAAGAAGTAGGAAAGTTAGTCTGTAAAGTCTGAGTTAGTAAAAGTCTGACACGTCCTTCTGCTCCATCTTAGAGCGAGAAAAGTCATTGGATGAGTTCGCACCTCAAAAAAAAAAGACCCACATACAAACTTCTACCTTTATAATATTAGTGTGATTCTACAATTATAAATCTTGCTTAAGTCTATAAATAGAACATTGGGCGGACGTTAGGTTAAGCTGAAGATTAAGGGATTTGCCAAATATATTGATACTCTGGTTCAATTAACTTTGAGATAATATTTTGGTTCTGTCGATTAAAATCGTTGGTATTTTGGTGGCATGAGACCAACTTGAATGCATTTGACCGACTGATAACACTTAGATACGTTATTTAGTTAGCTACCTCAACCACCTCGTAGAATACTGAAATAGACAAGGTAAAATTAATTCATACGCATAATGAGCGTTTTATTTATTTATTTATTTAGTACAGCAAAATAGCCATTAATACTAAAATGCTTTAATCCTTTCACTCTGTCTTCTCACAGAATCGCAAACTTTCTAGTAATATTGTCTTCCATTCATCAGAAAAAAAATCTAATCCAGGGTTGGTCTCCACGAGTGCGTTGAGCATCGTTAGCATACGCGGTATAGGGGAGGTGGATCGTGCGACAAAAAGGACATTAAAAATTAATTTATGCTTTTTAGAGCGATTGTAATTATTCGGAACAAATAATTGACACAACTCTGCATGTGCTAGTACACAGGCCTTCTCTCTAAGAGGGAATGGGTCATTGTATTGTACTGCGTTTTGCAGGTTTTACGGCTCACCCACAGTGTGACACACATATATTCGCTCAACACAACTGCTCCAACAAATAATTTACGTCACACTGCTTGAGACTACCCTCACAGCCAATATACCACAGTCATCATTCACTACGAGGGCCCAGCTCGAGCTGCGGGAACACACACTCACATGTAGAATTTTTGGTTCTAGGACGTGCCAAGTAATTCATGGATATGTAAAGTAACATAATCACACCTGTATTCAACGAACGCGGGGATTTTCTGAAAAGGAAACCCGTGGTCCTAGTATGCAAAGTGCAATTGAAGGATATTGGTATGGTTTTCGTTAGTAAAAGTCTAACACGCCCTCTCGCTCCACCCCAGTGCGTGAAAAGTCATTGAATGATCACCCATCTTAAAAAAAAAATCCTGCATTCACTGAAGTGTTAGTTAGGGTATAGTATACATCCATCTGTCGCCGGTGCAGTGTGGCTGCTGAGAAATGTCAGACGAAAAATCTCATTAGTATCTACTTTGCACGTCCCGAGAATCAAAACCAGGACCTCATACTGAGCAGTGGCACTTACGACTACAAGAGCGAACAGACCATCTTCTTGTAAGTAGTAATGCCGCAATCTCTAATATTTTTTACAACGCAGTTATTAAAGCATTTACTTATGTAAAAATCGAGATGCGTATCTTTTTGTTTGGACGCCAAAAAAAACTATTCGTCTAAGGTGGCCCTTAGAAGTCATACGGAAAGACGGACCGAAGCACGACGCCTGCAGCCCAGCCTAACCAGCCCAACCAACAATCAAGAAGGTTGTCCTGCATGCGCGGGGAGCCGCCTGTTCTTAGCGACTACGCCACAGCTGACATTTTTGTGATTTTGACAGTGACATTATTAGTTTTTGGTGATCCTTTTTTTTGTGTTTTATTATAGGTATTTTATAATAGTTTTAGTATTGTATAGTTCGTGCAGTTATAAGTGATTTTTATATTGGTTTAAAAAAAAAAAAACAAGTTTAAAAATGATTTTACCTGTAAGTATTGTATTTTAATACCAGTATTTTAATGCCATATGCATACGACGACAGTAGTGATGCCGTACGAGGAGCCAGTAAACCTGCCACATCGCTGGATGTCCTAGTGAGATGTCCTCATTGTTCCCAAGCACGCTTTTTTAAGGGTGAGCGAGGCTTGAAGGTACATTTGGGTAAGAAGCATAAACCCCAGAATGTACCTTCAACATGCCCAATAATACTTACGCCCTTAACACCTGATCCTTCTCCTCAACCATTATGGAAAACTCTATCCAAATTTAAAAATACTGCTCCCGTTTTGAAAAGAGTTCCTCGTGGTGCGAGACCATCCGTGGCTTTAAACTTAGCACGATGTGTCCGCCTCGCCGTCCGGGAGAACTCACTAAGTGCTTGGGAACAACTGCTCACCTTCCCGTTTAGGATTCTACATGTGCAAAAAAATTTGGCAACAAAAAAAACTTTAACAGCTCAAATCAAAGATAACTGTGATATTTCGGCCCCAAGTTTCGAACCTAAATTAACATCACACCTCCCCAAAGAGGTTTATTGCATCATGTGGAGTCCAAACTAGGCGAGGGTGACATCCGAGGTGCTGCTAGGATTATCTTTAGCAGTGATGTGGTTGCGCCGTACTCTCCAGAGACACTTACGGCTCTGGAAAGCAAACACCCCGCCCCGGCAGATGATCTCACCTTCCCTGATCCTCCCAATCCAGAAACCAACTCCCTTCAAATTACAGCCCAACAAGTATGTGCGGCCGTGTGCTCCTTTCGGAGCGGGTCCGCCGGCGGTCTCGACGGCCTGACACCTCAACACCTCAAGGACCTGATGTGCGCAGGCGCCGGGGAAGCTGGTGAGTCCCTCCTGAAGGAGCTGACGGCCCTCATCAATCTCATGCTCTGCGGCAATGTGAACGAAGCCGTCATTGATGTCCTATACGGGGCAAACCTATGTGCTTTGCGCAAAAAGGATGGCGGCATTCGTCCCATTGCCGTAGGGTCTACCTACCGACGTATCGCAGCCAAAATTTGCTGTGCTTTCTATAGTGAAGCACTTGCCAGCAAATTCCAGCCCCTACAGCTGGGTTTCGGATCCAAAGGGGGCTGTGAGGCTGCTGTACATGCCCTTTCTACTTACCTTAACAGCAATGAAGGTGAGGTCATTCTTAAGGTTGACATTAAGAATGCCTTTAATTCCGTGAACAGGGACACCTTGTTGACAGAAGCACAAAAAGAAATACCCAAAATTTACAGTTTTCTTTATCAATGTTATAGGCATCCCTCTAAATTACTTTATAAGGAAAACCTTTTGGAATCAGCCGTTGGCTGTCAACAGGGTGACCCTCTTGGGCCAGTCATTTTCAGTTTGGCTATAAATCCCATCATTCGGCAGCTAAATTCTAAATTCAATGTCTGGTATTTGGATGACGGAACCCTAGGAGGTGACGTAGACACGGTCTTAAAAGATTTAACGTTTTTGAAAAATGAATTTACTTCTATTGGATTACAACTTAACCTATCAAAATGCGAAATTTTCGTCCCCCAAACGACTGACAGACAGACGATTTTAGAAAAATTTAACTCAATAGCACCAAATATCCAAATCACCGATAGAAATTCTCTTCACCTCCTGGGCTCCCCAATTTTCGATGAATCTTTTCCAACATTCATAGAACAAAAAATACAAAATTTTAATGACGTCTCGGAAAGACTTTTCAAAATTAACATGCTTTCGGCTTTCACATTCATTCGATACTGTTGTTTTGGACCAAAATTTACATATAGCCTTCGCTCCTCCCATCTTTGGAAACATCCACAACTTTTGGAAAAAGTCGATCAAATTATTAGGAACACACTGTCTTCGATCCTAAATGTGGCCTTGGACGACCGAGCATGGCAGCAAGCCACTCTTCCCATCCGGCTAGGTGGCCTCGGCGTCCGCAAAATTTCAAGTATAAGTTTACCAGCTTTCCTCTCCTCGGTGCACAGTACTGAAACTTTAACCAGGAATATTTTATCTTCCTCACTGGTTAATGTTGAGGTACCGTGCTTGTCCGATGCGTTGAACGCTTGGAAAATGGCTTGTCCCAACACGGATTTGCCCGACAACCTGTCCTCGCAGAGACGGTGGGATGTGCCGCTCTGCAGTATTGTACGGAACAACCTAATGAATACGTCGTCAAGTACTGCTGAGCGTGCGCGTCTGCTGGCTGTAGGGGAATGGGAGTCGGGTTTGTGGCTTCAGGCACTCCCGTCGTCCACCATAGGCACTATGATGGATGACGCCTCGTTTCGGCTCGCAATCTGTTTACGCTTAGGCGCACCTTGTGTTGCTCCACATCGGTGCCACTGTGGCGAAGCTGTCGACAGCCTCGGACACCATGGCCTGTCCTGCTGCAGGAGCGCAGGCCGCATAGCACGGCACGCTAGCATCAACGACATTATTCGTCGAGCTCTCGTCACCGCTGGCGTACCTGCCGTATTAGAACCTAGCGGCTTGGTACGTGACGATGGGAAGAGACCAGATGGTATGACGTTGGTGCCGTGGAAGGTGGGTAGGCCTCTGGTGTGGGACGCAACCTGTGTCGACACCCTTGCGCCATCCCATGTTCTTAGTTCGGCGGGCTGTGCCGGTGCTGCCGCTGCGGCTGCTGAGACCCTCAAACGGCGCAAATACTGTAATCTTATTGGTAATTACAGTTTTGAGCCGTTTGGGGTCGAAACGCTTGGGTCATGGGGTCCGAGTGCGCGTCTCCTTTTTAAGGAAATTTCACGCCGTCTGATCGACACTTTGCGTGACCAGAGGGCTGGCTCGTTCTTCGCCCAAAGAATTAGCATTGCCATTCAACGTGGCAATGCTGCCAGCCTTCTGGGCACATTTCCGGATGACAGCGATGTGGAGGAGTACTTCGACGCCTGAGTGTAATAGGTGTTTTTGTATTATATGTACATAGTTAGGTTTAGTATAATAGTTTTTATAGTTTGTATGTACATAGTTCGGTTTTAGTATAAATAGTTTAGTTATTATTTCAGTTTCATATAAATTGTCTGATATTAAGTTAATAAAAATTTATATCGATTATAACAACTGGATTCTACAATTCCAATTCCATTATTTATGTAGGCGTTAACACTAAAAAATATGTTCCAATACGTCTCGACGTACGGGATATACGACTATATAAACATTATGTCACATTTTCTCACATTTCGCCTCTTGTAATAAAACTGTCAACACAAATAAACGGCTTTCCATATGTGTGTCAAGTAATTCGAATCACTCACGAATGAACAAAACGTGTCAGTTGAATCGTTCACTCCATTTGCCATTCATTCATTCGTTCACGTGAATAGCGTTCTATTTCGAGTTCAGTTGTTTCATTTATACAAAAAGATGGTGGTGATTTTTCTGAGTAAAGTTCAGTGGCTGTTTTAATTATTCGCAAATTGATTTCCTATATTGTGATATAGCTCACGCTACAACACAAATTCCCACACGTAGTAGGACGAGTTGCTCTGCAAAGTAGATCATGAAAACCTAATGTTAAATCTGCCACTACTGCGACTTGCAGCGGAAAAGAAGAAGTTAGGTCTCTGCCTTCACGCACTAAGTACCGTCTTTAATCATGAGCCAGTTTACTGTAGCCAAGAAGAGCAGGGTGAGCTTCGACACCAATCTTCGAAAGGACGCCACAAAGAAAAAACAAATGACAGTCTCGCAAATTAAAAAGTAACCTGCTCGCAAAGAGTTCCGTTTTCGAATTCTATAATTGTTTTTTCATTCTTTTATTGTAAGTGGCCAGATCCAGAAACTTTCAGTATTAAACGTTTAAACGTTAGCAGCTAGGACATATTCTTCCGCAATTATGTAAGGTCTTAACATTTAAAAGGCCTCAGTTCCCAGCATGTACAGTCTCATTATCGAACGTGATTTATAATATCATTAGGATTATCTTTTGTATAATTAGAAGGTTATTAGAAGGTTCTAATCAGTAAATATTCTAAGAACCACTATGTTCGTAATGTTGACTGAAGGAAATTATTATTATTTCATTTTTAGAAGGTGAAGAAGAAACGTGATTATGTATGCAATAAATAACTGAATTGCTAATTACAAGCTTCCACAGTTAAAGTATCATGTTTTGCCGTAGGCCTATTAGCTATATAAAGTATACAAAAGTTTCCTATGAATTTAATACTCCAGGAACCTCCTAATATTTTACATTTAATTTAGTACCTTTTATTATGAATTTTAGTATAACAAAGAACCATAAAAATTATCTCCTCGTAATTATTTAGATAAGAGGAAAGAGAAGCAACTTTTTTATTATTTGAATTTTATTTTTTATGATAACTCAGTCTCCTGTACAGCGTCCTTACTAAAGTGTTGATGGCTCACCTTATAGCTCCAGTAGGTAATAAAGTTGTGATGGTCTCGATATCAGATACTGTTAGAGGCTAGTTGAGTTTCTTGCCAGAAACAAGATCGTAACACTTTTGGTTCGATAGTTAATTATACGAGCCCAAACAAGAAATATACGCCCAGGTGTCACCATTGTGCGGGCCGCCCAGAGAACACGGTGGAGTATAAGGTGGAGGTGTGCTACGCTTGAGCATAGCACCGCCGTGTCCATGTGGGGGCGATTGGCGGTAGTGAACTCCCGCGTCCTGGTACAGGCCATGGTCCGGAGTGAGGAGGAATGGCAGGCGGCAGCCTTCTTCTGCGAAGCAGTAATGCTAGTGAAGGAGGAGGCCGCACGCACGAGGGACTAAAATCAACTTGTTTGTTCCTTTTATGCCTTACGTTCCAGGGCCCCGGGGGTTCATTTTCACTTAACATGGGTTAAGTGCCCCAGTAGGCTTCGACCCTGCTTGGCCCCTACGATTTGCTGACATCTCCTTGAGGCGCGCGTGGAACACTACGCACTGTCGACGACTTGGGCTCGATCCGGACGGTTGCCAGACGACCGGACGGCGTACTACCCACTGCACGCCTCCGCAAGCCTACGCCTACGGTGGCTAGAAATCGGGATCGGGATCCTGGCGGCTGGGGCGTGAGGACCATCCCCTCGTGCATGCGGCCGTCTTTGCTAGCATTACTGCTTCGCAGAAGGAGGCGACTGCCTGCCATTCCTCCTTGCTCCGGACCATGGCCTATACCAGGGCCCAGCGCGAGGTCGTTGCCGCTGATCGCCCCCACGTGGACACGGTGGTGCTCTGCCCGAGCGGGGCACACCTCTACCGTATGCTCCACCGTGTCCTCCGGGCTGCGTCACCTGCTATGCTGCCCGTTCTGCACAACCACAGTCATTTTTCAGGATTTATATTAGGCTAATTACAGAGCTATATAGCTACAGCTCTGTAATTACCAGCTTGGCAAATATTGGCCAGAAAAACTAATAATAATTTGAATCTATTGACAAGAAAAGAAGAAAGATTGTACAGTCTGCCAGAAAACACGACTATTATCATAAAATACCTAATTAATTCATTAACGCTCAGGCGGTAGCCGGCGCCCGCAAGCCATTGTCTTACTATTGTGTCTCTAATTACGCACGTCAAAAGGTTAAATAACAATAACTTTACCCTATACAACCGAAGCACTTTGATCACTGCTAAAATATAACTTGTTGATAAGTACCCAACCTAAGTACCTTCACAAAATGTGTTGTTAAGTCGAGTTATAAACACGGTAAACCCCATTGTAATTCCCTTAATCTGTTGTAAAAATCACTGGCGTCTCGCCATTATTTCACCCTAATATTTTAACTTTATAGCAAAAGTAAACTCATAAAATTACCGTTAAACTAAGTAGCTACTGCTTCTTAAATATTATCATAGAAATTCGAGAAATTTTGCCTTTAAAATGTCGGTGAGTGCTAAAAGATTCTGATAGCTTCATAAAGAAAAAGTGGTTTTGGTTTTATAGATGAGATCAGAATTTGTGGAGTACGTAAAATAGAAATGTGGAATTTACATATTTGAAATTCAATTTATGTGTTCGAAATGCTGAAACATAAAATATAAAAATTAACACCATTTTTTACAAAATTCGCCAACCGTATACTTATTTCAAAAACGATTGAGCGGATTCTGATTATAATTAACTATAGAACATTTAGAATTAAGAACCTGCTAATCACTTTCTAAAAAGTATTTTATAAACACTAAGAACATTATGGTAACTGCATGATGTGATCAGCGTAGTCTCTCCACGAGTCTCTCCATCTCTCATTTTTGGACCGCACGGGACGAAGCCACGAGGCGATAAGCGCGGAGTAACTACAACTATTTATCATTTCATTCCACTTTTTTGTTCACTACCGTTCTAGGATGGATGAGGTTCGACCTCGAATTGAGTGGAGAAACATGGAGATTTTGCTAAGCTGGGTAAATAAACCAATTAATTGACGTGAACTCACTAAAATAAGTCCACAATGTTATCTATGCATTTGTATTTGAATATCAGCTTATATTACAATTACGAGTTTTGAATTTTATTTATTTAAACTTCATGTACAGTGGTACATAGGCGGGCTTAATGCCACAAGGCATTCTCTATCAATCAACCATTGGGTTAAAAAAGATAGCACTGTGGTAGGTGTGCACAATAAATAAATAACAGATATTTGAAATAGAATGTAGTATCGTTAAACTTACATTTCAATATTGAAATTTCACATTTCAATATTGGATATTTACGAGCGAATATTTGGTAGAGGTTTTTTTTTTTATAGGTGGGAAAATCATCTTATGAGAAATCCCGCTCTTGGGCGGGGCGGGAGATAGTGTCAGACTTTTACTGACTAAAAACCCACTCCTGTTCCTTCGTTGCCTTCGTCCCAGGGCCACGGTTTCGTTTTCACACTACCCATGGCCCCAGTAGGCTTCGACCCTGCTGGGCCCCTACGATTTGCTGTCATCTCCCTGAGGTGCGCGCGGAACAATACGCGCCGTCGACGACTTGGGCTCGGTCCGGATGGTTACCGGACGGTTGGACGGCGGGCCACCCATTGCCCGCCGTCCGCAAGCCCGCGCCTACGGTGGCCGGAAATCGGGATCGGAATCCCGGCGGCGGTTGGGGCGTGAGGACCGTTGCCGTTGCCTCACGCGATCGGCCGCCTCTTTTGCTAGCATTACTGCTTCGCAGAAGGAGGCGACCGCCTGCCACTCCTCCTCGCTCCGGACCATGGCCTGTACCAAGGCCCGGCGCGAGAGATCGCCGCCGCCGATCGCCCCCACGAGGACACGGCGTTGCTCTTCCCAAGCGGGGCACATTTCAGCATTTGGTAGAGGTGGACTTCGCTTGGATGGAGCACTGCCATGTCGTCGTAGAAGCGATCGGCGGCGGCGATCTATCGCGCCGGGTACATGCCATGGTCCGGAGCAAGAGGGAATGGGTTGTGGAAGAATGCGATCTTCTACGAAGAACCTTAGACGCGTCCTTGTGGACGATAAGCAATCGGTAGCTCGCCGTCCGGCCGTTCGGTATGGAATGAGCCCGAGTCGTCGACGGCGCGTAGTGTTATTCTTATGGTAGAGTATTAGTCTCAAAGAGATGTCACCAAAACCGTAGGGGTTCTAGAGGGCCTATGCCTGCTAGGGCCACGGGGAATTTCTGCAAAGAAAACCCTGGTTCTAGAACGCAAAGGCAAATGAAGGACATAGGTGTTTTTTTCTATCTTTGAGGTAGGAAATCATCTAATGACTTCTCTTGGCCTAGGGTGGTACTGTTCCGCGCTCGCCTCAAAGAGATGAAAGATCCCCTACAGGCCCAGGTGGACCGATACTTACTAGAGCCGTGCGATGACTTCTGATAAGGTTACCCGTGTTCCTAGAACACAAAGGACAACTGAAGGAACATAGGTGTGGTTTTAGTCAGTAAAAGTCTGACACGCCCTCTAGCTCCACCCTAGTTCGAAAGTATTCATTGAATGATTTCCAACCTTGTTAAAAAAAAAAATCTCTAGAACATTAACCTTAACTTACTTGCTTACCATCAATTAAAAAAAAAAAAAACTTTGACCGTCGTTTAACTTTGAAAAATCGACACTTTTCACGATCTTCGACAAATATATTATGAACTTAAACTCTGTTCGCGATAGCATTAGACAGAAGTTAATAAAGGTTGTTTTAGGGTATACTTTGTAATAAAAGTACAATACAGTAATATATGTATATTGTGCTTTATCACAGTTAAGATTGATGGTGAATTTATTATAATCAATTTATATACCAACTGTTATACTTAAATGAATTCATTTGAACTATCCATCTTCTGAATTTATAAGGCTTTTATTTCAATAAATTATTTAGTTCTTACTTGTACTTCTAGTGTCCATGTTAAAAACCTAAAAGAAGCAGGGGTTGTCAGTACTTGGAACGTTGTTCATTATTCTTTATAATATTAGTTATTTCTATTTGTATGAATGTTAAATAATTATCTTGTTGCTTTGTATTGTGTACAATTCATATGTTTTGTAATGGGCACGCCAAAATTATGGCGGTAAGTCCCCTCTTTGAGGCGTGGTTGGAAAGACCTCACGGCGTCCTCACCTTCCGCATGACGCAGGTTCTCACCGAACACGGTAAGTTCGGGAAGTTCCTGCACCGGATTCGTGCGGAAGCGACGCCCGGGTGTCGCCACTGTGTGGACCGCCCGGAGGACACGGTGGAGCACACGGTGGAGGTGTGCCCCGCTTGGGCAGAGCAAGGCCGTGTTCTCGTGGGGGCGATCGGCGGCGGCGATCTCTCGCGCCGGGCCTTGGTACAGGCCATGGTTCGGAGCGAGGAGGAATGGCAGGCGGTCGCCTCCTTCTGCGAAGAGGTAATGCTAGCAAAGGAGACGGCCGATCGCGTGAGGCAACGGTCCTCACGCCCTAACCGCCGCCGGGATTCCGATCCCGATTTCCGGCCACCGTAGGCGCGGGCTTGTGGACGGCGAGCGATGGGTGGCTCGCCGTCCGACCGTCCGGTAACCGTCCGGACCGAGCCCAAGTCGTCGACGGCGCGTATTGTTCCACGCGCGCCTCATGGAGATGTCAGCAGATCGTAGGAGCCCAGCAGGGTCGAAGCCTACTGGGGCCGTGGGTAGTGTGAAAACGAAACCCGGGGCCCTGGGACGACGGCAACGAAGGAACAGGAGTGGGTTTTTAGTCAGTAAAAGTCTGACACTATCTCCCGCTCCGCCCAAGAGCGCGATTTGTCATTCGATGATTTTCCCACCTAAAAAAAAATATGTTTTGTAAGGTGGAAACTTGTTGATGCTCCATTCTAAAGAAAGTGTAAACTTGTTTGAAATAAAGTTATTCTATCTAAGTGTTTAGTACTTATCTTACAATAATCAAATTTATCTAAGTAGGTAATGTTAAAATACATTGAAACCATTATTTATTAAAATTGTTGGAATTTATCTCGAAAAATAAATGTTGTGCCCACCTGCTTTTATAAACCTCTTTTGTCTAATGCAGAAGTGAATGGAGTATAATGAAGTTAGATTAAATTTTCGCACCCAGACCCTCACCTCAAAAACTTCTCAAATCAAATTACCAACAAGGACATAACGCAGCTAACTTCATATCTCTCATGAAGCGATACTGCAAACTTTCTTCTACAATATTTTAACTAACTTATTCCCCCCCCCTGGTTCCCCCATGAGGCCATCGTCAGAAGTCTGCTCCACGAGGCTTATTGTTCAACCAACTCATTTGTGTCAATGTTTTTACCTGACGCTAATGTGTTTTTGTTTAAGTTATGAGAGGAAAGCGATTTTACGAAGAATCAAGAATCAATCAAAGCAATTATTACAAATAAACCATGTACAGGCAATAAACATGACTTTTGAATTGTCAGTAGGTCAGTCAGAAAAATGAAGTTAATTGCACATTCCAAAGCGTAGATTTCTATGGAGATGAATGTGCTAGAAACTTCATGGACACTCTTTAAATCACGTTATGAATTACAAATATCTCAGTTACATATTTCTTGTCGCCTCTTTTATCTGAAAACTGATGATGATGAATGATGACCAGTCTCAACTGACAGCGCACCACTCAGCTCAACCATTTTGAAAGGAACCGAATGATTCAACACACTTGCCACCATCCGTGAGTCTTTATTTTTACTTTATTTTACGTCTACTTCCATGTAAATTAAAGATAATTAACAGCTTCCAGACGAAAGTAAAACCGCAGTCATCGTCCAGTCATCCAGTCATTTTCAGCATCCGTTGCATGTATTTGGTTCATACAGCAGTATGACCTAAATCCTTCAGAGAGCGACCACGCAAATAGTTCACAGTTGAGTTGATTGACGTTTTAATCAACTCCGCAACTCAATTTGATTGACAATTTCGAAATTCGTGTATTGAAAGCTTAGTAAAAATATGATGATACAATCGCTGACTTTTTTTTTTCGGGTGGGAAAATCATCTAATGACATCCCCCGCCGGAGCGGGAAATAGTGTCAGACTTTTACTGACTAAAAACCCACTCCTGTTCCTTCTTTGCCATTTTTTCTAGGGCCCCGGGGATCTCTTTCGCATCACCCATGGCCCCAGTAGGCTTCGACCCTGCTGGGCCCCTACGGTTGCTGACATCTCCTTGAGGCGCGCGTGGAACACTACGCGCCGTCGACGACTTGGGATCGCTGACACTTAAGACTCGGACCCTCGCTCGCCCGAACAAAAGACAAGTAAATCGTAGGCAATTTACCGCGTGATCTTAAGTACGAAACCACGCTCTCCTGCGAGATCCTGACTTTAACATACTTTTACGTATATCACAGTAAATACAGGTATTTATTACATTATCTTACGGGGAAAAGGGTTTATAAGTACGTGAGAATCAGCTTCATACCGTCAGATTGTTATTATTGATACAATTCAGACAAAAAGTAGCCTGTGCCCTTCCCTGGAGTTCTAATAACTTGTTATCAAATTTATATCCAAATTAATTTAGGAGTATAACCGTGAAATCGTATCATGCAGACATATTTATTTTTCACATTTAAAATATTAGTAGGTATGGATATGCAATTAATTAATCAAAAAGTTGGTACTTGTATTGCTATACTGTGTGGCAATGCAAGTCCCTTGGACGCATTACCAGTCGACAGCGATACGGCGAAGTTTTTCGACGCTATGTTCTAGATTGTTTTTAGTAAATTTTAATCAGTTTAGGGTTTTTATGATATTAGTTCAGTGTTCTTGATGTTTTATATGTGAGTGTTTTTAAATAATTTAAAATGTTAATGTTGTTGTTATATTAATGTTTATCCTGCCCACATTATGAGTTGTACATGTACAATAAAGTAAATAAAAAATAATAATAAATAAATGAAGAAAAATTAGGTACTTAAATGATCATAATTTTTCCTATAAAAAAATAAATTCTCCATAAGATAACTTACACTATAAAAAAGAATGATAGAATAACAGTTTATTTCATCTTCAGCTTCGTGTAAAAGGTCAGAAACTAAGTACTAAATTGACCAATTTACGAAGTCAAATCTATTAAGGTCTTAGTTTGTCTGTGAAGTGAGGAGCCGGCTTCGAACAGGCTTCAGTGTAAGTAACTGCCCTGGCCTGCGAATGATTGCTGTCTGAGAAAAATCTGCGGTTAACTTGAAAAGAGCGTTTACATTTTTTTTTTCGTGACTGCAGGCACTTAGCTGCCTTGTTTTTTTTTAATAATATAAACTAGTGCTTTATTGCAATCCCACCTGATGGTAAGCAGTGATGCAATCTATACTCCACTTCTTGTACATTGAGTAGATTTTTTATACGTTTTACAGGCAGAGAGAATAATTTTAGCACCATATTTAACAGCACATAATTAAAAAATCGCGTTCTCAGCAGATACGGTGGCTGGAATGGCTCGGGATCCCGGCGGCTGAGACGTGAGAGCCGTTCCCTCAATCATGCGGCCACCTCCTTCGCTAGCACTACTGTTTCGCAGAAGGAGGCAACCGCCTGCCATTCCTCATCGCTCCGGACCATGGCCTGTACCAGGGCCCGGCGCGAGAAGTCGTTGTCGCTGATCGTCCCCACGAGGACACGGCGGTGCTCTGCCTAAGCGGGGCACACCTCAACCATGTGCTCCGTCATGTCCTCCGGTGCAGGAACCCCCCGAACTTACCATGTCCGGTCATGCGGAAAGTGAGGACACACCTGACTTACATCTCACAAAAGTCTGGTGCGTCTGACCACTCTTGGACGCAATATTTATTTGTTGGCATGTTTGGCTCAGTGCTTCAGCGATTGGATACAGTACTGGGTATCGCGGATTGGATTTCCGTAAAGAATAAATATTTGTATGATCTACATAATATGGCTGTTCTAGGTCTGGATGTGTTGTGTTTGTGAGCTGCCCACGATACAAGAGTAATTCCTAGTACAGGTATCGGCACGGATCTTGAGCGCTCGTCGAAAGAGTGGGGATCGCTTTGCGTACGCGTAAAAGAAAAAATAAAATAAAATAGGTGTACATTTAAAAAAATAAATAAAACGTGTACGCAAAGCGATCCCCACTCTTTCGCCGAGCGCTCATGATCGCTTTGCGTACGCGTAAAAGAAAAAATAAAATAAAATAGGTGTACATTTAAAAAAATAAATAAAACGTGTACGCAAAGCGATCCCCACTCTTTCGCCGAGCGCTCATGATCCGTGCCGATACCTGTATGAGGAAAAGTAAAAAAAAAAATGTGACGTGACAAGCAAAATTACTTAATTAAAATTTATTTATACCCTCGTATTGGAACGCCATACAGCCATTACTCCAATAAATTACTTCATCGTCTACTTTCTAACAATATACATTTTATTAACTAGTGTACTATTGTAGTATATTTTAAGATTATTTTCCGCAAACACGGAAGTAATCAAACGAGTCGCTTTCTTGTGCAAACATACGTTGTACGAGTATTTCTGTGTCGGCCCCACATCAATTAATATTTCAATACGTGTGCGCCAAGCGTTCAATTTGATTCTGTTCTTTCCTGGGATATTCTGCGAAGTGTTTATATTTACGAAGCGCTCGAAAAGACTTGGGAGTGGTCAAAGTGATAATCACAATATTATAGCATAAGGATAACATATCCAGCCTTATAATGTTTTGAGTGCTGGGACTGAGGTCTCCCTAAAAGAAGGAATAGCTCGTAATGCACCGAGTGGGCCCAGTGCGGGTTGGTGCTTGAGAAAGACGTCTAAAATTAACAGACCCGAGATGAAAAAAGTACCCCATGTCCTTTTCCAAGATATGGTCATGGTCATGGCATAATGGTTCGTTATTTAAAACCGACTTCAGGTATGGCTGGAAAGACAACACGGCGTTCTTACCTTCCGCATGACGCAGCTCCTCACCGGACATGGTCAGTTCGGGAGGTTCCTGCACCGGAATCGTGAGGGAGAAACGCCCGCGTGTCACCTTTGTGTGTACCGCCCGGAGGACAGGGTGGAGCATATGATTCAAAGATTCAAAGATTCAAAGCATTTTATTTCAAATAAACCATTTACAGGCACTTTTGAAATGTCATGAAGTCAGTCAGTCAGAAAAAAAAAAATGATGCTAATTGCACATTCCAAAGCGTAGATCTCTATGGAGAAGAATGTGCAAGAAACTCCATGGACACTCTTTTCAATCATGTTTTGTAATCTATATACATATAATAAAACAGTAAAATGGTGGAGCGTTGGTATTAGTTGGCGCAAAAACTACTGAACCAATCCTGTTCAAATTTTGCATACATAATCCTTATAGGCCGGGTCAACTGTTAGGCTACATATTATCACGCTTTTTGCTATGGGGGGTGAGCAATATTCCAAAATGTTCCAATTGAACGACAATCGCTCTAAGTTCGATCCTCAGGTACAGTTAATATTTTTGTGATTGTTTTAGTGTTTTTTTGTACATAATATGGAATGATATTTCCAGAACAATAATAAAATGGCTTTTTATGTATTTTTAAATTGCCATCGACATTTTTATTCGATATTTTTCCAAATATTTCAGTAAAAACCCATCAAAACTCATATTAAAATGGAACCGGAGATAAAAAATACACTTTTTTTTTATTTAAATTTGGTTAGTAATTTAAGGTCAAAAATGAAAATCATCACGCTATTTTGTACAAGGAGTCAAGCAGACAAGCAATGACGTGTATTTTAAGAACGGCTATTTAGATCTAGATTCTGCAAGGACCGTGGCGCAGTAGTATAGTGACGGATCCGCGTTTGCTATGTTGCGAGTTCGAGCCTCGCGTAATTTTTGTGATTGTTTTCTTTTATTTTTTATTTATATTATTGCTTTTTTTTAGTACTTTAGGGCTTTTATTTTTATTTTGTAAGTTAGTTTTAATTACGTTATTATTAGATTTAAATGTATATAAAATGAATAAATACAATTCATCTGTGAAGTAAGTTTTTATACGTATTATTTGTATCTCTAGAAATTAAGCGAATTAAAAACTTCATTGATTTCTTTTACAGTTACTACTCTTATTATTTTTAAATTTAACTTCAGAACTTCTATCATCACTTTAAAGACAGCGCATTGGGAAGGGTTTACACCGTTCATCCCAATAATGGATAGTGTCATTATTTGCGATGATTGCTTCACACTGTACGGGCCCCAACGTCATCACAATCAACACTGGGACGATACTGACAGTGACGGAGGCCAGCATCACCGATAGCCCCAGACGACTGCGACATTTGTTTGCCATTATTTTAGTATTTTGTGGAGTCACTAACCCAGGTCGGTTGTGGGTCTCATGGTGGAATGGCAACAGCGACTGTCGCAACCCAGTGCTGGGCACGCCACAATTATGGCGGTAAGTCCCCTCTTTGAGGAGTGGCTGGAAAGACCACATGGCGTCCTTACCTTCCACATGACGCAGGTCCTCACCGGACATGGTAAGTTTGGGAGCTTCCTGCACCGGATTCGTGCGGAAGAAACGCCTGGGTTCCACCATTGTGTGGACCGCCCGGAGGACACGTTGGAGCATACGGTAGAGGTGTGCCCCGCCTGGGCAGAGCTCTGCCGTGTCCCCGTGGGGGCGACCGGTGTCAGTGATCTCTCGCGCCGGGCCTTGGTACAAGGTATGGTCTGGAGCGAGGAGGAGTGGCAGGCGGTCGCCTCCTTCTGCAAAGCAGTAATGCTAGCAAAGGGGGCGGCCGCACGTGCGAGAGAACGGCCTTCACGCCCCGCCGCCGTCCTGATCCCGATTTTCAGCCACCGTAGGCGCTGGCTTGCGGACGGCGAGCAATGGGTAGCTCGCCATCCGACCTTCCGGTAACCGTCCGGACCGAGCCCAAGTTGTCGACGGCGCGTAGTGTTCCACGCGCGCCTCAAGGAGATGTCAGCAAAACCGTAGGGGCCCAGCAGGGTCGAAGCCTACTGGGGCCATGTGATGCGAAAGAGAACCCCGGGGCCCTGGAACGAAGGCAAAGAAGGAACAGGAGTTTTTTTTTATAGGAGGGAAAATCATATTATGACAAATCTCGCTCTTGGGCGGAGCGGGAGATAGTGTCAGACTTTTACTGATTAAAAACCCACTCCTGTTCCTTCGTTGCCTTCGTCCCAGGGCCACGGTTTCGTTTTCACACTACCCATGGCCCCAGTAGGCTTCGACCCTGCTGGGCCCCTACGATTTGCTGACATCTCCCTGAGGCGCGCGCGAAGCAATACGCGCCGTCGACGACTTGGGCTCGGTCCGGATGGTTACCGGACGGTCGGACGGCGGGCCACCTATTGCCCGCCGTCCACAAGCCCGCGCCTACGGTGGCCGGAAATCGGGATCGGAATCCCGGCGGCCGTTGGGGCGTGAGGACCGTTGCCGTTGCCTCACGCGATCGGCCGCCTCCTTTGCTAGCATTACTGCTTCGCAGAAGGAGGCGACCGCCTGCCACTCCTCCTCGCTCCGGACCATGACCTGTACCAAGACCCGGCGCGAGAGATCGCCGCCGCCGATCGCCCCCACGAGGACACGGCGTTGCTCTTCCCAAGCGGGGCACACTTCCACCGTGTGCTCCACCGTGTCCTCCGGGCGGTCCACACAGTGGCGACACCCGGGCGTCGCTTCCGCACGAATCCGGTGCAGGAACTTCCCGAACTTCCCGTGTTCGGTGAGAACCTGCGTCATGCGGAAGGTGAGGACGCCGTGAGGTCTTTCCAACCACGCCTCAAAGAAGGGACTTACCGCCATAATTGTGGCGTGCCCAGCACTGGGTCGCGACAGTCGCTGTCGCCATTTCTCCATGAGAACCCGCCGGAGCTCTGTCCGCCATGCTGCGACTTGTCGCGGCAGCGGAGTTTCGCCCCGGTGTTGCATCTCCATGCGCAGATCGTGCATGTGAGCAAGGCCTGTTGCTACCAGATCCCATGGTGGCTGTCCAGCAAGGAGGCTCGCCGCTTCGCGGGAAATCGTCAGGTATCCTTGCACCATCCGTATGGCCATGACCCTCTGGCATGCGTTCAGCCGGGCCGCCGGCTGCTTCCGCAGCGCTGGCGCCCATATCGGTGCGCCATAAAGGGCCATGGAAAGGAACAGGAGTGGGTTTTTAATCAGTAAAAGTCTGACACTATCTCACGCCCCACCCAAGAGCGGGGAATGTCATTGGATGATTATCCCACCGAAAAAAAAAAGGTCGGTTGTGGGTAAATTATCGCCATCATCTGTCCGAAGACTTTTTACGTGCTTTAAGGTGTACTACTGAGGCTGACATTGAACAGAACAACGAACGCGTTTCGAATAGTTGTCTAGGTTCACTTCAAGACGTGGTCATTTCCATCGGTGGCAATCCACTGGACTGGTCGAATATGGATTACCGGCTCCGCAATCATTGGCATATCAAGGTCGAGGAAATCGGGGTGATATCGTCAATGATCACGACTCACCTCAGAACAAAATGTCCCTGCATTTTTAACATCGTCGCGTTAAGCTCAGCCAGGGTAAAATATTTTGCATTAATGCTCCAGGTGGAACAGGAAAAACATTCATTGCCACTGGCGGATGCCAGTTGCAGAAATAAGGGGACAAGGCAAAATAGTGATTGCGACTGCCTCTTCTGGAATTACTGCCACACTGCTTCCACGGGGCAAAACAGCGCACGTAATGTTTAACATTCCCATCGATTTAGAGAGCAACGAAATGCCAGTATGTGGGCTATCACGCAACTGTGACAAAGGTTGGGTACTCAAGGATTGCTCTTTAATCGTATGGGATGAATGTACTATGGCGAATAGAAAAGTAGTGAAGGCTGTAAACAGAACCCTGCAGGACATACGCCGGAATCAAGATGTGATGGGAGGTGTCACTGTTTTGTTTAGCTGCGATTTTCGGCAAACTTTGCCTATGGTGTCGCGAGAAATTAGGGGTGACGACCATTAACATGCGAGCTCAGTTGGGCGGATATACTCAAGAATTCTTGGATGTTCTTTTAAAAGTTTGGTGAAGGCAACTTACCAGAAGAGAGCTCTGAAGTGCACCTACCAGAGACTCTAAGCAAAGTAGTTCCCACTATTGAAGAACTAATTTGTCTGGTGTACGGGGACGTCGGTCGAATACCGCTACAAGAGAATTCTTGGGTGTGTGAACGGGCCATTTTAACACCCAAAAATGATCAAGCTGCAAAAATTAACGAAAGCGTTCTCTCGCAAATTGATGCGAACGAAGTGGTATTTCTATACCTCTATAAATACTGTTGTAGAGCAAGATGATGCTATATATTATCCCGTAGAGTTTCTGTATTGGAACGGCAAGTGGACTCCCGGCGCACACTATCCAGCTGAAGGTCGGTGTCCCGATCATGCTGCTACGGAATTTAATTCCACCTAAACTATGTAACTGGGCCTAGCTCAAAGTCATCTCTCAAATATTATTGAGGTGGAAATTCTAAAGGGTTGTGGCGTCGAGGAAACAGTGTTTATACCCCGAATACCACTAATCTCTCACAATTACCCCTTCTAATTCAAGCGTGTGCAGTTCCCTGTAAGCGTATGCTTCGCAATAATAATAATCTAAAGGCTGCAGGTGTTGATCTCAGGACAGCTGCTTCTCACACGGATAGCTGTATATCGCTCGCTCCCGCGTCACCAGTCCTGAATCTCTGTACATTTCGGCTCCTGAAAGTAGGACTAGAAATTTGGTTTACAGAGAAGTTTTATAAGAAAAGTAAAGTTTTGGTTTATGATTTATCCGCAAAAACAAATTGTGTTAGAAATATAATGGTTATTTGCGGACGACGTCGCGGGCAACAGCTAGTTACAAATATCTCTGTTACATGTTTCTTGTCGCTATCATGTGAGAACAATGTAAATAAAGTAAAAAACAAACTAAATATAGATATTAAAATAGCAACTGGCAGCTAAGAGATGACCAGTCTCAACTGACAGCGCCCGTTCACGAACATGACGCCAATATTAGCACCACTCAGCTCAACCATTTTGAAGGGAACCAAATGATCCAACACATGCGCCACCATCAGTGAGACATTTGAGTGAGCATGATAAAATCTCAACTGCCATGCTGATTTATGTCAAACAAGTCCAATAGTAACATAATAAAAAACCATAAAATAGCTCCATGGTACTCACATTTACAAACTTTGAAAAAAATGCTTCTACATTATACAATACTTTTATTATTTAAAAAATCAAAAAAAAAAAACATTTAAAAATAATAACAATAATTTCCAAACTAATCAATTTGTTCACCCCGGTGGTAGTGGAGCTGGACCAGTATGGTAGGGGTGTGCGCCGCCTGGGCAGAGCACCACTGTGTACTTGTAGGGGCGGTCGGCGGCAGCAATCTCTCGCGCCGGGCCTTGGTACAGGCCATGGTCCGGAGCGAGGAGGAGTAGCAGGCGGTCGCCTCCTTCTGCGAAGCAGTAATGCTAGCAAAGGAGGCGGCCGCACGCGCGATTGAACTGCCCTCACGCCCCAGCCGCTGGGATACCGATCCCGATTTCCGGCCACCGTAGTCGCGGATTTGCGGACGACGAGCAACAGGTAGCTTGCCGTCCGACTGTCTAGTAACCGTCCGGACCGAGCCCAAGTCGTCGACGGTGCGTAGTGTTCCACGCGCGCCTCAAGGAGATGTCAGCAAAACCATAGGGGCCCAGCAGGATCGAAGCCAACTGGGCCATGGGTGATGCGAAAGAGAATCCCAGGGCCCTGGAACGAAGGCAAAGAAGGAACAGTGGGTTATAGTCAGTAAAAGTCTGACACGAAAGGGCGGAAGATGTCATTAGATGATTTCCCACCTAAAAAAAAAGTATTAAGTAAAATATTATTTTCTCAGAAACAAGCATTACTCTATATCCCTTACGAACCCTTTTACTAACGTATGTAATATTTTATCGCACCCCCGATACTCGGTAAATACGAGTACATCTATACCTAACCCTATTAACAGGGGTTTGATTTCCTTCCGCTAGTTCAAGTCCAGGAAGGTAATACCTACATAATGTACTAAATAGTTCAAAATAACGTTTGCTTTCATGTCCGTCTGCTCGACTGCTTAGTCTTTCTAAACTTTACAAACGATTTTAATACAGTTTTTAATCTCATTTAGAAAATTTCAATTTTATATTAATATCAACACTCATACATCACGCATGCATTTCCCGTAAAGTTATTGATAGGCTCGCGCTTGACTATTATCTCACCTGATTGTAAGCGATGATATGGCGACGATGGAGCACGCTTGCCTAGAAGTAACCTATTCACTTTTGACTTAAGTACAAGCTACAACCTAGGGGAGGTTGTAGCTATCAGGAAATACAGACTCCGGCACGGAATTCCACTCCTTGGCTGTATGTACAATGAATGTGTTCCCAAAACGTTTTGGTCGTATGGGTGGGATATTTACCAGTACATACTCCAGATATGTTTAAGCTTGAGTCTATTGCGATCAGTCGCAACACGTCTGTTGTAGCAACACGAAGTCTGATCGCAATAGACATAGATCAATTTCCAATCCGACTCGGCTGGGCAGCGTTCGGGAAGCTGCACGGTATCTTCTCGTCCGACGTACCACAGTATCTCAAGACGAAAGTCTATGACAAGTGCGTGTTGCCAGTGCTGACATATGGCACTGAAAGATGGTCGCTTACAATGGGCCTCATCAGTAGGCTTACAGTCACCCATAGGAAACCACATCCACCAGGTTGCCAGTTGCCAGGTTGCGATGCCGAAAGGTTCTGGAGTGGCGATCCGCACCGGGAAACGCAGCGTTGTAAGGCCTCCCTACAAGGTGGACCGATGACCTGGTGAGAGTCGCGGGAATGCGGTGGAGGCCAATGTCCAACAGTGGACGTCCATCGACTGAAATGATGACGATAATGATGAATTCCGAATGGAAAACCCATTCTCACTTTGACCTTTTTTTTTGAGATGGAAAATCATCCGATGGCTTCTCTCGCTCTAAAGTGGAACGCGAGGGCGTATGACTTATCTGACTGAACGCCCCGTGTGTCTTTCAGTTGAATTTTGCGATCTAGAGCCACGGTCAGTCTTTCAAACGATCCCGCAGCCCTAGCAGGCTTCGAACCCTCATAATTGGCAGTAGGGCTTGAGATCACTAAGCTATTAATAGAAGTTGTAAAGAAAGACAAAACCCAGTAATGTCATTGTTGTCACTTATCACCAAATCAGTAGGTACGTTGTACCCAACCAAAGCAAGGGTGGGTCACTAGTTAAATATTATATTACCTTAAAATATTACCTCTTGTTTTGATCGAAAACTGTTTGTGAAGACATTACAGGCTTTCTCTTATATTGAGGAGTACCTATCGAGTGGGCGGGTGGGTAATGTTCTTTGTTCAGTGATTAGGGGCTTTCCCTAAAGTTTGTATCCGCAAAAGATTATTATTCTCCTAATGATATTTAGGGTGTTTTCTTGTTTATGTACTGTTTTTTTGGCCTCCCTCAAGGTGGACCGATAATCTGGTGAGGATCGTGGGAATCCGATGGATGCGAGACGCACAGGACCGGTCGCTATGGTGACATTTTGGGGTGGCCTATGTCCAAAAGTGGGTGTCTTTCGGCTGAAATGATGATGATGACAAGGGTGACGTTTTGTTGAAAATTTGCTTAAGCAATGAGGACTTTTAGCTTAATTAATTTTTCAGTCATACACATTATAATATATTACACATATTATAAAATAAAGTCCTCCACCGCGTCTGTCTTTTTTTTATTTTTTTTATTAATGATAGGCTCGCGTTTGGCCACCATCTCACCTGATGGTAAGCGATGATGTGGTCGACGATGAGGTCTGTTTACGATAAACTCAAAAACTACTGAACGGATTTTAATGCGATTCTCACCGATAGACAGAGTGATTTATGAGGAAGGTTTAGTAGAGATAAACTAAAAACACTCGTGCGAAGTTGGGGTGGGTCGCTAGTTCTCATACAAGTGTTAATTTACAATAGTTTTCACATTCCAAATTAAAGATTTAGTCGCATTCTATGAATACAAGTACAAATATCAAAACGTCATTAAGTTTGACCTAATACCAATGTTCGTAAATATACTACATTTGATCTATTTATAAACCACGTAACAACCATCAAAATATTGTTATTGATGGAGCTAACGCAACGCTTTGATTACTCAAAGTAACAAATGGAGCGTGAATTGTTAATCGGGCGTTTAACTTAAATGTATTTTGTTGATTTAATAAAACCAAAACAAAACTCGGTTTTATTCATCGTCATTTCTGAAGTCGATGTTAAATAATGACGGAAAAAAATATAATGGTTTATAAAATTAAGGTTATTTTTATGTGTTTTATTTGGAAGTCTGTTGTAGTTTTGTAAAAATATTGAAATTTATTTTAGAGGTTCTTCCAATTTCTCATGGATTAGGATCCATGATAAATTAGAATTTTACTGTACAGCAAAACTGAATTTTAATAAAAATGGGACCAATCTGGAAGTACAACTTTTCAGATGTCTTTACAAATTGAATAATAATTGACAAAGTTTTACGTTAAAAAAAAAAAAAAACAAAAAAGAAAGATAAATAATACAGAAACTTTTTTTTTTAGTCGGTTCCTTTCATTTCCTTATATAAATAATATATATTTGAATATAAAATAAACACATACATATATAATATATATGTATGTTTATTTTATGTACATATAATATATATATATATATGTCGTGGCCAGATCGTAAAATGTTAACATTTGATGATATGTCAATCCTCGCTTGGCCATATTATTGATAGGATTTCTATTATAATAAAAGGTCACAGAAAGATATCGCGTTTGTGTAACGTGTGAAAGTGGCTTTAATGTACAGTGTATATGTTAATTTAGTTAGAATGAATGCCGAAGCTAAAATAATTATGAAAAGTTTAAGAAAAGACTTTTAGACGAAGCGTAATACTTTTGTAACACTTTCGTAGCACTTTCGTAACGCTTTCGTAGCGCTTTCGTAGCAGCGTAGCACAAGCGTAGCCAGCACAAAAGATATGGTTTTGGTTGAGTTTAGTTTGCGTGTAAAAGTATTACTGAGGTGGAATATACTGATCATCTTGGTTGTTTTTATGCCAAATTAGGTGATTATAGCATAATTTATTGACATTTATTCCCTATAAAACATCACGTAATGAATCTGCTTCATGACAGATTAAAGTCACATATTGTTGTAAAACCTTTCGTGAAGAAACGACAACAGACTTTAATGCTAGGTTCTTAATAAACTAAGTGCACCTTCAATGATTGCATTACTGCTTACCATCGAGTGGAATCGCAGTCAAGCACTAGTTTCATCATTATCATCATCAACATTTCAGCCGAAAGACGTCCACTGTTGGACATTTTACCACCCCAAGTGTCACCATAATGAACAGTCCTGTGGGTTTTGCATCCATCGGATTCCCGCAACCCTCACCAGGCACTTGTTTATATTGTTTAAAAAAAACTGGGCAAATGCGAGTCGGAATCGCGCACTGAGGGTTCCGTACAAACTTACCAATGAAAACAGTTCAATTCCCGAATTGAGTTTCGAAGATTTTCGAATCGCAAAAATTTTTTTTTTGATACGTAACTACAATTTTACAGTTTTCAGATTTTTTCCTATACTTGTGTTAGAAGGCCTTGCTTCATGCCAAATTTCAGGATTCTAGGTCAACGGGAAGTACCATATGAATTTTGATTCCCTTCAGAGTGTCGAAATACACGTTTTTTGCGACATAAACGGCCGTATTTTTTTTTCCGTTAACTTAGATGTTTGATTTTTTCACAACTTCAAAGGACCGCAGACCTGAATATATAGTTTTAATTTCAACTCGATACCTCCATGCGTTCCCGAGATAAAGGGTCTTGACAGACAGACAGACAGACGGTTGGACAACAAAGTGATCGTATAAGGGTTCCGTTTTTTCCTTTTGAGGTACGGAACCCTAAAAAGATTCCAAAAGGTTCTTTAACTAAAACAAATTGCGTTCCCAAAACCTATAACAGGTTGACATACAACATGATTGTATGTCAATCTCTTCAAAGCACAGTTATTGTATGTAAAGTGGAAGGAACCAGCACTATGGTGGAGTGGGCACCGTGTGGAGGTATTGACCCGCCGGCGGCTCGCGGCTAAATATATTGAGATCGATACGGCAGGGCAGGTAGATACGTGATTTGATTTATACGTGGAGTGTGGGGGTCGAGGACTGACGTAATATTTTTACATTCAGGCCATGGTGCGGAGCGAGGAGGAGTGGCAGGCGGTCGCCTCCTTCTGCGAAGCAGTAATGCTAGCAAAGGAGGCGGCCGATCGTGTGAGGCAAAGGTCCTCACGCCCCAACCGCCGCCGGGATTCCGATCCCGTTTTCCGGCCAGCGTAGGCGCGGGCTTGCGGACGGCGAGCAATGGGTGGTTCGCCATCCGATCGTCCGGTAACCGTCCGGACCGGGCCCAAGTCGTCGACGGCGCGATGACGCGCCTCAAGGAGATGTCAGCAACCGTAGGGGCCCAGCATGGTCGAAGCCTACTGGGGCCATGGGTAATGCGAAAGAGACTCCCTGGAAAAATGGCAAAGAAGGAACAGGAGTGTGTTTTTAGTCAATAAAAGTCTGACACTATCTCTCGCTCCACCCAAGAGCGCGGGATGTCATTAGATGATTTTCCCGCCCGACATACAGACAGACGGATAGTGGAATCTTATTAATAGGGTTCAGTTTTTACCCTTGTGGTACGAAATCATATACAAGTGCAAGTTGGACTCGTGCACTGAGGGTTCCGTACAAACTTCTCTATGTAAATAGTTCAATTCCTGAATGGAGTCTCGAAGATTTTTCGGAATCGCAAAAAAATATTTTTTCTTTATGGTGTAACTACAAATTTTCTGTTTTCCGATTTATTCCTATATCTGTTCTATAAGATCTTGCTTTATGCCAAATTTGAGGATTCTGGGTCAACAGGAAGTATGCTATGAATTTTGGTTCCCTTGAGAGCGTCGAAATATGCGTTTTTGGCGACATAAACGGCCGTATCTTTTTTTTTTGTTAACTTAGAAGTGTGATTTTTTCACAGCTTCAAGGGACCGCAGACCTGAGTATAATATACTTATTATTGTTTTAATTCTAACTCAATACTTCCACGCGTTCCTAAGATAAAGGGACTTGATAGACAGATAGACAGAGAGACTGACAGACAGGCTGACAGACAACAAAGTGATCCTATGAGGGTTCCGTTTTTTCCTTTTGAGGTACGGAGCCCTAAAAATTGAGGCATCACGCTGTGACTGACCCTAAACGACCCTAGGCTGAATTTGAATGAAAATTTTTGCCTTAAGGTTATCCTTCACTTATGTTTTTCCGAATAATTCTGCATCCCTGAGAGATTTTCCATCCTGGACTTATATTACAAAGTATAACACTCCCACCCGGCCTGTATCACCGCGTGTACCCCCCTTACAAGTTTCCACGACCGTGTTAACTCTGCAGCAACTTAATAACTTGTAAAGTTGGTGTTACTTTGTGGCTCTTGATTAGGTCTTTCTTATAGGTCACGTCATCTGCTTACAATGTAGGTTGAACTTGATTTGTAGTCTATAACTTTAAAATGAAGAATGTATTTGCAACAGTCTTTGTGTTCACACTAACTTTAGTTAACAACTTTGTCTATATGCACTAATAAAAATCTCTGCGCAAAGGCGGACTTCATGGCTAAAGTATTTCCTACCAGCTGATCTAAGAGTAGTGCAGAGATAGAACATGTCAGGTGCAACATAAAGTATAGACATTTGAGAAAAAATACAGTTACTTAGAATTAGAAACATATTATATACAATCAGGGTAGACTATATCCTGACAGTTCAGTCAGATTTCAAACTTTAAAATCCGTTCACCCGTTGAAGTGTGAACGTTGAAATTCATATTCGTTTATAAGCTAAACATATAGAATTTCAAATTGGACAACTATTTAAGTTGAACTTGGGTTCGTTCTTGGGTCGCAGAAAATATTGTTGGCTTATTGGAATTTTCAGAAGCAGATTGGAGTTGTGAATTTAGCCCAGTCTACAGCCACGGGATCGACCTCTGCTGCATGGAACATTTACGTTGCCCCTCATTAAAAATTTAGCCCAGTCTTTTTTTTCTAAGCTACAGCCACGGGATCGACCTCTGCTGTATGGAACATTAACATTACCCCTCATTAAAAATTTAGCCCAGTCTGCAGCCACGGGATCGACCTCTGCTGCATGGAACATTAACGTTGTCCCTCATTAAAAATTTAGCCCAGTCTACTGCCACGGGGTCGACCTCTGCTGCATGGAACATTAACGTTGTCCCTCATTAAAAATTTAGCCCAGTCTACAGCCACGGGATCGACCTCTGCTGCATGGAACATTAACGTTGTCCCTCATTAAAAATTTAGCCCAGTCTACAGCCACGGGATCGACCTCTGCTGTATGGAACATTAACATTACCCCTCATTAAAAATTTAGCCCAGTCTACAGCCACGGGATCGACCTCTGCTGCATGGAACATTAACGTTGTCCCTCATTAAAAATTTAGCCCAGTCTACAGCCACGGGATCGACCTCTGCTGTATGGAACATTAACATTACCCCTCATTAAAAATTTAGCCCAGTCTACTGCCACGGGGTCGACCTCTGCTGCATGGAACATTAACGTTGTCCCTCATTAAAAATTTAGCCCAGTCTACAGCCACGGGATCGACCTCTGCTGCATGGAACATTAACGTTGTCCCTCATTAAAAATTTAGCCCAGTCTACAGCCACGGGATCGACCTCTGCTGTATGGAACATTAACATTACCCCTCATTAAAAATTTAGCCCAGTCTACAGCCACGGGATCGACCTCTGCTGCATGGAACATTAACGTTGTCCCTCATTAAAAATTTAGCCCAGTCTACAGCCACGGGATCGACCTCTGCTGTATGGAACATTAACATTACACCTCATTAAAAATTTAGCCCAGTCTACAGCCACGGGATCGACCTCTGCTGCATGGAACATTAACGTTGTCCCTCATTAAAAATTTAGCCCAGTCTACTGCTACGGGATCGACCTCTGCTGCATGAAACATTAACGTTACCCCTCAATAAAAATTTAGCCCAGTCTACAGCCACGGGATCGACCTATGCTGCATGGAACATTAACGTTACCCCTCATAAAAAATTTAGCCCAGTCGACAGCAGCCACGGGATCGACCTCAGTAGCATGGAACATTAACGTAGCCCCTCATTAAAAATTAGCCCAGTCTACAGCCACGGGATCGACCTCTGCTGCATGGAACATTAACGTTACCCCTCATTAAAAATTTAGCCCAGTCTACAGCCACGGGATCGACCTCTGCAGCATGGAACATTAACGTAGCCCCTCATTAAAAATTTAGCCCAGTCTACAGCCACGGGATCGACCTCAGTAGCATGGAACATTAACGTAGCCCCTCATTAAAAATTTAGCCCAGTCTACTGCTACGGGATCGACCTCTGCTGCATGAAACATTAACGTAGCCCCTCATTAAAAATTTAGCCCAGTCTACAGCCACGGGATCGACCTCAGTAGCATGGAACATTAACGTAGCCCCTCATTAAAAATTTAGCCCAGTCTACAGCCACGGGATCGACCTCAGTAGCATGGAACATTAACGTAGCCCCTCATTAAAAATTAGCCCAGTCTACAGCCACGGGATCGACCTCTGCTGCATGGAACATTAACGTTACCCCTCATTAAAAATTTAGCCCAGTCTACAGCCACGGGATCGACCTCTGCAGCATGGAACATTAACGTAGCCCCTCATTAAAAATTTAGCCCAGTCTACAGCCACGGGATCGACCTCAGTAGCATGGAACATTAACGTAGCCCCTCATTAAAAATTTTTTTTTTTTTTTTTTTTTTATTAATGATAGGCTCGCGTTTGACCACCATCTCACCTGATGGTAAGCGATGATGTGGTCGACGATGGAGCACGCTTGCCTAGAAGTAGCCTATTCACTCTTGACTTAAAGACCCCTAAGTTGTAGCTATCAGGAAACACAGACTCCGGCAAGGAATTCCACTCCTTGGCTGTACGCATAATAAATGTGTTCTTAAAACGTTTTGTGCGTATGGGTGGGATGTCCACCATGTACCGGTGGCGCAACGCCGTACGTCTAGTGGTCCGATGATGGAACGGACTTGGCGGAATTAGATTGTGCAATTCCAGTGCACACTCCCCGAAATGTAAACGATAGAAAACCGACAGGCCAGCAACTCGGCGGCGATGTCCAAGGCTTTGGAGCTTCGACTCAACAAGTGCATCATTGCCAATGATCCTCTTGGCTCGCCTCTCAATTGACTCTATCGCATCAAGCTGGTATTTGGCAGACCCGTCCCAAAGATGAGAGCAGTACTCCATACACGATCGAACTTGCGCTTGATAAAGTTTTAGCAGCTGTTCCGGCGTGAAGTACCGTCTGACCTTCGCGAGGATTCCCAGCTTTTTTGCTGCCAGTTGAGCCTTTGCTTCGATGTATGGCCCAAAGTTGAGAGTTGACGTCAGCGTAACGCCAAGAAGATCAAGATGGTCGGTTATTGGCACTGTCACACCTCGGAAAGATGGAGCCGGGTGGAATTGACTCCGTTTAGCGGAAAAAAGACACGCTTGGGTTTTAGTTGCATTGAACTTGACCAGATTGGCATCGCCCCAATCGGAGACCGCCTTCAAGGACGAGTTCAAGCGTTCAACCATAGCCTCTCGGGATGACTGGATCTGTGACCCACTAGCGCGTGCGTCAGCCACATATCTCTCGGCAATAGTGCTGTCGTCTGCATACCCAAAGATACCGGGTTTAAGTAAGTCATTTATGTGCAGCAAAAACAGTGTTGCCGAGAGTACCGACCCCTGAGGGACCCCGGCATTAATATCCATTTGACCGGACGAGCAGCCATCAACGACCACTCGGATGGATCGATCCCTCAAGAAGTCTGCGATCCAATCACACAGACCAGTGGGTAGACCGAAGGAAGGAAGCTTAGCAATGAGGCTTTCGTGCCAGACCCTATCGAAAGCCTTCGAGATATCAAGGGAGACGGCAAGCGCTTCCCCATGCTTCTCGATGGCTTCGCTCCAGATGTGAATGGCATACGCTAGAAGGTCCCCAGTGGACCGATTTTGGCGAAAACCGTATTGCCGGTCACTGAGGATGTCGTTAGCTTCTAGGTATGCCAGAAGTTTCTTGTTTAGCACCCGTTCCATACTCTTACAGAGGACGGACGTAACAGAGATGGGTCTGTAGTTTGCCGGGTCAGCTCGACTGCCCTTCTTGGGCACAGGCTGCACGTTAGCTTGCTTCCATGCAATCGGCACTTTTCCAGTCTCATATGAGATGCGAAATAGGCGTGTCATGATCGGAGACAATTCAGGCGCACAAGTTTTAAGCACAATAGCTGGTATCCCGTCGGGGCCGCTAGCTTTGTTCACATCGAGATTACGCAGGACCCTACGAACGTCCTTTTGATGGATACGAACGTCTGACATCCTCGTCGCGCATCCATCAGGAGAAACAGGTGGCCGTGCGTCACCAGAATTCAGACGTGAAGATTCCGCAAAAAGAGAGGCAAACAAGTTTGCTTTCTCCTCAGCGGTGTGAGCCAGCGACCCATCGGGTTTCAGCAATGGCGGAAGTGAGGGACGGCAGAAGTTCGATTCAACCGACTTAGCCAGGGACCAAAACGCTTTACTACCTGCGGGGTATGAAGCAAGTTTGCTCCCAATTCTGCTTATGTGGTCAAACCGAGACCTCTGCAACACCTTCTTGCAGGACTTGGCAGCCCTGTTAAAGGCCTTCTTCTTCTGAGCCACGTCGCTTGCTTTGCGCGTACGAGCGTCAGCCCAAGCTCGATATGCCGCG
This sequence comes from Mythimna impura, assembly GCA_905147345.3. Lineage (NCBI taxonomy): Eukaryota > Metazoa > Arthropoda > Insecta > Lepidoptera > Noctuidae > Mythimna > Mythimna impura. The sequence continues at coordinate 1,124,634 of LR990361.1, read as the reverse complement.
TGCTTAAGCGCGTCTGCGCGATCACATTCGGCGCCAAACCATGGACGAGCTTGGCCAGACATAGTTACGTCAGAGAATGGGATGAAGTACTCCATCCCCTGCCGCAACACATCCGTCACGGCATCTACGCACGACGAAGCATCATCTGAAGAAAAGCAAGTGGGCTGCCAAGGATAGCATGCGAAGAAAGACCGCAAGCCATCCCAATCTGCTGACCTGTATCGCCAAACCCGCCGGGTGCCTCTAGGGCTGGGATCGGGCGGGGAGTAGACAGACACAGACTTAACCAGACAGTGGTCGGAACTGCCTAAAGGCGAACATATCGACACAGAGTAGCGGTCTGGATCTGTTGTCAGCAAAAGGTCCAGGCAATTGGCTGTGTGCGAATCCACATCCGGCACCCTCGTTGCCCCCTGGACCAGCTGGGCGAGATTTAATGCTAGCGCTAGCTTTCGCACCTCTCGCCCAGCGTGGTCTGTGGACTGGTACGGGAAAAGCCACTCTTGGTGGTGGGCATTAAAATCCCCCAGTAATACCAATTGAGCAGAAGGGTACCGCTGCTGAGCCGCATCCGCCGCCTCACTCAGATGTTGTGTGAGCCCGGATGTCTCTTGATCTCCGCTGTGCGAGCGGTAGACACAAGCGTAGATTATTTTATCTAGGCCTGTGTCCACCAAAGTCCAAAGCGTCGAGAACCTGGAGTCCTCAAGGTTACGGAGACGCCGATAGCAGATGTCGTCCCGGGCGTACATACATACACCCGCACGTGGTTTGAAGTTGTGCTCCAAGGTAAAACCTGGGTAAGAAAGGTACGACACGTCGGACGGACCTCTGATCTGCGTCTCCGAAAGGAAGAAGAGAGCTGGTTTTTCAGTCTCGAGGTGGTGGTGGACTGCAACGAGATTTGAGTGCAGACCTCGTATGTTAATGAGGTGCACTTTGTGAGAGAGGGAGTGCAGCCGCTGTCTAACTTGTCTCTTACTTTTCCTTTTCATTATTTGAGTGAAGGGAGGAGAGGAGAAGGAAGTGAAATGAGGTTCCACGCAGCTAACCCTCAGGCACGCACTGAAAGGACGACATCATTGGGGGACTAGTCTGGAGACTGCGGGGACGCCCGAGCCCCCCCGGGAATGTCCATCGGGCCCTCTCGTCTGGTCGCCAACCAGCACGATGGCGCATTCCGGGATTTTTCGACAGTTGGCGGGGCAGCCTTTCATGTGTGGCTAGCACATTACTTGGGCCCCCAGCTACCTGCGGTCGGCCAGCGGCAACCGTGCCTCGGATCCCGCTACCCTCCGTGACTAGCCTCCCGATTCCTCCATATCAGCACGAGCCAGGAAGGTCTGCTTGCGCTGGAACAGCTATTTCGACCCAACTCCTCTAGACTGGCTACACTGAGCATCATACCGGAACACGGCCAGGCCGTTTGGCGGTACGTCTTTGCTCAGTGGGTGGTCGCAAGCCAACGGTCGAAACCTACCACCAGTTAGTGTCACCTGATTAGCACCACCCGGGGACCACGTGTAGGGACTTGCTTCAGGTATTCTCCTACGGACGCGGGTGACTCGGCCCCCAAAATTTAGCCCAGTCTACAGCCACGGGATCGACCTCTGCTGTATGGAACATTAATGTTACCCCTCATTAAAAATTTAGCCCAGTCTACAGGCACGGGATCCACCTCTGCTGCATGGAACATTAATGTTACCCCTCATTAAAAAATTTAGCCCAGTCTACAGCCACGGGATCCACCTCTGCTGCATGGACTGGGAGAATGGAAACGGCGAGAGATGTCGTGCGGTGTTCCGCAGGGATCGGTACTAGGACCACCCTTGTGGAACATCGGTTACGACTACGTGCTGCGCGGCGATCTCCCTGACGGGGTCAGCGTGGTCTGCTACGCAGATGATACGCTGGTCCTGGCGCGGGGAGAGTCATACCAGGCGGCGGTCGAACTAGTGACACGCGGGGTTGCGACAGTCGTGGAGAGGATCCAAGAGTTGGGACTCGAGGTGGCATTGCACAAGTCCGAGGCCATGTGCTTCCACGGCCCTCGGAACGCGCCACCATCGAGTTCCCAACTAACGGTAGGAGGAATTCACATCGGCGTCGAGTCGACGATGAAGTACCTTGGACTTGTCCTCGACAGCCGATGGAATTTCGAGGAGCATTTCCAACGTCTGGTTCCCAAACTGGATCGTACAGGGGCTGCCCTCAAGCGGCTCCTGCCCAACCTCGGGGGTCCAGACGCCTCCTGCCGGAGGCTCTATGCAGGAATCGTTCGGTCCATGGCCCTTTATGGGGCGCCGGTATGGGCACCGTCGCTTCGAAAGCGACCGGCGGCCAAGCTGAACGCAAGTCAGAGGGTCATGGCCATCCGGATGGTGCGGGGATACCGCACGATTTCCCGCGAAGCAGCGAGCCTCCTTGCTAGCCAACCACCGTGGGATTTGGAGGCAAAAGACCTTGCGCGCATGCACGATCTGCGCATGGAGATGCAACGCCGGGGTGAAACTCCGCTGCCACGCCAAGTCGCGGCATGGCGGAAAGACTTCCGGCGGGATCTCATGGTGGAATGGCGACAGCGACTGTCGCAACCCAGTGCTGGGCACGCCATAATTATGGCGATAATTCCCCTCTTTGAGGAGTGGCTGGAAAGGCCTCACGACGTCCTTACCTACCGCATGACGCAGGTCCTCACCGGACATGGTAAGTTCGGGAGGTTCCTGCACCGGATTCGTGCGGAAGCGACGCCCGGGTGTCGCCACTGTGTGGACCGCCCGGAGGACACGGTGGAGCACACGGTGGAGGTGTGCCCCGCTTGGGCAGAGCAACGCCGTGTCCTCGTGGGGGCGATCGGCGGCAGCGATCTCTCGCGTCGGGCCTTGGTACAGGCCATGGTCCGGAGTGAGGAGGAGTGGCAGGCGGTTGCCTCCTTCTGCGAAGCAGTAATGCTAGCAAAGGAAGCGGCCGATCGCGTGAGGCAACGGTCCTCACGTCCCAACCGCCGCCGGGATTCCGATCCCGATTTCCGGCCACCGTAGGCGCGGGCTTGCGGACGGCGAGCAATGGGTGGCTCGCCGTCCGATCGTCCGGTAACTGTCCGGACCGAGCCCAAGTCGTCGACGGCGCGTAGTGTTCCACGCGCGCCTCAGGGAGATGTCAGCAACCGTAGGGGCCCAGCAGGGTCGAGGCCTACTGGGGCCATGGGTGATGCGAAAGTGATCCCCGGGGCCCTGGAAAAATGGCAAAGAAGGAACAGGAGTGGGTTTTTAGTCAGTAAAAGTCTGACACTATCTCCCGCTCCGCCCAAGAGCGCGGGATGTCATTAGATGATTTTCCCACCCGAAAAAAAAAAAAAAAAAAAAAACCTCTGCTGCATGGAACATTAACGTTGCCCCTCATTAAAAATTGAGCTCAGTCTACAGCCATGGGATCGACCTCTGCTGCATGGAACATTAACGTTACCCCTCATTAAAAAATTTGCCCAGTCTACAGCCACGGGATCCACCTCTGCTGCATGGAACATTAACGTTACCCCTCATTAAAAAATTTGCCCAGTCTACAGCCACGGGATCCACCTCTGCTGCATGGAACATTAACGTTACCCCTCATTAAAAAATTTGCCCAGTCTACAGCCACGGGATCCACCTCTGCTGCATGGAACATTAACGTTGCCCTATTACTCCTGTATCCTGGGTGCGTTCACAAACATGTAAAGTCTCTTAAACAAGAGACCCAGACCTGGAACAACTATCTGTAGTCCAAATAAATTTTTGTTTCTGGCAATAATCGAATCCAATTGCTTAACTTCTGCGCCAATCGTATCGTCAATACGAATTACACACGGAAGAAATATAGTTTTATTTAACCTCCGTGAGTATGACCGTGGCATCACCACGGGCCCTAACAGAATACCAGCGCTGCGTTATTTATCGTTTTAAATATCGCAGCATTATGCAGAATTAGGCGCCCTTTTGGCCTTGCATAGATTTTAAAGTTATTATTTCATACTGTCTTAATTCTACTGTATTTTAATTCTAATGTATGTGTGAGATACGAATAAACGTTTTTTCATTCTTTCTTTCTTGTAAATTGATAATAGTATTTCTTTCTGCTTATCAATCTTGACAGGCCTCTTGGTCTAGTGGTTAGTGGCCCTGACTGCTATGCCGGAGGTCGTGGGTTCGATTCCCACCCAGGACAAATGTTTGTGTGATGAGCACGATCATTTGTTCTGTGTCTGGGTGTAATTTATCTATATATGTATGTATTTAGAAAAAATATATAAGTATGTTTATCAGTTGTCTAGTACTCATAACACAAGCTCTGCTTAGCTTGGGACTAGACGGCGTTGTGATAGTTGTGGAATATTATATTATATTATATTATCAATATGGGGAATTCAAACTAAATGTACATAATTAACTTCAGCCAGCGGCTTTGCCCGTGACAGTAGAAAATATATAGCCTATGTCACTCAGTGATAAAGTAGCATCCTAGAGGTGAAAGAATTTTAAAAATTAGTTCAGTAGATTTTGAGTTTATTCATTACAAACAAAAATACAAATATTTTCTCCTTATATTATTAGTACAGAAGTATAGATAAATGTAGATTGTACATAGAACAACTAAAGCTACTAGAACCTCTTGAATAAAATGATACATGTCATGCTTATTATTTTAGGGTGCCTTGTTCCAAGTAAAACTGTAAAACTAAGATAGGGTAACCTCACCTGTCGAGATTTATGAATCCTATTTTTCATTCAGTTTTAAGCAGGCAAAATCTACGAGATATTCTCAAGTTATTCATGCAGGTTGTATTTCTTTCTCTCCGAAGCTACCTTTACATTTTTGCTGAGACCACAGAGTATCATTATTTAAAAAAAACTGGGCAAGTACGAGTCGGATTCACGCCCTGAGGGTTCCTTTGGAGGGATTTTTTTTTTGTGACGTAACAACAAATTTACTGTTTTCAGATTTATTCCTTTACCTGTGCTATAAGACCTTGCTCTATGCCAAATTTCAGTATTCTGGGTTAACGGGAGGTCCCTATGGATTATTATTCCCTTGAGAGTGTCAAAATATAAATTTTTTACGACATAAACGGCCGTATTTTTTTTTCTTTATCTTAAAAGTTTGATTTTTTCACAGCATCCAGGGACTTGAGGTATGTGGTTTTAATATCAACTCAATAAATCCACGCGTTCCCGAAATAAAGGGTCTTGACAGACAGACAGACAACAAAGGGATCCTATAAGGTTTCTGGTTTTCCTTTTGAGGCACGGAACCCTAAAAAGATGGAATAAGACAAAGAAAGAAGATTAGATAACTTTGTTTTATAGATACAGCGAGGAAATTAATAACTTATATTATCTACGTATCTTAATTAGAGCAGTGGCGGCCGAGTGGTAACGGCCCCGACTTATGAGTTGTAGGTCGCGGGTTCAAACTTAGCCAGGCACATTACATTGTGTAATTTATTTCATCACTACTGCTCTCAAAACGGCGAAGGAAAACATCGTGAGGAAACCGGCATGTCCTAGAACCAAAAATTCGAAGACATGTGACATTCACCAATCCGCACTGAGCCCGCGTGGTGGATTACGGCTCATTCCCTCTCCTAGAGAGAGGAGGCCTGAGTCCCAGCAGTGGGACCATTAAAGGGCTGATTATGTTGTTATGTTATGTTATGTTATGTTATCTTGAAATCAATGACTTTCTGCATAGATTCGGGCGACGCCTGTGGTAGAAGCTGCTATACAATAAATATTGCCTAAAGGCTGCTATTAAGTAAAACCTGAAAATCTAATAACACTTTTGCCCTACCAGGGCATCATCAATGAATTAACCTCAACGTCAACACTATCATCCTACTCTTGTCCCAAGTTACTTGGGGTCGGCGCAACTCGTTTTTTTCTTGCATTCTGTCACGCTAATACTAATTCCATTTCTTTTTATATCCATATTTTCTTTAGCCCTCTCCACATCTACATGTAGGTAATTAGGTATACTCGTAACTCTTTTTAATTGATTTAGTCTAGTGCTTGACTGTGATCCCACCTGATGGTAAGCAGTGATGCAAACGTTGATGGTGAGGCGCACTAGTTTATTAAGAACCTATTCACTCTAGACTTGAAGATTACCCATCATTTTCACAGCCCAACATTCTGATCCATACAGTATGTCAGTAACCTCAACGTAAATTCTATTTTAGGTACATCAATTGATTAAAATCTGTCACCCACTAATTAAGTTGGAGCTCTTCAATCACAACGACATTCGATAATTCACGGTATCCAGGCCATCTAGGCTATCTATGTCCGTGTGTAATCTAGATTAATAGATAGTCCTACCGGCTTATCAGGGAGACAGATGTTCTGTTCCTTGCTGGAATCAATCAATCAACCCTGCCCATGGTAGTATACTGCCGGATTTAGGCCCTAGAGGATGTTCTCATGGTATATTGATAGCTTGGTACAGTACTTATTGTTGCTGTTTGCACGGTTCAGGTGCAACGTTGCAAACTATTTGAAATTTTACTTTTTCAGGGTGTGGAATTAAATAGTCGTGGGAAAATATAGGTCGGAGTGACTCGCCTTTTAAAAAGAAGGTTTGCACAAGACCTGGTAATCCTTGGCACTGCTCAGCACGTACGGTTTTACCGTTTTCAGGGCACAAACACTCGATTTTCGAATGTTGATTGCGGACGCAACTCTACATATCTTTCCTTGGAATAATTTTCAGCTCTCACGCGGGTGAAGTCACTAACAGAAGCTAGCAAACAATAAATCGTACATTATTTACAACTAACTCCGTAACGAGTACATAACCAATATATCATTCTTTTATCTTCAACATTATTCCTTTTGTGTCCCAAATCACATTATAGTCGTCCAACTGTACTCGCGACAGCATATAAAGTTACCATTTCTAGTATAACTTGACCTGTCGATGTACCTAAAGAATTTACAATCCGAGGTCAGCGTATGCTGGAGATTATGGCTTGGTATTACTTGGTCGGTTGTACACACTTATAAAAGATTTTGTTCGAGTATTGAGTATGAATCTTTGACATGATCCAGTTTATTGGACTAGTAACAAATAGTTGTGTCGTAAAAATGGGATTTTTGTTGTAAGCATTATGTAGGTATTAGATGGTCAATGGGCTGGCAGTTGGGATTTGTAAAGGTTATATTTTTATACAAGCTGAGTATACAGTTTCAAATATCTTTAAGCTGGATTTGCGTTGATGAAAGATTTGTTCTCCTATCGCTTGAGATGTTAAGGGTGAACCCTTTTCGTAGGGGCCCAGCAGGGTCGAAGCCTACTGGGGCCACGGGTAGTGTGAAAGCGAAACCCGGGGCCCTGGGACGAAGGCAAAGAAGGAACAGGAGTGGGTTTTTAGTTAGTAAAAGTCTGACACTGTCTCTCGCTCCGCCCAAGAGCAGGATTTGTCATTAGATGATTTTCCCACCTAAAAAAAAGCGGTGCATTGCGGTGTGGTTAGCGCAGTGGTTGAGCGATTGGCTGCTGTGCTGCGTGTCCCGGGTTTGAGTCCCACTTGAAACAAATATTTGCTTGGGCTACAGGAGTAGTCCCAAGTGAGGGGCAACGACGTAAAAAAAAATGAAAAATGTTTCTGAATTCAATCATAATTGAATTATTTTGTAATTTCGCAATGCAGTAAAAGAGCTTTAAAATATAATTATTATCAACCTATAAAGGTGGTAGGTACAATAAAACTGTCATCATATTTTCTTATAATCAGAATTCGTCGGTATTCGCCCGAACTCGCCAGAACTCGTCTGACTTCCAGTCGTAAAATAGAAGTTGTTTTACGAGCGCCACGCCGGCTGCAATTACTTTGTGGTATTTTGATTCGGAGTACTTCAGCAAAACGTAAAAAGGTACCGAAAGGTAAAAAGAAAGCAGCTTGTGGCTAAAAATTGGTGAATAGATGGATGGAGTTTCTGGCCGGCTCTTCTCCATAGGAAACGACCGATTGGAACAATGCACTAGCTTCTGACGTTTTATAAGTCATGGGACTTAGGTCTATGTGAAATAAAAACATCTAGATTTTTTTTTGTTCACTATTTAACGATTTCCAATGCTTATGAAATTTTAATGTGGTTTTAGCGTCGCCGTTGTCACCACACCTAGTGTTTAATGTACAGTAAATGTGATAAGCATTGGCATAATCGGCCTTACAATGTTTCCACCGCTGAGACTTAGGCCTCCTAGAAGAGGGAATGGGCCGTAATTCACGCAGGCCCAGTGCGGGTTGGATGATGGTCACGTGTCTACGCATTTTTGGTTATTTTTAGAAATGTGATAAAGTTACCAAATGTTTACGTACTTACAAAAGTGTCAGATAAGCCTTGGAGCGTGGGAAATAATTAATAACTTCTCCCACTATGGGTAGAGCGAGAGGGGTATATCAGAATTTTACTGGCTAGAACCCACCCGTGTTTCTTCAGTTGCAACGCAAAGCGCAACTGAAGAAACACGGGTGGGTTCCAGGGCAGCGGGGACTCCGTCAAACAATCCCGAAGCCCATTGTAGATCTCTTCCGTAACTTCTATTATAGATCTCTTTTATAACTTTTCATCAACCGAAATCGAGGATAAGACTTTATCACGAAAAAAAATATCCCTTATATAAGTAGTGGTTTGATGATTCAAAGGTGTTCATGTGATTCAAAAATGTATTGCGAGTAATTGCTTGCAAGTCTTATGAGATCAATCCTACCTGATTTTTATTGACATGGGTTTAACAATGTAATGGATGAGTATAAAAATGCTGACATAGCATATTCCAAACTCTGATGTCTAAAAGGAAAACAAGGAAAATCTTTATAGAGAATCAAAAGATTTTTATAGCTATTGTTAAAACAATGACTTCGGTAGACTTAGCAAGACAGAAATATATTATTTTTATGTTCCTTCGATGGTGAAATCGAAAAATAATTCTATGATTTTGTCTTTCGGTTGGGTTAGGGAAAACGGAAGGAATATTGCGAAAGATTTATTGATTTAAACGGGATGATGTTGTGATAGGAGCTCTATGCTGATCCTGAATGACATATTGCTTATTGACTGCCACATGCCATAGGTATATATAAGGATTTATTGCCAATGTTGGTTTCTTTTTGTGGAAACTAAGTTATTTTTAGCCTTAAACAAAATAGAGGGGTATTATTGTTATTAGTTTTTAGTTTATCGTGTGTGTGTGCGTCAAAAGTATGAAACAATTTTCAAATTTTTTCGTTGTTGGGTAAAAATAGCCTATGATCTATTCACAGACCTACCATTATACCCTCCGGATAATTTTTTACTTTTTAGCGGACCAAGCCGCTGGTAAGCTAAATCCATAGTAGTATGGATTTAACTTTTGCCAGCGGTTTGTCTCGCGAGGAGGTCGCACGTCCCAGCCGCTGAGATTCCGATCCTGATTTCCGGCCACCGTAGGCGCGGGCTTGCGGAGGGTTAGCAATGGGTAGCTCGCCGTTTGACCGTCCGGACCGAGTCCAAGTCGTCGACGGCGCGTATTATTACACGCGCGCCTCAAGGAGATGACAGCAAACCGTTGGGGCCCAGCAGGGTTACTGGGGCCACGGGTAGTGCGAAAGTGAAACCCAGGGCCCTGGGACGAAGACAAAGAAGAAACAGAAGTGGGTTTTTAGTCAGTAAAAGTCTGACACACCCTTCCTGTCCGCCCAAGAGCGCGAGATGTCATTGGATAATTTTCCTACCTAAAAAAAAAAACTAATATCCATACTAATATTATAAATATGAAAATAACTCTGTCTGCCTGTCTGCTACGTTTTCACAGATAAACTACTGAACCAATTTTGATGAAATTTGATACGGAGTGAGCTTGGACCCCTTGGCTACTTATTATCTGGCTTCAACTTCAACTTCACGTTTGCTATAACCGATATTGTCGCGGACGAAGCCGCTGACCGAAGCTAGTTAACGTCCTTTTCAAGATACATTTCCACACAACCGCTCTTACGTGATTATGATGTTATTACACATCTTTCTCTAGATATTTTGGATACACAGCTGCATCTTGTGGATATTATCTAGGCTTCTATAGAAATCAAAATATAAATTTCTGTAAAACTAATCTAGTAAAGACCTCTGAAAATCTGCTATTTTACGTGAATTTTGGCCCTCCATAATGTACTCATATAAAAAAGTACATCAATAGAAGCCTTGCACATTTAGTCGAGATTCTGGATGACGACAATTTTTCTGAAAAACTTTTAAGGGATAAAAAATAAACACGTATTTCCTGGAACAAGTTTTGTGAAATATTCGAGTAAACCACGGAATTACGAAATGCCAACAGAGTTTTCAGGCATTATCTCTCTTTTTTGCATTGCCTCTTTATCAAACATCGCGTTGGATTACGTTAGATGAAGCAACAAGCTTTTAAACCATGCTCGATGTTGACGATAGGCGAGTGGAAAAGCACCCTCTTAAATATAAAGCTTAAAGTTCTCAATCTATAAATTAATTTAAAATACACTTCATACTGTTTTCTTGTAAGAAAACATAAGTAATCCGAGTCTAATTCCAAAATTAATTACGACAGACAAATTGAATATAAACTCACAAGAAAATCCACTCTCAAACAGAAAACCTATTCATATCTAAATCGAATGTAATCTTAACTTCAACGATTTTAGTAAGTAATCAAATTAATCTAAGCTATCATTAAACAAAAACAATTCGAAGTACGATCATTTGAGTGTTTATCGCGGAGTAATTAAATATAGAATCAGTCGATGCCATTAGTCAATGTGATTAGTTGCAATTAAAGTGGATTTTTTTTATTGTCTCTCTTACAACTGTCATTGGTACCTAATGCGAGAGCCCTGTCTTAAAATGAACTTACAGTACTTACATATAATAATAATAACGAAGTTAATTTATTTATTTATAGTAATACCACATTACCTACATTTAGCATTATTGAAAAACATTTGCGTTACTATGATCTGATTGATGTACGTGACAATAAGGGTGTACATAGCATTTTCAATTTTACAGCTCAAGAATATATTACAAATACAAAATATACGATACAATTAAAATTAACAGTCAAAATAATACAACTATAACAAAGCAATAAATTATTTATAATACAAATTTAAACACTGTTTTGAATAAATAAATTACGCACACATGGGGCCATGTGTAGTGTGAAAACGAAACCGGGGCCCTGGGACGAAGGCAACGAAGGAACAGGAGTGGGTTTTTAGTCAGTAAAAGTCTGACACTATCTCCCGCTCCGCCCAAGAGCGGGATTTGTCAAAAGATGATTTTCCCACCAATAAAAAAAAAAAAACAACGTAATTCGTCTAGCTGGGTTTGAACCCGCGATCTACAAATCGTAAATCAAGACCATTAACACTGGTCCACCACTGCTCTTAATCTCACTCTAATCTACACTATAACATAAAATAAACAACAGTATTTTTGCGAATTTACTTAAATGACATAAAAATACGTCGATCTTGTTGTGAAGATCGTTAATAACCTGAATTACTCGGGTCAATGGTGTTTTGGCGAGAAGGTTAGTCCTGGCAACCGGCACGACCAGCAGAGTCAGGCGGCGTCGCCTCCACACATAGCGGTCAGGTAACATAAACTCAGGCACTGCGGCACTCCTGAGTTATGCTCTAGCACCATTTCAGCAGAAAGACGTCCACTGTTGGACATAGGCCTCCCCTAAGTGTTGCCACAACAAATTCTAAATAAAATCTATCAGATTGTCGCGACTCTCACTAGGTCATCGGTCCACCTTGTGAGAGGCCTTTCATTGCGTCTTTCGGTACGTGGTCGCCACTCCAGAACCTGTCGGCCCCATCGACCTGCGAGCGATGTGCCCTGTCCAGTACCACTTGAGTTTGCCGATTCTTCGGGCTATGTCGGCAACCTTAGTTCTCTTGCGGATATCCTCATTCCTGCTGTGATCACGCAAAGATACTCCGAGCATAGCCCTTTCCATTGCCCTTTGGGTGACTTTGAGCCTTCTGATGAGGCCCATTGATCAATACCACGAAATAATCTATACTGCGCCACGAACACAAATAAATTCGTTCGTGTGCCCACAGCCCGCCTCCTGAATCGTACCCATTACAAACTTGTATTCATGCCCAGCACCCAACGAGCCAGTCGAAATACTGTATGCTAACATCCTTAGATTTTTGAATTATTGTACGACCCTTGCCGGGTCCTTAGCACCGAAAGTGTTAAAGATATTGTGACCCTCGCGTTAGAAGGAATTTAGAGATCGCGTGTCCATTGCAGGACGACACAGCGTAACACTATGAATGTGGTGTTACCTAAAATCCAGTAGGAGGCATTCTGAGCCCTAAAATATACAGCGAATTTGACGTCTATACTGCTACCGACCACGCAAAGTTTGCGGCTAACGGGCTTGCGTACAACGAACAATTGGTAGCTCGTCGTCCACCTGTCCAGTAAGAACCGGGTTAGAGTACTCGTTGTGACTTAGTGTCCACGCGCGTCTCATAGTGAAATCAGGAAAACCGTAAGAGTCCAGGTGGCAAGGGCGATACCCCCTAGGGCCATGGTAAATTTCTGAATAAGAAATCTGTGGTCCTGAAACGCAAAGTGCAACTGAAAGACACAGGTGTGGTTTTAGTCAGTTAACACGCTCTCTCCCTCCATCCTAGTGCGGAAGAAGTCATAGGATGATTTCCAACCTCAAAAAAGGACCTCAACCTTAGAGTATAGACCTCAACTTATACTTTAGATTTAGATTAGTATTCGGTATTAATCCAACATCCTACAATGGAAATGCTCTCTCAACTTACCCTTAACCAGTGGCGTACCAAATACCTTTATCCTTAACTAACCCATGTGTCTTAATTTTAAGACAAAGTACACATCGGCCGGTCCTTTACAAGTTAATAGGGCGTATAGTATGTTAATAGGGCTATTGTGGGTTGAATGTGTCCTACGCTTAGTGATGACCGTGCGGTCTAGGTTTGTGAGAGACGGTTGGAAGGTGAGAGAATGAAGTGTTTGTGGGAGCTTAAGTGTCTGTGATAACAGATAATATAGTTGGAATAAATTCGACTCTCTTTATATTAGTTACTAACTTCTGTTAACGACTTCACCCGTGAGATAAGAAAATATTTAGTTTATGTTACTTAGTGATAAATTAGCATTCTACTGGTGAAAGAATTTTTACAATCGGTCCCTTAGTTTTAGAGTTTATTTATTACAAACAAAAATACAAACATTATAAAATACAATTGTAATTTTTGGCACACGTTAGACCACTGTCTCTGTCACTGTCACTGTTCTCACCTAGTCTTTCCACTTTATAACATTAATATAGATTGTATACCTATGTCTAAACATAAATAGTACACCATGAACTACCCGCGTAACTTATTGCCTTCTTCATCAAATTCATCCAAAGGTTTTCTGTAAAAGTCATTTTTAGCGATAAGACCGCCCATTAATTTTAAGATCGTACTGTATTTTTAACCGACTTCAAAAAGGAGGAGGTTATATGTTCGGTTGAATGTATGTTTTTTTTTTTATGTATGTTCACCGATTTCTCGGTCAATTGTGGACCGATTTTGAATTTTTTTTTTTGATTGAATGGTTATGTTTTCGAGTTGGTCCCATAGAAATATTGTTATGGTCTGATCATGAACTTCGAAGATATGGAACAGAACTCCTCATAGGATCACAGCAGAACCGTCGTAACAAGTAAAATTGCTTTGTTTATACGTGTATTCGATGACTGACTGAAAGTAGAGGGGGAATATATCGAACTGATCTGATGATGAAGCCTGAAGTTAGGCACCGGAACTCTGTAATAAATTAATGTAATCTAACCGTGTTTGGGATTTTTAGAATTGTCATGAGATGCACTCTGGCTATAAGGTATTTAAGTTTGGCTGAGGGGTACTTTTTAGTGGTGGTACCTTAACTAAAAAGTGTAAAATAAAAAACTTTTTACAAAAAAAAAATACAACCGACGTCAAAGTAAAAAAAAACACTGAAAAGTGCAAAATAACTTTAATTTCCGAAGTCGGTGTTAAATAACGAAGAGAAAACTATTATAGAAACACCGACTTCCGAAATTAAAGTTATTTTGCACTTTTCAGTGTTTTTTTTTTTACTTTGAAGTCGGTTGTATTTTTTTTGTAAAAAGTTTTTTTTATTTATGGTGTGCAATAAATAATACGTAGTGATTGTGGATTGCGTTCGTGTACAAATAAAACTGTGAATGCTGCGTAAATTGCTTGATTATTATTTTTTGTTCACTTCTTTACAATTTCCTCCTTTTTTATTATTACTGTTTTAGACTTAAAGACCCCCTAAGACTCTGGCAGGGAATTTCAGTCTTTGACTGTACGCATAATGAATGTGTTCCCAAAACGTTTTGTACGTATTGTTGGAATGTCCACCATGTACCGATGGCGTAACGCCATGCGTCTAGTGGTCCGATGATGGAACTAGTTTGACGCAATAAAATTGTGTAGTTACGACGCACACTCCCCAAAATGTAAACGATAGAAAACCGACAGGCTAGCAACTTGGCATCTATGCTCAAAACTTTGGAGTTCTGATCCCTACAATACTTTACTTCTCAAATTTACCCGAATTCATCAAATTCTTAGAAAAACGGTTCGTAGGTATTCTCTTCTTTGATTATCATTATTCCACGAAAAACGCTCTATAAATATTAAATACATACCAATAAAAGTAATGAAACACCGCTCTATTTCCTTTTGAGTTAATGCCGAAGTAATAACGCGTATGGCTTCAACAGTATTATCTTTGAATCTCCGTTTATTACACAGACTTCAACATTATTATGCTCCTATATCATATTCAAAGTCTCCGTAATATAGTAGTATATGAAATGAGGAACTTCATTAAGTGCAGAGAATTTCTGGGAGATGAGTTCCTGTTAACACCCTGTTACCACATTCACACTGATAAGTATATAAAGGCGAAATATACTCATAGTAAGGTTCAGTTCAAAAACAGCGTCAGGCAACTGCTAGCGTAGTGGCCTGGCATTATGCTGAACTGGACCTATGTGGCACAACCGTGAGACACGCAATGATGATGTATTTAAGTTTCTATATAATTGTTACATATATTTAGATGGGTAGGCATTTGTATGGGACGCTACCTGTGTTGACACTCTTGCGCCATCCCATCTTCCTAGCTCGTCGCGCTGTGCTGGTGCTGCCGCTGCGGCTGCGGAGAACCTCAAGCGGCGGAAATATAACAACCTCGTCGGTAGTTATATTTTTGAGCCGTTTGGGGTTGAGACTCTTGGGCCGTGGGGTCCGAGTGCTCATGCCCTTTTTAAAGAATTATCTAAACGGCTAGTTGACACTTCGCGTGACCAAAGGGCTGGCTTTTACCTCGGTCAGAGATTAAGCATTGCCATACAACGTGGCAATGCTGCCAGTCTTTTGGGCACACTTCCAGTCGACAGCGATGCGGAGGAATTTTTTGACGCCATATTTTAGATAGGAGTTATTGTGTATATATTATGTAATTTTAATTAGTTAAGTGTTTTTATTTTCCATGTATAAAAAGTCATTTACAAAATAAAAAAAAAAATTTCTATAGATTACATTTCATTCGAAGTAAAAAGTAGTAAGAAAACAAAAATAAGTAAGCAATAAATAAATAAAAAATAAAAGAAAACAATCACAAAATTTATGCGAGGTTCGAACTCGCAACATAGCAAACGCGGATCCGTCACTATAACACTGCGCCACGGTCCTTGCAGAATCTAGTTCTAAATAGCTGTTCTTAATTACACGTCATTGCTTGTCTGCTTGACTCCTTGTACAAAATAGCGTGATGATTTTCATTTTTGACCTTATATTCCTAACCAAATTTAAAAAAAAAGTATTTTTTATCTCCGGTTCCATTTTAATATGAGTTTTGATGGGTTTTTACTGAAATATTTGGAAAAATATCGAATAAAAATGTCGATGGCAATTTAAAAGTACATATAAAGCCGTTTTATTATTGTTCTGGAAATATCATTCTTTATTATGTACAAAAAAACACCAAAACAATCACAAAAATATTAATTGTACCTGAGGATCGAACTCAGAGCGATTCTCGTTCAATATCGACATTTTGGAATATTGCTCACCCCCCATAGCAAAAAGCGTGATAATATGTAGCCTAACAGTTGACCCGGCCTATAAGGATTATGTATGCAAAATTTGAACAGGATTGGTTCAGTAGTTTTTGCGCCAATTAATACCAACGCTCCACCATTTTACTGTTTTATTATATGTATAGATAATCAGAATTCGTCGGCATTCGCCCGAACTCGCCAGAACTCGTTCGACTTCCAGTCGTAAAATAGGAGTTGTTTTACGAGCGCCACGCCGGCTGCAATTACTTTGTGGTATTTTGATTCGGAGTATTTCAGCAAAACGTAAAAAGGTACCGAAAGGTAAAAAGAAAGCAGTTTGTGGCTAAAAATTGGTGAATAGATGGATGGAGTTTCTTGCCGGTTCTTCTCCACAGGAAACGACCAATTGGAACAATGAACTAGCTTCTGACGTTTCATAAGTCATGGGACTTAGGCCTATGTGAAGTAAAAACATCTAGATTTTTTTTGTTCACTATTTAACGGTTTCCAATGTTTATGAAATTTTAATGTGGTTTTAGCGTCGCCGTTCTCACCACACCTAGTGTTTAATGTACAGTAAATGTGATAAGCATTAGCATAATCGGCCTTACAATGTTTCCACCGCTGGGACTTAGGCCTCCTAGGAGAGGGAGTGGGCCGTAATTCACGCAGGCCCAGTGCGGGTTGGATGATGGTCACGTGTCTTCGCATTTTTGGTTATTTTTAGAAATGTGATAAAGTTACCAAATGTTTAAGTACTTACAAAAGTGTCAGATAAGCCTTGGAGCGTGGGAAATCATTAATAACTTCTCCCACTATGGGTAGAGCGAGAGGGGTATATCAGACTTTTACTGGCTAGAACCCACCCGTGTTTCTTTAGTTGCAACGCAAAGCGCAACTGAAGAAACACGGGTGGGTTCCAGGGCAGCGGGGACTCCGTCAAACAATCCCGAAGCCCATTGTAGATCTCTTTTATAACTTTTCATCAACCGAAATCGAGGATAAGACTTCATCACGAAAAAAAATATCCCTTATATAAGTAGTGGTTTGATGATTCAAAGGTGTTCATGTGATTCAAAAATGTATTGCGAGTAATTGCTTGCAAGTCTTATGAGATCAATCCTACCTGATTTTTATTGACATGGGTTTAACAATGTAATGGATGAGTATAAAAATGCTGACATAGCATATTCCGAACTGATGTCTAAAGGAAAACAAGGAAAATCTTTTACTTATGGAATCTGAGCTTTATAGAGAACCAAAAGATTTTTATAGCTATTGTTAAAACAATGACTTCGGTAGACTTAGCAAGACAGAAATATATTATTTTTATGTTCCTTCGATGGTGAAATCGAAAAATAATTCTATGATTTTGTCTTTCGGTTGGGTTAGGGAAAACGGAAGGAATATTGCGAAAGATTTATTGATTTAAACGGGATGATGTTGTGATAGGAGCTCTATGCTGATCCTGAATGACATATTGCTTATTGACTGCCACAAGCCATAGGTATATATAAGGATTTATCGCCAATGTTGGTTTCTTTTTGTGGAAACTAAGTTATTTTTAGCCTAAACAAACTAGAGGGGTATTATTGTTAATAGTTTTTAGTTTATCGTGTGTGTGTGTGTGTCAAAAGTATGAAACAATTTAATTTAATTTTTTCGTAGTTGGGTAAAACTAGCCTACGACCTATTCGGTGACTACACTTATACACAGACCTACCATTATACCGTCCATATAATTTTTTACTTTTTAGCGGATCAAGCCGTTGGTAAGCTAAATCCAGATTAGTATGGATTTAACTTTTGTCAGAAAGAAAGAAAGAAAGAAAACATTTATTTGAGACTCGCACAGGACCAGCGGCTTGCCTCGCAAAGAGGTCACAAGTGCACGCGTGAGGGAGCGGCCCTCATACCCCAGCCGCCGGATCCCGATCCTGATTTCTGGCCACCGTAGGCGCGGTCTTGCGGACGGCGAGCAATGGGTATCTCGCCGTCCGACCGTCTGGTAACCGTCCGGACCGAGTCCAAGTCGTCGACGGCGCGTATTATTCCACGCCTCAAGGAGATGACAGCAAACCGTTGGGGCCCAGCAGGGTTAGTGCGAAAGTGAAACCCGGGGCACTGGGACGAAGACAAAGAAGAAACAGAAGTGGATTTTTAGTCAGTAAAAGTCTGAAACACCCTTCCTGTCCGCCCAAGAGCGCGAGATGTCATTGGATAATTTTCCTACCTAAAAAAAAATGAGTAATATCCATACTAATATTATAAATATGACAATAACTCTGTCTGTCTGTCTGCTACGCTTTCACAGATAAACTACTGAACCAATTTTGATGAAATTTGATACGGAGTGAGCTTGGACCCCTTGGCTACTTATTATCTGGCTTCAACTTCAAATTCACGTTTGCTATAACCGATATTGTCGCGGACGAAGCCACTGGCAGCAGCTAGTTAACGTCCTTTTCGAGATACATTATCTCTTACGTGATCATGATGTTATTACACATCTTTCTTTAGATATTTTGGATACACAGCTATCTTGTGGATATTATGTAGGCTTCTATAGAAATCAAAATATAAATTTCT
This sequence comes from Mythimna impura, assembly GCA_905147345.3. Lineage (NCBI taxonomy): Eukaryota > Metazoa > Arthropoda > Insecta > Lepidoptera > Noctuidae > Mythimna > Mythimna impura. The sequence continues at coordinate 1,105,872 of LR990361.1, read as the reverse complement.
GTAAAACTAATCTAGTAAAGACCTCTGAAAATCTGCTATTTTACGTGAATTTTGGCCCTCCATAATGTACTCATATAAAAAAGTACATCAATAGAAGCCTTGCACATTTAATCGAGATTCTGGATGACGACAATTTTTCTGAAAAAATTTTAAGGGTTAAAAAATAAACACGTATTTCCTGGAACAAGTTTTGTGAAATATTCGAGTAAATCACGGAATTACGAAATGCCAACAGCGTTTTCAGGCATTTTTTTGCATTGCCTCTTCATCAAACATCGCGTTGGATTACGTTAGATGAAGCAACAAGTTTTTAAACCATGCTCGATGTTGACGATAGGCGACTGGAAAAGCACCCTCTTAAATATAAAGCTTAAAGTTCTCAATCTATAAATTAATTTAAAATACACTTTATACTGTTTTCTTGTACGAAAGCATAAGTAATCCGAGTCTAATTCCAAAATTAATTACGACAGACAAATTGAATATAAACTCACAAGAAAATCCACTCTCAAACAGAAAACCTATTCATATCTAAATCGAATGTAATCTTAACTTCAACGATTTTAGTAAGTAATCAAATTAATCTAAGCTATCATTAAACGAAAACAATTCGAATTGCGATCATTTGAGTGTTTATCGCGGAGTAATTAAATATAGAATCAGTCGATGCCATTAGTCAATGTGATTAGTTGCAATTAAAATGGATTTTTTTTTATTGTCTCTCTTACAACTGTCATTGGTACCTAATGCGGGAGCCCTGTCTTAAAATGAACTTACAGTACTTACATATTATAATAATAATAACTAAGTTCATTAATTTATTTAAAGTACTACCACAAAATTAACAGTCAAAATAATACAATTGTAACAAAGCAATAAATTATTTATAATACAAATTTAAACACTGTTTTAAATAAATAAATTACGCACACACAACGTAATTCGTCTAGCTGGGTTTGAACCCGCGATCTACAAATCGTAAATCAAGACCATTAACACTGGTCCACCACTGCTCTTAATCTCACTCTAATCTACACTATAACATAAAATAAACAGCAGCATTTTTGCGAATTCACTCAAATGATATGAAAATACATCGATGTTGTTGTGAAGATCGTTAATAACCTGAATTACTCGGGTCAATGGTGTTTTGGCGAGAAGGTTAGTCTTGGCAACCAGCACGACCAGCAGAGTCGGGCGGCGTCGCCTCCACACATAGCGGTCAGGTAACATAAACTCAGGCACTGCGGCACTCCTGAGTTATGCTCTATCATTATTTCAGCCAAAAGACGTCCACTGTTGGACATAGGCCTCCCCTAAGTGTTGCCACAACGAACAGTTATGTGCCTCTCGCATCTATCGGATTCCCGCGACTCTCACCAGGTCATCGTTCCACCTTGTGGCCTTCGAATGCGTCTTCCGGTACGTGGTCGCCACTCCAGAACCTGTCGGCCCCATCGACCTGCGAGCGATGTGCCCTGTCCAGTACCACTTGAGTTTGCCGATTCTTCGGGCTATGTCGGCAACCTAAGTTCTCCTGCGGATATCTTCATTCCTGCTGTGATCACGCAAGGTCACGCATAGCCCTTTCCATTGCCCTTTGGGTGACTTTAAGACTTCTGATGAGGCCCATTGATCAATACCACGAAATAATCTATACTGTACCACGAACACAAATAAATTCGTTCGTATGCTCACAGCCCGCCTCCTGAATCGTACCCATTACAAACTTGTATTAATGCCCAGTACCCAACGAGTCAGTCTAAATACCATATGCTAACATACTTAGATTTTTGAATTATTGTACGACCCTTGCCGGGTCCTTAGCACCGAAAGTGTTAAAGATATTGTGATCCTCGCGTTAGAAGGAATTTAGAGATCGCGTGTCCATTGCAGGACGACACAGCGTAACACTATGAATGTTTCGGTGTTACCTAAAATCCATTAGGAGGCATTCTGAGCCCTAAAATATACAGCGAATTTGACGTCTACACTGCTACCGACCACGCAAAGTTTGCGGCTAACGGGGCGATACGCGGGCTTGCGTACAACGAACAATTGGTAGCTCGTCGTCCACCTGTCCAGTAAGAACCGCGTTAGAGTACTCGTTGTGACTTAGTGTCCACGCGCGTCTCATAGTGAAATCAGGAAAACCGTAAGAGTCCAGGTGGCAGGGGCGATACCCCCTAGGGCCATGGGAAATTTCTGAATAAGAAATCTGTGGTCCTGAAACGCAAAGTGCAACTGAAAGACACAGGTGTGGTTTTAGTCAGTTAACACGCTCTCTCCCTCCATCCTAGTGCGGAAGAAGTCATAGGATGATTTCCAACCTCAAAAAAGGACCTCATTAGATTAGTATTCGGTATTAATCCAACATCCTACAATGGAAATACTCATTTCCCTCTCCTAGAGAGGAGGCCTGAGTCCCAACAGTGGGAATATTATAAGGCCGACTATGCTATTAATCCAACATCCTACAATGGAAATACTCACTTAGCTTACCCTTAACCAGTGGCGTACCAGATACCTTTATCCTTAACTAACCCATGTGTCTTAATTTTAAGACAAAGTACACATCGGCCGGTCCTTTACAAGTTAATAGGGCGTATAGTATGTTAATAGGGCTATTGTGGGTTGAATGTGTCCTACGCCTAGTGATGACCGTGCGGTCGAGGTTTGTGAGAGACGGTTGGAAGGTGAGAGAATGAAGTGTTTGTGGGAGCTTAAGTGTCTGTGATAAGAGATAATATGGTTGGAATAAATTATACTCTCTTTATATTAGTTACTAACTTCTGTTAACGACTTCACCCGCGTGAGATAAGAAAATATTTAGTTTATGTTACTTAGTGATAAATTAGCATTCTACTGGTGAAAGAATTTTTACAATCGGTCCCTTAGTTTTTGAGTTTATTTATTACAAACATAAAATACAAATGTTATTTTTGGCACACGTTAGACCACTGTCTCTGTCACTGTTCTCACCTGGTCTTTCCACTTTATAACATTAGTAGATATATATGTATTGTATACCTATGTCTAAACATAAACAGTACACCATGAACTACCCGCGTAACTTATTGCCTTCTTCATCAAATTCATCCAAAGGTTGTCTGTAAAAGTAATTTTTATCGATAAGACCGCCCATTAATTTTAAGATCCTACTGTATTTTTTTTTATGGTGTGCAATAAATAATATGTTTATGTAGTGACTGATTGCGTTCGTGTACAAATAAAACTGTGAATGCTGCGTAATTTGCTTGTTTATTTTTCTTGTTTACTTCTTTACAATTTCCTCCTTTTTTATTATTATTGTATTAGACTTAAAGACCCCCAGACTCTGGCAGAAAATTTCAGTCTTTGACTGTACGCATAATGAATGTGTTCCCAAAACGTTTTGTACGTATTGTTGGAATGTCCACCATGTACCGATGGCGTAACGCCATGCGTCTAGTAGTCCGATGATGGAACTAGTTTGACGCAATAAAGTTGTGTAGTTACGACGCACTCTCCCCAAAATGTAAACGATAGAAAACCGACAGGCTAGCAACTTGGCGTGTATGCTCAAAACTTTGGAGTTTAGACTCTACGAGTGCATTATTGTCGCTACGCTAGCTATATTACCTTTGATCCCTACAATACTTTACTTCTCAAATTTACCCGAATTCATCAAATTCTTCGGTTCGTAGGTATTCTCTTCTTTGATGATCATTATTCCACGAAAAACGCTCTATAAATATTAAATACATACCAATAAAAGTAATAAAACACCGCTCTATTTCCTTTTGAGTTAATGCCGAAGTTATAACGCGTATGGCTTCAACAGTATTATCTTTGGATCTCCGTTTATTACACAGACTTCAACATTATTATGCTCCTATGTCATATTCAAAGTCTCCGTAATATAGTAGTATATGAAATGAGGAACTTCATTAAGTGCAGAGAATTTCTGGGAGATGAGTTCCTGTAACACCCTGCTACCACATTAACACTAATATATAAAGGCGAAATATACTCATAGTAAGGTTCAGTTCGAAAACAGCGTTCAACTGCTAGTATAGTGGCCTGGCATTATGCTGAACTGGACCTATTTGGCACAGCCGTGAGATATACAATGATGATGTATTTAAGTTTCTATATAATTGTTGCTTCATCTGTGTGTCAAAAAAGTCTTTTCTTTCTTTCTTTAAAGTTTGTGAGTGTAAACAGGGTTATTTGTAAAACACTGGCAACCTGTCAGGACTATGTTACTAACATCATAAACAACAACTTTTGTTCTATGACTTTTAAAAATTTATACTATTTTAGTTCATCAGATTTTCATATAAAAATAAAAATATTTAAATTGAACGTTCTAAATATTACGAAGTCTATGCGAAGCAAGCGATAGTACAATAGCGCAGGGGAGCGGGGATCGGGCGGCGGGGGTGCTTGATACGCTTGCGTCGCGTCATACAGACGTAGGTAGGTTACATACAGAGTTGAAATGTGTTAGATAGAACAACGAAATCTTGAAGGTTTGTTTTTGGTAAATGAATTATGTTTTGTAAAAAGTTATAGAATTTTTTATCCCGGAAGTCTGTTCCCTTGGGATAATTTTCTACTTCCACACACAAGCGTAGCCACTGGCAGCAACTATAGTATGTACCTACTAAAGTTGTCCAAAAATAAAAGGCCCGTTTTGACATCTGTCAAAAAGAATACTCGCAATAAATATTCCGTCATAATATTAAACGCGCCAAAAAAAATATGTATTTTTTTAAAACACTTTATGTAATTAATTATTATTTCATTGTTTCGTTCAGTTTCGTTCCAAGTTACATTTTAGGGTATTTCTCAAATGTTAAAATAGGCCTTTTATTTTTTAACGAGTTTAGACTGTTAGAATAATTAATCAAGAAATGGAATAGGAAAGAGGAAATTAGGAAACTATATAAACTGCCCAGCCTTTTCCTATCTGTATTGAGATCGGTTTTCAGTGTGTTTCAGGAGGCAGCTGTTACTCAAACTCTAAATTTCTTTTATTCATTTTATATACATTTAAATCTAATAATAACGTAATTAAAACTAACTTACAAAATAAAAGCCATAAAGTACTAAAAAAAGCAATCTAAAGTACGGCGTCGAATAACTCCTCCACATCGCTGTCGACTGGTAATGTACCCAAAAGACTGGCGGCATTGCCACGCTGAATGGCAATGCTTATCCTTTGTCCGAAGTAAAAGCCAGCCCTTGGGTCATGCGAAGTGTCAACAAGGCGTTTTGAAAGTTCTTTAAATGTATGTTACTTGGAATGACTGCCCATCTGACCTCCACAAATGAATTTTTGAATGGTAAGTCCTCAAATAATTTCTTCCACTCTGGGTGGAACGAGACCGAGTGTCAGATTTTTACTGACTGAAACCCACCTTTCTTCTTTCATTTAACACGATCCATTGGAAAGACTGATTGTTATCAAAGTTTTGGGCATCTTACTACTTATAACAGCCGGTGATTTGACGTGCTTCCTGACGCATAAATTGGTCATGATAATGGTAATGTACGATAGTGGCCAGTGCATATTGCTCGCAGAACAGATGGTCAATGGGACCGAAAGGTTCTGGAGTGACGATCGCGCACCGACCAGTGTTGGACGGATGCGAGAGTTCGATGGATGCGAAACGCAGAAGACTGTTCATTGTGGTGAAACTTGGGGGAGCCCCGTGTCCAACAGTAGATGTCTTTCTGCTGAAATAATGATGATGATGGTCACCCATCCATCGAGTACGACAAGCGTTGCTTAACCTTAAATCTTAACCGTACTTGCCCGGTTTCGAACCCGCAACCTTATGCATGAGAGACGAGTGCCTTAACCACTGGACTTCTTATTCGCGAAGTGTCATCGGCGCTTTTTCCTCCTGCAAAAAACACGAGAGAGAAGTCGCGGCTAAAATCAAATCCAGCCCAAAACCATTCATAATAACAGTCCAACATTTGTTAAATACATCTAACAATACCGATCACTTAGTAAGGGAAACATCTACAATACATAAATTACTCGTCTCCGGATATCCTCCCTGCCGCCCGCGCCCCGTACCGTTGGAGGATGTTCTTTCAATTAGAGCCCCTGACTTATAGCGCCGACAGCCAGATGGCTGCTGAGGATTTTACAATTGCCAAGAAGAATTGATAAGAAAGGTTTACTTGTTATACATACCCTGGCTTTGTTAAGACGGGAATTGTTAGAGATTTAGAAAAGTGGGGTAGTGATCACTGTCAACATTATATTGAAATGAAGAGCAGTGGTGATGACTGTAGGTGTGGGCCCGAATGAAGGGTCGTGGGTTCAAAGTCAATAAGCACTTTACTTTGTGTTGTTTATTTTCGTCACTACTGTTCTCGCTGCTAGCGATATGACCGTTCATTATTATCGCCCTTGTTTCCTTCATTTATCTTTTCTGATACTTACGTAATGGTAGTGAATATAATAAAGAGTAGGTAATTTTTCTATTCATGGAAAACATCGTAAAGAAACCATCGTATATTGATAAGGATATAAATCCGATATGAACTCTTCAAAGACATGTGACGTTCTCCAGCCCGCAGTGAGTCCACGTGGTGGATTAAGCTAAGGCCCTGTCATAGAGGATATAGGCCCTGAGCAGTGGTGGCCGAGTGGTAACGGCCCCGACTTACGAGTTGTAGGTCGCGGGTTCAAACCCAGCCAGGCGCATTACTTTGTGTAATTAATTTCATCACCGTTGCTCTCAAAACGGTGAAGGAAAACATCGTGAGGAAACCGGCATGTCCTAGAACCAAAAATTCGAAGACATGTGACATTCACCAATCCGTACTGGGCCCGCGTGGTGGATTACGGCCCATTCCCTCTCCTAGAGAGGAGGCCTGAGTCCCAGCAGTGGGAACATTAAAAGGCTGATTATGCTTATGCTATGCCTGTCATAGAGAGGGTCTATATCCCAACAGTGGGAATGTTTTTCCCAAACTAATTATGCTATGTCCTATATAAATTAGAAATAAAAAGTTCCAATCAATTAAAAAAAAAAAAAAACTAAAAAAAAAACAATAAAAAAATAAAACAAGAGTGATTTAAAGTTAAAATATTTAGAAAATAAAGGCTAAAAATGACGAAATAGTCGAATTTATATAATAACTAGCTGTGGCCCGCGACTTCGTCTGCGTTAAGTTTGTAAAAACGTACAATCATTCTGAGCTTGCAATTCATTCTGAAAGCAACGCAATAAATTATTTATTGTACTTTAACATAAAACGGTTAAAAGTAAAAACGCAAATTACCTTCAGGAAACATGTTATGTACTCGTCCAGATCCAAATGTATGAATGTCAATGAATAGAAAGAGTAAGTAAGGGTCGAAGCAGTTGGCATTTCTGCCTACCCCAAAAGAAAAGAAATTAGTTTATGTATGTTTCTGGTTTATGTTCTGGTAAAACAACATTGTATGATTTTAACCTCTCGCCACAGTGAGCACGTCACAATCGCAGCGGTAATGCCTGTCTTTGAAGAGTGTCTACAGAGGCGTCACGGCATCCTCTCTTTGTGCAGGACTCACCAGATGTGGGTGTTTTGGGAGGTATCTGTATCGAATTCATTTATATAATAATAACATCATGGTAATAGTATCTAAATCCGCCTTTTTTAGTGTCCTTTTTTTTTTCTACAACTTTTAACTTTACAGATAAGTGATTTAATTACTCACCAGGCCACTCAGAAAGTTTTGCAAAAAAGTTTTTATGTATAAGGCACTGGCCACTTTTAATTATTTTGAAAACTTTGGTTATTTAAAAGCAAAAATACGATTGTTCGAATTTTGAATTTCCCTCCACATTTATCGAGAGCCAAATCAAATTATCGTTCATCTTCGTTCATCGTCTCATTTAAAAATGGATCTGCATCGACAACATTCTCATCCGATGATTTTCTACGATTTTATATGTGGCCTAAAATCTGATGAGTCATTTGGTCGACTTCAAATTGCTTTTATGGATGAAGGACTTTCAAAAGCAACCATCTACCGCTGGTACAGCGAGTTCAAGCGCGCGAACAAAGGAGTGGTCGTCTTAGAACGGCTGTCACGGAAGAAAGTGTGCTGGCAGTAAAAAAAAATAATTCAAGAAAAAAGGCGAATTACATACGAAGAGAGAGTGTCCACTGTCCGTGTCTGAGTGTCCCACGTATATATGCTAATATTATAAATTAATAAATACTATGATAAATATTAAATTACTAGCGCTTTGCCCGCGACTACGTCCGCGCGCATCGCCGTTTTAAGGGTTTGGCCCTGTGATTTGTTTATTATCATTGCAAAGAAAACTTTCAAAGGAAATTGTAGTCTTTTGAATTCGAAAGGAAGATCGTTCGGGATTAATGGAATACGCGGTATGAACTCTGTTTCTCCCTGGGCAGACCCGGCTAAAATAACAACATTAACCATACTGCGGTGCAATGCTTTTACTTGTATCCTGATATCGTTACATAACTTCGGAGGCTTCAAGTTCCTAAGCAACATCACGGGTGTGCCCACATGCAGTGCACGTTTATGGCATGGAAGGCCGACTGAATTAATAGTATTCAGAAACTCAACCGGATAGTGGACTGCTTCGTCTGCATTTACCACAGTGTCTATAGAATTAAACACTATTTCTTCAGGTTCAATTCATCATCATCATCATCATCATTTCAGCCGAAAGACGTCCACTGCTGGACATAGGCCTCCCCCAAGCGTCGCCACAGCGAACGGTCCTGTGCGTCTCGCATCCATCGGACCCCCGCAACCGTTACCAAGTCATCGGTCCACCTTGTAGGAGGCCTTCCAACGCTACGTCTTCCGGTACGTGGTCGCCATTCCAGAACCTTTCGGCCCCAACGGCCATCTGTTCTGCGAGCAATGTGCCCTGCCCATTGCCACTTTAGTTTGGCGATTCTTCGTGCTATGTCGGCAACCTTGGTTCTCCTGCGGATATCCTCATTCCTGATTCGATCACGCAAGGAAACTCCGAGCATAGCCCTCTCCATTGCCCTTTGGGTGACTTTAAGCCTTCTAATGAGGCCCATTGTAAGCGACCACGTTTCGGAGCCATATGTCATCACTGGCAACACGCACTGGTCATAGACTTTCGTCTTGAGACACTGTGGTATATTGGACGAGAAGACACCGCGCAGCTTCCCGAACGCTGCCCAGCCGAGTCGGATTCGACGATTGATCTCTTTCTCGAAGTTAGACCTTCCCAACTGGACCGTCTGTCCCAGGTAAACGTAGTCGTCTACAACTTCGAGTGTAGAGTCCCCGACCTTGATAGGAGTGGGTGCTACATGGCTGTTTACCATGACTTTGGTTTTGTCCATGTTCATTTTAAGTCCCACTCTTTCGGAAGCTCTACTGAGGTCACCAAGCATTGTACTGAGCTCCTCCGTAGTCTCAGCCATGACTACTATGTCGTCGGCAAACCGAAGGTGAGTGATGTACTCGCCATTGACATTAATGCCTAGCCCTCTCCATTCCAAAACCTTGAAGACATCGTCCATTGCTGCCGTGAACAGTTTCGGAGAAATAACGTCTCCCTGTCTCACACCCCGCTGCAAGAGGATAGGTTTCGAGGTCTGGTCTTGTAGTCGGACTGACATAGTGGCGTTTTTGTACAAACACTTCAGCACAGGTTCAATTGATGTCAGCAAAATATCGCTGATAACTGCTGCTTGGTCGTTCTTAGGCGTCAATATAGCTCTTTCTCTTAGCCATTCCAATGGTTTGTCCTTTATTTGAGCCACACCTGAATAATTTCTTCCTATCTTTTCTTCGACTGTACTTACTACCGTACATAATTTTTCTGGTATGACCATAACCCCATCTAATTGTTGGTACTTGCCGTTACCTAATTGAAGGAAAAAGTCTGAAAATTCACCTGCAGAGACGTCCCCTCTGAGATGTACTCTCATGTTTTTGGTAAATTTAAGGATTTTAGTTAAACGCAGCGTTGACGGCCTCCCACAAGGCGGACCGATATCCTGGTGAGAGTCGCGGGAATGTGATGGATGCGAGATGCACAGGACTGTTCGTTATGGCGACATTTGGGGGAGGCCAATGTTCAACAGTGGACGTCCTTCGGCTGAAATGATGATGATGATGAAGGATTTTAGTACAGTATCTTTTAATATATTATTATCCTTTATATCATTCACTCGTGTCCCTTTTGGTACAACTGGTAATCTTTGCTGAAAATCTCTTGCCAGCAATACTGTGAAAACACTCATTAAGTTGTCATTGCTTCTTATGTCCTGTTATCCTGTAGAGTTCTGTTTAATGCTTCAATAGCTCTTTTGTTTGCCATTGTGCTTTCATCCCAGACTATTATTTTTGCTTTACGTAGCAAATGGGTCAGATTACTATGCTTGAAAATGTTGCACATTGGCGTCTAATCAATGGCGCAAAATCTGATCTATAAAATGATATAGTTCGTTATGTACCTGCCTCTCCATGTGTCGTTTAAAATCTTCTGAAAGATATTGTTTGAATTCATCCCACAGGCTGAATGGATTCGCTAGTTGACAAAAAACTAACATTATAATGAAAAGCTCTCTCACCGTGAACTGCTATTGAAACATGGCTCTCCTAGGACTGTACGTCAGTGTTGATCATCTTCAAGTAACCCTAAAGCCTTGCATATGATTTGAAAGTCGTATGTTCTACACAATTTACAGTTCTCAATGCTAAAAATGATTCTGGACATCGACTTCATAAAAAAGCAAACGAAGGTGGTAAAACTCTGTATTATTTGGATATACCGTATATTCCCTGCCTAAAGTGTTGTCTTTTTTAATATGTGGCCAACCATCTACATCTACTCCTCTTTTCCTCCTTTCGAACCGATTACTGTTCCAAACATAGAATGCACAGATTTCACAATACAGGAAGGTCTTTGCAAAGTCATCTACTTGACATAGTTAAAAAAAAGACGTGAGAGTCGTTTTTGATGGACAGGAAACCTTTATTAGCTAAGTTTTCTTGATTTAAAAATACTCTTTGACCATTTTTCTAAGTGCACAGCAAGATGAAACACCGTGGGAAAATTCTCATGAATATAAAACCCGGAAATTCACCACACTGCCTCTGAACTACTGATATACCACTTTCATACGTTTTGACTTCATCTTATTAATTGTTTAAAGAAAGAGTACCTTGTTCAGACCCATTATTCACATATTTACAAAAATATTTAATCGATTTTACCGAGTTGCAGTATTCCACATTGATGTGAGTATTAAATATTCTTAAAAGAACTGGATTACCAACGATTATGAAGCTCTACTCCATTTATGGTCACAGTAAATCCGCCATTATCTGAAGGATGTCTCCTGCAGTTTGAATATCCGCCATCGCCGTTTCTGTGTTTTTATAAGCATTGTTCGAGGATAGCGTTTAGTGCACAGCTGGTCTCTCATGCATGGCGAGTTGGCGTTGAAATTTCCACAGGGGACATGTATCATATTAGATTTCACCATCTCATAGAGCTTTGGATCTAGACGGGATCAGGTATTTCGGCACAAATAAAATTGTCAGTAATATCAGAAGGAATGTGTCTTTTTAGCCATACCAGAATATGAATGTGCCGAAGTCTGGAAAATGTTGGTATTCTACTGTTTACACAGTAGAAAATTTACGTACATGTATCACGGAACTTCACCAAATATTTTTCCTTTAGTTTTCAAGCCGTCATTTGTGCGATGATATCGTGGCGATCGTGAGGTTTTCAGCCTGGAAACAAATTTTCTTTAATTTCTTTCCACCGAGGGTTGCACGTGAAGGTGAAAAATAAGTCTGCGCGACCATAATGACGTACATAAGTCATGGCGTACTGATTGTGCTCGTGCATGTATCTCGGCCCACCGGTGAAGGGGGACGGTAATACCACTATTTGACCCAACTGATGAGCATCAACATCTTGCCTACCGATGGTGTCCCTAAGTATTACTGAACTAATCAATCAAAGCTTTTAGACTTTTAAAACATTAAATTAGCATAATAATTTCTATCGAAGAAGATGCTAACTATGACATATCAACTTGTTTTGTAATTATTTTCATGTTTTCGTTTGTACCAATTTGGGTCAGTAGATGTCGTTGTACGTATATAAATAACATAAATGATACGTTATTATAGGATTAGGTTATCACATGGTTGCGTTGCAAGGAAAATCTATTAGCACATTTAAAAAAGAATAAGATATTTCATACTAACATGGAGGAATCCATTTCACCAACATACATGAATGTACTTGAACTTTTTTGTTGTTGTTGAACTATTTTTGAGAAATAAATAATCGCTATTTTCTCTATTAGGGCTTGGTTTTCTAATTTCTAATACCGAGTTGCGAGTAAATTACGCCGCGCAGTAAGACTTCAAAAAATCTTGAACACGACCTAAACCGTAATTTGAGGGTAGTTTTGAAAAACGAATAATAGGAATCTTCATTATTTATTAAAACATGTATTCGTGCCAAGTTTCAAGTTTATTAACCCAAGGAATAAGACTCTCCCATACAAACTTTAACACCCCCTAAATCTTGCACTGAGGGTAGTACTGAAAAAATAAATATGGAAAACTTTAAAACTAATTTAGGTTAATATTTGTACAAAGTTTGGAGTCAATTGGCCCACGGAAAAAAAAATTGCACACTTATGAAATCCCCCCTTTTTACCCCCTTAGAGGATGAATTTCAAAAAATCCCTTCTTAGTGCTCACTTACGACATATAATTAATCTTTATGCAAAATTTCAACCTTCTAGCCCCAGCGGTTTCGGCTGTGCGTTGATATGTCAGTCAGTCAGTTTCTCCTTTTATATATATAGATAATAGTAGTAATCATCTTTATAATATTAGTGTGATTTCAGACAGATTGATTTGGTCCAGTGCGTTTGTTGCTAATAACATGAAAGAAACTTTAAATAAAAAAAAAAACTTCTTTGACTTTTAACTTTCTAAAGTTTCTAATACCTATTGAAGTAGACTCATTCAGACATCACTCTGAAAAAATAACCCAATAAAGATCCTACGTCCTAAGTACAGAAAAATTGTGGCTGCTTGGGGACCAGCACCAATATACTGCCTACCCTCGAATTGACACAATTTACAACCATGTGTCACTACAACCTCCATTAATAAAACTAGCCAGAATTAGGGCAGGGGGGCAATTAATCGTTAGTAACTCCCAACATGACCCCCGATGGATTTATGGTACAGGGGGGTCTCGTTAAAAGAGTCGTACCTGTGTCCTTGAGCAATTTATTTATGGTAGCCACGGGTTATCTGGTCAGGAGGTCAGTTTAGTAACAGTGGAAGGTAGGAACGGGTCTTGTTGATCTTCATTGCATCACCCATGGCCCCAGTAGGCTTCGACCCTGCTGAGCCCCTACGGGTGCTGACGTCTCCTTGAGGCGCGCGTTGAACACTACGCGCCGTCGACTACTTGGGCTCGGTCCGGGTGGTTATCGGACCGGAAATCGGGATCGGTATCCCGACGGCTGGGGCGTGAGGGTCGTTGCCTCATGCGTGCGGCCGCCTCCTTTGCTAGCATTACTGCTTCGCAGAAGGAGCCGACCGCCTGCCATTCCTACTCGCTCCTGATCATGGCATACCAAGGCCCGGCGCGTGAGATCGCTGCCGCCGAGCGCCCCCACGAGGACACGGCGGTGCTCTGCCAGGCGGGGCACATCTCTACCGTATGCTCCACCCAGTTTTTTTTAAAGGTTTATTAATTTGGTGGTGGAAATGGCTTTGACAAAATTGTCTAGTATTTGTCCAGTAGAACAATTCTAGCGGAATTGCTCGGAAGAGTTAGAGCGGCCTTAGAAGGCAAACACTCTGACTGTCCCTTTCACTTCACCTAGAGCAAGGTGAGATATTTGATGATCTCTCAGAAAAACGACTACTTTTAAAAATAAAATAATAATAACATAATTTTTAATATATAATATAATTTTTTTTTTTAGTAATTTTAAAATTCAAAATCTTTTTAATTCACTTAGGCCTACATGGGCACTTATAAAACGTCATAAGCTGTTACAATTGATCGTTTCCTATGAAAAATCCATGGTAACTCTTTTAAAAAAATATTACAATATAAATCAATATGTGAGGACATTGTAGACCAGCCATTATTTTGCCCAGAAGTACAATAAAAATAATAATAGTAAAATAGTGGGTCAAAATATGAAGTAATTTATGAATTCGCGAAGTCTACAGTGTTCTTTAAAGTAAAGTAACAGTTAAAATATAGCCTTTCTGGCTTAGAAAACATCGTAAAGTGTATTTATATATTCATATCCTCTACAATTTCAGCGTCATTCGCAGAATAACTGAAATATTCAGTTTCAAGAGTACTTAAGCTTTCCTAGTGTCGAAGGCTTCTTTTAGCGACTGAAGTGCACTGCGGTTAGAATTGTGTTAAAAAGTCTTACCTGAAATTGAAGAGTTATATATAAGCCTTGACCGTGTTTAGAGTTTGTTGTTTTGAACTCAATTCAAAGTGCAAGTTTTTAGGCTATATTATTTGTACGAACGAATAATGCTCATACAGTAAAATACGTTTAGCTTAAACCTTTCGTGTGTTTTAGACGCGGATCCACGCGAGACACAATCGCTTTTTAATTGTGTCTCTAATTACGGAATACGAAAGGTTAATAAACTTAACAATTTTAATTAGTCGTAACTACACCTCCGTTCCGCAGTAATGTGTCTGTAATAGATAAATGCGGCTCAGATAACTAAACATAACTTTATTGTATTTACAAATAAACATTTAAACGTGTAACCTAGTGGTTTGGGGTTAAACATTCACAATTTAACCTATAACAACTACTGGAGGATCGTCAACGGCGAAATACTCCAACATTATTTTTCAATGTACCTAGAATTTTGAAAGGTTAAACTCTCTTAATAACTTCCAAAAAAGAAGTCATTTTTTAAGAAGTCTAAAAGTTGTTTTTTTATTCTTCTCCTCCAAATGCGAATCGATTTTGGTGATTCTTTGTTTTGTTTAAGAGTGTTTCTGCAAAGTAATCCCATATTTTGGTGAAGATCTGATAGAAAACTTCGGAAATAGATCATGTAACCCTTTAATAAATGACAGAAAATCTTCAGGGATTGTTGCATTCGCGTATCAGTTTATTGTTAATACCATTCCATAACATGTCATCACACCAGTACATCCTGAAGGGGTGGAGCAGATTACTTAAGTTCACTATGGTGTTTCACGAATTCTAGTTCAAATTCTAGATTATCAATTCATACATAACTGTTTTGTTTATGAACCGATCTTGATGATTCTTTTGTATTGGGTTAAGTTATAACTTTAGACCTTTATTTCATTCGCTTATCCCAAAGCAATGTGTAGTCCATAGATACCTTACCAGCGAACTTATTTATTAATTAATTTTAAATATTTCACTTTTTAGTTAAAATATCTTTAATTTAGAAATATTTAGGATCAGTGGTGGCCGAGCGGTAACGGTAAAATTACCTTGTGTAATTTATTTCATCATCATTGTTCTCAAAAACGGTGAAGGAAAACATCGTGAGGAAACCGGCATGTCCTAGAACCAAAAAAATCGAAGACATGTGACATTCACCAATCTGTACTGGGCCCGCGTGGTGGATTACGGCCCATTCCCTCTCCTAGAGAGGAGGCCTGAGTCCCAGCAACGGGAACATTAAAAGGCTGATACTAGTATGTTATGCTATGCTAACTGAAAACTGAAACTCAGACTTTCAGGGAATTCCACTCCTATACGCGAAATGAGTAATTTTAAGACTATCAAAATTACAAAGGCAGCCTTCTAAAAGGTTTACCGTTCAAAGATTTCCTGCCTTTGTTCAAAGTCTTAAGAAATAAGTCCCTCAACACTCGCCCAAGCACGTCTTCTCACAAAGCGTTTACGTCGATTTCCTTCACCGACATAAATTTTATTACTGCCTACCCTAAAGGTATACAATAAAACAATTAATAACTATCACCAAACATTTACCACCGTAAGGCATTATTCAGACTAAACGTATTGTCGGCCGCTGACTGTGAGCGCGCGTAACGCAGTTTATCGCTTTTCCACATGTAGCGACATCTATGGCGTCACATAAGAACTAATCCTGTATCGCGCAACTAAAGTTCTCCGCGTGATTTGAACATATAGAATAGCCTGAAATCAACTATCGAGCAGTTGCCCACCAGACAACACCCGTCTGGTCGAAAGATCCTCCCTTTTCAACGGAGGCTTGCGGGACTTTACACTCTGTTCCGCATACCTGCAAACTGTGACCCTCGACAAAGAACGTCAGCGCAGCCTTCGTGTAGCCACTACTTCGTGACGTCATCATCACTTCCTCAAGCTTTCAGGCAGCGAGCCATACAGCCAGCACCCATGGCTTTACAGGGTATCCTGACCACCAGCATACCTACCTGGTCATACCTGGTTATCACCTTCAGCCTCATCAGCTACCTTGGCGAAGCACACTGCACCTTCGACCAGTCACATGAAGAGCCACGAAGAAACTCTCCTGGTCGTCGCTAGCAGTCAAGCCACTACGTCGCACAGCACCGCTCCGACTCACTGGAGCCAGCAGCACTACCCGACTCACTGGAGCCTGCAGCATCATACCGACTCACTGGGATATCATCACCCCGACTCACTGGGACAGCACCACCCCGACTCACTGGGGCATCACTGCAGAAAGTTCTGACTCACCGAGAACTATGTGGCATTCGGTTCCGACCCACTGGAACTAACCTACCACTGGCCTGGCACGCATCAAGAAGCATCAAGAACCATCGATCTCAGATTTCCCGAGGGGAGTGATGTAGCGACATCTATGGCGTCACATAAGAACTAATCCTGCATCGTGCAATTAAAGTTCACCGCGCGATTTGAACATATAGAACAGCCTGAAATCATCTATCGGGCAGTTGCGCACCAGACATAACACCTGTCTGGTCAGAGGATCCTTCCTTTTCAACGGAGGTTTGCAGGACAGGAGGTTTGACTCTCTGTTCCGCATTCCTCCAAACATAATGTGTTAACTTCTCGTTCACACTGAACCAACTGCACGCTATTACGTATAGTGCATTGTCACTGAATCTCGATGGCCGATTATTGTACTATGCGTAGCAAGCCTGCTCTTTTGACAGACCTGTTGGTGTGGTTAGTGGCACTGACTCTATGGAGGAGGTTGTGAGTTCAATTCCCACCCAGTTGATGAGCACGATCATTTTTTCTGTGTCTGGATGTAATTTATCTATAACATGTATGTATTTAGAAACTTAAAAGTATGTTTATCAGTAGTCTAGTATTCATACCACAAGTCCTGCTTAGTTTGGGACTAGGTGGCGTTGTGTGAGAGTTGCAGAATATTATATTATATTATTTTATTTTGTTCTTACAAGTAACGTATCCACGCTATAGCATATTGTCGGTTTGGTAAGAACGCATACTGCAGTGGTGGCCGAGTGGTAACGGCTCCGACTTACCGAGTTGTAGGTCGCGGGTTCAAACCCAGCCAGGCGCATTACTTTGTGTAATTTATTTAATCACCACTGCTCTCAAAACGGTGAAGGAAAACATCGTGAGGAAACCGGCATGTCCTAGAACCAAACATTCGAAGACATGTGACATCCACCAACCCGCACTGGGCCCGCGTGGTGGATTACGGCCCATTCCCTCTCCTAGAGAGGAGCCTGAGTCCCAGCAGTGGGAACATTAAAAAGGCTGATTATGCTTATGCTATTATGCATACTGCAGATTGAGTCCACGTTCACACTGAGACTGACAGTGAACATAATCATAGTCAGCGACGGTCAATACGTTTGGTGTGAACGATGCCTTAATAACAATAGTTTACGACAACACCACGCTTCACGACATCACGACTCGTAAACTGGGCTGGTAGAGATATAAAGTTGACGGTTGAAATGAGAGGTTTAATTACTTTTATATTGGACTAGAAGAATAAAGGGAGAAATGGGTGGTTTCATTTTCAATTTAGTGATCTTTATTGTGTTAATTTCGTGTAATAAAAAGCTGCTTCAAGGACGGTGTTGAGTTATTTAGTACATAAATAAATAAAATTTATTTTCATTTTTAGGGTGGGTTATTTATTTATTAAAACTTCATACAACACAAAGGTATAAAGGTGGATTAAATGGCTTAGGTATTCTCTACCAGTCAACCAAGGGTAGTAAAGAGAAAACATGGTAGGTTCATAAAAAAAACTGGGCAAGTGCGAATCGAACTCGCGCTTTGAGGGTTCGAGGTTCGCGCGAGTCCGATTCGCACTTGCCCAGTTTTTTTTATGAACCTACCATGTTTTCTCTTTACTACCCTTGGTTGACTGGTAGAGAATGCCTAAGCCATTTAATCCACCTTTATACCTTTGTGTTGTATGAAGTTTTAATAAATAAATAACCCAAAGAAACGTCAAAGTTAAGTGGTGCCCTGCCCACTGGACACATCACTCGCAGAAAAAATGGCCGATAGGGCCGAAATGTTCTGGCGTAGCGACCGAGAACCGGAAAACACGGCGTTGTAAGGCCTCCCCCCACAAGGTGGCCCGATGACCTGATGAGGATTGCGGGTCGATGAATGCGAGGACCGGTCGTTGTGGAGACACTTGGAGGAGGCCTATGTCCAGCAGTTAACGTCTTTCTACTGAAATAATTATGTCAGTTTTATGATTTTGCTCAATAGCTGAACAATAAACAGCCGCGTGAGTCGATCTTCTAGGTTAAGCAACTTACGGAGATCGGTCTGTGGATTGGTGACCATTAATTACATATCGAGAACCCGTTGATTGCATTAGACTGGCTAACAAAGAACTAAAGTGCACACTTGGGGTGCGCAACCGCGTATGCTACGAGTTTCGTAGCCCGTAGCAATTGTAGCGCTACGAAAGTTTTGTTTCGTAGCATTGCCCCCCTAGCCAAGTTGCAAACGATAAACGTGAACGCTTAGTAATCTCCAATAGATTTTCAACTTTATACCTAAGAGAATAAAGTTGAAAATCTATTAAAGACTACTGAGCGTTAGCGACCGGAACGAACGAAAAAACTATGTAATCTTCAATAGATTTTCAACTTTATATCCAATAGCATAAAGTTGAAAATCTATTAAAGACTACTGAGAGTTTACGTTTATCGTTTGTGACTTGGCTAGGGGGGCTGCGTTTACTCGTAGCCGGGTGTAGCCCACTGGTATCAGTGAAATAACGCCTTTGCGGTTTGTTACCAAATGGTTTTTTTTTTGTAATTAGGAAAATCATCCAGAGATTTCTCCCGGTCTGGGTGGAGCAGGAGGGCGTGTCAGATTTTTACTGACTAAAACCACACCTATGATCCTTTAGTTGCCTTTTTCGTTCTAGGACCACGGATGTTAAGAAACAAAATTTATTTAATTTTGCTTTTAACTCGTCATGCGAAATAAAAATTTGATTTGAAAGATCAAACAAGATCATCAAGACTGGTTTTTGGATAATAAAGTAAAGCGATTTTATATTTGAACCTAATAACAGTTTTCCAAGTTTTTTTTTTTTTCAGATGGTCGATGGGACGAAATGTTCTGGAATGGCGACCACGTACCGGAAGATGCACCGTTGGAAGGCCTCCCACAAGGTGGACCGATGACCTGGTGAGGATCGCGGGAATCCGATGGATGCGAGACGCACAGGACCGGTCATTATGGCGACATGTGGGTTTGGGGGAGGCCTATGTCCAACAGTAGACGTCTTTCGGCTGAAATGATGATGATGAACAGTTTTCCCGACTCGGACATAGAACCAGGAGCAAACCAGTACTGCAGAGCATGAGCGATAAATAGTGCTTCCTACCACTAGATCATCAACGGTGTTATTTCTCACAATTCCAAAGTCAAACCACAACTAACCATTTCCTAAGACACCCGTTCATAACACATCTATTTCTTAGCTCCCTCTCTCACCTGCCAGCTAACTGAAGAGCTGAACATCAAACAATTAATCATGGCACACAAAGACACCGCCGAACTGTAACACAAGCGCGAACATTAATAACAACGAACGGTAAATGGTAACAAAGCAAGCTAGTAAGAGCTCACTCACACGAGCGACATTTTGCCAACGGCAGAGGTGACTGCAGCCGTCGACACGTCGGCGGCAACTGTTGATGTGTCGACGGCGGCCGTCGATATTCCATCTTTGAAGATCAGTGACAGCTGTCGTGTGTGTCAAACTGTCACTATAGATCGACAGCTGCCGCCGACTTCGTAATGAAAAAAACCCAAGAAAACAAAAAAGGATTCATCGTTTTGTAATTAATAATACATTTTGATACAAGTGGAGAAAGTTTGTCATTGTGACCGAGGTGGCATTTACCCGAACCTTGGCGAAGGTGTTATGGTGCTGCAGTGACAAATTTCTACGTGTATCAAACAACGTTTTTCAATACACTTACGAAGACATAAATAAACGGGGTTTGACGCGCGCTTCGTGGGGGTCGACGCGCGCCCAGCCTGATACGATAAATGTAACAAAATTGTTGCGGAGCGAGCACGTACAATTTCCGCTCTAGTGCGAAAAACAGTGAATTGCGTGCCTAAAAGCGGTGGGATAAAAGTGGATGTTCTAGTAAATGTATTGTAAAATATATACGAGTATAAATGTTTTTAGTTTACACTAGCCCTAACGTACGTCCCCGTGACACCGCTCACAGTCGCGCAGTACCGTGTCACAGCCGTCATTGTGATAATGCCGCTTACTTACGCTGTAATAACACAATACATGAATGTGTGTGTCTATTGTCGCCGCATAACGCTGGGTTACAGCGCAATGCTGACAAAGTGAAATTGAACGGAGTAAATTGTTACTTTTGTGCACCATTTAGTGTTATTTATGGTTTAGTGGTTGATGTGAATTTATGATCGGATCTGTAAGTGTTTAAATTGTCGTTAATATACCTAATAGGAGAGTAACTAAAGAGATGTTGTCATTATATTAATTTGAAATTCACACATTTAATTTTGCCATACTAGAAATTACTCCTGTATCGTAGGTTTCAAAAACATGTAATGTCACAATTTCTCAGACCCGAAACACCTATCTGTAGGCCAAACAATTAATTGTTCCGTACACGAATCGAACCCGTGACGCGCAGTTTAGCAGTCAGTCGCTCTATATACTGCTACCGTTACCGGCCCACGCTGAAAACCAGCGCCGTAGACTCATCGCATTTTGCGTGTGGTCACGGCATTATGCTGAGCGTTCGGCCGTTTTGCGCGGATGTGGCGCATATTTCTTTCACATAGTGTACTTATAATTTGTTAGTTCTAAATTTGCGCCTTGTTCTGCCAAATAAAATGTTTTTCTTTCTTTCTTTCTTTCATTTATACTTTGTGTCAACATCACCACCAGCCCAAGCTGAAAATCGGCGCTGTGGTCTCGTCGCATTGCACATGAGGCTTCGGCATTATGCTGAGCGTTCGGCCGTTTTGCGCGGATGTGACACATATTTTCCCTATAGAATGATTATAATTGTACGCAAGTCTCATTTCGCGTAAATAAATTGTTTTCCTTTTTTTCTTCTTTTGGGAAAACCTGAAAAATCCCCATCCCTTTATATTTGACGTTGACACAACACGTTTTTATATTATGCAAGAATGAGGTAAATGTCTTATTAATTGAAGTCTTACTTATTATAGGATTAAAAAACTGAGTCGACTAAATTAAAGCAGCTTTTCTTTATTTTCCAAATTTCCTTTTCCAGGCAAGCTGGAGATAATGTCTTTCAAAAAATAAGCATCACCTTTGTACTTATTTTTCTATTTTTTCCTTTTTTAATTTCTATGTGTTTGTACATTAATTGTTCAAATCAAATCAAATCAAAACAATATTTATTTCGAATAAACCATTCACAGGCACTTTTGAATATTCAGAAAAATTATGCTAATTGCACATTCCAAAGCGTAGATCACTATGGAGAAGAATGTGCAAGAAACTCCATGGACACTCTTTTAAATCATGTTATGTATTACAATTATTTTTGACATATATATCTTTTCGTTTCTGTTATGTAAGAAAAATGTAAATAGAATTATATATAGTATTTGTTGTACGTAAATATTTTCGTAAGTTAGTGAATCAGATCTTCTATGAATATCATACATATTTAATAGCTCATCAAATCTTACTGGTTATCCAGAGTTGTTTAGTTAACGAACGGTCCGTATAACTGAGTCTGAATATTTACTTAAACGTTCAGTAAACTGAATTACTTCTCCAACTGTATAGAAGTTATTTAATTACAGCTTTTGTTAAGATTATTTATTAAGAGGAAAGATTAAGATTGTTTGTTAAGGGCATCCAACTCGACATGCATTTTCGCTTTTTTCATACAACCGCTCTTACGCGATTATGACGTTATTAAACATTTTTCATTAGATGTTTTGGAAACACAGTATCTTGTGGATATTATCTAGGCTTCTATTGAAATCAATTTATAAATTTGTGTAAAACTAATCCAATAAAGACCTCTGAAAATCTGCTATTTTGCATGAACTTTGACACTTCATGATTTACTCAAAAATTAAAAAAAGTCAAGATTCTAAATGAAAACAATACCTTTTTAAACTTTTAAGGGTTTAAAAAAATACGTATTTCCTGGAACAAATTTTGTAAAATATTCGAGTAAATCACGCGTTATCTCTCTTTTTTCGCGTTCTCAGGCGTTATCTCTCTTTTTTCGCGTTGCCTCTTCGTCAAACATCGCGTTGGATTGTGTTAGATGAAGTAACAGGCTTTTAAACCATGTTTGATGTTGACGATAGGCGAGTGAAAAAGGACCCTCTTAAGACGAAAGGGCGGAATTTCCCATTGATTTTGCACTTCGAATTCCAATTTTGGTCGCGATAAATTTTAATCGGAATTTATATCGGAGGTACAAACAAAATTTATACTTGTGTCGCGCGGGGAGCCTCTGCCCTCGTGCATCAGATAAACATATTCATTGGTAAAAATTACATTAACAAGTCACAATATCTTTTCATTAAATGAAGTAGGTATTTAGTTGTCATTGTTGTTGTTGTCTTAGTTGTTTTAGTTATCATTTATAGATAGATACTTATTCGAGTTTTTGATTGGTTTTAGTTATTGTTGCTTCTGCCTCTGCCTCCGATTCCGGGTCCGATACCGATTCCGATTCCGATTCTGATTCCAATTCCGGTTCCGGTTTTGGTTTCGGTTCAGGTTCCGAAACTGATCCCTAAACTGAATTTAAAAACTCCCGTTCCTAATTCGGTTATGATATGAGTACATTTTTTTATTTCTATTTTTTTTTAAATTTTTGATAGGTTCGCGCGTTCTACTTCGGTTACATCCCTCGCTATACCAAAATAAAGAGATGGAATATTATTATTCTATAGAGACAAGTTTTAATACAAACTCAGCTTATTTTATAAATAATTACTAATTGGAAATAAGGTTATGTAAACTCGAAATCATTTTATAGGAAAAAAGAACGATTGGTAGTATTCAACAGAACATGCCTCGGTAAACATATTTCAATATGAACATGATTCTATAGACATGAATGCCGAACTAAACGTATTGCGATCGAATCAACTTAATTGGCTCATACAAATACGGGTTTATTTCATTTCGAGCTGATTTCGAGTTTCAGTTGGAAAATATCTTGATAGTATTTACAGACATTTGAAATCTTGTAATTGATTTATGTTCCCACTACACGTAATCCGTGTGTTGTTTAGGGATGCACGAGGAACTGCGCATTGTGCGGATCCTGGCCACAACCACTCGATGATCTTTAAGTACCTTCTATCGTCATGAGGAATTTCTGAAAAGGAAAACCTTTGTCCCAGAACGTAAAGGGCAACTGAAGACACATAGCTGGTCCGCTCAGAGCGAGAGGAATCATTAGGTGATCCCTCCCACAAAAAAAAAGTTCCTTCTGTCACACTCTTATTGTGTAATATACCAATTTGTGTCTGACAGAACTATCTCAGAACAAATAGAAGTACATGTAAACAAGGAAGTCATAAATATATATATCTCATGATTGACTTTTTTTTTACTTAAACATCATTTCATGGATCAATCTTTCCTTATGAATTCAGCCATGGCAGCTCTAACTCAACTCTAGGAATTCTTTTCAAAGGAAAAGATTGTCGGAAGGATCATCTTATGAAAACAAGACGATGCCTATTTGAAAGAGCTAAATAAGGTAAATTCCTACTCCTTTACACGTCTCGTCTTGTCATTCATCCGTCACTTC
The DNA here is from genome assembly GCA_905147345.3 of Mythimna impura. NCBI lineage: Eukaryota > Metazoa > Arthropoda > Insecta > Lepidoptera > Noctuidae > Mythimna > Mythimna impura. The sequence goes on along the minus strand of LR990361.1, from coordinate 1,081,564 downwards.
ATTTGACATCAAACGAGTTACTTTGTCTTGACCTGACGTCCTGAGTTCCTGACAAATGAAATATATATTATATATAATTTAGGTTGTAGGTACCTTTACTTACCTCTTTAGCCACAAATTACTAAATATTTTGGAAATTGATATCGTTTGAGACAAAAAAAAGAGCAAAAAAGGGCAATAAAAGGGCTCTACATTAATACTAGCGGTCCCGACGGACGTTGTTTTGTCCGAAAGCTAGCTTTTGTCAGAAAAAAAAAATTGGGTTCAATTGTTTATAAATTACACAAACAAAATTTCATCCAAATCGGTCGAGCCGCTTTTTTTTTAAGTAATATAAACTGGACCTTGACTACGGTCCTACCTGATAGTAAGCAGTGATGGTATCGTTGATGGTGAAGCGCACTAGTTTATTCTTGAGTCTATTCATTCTAACCTTGAAGACACCTAAATTATCGGACGGGAAGATATCTTTATGAGGAAAATTGAAGACCACTTCCTTTCCAATTGACATAAAATCAGTACATATTGTTATGTTCTGATTATTCAGTTCCTTTTATTTATTTTATATACATCTTAACTATTAAATATTATAACTTAATTGGTATTTAAACAAACTGAAAATAATAATATGTACAAAAGGTAGAAAAAGAACTCAGGGCATCAAAAAATTCGTCCACATCGATGTCAATGGGAAAAGTGCCCAGAACGCTGGCAGCATTGCCACGCTTGATTGTAAATATTAGTATATTATTAGTATGTACATTGATGTACATATATATACACACATTAATATACAATTTGTTTTTATTAAGTACATACTATACTCATTTATGTAGATTTATATTGTACACTGGATCCTGCCCTCGAATGTGATCTCTGTCTGTCATACCTTTAAACATGAATTAAATATTCTACAATTTTCACACGATGCCATCTAGTCCCAAACTAAGCAGAGTTTGTGCTATGAGTACTAGAAAACTGATAAATAATACTCATATATTTCTTAATAAACACATGTTATATGTAAATAACACCCAGACATAGTTAGACATAGCTCATCACACAAACATTTGTCTTAGGTATCGGACTCACGACCTCCGGCATAGCAGTCAGGACCATTAACCACTAGACCAACAGGCCAGGTAAATCACTGTGTATTATAAGATCCGGTACAAGAAATATATATTTTTTATACCGGATCTGAGTTCATATATTAAGTAGTATCATATATAAGTGTAGGTACGGTAAAGAATTAAAAGTGTAAATCCAAACATTACAACATTTAAAAGCATTTATTTTTTAACACGCTCACAATTCCGTCACCTGACTTCATTGTGTTATGAAAATAGCACATAGGCCGTGCTCAGTTAGTGCAGCCACTCTCCACAAGTAACCGCGGTGAAACAAAACGCGTGTTGAGCACGCATTCAAATTGTCGTGGCAATTAAAAAGAGAGAGAGCAAAAGTTACAATATGCTGTTCAAAAAAACACTATTAGCCGATTTTAAACAGAAAAGTGTTCAATTCTGTTGCTCTGCACTTTATTAAGATACCGCCTTTATGTAAGTGGTCGCAACTCGAGAATTATAGCGTCGGCCTATTGACCGTTTATTCTTCGAGCAAATGTGTCTTTTTTGTATCGGTACCTATTTAATTGCACAGAAATAACAACTATCTAAGGTGTTGTACCATGTAAACATGTAAACTCAAGTCCGTTCCTCATCGGAGCACTAGACTTACGGCGTTGCTTCACCGGTACATAGTGGACATCCCACCCACACGTACACAAAAAAAAAACCACACGTACACAAGTTTTAGAAATGAAATGATAAACAACCATGTAGTACCCACTCCTATCAAGATCGGAGACTCTACACTCGAAATTGTGGACGATTACGTCTACTTCAGACAGACAGTCCAGTTGGGTAGATCTAATTTTGAGAAAGAGGTCAACCGTCGAATCAGACTCGGCTGGGCAGCGTTCGGGAAGCTGTGCGGTACCTTTTCGTCCAACATACCACATAGAAAGAAAGAAAGAAAGAAAAACAATTTATTTACGTCAAATATGGCGCACACCTTAAAATAAACAAATAACAAAACGACATATATATATATGGTAGGTTATGCGTCACATCCGCGTAAAACGGCCAGCGCTCAGCAAAAATGCTGGGGCTCGTATAAAATAGAGCCTCAGCGCTGATTTTCAGCACCAGCCGTCGTCGACGGAGAGACGTTGATCGGCCAGCAAGTATTACAACAATATTATACTTATAATTACTAAACAAACTAATAAAAAATTACAATATACTATTACAATACATAAAGAGGTACAAAAATAAAAATAAAACAAAAAATAAAACATCAAAATAACAGTTGCCAAAGACAGCATTGACGTAGTCGACTACATTTGCAATTAGTCGATCGATAAACGATCGAACTTAAAACTAGAGCTGTCAAATGAGTCATTTTACGTCTGTGGTAACAAATAAAAAAAAAAAAGATGGTTTATCTTACACTATCACAGCGGCAAGGTTATGTAATAAAAAGAAATTCCACGCAACTTACGCAATCGATTGGTTTATGTAAATGTGTTGTTGGATGAAATGTGTTGCTGTGCTTAAGTGAGTAGCTTACGACGAGAGAAGTTTGAGTGCGCGATGACAAACACGGATAGACGAATATTGCCAAACCAGCAAAAGGAACTAAGGAGATCAAGTCATGTTATATGAGATGAGTAAAGGTAAGGGTGGTATGAACTAAACTTAAATATGTAAATAAAACAGTAGAAATAAATAGAATGAGTATAAAATTGTCAGAAGAATGTAAACTTAATCAAATATTATGTCATTGACAGAAACTTAATGAAGAGTTAGAAAGAGGCCAATAGCAATCAAGAAGTAAGTAATGAGCCGACCAACTAGCAAAACAACACGAGGGGAATGAGACTATGGATAAGGCAGCTCGCACCGCTGGAGATCCCCGCCAATGCTTGATGGCTCAGACCCTTTAGGTACAAACAAAACAGTGTAACAAACAGCTTAATCTTATGAGGATAGTTGTTGAAGCATAAGTAACTTCTTATATTGAAATTTAAAACACTGCAATGTTTTCAGGAGTCTTATTGGAGGCGGCAGGGCATTCCAGCAGTGCGTAGATGCAAACCTGAAAGAGCCCCTGAAAGCAGCAGTTCTGTGCATTGGCACGGTTAGCGGGCTAACCATAGAACGAAGTTTGTTTTGTAAGTAGTTTTGCTTCCAAGTCAACTTTGCAAATAAATAGTGGGGTTTATTGGTCTTGATAATGCCAAACAGTAAGCAGGCTAAGTGAACCTTCCTCCTGGCAGCCATCTTAAGCAACCCTATCTGGTTCATGAACGGGGTTATGTGATTTCTGCGAGGTACTGTGACACAGAATCGAACACAGGCATTCTGTATACGTTGAATCACTCTCTCCGTTTTTTTAAGTAGGCATGGTCCATATATGGCACATTGTCTCAAGACAAAAGTCTATGACCAGTGCGTGTTGCCAGTGATGAATGCCGAAACGTGGTCGCTTATAAGTCACCCAAAAGGCAATGGAAAGGGTTATGCTCGGAGTTTCCTTGCGTGATCGATTCAGGAATGAAGATATCCGCAGGAGAACCAAACCTAACTAGCAATGGGCAGGGCACATTGCTCACAGAACAAGCTTCCAACTATGAGATCGGAGCAGTGACCAAAATCGCGGGTAAAAACCGCGGGGACAGCTAGACAAAAAACCAATCTGAAGACTTTCAATAAACAGCTGTAAGTCAATGAAAAGAAACAAACTAAGACAAATATTCGCAAAGTCACTAACAAAACAGAGATAAAATTGGACTTTCATAATCACGACATCTCTATCGTGAGCCTTCTGCTAAGATTCGAAGATAATAATGCTTTTATTCATGACAGTAATTACGTAATTAATTGGCTTCGATGCACGCTGCACGCTGAGCCTGGGCGTCATTGTTGTCTTACGCAGAGGATGACGTATTGTGTTGCAGGTAGGTTTGGCCTTGTGGACGTGACATCGAGGGATTCATCATACTAGAAGATGTTTTTATATTATGTTTTATGTTTAACTAAAGGTGTTTATTGCTCATAATACTTAGTACATTATGATATAAGTGTGTACCAGTGTGTATCTATCGATGAGGCGGTATTTAGTCTTAGGGGTATGCAACTCGACATACTTACATTTTTACTGTTTTTCATACAACCGCTCTTACACGATTATGACGTTATTACACATTTTTTATTAGATATTTTGGAAACACAGTATCTTTTGGGCATTATCTAGGCTTTTGTTGAAATCAATTTATCTTGTGTAAAACTAATTCAGTGAAGACCTCTGAAAATCTGCTATTTTGTATGAACTTTGACACTTCATAATTTACTCAAAAATTAAAAATGTCAAAAAGTATAAAAATAGAAGCCTTGCAAATTTAATCAAGATTCTAAATTATGTAATTTTTTTTCAAAAACTTTTAAGGGTTTAAAAAAAACATTAGAGTAAATCACGGAATTACCGAATTCTAACAGAGTGTTCAAGCGTTATCTCTCTTTTTTCGCATTGCCTTTTCGTCAAACATCGCGTTGGATTGCGTTAGATGAAGTAACAAGCTTTGAAACCATGCTCGATGTTGACGATAGGCGAGTGAAAAAGGAGCCCCTCTTAAGAGAGCCGGTAACCATCAGTACTCACGTGTATCATACAACATTTTTCAATAATAGTAATCAGAAATAGTGCGTAATCGTAATTGTGAAATGTCACAGTTTGGTTACAAGTGCCATTACATACCTAAATGAGGTACCTACAATTAGATTCACTTTCTGAGCAAGTGCGTTGAAAAGAAAACATTTCAATGAAAATAAAATTTAAAACAAAAGTAAACTAATCTTCATACTTTGACAATCGGACTAATGACTATAAATAATAGTCGTACAGAAATAGCAATTTAATTTCATGATAAATTGTAATGTTCAAATTTTATTTGATTTGTGGGTATTAGCAAAATGTTACAAACTAAACCAAACTACCTCGCTTTTTTTTTAATTGTTATAAATCAGTGCTTGCGATCCCACCTGATGGTAAGTGGTGATGCAATCGTTGATGGTGAGGCGCACTAGTTTATTAAGAGCCTATTCACTCTAGCCTTGAAGACACCCAAATTATAATCCGACGGGAAGATCGTAAAAGAATGCGGTCCCGTTGTCAAAATGCAAAAACGAGTAAGCCACTAAGTAGTAGATACTACTGCGCACAGTTGGCAGATTTAAGTTTTTAGTTTTAAATTTTTTCGGTTTAACTTTTGTATTATTAAAATATTTTAGACTTATGTAATAATTACGTTTTGAATAATGTATTTTTTTAGTTGGATCTTAAAAATTTTGAACGAAATCGCACTCCGTATTTCTTTTAATAAAATATTATAAAATTACATTCCCTCATAACTGTTCTTGTACTGTGAGTGGTTCGCACTCGAGCAAGTATAATTTGTTCCTTTCTACGACTGCTGCGGTTATGGTAAGGAACAAATGATGTGTTTTGGTAAAAGAAATTTGTGTACGTTTCGCTAAGTATGTTTTGTATGAGTATGCAGGTATGATATGCGTGAAGTTGTTTCATGTTCATGAGTTTTGTGCTTTGTATATTTTAACTGTAGACAGGTACCGTCTATTTGAATTTTCTTTAGTCTGTATTTCGCGCCAGAATGGGTGTTAATTTTTTTTTTTGCATTTGCTTTTATCACCATACTCCGATAGATAGATAGAACCTACACACATATTCAAGACCACCTTGGTAATATAGAATAACTATTTCAATCATCCATGTTACTAAACCAACACGTATCCAATCTTTTTCATTACAAACTGTTTGCTAACTAAAACCTCTGCTAATTTGATAGCTTAAGTAATAGAACAAGCACTACTTAACTAAAGTAATTTCCGAGTGGAATTGCTGAAAAGCGGTGGCTAACCTCTGATGCGAATTTTAGTGTTTAACAATAAAAATATACGATAAAATCTGTACTTAAACATAGTGCATATATAGCTACATCCCAACAAACAAATTAGCGTTAAGACAAGCTTTATTAGACATGTATTTCGGTTCTACTTAGATATTTAAGAGGTAGCGTATTTCTTATAAGAGAGTTATAGAGTGTAATAACACCTTTATACCCTCGATTTTGGCACAAAATTTTGCAGGCTAAGCCTGTATGAATCCCTATATAGTGGTTCTACAAAGCCTTTAGTTGAAGTGTGTAAGAGGTGTTACAAGAACGTCAATTTTAGTTTGAAACTTTATAGCGCCTTTAGAATGGAGTTAAGTTGAAACCTAGAGTTATATAACATATCTATAGTGGTGTTAGTTAGAACTAAGACCGGTACGTTGATACCTTATAAGTCATTTGAAAAGTTTTCTGTGTCAAAATCAGATTGTAAAAGCTTTAAAGTAAAAAGAATTCTATTAATTGTCTAAATGAGTGCTTCGTTTATCTGCCGACAGTGCCGACATTGCAATATTCTCATCACAAAATGTAAGTATTGTGGATTTAAAGTATTTTTGAAGTGTTAAGTTAATTATTAGTGCGCTTGCCAGTTTACTGTGATAGTGTATCGTGTTTCTCATCTCAATTTTAACGCGCCCTCAAAAAATTATGAATTAGAGGAATAAAAGGATAACATTTGAAAATGCAAATAACCTAAAATAGTTTTAAACGTCATTTTCAAGTGTTGCTCGGTTTTATTAGTGATTATATACATAAAACTAAGTAAAATAATTAGAAAAATGTAAATATATCGTTATTAGAAAGTGATTTTGTACCAATAAATTTTTAGGTTATGTTTACAGAAAGTAATCAAAATGGCGATTTTTTCTTAAAGTTACAGTCTTCCCTTAAATCAATTATGACACTTGATGAACTACAACGCCGGTGGTAAAGAGTATTATACGGTCTTGGGTTGATATAAGAGAGGAATTATACACTTATCGAAGACATTTACCTGCTGTGGAGACTAAAATACTGATTTTAGCTTTATTTATACATGTTTGGATTAGGGTTCCTTACAAAGTAATGAAACCCCTAATCTTCAAGTCACCCCAGGCGCAAAGTAACCTGCTGGGACCTAGGTACTTAAACTTAAATCACAGATACCGTTTTAACTTAAATTGTTAGCTTCAAGTTTTTTTTCTGCACTATGCTTTGGCTATAGTGTTATTTTCTTTTACAAAAATAAACATAGCAAAAATAACTCAATATAAAATTTTAATTATTAATTTTAGTAATTTTTTGTTTTCACGAATGGCGCCTTCTAAACTTCAGCCAGCCGGTAATATTGGGTCGTCTCGCGGGTCAGCTGTCTGTCAGTTCAGTCAGTCTTCAGTTCTCGCTGGGACGTTTGCGCCGACGCACGCTGTCGCGTGACGCGTCCCGCCTGCTGCACACCACACGTGGACGCTGCTATGTATTTGTAGTTCTTCTCTTCTGTTTCATACATCAGCGATAATAATAAGGTAGATTGTTTTACCTCATTAACAAATAATTGTATTATTCTATTCTTTTAAGATTGGGAAATATCTCTAAAGCATATTTGACCGGCCTGATAGTTCAGCGGTAGTGATCCTACCACTGAACTTTTTATGTTTGAAATTGTTAAGAAATTTCGTACCTAGTCAAAAATGTACTTCGATAATGTTTATGTAACAAAATAATAAAGACGCGATGATTTGTAGTTCAAAGACACCGACACCCTGATTGAACGAAGGTAGTAGGTACCTTTTTTTGTCCGCTAACTCGAATTGTTTACCTTATCTCTTATAAGTAGGTACCTTTCTACATATTTCTAGTCACAGTTAAAATGAGATCATAGGCACTGTCTTTGCTTATAGTTCAAATAACTTTTTATTTATGTAACATTCGTAAGTATTTTTTATTGTTTATAATGTTTAGAATAGACACCTAACGCCTTTAACTAATAGGATTTTATAGCGTAAGTACAATATTAAAATAAGAAGTATACGAATGTGATAGAAATTAAAAGTTATTTAATTCTTCACTTAGGCACTCCGATCACGATCATTGACTTGTAGATAACTGTTACTATTTAAACCTATTATTTGTGTCTGTCTTTTTATGTGTCCGTGGCACATCCACACACAGAATCCTATTGGGGGCTGTGAGTGTGATCGTTTATTTATATTAAATTAAAGTAACCTACTTATAGGAACTTAGTGAAATAATCATTTAACTATCTGGTTAATGTCCTGTCTAGTGAAAGAAAGAAAAAGGAAAAAAAATCGTAGATACCTACTTACTTTATACCAAAGTTATTTTCATTGTTATTTCAGGTTCAAAATGCCATACAAGATTGTTCAGACTGTCGAAGGAAAAAAAATTAAACTGATGACATGTCCATCGGGATGGGAAAAAAATAATATTCTGAAATATCCCAAAAAAGGACTATTTAGGTACATACATGACGAAAACTCCAAGCCAGAACCTGATTGGGATTTAATGATGTGCATCGTAAAAAGGTCCAACATCTCAAGTTACGACGAAGGTGAAAAAATTATTACAGACATGACAAATCGAAGTGACACAGATGATGGTGATAACTATAACTATCCCCAGAAGCGATACGAGAACCAAGCAGCCCTAAATTTAAATATTGTGGCGGACAAAATTGTGAAACCCAAACGTTCACAAAACAAACCATCAACTATCAATTTAAATGATGTAGCAGAAATCGTGGTAAGAAATAAATACTTATAAGAACCCGTTCAGTGACTTATTTCGTAATCAAAATATTGTAAATGTTATTTTTTCCAAAACACAAGCAAAATCAATTATACTCTGCATCAACGCTCGTGGTCGACGCGATTCTCTCTCGCACTTACAAATCTAGATAAATGCATCTCTTTTTCATTTCAAGGTAAAAAAAAAAAAATTGTATCGCGTTAAGACCCGAATGTAAACATAATGTGTACAAAGCGCGAAAGTCTAAAACAAATATAATTTTTCTTACTGAATGATTTTTTTTTTCAGAACGAAAACGTGCTTTACTTTGAAAACTCTCAAGAAAATTTGACAAATGCAACAATTACTTCAGCTACAGTATTACCACAAAATGTTTATGTTCCTTACGAAACCAACAACCCAGCATTGCAGGAAACTTTTAGCATCGATATTGATAGCATTTCTGTGAGCCAAAAACAGATGTTAGAATACCAGAGCCAAATTTTGGATAACCAAAAACAGATGCTGGAAAATCAGAAGAAGCTTATAGAAAGTAACACAGCAATCTTGGGGCAAACACAAACTGTAATCAAAGTTCAGAACAATGTACTACAGAAACTATCAAGTTTTTCCGTTCAACTTGAAGATGCAGTATTCCAAATTACTGAAATGCGTAGTACAGACAAAGAAGTACAATATTTGAAAGATTCCAAAGGTAGTATTGACAATAGTCCATTTCATATTAAAGCGATTGACAGTCCTAAAGAACTCGATGCACTAGAAACACAATTATCTGATAATAACTACAGAAACAATTTAAAACACACTTATTCCATAATATGTTGTAAAGGAGGAAAAGGAATAGATTGCGCTTACGCACTCGTGGACATCATGTTTACTAGAAAATTCATATGTCAATGTTCATGGAGTGGAGGAACTCGAGGTGAAGAGTTAAAAGTACCCTTAAAGGGCTATAAACACGTGTTGTCATTTTTTTGGGAGATGATTAATTTCTGGGACGGAACATTTACACTAAAGGACAATGAAAACTTTTTTAAAACTATTTTGAAAAATGCTCACAAAAGAAAATTGGCTAAATGTGAAAGAGCTTCAACATCAAGAAAACGATCAAAGCCATGCCCAACAAACCGTAAAAAAACATCAACAAGTAAGAAAGAGATAAATGATGATAGACGTACATCACAAGAAAGAAGCACTGAAACAGATAAAAATGAAACACATACTGGAGAAGATGAATCTCAAAATGCAGAAGCTAAAAATGAAAATGAGGTAAATAATGCAAATCAGATAAATAATGAAAATCAGATAAATAATGGAAATCAGATAAATAATGAAAATCAGATAAATAATGAAAATGAAAATCACTGTGATACTGTGATACTTTAAATACTATTTGTTGATTATATATTGTATTTGTTGATTAAGCTTAAGTCACTGTTTATTCTAGTATGTAAGGTAGTATTGAGACTGAAGATTTTTCGTCTTATCTCACAATGCCATCTTTGCAAAATGCCAACCCCTCGCAAAATTCCAACTCCTCAAAATGACAACTTGTCAAAATGCCAACTCCCACCCGACATCTTATTATACTACTAAGAATAGATGAAAATTTCATGGATGTAATTGCTTAATTTATAGGAGTACGGATTAAGGGGTTGGTATTTTGAGAAGATGTCCTTCTGAGAAGTTAGTATTTTGCGAGTGGTTGGTATTTTGCGAAGTTGGTATTATGAGATGAAACGAAATTTTCTACGTGACTGATACGGGTACAACGTTTTGATATTAGGTATTGTAAGGTTTTTCTGTGTTTCGAAATCGTTATACAATATCTATTTTGTGTTTTTTATATGATATTTAGTTTGTTTTTTAACTAGCTTTTGAAGCATGATGTTTACCTACAATAAGTTTAAAAACATATTATTGTAAATATCGTACCTACTGTGATAATAATTATATGTTTTTTATGTAGTTTGCACTTTGTGTTGTAACATCATGATGGAAATCCATTGTTGTTTAATTAAAACTTTTTTATTCTTCACGATCTAGTGAAGAATAAAAAAGTAGTACTAGTATTTATTGTTTATAAATTATGATATTACATAAACAATAAATAGGTACTAGTTGAACTAGTAAAAAATAAAAATAAAATAATGTAACTACAATGGAGTTCCATCATGATGTTACAACACAAAGTGCAAACTACATAAAAAAACATATAATTATTATAACAGTAGGTACGCTTACTTACAGTTACAGCACAGTACGTAAAATAAAAACATGATGATAGGTAATCACCTGTGAGATTAAATAGAAGTTGATTTATTTGATCTACTTAATTATTTCTATTTTATGGCTTTCAAACATTGTATATGAAAGTTTTTAGAAAATAGTTTTTTTCACTGTATGAATAACTAGTTCAGCAGCTTACATTTTAAAATTAAGATAAATATAGGAGTTGTTTATTAATTATTAGATTTTAGTAAAGTATTTTTTAAATAAAAAATACGGAATCAATAATTTATCTTTTATTGCCTTAATCTACCTAAAGTCTATACTGTATGAAGGAGTGGCAGAAAGTACATTATATTGTTATGTGTTATATTAACTAATTTGCACTTAATTTCAGCAGGGGTTATTTCAATTACTCTAAAGGAATCAGAAGGGTTTTTAACTTTGAACATATTTAAATATGACGATTTAATAGGCGTTTCGAATATAACATCTTTGTTGACTATTTTTTGACCGTACAAAGTTATATCGTTTTCTCCGCTTGATATATTTTTCAGTTCAAAAATATCACCACTTTGTGTCATGAAATATTTATCATTGGGTTTTGTAGAAAGTATATAATCTTGAAAATGAAGCACAGAGACATTTTTGTTTGTAGTTACAGTAGGTACAGTATTTTTTGTTTGTTTTACAATCGTAGAAAGATTTCTTGTGCTATTCTCGCACAGCCTCTTGGCTATCTGTGACAATGGTTTATTGCCCTGTCTTAACATTCTTTTTATTAAATATAATTGATTTTCAAAAGGATACGCGTTAAAGTTTTGAAGTGGCCCAAATTTTTCGACTTCATCTACTAAATGGAGCAAATTATGAACATTACTAGTTATGTAATGAGAGCCATAAAAGTATTTATATTGTTCCACAAAATGTTTAAGCATCTCTCGAGCAAGTGGCAGAAAATTACAATAACTTTGCGAAGAACATATAGTGATGGCACAAAAAAGGGTCAAAAAATGTTCAACAACCTCTTCACGTAATATATCTGGTAATATAATAACACTTAAATAATGTAAGAATGTTCTATATTCACTTGCTTTCCAATGAGCAAGGCAGTCTAGGGTCCTTACTGCTCGGTGTATTTCAGTTGGTAATTTGCACTTCTTTAAAAATGTATTCAAATTTTCAATTTCTTGAGCCCGCAGCTTTGTCAAGTATGTTCCGAAATTACCATCCCTCCAACCAATCAAGAGTCTCTTCATAATGCCTAAATCAATTAAATGTAATGAGTCAGAAACAGGAAAGTCTTCTATCATATCAATCGGTAACTCCAGTAATGGGGAATCTGCTTTATGGTGGTTGCCATAACTTTTTAATCTAAATTTTTCGTTTGTTCTTGGAGTGTCTTCCTTAGTAGAAAAAACTACCGTGTGGGAAACGTGTGAGTATTCACCCACCGTTGTGCACTTCAAACAACCGTGTTTTCCATTGAAATTGCAAACACCTGCAACAAGAGGAACATTAATAATTTTACGGAAAAATAAAAAGTAGGTATATATCACTGTCGTTCGAAACACAGCCTGGTGACTGACGGACAGACGGACTGAAGGACAGACAGACAGACGGACGGACAGAAGAGGCTTAGTAATAGGGTCCCGTTTTTACCTTTTAGGTACGGAACCCTAAAAATGAACACAAGGTATACCTTTTATAAAGGCTCTCGCTGGAGAATCGCATACAAAACATTTGATTTTCACACACAAATTCTTATTATTTATGCAGATTCCATTATCAAGTAACGTTTTTGTTTCTGCGACAAAGTCCCTTAAATATTCTTCCAAATTTTTTGGTTTGCCCGTACCATAGTAAATTCCAATTATAAATAGATCATTATAGCCTTCAACCACTTTAGCTAAAATTGGCCAAAACTCTTTCTTGGCGCTCTTAAATATTGGCAATCCATCGAAGTTAAAAATTAAGTGAATAATACTGGGCAATTTGGTCCAACTATTTAGAATTTTGGTTAACTGTTCTATAATGCCATGATGCCAATATTCTCCTCCTTCTATATTTTTAATATTAACTTCTTGAGGCGTCTCCAAAATTGTACGTGGATCCATGGGTAGTGAAATTGTGCTGCCAAAAGTTTCATTAAAAATCAATAGCAGTTCTTTTAATGCACGTTGGGGAATATTATTTCTTATAGACCAATCTTTTAATTTATCCCTTAATTCAATATTTTTTGTCAATAAATCAGATGAATCGTCACTTTCGTCCGAGCTAGTGTTTGGCATAAAATCGAAAAAATCTTTATTAAAGTCAAATTCGTCAAAATTTTGTGCGGAACCCTGTTGCTCAATATAACTTACTTCCTCTTGGCTAGTAGATGTTGAAGCGTTTACCTCCTTAGCAGGTATTTCATTTTTAGAAAAAGCACATTTATTTGGTATTGAACCTGCATCCGTATCAGCAAAATCTAGTCTAGAATCACAATTACTTAAATTGGAAACATCGACATCTTGTTGAATCGACTTCATAAACTTTTGGTACTCTTGCTTAATTTTATATCTCACTGCACCTTTTCGTTTTTGTGCTCTCCAGGAATGAATTCGTTTCATTTTAAAGAAAATGCACAGCTTACAGTTCATACATTTAGGTTAGTTAGGTTATGCATAAACTCTTTAAGCGTACGAAACATTTAATGGTGTTTTTACAGAGTTACAAGTAATTCATCTTACACCAAAACCTTTTATATAAGGATCGTACAAAACCACTGTAACTATTTAACCTATGATTGCCTTTAGTATAACAGGCGTAAACTGTATATAAGGGTTATACAACGCATGTAGAGTTTGGTGTTACTACACTCTTAATTAACTCCCTTGCAGAACCGCTAACGTTACTGAAGTTGAAATAAAGTCTTATGATCTAAAAGCAACTCCGTTATAGCAGATTTGTAGCAATAAGAGTTAAAGAGAGTTAATGAAGATCTTTCAACAGGTTTTAACGTTGTAAGCAGAAACAAGCTTTAACGTCTTAAGTATATACGCAGCCACTGATACTACACTAACTACTAAGGAAATTGTGATTCGTTATTTACAGTTGTAATGCAACTTGAAGAGCTGAACTTATTTAATAAGTGTACTGAACCACCTTTAGTGATAACTGAATCCATTATAAATCAATAGTAGTACCTTAAACATTAAAATAGCCTGCAACCAACGCATAATTGTTTGTTGGGATGTATGTGTGTCTTAACGGTAAATATGGGCAGTCTCCAGTACTAACATCTAGCGTAAATTTTACTTGATGCAACGACGCAGCTGATGAGCTGGAAAGATGGGGTCTGACATGGTGGTTTTCGGACCTGAACCTTTAGTTAGCTGCGTGGTTGGCTACGAGAGCACACTAATGTACAAACGGGAAGGTGGTGATCCCTGGCACCGGGCTGCAGGCAGGCTAAAGAAGCCATGCCAAGCTTAAATAGAACCCAGCAACCTTCTGCGACTGGACAGAGGCAGCCTGCGTCTGGTGGCAGGGACCATCACCGGACACTGCTCCCTGAACAAACACTTCTTCGCAATGAATATGACAGATAGTCCTCTGTGCAGAGGATGCATGGAGTCAGAAGAAACTGTCGTGCATGAGCTCCTCGAGTGCACAGCCGTCAGCGAGATAAGAACACGAACTTTGGGAGCACCGAATTCACTCATAGACGCCCTGAGTAAACTGAAGAGACTCATCTGCTTCTGGAGTGAGGTGGGCTGGTTGGAGTAAAGGCCGCCATGGCCCACGCAGTAAGGTCCGCTAAGGACTAAGCGCGGAAACCAGACCACAAAGCTAAGATAAGATACTCGATAACTGTGGCATAATAATTCTTTTAAATATATTATGTTTTAGTAGATAACATCTTTGATAGAATTATTTTGATGGATAGGTTATACGAGTATGAGGTATCATTAAAGCTTTTGCCAGTGGAAAATATATGCCTTTGGAGGTAGGCGAAACAGAGACTAAAGTCCCGCAAACCTCCGTTGAAAAGGGAGGATCCTCCGTCCAGACGGGTGTCATGTCTGATGGGCCGCGCGATTGGAACGTATAAAACAGCCCGATAGATGATTTCGGGCTGTTCTATATGTTCCAATCGCGCGGAGAACTTTGATTGCGCGATGCAGGATTAGTTCTTATGTGACGCCATAGATGTCGCTACATGCCTATGTCACTTGATGACAAAGTAGCAGAATGTCAGGAAGAACTTGGAGGAGGCCTTTGCCCAGCACACAGCCTCACGAAAGTAAGGGCCAGATAAAAAAAAGTGGAGAAAAAGTTAAAAAGAAACTTAGCGATTAACGACTAAATAAGATTATGTATCTAAAACTACGTATACTTGACTATACCGTAGGGGTATAAAATGGTCAATAAATAGGAGCTCTAGGTACTAGCGTGCTCTCTCAAGAGTCTCGGCGTGCAATTTATTGTTCCGTCCGTCTGCACGGAGCTTGATTGTCTTAAAATAAGTTGCTTTTGCGCTTAATAGGTGACCATGATCTTAATTCTTATGTTTATAGTTGCTTTGTTCTCATTGGATGTACATAAGTACAAGAAATAAATATCAAAGAAATAATGGGTAGATAGATAGTGATTTTATCGATTATATTTTTATATATATATTTTAGAGGGAGAAAGGGAGGCCAAAAAAAGATGGATGGATTGTGTGAGGAGTGATATGAAAGAAAAGGGAGTTACTGATAACATGACGGGTGACAGGACAGAATGGTAGAAAAAACGTTTTGTGCTGACCCCAAATATAACGGGACAAAGGAAGGAAGATGATGGTGAAGTTACGATTGCATCATGACTTACCATCAGGTGGGATCGCAGTCAAGCACTAGTTTAAATCAATTAAAAAAAAAAATAGGAATTAAAATTTGTAATGAGAACTCTCTGGATTATATTGATCTAATTACGGAAATTCTTTTAGAAAGTTAGGTTTTATGTACTACTAAATTATGTCAGCGGCTTCGCCTGCGAAAAAATATAAAAATACCTCAAGTATAAAAAAGGTACACTATGTGCTTTTTCAGGACATGGTTTAGTTCTCCGTTAGCTGTTTAAGCGTGAGGAAGTAACAAACATACACACACGTACATACAACGACGACATGAGACAGCAGCTCACCTGCTTCTTAGCTGCCCAGAGGTCGCTGGATACAGAGCAGAAACCTAGATATCCTCCGTGAAATTTTCAGTAACATCAAGACGCTGCTGGCCTTCCTTGAGCATCAAGAGTGATTCGAATGACATATTTGTCTCACCCGTACGCAAAATACGGGCTTTTGTCGTGGAGTTACAGACACCAGCCCGATATTCAATACAATACAATACGTACAAAAACACAAACCTACCTAAGTTTTTTTTTTTTTTAATTTGTTATAAACCAGTGCTTGACTGCGATCCCACCTGATGGTAAGCAGTGATACAATCATTGATGGTGAGGCGCACTAGTTTATTAAGAACCTATTCACTCTAGCCTTGAAGGCACCAAAATTATAGTTGAAGGGGAAGACCGCAGCAGGCAAACTGTTCCAGTCCTTCGATGTACGCGGTATAAATGACGAAGCGAAACGCTTAGTCCGGACCGTTGAAGTTTCAACAACGTACACGGCGGCTGTGCAGAGAGCTCCTACCTACCTACCTCCTCCTACCTATACAAAAAGTTATAATATGGGTACTATCCCTATTTATATCCGTCTATGTTTGTCATGGGAATGGTGGACATCAACACGCTAGAACTGCGACGTAAATGCGCGCTTCTGATGCTTTACTATCATCTTATGAATAACAAGATGACGCTATATATTATCCCGTAGAGTTTCTGTATTGGAACGGCAAGTGGACTCCCGGCGCACACTATCCAGCTGAAGGTCGGTGTCCCGATCATGCTGCTACGGAATTTAATTCCACCTAAGCTATGTAACTGGGCCTAGCTCAAAGTCATCTCTCAAATATTATTGAGGTGGAAATTCTAAAGGGTTGTGGCGTCGAGGAAACAGTGTTTATACCCCGAATACCACTAATCTCTCACAATTACCTCTTCTAATTCAAGCGTGTGCAGTTCCCTGTAAGCGTATGCTTCGCAATAATAATAATCTAAAGGCTGCAGGTGTTGATCTCAGGACAGCTGCTTCTCACACGGATAGCTGTATATCGCTCGCTCCCGCGTCACCAGTCCTGAATCTCTGTACATTTCGGCTCCTGAAAGTAGGACTAGAAATTTGGTTTACAGAGAAGTTTTATAAGAAAAGTAAAGTTTTGGTTTATGATTTATCCGCAAAAACAAATTGTGTTAGAAATATAATGGTTATTTGCGGACGAAGTCGCGGGCAACAGCTAGTGAATAATAAAATCGATGACGCGACCACGCTGGCTCGCTGTTCACTTTACGCTCCAGACCGACTGCGGTTGTCGCGCACTTGTGCCATACGTTGCCTGTTCGTTGCCCCTCAGTCATGGACTCTAACTGCTAGATATGCCCCAAAGTCCGGGCGCCTTTTGAAGGATTCCCCTCGAAAACCAAAAAAAAAGATATGCCCCTACAGCCCAGGCTCTCAATCTGATGAATGCCCTGATAGCTCAGGAACCTAAATTCGACATATTTTTTTATAGCAGTAAAGAAATGATAAATGTTTTGTTTAAATTTTTTAGTTCGTAAAATGTTGGTTTGTTTGTTTGCTACGCTTTGGTGCATACTGTAAGTATAGTAAGCAATTGATACATAAATAAATAATACAAACTTTCATGTTAATAATTAATATTAGCGAAATTAGAGTGACTGATTCATTAAAAAGCGGTCGCTATAGACCCTATACCAA
This sequence comes from Mythimna impura, assembly GCA_905147345.3. NCBI lineage: Eukaryota > Metazoa > Arthropoda > Insecta > Lepidoptera > Noctuidae > Mythimna > Mythimna impura. The sequence continues at coordinate 1,063,685 of LR990361.1, read as the reverse complement.
GTAGACGAGTAGTCTCGTCTCTCATCAATATATCAAAGCGTCGCTTCATAGCTTACGAAACCCTTTTACTGTTCAGACAGCATTTACAGGATAATTGCGTTGGCAGTATTTCAAAGGACCCGTTAGTGAATGGTTTGACGAGTAAGTAGTTATTATATGTCCAAAAGGGAACGTTTACGATTCAATTTGGACATAAAGATCAGAACTTTTTTAGAGTTCCGTACCCAAAGGGTGAAATGGGACCCTACTACTAAAACTCCGCTCCGTCCGTCTGTCTGTCTGTCCGTCTGTCACCAGGCTGTCTCGCGCCTGCGGTGGCTGGACATCGCCCTGCGACTCCCGACGATGGGGGCGTCTCCGGCACGGGTCTCCTCATTACGGTTTCGGCCGCCTTCTTTATAGTAATGCTACTGCTTCGTAGAAGGAGGTGGCCGCCTTCCATTACTTCTCACCCCGTACCGTGGCCTGAACGAGGGCGGGACGCATGAGGTTCCCGGCGGCGATCGCCTCTGCAAAGAGGGCGTAAGGACTTGGTTACACTAACGCGGCAACGTGTTGCAGTCAGGCACCGCGCCATTTTACGTTCGCGACGCGACGCCGTGCCTTGGTATAATACAGACAGTTTTTTTTTTAGTTTATCCTACACAGGAGTTACTCCTGTGTTGTACAAACATATAAACTCACATATATGTACAAGATACAACTATCTGTAGGCTATACCAACATTTCGACACCCGCAACGAACAAGGTTTTAACACTACTTCAGTCATTTTTTAAAATGAACCTAAAACTGATAGAGATATGTTTGAATTTTGTTTGGACTGTAATCCGAGATACTGCCTTGTTCGATGCGGGTGTTGATTTGTTCCGTGCGGGAATCAAACCAGTGACACGCAGAGCAGCAACAAATCACTCAACCACTGCGCCAATCGTGCCGACAAATTTATGAAGTAGTTTATATATATATTGATTACATAATCCATTTAATAGACTCATTGATATACTCATAATAATCTATTTAATAGGTCTTTACCTATGAAATTGTAGTTTTTTAAAACGGGTTGCTTTGAAGTGTTATATCTTTGGATTGACTTGGAATTATAAGTTCAAATAAACTTTATATTAAATGTACGTTATTCTTTTTTCGAAATTAGGTATTTATTGGTTTCTTTGTGTTTTGTATTTTCTGTAATATCGCAGTACTTATAACCATGAAAGCTAGGATCCCCGCATTAACGCCGGCGTTCACGCGCCATTGTCTTACTATTGTGTCTCTAATTACGCACTCAAAAGGTTAAGAGTTTTAACGTAGAAACTATGCATTTTAAAGGGCAAGCAATATCAATGACGTATACCTACGACTTTCTTCTAATAAAAGAACTCTGTGTTCTTGGTTTAATAGCTTTCGTTTTGGAAATTTTGTCTTGTAGCCGCCCTGAGAAGAAAAGTTATTCGTGCGATAAAATTTCCCACGTGAAAGTGATTGAAACAAAAATAGACATCCCATTCATTAGCAGTTTTAAGTCCGTATACATCATCAATATTGCATACTGCTTGAGACACATTTTTTCCACGGTAGAACTCATATTACAAAATAATGCGAGTTTTCTTAGATTTCATACAAAAATGGTTATAAATACAGCGATATTACAGAAAATACAAAACACAAAGAAACTTAAAAATAACTTATTTCGAAAAAAGAATAACGTACCTTTAATATAAAGTTTATTTGAACTTATAATTCCAAGTCAATCCAAAGATATAACACTTCAAAGAAACCCGTTTTAAAAAACTAAAATATCATAGGTAAAGACCTATTATGTTAAGTCAATAAGCGAATATTATATCTATATTTTAGGTATAGGTTTACTAAACCGTCAAATTTATCATTACCCACGTTAGTAATTTAAGTTTGTTCATAATTTTACTATTTTCTTTTGTGTTGGCTTACAATAAAGAAAACCTTTTTTGTTGTTTACTAGCGGTCTGCCCCTGCTGCCGGCGGTTTTATAACTTGGCAAAATATTGACGTTTCTTTATTATATGTAACATTAGCATTAATGTACTATATACATAGCCTTTCTGGATTGTATTTTCTAAAAGTAATAGAAACCGCATTAAAATGTGTTCCGGAAATGCAATTCCATTCCACGCTGAAAGATCTACATCGGGCCCATGTAAGGCCCGGTAAAAGCGCCCGTGAAGCTTCTTGCTCTGCCATACTTCCCTGCGGTCATTAGTATCCAGCACTATAGGCTTGCGTCAGTTCCCGTTAGCCAAGGAGACCGGGGTGATGCCTTTGTCCACCGCCACCACATCTTGGTGCATCCCCAAGCCGGGTTTCAGGAAGAGACTGCTTACCTCACGGTTGCGCAGGGTCTTAGCATTCAAAGTCAAAGTCAAAAAGTTTTTATTTCACATAGGCTTACATGGGCACTTATAAAACGTCAGAAGCTAGTGCACGGTTCCAAATTGGTCGTTTCCTATGGAGAAGAACCGGCAAGAAACTCCATGGTTACTCTTTTAAAAAAGTGGTTGTTTACAATATTTTCATATTACAGTATTAATAGACATTATGTAAGAACAGTGTAGAGCAGTCGATTATCATTTAGGTTGTTCATGTGTTTGTCATTTAGGTTGTTTACAATAGGATACTTTTATCCTCGGAGTATATTTCCTTGGAAAAAGAATCCACTTTCACACGGGAGAAGCCGCCAACTGAAGTTAGTCTACACACCATTAGTGCTTTGTATAGCGACTAATACAGCACAGGTATTTTCCAAACACTCAAATGTTATAGATATAACTTGTGAGTTGGATTACCTGCGCGCGTAGGTGCTGATATCATCTAATATTAGTTTTGTTTACTAATGTTTATTGTTGTTGTTAGTTTAGACAAATTACTAGCACTTGAAGTCAAATACTTAGTTTATGGGAAGTGTTTATATAATGTTTCAAGATAAGAAGTTTTCCAGAAAATATAGGTAGGTGTGTATGCAGTGGTATCAATATTATAACGTTGAAGCTAAAAGATAAAATCCTACAAGAGTTTTCCTAATCCTACAAATCCGAAAAACAACTATCGGGCATTTGCCCAGACCAGACACAGTACCAATTTTTTTTTTAGTAATTATTGCCCCACACCAGGAATTATTACTGTAATAGGTGGTCACAAACATTAAACTCACATACAGAGACAATTAGAACCGAAACAAATATCTGTAGATAATACAGATATTTGTTCCAACCATGACGACAATTTGGTTGGAGGATCCTTCCTTAGAAAGGAGATTTGAGGGACTTTACAACCTCAATGACCTTCGGCTATGAACATCAACACAGCCTAACAAGAAAATATCACAAGAAAACTTTGTGATGATTGTCAAAAGTCCTAAATGTGTGACATGTCACACAAGCGCTGATAGAATGTCAGTTTTCTTTGTGCGATCATTCCTTACTGATATGTATTTTTTTACAGCCTATATTTTATTATGTCCCAGTGCTGCGCAAAAACCTTTCCCCTCTCCTCCCAAACCTCTCTGTATTCGGCGATCTCTAAACAAGTTTACCCTGCGAACTTGATCAGGTCATCACATCACCTTCCCCGAGTTCGACCTTGACGATGACGTCCTCCCTCAGACGACATGCATAAGTTAAAAAACAAAAACAGATTCCCTGTAACTTAGCAATTTCAGTCACTTAAATTTAACTCCTTAGTATTGATTTAATAGAAAAACGATCAAACAAAGAAATAGGAACAACAGAATACAGAACAATAGATAAAGAAGTTAAAAGGAGCATTAGGAGAGATTTGAGAAATTTAAATACACATTTGGTTAAAACAGCATTAGAAAACCATACATCGCTAAGAGTTCTGAAACAAGGAGTCACAAAAGGAAAGTCTTGGATTAACAGTTTGGTAGATAAGGACGGTAAAAAACATTACAATAGAGAAAAAATCATGGAAATAGCGACAAAATTCTATAAATCCCTATACTCCGACCATTCACCATTTGATATTAACACCGAATACAATCCTTCAGATTCCATCCCCCCAATCAACGGTTATGAAGTGCACAAGGCACTCAGCACTATGCGCTACAGTAGAAGTCCGGGAGAAGATGGTATTACTACTGAAGCGCTTAAAGTTGGCTCAAACACTTTATTGCCTCACCTTACTAACCTGTTTAACACCATATTGCAGTCAGGAAATGTACCAAAAATGATGTTACATTCCAACATAGTGCTTTTGCATAAAAAAGGCGACAAAAGTGACATCGGCAATTACCGTCCAATCAGTTTAACATCTCACATATACAAGACCTTTATTAAAGTGATACACAATCGTATAGACGGAAAACTGGATAAACATCAGCCCCCAGAACAAGTCGGATTTCGACCTAGCTTTTCAACTACCGACCACCTACAAACATTGAACCGAATTTTAGAAAAATACTCAGAATTTAATAAACCTCTATACCTAGCCTTCGTAGATTATACGAAGGCTTTCGATAGTATAAAACACTCCGAAATATTTAAATCTTTAGAAAACCAGGAACTAGAACAGCAATATATAGACCTTTTGAAAAATATTTACTATAACAGCACCGCAGACATCAAATTAAATTTTACAGGACCTTCATTTAATATACAAAAAGGTGTTAAACAGGGTGACCCGCTCTCTCCGAAATTATTTAGAACACTGGCAACCTCATGGGCAACCAGGGGCATAGAAGTCGGTAGTAAGAGGCTGACAAACCTTCGGTTTGCCGACGACATTGTCCTTTTTGCCCCTACTGCTCTAGAACTACAGTCCATGCTTCAAGACCTAAGCACGGCCAGCCTCAGGGTGGGGCTCGCGATGAATCGGTCTAAAACCAAATGTATGACCAACAGCACTAAACGTAGGGTCGAGGTAGATGGGCAGGATATTAACTATGTCGATGAGTATATCTACTTGGGTCAGTTAGTTTCTTTCGAAAACAGGCAGCAGAAGGAAATTGATCGCCGTATCAAAAACGCCTGGAAAAGCTACTGGTCCATGAAGACGCTAATGAAGGGAGATCTACCGATCTCCCTGAAGCGAAAACTCATTGATATGTGTATCCTGCTCGTCCTAACCTACGGTGCCCAGACATGGTCGCTCACCGATTCGCAAAAGTTTCGCCTTGGGGTGTGCCAACGAGCAATGGAGCGCAGCATTCTGGGTGTCAAGAGGGCCGACAGAGTGAGGAACGCTGCGTCAAAAGACGGGAATTATGGACGTCGGAAAAAAGGCTGCCAGGCTAAAATGGGATTGGGCGACATCAACCGCATGCACTCTGACCGGTGGGCAAGAGTCTCCACAAAGTGGGTACCTCAAGATGGACGACGCCGCCGAGGTCGACCTGGGAAGAGGTGGCGAGACGACCTAGATGCCTACCGCAAAGACTGGTTCGAGGTGGCCCAAGAAAAGAATACCTGGAAGAAGTTGGGGGAGGCCTTTGCCCAGCAGTGGGACAGTATAGGCTATTAAAAAAAAAAAAATTAACTCCTTAGATCTTTAACCTTTTAACGCCTATCTGTTTATTCCAAAAGCAAAAAAAAAAACAAGGTATATTGAGCCTACTGCGTATGAACCTATGGTCATTATCATCTTCATCATTATTTCTGCAGAAAGACGTCCACTGTTGGGCATAGGCCACCCCAAGTGTCGCTATAACGAACAGTCCTGTGCCTCTCGTATCCATCGGATTCCCGCGACCCTCACTAAGGGGCTATCTCCACGAGCGAGAGACTCGCGACGAGTCCGTGCTTCTATCGTCGGGTAGTCTCCACGAACGAGCGATTATTCCGCCAGCGTATCGTTACGACTCGTAACGGAATTGACGCGTGTCCGCGCCGACTCGTTACGGAATCGACGCGTTTCCACGACGAGGCGTTGTGCAATACTTTTCTCTATCCCGGTACTCTGGCAACTGCACATCGTAAAGTGCAGGTCTCTCTCTCATTTCAAGTATAAACTTTTCAATGTCAAACATTGTTTATTGTTTAAAAAAACTTGTCAATAGGTACGTAGCGTCCTTGTTTGGCAGACACGCAACGCAGAGATGACCTGCGTTTGACAGCGCTCTCGCTGCGAGAGCGCCAAGTTCCGTGGCGAGCGCGCGGCGGGCCCGCTGCCAGTAGCAACAGGCGCGCGGCTATACGGTGAAGTTTGGCTCGCACTCAGCCACTCAATCATCGCTGCGATAACATCGCCGTGTGTAGACACGTTCTAAGAGAGTTTATAGAAATACGTGGCACGACGATAATATCGCCGCGATTCTTCCGCTCGTGGAGATGGCTCCTAAGTCATCGGTTCACCTTGTGGGAGGCCTATGAACCTGTGGTGTTCGGCGAATATTTCGAGCGTAGTCTCTTATTAATCTAAGCGGTATCATGCGACAATTGAAGCCATTTTCAATTAATATCATGCGGATATCATGATGCACGTGTGTTTGTTCCGCACGCGTAACCCCCGCAAATTCATACAAGTATTTATGGTAATTCGTGGAATACGCACGCGGGACGCGTTTTTTTGCATTTTGAAATTGTCCGTTTGAAATCCGCGACATATTATCCGCTTGATATTAAAAACACCCTATTACGATTATTTCAAAATCTTTCATACCTATAATTAATTCATCGATAAATCTTAATCAACTATGCAAACGAAACTAAATAAAAAACTCTTTCGTTTTCAAAACAAATAACTATTTCAATTGAATAAATTCAATTAATATTGGAAGTCCTCTCGGGCACCGCGAGGCGTGCTCCAATCAATTGAAATTGAATAAAAGCAATAAGTTTAATTGAAGTGTTTTCTTTACTAACCAAACTTAACCTGAAATCGATTTGTTTCAAGTATTTACTCAAGATGGTGAAGATATTTTTTTAATAGTTGTTAAGGAGCTTTTTCATAATACTGATTGTTTCGCTTCATCATAGATCAATTTTAAATTATTTTTACACCACCAGCTCGATAATGCCCTTTTATATGTCATACAACCATCACTTAAAGCAAGTCATTCTGTCCCTAGGGAGATAATGCAGTATGGGCGATCCCTAGGGAATAATGAGATTTGAAATTGGGTCGTCATAAACATTAAGTGAATTGAAATTACGAGCATCAAAGAAGTTTATTCAAAATTCAAACTGGACACTAACAAAAAAAAAACAACAAAACGTTGTTACTGACGAGTTTCTGAAAAAAAAAGTAATGAAAGACTCGCGGGATTGTTTTAGAAAATTGAAACAAGTAGTGAATTTTGTTAGTTTCAAATCTCAAAACATGTTGAGTGATAGTTAAGACTAACTTGTTAATAATACTTAGATTTCTTTAATATTTGATTTGTTCTACTAAATTGGCTTTAAATTATCTCACAGATGTTGTAAAAAGTAGAGTATCCAACACGGGGATAAAGCTGTCTTTGTCTTCGGTGGCTTGAATTCCTCACTTCACTCAGGTTTCTTTATTAACTCCCTCGCAATGCTTGGGAGTTAATTATATAAATCCCTCACTGACGTTCGGGATTAAAATTAGCAACCTTCGTTTTATTCGGAATTCAACATGACGCCCGCGACTTAAAGACACTGCTTTATCCCCTAGTCACATAATCTACTATTATACCAGCTTTTTTTTATGCTAGCTTCTCCCAGCGCCTTCGTCCGGGTAAATGTAGTTATTGCAGACGTGAAGTTGAAGTCAAAAACGAATAAAAAGAGTTACTTTGATATTTATAATATTAGTATAGGTAGATGATTGTAATATTAGGTAAGTACCTACTTAAAAATAGGCATAGCCCAGAGTCATCAAACTTAAGTGGTAGAGGGCAGGGCACATTGGTTGCACAGATGGTCGATGGGGACGAAAAGTTCTGGAGTGGCGACCGTGCAGCGGAAAACACTCTTTTGCGCCGGGCCCAGGCCATGGTCCGGAGCGAAGAGGAATGGCAGGCAGTCGCCTCCTTCTGCGAAGCAGTAGGTAATGCTAGCGAAGAAGGCGGCCACACGCCCCAGATGCCGGGAACCCGACCTCGAGTTCCATCCACTGTAGGCGTGGGCTTGCGGACGGCGAGCAATGGGTAGCTCGCCGTCTGGCCATCCGGTAGCCGTCGTCGACGGTGCGTAGTTGTTCCACGCACGCCTCAAGGAGATGCCAGCAAATCGTAGGGGCCCAGCAGGGTCAAAGCCTACTGGGGCCATGGGTTATGTGAAAGTAAACACCGGGGTCCTGAAACAAAGGCAAAGAAGGAACAGGAGTGGGCTTTAGTCAGTAAAAGTCCTCGCGCTCCACCCAAGGGTAGGGAGATGTCATTGGATGATTTCACACTTTAAAAAAAAACCTAAAACATTATTGTTAGTCGGTACCGATTCCAAACAATTTGGGTAATAAAAACATTTTTCTTGAGGCGTTTGCTATCTCGCTTGATCATTTCACTTTTCTCGAAATCAGGAGATGCCTATAAGGAACGTAAACTTCCCCAAAGAGTGTGACCGGAACAAGGCCTCGTGGTAGTAACACTATCTTTAATATTCAGTGAACCGTTATCTATCCAGAGAATTATTAAAGACTCAGGTTGAATAGTGTTGCATCAGATATTTTTTAAAGTCGGAAATCATCCGATGACTTCAACCGCTCTAGGGCGATTCGGGAGGGTTTTTTTTAGGTTGAAAATTAATCAATATCTTCTCGCGCTCTGGGTGATGCGAAAAGGCGTGTCAAACTTTTACCGACTAAATCACACTTGTGCCCTTTAGTTAGTCTTTGCGTTCTGTGACCAGGGGTTTTCTTTTCAGAAAAATCCTCGTGGCCCTGACGGGTATCAGCCCTGTCAGGCCCCTACGGTTTGTTGACATCTCTTTGAGAAGCGCGTGTAACTGTCGACGAGTTGGGCTCGGTCCGGTCGATTATCGGCCGGCCGGAAGGCGAATTACACATTGATCCCCATCATCACATCATCATCATCATCATCATCATTATCATTCATTGATCATTGATTGTCCGCAAGCCCGCGCTTACTGTAGCTGGTAGTCAGGGTTGGGATCGCAGCGGCTGGGGTGTGAGGATGTCCGTGAGGAGATAGATATGTAGAAGGAGGCAACTGCCTGCCATTCCTCCTCGCTCCAGACTATGGCGTGAACCAGGGCCCGGCGCGAGAGGTTGCCACCGCCAATGGATCGGGAAGGTTTGTCAGACTTTTCCGGACTTAAACCCACCTGTGTTTCTTAGTTACTCTTTGCATCTCAGTTCCATTCCTTAATTATCATTACCATAGAAAAACAGCTCTCAAAAAAGAATTAATGCAGGAACACATCACGTTGCATGGAATTTGAAATAACTGTGTCAATAAAAACACGCCCTAAGTTAAACAGCTAGAAGTGGTGAAAAATGGTTAGCTGTTCTGGGGTTGTATTTATAACCTTGAAAAGGATAAAATGAATTTAGGTAAAACTAAAAACTTAACCAACCTCAACCCGTTGGTTGGCACTATTTACCGCTAGTTTGAAACAATGCAGTATTCCAGCGGGATAACTCAAACTAAACTGGGCGAATACCTATTGGGTAGCGACCCAATAGGTTCGCGGTAGGTAGGAGTTTAGAGTTTCCAGTCTGTAAGAAAACTAATTTAAATTTAATAAAACTTGCTTTAATACGAACGTTTGTGTAGAACTTGTTATACAATTCAACATAAAGTTTTAAACTGAGGTATTAGAGTTGGAAAATTGTGTGAATCAATTTCTATTTTTTATTTTTTTTTAGGGTTCCGTACCGAAAGGGTAAAACGGAACCCTATTATTAAGATTCCGCTGTACGTCCGCCACCAGTACTGTATCTCATGAACCGAGATAGTTAGACAATTGAAATTTTTACAGATGATGTATTTCTGTTAAAAAAAAAAAACAGAATAAAACAAATATTTAAGGGGGCTCCTATACAACAAATGTGATTTTATTTGCCGTTTTTTGCAACGGACGGTAGGAAACCCTTTGTGTTCGAGTCCGACTCGCACTTGAGCGGTTTTTTTTATTGTCCACGTCCTCATCACTACAATGAAGGCCTGTATTGTAACTTGTAAGGCTATATGATTATTCGAAAGAGTCTCCGCAACCCTGGAACGCAAAGGGCATCTGAAGGAACATGGGTGAGTTTAGTCTGTAGCGACATCTATATCGCCACATAGGAACTAAAAAATTCGAAATCCTGCATCGCGCAATGAGAGTTCTCCGAGCGACCTGAACATATACAATAGTCCGAAATCATTTATCAGGTGTTTACTTACAGTAGGAAGCGCTACCAAAGTCGGCACTCTCGTCCCTGGTCGTCTCTCGCTAGACCTTCCCTGGGCAACTGGGGGTCCCACCTGGCGGGGAATGACACCTGGCGGGTGTCGCGAAGTAGTGACGCTGTACTATTAACAGCGTCGCGGCGCTCCTACTGCACCTTAACACGAAATCTTATGCCTATACTGGCATCCGTTAAAGCGGATGCCAACCGAGACTGCGAGCAGGGGGGCGAAGCCCCGATCTCGCCTGCCGCGTCCCTCTAGAGGGAAGTAGCAATTGCTCCACGTAGTATTTATCAGGCAGTTGCCCAAACCAGACAAAACACCCGTCTGGTCGGAGTAACTTCCTTTTCAACGGCGGTAGCTATGTTGGACTTTACGCCCTATTCCACATACCTTCCAAAAGTCAGTAAAAGTCTGACACACAAAAGTTATTTGATTATGTATTTCCCAGCATAAAAAAGAGCCTACATTGTAACCCCTGTAATCTATAATTTCCTCCAATCGAATCAATCGAATTGGCAGTTACAGCTTGTTATGTATTGAAATAACTTGAATGATTTTTTCGTTGTCATGGCGACTGGGTCAATCAGAATGCACGCTCTGTTTCCTCATATAACCTATTATTATTCTTATTGAGGTAGGAAATCATCAAATGACTTCTTTCTCTCTAGGGCGAGAGGTGTGTCAGACTTTTACGGACTAAAACTTACCTATGTGCCCTTTGCTCGTTCTAAAGTGACGGTAACTCTTTCAAATGTTACCTTAGCCCAATGTAAGCTACCGTAGTCCGTTCTTCGATTATTTTCATATGATCACAAAACAAGTTCCCTTTCGAGTAGTCAGCTCACTTCTGTAGGTACGCAATGTGTGTGCATACCTCGGTATCTTCTCGTCCAAGATACCACAGTGCGTGTTGCCATTGCTTGACGAAATATGGATCTGAAACGTGGTCGCTCACAATGGGCCTCATCAGAAGGATTAAAGTCACCCGAAGGGCAATGAAAAGGGCTATGCTCGGAGTTTCCTTGCGTGATCGCATCAGAGATGAAGATATCCGCAGGACCACATAGCCCGAAGAATCGCCAGACTTAAGTGATAGTGGGCAAATGGTCAATGGAGCTGAAAGGTTCTGGAATGGCGATCACGTACCGGAAGACGCAGCGTTGGAAGGCCTCCCACAAAGGGGACCGATGACCTGGCGAGGTTTATGGGAATCCGATGGCTGCGAGAGGCACAGAGCCGGTCGTTATGGTGAAACTTGGGGAAGGTCTATGTCCAACAGTGGACGTCTTTCGGTTGAAATGATAATGGTGAATGTGACCTACCACTTACCGATTCCTAAGTTGAGTCATTACAACAACGGGTTCTGAGGCGGTTTTTACCAATAGAAAGAGCAATAACCGAGGAAGGTTTATGTTTATGATATAGACCAAGTGCTTATAAAGACATTATAAAAAGTGCCCCTACAGTTTGAAAAATACCTAGTCTATGACAGTAATGTGATAACAACTATTGAAATAATTAAATCGTCCAAGCGTTAATTATTAATGATGTTTAACACCTATGGGGTAGAGTAATTAAAACCAATTGTCTTTCACTATAATTTGACATCTATCACTTTTGAATTTAATCTATAGCATACCTACAATTAAAAAAAACAATAAGTCCAAGAGCCAGCGAAGCGAGCTCGGAATTTGAAGGCACTCCGACACTGATAGCTTAGGTTAAAAGGGGATTACGGTGGCTAGAGTGAGCGAGCAAAGCGAGTGGACGAAGCGATAGAGAAAACCATGAAATGCTCCAATTTCTTTCTTTCTCAACAATATTAATTTATTTTTTCTTGTACAATCGCAGATCAGATGTCCGTCAGATGCGGCGTATCTCGACTACCCGGGATACTCATTGGAGCACCATTTCCTGCAGCGTGCCGGGGTCTGTGTGTACGTCCGCAATGACATCTGTTGTCAGCGTCTCCGTCACCTTGAGGACCCTAATTTCTCAACGTTGTGGTTGTTGGTGGACACCGGTGTGGACAAAATTGTCTATACTTGTGTCTACCGATCGCACAGCGGTGACCAGGGGACGACTCAACTGTTTAGCCACCTCAGTGAGGCCGCCGATAAGGCTCTGCATCGGCACCCTGATGCGCAGTTTGTCGCTCTGGGGGACTTTAACGCCGTTCACAAAGACTGGCTTTTCCCGTACCAGAGGACCGACCACGCTGGGAGAGAAGCGCGAAACTTTGCAGTATCGATGGGCCTCTCCCAGTTGGTAAAGCAAGCGACAAGGGTGCCTGATGTAGTTGGTCATACTGCCAATTGTCTGGACCTTTTACTGACCACCGATCCGGACAGATGTATCGTAACAGTTTCCTCACCACTAGGAACTTCAGATCACTGTCTGGTGAAGTCTGTATCGTCCTTCTCCCCACCTGACTGCGACTCACGCGGTGAACGGCGAATGTGGCGTTACAAGTCAGCAGATTGGGATGAGATGCGGCACTTCTTTGCATCTTATCCTTGGCAGCAGGTCTGCTTCTCTTCTAAAAATCCGTCGAGCTGTGCAGATGCTATATCCGATGTGATACGTCAAGCTATGGAGTATTTCATCCCCTATCGCGACGTACCCATCGGTGGCTCAGCTCACCCATGGTTCAACGCCGATTGCGTTCAAGCTGAACAACGTAAGCATTCGGCGTTTCTCGCCTGGGTTGACGCTCGTGACCACAAAGCTCCGGATCTGAGTTCAAAGAAGAGAGCCTTCAACCATGCTGCCAAGTCCTACAAAAAGGCACTAAGGAAGGCTCGCTTCGACCGCATTAACCATATTGGTACAAAGCTCTCTGCGCAGCCGTCCGGTAGCAGAGCATTCTGGTCCCTTGCCAAGTCGGTCGAAGCGAACTTCTATCGGCCCTCATTGCCTCCGCTGGTTAAACCTGATGGAACACTGGCTCATACAGCGAGAGAGAAAGCGGGTCTCTTTGCATCTCTCTTCGCCCATAATTCTCGTCTTGACACTGGTAGTGCTACTCCACCGACTGTACCTCACTGCGATACTTCGATGCCCGAGGTCCGCATAAGGAACAAAGAGGTTCTGAGAGCACTGTGTCGTCTTGACGTGAATAAAGCTAGTGGACCAGATGGTATACCAGCGATTGTTCTCAAGGCTTGTGCACCCGAGTTGTCTCCTGTATTGACGCGTTTGTATCGCCTCTCATTTGGGACTGGTATAGTGCCCAAGTCCTGGAAGCTTGCCAACGTGCAACCCGTGCCCAAAAAGGGCAGTCGTACCGATCCTACCAACTATCGGCCGATTTCAATAACCTCCATACTCTGCAAGATTATGGAGCGTGTATTGAACTCGCGCCTCTTGGCATACCTGGAAGGTAACGATCTCCTCAGTGATCGACAGTACGGGTTTCGCCACAATCGATCTACTGGGGACCTACTAGTTTATGCCACCCACTTGTGGGGCGAGACCCTCGAGAAGAATGGGGAAGCGATTGCTGTTTCCTTAGACGTCTCGAAGGCCTTCGACAGGGTATGGCACGCTAGTCTATTGAGTAAGCTTTCAGCGTACGGCGTTTCCCCTGGTCTGATTAACTGGGTAAAAGACTTCCTGAGTGAACGTTCTCTCCGAGTTGTTATCGATGGATGCTCATCAGAGCCCATGACGACTATTGCCGGAGTTCCTCAGGGGTCTGTTCTCTCTGCAACTCTCTTCCTGCTGCATATCAACGATCTGCTGATGCCCGGTATCTATGGGTATGCAGATGATAGCACAGTTGTAGAGAGATACCTGCCAGGTGCTCGAGCTAGTAAGGAGCTAATCCGGTCCGAAAGAGAGGCTATGGTAGAGCGTGCGAATGTCTCACTTCAGGCAGTCTCCAAGTGGGGTGATGCCAATCTGGTGGGATTCAACGCCGCCAAAACACAAACGTGTCTATTCACCGCTAAAAGGAGCCCGTTCACCTTGGCTCCTGTTTTTCAGAATGTATCCCTGGAGTACACCGACCGCCTTCAGCTCTTGGGAGTTGAAATTTCTTCAGACCTTAACTTTGGACGGTTCATTGAGTCCAAAGCCAAGGTAGCTGCTAGGAAACTCGGCGTACTTGCAAAGGTCCGGCGGTACTTCACACCAGGGCAGCTTTTAATGTTATACAAAGCACAGGTCCGTTCGTGTGTAGAGTACTGCAGCCACATATGGGCTGGTGCTGCAAAATGCCACCTGGCAGCATTGGACTCGGTGGAAAGGCGTGCAAAGAGGCTAATTGGTGATCCAGATCTGGTTAATTCCAATCTACAAAGTCTTGAGCACAGGCGTAGGGTAGCCAGCCTTTCGGTATTTTACAGAATTCATTTTGGAGAGTGTGCGCAGGAATTGCATGACTTGATTCCGCCATCTCATTTCTACCATCGGACAAGCCGACGAACGGCGAGTATCCACCCTTACGTTGTTGAAACCTCTACGGTCCGGACCAAGCGTTTTGCCTCGTCGTTTATACCGCGTACATCGAGGGACTGGAATAATTTGCCTGCTGCGATTTTCCCGTCCGATTATAATTTGGGTCTCTTCAAGGCTAGAGTGAATAGGCTCTCAATAAATTAGTGCGCCTCACCATCAACGATTGCATTACCACTTACCATCAGGTGGAATCGCAGTCAAGCACTAGTTTATATCGATTAAAAAAAAAAAAAAAAAACAATATAATTTGCACCTGTGCGAAGCTGAGACCGGTCACTAGTAAAAATATTATAAAATTAAATCGATACTAGAAAGTCAGCTGGATCTGTCTGCCATTAACATAACTACTTTCCGATCCTCGGAGTATCGACGCCAACTACAAATAACTGTTTTAATAAATAAGTTTCTCGTTGAACTCTAGTGGTAGGGATTAATATTAATGTCAAGACTTTATTAGTAATTCAGGTACAGATGGCTACAACGACTACACAGAGATAGTATATATCGTTCTATAATATACGTATGTATCTACAAACAGCCTGAAAAGCTATAAATTAATTTGTTTACGAGTAAACCGGGTGACGATTTTTTTCCCTTTGGCAACTACAGTGTTGACATGATAATTTGAGGACTACGTACCCTACGTAGTCCTCAAATTATCATGTTATCATGGTAAAAGTGAAAGATTGTGTGTGTGTGTGTCTGTTACTTCGTTGTGTTTGAATGGCTGAACAGATGTGGATTAATTTGCATACGGATAGAAAATGGCCTGGAATAGTAAATAAGACACTTTTTGTCTCGGAAAAATGCTCCCTCGGGATAATATTTTATTTGTCACGCGGGCAAAACCACTGGCAGCAGCTAATTCAATATATTGATTACAGTTATTGATAACTATAAACTTTCTTTCGACTGACCTGTTGATCTAGTGGTTAGTGGCCCTGACTGCTATACCGGAGGTCGTGGGTTCGATTCCCACCCAGGACAAATGTTTGTGTGATGAGCACAATCATTTGTTCTGTGTCTGGGTGTAATAAATTTATCTATATATGTATGTATTTAGAAATATATTAGTATGTTTATCAGTTGTCTAGTACCCATAACACAAGCTCTGCTTAGCTTGGGACTAGACGGCGTTGTGTGATAGTTGTGGAATATTATATTAGTATATATATTATATATTTCTACACCTCTTCTGAATGGATCGTATATGAAGACATCGCATCCGTCCATTAGTGTACACTGACCTAAATTGGAAACCATTCAGAAATGCTTTACCTGTACTATGAGGTCTCTACAAGTGATCTATTCAGATGGTATGTAGGAGTTCCGACAGAGACAACGAGATTGGAGAGTGTAGGGGATTCCAAATAAAACCCGCCAATCTTGATCAGTTTTGATTTATTCTTGATTCACAAAAAAGAGCGCACGGGACAATTGCAATAACACTCTTCACCAACAGAAAGTAAACGTAGAGTACATACTGAATGAGTAAATACAACCATGTACAAACATAATTAATCTCATAATGTTCCCACTGCTGGGATTCAGGCCTCCTCTCCAGGAGATGGATGGTGATTGGTGGACGTCACCTGTATTAGAACTTTTGGCTTTTCCTTCACCGTTTTGAGAGGTTTATTCCAGAAATCTCCACCAGTGGGGATTGTTATTTTTTATTTCCAGAAACCCCCATTAGTAAAAAAATATCAGCCTAGTGGGGATTTTTGGAAAAATAAGTAATAATCCCCACCAGATGTTGTTTTTAAATGATTAAACAAAAAGTGCGTTAATCAACTTAATTACAAACTTAAAACAATTTATAATGAAATTCAAGTAATAATCCATATAATTAGTATAAGAGGAGAAACTGACTGACTGATATAACACACAGCTGGAACTACAGGGACTACAAGGCTGAAATTTTGCACAAAGTTTCCTTTTATGATGTAGGCAATCACTAGGAGAGGGTTTTGCAAAAACGCCCTTAGAGGATGAAACCGGGGTCCAAAGTTAGTATGGAGAAAACTACATTCACGCGGGCGAAGCTGCCGGCAGAAACTTGTATTGACTTATATAATAACTTGCCTAATTAAACGTATTCATTTAATAAAAAAAACTTTTTATAAAAAAAAATACAAATGACTTCAATGTAAAAGGAAAACACTAAAAAGTGCCAAATAACTTAACTTTCGGAAGTCGGTATTTCTGTGATAGTTTTGTCTCTTCGTTATTTAACACCGACTTCAGAAATTAAAGTTTTATTGCACTTTTTAGTGTTTGGTACCACCACTAAAAATTACCCTTCAGTCAAACTTAAACATCTTATAGCCAGAGCGCATCACATGACAATTCTAATAATCCCAAACCCGATTAGATTACATTAATTTATTACAGAGTACCGGTGCCTACCTTCCAGCTTCATCATCAGATCAGTTCGATATAATATCCCCTCCCCCTCTTCTTTCAGTCAGTCATCGACTACACGTATAAACAAAGAAATTTTACTTGTTACGACAGTTCTGCTGTGATCCTATGAGGAGTTCTGTTCCATATCTTCGAAGTTCATGATCAGATCATAACAATATTTCTATGGGACCAACTTGAAGCATCCACACAACAACCAAAAATTTCAAAATCGGTCCACAATTGACCGAGAAATAGGTGAACATACATAAATAAAATACATTCAGCTGAACATAGATCGTCCTTCTTATTGAAGTCGTTTAAAAACAACAACATCTGGTGGGGATTATTACCCACTAAGCTGATATTGTTTAACTAGTAAGGATTTCTAAAAAAAATAACAATCCCCACTGGTAGGGATTTGTCGGTGGGGATTTCTGGAATAAACCTTTTGAGAGCAGCGGTGATGAAATAAATCATACTAAGTAATGCAACTGGCTGGGTTTGAACCTCCGACCGTAAGTCGGGGCAGTTACCATTTTGCTACCATTGCTCGCATTACCCATTTATCATATATATATGTATATCCCAATGTATGTTTGACAACAATTTCTGTTTGCGCATCTACTGCAATTTATTTTCCAAAAATCTGTCTACGGCATATTCAACCTCTACCACAAATACACCAAAATATATTTTAAAAGCTGACAAATCACATATAGCCCACTTGTAGACTAAAGGGGACAACTGACGAAGGTCAGGAGATGGGGGAGGGGGATACTAATGGGCTTTCCATTCAGCTGGACACGACACGGGTGGGTGCACTCGACCTAGCCGATTGATATCTAGACCTATTAGGTTTTTATAAAACGTTATGGACACGTTATTGAATACGTGGTTGGAGATTCAAGTGTTTTATGTTGGCGCAAATGTTTGAGCCATTATTTGGAGTTGGCCGTTCAAGTTGAAGTTACCCAACTTCAATTTGTCATTAATGGCGGCACTGTGGTTGGCGTTGTGGTTGAGCGATCGACTGCTGCGCTGCGGAGTGCGGGTTCGATTCCCACACGGAACAAATATTTGTATGGCTTTTTTTTAAGTGGAAAATCATCCAATGACTTCTCCCGCTCTTAAGCGTAGTGGGAGGGCGTGTCAGACTTTTACTGATTAAAACCCACTTCTATGTTCCTTCTTCGCCTTGTGTTCCAGGACCCCAGATTTTCCTTTCAGAAGCGAACCCATGGCCCCAGTAGGCTTCGACTCTACTGGGCCCGTATGGTTTTGCTGACATCTCCTTGAGACGCGCGTGGAACACTACGCGCCGTCGACGACTTGGCCTCGGTCCGAACGGTTACTGGACGGCCGGACGGCGAACTAACCATTGCTCGCCGTCCGCAAGCCTGCGCCTACGGTTGCTGGAAATCGGGGTGGAGATCCTGGCAGCTAGGGTGTGAAGAGTGGGAAGTAGCCTATGAATTTTGATTGCCCTGAGAGTGTCAAAATATACGTTTTTTACGACATAAACGGCCGTATCTTTTTTTTTCGTTAACCTAAAGGTTTGATTTTTTCACGATACCTCCACGCGTTCCCGAGATAAAGGGTCTTGATAGACAGACAATAAAGTGATCCTATAAGGGTTCCGTTTTTTCCTTTTGAGGTACGGAACCCTAAAAAATGGCATTTGTATAAGAGACATCATTTTACCACTGACACGTGTGAACTATTAATAGACCATCAAATGCTGAAGAATATTTAGCGATACACGAGAGAAACCAATATCAATATTAACTCACTGAAATCTGTACCTACATAAGTTTTTGCGTATTAAATAAACTTCGCGGAGAATCGCGTCTTGGTGTAAGCTGATCTTTATTCGTGTTGTTAGCTGTAAACAATTAGATGCTATAACAGGACATCTACAATATTTATTTGAATAATGACCGTCGTGTGTTGTGATGGCCTATTGAATGGGTTCGAAGCCGGGTCAGCACCAATGTGAATTTAATACAATAATAATAATATAATAATAATAATTTTTATTTGTTCCAAAAACTTACAGATACAAACGGTTATGGTTTAAAACAATAAATATAGAAAACAAGATTAATAAGATACAAAGAACGTTAAAGTTAAGATTAACGTAATACGGCTGATAGAGTAGTACTAGACGTGTCCAGCGAACAAGATCTGTACAAAATTGTTGATCCCTGCCTCTTAAACTAGGGTCATCCTGTATCTTAAGAGATAGTGGTCAGCTATTAAATTTCTTTAAATACAACCAAGAACAAAACTTGTGGAGTGTGTCGGTCTACCATAGATTTGAGGGCATTGGTGAAGGGTTAATTGTATGCAATTTTATTGAATGACTGACTAATATTATAATTAAACACAATTAAATTTAACTTTGGTAATTTCAATTTTGTGACATAATTTTATTTTAATTGGAATATAATGTTACTGAGAGCAGTGGTGGCCGAGTGGTAACGGCTCCGACTTACGAGTTGTAGGTCGCGGGTTCAAACACTTCAAACCCAGCCAGGCGCATTACTTTGTGTAATTTATTTCATCACCACTGCTCTCAAAACGGTGAAGGAAAACATCGTGAGGAAACCGGCATGTCCTAGAACCAAAAATTCGAAGACATTGTGACATCCACCAACCCGCACTGGGCCCGCGTGGTGGATTACGGCCCATTCCCTCTCCTAGAGAGGAGGCCTGAGTCCCAGCAGTGGGAACATTATAAGGCCGACTATGCTATGCTATGCTATTGTAATGATTTTTAAAGAAAATATTCATAAATCGTTCAACTTCCATCTATAAGCGATAGATGGCGCTAGTAGTTACATGAACATAAGGCACTTGTTGTAGACATTAAGTAATGATTTATGGTATTAGAGTTTATGTATTAGTTTTGTATAAATATATTATAATTGTTAAAATGAAATAATTACTTGCAGTTAATTATTGATAAACCCTAATGTATATTAGTTAGTCAATTGATATTACGTACTGTTAACTTTGCTCTGATTGGTCGGACCGAGTGTTTGTGAAAGTTTGTGGTGGGGAAACATTGAGTTTGTAACTGTCATTCTGGACAGTCAGTCTGCTTTGAGTTGTTGAACAGTGAACATGTCCTACCAATCCGTGTATTCGTAAATGATTGTTTATATAATGTTAATTATGAAATTGTGTTGATCAATGTGAATAAAATATTTATATAACTGAAGCTTGAAGTTTATGATTCATCACATTTCAGAAGTGGTACATGCCTACAAAAAGCCTACAAATATGTGCAGTGATAACAGGAATATTAGGTTATGTGTGCCTAAATTAAAGCTAAATGAGATCGAGATATTTTTTCCAAGAGTGCTAATGTTATTTTAGACAAGTGTTATACTCACTCAATTTTCATACTGATGGTGGCGCGTGGGTTGAATCATTCGGTTCCCTTCAAATGTGTGAACTGAGTGGTACTTATATGTTCGTAAACGAACGCTGACAGTTTAAACTGGACATCGCTGACACTTTCACTACTAGTGGTTCATTTTAGTTCCTATATTTTAAATTGGGTTGTTTTTTCTTTATTTGTTTTAATTGATCATGCATAATGCTAAATTACGACAAAAGACAATTGCTATGTATAATTAACCTATTTTCCATAGCGGTAATTGCCATTATGTTGCCTTGGATTACTTTGTGTGCTATGATAATTTTCTTTTCCTTTTGACATATAATTGTAAATTTTAATGTTGTACCGCTAATGGGTATGTTACAATAATAATTTTATGAACTGAATTTCCACCACAAAAACAATAAATGAATTTGAATTTAGAAGCGAAAAAAAAAAAATACCAAACCGTGTTTGTGGATTTAGGGTGTAAATGGATTTCCTTGCACATAGAGATCTACACTTAGGAATATGCAATTACCGTCAATTTGCTGACTGACTGACTGCCTTGGCAATACAAGAGTGTCTGGAGTGTGTAAATGTTTTATTTGAAATAAATGCTTTGATTTGATTTCAGTGCTTTGATGAGGCCGAGTATGCCTTTTTTTAATTCATATAAACCAGTGCTTGACTGCGATCCCACCTGATGGTGAGCAGCGATGCAATCGTTGATGGTGAGGCGCACTAGTTTATTAAGAGCCTATTCACTCTAGCCTTGAAGACACCTAAATTATAGTTGGACGGGAAGACCGCAGCAGGCAAATTGTTTTCCAGTCCTTCGATGTACGCGGTATAAACGACGAAGCGAAACGCTTAGTCCGGACCGTTGAAGTTTCAACAACGTAAGGATGGATACTCGCCGTACGTCGGGTTGTCCGATGGTAGAAAGGAGATGGCGGAATCAAGTCAAGTCAAGTCATGCAATCAATCAATGCAACCTGTAAAATACCGATAGGCTGGCTACCCTGCGCCTGTGCTCGAGGCTTTGTAGATTGGACTTAACCAAATCTGGATCCCCAATTAGCCTCTTCGCACGCCTTTCCACTGAGTCCAAAGCTGCTAGATGGCATTTTGCAGCACCAGCCCATGTGTGACTGCCTTTGATGAGTCCGAGCGTGCCTTTGGTGAGGCCGAGCGTGCCTTTGGTGAGGCCGAGCGTGCCTTGATGAGGCCGAGCGTGCCTTGACGAGGCCAAAACAAGCCTTTGAAGAAGACACGCGAGCCTTAATGAGGCCAAGTGTGCCGTTAGATAAGTCCATGTGTGCCATTTGAGGCCATGTGTGCCATTTGAGGCCATGTGTGCCATTTGAGGCCATGTGTGCCATTTGAGGCCAAGTGTGTCATTTGAGGCCAAGTGTGCCATTTGAGGCCAAGTGTGCCATTTGAGGCCAAGTGTGCCATTTGAGGCCAAGTGTGCCATTTGACGCCAAGTGTGCCATTTGACGCCAAGTGTGCCATTTGAGGCCAAGTGTGCCATTTGAGACCAAGTGTGCCATTTGAGGCCAAGTGTGCCATTTGAGGCCAAGTGTGCCATTTGAGGCCAAGTTTGCCATTTGAGGCCAAGTGTGCCATTTGAGGCCAAGTGTGCCATTTGAGGCCAAGTGCGCCATTTGAGGCCAAGTGTCCCATTAGAGTTGGCCACATGTAACATTGGACTAGGCCAAGTGAGCCAATAAAGATTCGGGTTAAGTGTGCCCAATGCAGACGAAATTATCATGAAGAGCGTAAGTAACGTATGAATTACCTACTTAAGTGATTTCAGTGTGACTATGTTGGCTTAATAATGATGTTAATGAATTGAATAATTTATTAAGTTTATTTCCATATTCATTTTTTTATTATTGCTTCATATCATTTTGACCTGTTTATTGGATAAGTTTCTTTTAATTGAACATTCTGTTATAGCTTATGAAGATATTATAAGTATAGATAAAATGAATTGAAAGAAGATTTTTATATTGAGATTTTATTTTTGAAAAAAAAGCGAGTTCTAAATGAATGGTACAAGTTATAATTCATGTAAATGTTTTAACCACTGATTTCTTTTATTTTTGAGGCCTTGGAGTCCGATTGCGTCAGGACTACAGAAGAAAAACCATCAGTCTTATTGAGCAAACGGATAGTTCATGTTTCGAACAAAACAGACTCGAAGAGGAATGATGCAAAGAGACGATCTGGAAGGAAGTGCAGAAGTTATAATTCAACCTCTTCGTCGACTACACCACCACGACGCAAGAAGCAATGAGGTACCTCATGTTGGTTAAATGATTTTCCAAAGAGAAAAACGTTACAAGTATCGAAGTTTGAACATAAAACATTAGAATAATGTGATACGGGAGTTCGATCACTCCAGTAAATTTTGAGAGTATTTAAGTTGGATTAGAAAGAGTATTTGTAATTGATTTGTATGCAAATAGGATCAGAAACTGACTATACATTTTGTCTCAAAAACTTGCTAGGCTTACCAAAAGAAAATAGAAATGTTACGAAACCCTACCAAAGTGTAGTATTTAGTGACGAAGTGGTAAACTAAACTAACAATAGTTTTTCTAATGAGCAGAATTATGGTCAGTTTCAAACAGAAATGTTAGCTGGTACGACTTAAGGTGAAACTTATGTGAATATTTTTATGACAAATCAGTGCTTATATACGGATATTGATGACAACCAAACGCTTTACAAACAAGTAGAAAAATAAAATGATCAATTTTATTGGGTATTATATAGATTTTAACAGCGATGTAGTCTTTTGCGTGAATCCGATATAGAAGTATTAGTTGTCAGTCAAAAGTTTATGCAGACTCGTCTAAAGATTGGGAAGATTTTGAGTTACCATCCATTGCAATTTGTAAAGGTACGTTATCCTTTCACAAGAACCTTGTACTGTTCAACAGTAAAATTGATTTAATTTTCTAAAACTTACCTTGCGCAACCAAATTCAGCTATAGATTCACATCATTCTGGAAATATTTGTATAGACGGATCTTATATCAGAGTATTTATCGTGTGTTTCTTTATCGTGTCAAATCTTTCTGACTATATCATCAACAAATCTATGCACAGACATCACCGCAAAAGATATACATAAATTAAATGATATTTATTTTGATATGATATATAAATAATAATATTACATGACCATCGTCAAGACTGAAATCGGAGTCGGTCCCCAAGTTAATGATGACAACAAAAGATTTAATTTGAGCTAGATATTGTATTGTTATAATTCGGTTAAGAGGAAAATAGATTTAAAATGCATACACTAGAGTGGCGGGTCAATTTAAATGTTCCAAATTAAAATAAAGTTTGATAAACAGTGCGATTCAAACATCATTATTATAACCTTAACTTGATACGAATTTGCACACAGATGCTGGGGCCTTAGATTTAGGGGAAATATTAGTACAATTAAGCTCATGGGCTCTCCAGCTGAAGAGTCACTTTTATTCAAAACGCTTAAGTTTTGTTTTATATTATGGTTTCAAATAGTGAATGTAATGAACCCTGACTAAATAAGACGCCACACAACGTATAGCAATATGGTGGCTATACATTCATGAGTTTAGTTAACCATTGAGAGTGTAAGATCTGGGACGCGTATGTCGATACCTTAAGCCGTAATACCATGCTGTCTACAGACACTAAGACGAATCCTCTATTTCTGTTTATAGTATTGAGACTGAGAATTGATTATCAACATTATAAAGATTAGACCTAGATTCAAAGTTCTTAAGGCTGAACCAGATGAAAAACCTAATGACAAAATATGTATAATTATGTTGTCGTGAATTCAGTGTGCGTAAATAACGAAGACTATACTCTCGGACAAAAAGCTGGTCAATTACCTTATACTTACAGAAAGTTGACCAATTGTTTCGACTGATAGTGTGGGTTATAAAATATATTTACATTGGTTTACTATCTCGAATAATAGTGCAATCGTGGCTTTCTTTTAGATACTTTATCTACTCTAAAGAGCTTTTACGATAGTCATGGTATTGACCTTGTTCTTAATGCTGTAAAAATGACTACCACTATTTTAAATGCCCTAGCAAAATAAAATTACTTCAACGTTTATAACGAACACCAATGAAACATATGCCTATCTTGGAAAATTCAATGGAGTCTTGTTAATTCTGGTAATTCATTCACTAGAAAGACTGCCACAAAGCTACTAGGATACTTTAAACGATAGACTACGACGACATTACGAAGTACGAAACACGTTACAAAGCTTAAGAGATGAGGTGAGCTCCAATATCCAAGTTAGACAAGCAAAAGAATACTTACGTTACCAGTAAAATCCCTGCTACTACCTACAGCATAAGTGATCTGATTAAGATTAGTAGATCTGATTGCAAATAAGAAGGTAAAATTACATTAACCTCATTTTAAAATCTTTAGATCCATTCAAAAACAAAAGTTTTAAGGATAAAATTACTGGAATATATTATATATGGTAAGTTTTATGATCCCAGACATGTAGAAAAGCTTTTGACAAAAAACCTTACAACACTATTCTTCTAGTGATGAATGTTCTAAACATATGACGTGACGACAAACTAATGATCCGGAAGCAAACCTAAAATCAATACTTAGCCGAATGTAATGAATTTGAATGTAAAACTCATTTTCTTGTCGAACTGAATGAAGTATCATAATTTATATGAATGTAGTCTATCATTGAAATTGTAATCGTGCGTCAGGAGATCGCACGATGTCGGATGGCCGAATGTAATGATTTTTAAAGAAAATATTCATAAATCGTTCAACTTCCATCTATAAGCGATAGATGGCGCTAGTAGTTACATGAACATAAGGCACTTGTTGTAGACATTAAGTAATGATTTATGGTATTAGAGTTTATGTATTACTTTTGTATAAATATATTATAATTGTTAAAATGAAATAATTACTTGCAGTTAATTATTGATAAACCCTAATGTATATTAGTTAGTCAATTGATATTACGTACTGTTAACTTTGCTCTGATTGGTCGGACCGAGTGTTTGTGAAAGTTTGTGGTGGGGAAACATTGAGTTTGTAACTGTCATTCTGGACAGTCAGTCTGCTTTGAGTTGTTGAACAGTGAACATGTCCTACCAATCCGTGTATTCGTAAATGATTGTTTATATAATGTTAATTATGAAATTGTGTTGATCAATGTGAATAAAATATTTATATAACTGAAGCTTGAAGTTTATGATTCATCACACTATAATGTTACTTTAATCCATTACATAATTTTCTAAATTTATCTAGGACATTACTGACACCCCGAGCCTCTTAAAGCACGTATATCTGTTTGTCCATGTTGTCATTCGTACATCTTTGACAGTCGTTACGGGTAGTCAGACGCCAGAAAGTCAGGAACTGGTCAGGGGGGCTATTGGCTAACTTTTTCAATAACAGTTGACAACTAGCATTCGTTGCACACTAAACTTAGTTGTCAACTGACAATTTCATAAAATTGGTATTACGTATCACACAAGTGACTAACAAACTACGGTGGAAATGTGGTGAATTATAAAAATTTACGGTGCCTATTGTGACTACTCTAAAATTTTATCGACTATTATACAGCTTCAAAAGCTTACACAATCGCAATTTTAAAAGTATCGATACAACAACATCTGTCAAAACGTGTTACGGTGGCTATCAAAGGCACCAGTGGCTAATGACGTCACTGCAGTTGGTCACTGAAGATAGGCAATACGAAACTAGCTGTTTGACAGTACAATGATGCACATTGTTAACAAGTGATACTGTCAACAGAGTTACGCAATAGCCCCGCTGGTAGGCAATCGCTCCATGTAAAACACAGGTATTCAGCCGCATTCAGTTAGACTGGAAACCGACCCCAATTTGCTTTTGGGGAAAAAGGTTAGGGAGAAGAATGACCCAGGACGCAAAGATGACTTAGTTTATTGTCAAACGTTTAGGGGGTGAAGATAACCTCAAATATGAATAGTTTTCTTCACGGGGCAAACATTGAAATGATTTAAAGAGGTGACAAAGTGTAGAGACTTATTATAAGCTTTCTTTAAAATATGATAAACGTTGCCCGGTAGGAATTACCTACTTCTGTATAATGCATCGTCCACAAATATTTAAGCTAACATACACATGATGATTTTTTTTTAAATATATTTTACGACTTGCAATAAGCTACTTTGTAAAGTGTTACATTTTTGTAAATTTTAGTTTTATTGTGAATATGGGAACTATGTGGATTACTTTTCCTTATCTGTAATTTTAACATGATGTCTGGCAGTTTTGAGTATTTGATGCGGCCTACCCAAATGTCCTTTCTTTGGTATTGTTCGTCAAGTCGTTGAGCTCCTTAGTAGTCCCAAGTTTGAGCTACACGATTACTGATCAAATGCTTGCACTGACTGGACAGGTCCACTCAAATCTGTGTGGTTCTTTCTTCAAAAGACCATCTGAGACACTTATCCGCATAGTTCTCATATGATTTGACCATTACATATTTGCTGTATGGACTTTAAAAGAGAATTTGACCCCTGAGTTTGTTTCGGTGTTTCTTCTCAGGGTAGTCAGATAGGAAACACCGGCCTCATCTAGTTTAAACTGACGAAAAAAAAATGACGTGTAAAAGTGTTTTTTTTTTTTTTAATTTATTTGCAAAATAAATATCATTTATAATTTACACAAGACACCCAGACCCGGAACAAATATCTGCAGCCCATACAAATAATTATTTAGTTGCGGCAATCGAACCAGTGACACACAACGCAACACAAAATCGCACAACCACTGCGCCAACTGTCTTTTAAATATGGCATTGGGCACAAAGTCTTGTATCACACGAGGATCGATCGCCTCATCTACTGCATTATTTAGTAGGCTTTAAATGCTGGCAGCTGTTACGCAGTTATATAGATAACTTTATTTTCCATGTGCCTGCGTAAAAAACTATTTGATAATGTTATTTTGAACTCTAGCAGAGTAGAAAAAAGAGTAGTTTTTTGTTGAAACTTGTTAAAATTGAGACATTCTTAGTACCCATTAGTTTCATCAACTTTCACGGCAATCAACTTTAAAGTAATGAATTATTTTAGTGAAATTTTCGAACAAGCACTACTATTATCATTATTTCATCTGAAAGACGTCCACTACTGGACATAGGCCTCCCCCAAGTGTCCCCAACGACCGGTCCCGTGCGTTTTGCATCCATCAAAATAGTACTATGATACCAAATATCTGTGTGTCCCACTATTTATTAGCAGTTTACAGGAAATGTACCGTCAGTTTGTTTACAAAAACGTGCCTATTTTAGTGAAAGTGAAAATATGCCATCGACGGCTGAAAGGTCAAGGGTGCCCTTTACACAGTCGTTACACATTTTAATTAGCGATTTGGATGTTCCCCGCGGGTTCATACCGCTATGTGAATTGACTAGCTGCTCATTTGTTCAGAAAACCTAATAACATTGGGAACTACAATTTATTTTAATTACTTTAGTTCACTAATATAGAGGCTTTTTCATCAGGCCCTTTTTACATGGTTTAGAATTCATGGCGTATTGTAAATACCTATATATTTTTTTATAGATATAGCCCAAACAATCGCCAAACTTAAGTGGTAATGGGCAGGGCACATTACTCGCAGAACAGATGGTCAATGGGGACGAAAGGTTCTGGAATTGCGACCAAGTACCGGAAGACGCGTTGGAAGGCCTCCCACAAGGTGGACAGATGACCTGGTGAGGGTCGCAGGAATCCGATGGATGCAAGACGCACAGGACCGGTCATTATGGCGACACTTGGGGGAGGCCTATGTCCAACAGTGGACGTCTTTCGGCTGAAATGATGATGATGATGATGACATATTTTTTTTATTTTCTTCGTCCCATTTTGGGCAGGCCATACCGCCTCGTCATCAGTTCTAAATATCTTTTTCGATTTACATTAGAATGCGGGTGCAACACATTCTGTTTTTGCAGTATTTGGCAGCAATTACAGTCAACCTTCTCGGCAAGCTTCACTGAGGTAGTCAATACTACAGTAAAATTCTCAGCTCCATTTTGGCAAGATCACAGCTGTTTCAATGATGTTACATATTGTCCACTTCTGTAGACACTTGAGATACAAAACTACATCAATTTTAAATCACAACATCCACTGAACTTCTCTCTAAAAATCCCGCCAAAAAAAAAGAAATATATATTAACACTTGTTTAAAACTGCCAGGCAAAGGCCTTTCTTTCTCTTTTCTACATACGTCTGTCTATGGCCATTGTGTGCCAGTCCCTTCAGTAAGGGTCAAGTTCATCTATACACCTTTCTCTTGGTCTGCCGTGATGTCATTAAGCTTTTAATGAATAAAACAATAAAATAAACAATATTTGTTATCAATTTTTAGATACAGGCCTTTTATAAATTAACACAATCGCGCTCACTCTGAAAAAGAATACTTACTAACTCACCAATTTATTATCCATGTTGCATCCATCATTACAGAACACTTCAGATCCCACTCATCACACAGATTGTTTCCCCCACTTATCACTAATCCACTTCAAATTAATTAAAACCCCCCACTTTATTCAATTTAAATCATCCCGAAGACCGAACTTTATCGAACTTAAAGTTCTACTTTTGAATTGGGCTCTCTAATTGGTTGGTCAGCTCGTTCGAAACACACTGATTGGATTATGTTTGTTAATAAATAAAGTACGAATAAAATAGATTACTTATTATTTGTAAAGTTTACAAAGAGAAACTTTTAATTTGTAAAATTTACGATACAATCCAGTTGTTTTACAACTTTTACAAATGCGATTGATAACAATGACAGTCAATGAATGTCTTGTAAGTTATATCAACTTTGTTAAAGTTCTATTGCACACACTCAGAAAGAAACAAAACTCTTTCGTAAGTAAAAATTAGAACCATTTAAAACAAAAGCCGAACACAAAACGACAAAAAAAAAACAAAATTTCAAAAAACGTTCGAATCGAACTCGTTGGAACGGCTCGTATTTAGTGACAATAGTTCAGAGGGGAGGTGCGGCCCGTCCGCGGCGGTCGCCCCGAGTGGCTGACCGGTGGTCACTTTTCACCCTTGCGTTTTGGGGTACGCTTGTGTTGTAAGCGGCAGCGGGTATTCAGTATGTTATTCTGAGAAAATTAGTAACTTGAAAATAGCATTTATCTATTTGAGAAGCTGACCTAAACACCTATAAAAAGGACTCATACTAATATTGTAAAAGCGTAAGTTTGTATTTGTGTGTGTATGTATACTACTCCTTCATGTTTAAACAGCCGAACGGATTTGGATGAACTATGTCCTGCAATCGTATATATGATTTTTTCCCGGGAGTATGTTTCCGTGGGATAATTTTTTACTTTGGCGTGGATGAAACCGCTAGCACACACTAGTTGATAATACCAACCCACACTGGAACCACGTGGAGGTTTACGACCCATTACCTCTCCTAGAGAGGAGGCCTGAGTCCCAGCAGTGGGAACATTATAACGCTGATAATGCTTCTGCTATGATTAAAATAAATCATTTGTTTTTATTGACGCAGAAAACTGAGTGACCAACTCCATTCACTGAAGTGTTTCAAAGGCTAGCTATGTACCTAACCAAATATATTGTGAAAGCAATCTAAGTTTTTGTTGCTAGGGACATGAAAAAACAGGCTTTAACTGACTACCACACTTAGAGTGGGAGAAGTTATTAGATGATTTCCTTTATCAAAAAAACCGGGCAAGTGCGAGTGGACTCGCGTACTGAGGGTTCCGTACAAAACTTTCCTACGAAACAGTTCAATTTCCGAATCGAGTCTCAAAGATTTTTACGAATCGTATAAAGTTTTTTTTTGTTACGTAAGTAACTACAAATTTACAGTTTTTAGATTTTTTCCTTTACTTTTTCCTATACGATCGCATAGCATTATAAGATCTTGCTTCATGCTAAATTTCAGGATTCTAGGACAATGGGAGATACCGCAGACCTGAGTATATGGTTTTAATTTCAACTCGATACCTCCATGCGTTCCCGAGATAAAGGGTCTTGACAGGCAGACAGGCGGACGAACAACAAAGTGATCCTATAAGGGTTCCGTTTTTTCTAAAAAACCTAAGTTTTGTCTTAATCATTAAAAAATATAAGTTTATACTATCTCCATCTCTATCCATCACAGTACTTTTCTAATTTCTCTTTCTTTCTATTCCATTTTCTTAGACATCTAGTCCGATACCCGCTCCCTCTCATCGCTTGCACCCCCGTGCGTCACCACCAGGCACACTCAATGACGTGAATCTATTTGTCCAGAACAATATCGCTGATTGGTGGGACAACGTGTCATCGTGACGTCATCAGCCAGTACTTACGAGTGCCGCGCTTGTCTCCAAGATGATTGCTCCACTGATTTGATGGGGATTCGTTACAAGGCTTGATTGTTTAGTTAGGGGCTCGTAAAGTGTGAGTGTTTGTGTATTATTTGGGGGTCAGGGTTACTTGATAATGGTTGGGGTTACAGGTTGTGGTTTGGCACATGCTTGTGTTTTTAACCGATCTTGGAAAAGATAGAGGTTATGAGTTTGACGCGTGTTTTATTCATGTTTGTGAGATTTACATTTCGAAAATGTGATTCATGTTATTTAAGTACCTATACTCCTTTTGCAATAAGATTAGACATTTTAACATCCCTTTTTACTGTCTGTGCAACCGATTTAAAATTCTATACCGTAGGCATAAGGGTAGCATTAAAAGCAAAAAGGTGGTTACAATACCAACTGTTTATGGCAGCTGCCATTTGTCATGTCACCAGCACTATAGAAGACATAATCGGTTGAACGGACAGTGAAAAAGATTTGTTTAAGGGGACGCAACTCAACATACATTTTCACTGTTTTTCATACAACCGCTCTTACACAGTATCTTGTGGATATTATCTTGGCTTCTTTTGAAATCAATTTATTTTGTATCAAACTAATCAAGTAAAGACCTCTGAAAATCTGATATTTTGCATACCTTTGATACTTCATAATTCACTCAAAAATTAAAAATGTCAAAAAAGTAGAACAATAGAAGCCTTGAAAATTTAATTAAGATTCTAAATGATTTTTTTAACTTTTAAGGGTTTAAAAAATACAAATATTGTAAAATATTCGGGTAAATCACGGAATTACCGAATGCTAACAGAGTATTCAGGCGTTATCTCTCTATTTTCGCGTTGCCTTTTCGTCACACATCGTGTTGGATTCTGTTAGATGAAGTAACAAGCTTTTAAACCATGCTCGATGTTGACGATAGGTGAGTGAAAAAGGACCCTCTTAAATGTCTATCTCATCTTAGTACAAATGGAGTATAGCTAGGGCAGAAACATGATTTTTTAACCATCTCAAACCAAGTCTAGTCACATTTTTCAAATCTTATAAGTAAACATTTCTCTGTAGTTTTTAAGACGGTGTTTGTCTCCATAACAACGAAAAACACATTCCAGTAATAATATCAATACATAACAAACTGTAACTGCCAATTTGATTGATTCGAGTGGAGGAAATTACCGAGATTATATGGGATATAATGTAGGCCATTTTTTCATGGGATATTTAAACTTCATGTACAGTAGTGCTACAAAGGCGGACTTAATGCAAAAAGGCATTCTCTACCAGTCAACCTTAGGGTTAAAAAAGTTAACCCTGTGGTAGGTGTGCACAATAAGTAAATAACAGATATTTCAAATAGTTGCTAAAAAAACTGTGGAAAATCATCTAATGACAAATCCCGCTCTTGGGCGGAGCAAGAGATAGTGTCAGACTTTTACTGACTAAAAACCCACTCCTGTTCCTTCGTTGCCTTCGTCCCAGGGCCCCGGGTTTCGTTTCCGGCTTCGACCCTGCTGGGCCCCTACGAAAATACGTATAAATATGCAAATATTATAAACTACTAGCTGAGCCGGCAAACGTTGTTCTGCCATAAAAAAAAAAAAAAAAAAAAAAAAAAAAAAAAATAGATGTTGGCCGATTCTCAGACCTACTCAATATGCTCACAAAATTTCATGAGAATCGGTCGAGCCGTTTCGGAGGAGTTCAAGTTCGAACACCGTGACACGAGAATTTTATATATAAGATTAAATACTATATAAATGTAATAATAATAATATTCCACAACTATTACACAACGCCGTCTATAGTCAAGCTAAGCAGAGCTTGTGTTATGAGTACTAGACAACTGACAAACATACTTATATATTTCTAAATACATACATAGTATAGATAAATTACACCCAGACACAGACCAAATGATCGTGCTCATCGAACCCAAGACCTCCGGCATAGCAGTCAGGGCTACTAACCATTAGACCAACAGGCCAGTCAATATAAATCATTATAATGTTAAGATATCATCAAATAACTTTATTATGAGCTCCACCCAGAGCGAGAGGAAGTGTCAGACTATTACTGACTAAAACTAAAACTGGCAATGTTTCTTCAGTTTCCCTTTTTGCTCGGGCTATGGTAACTCCTTCAAATAAACCGAGGCCTTGGCAAGCGTCGGTCGATCTTAATGGGTCCCGTCAATTTTGGGAAAATGGGCTCCGCTGGCAAGAGCTAGTTCCAAATATATTGGTATAAGGGAGGAGAGCAGTGGTGGCCGAGTGGTAACGGCTACGATTTACGAGTTGTAGGTCGCAGGTTCAAACCCAGCAAGGCGCATTACTTTGTGTAATTTATTTCATCACCACTGCTCTCAAAACGGTGTAGGAAAACATCGTGAAACCGGCATGCCCTAGAACCAAAAATTTAAAGACATGTGACATCCACCAACCCGCACTGGGCTTGTGTGGTGGATGGCCCATTCCCTCTCCCAGAGAGAAGGCCTGAGTCCCACCAGTGGGAACATTATAAGGCCGATTATACTATGTTATGGGGGGAAATGATGACTTTACACCCATGTGTAAAAACTTCATAGTTGTAAAGAAAAGAAAGAAAGAAAAAAAAATATTTGGCTCACATCTATCTATATATATAAAAGGAGAAACTGACTGACTGACATATCAACGCACAGCCGAAACCGCTGGGGCTAGAAGGTTGAAATTTTGCATAAAGATTAATTATATGTCGTAAGTGAGCACTAAGAAGGGATTTTTTGAAATTCATCCTCTAAGGGGGTAAAAAGGGGGGATTTCATAAGTGTGCAATTTTTTTTTCCGTGGGCCAATTGACTCCAAACTTTGTACAAATATTAACCTAAATTAGTTTTAAAGTTTTCCATATTTATTTTTTCAGTACTACCCTCAGTGCAAGATTTAGGGGGTGTTAAAGTTTGTATGGGAGAGTCTTATTCCTTGGGTTAATAAACTTGAAACTTGGCACGAATACATGTTTTAATAAATAATGAAGATTCCTATTATTCGTTTTTCAAAACTACCCTCAAATTACGGTTTAGGTCGTGTTCAAGATTTTTTGAAGTCTTACTGCGCGGCGTAATTTACTCGCAACTCGGTATTAGAAATTAGAAAACCAAGCCCTAATAGAGAAAATAGCGATTATTTATTTCTCAAAAATAGTTCAACAACAACAAAAAAGTTCAAGTACATTCATGTATGTTGGTGAAATGGATTCCTCCATGTTAGTATGAAATATCTTATTCTTTTTTAAATGTGCTAATAGATTTTCCTTGCAACGCAACCATGTGATAACCTAATCCTATAATAACGTATCATTTATGTTATTTATATACGTACAACGACATCTACTGACCCAAATTGGTACAAACGAAAACATGAAAATAATTACAAAACAAGTTGATATGTCATAGTTAGCATCTTCTTCGATAGAAATTATTATGCTAATTTAATGTTTTAAAAGTCTAAAAGCTTTGATTGATTAGTTCAGTAATACTTAGGGACACCATCGGTAGGCAAGATGTTGATGCTCATCAGTTGGGTCAAATAGTGGTATTACCGTCCCCCTTCACCGGTGGGCCGAGATACATGCACGAGCACAATCAGTACGCCATGACTTATGTACGTCATTATGGTCGCGCAGACTTATTTTTCACCTTCACGTGCAACCCTCGGTGGAAAGAAATTAAAGAAAATTTGTTTCCAGGCTGAAAACCTCACGATCGCCACGATATCATCGCACAAATGACGGCTTGAAAACTAAAGGAAAAATATTTGGTGAAGTTCCGTGATACATGTACGTAAATTTTCTACTGTGTAAACAGTAGAATACCAACATTTTCCAGACTTCGGCACATTCATATTCTGGTATGGCTAAAAAGACACATTCCTTCTGATATTACTGACAATTTTATTTGTGCCGAAATACCTGATCCCGTCTAGATCCAAAGCTCTATGAGATGGTGAAATCTAATATGATACATGTCCCCTGTGGAAATTTCAACGCCAACTCGCCATGCATGAGAGACCAGCTGTGCACTAAACGCTATCCTCGAACAATGCTTATAAAAACACAGAAACGGCGATGGCGGATATTCAAACTGCAGGAGACATCCTTCAGATAATGGCGGATTTACTGTGACCATAAATGGAGTAGAGCTTCATAATCGTTGGTAATCCAGTTCTTTTAAGAATATTTAATACTCACATCAATGTGGAATACTGCAACTCGGTAAAATCGATTAAATATTTTTGTAAATATGTGAATAATGGGTCTGAACAAGGTACTCTTTCTTTAAACAATTAATAAGATGAAGTCAAAACGTATGAAAGTGGTATATCAGTAGTTCAGAGGCAGTGTGGTGAATTTCCGGGTTTTATATTCATGAGAATTTTCCCACGGTGTTTCATCTTGCTGTGCACTTAGAAAAATGGTCAAAGAGTATTTTTAAATCAAGAAAACTTAGCTAATAAAGGTTTCCTGTCCATCAAAAACGACTCTCACGTCTTTTTTTTAACTATGTCAAGTAGATGACTTTGCAAAGACCTTCCTGTATTGTGAAATCTGTGCATTCTATGTTTGGAACAGTAATCGGTTCGAAAGGAGGAAAAGAGGAGTAGATGTAGATGGTTGGCCACATATTAAAAAAGACAACACTTTAGGCAGGGAATATACGGTATATCCAAATAATACAGAGTTTTACCACCTTCGTTTGCTTTTTTATGAAGTCGATGTCCAGAATCATTTTTAGCATTGAGAACTGTAAATTGTGTAGAACATACGACTTTCAAATCATATGCAAGGCTTTAGGGTTACTTGAAGATGATCAACACTGACGTACAGTCCTAGGAGAGCCATGTTTCAATAGCAGTTCACGGTGAGAGAGCTTTTCATTATAATGTTAGTTTTTTGTCAACTAGCGAATCCATTCAGCCTGTGGGATGAATTCAAACAATATCTTTCAGAAGATTTTAAACGACACATGGAGAGGCAGGTACATAACGAACTATATCATTTTATAGATCAGATTTTGCGCCATTGATTAGACGCCAATGTGCAACATTTTCAAGCATAGTAATCTGACCCATTTGCTACGTAAAGCAAAAATAATAGTCTGGGATGAAAGCACAATGGCAAACAAAAGAGCTATTGAAGCATTAAACAGAACTCTACAGGATAACAGGACATAAGAAGCAATGACAACTTAATGAGTGTTTTCACAGTATTGCTGGCAAGAGATTTTCAGCAAAGATTACCAGTTGTACCAAAAGGGACACGAGTGAATGATATAAAGGATAATAATATATTAAAAGATACTGTACTAAAATCCTTCATCATCATCATCATTTCAGCCGAAGGACGTCCACTGTTGAACATTGGCCTCCCCCAAATGTCGCCATAACGAACAGTCCTGTGCATCTCGCATCCATCACATTCCCGCGACTCTCACCAGGATATCGGTCCGCCTTGTGGGAGGCCGTCAACGCTGCGTTTAACTAAAATCCTTAAATTTACCAAAAACATGAGAGTACATCTCAGAGGGGACGTCTCTGCAGGTGAATTTTCAGACTTTTTCCTTCAATTAGGTAACGGCAAGTACCAACAATTAGATGGGGTTATGGTCATACCAGAAAAATTATGTACGGTAGTAAGTACAGTCGAAGAAAAGATAGGAAGAAATTATTCAGGTGTGGCTCAAATAAAGGACAAACCATTGGAATGGCTAAGAGAAAGAGCTATATTGACGCCTAAGAACGACCAAGCAGCAGTTATCAGCGATATTTTGCTGACATCAATTGAACCTGTGCTGAAGTGTTTGTACAAAAACGCCACTATGTCAGTCCGACTACAAGACCAGACCTCGAAACCTATCCTCTTGCAGCGGGGTGTGAGACAGGGAGACGTTATTTCTCCGAAACTGTTCACGGCAGCAATGGACGATGTCTTCAAGGTTTTGGAATGGAGAGGGCTAGGCATTAATGTCAATGGCGAGTACATCACTCACCTTCGGTTTGCCGACGACATAGTAGTCATGGCTGAGACTACGGAGGAGCTCAGTACAATGCTTGGTGACCTCAGTAGAGCTTCCGAAAGAGTGGGACTTAAAATGAACATGGACAAAACCAAAGTCATGGTAAACAGCCATGTAGCACCCACTCCTATCAAGGTCGGGGACTCTACACTCGAAGTTGTAGACGACTACGTTTACCTGGGACAGACGGTCCAGTTGGGAAGGTCTAACTTCGAGAAAGAGATCAATCGTCGAATCCGACTCGGCTGGGCAGCGTTCGGGAAGCTGCGCGGTGTCTTCTCGTCCAATATACCACAGTGTCTCAAGACGAAAGTCTATGACCAGTGCGTGTTGCCAGTGATGACATATGGCTCCGAAACGTGGTCGCTTACAATGGGCCTCATTAGAAGGCTTAAAGTCACCCAAAGGGCAATGGAGAGGGCTATGCTCGGAGTTTCCTTGCGTGATCGAATCAGGAATGAGGATATCCGCAGGAGAACCAAGGTTGCCGACATAGCACGAAGAATCGCCAAACTAAAGTGGCAATGGGCAGGGCACATTGCTCGCAGAACAGATGGCCGTTGGGGCCGAAAGGTTCTGGAATGGCGACCACGTACCGGAAGACGTAGCGTTGGAAGGCCTCCTACAAGGTGGACCGATGACTTGGTAACGGTTGCGGGGGTCCGATGGATGCGAGACGCACAGGACCGTTCGCTGTGGCGACGCTTGGGGGAGGCCTATGTCCAGCAGTGGACGTCTTTCGGCTGAAATGATGATGATGATGATGATGAATTGAACCTGAAGAAATAGTGTTTAATTCTATAGACACTGTGGTAAATGCAGACGAAGCAGTCCACTATCCGGTTGAGTTTCTGAATACTATTAATTCAGTCGGCCTTCCATGCCATAAACGTGCACTGCATGTGGGCACACCCGTGATGTTGCTTAGGAACTTGAAGCCTCCGAAGTTATGTAACGATATCAGGATACAAGTAAAAGCATTGCACCGCAGTATGGTTAATGTTGTTATTTTAGCCGGGTCTGCCCAGGGAGAAACAGAGTTCATACCGCGTATTCCATTAATCCCGAACGATCTTCCTTTCGAATTCAAAAGACTACAATTTCCTTTGAAAGTTTTCTTTGCAATGATAATAAACAAATCACAGGGCCAAACCCTTAAAACGGCGATGCGCGCGGACGTAGTCGCGGGCAAAGCGCTAGTAAATAATGAAGATTCCTATTATTCGTTTTTCAAAACTACCCTCAAATTACGGTTTAGGTCGTGTTCAAGATTTTTTGAAGTCTTACTGCGCGGCGTAATTTACTCGCAACTCGGTATTAGAAATTAGAAAACCAAGCCCTAATAGAGAAAATAGCGATTATTTATTTCTCAAAAATAGTTCAACAACAACAAAAAAGTTCAAGTACATTCATGTATGTTGGTGAAATGGATTCCTCCATGTTAGTATGAAATATCTTATTCTTTTTTAAATGTGCTAATAGATTTTCCTTGCAACGCAACCATGTGATAACCTAATCCTATAATAACGTATCATTTATGTTATTTATATACGTACAACGACATCTACTGACCCAAATTGGTACAAACGAAAACATGAAAATAATTACAAAACAAGTTGATATGTCATAGTTAGCATCTTCTTCGATAGAAATTATTATGCTAATTTAATGTTTTAAAAGTCTAAAAGCTTTGATTGATTAGTTCAGTAATACTTAGGGACACCATCGGTAGGCAAGATGTTGATGCTCATCAGTTGGGTCAAATAGTGGTATTACCGTCCCCCTTCACCGGTGGGCCGAGATACATGCACGAGCACAATCAGTACGCCATGACTTATGTACGTCATTATGGTCGCGCAGACTTATTTTTCACCTTCACGTGCAACCCTCGGTGGAAAGAAATTAAAGAAAATTTGTTTCCAGGCTGAAAACCTCACGATCGCCACGATATCATCGCACAAATGACGGCTTGAAAACTAAAGGAAAAATATTTGGTGAAGTTCCGTGATACATGTACGTAAATTTTCTACTGTGTAAACAGTAGAATACCAACATTTTCCAGACTTCGGCACATTCATATTCTGGTATGGCTAAAAAGACACATTCCTTCTGATATTACTGACAATTTTATTTGTGCCGAAATACCTGATCCCGTCTAGATCCAAAGCTCTATGAGATGGTGAAATCTAATATGATACATGTCCCCTGTGGAAATTTCAACGCCAACTCGCCATGCATGAGAGACCAGCTGTGCACTAAACGCTATCCTCGAACAATGCTTATAAAAACACAGAAACGGCGATGGCGGATATTCAAACTGCAGGAGACATCCTTCAGATAATGGCGGATTTACTGTGACCATAAATGGAGTAGAGCTTCATAATCGTTGGTAATCCAGTTCTTTTAAGAATATTTAATACTCACATCAATGTGGAATACTGCAACTCGGTAAAATCGATTAAATATTTTTGTAAATATGTGAATAATGGGTCTGAACAAGGTACTCTTTCTTTAAACAATTAATAAGATGAAGTCAAAACGTATGAAAGTGGTATATCAGTAGTTCAGAGGCAGTGTGGTGAATTTCCGGGTTTTATATTCATGAGAATTTTCCCACGGTGTTTCATCTTGCTGTGCACTTAGAAAAATGGTCAAAGAGTATTTTTAAATCAAGAAAACTTAGCTAATAAAGGTTTCCTGTCCATCAAAAACGACTCTCACGTCTTTTTTTTAACTATGTCAAGTAGATGACTTTGCAAAGACCTTCCTGTATTGTGAAATCTGTGCATTCTATGTTTGGAACAGTAATCGGTTCGAAAGGAGGAAAAGAGGAGTAGATGTAGATGGTTGGCCACACATTAAAAAAGACAACACTTTAGGCAGGGAATATACGGTATATCCAAATAATACAGAGTTTTACCACCTTCGTTTGCTTTTTTATGAAGTCGATGTCCAGAATCATTTTTAGCATTGAGAACTGTAAATTGTGTAGAACATACGACTTTCAAATCATATGCAAGGCTTTAGGGTTACTTGAAGATGATCAACACTGACGTACAGTCCTAGGAGAGCCATGTTTCAATAGCAGTTCACGGTGAGAGAGCTTTTCATTATAATGTTAGTTTTTTGTCAACTAGCGAATCCATTCAGCCTGTGGGATGAATTCAAACAATATCTTTCAGAAGATTTTAAACGACACATGGAGAGGCAGGTACATAACGAACTATATCATTTTATAGATCAGATTTTGCGCCATTGATTAGACGCCAATGTGCAACATTTTCAAGCATAGTAATCTGACCCATTTGCTACGTAAAGCAAAAATAATAGTCTGGGATGAAAGCACAATGGCAAACAAAAGAGCTATTGAAGCATTAAACAGAACTCTACAGGATAACAGGACATAAGAAGCAATGACAACTTAATGAGTGTTTTCACAGTATTGCTGGCAAGAGATTTTCAGCAAAGATTACCAGTTGTACCAAAAGGGACACGAGTGAATGATATAAAGGATAATAATATATTAAAAGATACTGTACTAAAATCCTTCATCATCATCATCATTTCAGCCGAAGGACGTCCACTGTTGAACATTGGCCTCCCCCAAATGTCGCCATAACGAACAGTCCTGTGCATCTCGCATCCATCACATTCCCGCGACTCTCACCAGGATATCGGTCCGCCTTGTGGGAGGCCGTCAACGCTGCGTTTAACTAAAATCCTTAAATTTACCAAAAACATGAGAGTACATCTCAGAGGGGACGTCTCTGCAGGTGAATTTTCAGACTTTTTCCTTCAATTAGGTAACGGCAAGTACCAACAATTAGATGGGGTTATGGTCATACCAGAAAAATTATGTACGGTAGTAAGTACAGTCGAAGAAAAGATAGGAAGAAATTATTCAGGTGTGGCTCAAATAAAGGACAAACCATTGGAATGGCTAAGAGAAAGAGCTATATTGACGCCTAAGAACGACCAAGCAGCAGTTATCAGCGATATTTTGCTGACATCAATTGAACCTGTGCTGAAGTGTTTGTACAAAAACGCCACTATGTCAGTCCGACTACAAGACCAGACCTCGAAACCTATCCTCTTGCAGCGGGGTGTGAGACAGGGAGACGTTATTTCTCCGAAACTGTTCACGGCAGCAATGGACGATGTCTTCAAGGTTTTGGAATGGAGAGGGCTAGGCATTAATGTCAATGGCGAGTACATCACTCACCTTCGGTTTGCCGACGACATAGTAGTCATGGCTGAGACTACGGAGGAGCTCAGTACAATGCTTGGTGACCTCAGTAGAGCTTCCGAAAGAGTGGGACTTAAAATGAACATGGACAAAACCAAAGTCATGGTAAACAGCCATGTAGCACCCACTCCTATCAAGGTCGGGGACTCTACACTCGAAGTTGTAGACGACTACGTTTACCTGGGACAGACGGTCCAGTTGGGAAGGTCTAACTTCGAGAAAGAGATCAATCGTCGAATCCGACTCGGCTGGGCAGCGTTCGGGAAGCTGCGCGGTGTCTTCTCGTCCAATATACCACAGTGTCTCAAGACGAAAGTCTATGACCAGTGCGTGTTGCCAGTGATGACATATGGCTCCGAAACGTGGTCGCTTACAATGGGCCTCATTAGAAGGCTTAAAGTCACCCAAAGGGCAATGGAGAGGGCTATGCTCGGAGTTTCCTTGCGTGATCGAATCAGGAATGAGGATATCCGCAGGAGAACCAAGGTTGCCGACATAGCACGAAGAATCGCCAAACTAAAGTGGCAATGGGCAGGGCACATTGCTCGCAGAACAGATGGCCGTTGGGGCCGAAAGGTTCTGGAATGGCGACCACGTACCGGAAGACGTAGCGTTGGAAGGCCTCCTACAAGGTGGACCGATGACTTGGTAACGGTTGCGGGGGTCCGATGGATGCGAGACGCACAGGACCGTTCGCTGTGGCGACGCTTGGGGGAGGCCTATGTCCAGCAGTGGACGTCTTTCGGCTGAAATGATGATGATGATGATGATGAATTGAACCTGAAGAAATAGTGTTTAATTCTATAGACACTGTGGTAAATGCAGACGAAGCAGTCCACTATCCGGTTGAGTTTCTGAATACTATTAATTCAGTCGGCCTTCCATGCCATAAACGTGCACTGCATGTGGGCACACCCGTGATGTTGCTTAGGAACTTGAAGCCTCCGAAGTTATGTAACGATATCAGGATACAAGTAAAAGCATTGCACCGCAGTATGGTTAATGTTGTTATTTTAGCCGGGTCTGCCCAGGGAGAAACAGAGTTCATACCG
Source organism: Mythimna impura (assembly GCA_905147345.3). Classification (NCBI taxonomy): domain Eukaryota; kingdom Metazoa; phylum Arthropoda; class Insecta; order Lepidoptera; family Noctuidae; genus Mythimna; species Mythimna impura. Next base: position 1,021,344 of record LR990361.1, on the reverse strand, counting down.
CGTATTCCATTAATCCCGAACGATCTTCCTTTCGAATTCAAAAGACTACAATTTCCTTTGAAAGTTTTCTTTGCAATGATAATAAACAAATCACAGGGCCAAACCCTTAAAACGGCGATGCGCGCGGACGTAGTCGCGGGCAAAGCGCTAGTAGTTACATACAATGTAGAAAAAACATGTTGGAACTTACTTAACGTCGTGTTCTTTTTTTTGGAATTCCGTCCAGCAAGGTCGAAACCTACTGGGGCCATGGGTTAAGTGAAAATGAACCCCCCGGGGCCCTGGAACACAAGGCAAAGAAGGAACAAACGCATGCCTTCTCGCTCCACCCAAGAGCGAGAGAAGTCATTGGATGATTTCCAAATAGTGTCAAAGAGACCCTAGTACCTACCTAGACCGCTGTACGTCCGTCCGTCTGTCTGTCCATCCGTCTGTCAGCGAGCTGTATCTTTTAAACCATAAGACGTTGAAAGTTGAAATTTTCACAGAAAGTGTTTCTATTGCCACTACAACAACAAATAATAAAATTAAGTTAAAAATAAAAATAATAATGTAGTACTGAACCCTTCATATTTATGCGAGTCCTATTCACACATGGCCAGTTTTTTTTTCAGATGGGAAATCATCCAAAGACTTCTCTCGGCCTAGGTTAGAGCGAGAGGGCGTAGGTATCAGATTTTTATTGTCTAAAACTACACCTGTGTCCTTTAGTTAGTTGCACTTTGCGTCCCAGGACACTGATTCCCATTCAGAAATTCCTCGCGGCCTTAGCGGGTTATCATGTCCTTGAGGTTTGCGTTGACGTCATCATGTCTGTCGCATAATCGGCAACCCCACCACAATAGCAAAGCTTAAACATCTAGGTCATCGATTAGACCTAGATTTTACCAGCGATGACTAGTTATTAGGATATTACATGCAAGCCTCATAAAACTATCGTTAGACTCAAAAGAAACATGTTTCAGTCATTTCATTTGGGTAATGCTTTGGTAAATAGGCGAGTGTGCGTTAACAATGTATTATCAGCCTTGAAATAAATATGTTGAACATGAAATCTAAACAAATATATAAATATTATAACTAGTAACCCGCCCCAGCTTTGCACGAGTGTTAGAAATCTTTGAAATAATAATAATATTCCACAACTATCACACAACGCCGTCTAGTCCCAAGCTAAGCAGAGCTTGTGTTATGAGTAATAGAAAACTGATATACATACTTATATATTTCTAAATACATACATATAGCATAGCATAGCATAGTCGGCCTTATAATGTTCTTGTTTGTATCTTATTAATCTTGTTTCTATATTTATTGTTTTAAACTGTTTGTATCTGTAAGTTTTTGGAACATAAGCATAAGCATAATCAGCCTTTTAATGTTCCCACTGCTGGGACTCAGGCCTCCTCTCTAGGAGAGGGAATGGGCCGTAATCCATCACGCGGGCCCAGTGCAGATTGGTGAATGTCACATGTCTTCGAATTTTTGGTTCTAGGACATGCCGGTTTCCTCACGATGTTTTCCTTCACCATTTTGAGAGCAGTGGTGATGAAATAAATTACACAAAGTAATGCGCCTGGCTGGGTTTGAACCCGCGACCTACAACTCCGTAAGTCAGGGCCATTACCACTCGGCCACCACTGCTCAATATTAAAATTACACCCAGACACAGCACAAATTATCGTGCTCATCACACAAACATTTGTCCTGGGTGGGAATCGAACCCACGACCTCCGGTATAGCAAGCAGGGCCACTAACCACTAGACCAACAGGCCAGTCAAAAATTCTCGGCTTTTCTTTTCTTTTTTTAATTTGATATAAACTAGTGCTTGACTGCGATCCCACCTGATGGTAAGCAGTGATGCAGTCGTTGATGGTGAGGCGCACTAGTTTATTAAGAGCCTATTCACTCCAGCCTTGTAGACACCCATATTATAATCGGATGGAAAGACCGCAGCAGGTAAATTGTTCCAGTCCTTCGATGTACGCGGTATAAACAACGAGGCGAAACGCTTAGTCCGGACCGTAGAGGTTTCAACAACGTAAGGGTGGATACTCGCCGTACGTCGGGTTGTCCGATGGTAGAAATGAGATGGCGGAATCAAGTCATGCAATTCTCACGCAAACTCTCCAAAATGCAACCTGTAAAACACCGAAAGGCTGGCTACCCTTTTCTATACCGTAATATGCATGTATTATACAGCCGAACTTTCCTAATGAATCACTCTGTCTATAAGTAAAACCCGCATAAAAATTCGTTCAGTAGTTTTTAAGTTTATCGCGGTTATACACAGATACGGTGGGGGTTGGTTTTATAATATGTAAGAAACATAAAACTGTAATTTTATAAAAGGTTATCTTTTGAAGCTCTGTTCCGATTACTAAATTGGCTTTGTTTGGCTGGCGTTTGTTTTACATAGGTATAGCTGATATCCACTAAGCATTTTCCCAAGCATGTTTGAATCGCTCGCAGGTATTTTAAGATAATGTAAGCCATAGTACACCAAATGCTGCAGTGCAAAGACTCTGATCATCATTATTATCATCTTAGTTTGTGAAGTAAATGCAGAGCAAAAGACACTTGACTCATCAAAACATATTGCTTACCATGCATAAACAAGCTCAGGAAAACAAAGAAGATTAATTAGTCAATCCCGCCAACTTTTTAATCCACGAAGACAAACACTTCATAATAGTGGTGACGTGACCGTACCTTTTTCAAGAATAAGACAACGCTATACCTAATGTCTGTAGCTCGGTCCTTTTCTCGCAAGGTGTGATGTCTGCTGCAGGGGTGTCTAAGCTTATATATTTACCTGAAAAGCATGTGTATCTCTTATGCCAATTAAACTCTTAAAAATTAAACAGCTCCAGCTCCTATTCCCCTGATAGTAGAAATAATAAAGGAGTAAAAATAATCCTGACAGTATAGAATGACCATTTATATAAAATCAAATCTGTTTACTTCAAACGTGTTTGTACAGTGGTTGGAATAAAAATTAAAAGTTTCAAACATGCACCCTGTAAGGGCACTGCAAAACAAATGAGTTACATTAAATTCACAATTACATTTTACAAAGAAAATGGATTGTGTCAGATAAAAAGGGAGTTAGTGATAGAGTGACGGGTAAAAGAACAGAATTGGAAGAAAAATGTGTTGCGCCGAGCTCAAGTAATATGGGACAAGGGCAGGAAGATGATGATGATTTTACAAAGAAAAACAAAAATTAATAATATTATAACTTAAGTATTAGTGTTTACCTATAAATAAATATACAAATTATGCACAATCACTTATCTCACAGTTTGCGTACATTCACTTTAAATTATTATTTGCATTATAACTATAATATTAACAACCCTTTACCAAAATAACTTCTACCAAACCACTTGACAGCAACAACAGATTAAATTGATCAACCCTTCTACTGAAGGGTTGATCAATTTAAACCCTCCTATTGGAGGGTTACAAGTGAGCTCGATAAATCCTTTGAAAACAATGGTTGTGTACAGGTTTGTCACCCCTGCCAGGTGTATATATTGAGACAGTCTGGGTTAGGGCTTCCAATCCCGGTATTGCTGGATCTCGGTATTCCGACATCTCGTTTTATTTACCAGTCTCGTCAATTACGGGATTACAATTGCAGGACTGAAGAGTCAAACTTTTGGATGATACAAATTTTTGTTTGATCTCTTTTATTAAATTTGATTTTAACTCCAATGATTTTAGCTTCGTGGTACACATACTCCCGGTCAACAAAGTCTAGTCATGTCAGTTAATCCCTTTTCTTTATTCCGTGGTTAATCCTATGTGCCAGGACATAGTCTGCCCGTGTATTAAGTTTCAATAAAATCTATTCCACCGTTCGAGCGTGAAAAAGTATCAAACTGATACACACACTCACAATTTTGTAATATTAATGTGTTAAAGGATATAACAAAAAGATGTACATTTTAAAAACAGGTGCAGAAGCAACTTCTAAAATATGACCACACTTTTTCATAACAGACTATGATAATTTCTTCTCTTAAAATTATCCCAAGGGATAAAAAGTACAGGCCATGGTCCGGAGCGAGGAGGAGTAGCAGGCGGTTGCCTCTTTCTGCGATGCAGTAATGCTAGCAAAGGAGGCGGCCGATCGCGTGAGGCAACGGTCCTCACGTCCCAACCGCCGCCGGGATTCCGATCCCGATTTCCGGCCACCGTAGGCACGGGCTTGCGGACGGCGAGCAATGGGTATCCCGCCGTCCGACCGTCCGGTAACCGTCCGGACCGAGCTCAAGTCGTCGACGGCGCGTATTGTTCCACGCGCGCCTCAGGGAGATGTCAGCAAATCGTAGGGGCCCAGCAGGGTCGAAGCCTACTGGGGCCATGGGTAGTGTGAAAACGAAACCCGGGGCCCTGGGACGAAGGCAACGAAGGAACATGAGTGGGTTTTTAGTCAGTAAAAGTCTGACACTATCTTCTGCTTCACCCAAGAGCGGGATTTGTCATTAGATGATATTCCTACCTAAAAAAAAGGGATAAAAAGTACCCTGTCCTATACCAGGACATTGTCCACCCGTGTGTCTTTCATATAAATCTGTTCAGCTATTTGAGCGTGATTGAAAATGTTTAATACCGGGACTGAAGATAGGCAACGGGATTGGCAGCCCTAGCGTGGCTGATGTGAGCAGCGCTATTGTTTGCGATATTAAGCCACGTATACCTGCTTATGTCGGAGATATTGTCGCGGTCTTGTGGTACGGGAACTTGGCACTATTGAGAGGAAATTGCTATTGTGCTTAAGTCAAAGAAGAGCGAAAAAACAACCAATGACAACCAATTAACTCTTTCCCTTCCCCTTTTATTCCACTTTGTATGTTTTTACTAGCTTGAAAATACGATTGCCATAAACAAAAAAAATCTTATTATTAGTTTTAATGGCCGAGGGTCGTACCTGAGGATGGACGGTGCTGCTGAGGTCGACCTGGGATGAGGTGACGAGATGACCTAGACGCCTGTCGCAAGGGCAGGTTTAAAGTGGCTCAAGAAAAGAATACCTGAAAGAAGTTAAGGGAGGCCTTTGCCTAGCGCTACGGAAGTATACGCTAAATAAAAATAGTTTTAATTTTGTCGAGTCAACTATTAAAATACTGAAAACCTACTTACTTCGTATTCATATTGAGCAATCTACAACTCAAGATGTTGCCTAGTCTGCTACCTAACTAGATTATGATTTTACAGATAATGGCAATGACTACTTCTGCACATGTGGCCCCCTGGTAACTCATTAATATTGTGTCTATTAACTGCTCCATTTTTGTTTTAATATATAGATATACATTCTTTTTTCTAACACATCACTTTTGCAATATTTTTTATATTATTTAGATTTCAACTACCATAAATTCGTTGCTAATTTTTTTTGTTAACATCTGTAATTGGTAGTTGTAATTATTAATTTTTCTTGCTTTTTTTATATAGCCTCAACATGTAGACTCCGAATTCTTAGATTAATTCCTGTTACGGCGGTGGAGGTCCCTGGCACAGGGCTGCAGGCAGGCTAAAGAAGCCATGCCATGCTTAAATAGAACCCTAACCAGCAACCTTCTGCGACTGGACAAAGGTAGCCTGCGTCCTGTGCAGAGGATGCATGGAGTCAGAAGAAACTGTCACGCATGTGCTCCTCGAGTGCACAGCCGTCAGTGAGATAAGAACACGAACCTTGGGAACACTGAATTCACTGTTGGACGTCCTGAACAAACTGAAGAGACTCATCTGTTTCTGGAATGAGGTGGGCTGGTTGGAGTTAAGGTCGCCATGGCCCACGCACAATGGTTCGATAAGGACTAAGTGGGTAAATCAGACCACAAAGATAAGATAAGAACTGAGTAACAGTCCTATAATAGTTGACAAAAAATAAAGTAAAAAAACTAAAACTTGACTACGACAAAAAAATAACGAAGTCGCGTTTTATTTTTTTTACTTTATTTTAATTTAAACAATTTTGGTGTTAAATTTAACACATGACTTTTTGTCCGCTAGAGGGCGTCACTTTAAATTTAAGCAATATTTTGGAAATGTAAAAGTGAAGCCCTTTCAAATGATACCAAACACGGCGTAGTTATCTCCATTTTTATTTTTTATTACAATACTTTTTGTCCGCTAGAGGGCGCCATATCGAGTTTTGTGACACGTCACGTAGCCTATATCAGCGGACAATTAAGACGGTTCTAACGATACCTCGTACGTCGAGTTCCGATAAGTAGATTAGGAGCTATGAGGGAACAGATGAACATACTCACATACATACATACTTACATACATAGCCTGTCAAAATCATAACCCTCCTTTGGCTTTGCCGTAGTCGGGTAAAAAAGGACTGAGGTGTGGTTTTAATCAGTAAAAGTCTGACACGCCCTTTCGGTCCACCCCAGAATGGGAGAAGTCAGAGGTCTGCAGCAACTCGCAATATTCTACGTTTATTTGGAACTTCAAATATTTGTTACTCCATTCTATTTTTATATTTTAGAATCGTATTAGCTTGCCTATTTTAGAAACTGCAATAACTGAGTCACACACATTCTCTATGATAATCGCCAGCTCAAAAGGTTTTTTTTCTCATTGAAAAAAATATATTTATAAATGTTTAAACTTTCATGGCCAACTGCAGCTTTAAATAGATGAACCGGTCACGATCAAAATGGAGAAAAAATAAGTTGTATAAATAAAAAGGTCAAGTGACCGATGGAAATAGTTTGATTCCCGAATCGAGTCTAAGATTTATCCATAGGTAATTATTTTATGATATATTCCACAAAACGGTTTTGAGACTTTTTCCTTTAGGAACTTGTGCTATGAGACCTTGCTTCTTGCTGAATTTCAGGATTATAGGTCAACGGGAAGTACCTTATGTAGGTTTTGACTTCCTTGCGAATTTCAAAAATGCGCCATAAACGCGAAGCATAAACGGTCTTATCTTTAATGTTATTTATATTAATTTCAGCTTATTACCTCCTCGCGTTCTTGAGAAAAAGAATCTTGACAGAAAGAAGACAAAGTGGGTTATGGAAAAGGTAACCTACGAAATTGCCGTTTTTTAAAATGGGTTGCTTTGAAGTGTTATTTCTTTGGATTGTCTTGGAATTATAAGTTCAAATTAACTCTCTTCTTTTTCCCAAATAAGGTATTTATTGGTTTCTTTGTATTTAGTATTTTCTGTAATATCGCAGTACCTAAAACCATGAAAGCTAATAAAAAAAATGTTTTTCATGTTAAGAGTTCCAATGTAGAAACTATGCATTTCAAAGGGTGAAATGCATAGTTTCTACATTAAGCAATATCAATACGACCTACGACTACGATAAGGGTTCTGTTTTTGCCAACTGAGGCAAGGAACCCTAAAACGAGATACATATCCCTTCTTATTGGTGTTACAATCGTCAATTTTGGGGCGATTTAAAATCTACGAGCAATGTGCCCTGCCCACTGCCACTTAAGTTTGGCGATTATTCGAAATATATTGGTAACATTCGTTTTTTTGCGGATATCATTTCTGATTTGATCGTGCAAGAAAACTCCGAGCATAACCCTTTCCATTAATAATAATAATAAGATGCCCTTTAAAAGACAAAGTCTTCTGACGAAACCCGATCTTAGTGACCACGTTTCAAAGCCATATGTCATTACTGGCAACACGCATTTTCGTCTTGAGACACTGGTATGCCGGACGAAAAAATACCGTTCAGCTTCCCAAACGCTACCCGCCGAGCTAGATTCAACGATTGACCTCTTTTTTGATGTTAGACCTACATAACATTGATATTGTGGTGACATTTGGGCAGTGGACGTGTAAGACGTGCATGGCTAAAATTATGATGTTAATGATTGGAAATAGTAGTCGTCAACACGACTACTATTTGCATAGATGCCGTTGCGGCAACCCGCAACTTGCCTCTTTGCAGGAGTTTTTATTGAAATCTTCACAGCCAATAATACTAACGTACATAGGTACTAGATTGTATAAATTAGAGGATATTTTTAATTTACAATGCGTGTAATAAATCCAATGAGGCCAAGGCATGCGAAACGTGTGCCAGCTACAGATACCTACTTTGCAGTATCTCCAGTTCATACCTGAAACAAAAAATTGAAGAATTGTTAGTTAATAATCTTAATCTGAAAGTGAAAAAAAAAACTAGGCAAGTGCGAGTCGGACTCACACACAGAGGGTACCGTACAAACTTACCTATGTGAATAGTTCTATTTCCGAATGGATTTTTTCTAATTGCAAAAAAGTATTTTTAGAAAGTGCCCTATGAATTTTGATTCCTTTGAGAGTCTCGAAATGTACTTCTTTGGCAACATAAATGGGCGTATCTTTTTTTTTCGTTTACTTTGAAGTTTTATTCTTTCACAACTTCAAGGGACCGCAGACTTGAGTATATGGTTATAATTTTAACTCGATGCCTCCACGCGTTTCTGAGATAAAGTATCTTGACAGACAGACGGACGGACAACAAAGTGTCCTATAAGTAAACGTGTTCCGTTTTTTCATTTTGAGGTACGGAACCCTAAAAAACTATTGAAATTCCATCAAAACGACATCGATAGGTAGCTAACCCAACGGACCCGACTCGACCCGAAGTACGGCGTGTGTCCACACTTACATTTTTGATAGCTCTACGGTCTGGACTAAACGTTTCGCCTCGTCGTTTATACCGCGTACAAGGATGAAACAATCTGTCTTCCCATCCGATTATAATTTAGGTGTCTTCAAGGCTAGGTGAATAGGCTCTTAATAAACTAGTGCGCTTCACCATCAACGATTGCATCACTACTTACCATCAGGTGGGATCTCGGTCTAGTTTATATCATTAAAAAATACGATAATTCAATTCAACATTAAAAAGTTTTCTAAAGTTATTGGTAGGTAAACATGCCAATAAAGGAAAATAGGCACTAAATACCAGAGGCATTACAGATAGATTGCCATTCTAGAGTTGACGCTGAAATTCCTAAAACTTTAAGAGGCATATCAGCCTAAATATCAAATACCTAAGAGCCAGCCTAGACTTCAGAGCAACCAATACAAAAACATTCCAGAATATCCCAGCCATTGTCCGGAGCACCAATGGACGGACAAATATGTAAGAAAAATATATACCACCCACTGCGCACAGCTACCATTGTTCTACTGCCTATATTCCAGCTAAAATACCACGTCTTAACTACTCTGTGTTCATAATTCCGGCTTCTATATACTAGGTTTAATACCGGCGTCAACTTCAATGGCTGTCTTATTGACAATATGAGTTTGTGTGCGTTTAATAAGAGATTGTCTTGATATTATGAGAAAATGTATTTTTTCTTTCTATAAGACGATAAGATTAATTTCGAAGTACGTGAGTTAATTTAAAAATAGACCTTTCTTCATATTTGTATAAATAAAAAGATTCAGGGTCAACTTAGTAAAAAAATAAATAGCAAGTAAATATCAACTTTTTAAAGGACTATGGGTAGAAATGTATGGAACGTGCTACCTCTTTGCGTCAATTAACAGTAATGTTTGTTTTCTTTATTGTATTTTTTTAATTATTGTATTTTAGGAATCCTTAAGTCTTTATTAAAAACAGCAGTTTTTTTTTTAAATTTATATAAACTAGTGCTTGACTGCGATCCCACCTGATGGTAAGTAGTAATGCAATCGTAGATGTTGAGGCGCACTAATTTATTAAGAGCCTATTCACTCTAGCCTTGAAGAGACCCAAATTATAATCGGACGGGAAAACCGCAGCGGGCAAATTATTCCAGTCCCTCGATGTACGCGGTATAAACGACGAGGCGAAACGCTTGGTCCGGACCGTAGAGGTTTCAACAACGTAAGGGTGGATACTCGCCGTTCGTCGGCTTGTCCGATGGTAGAAATGAGATGGTGGAATCAAGTCATGCAATTCCTGCGCACACTCTCCAAAATGCATCCTGTAAAACCGAAAGGCTGGCTACCCTACGCCTGTGCTCAAGACTTTGTAGATTGGAATTAAGCCCAAAGTTAAGGTCTGAGGAATTTCAACTCCCAAGAGCTGAAGGCCTGGAGTACACCGACCGGTGTACTCCAGGAATACATTCTGAAAAGCCGGAGCCAAGGTGAACGGGCTCCTTTTATCGGTTCGGGTTACTAAAACACCCTGCTATGACTTTTTAAAGTCATCATGAATTCGGTGTGAGAAATTGATAGTGTTATACGGGCTATGGGCATAGCAGCTCCTTTTATCTGCAACACCGGAATTATGATGATTTTTGGACGTCATGGTTGGGCTCCTGGAATAATTTATTTAACTCATTCAGGGTTCCGTACCTCTAAAAGAAAAACAGAACCCTTATAGGATCACTTTGTTGTCCGTCTGTCTGTCTGTCAAGACTCTTTATCTCGGGAACACGAGGAGGTATCGAGTTGAAATTATAACCATATACTCAGGTCTGTGGACCCTTGAAGCTGAGAAAAAAATCAAACTTCTGAGCCAATGAAAAAAAAAGATATATGTCTCAAAAAACGTATATTTCGACACTCTAAAGGGAATCAAAATTCATAGGGTACTTCCTGTTGATCTAAAATCTTGAAATTTGGCATGAAGTAAGGTCTCATAGTACAAGTATAGAAAAAAAACTGAAAACTGTAAATTTGGAGTTACGTCACAAAAAAAAAAATGTTATTCGGAAAAAGTAACTCAATTCGGGAATTGAATTGAAGTGCGTAAGTTCGACTCGCACTTGTCCAGTTTGTTTATATCTTCAAGAGTAGAGAGCCGCTATTCGCCAAGATACGAGCTTATTGTAGGTACGGCTGTCAAAGTATGCTGTAGATGTTCTATTTCAGAAGGGCGTTGGTCAGATTGGTCTAGGATAGATGTGCAGATTTACGCGTGCATTGAATCTGTGTGTGTAAGTTGTTTTCTTCTGTAGCTTACACACACTGACGTGTTTTCTGTAGTTGCTAAAAATATACGTGAACCTTCACTGTCTTCTACCATGAGCATTCAGAAAGTAACTTTTCATGGCTACCAAAAGGAGAACCTCTCTCGTTCCACAAATCATACGCAAGATTTAGAAACCCGACCCCGTATTATTTTATATTGTTTAAAACATTTGTTTCCTGCAGTAAACAAATGCTATAACCTCATCAGACCCTGACATTCACACCGCATCAAGTCATTGAGGACATTGCTAACCACTTGCGAAGGTAGCGCCATCTTGTGACAGTGTCGAACTAGGAGCGATGTCCTTTGTCTAGTCTTAGACTGGTAATAATGGACATTTATGGGTATGCCTTGTAATCTGAAAATATGTATAGTAATATTATGTCAATGAGCCTAACATTGACATTATATTACTATACAGACTTTACCTTGTCTTTTGTCTAGAGGCTAAGTAGGTATATAGGTATATTATAAAATCTTCAGACCGATTCATCATCATCATTCCAACCGAAAGACGTCCACTGTTGGACATAGGCCTCCCTCAAGTGTCGCCATAATGAACGGTCCTGTGCGTCTCGCTTCTATCGGATTCCCGCAACCTTTACCAGGCATCGGACCACCTTGTAGCAGGCCTTCAAACGCTGCGTCTTCACTCCAGAACCTTTCGGCCCCAACGGCCATCTGTTCTACGAGCAATGCCCTGCCCATTGCCACTTTAGTTTAGCGATTTTTCGTGCTAAGTCGGCAACCTTGGTTCTCCTGCGGATGTCTTCATTCCTGATTCGATCATGCAAGGAGACTCCGAGCATAGCCCTTTCCATTGCCCTTTGGGTGTCTTTAATAATAAAAATAATACTAATACGTTTAATTCGACCAACACAGGATCATACCCAAAAAAGCCAAAAATCCCCCCCAAGCCTAAGCCTAAGCCTTCTGATGAGGTCCATTGAATCAGGTCGATTAGTTTAAATTAATTATTTGTTGGATCATCACCAGTAGTAAATCATCAATCGTACAAACAATAGATAGATATTCTTTATTATATTAATAAACTAGAAGCTTAAAATTAATAGGGTGTAACAACGATTGCAGTGCTCTTATCGTTATAAGAGATTTTTAACAGATAACCTTTGGATGGGCTTGACAAGGAAAAAGATACGCAGGTGGTTTTTAGTGTACTATTTACTTAATACAATATATACTAATAAAATACATATAAAACAAAGAATTGTACTTATAAATGATAGCAGAGAAATATGTACAAATATCTACAAATATAATATGACATACATCTATATATTCTATAGGTACTGCGACGGAGTCTGTAAAAATCTCACTATAAAAACCTCACATGCTGTTCTTTGGTAAGCGCAGCACATGAGAATGGCTAGACTAATTTCAATATTTTCTTTATAAATATACGCCTTACATTATTTAGCATTACGATGGATTATCGATTCATCTAATACACAGAGTAAGTGCGGTGCTCTCAGTCAGACTATGTCCCTCTTTTTGGAGTGTCAAAAGGGACCTGTGCCCTCGATGATCTGAACAAGGCCTCCGACCTCAGACACCACTACAAGCGTATCATTTACTGATTCAAGCAGTATAACTATGTAAGTGTCCTATTGATACGTAAAGAAGAAGAAGAAACGAGCAACAGTTGGTTACAGTCTTTGTAAGTTTCTTAGGGTTGGAAATACTGAAACTGCTATTTTCTACAGAGTTATTTTTCTCCATAATCTTGAGCATCGACGCTGAGTTGCTAGCCTGTCGGTTTGCTAGCCTGTCGGTTTTCTATCGTTTATATTTCGGAGAGTGAGCATCGGAATTGCAATTTAATTCCGTCAAGCCCGTTCTATCATAGGACCACTATACGTACGGTGTTGCGCCACCGGTACGCGGTGGACATCCCATTCATACGTTCAAAACTATTTTGGAAATATATTCCTTGTGTGTACAGCAAAGGAAGTAAAATAAGAGGAAATACAGATGGCCATGCGACGCAGAGACCGTGCATTTCGCAATCATAAAAGGAATCGTACTGACGAGAACTGGATTCTATTTAAGTCTTCAAGGAATAGATGTAACCAGATGATACGCAATGCTAAACGCCGCCATATTCTTGAAAATATTTCTTCTTCTTCTTCTGCCGATATTTGGAAGTTCCTTGGAACACTAGGTATCGGCAAACCGCGTCATTTAGACCTTCCAAATTCTATTGACTTAGATGATCTCAATCGTCATTTCTCCACTGTGCCTACCTTGGACCATCTGACTAAATTACAAACTCTGTCTCTAATCTCTGGTCTTACGCGTCCTCAAATTAATCCTTTTCGTTTAAAAAAATAATTCAGTCCATTAAATCCAAGGCGGTAGGATGTGATAATATCTCTCGTGGTATGATCATTACGATCCTTGATCACCTTCTACCTGCCATCTCCCATATTGTAAATTTTTCCCTGTATTCTGGAGTATTTCCCTCCTTATGGCGTAAAGCCTATGTTCGTCCTCTACCCAAAGTTTCTAATCCCACTCTCCCAACCCACTTCCGCTCAATTTCTATCCTTCCCTTCCTATCCAAAGTGCTTGAGGCCTGTGTCCACAAACAACTTTCAAATTTTGTGCAATATAATTCACTGATAAGCCCTTTGCAATCTGGATTCAGGCCAGGACATAGCACTGTTTCCGCCCTCCTTAAAGTGACTGGCGACATAAGGGCAGGACTGGAAGATACCAAAGTCACTGTGCTAGTGTTGGTCGACTTCTCGAACGCCTTTAATACCGTCAGTCACGAAATCCTCTTAACTGTTCTGTCCTATATTATGGTCTCTCCCGAAACGCTGGAGTGGTTCACTTTCTATCTTCAGGAACGTCAGCAGTCGGTTCACGTCGGGGATTCTTCATCTCGCTGGTGTGGTTTGAAAACTGGCGTTCCTCAAGGCGGTATCCTTTCTCATCTTCTGTTTTCTATTTTTATTAATTTCATTACTACCGTACTTCAGTGTTCGTATCATCTGTACGCAGATGACTTGCAATTGTACTGTCAAGCGAGGATCGACGAAATACCTGGCGCTATCGACCAATTAAATAAGGACTTAACAGCCATTAAAGCCTGGTCCGATAGATTTGGTGTTGCAGTAAACCCCAACAAATGTCAGGCTATCATTATTGGGAGTCCTCGAATCATTGCTAGGGTGGACAGTGCAACTTTGCCACCAATACGGTTCGACGGTACGATCGTCCCATTCAGCACCAGTGTAAAGGATCTAGGTTTGCACATTGATAATACCCTGACCTGGCGTACTCAAGTGGCTAGTGTTAGTCAGAGGGTTACTGGAACGCTGCGGGCTCTGTTTCGGTTGCAGAACCAGTTACCATCTAGCACGAAGACAATGCTTGTGCAGACCCTTATTTTTCCAATCATCGATTATGGTGACGTGTGCTACTATGACCTGAATGCAGATCTCCTCAATAAACTTGACCGTCTTCATTTGCGTAAATATGATCATGTTTCAGCGCATCGGTCGCTTCTAAAGTGGTTGCCCATACGTCAGCGCAGAGAACAAAGGGCGCTCACCACCTTATTTTTATTTCTTGATTCTCCTAATTCCCCTAGTTATTTAGCCCCTCACTTTCAATACATTTGCGCCAACCACAATAGAAATCTGCGCTCATCTCATAACCGCCTTCTCTACTGTCCCACTCATCGTACTGACTTTCTTCACTATTCCTTTTTTATTCAAGCGATTTCTCTGTGGAATGCGCTCCCCCAGGAAATCAGGATGGCAACAACCCGATTATCATTCAAAACCAAAGTTCACGAGCTAATTCGTACAGTAGTATCATCACAGCGTTAATGTTTTCCCATTGTCAATTTGGACCAATTTTTAAGTATTTCAGTGTATGTATGTAGTGTATTAATTTGAGTACATATTGTATAATTGTATTATATTTATTCTATGGTTTATTAGTATATCTATTCTATGGTCTATAAGTAAATCTATTCCTGTATTCGCCTTTTTCTCTCTCTTTTATTGCACCTACCACTACTTTTCTCTGCATCACACAAAGGTTGACTGGTAGAAAATGCCTAAGGCATTAAGTCCGCCTCTGTACTTTTTGTGTGCATAAAGCATTAAATAAATAAATAAATAGAATAACATGTGGATCGGACATTTTTTTATTTTTTGCTTCTATCATCTAAAAAACTTATTGATAGAATAGTAAGCCTTTTCAATCAAGAATTTTTTAAGTTGCGATTTAAAATGGTTTATGTAGGTCATGCTTTTTAAAGTTTTTGGTAGTTTATTGTAAATCTTTGGACCCATGCCGAGACAACTCTTTGAAAAAAGTGCAGTATTGTGTGTTTTTTTTTTTATTTTAGTGTGCTTTGGTGACGTCTAGTATTAAGTTTTTCAAATTTAGACAGATTTTCCTTAACAAATATTGAAATTTCATAAATATAGAGGGATGGAAGCGTAAGTATTTTTAAACTAACGAAAAATGGTTTGCAACTTTCGGTGGTTTTTAACAAACATATTTTTTTTTTAATATTCCACAACTATCACACAACGCCTCTAGTCCCAAGCTAAGCAGAGCTTGTGTTATGGGTACTAGACAACTGATAAACATAGTTATATATTTCTAAATACATACATATATAGATAAATTACACCCAGACACAGAACAAATGATCGTGCTCATCACACAAACATTTGCCTTGGGTGGGAATCGAACCCACGACCTCCGGCATAGCAGTCAGGGTCACTAACCACTAGACCAACAGGCCAGTCTATGGCTCGAAGGTATGGTTTTTGAGCCTTAAATGCCATTCCTCTATTAGTAGAGTTGCTCCAAAATATTATGCCGTAATGAAGAGTTGTGGAGACATATGCATGATATGCAGTAAGGACAGTATTACGATTTGCAACCTTATTCAAATTGTGTAAAGCATAACAAAACTGATGAATTTTCAGAGGTCTTTACTTTTTAAGAGGTGTTTTCTTTAGGATTAGTTTTAAGCCTAGCTTAGCCTAGAAGCCTAGATAATATCCACAAGATACTGTGTTTCCAAAATATCTAATGAAAAATGTGTAATAAAGTCATAATCGCGTATGAAAAACAGTGAAAGTATATGTCGAGTTGTGTCCCCTTAAGTCCACCTATGTACCAGTACTGTGTATAAAGTTACAAAAAAAAAAAACTATTCCAGCCAGTGATTCAGTAAACAGATTTCAATGAACAGAGAGTGACCGAGTGAACACATATTTTATTAAAACTTCTTTCGCTTCAAACAATTTTGCGAACGAATGGAAAACATTTTTTTTTAATTTTCCTCTGTTCGTCCGTAATAGTCTGTTACTTATTTTTAAATAAAATCTGTGTTCATTCTGTGTTCGTGATCGGCGCCATTTTAATTACAAGCATGGCTGCCTGCTCGTATTACTTTATGTTTTTAGTGTCAAATATAGAAATCATGTTGTACGAGTGATTGTTTTATGCTTTGGTAGTTTATTTTCACCACTAGCTAAAAGTAGATATATTTTCAACCCAGACGCTAGGTAACACGGTGAACTAATGACATCGGAAATAGAGTTTTTTAAAAGAAGTAAAAAAAAATCAATTTACGGTAGGTTAATGAAATTGAGTATAGTATAGGAACACAGATCATTAGGTATTATTATTATTTTAGTTAAACGTGTGAACTGGAAAGGATATTTATAACTTGTGCAATAAAACATTTATAATACACTTACTAGAAAACCCACTCTTACCCCTACCGCTTTTAGGCACGCAATTTACTGTTTTACGGACTAGTGCGGAAAAGTGCACGAGCTCAAACACGCTCAATTTATTGTATTTATCATACCAGGCTGGGTACTAAGCGACCCCCACGAGTTGCCGGTCAACCCCCGTTTATTTATTTCTTCGTAAGTGTATTGAAAAACGTCGTTTGATACACGTGCAAATTTATCACTGCAGCACTCGGCTCCATAGCACCGCTCATAATCCTACGGCTCGGGCGAATTCCGCTTCGGTCGCAATAACAAACTTTCTCCACTCGTATCAAATGTACCTGTTAATATTTATAAATACATACATAATTATTATAGATAAATTACATTCAGACACACAACTTATATCGATACCTATCTTCTTCTGTATATTTGTGTGTACATGAATTATAAAATAGAACCAATGATCGTGCTCATCACACAAACATTTGTCTTGGGTGGGAATCAAACCTACGGCCTCCAGCATAGCAGTGATGACCACAAATCACTAGGTCCACCAACAGGTCAATCAAGCCTAGACAGGCAAACCAGTCTTGAAAAAAAGAAATACGCACTAAGCAAATGTTGGAATGGAACAAAAACATAAATAACCATTAATTATGATATCAACCTGCGCAACCGAGAGATCAACGAATTTGTACCTTGAACTTGACCGGATGATAGTACTTATGTATACACAATGCTATGTATAATTTGATACGTACGTCATCTTTGACATACATTGACGGCTTAGTATCGTTGGACGTATAGTTTCTGGGTATACATGAAGCAATTTATGATGCAGTGGACAATTCAAACGATTGTTGTGAAATCGTTTTTTGTACTTATGTCAGCTGACGTAGATGCAAATTGTAATTAATTAATCTTCTATACATATATAAAATTAGAAACTGACTGACTGACATATCAACGCATAGCCGAAATTACTGGGATTAGGAACGTAAAATTTTGCACAAGCCTTTGTTTTATGATGCAAGAAGGGGTTTTTTTCAACTTTTAAGAGGTGAACAATAATAATAATAATAAAAAAAAAAAAAATTTCTTTATTTGTATTGAATGCAGGTGTTACAATAATGGTGTTAGATCAGATATGTGTATACCCATTCTGCCGGTTGGCATACAAAAATATAGGATAACTTACAGATTAACTTAAAGATTATAAAAACTAGGTACTGAGTTAAAGGTAAGCAAATATTACAATTCATCATTAATAAAATCGGCAACAGAGTAATAACATTTCTCTGTTAGCAACGATGACAAGAGTTTTTTGAATTTTGTTAAGGGTTGATCCTTAACAGGGGTTGTATTCAAAATGTTATTGCTTGGGCCCATAAACTTGAAACTTGGCACAAATTCTAATCAAAATGAATAACAAAAACTGCCATTGTGACTTTTTCAAAACTATCCTCAAAATACCGGTTTAAGGAATGTTCATTTTTAGGGTTCCGTACCTCAAAAGGAAAAAACAGAACACTTTGTAGTCCGTCTATCTGTCTGTCTATCTGTCTGTCGGTCTGTCTATCTGTCTGTCGGTCTGTCTATCTGTCTATCTGTCTGTCGGTCTGTTTGTCTGTCTGTCGGTCTGTCTATCTGTCTGTCTGTATGTCAAGACCCTTTATCTCGGGAACGCGTGGAGGTATCGAGTTGAAATAAAAATCATAAACTCAAGTCTGCGCTTGAAGCTGAGAAAAAAATCAAACTTCTAAATTAACGAAAAAAAAGGTACGGCCGTTTATGTTGCAATAAACGTATATTTCGACGCTCTCTAGGGTATCAAAATTCACATGGTACTTCCCGTTGACCCAGAATCCTGTAATTTGGCATATAGTAAGTTCTTATAGCACAGGTATAGGAATAAATTTAAAAACAGTAAATTTGTTTTTGCAATTTGGAAAAATCTTCGGAACTCCATTCGGGAATTGAACTATTTACATAGTAGGTAAGTTTGTACGGAACCCTCAGGGCGCGAGTCCGACTCGCATTTGCCCAGTTTTTTTATGAAAACATTCTTGCGAACGAAGTCGCGAGTAAAATGCTAGTCTGAGCATAAATTCTGCTACATTTTGCCGATAAATATGACCTTGGATAAAGTTGAAGTTTGAATGTAACCTGTTCAAGTTTGCCCAAAAGAGGTTCGATACTGCCTACCTCCCTTTTTATAGATTCTTTTTTTTTTCTTAAACTGGTTTAACAACACTTTGACATTTTACGCATTAATGTACCTATGTAAGTGTTAATTATGCGGATATGTAGACCAGTAAGTACTTGTTTTTAACTTAATTATTTCCTTCAATTTTATTTTAAGTTCGATTTTATCGTAAAACTTGTATGTAAATGTAATTGTAACGACTCAAAACTGGTGAGCATTGACGAATATTTCCATTGGATTGTATCGATGGGGATATTCCATTTAACGCACACCGTAACTTTGGCCTATGCGTAATTGTATGCTCTTAGAATGTTTCGTCTAATGGTGGTGTCACTGTGTTTGTTAAAGAACTCCTCCGAAACGGCTTGACCGATTTTTACGAATTCAGTTTTTGGGTTTATGTGGTAGGTGTGAGAATAGGTCGTAAGCTATTTATGTTTTACCCTCCTAACCCCCACCTTTTATTTTTTTTTGATAATTAATATGGTAGAAAAAAGTTTGCAACTATTAGTTCATCATCATCTTCCTGCCCTTGTCCCGTGTTATTTGGGGTCGGCGCAACACGTTTTTTTCTTCCATTCTGCCCTGTCACTCGTCATACTATCACTAACTTCCTTTTCTTTCATATCACTCTTCACACAATCCATCCATCTTTTCTTTGGTCTCCCTCTCCCTCTCTATCCATCCACATGTAAACTCATAACTCTTTTAGTAACATGCGTTTCATCTCTCCTCTTCACATGACCATAGTTGTTTATTAATAATGATAATATAATAATAATATTCCACAACTTTCACACAACGCCATCTAGTCCCAAATTTAGCAGAGCTTGTACTTATAGTACTAAAAACTATATTGTAGACTAGCTTTTGCCCGCAGCTTCGCCTGCGTACATAGAATATAGCCTATGTCACTCCTGGGCACCCTCCCTGGTCCCCTCTTTGAGGAGTAGCTGGAGCGGCAACACGGCATCTTCACCTTCCGCATGACCTCACCGGACATGGCAAATTCGGGAGGTTCCTGCATCGCATTCAGGTGGAAGAAACGCCCGGGTGTGACCACTGTCTGGACCCCCCGGAGGACACGGTGGAGCATACGGTGGAGGTGTGCCCCGCTTGGGCGGAGTACCACCGTGTCCTCGTGCAGGCAATCGGCGGTAGCGACCTTTCGCGCCGGGCCCGGCTTCAGGTTATGGTCCGGAGCGAGGAGGAATGGCAGACGGTCGCCTCCTTCTGCAAAGCAGAAATGCTAGCGAAGGAGGAGGCCACACGCGTGAGAGAACGAACGTCCTCACGCCCCAGCCACCCAGATTCCGACCCCGACTATCTGCCACGATAGACGCGGGCTTGCGGACGTCGAGCAATGGGTAACTCGTCGTCCAGCCGTTCAGTAATTAACCGGACCGAGCCCAGTCGTCAACAGCGCGTAGTGATCCACGCGTTCCTCTAAGAGGTTCCTATTTTGGTGCAGCCGTGAGGCACACAACTACATTTTTTGCTTCTTGTTTTTATTTTTGTTTCGTGATTACCTATATTGTGTTTGTGCCTTGTGCTGTACCAAATAAATTCTTTTTCTTTCTTTCTTTCTTTTCTTTAGATGTCAGCAAACCGTAGGGGCCCAGCAGGGCCGATGACCGCTAGCTAGGACCGCAGGGAATTTCTGAAGGGGAAACCCGTAGTCCTAGACCGCTCTCTCCCCGATGTCGTCCGACACGGTTGCACGTTTGCATCGATACAGTAGCGATGCTGTAGCGTGTTGGTAGCAAGTTAGCATCGCTTCTGCAGCGCGTTTTAAATGCGACTAACGCGCTTTAGTAGCGATGCTGTCGTGCGTTTACAAAACGCGTGACAGCCCTACAAAAAGTCTCCGTGGGCGAGGGGCCTAAGGGCCATTAACCATTAAGCCAACAAGCCAGTCACGTCTACTAGTTACACGTATTACTAGTTGTCCCCCGCGGTTTTGCCTGCAACGTAATGTTATATAGCCTTCCTCGATAAATGGGCTATTCAACACATTTTTCTCGAACCATTAGTTCCTGAGATTAGCGTGATCAAACAAACCAACTCTTCAGATTAACATAAATATTATAAATAAATTCATCATTTCAGCCGATAGACGTCCACTGCTGGACATAGGCCTCCCCCAAATGTCGCCACAACGAACGATCCTGTGCGTCTCGCATCCATCGGATTCCCGCAACCTTCACCAGGTCATCGGTCCACCTTGTAGGGGGCCTTCCAACAATGCGTCTTCCGGTACGCGGTCGCCACTCCAGAACCTTTCGGCCCCAACGGCCATCCGTTCTGCGAGCAATGTGCCCTGCCCATTGCCACTTAAGTTTGGCGATTCTTCGTGCTATGTCGGCAACCTTGGTTCTCCTGCGGATATCTCCATTTCTGATTCGATCACGCAAGGAAACTCCGAGCATAGTCCTTTCCATTGCCCTTTGGGTGACTTTGAGCCTTCTGATGAGGCCCATTGTGAGCGAAAAATAAATTATCAACTTGTATTATAATATTCGGTATGTAGAACTATATCAATTATTCTGCATATCTAAAAGTGTGCTTCATGTTCCTTGTATAACCGGTATGTATACAAGATTCGCCGTATGCGTACATACAAATGTCTAATTAATTATACACGGTGACGCAAAATTAATCACTCTATCGGAAGATATTATTATATTAGATTTATAATTATTGCAAATGGCGTCGTACGTCTATCATATTTGGTATTTGTGAACTAGACAGCTGCAGAATATAAACAGACCAGCAATGGAACGTACGCTAAAGTCCGCAAGAGCGTGGAATAATTGTTTCGATTCTATAGACCAATAAGAATCGGTTGATAGTGTTAGCGCAGCGTGCATTTTGATGTCGATTTCCTGATCGTGTCGAGCCAACTGGGCAAACATTAGTGGTTCGACTCGAACAGATTGGAACCACAAGAGAACATGCAGGGTGTTGCCGCCACCAGACTGGTCGTTCTGCCGAGAATATCGACACTGTGGCTGCCAATGTCGTTGACAACGAAAAAACATCACCAGACGGACCCTACAGCGAATTTTAGTGAAAGTCTTCGACTTCTTACAGCTGGTATTGGAGGAGAGGGGCTTGGTGAACACGTGGTTTCAACAAGATGGTGCAACTACAACACACAGCACGAGCTGGTCGTAATCTCCCTTTTTGGCGATTTGGCATGGCCAGCAAGATCGTCCGATTTAACCGCTCCAGTCTTCTTTCTTTGAGGCTACTTGAAGTTGCGGGTTTATGGCAACCAGCCTCAGTCAATCGCAGCCTTTAAAGAGAAAATCCTACAGGAATGCGAACAGTTATCACCGGAAATCTCGATAAAACGGGCAAAAATGTGTATCGACACTGGTGACAATTTTTTTTTTAAATTAGTAAAAAGTTATACAAAAACCAAACTGGATGATTAATTTTGCACCACCTTATATAACCGGTATGTATGCAAGATTCACCGGATACAATACATACACTTTTTATTGGATGACTAATTAATTATATTATTGTTTATTCTTGTATTTTCCCAACATTTAAATAGGTATCATAAATATAAAGTGTTAGCTTCTGTGGTGGCCTCACTCGCGTTAAATTAGAAATATATCGCAAGAGAACAACATCATTTTAGCCGAAAGACGTCGATTTATGACTACTTATACAATTAACTAATTTATGTATGTGCGTTATATATTCGTTTATAGGTATATACGAGTATACGTACGTAAATAGTTACTTTAATATTTAAGTTCCCTACCAACAATACATGTCCCATGTATTGTTGGTTGTCGTGTTTTCCCATTGGTTAAGGCCCTCGCTTCTTATGCATGAGGTTGCGGATTCGACACCAGGCAAACAACCAATGTGAATTTTTCATTATGTTGTTTTCTAAGATTATCTAGGACATTATTGATACTCTCTCGGTGGTCATTCGTAGATCTTTGACAGCCGTTACAAGTAGTAAGACGGCAGAAAATCTGACCATCAGTCTATTCAAAGAGTATCGTGTTGCCCAGTAATTGGGTTGATAACCAATCGCTCCGTATAAGACACGGGTGTTCAGCTCCATCCATTAAGAATATAGCCTGAAGAATTGCCAAACTTAAGTGGCAGTAGGCAAGTGCACTTGTTCGCTCAACAGATGGTCGATGGGGCAGAATGGTTCTGGAGTAGCGACCGCGCATCGGAAAACGTAGCGTTGCTAGGCCTCCCACAACGTGGACCGATGACCTGGTGGATCGGTCCTTGTAATGACGCTTGGGGGAACCCAAGCATCTCGTCACGTCGACGATCCCATCACATCCCGATGCGACGTCTTTCGGTTGAAATAATAATGATAACAAAGTTTTTTTTATAAAAGATTTTTTCCTTGTTTTCCAAGATGTTTTGTGATTATGGAAAATTTTACTTGAGGAAGGAAATACGACCTTAGTGAAGCAATCTTATTTTATGAAGTTTTACCTGTCATCATTTCCGACAACATTATTTCAATCCAGAAGTTGATAGATATTGATGCGCAATAAAATATGTTCCAGTATTTTATTCAAAGTATTAAATCATATCTACCTATATGTATATGTAGCCAACTAGTTTTATTCTATATTCAACAGTGTAGCCTTTTTCCTGAACAGCGCCATTCGGATAGCCGAAATATATTCATCCATTCAATTAAACCGACTTCGAACCTAACCTGCCCCCCTAGCCAAGTTGCAAACGATAAACGGGAACGCTTAGTAATCTCCAATAGATTTTCAACTTTATACCTAAGAGCATAAAGTTGAAAATCTATTAAAGACTACTGAGCGTTAGCGACCGGAACGAACGAAAACACTATGTAATCTTCAATAGATTTTCAACTTTAAATCCAATAACATAAAGTTGAAAATCTATTAAAGACTACTGAGAGTTTACGTTTATCGTTTGTGACTTGGCTAGGGGGGCTGTCCGTGTTAGGGTGCCTTAAACATTATTTTTGTCACAGTGTCACCCTAATGTACAATATAAATAATCCTTACTAAAATCACAAATGGGAAAGTAACTCTGTCTGTCACGTTTTCACGTTAAAACTAGTGATTTGATGAAATTTGGAACGGAGTTATCTTTGAGACCCTAGAACGGACATAGACTTTTTATCTGGCTGCGGTGTCCGCAATAACCAACGTTTAGGTATCCCGACGAAATCGCGGGCAAAAGGTAATACATGAAACGTTTATTTTCTCTTCACAAAGTTACTTAATGATGCTAAAGGTTTACAATTCATAAATTGTGGTTTAACTAAGTGAGAGACTAGTATGTATATGTAGTATGGCCTAAGCATTAACCATTCATTAAATATTGTGTTACATTACAAACGCATTGACTGAATGAATATCATTCAGGTCACTAGTAGAATGACGCCATTTATTTATCAGGCTAGGCTACTAACTGAATGGCGAATTAAATTAGTTGGCTGCGACATATGTAAAATGTACATATAAACTATGTAAATGTACCTTTGTAAGTACATATTTGGCGTTTTATCAAAAAACAAATAGTTATGACGACCGCCATCCGACTTTCTACTTCAGTAATTGAAAACGTTGATATTAAACCCTATTTGAAGCCGTCAATAGGAAACAATGTCCCAACAAGGAACACTAACAGAGCAATAAAAACTAATTATTGTTAGCTGTAGCGAACGAATCAAAGGAAATCAATTATTTCAGTAATGAGGGAAGGATAGAAACTGGCCGTGTTTGCACACAGCGACCTTATCGCGAATAATATTATTTATTTATTATTCGGTGATTAGAAACTATTTACACCATTTGTATTGTTCAGATTACCATTTGTTACTGATTTACGATTCCTAATTATATACGCTCATATTGCGCTCATAGAAACATTTATTTGAGAGGATTATTGTAGGAAGATGTTAAAAAAGAAAGAACATAATATATTAAAACTTGATGTCTATAATGTTTTTCTTATTTATATATTTCTCTTTTTTTTAATTGTTCTCCACTACCGCTGTTGGGCAAAGAAAGGCCTCTCCCAAATTTAAACAATAGAACTGTGTAGAAGTAAAATTTCTTTGTAGGAGGTTTTTTTTTTCGGGTGGGAAAATCATCCAATGACATCCCCCGGGCGTCATCATCATCTTGGGCGGGGCGGGAGATAGTGTCAGACTTTTACTGACTAAAAACACACTCCTGTTCCTTCTTTGCCATTTTTCCAGGGCCCCGGGGATCTCTTGCGCATCACCCATTGCCCCAAGGATTGTAGGCACAGGCAACTTTTATTCAAGATTTTTTTTTTGAGAGGAAATAAAAAAAAAAAATACTAAGCAACCATTATAACTGTAATTCAGAACAGTAATTCTGGTCGTAGGGTTTTTCGGATGATTAAATATACTCCATAAATCATTTTTCGGCTAAAGTAAGAAACGAACATAATATATTAGAGGAAGTTAGTGGTACACCAATTACTGAAAAATTTAAAGGGAATTGTTTGTCTTGGTATGGCCATGTGAAGAGGAGGGACGAAACGCATGTTACTAAAAGAGTTATAAGTACCCATGTGGATGGATGGAGAGAGAGAAGCCAAAGAAAAGATGGATGGACTGTGCAAGGAGTGATATGAAAGAAAAGTGAGTTAGTGATAGTATGATGGTTGACAGTTGAAAAAACGTATTGCGATGACCCCAAGTAATAGGAAACATGAGCAGGAAAATGATAATCGTGATGATGAAACCCTACTTAATAGCAAAAATATATTTCACTACACAAATATAATGATATGAGTAGATATTATTTGAACCGTGTTAGTTACATAATAGACAATAACACAAGATAATCTTGAACTTGACCTCGAAGAGTTACCTACTATATGCCAATTAAGGCGTACGAACTAACACTTTTACGTATATTCGATTGTGAATCTTATTCAAATTTTATATAGAGTTTATCTCAGCTTGTGTCTAAGTCCACGTGCAAAAGTAGAAGGGGACTGAGATGGCGTGTGATAATGTAATAAATGTGAAAATAACGTAACTATGTTTGTTAGAGTATCTTGTTTGATTGGATTTCGAAGTTTGGAACACGGTGGCCTACCGTGTTCCATAGCCTGGATATTATAGGTACATGGATAAAGGATACTTTTTCAAAATGGCCTCAATTTAATTCTTGATGAACTTAATGTCAGTGCGGAAACTGTTTTTTTTTGGGATAACTAAATGCCAAATTACAGTGGGGATATTAGAGCTCGGTTAGATGGGTAGGAAAAACCGGGCGAGTGCGAGTCGGACTCGCGCACTGAGGGTTCCGTACAAACTTACTTATGAACACAGTTCAATTCCCGAATTGAGTTACGAAGATTTTTCCGAATCATAAAAAGTTTTTTTTTTGTAACGTAACTACAAATTTACAGTTTTCAGATTTTTTCCTATACTTCCTGCCAAATTTCAGGATTCTAGGTCAACGGGAAGTACCCTATGAATTTTGATTCCCTTGAGAGGGTCGAAATACACGCTTTTTGCGACATAAACGGCCGTAGTAATGTAAACTATACTTAGAACAATAAAGTATTATTATTATTATTATTATTATTTTTTTTTCAGCTTCAAGAGACCACAGAAATGAGTATATGGTTGTAATTTCACTTTATCTCGGGAACACACACACACAACTTTATCTCGGGAACGCGTACTGGTATCGAGGTCTTGACAGACAGACAGACGGACAACAAAGTGATCCTGTAAGGGTTCCGTTTTTCCTTTTGAGGTACGGAACCCTAAATAGGCAATTGACTGATATAGCCACAGCTATAATTATTTTACTATGCTTAGTTCAACAGTGTTATGTCTATGGCATTTTGCCGTGGGGATATGCAGGTGCTACGACACCTTACATCAATTTTCATATTGCAAAAAATAAATAATTTAAAAAATTAAAAAACACGACTGCCATGTCAAAAAAACGAACTAAAAAGCAAAAAACAAGATGTTAGTTAAACTAGATAAATAAAAATGAAAGTTGTCACTCATTCACTCACTGACTAAACACGATGTCTCGAAAACTACTTAATCTACAAAACAAAATTTTTCATCGCCGTCGGGGGACCAGTCTGTAGAATACTTTCTTATATAAAAAGTTCCCCGACTGCGATGAAAAATTTTGTTTTGTAGATCAAGTAGTTTTCGAGACATCGTGTTTAGTCAGTGAGTGAATGAGTGACAACTTTCATTTTTAACCGACTTCAAAAAAAAGGAGGAGGTTATCAATTCGGTTGTATTTTTTTTTTTTTTTTTTTTTTTTTTTTTTATCATTATTTTTTTTTTTTTATGTTTGTTACCTCAGAACTCCGTCGTTTATGGACCGATTTGCAAAATTTTTTTTTCCCTATACAGGATATGCTTCCAGATTGGTCCCATTTTTTTCAAAATCCAGTTCTGATGATGGAATCCATGAGGAATCGAGGGAACTCCTCAAAAATTATAGGCAACCCTATGGTGATTTTAGTATTTTCATCAAGAACTTAAGCATTTACAGTCAAAAAGTAACATTTGATGAAGTGGAACTGATGAAGAAGACCAGAAATGGTCAACGGAACTTCATACACAAATAGATATTACAATGAAGATATACTTTTTTTTTTTTTTTTTTTTTTTTTATTCTTGATAGGTTCGCGCTTGACCGCTAACTCACCTGATGGAAAGCGACGATGCGGTCGACGATGGAACGCGCTTACCTAGAAGTAACCTATTCACTCTTGACTTAAAGATTCCCGGGTTGTAGCCATCAGGAAAAAACAGATTCCGGCAAGGAATTCCACTCCTTAGCTGTACGCACTATGAATGTGTTCGCAAAACGTTTTGTGCGTATAGGTGGGATGTCCACCATGTACCGGTGGCGCATTGCCGTACGCCTGGTGGTCCGATGATGGAACGGGCTAGGCGGAATTAGGTTATGCAATTCCGACGCACACTCCCCGAAATGCAACCGGTAGAAAACCGACAGGCTAGCAACTCTGCGTCGATGCTCAAGACTTTGAAGCCTCGACTCAACGAGTGCATCATTGCCAATGATCCTCTTGGCTCGCCTCTCAATTGCCTCAAGTGCATCAAGCTGGTATCGGGCAGATCCGTCCCAAAGATGAGAGCAGTACTCCATACACGATCGAACTTGCGCTTGATAAAGTTTGAGCAGCTGTTCCGGCGTGAAGTACTGTCTGACCTTCGCGAGGATTCCCAGCTTTTTTGCTGCCAGTTGAGCCTTTGCTTCGATGTATGGCCCAAAGTTGAGTGTTGACGTCAGCGTAACACCAAGGAGATCAAGATGGTCGGTTATTGGCACGGTTACGCCCCGGAAAGTTGGAGCAGGGCTGAATTGGCTCCTTTTAGCGGAAAATAGACACGCCTGGGTTTTAGCAGCATTGAACTTGACCAAATTGGCATCGCCCCATTCAGAGACTGCCTCCAAGGACAAGTTCAAGCGCTCGACCATAGCCTCTCGGAGAGACTGGATCTGTGACCCACTAGCCTGCGCGCTGGATATGTAACTCTCAGCAACAGTGCTGTCGTCTGCATACCCAAAGGTACCGGGCTTAAGCAGATCATTTATGTGCAGCAAGAACAATGTTGCCGAGAGCACTGACCCCTGAGGGACTCCGGCATTAATGGCCATTTGACCGGACGAGCAACCATCGATGACCACTCGGATGGACCGGTCACTCAGGAAATCTGCAATCCAAGCACACAAACCAGCAGGTAATCCGAAAGAAGGAAGCTTACTAATAAGGCTTTCGTGCCAGACCCTATCGAAAGCCTTCGAGATATCGAGGGAGACGGCAAGAGCTTCCCCGTGTTTCTCGATGGCCTCACTCCAGATGTGGATGGCATACGCTAGAAGATCACCAGTTGACCGATTTCGGCGAAAGCCGTATTGTCGGTCACTTAGGATGTCATTAGCTTCTAGGTATGCCAGGAGCTTACTGTTGAGTACACGTTCCATTGTCTTACAGAGAATGGACGTTACTGAGATTGGCCTGTAGTTAGCTGGGTCAGCCCGACTACCCTTTTTGGGCACGGGCTGTACGTTAGCTCGCTTCCATGCAATCGGCACTTTTCCAGCCTCAAATGAAAGCCGAAATAGGCGTGTCAGGATCGGAGACAGTTCAGGCGCACACGTTCTTAGAACAATTGCCGGTATCCCGTCTGGACCGCTAGCCTTGTTCACGTCAAGGTTACGCAGCACCCTACGGACGTCCTTCTGATGGATGCGAATATCCGACATACTCGTCTCGCAACCATCAGGATTAACAGGGGGCCGCGCGTCACCAGAATCTAGACGCGAAGATTCCGCGAAGAGAGAGGCAAACAAATTTGCTTTCTCCTCAGCGGTATGGGCCAGCGACCCGTCGGGTTTCAGCAGTGGCGGTAGTGAGGGACGGCAGAAGTTCGATTCAACCGACTTAGCCAGGGACCAAAACGCCTTACTACCAGCAGGGTATGATGCGAGTTTGTTCCCGATGCGGCTAATGTGGTCGAACCGAGACCTCCGCATCACCTTCTTGCAAGACTTGGCAGCTCTGTTGAAGGCTCTCTTCTTCTGACTCACGTCACTCGCCTTATGCACACGAGCGTCGGCCCATGCCTGGTATGCCGTGTGCTTAAGCGCGTTAGCGCGATCACACTCCGCACCAAACCAAGGGCGAGCATGGCCAGACATTGTTACGTCAGAGAATGGAATGTAATACTCCATCCCCCGCCGCAAAACATCTGTCACAGCATCTGCGCACGACGATGGATCATCCGAAGAAAAGCAAGTAGGCTGCCAAGGATAACATGCGAAGAAAGATCGCATGCCATCCCAATCTGCTGACCTATATCGCCAAACCCGCCTGGTGCCTCTAAGGCAGGGATCAGGCGGAGAGTAGACTGATACAGATTTCACCAGACAGTGGTCGGAACTACCTAACGGTGATGATATCGACACTGAATAGCGGTCTGGATCTGTTGTCAGCAGAAGGTCCAAGCAGTTGGCCGTGTGCGAATCAACATCCGGCACCCTCGTAGCTCCCTGGACCAGCTGGGTGAGATTTAACGCTAGCGCAAGCTTTCGCATCTCTCGACCAGCATGGTCTGTGCACCGGTATGGGAAAAGCCACTCCTGATCGTGGGCATTAAAATCCCCCAGTAACACCAGTTGTGCGGAAGGGTACCTCTGCTGAGCCGCATCCGCCGCCTCACTAAGGTACTGTGTGAGCCTGGTCGCCTCCTGATCACCACTGTGCGAACGGTAGACACAAGCATAGATAATTTTATCCATGCCTGTGTCCACCAGAGCCCAAAGCGTTGAGAACCTGGTATCTTCAAGGTTACGGAGACGCCGATAGCAGATGTCGTCCCTGACGTACAAACACACACCAGCGTGTGGTTTAAAATTGTGCTCCAGGGTAAACCCTGGGTAAGACAGGTACGACACGTCTGACGAACTTCTTATCTGCGTCTCCGAAAGGAAAAAGAGGGAAGGTTTTTCAGTCTCCAGGTGATGATGGACTGCTGCGAGATTTGAGTGCAGACCTCTAATATTGCTGAGGTGCACTTTAAGTGAGAGGGAGTGCAGCCGCTGTTTAACTTTTCTCTTTTTCAACCTTGGCATATTGTGAGTGAGGTAGGAGAGGAGAAGGAAGTGAAATGGAGTCCCATGCTGCTAACCTTCGTCACGCACTGGCAGGACAACATCACTGGGGCACTAGTCTGGAGACTGCGGGGACGCCCGAGCCCCCCCGGAAATGACCATCGGGCCCTCTCATCTGGTCGCCAACCAGCACGATGGTGCATTCCGGGATTTTTCGTCAGTTGGCGGGGCAGCCTTTCATGTGTGGCTAGCACATTACTTGGGCCCCCAACTAACTGCGGTCGGCCAGCGGTGCACCGTGCCTCGGATCCCGCTACCCTCCGCGACTAGTCTCCCGATATGTCAATACCAGCGCGGGTCCGGCTGGTCTGCATACATTAGAACCGCCACTTCGACCCAACTCCACAAAATTGGCTACACTGGGCATCGTACCGGAACACGGCTAGGCCGCTTGGCGGTACGTCTTTGCCCAGTGGGTGGTCACAAGCCATCGGTCGAGACCTACCACCAGTTAATGTCACCTGATTAGCACCACCCGGGGACCACGTGTAGGGCCTATCTATGGGTATTCTCCTACGGACGCGGGTGACTCAGCCCCAAAAAAAAATATACATAGTTAAGCGACTATGACAATACAAATAAATGAATGATTCTGAATAGTTACGTTGAAAATGGTATCATCGAAGTGATCTGATGATGATGATGGAGCCGGAAGGTAGGCACTGGAACTCCGTAATTAATCAATGTAACCTAGCCGTGTTTGGACTTATTAGAATTGTCATGAGATGCACTTTGGCTATAAGGTACTATCGAACTGATCTGATGATGGAGCCGGAAGGTAGGCACAGGAACTCCGTAATTAATCAATGTATCCTAGCCGTGTTTGGGCTTATTAGAATTGTCGTGAGATGCTCTTTGGCTATAAGGTACTATCGAACTGATCTGATGATGGAGCCGGAAGGAGGAAGGTAGACACAGGAACTTTATAATAAAACTATGTAACCTAGCAGTATTTGGGTTAATTGGAATTGTCATGAGAAATAGGCACTCTGTTTATAAGTGTATCGCAACTAAAAAGTGTGAAATAAAAACTTTTTATAAAAAAAAAAATAACCGACTTCACTAAAAAAAACACTAAAAGGATCAAAATAACTTTAATTTCGGAAGTCGGTGTTAAATAAGAAACAAACAATACCGAGAAACACCGACTTCCAAAATTAAAGTTATTTTGATCCTTTTAGTGTTTTTTTTAGTGAAGTCGGTTATTTTTTTTTTTTATAAAAAGTTTTTTTATTTATCTAGTTTAACTAACATCTTGTTTTTTGCTTTTTAGTTCGTTTTTTTGACATGGCAGTCGTGTTTTTTAATTTTTTAAATTATTTATTTTTATTTTAAATCTTTTAGTGATAAGTTTAATTTTAAAACATGTCATGCATCACAATATAGTTTCTAAGCATTCAATAATTAAATCTTCATCTCTTCCTGTGATCGTATAAGAAGAGATGAAGATTACTCGCTTCATATAGAATTGTTGAAGATTTCTGAGGCGATGAAATTCATCAAGAGACTTCCTGTCGTGTGGCTCGTGAATCACTTTACGTGGATCCAAAACGCTGGTTGCCAAACCTTCTAGTTGCCTCACGCGACTAAGCGCAACATAAGCTTGCCCTTTGGTAAAATTTTTGGGCCTAGGTCCTCGAAGGCTCTGTCCAGTGTTGTCCCTTGTAACTTGTGGACTGTCACGGCCCAACATAATATAAGCGGTAGCATGCGGCGCTCTACCTTTCCATGACTCCTTAGCCCGTCAAATTCGACTGTACTGTTCAATTTTGACACCCATACCAATAGTGTTGCCACGTACTGACTTGTCGTCGAACTCTACGAAGACGGCTTGTGGTAATTCTTCTGGTTCTAGTTAGTCACGGAGTAGCAAATGGCCATTCGAATTTTCGAACGATCACCATAGCGCCATTTATCTTATCTTATCTTGATTTCGGGCTGGCCCTAGGCCAGAGCACTACGACCCTTCTAGATCTTTTGTGGTATGCCCTTCCTGTCTACTCAACCCCTAGCCCCCCGTGCACCTTCTTCATGAGTCCCAGTATGGCCTCGATGGGGCTGAGCCTGTAGTCTTGTCTTGGTCTTGGAAATGGTTGGCCCAGATACTCTAGTCTTTTGGAACCTAGTGCTGCACAGTCGCACAGCAAGTGTAGCATTGTCTCTTCTGCATCGCCACAGATCCTGCAAGTCGGGTCGCTTGCTAGTCCCATGTTGTGGAGCTGTTTGTTGGTGGTATAGTGCCCCGTGAAGAATCCTGTGATTGTTCGGAGCTGTGATCTGCTGTACCTCCATAGGTTTTTGGTCCAGCCCTTATCTATGTCGTTGAGAAATAGTTTTACATGCTTCTGGCCTGTTGTATTGCGCCAGTGTGTGCTGTGTATCTCTAACGCAGCCCTTTTCAATGCTTGGTTGATGACTCTTGGTGAAAGTCCTATGAAGGGTTCCGGTCCGTATAGGGGTGTTTCGGATCCTTTCCTTGCCAGAGTGTCGGCTCTTTCATTACCTTCTACTCCTGTATGACCTGGCACCTAGATCAATCTGACCTTATTGCGCCTTCCTATCCGGTTTAATATTTAATACAGTTTAGTATCAGCCCAGAATCCACTCTATTGGATGTGAGTGCCTTAAGTGTTGCTTGGCTGTCGCTTAAAATGTAGACAGTGTCCCCTTCGGTGCCACTATCTAGTATTTCCTGCGTGCACCCGATTATAGCATAGGTCTCTGCTTGGAAGACCGTCGCCATTTTGCCCACGCTTAGGCGAAGATTGCAGTTGTCGCTGTGTACCCCCGCTCCTGTACCGGTGTTCATTTTAGAGCCATCCGTGTACCATACCTGGTTGTTCCCTTTGTGGGATAGCGCCATTTACTAAGCCGTGACCAACGTTAATGTTCTATTAAGTAGATAAAGTACAATTGATTCACTAAACTGTCAAACACTCGGTAGGCTATTATTGTATATAGTTTATGTTATCAATTTTTTTTAATCGACAAAGTTGGTTCTTGTTTACATGTACTTAGTGTTCATTGTACAATGGTTCAACTTGTACTTGGCTGATTTCTTATATTAATTCATAATATTAGTTGGGGTTTCCAAATGTCAAAAATGTTTTTTTTTTGTACTCGACAGTTTCGATTAAAAGTGTAAAATATTTATATTTTTGGAATCCATTCGTCAAATCCTAGATAATAATCACATGCATTAACAGATTAAAAATTAAAAAAAAAATTGGGTGGGTGTTCATTTAATTATCATACCCACCACATTGCATTTCTATATTTTTTCAATAGCCTATGTTACTCGGGACGATGCAAGGATTCTAACGATACCTCATACATGTAAATCAGTTCAGTCATTTAGAAGTTATGGTGGAATAAAGAAACTCACATACATACATACATACATACATACATGAACCCTGAAAACATAACACTCCTTTTTGGGGCAGTCGTGTAAAAAAGGACAATCCGTGTTGTAGTCCCGGTTGTAGTTTAATAAACTTTGAAATTGAGTTGTGTTTTATTATAATAATAGTCATCATCATTTTAACCGAAAGACTTTCACTATTGCACCACACCTCTCTGGGCACGCCATAATTATGGCGGTAAGTCCCCTCTTTGGGGAGTGGCTGGAAAGGCAACACGGCGTTCTTACCTTCCGCATGACGCAGGTCCTCACCGGACATGGTAAGTTCGGGAGGTTCCTGCACCGGATTCGTGCGGAAGAAACACCCGGGTGTCACCATTGTGTGGACCACCCGGAGGACACGGTGGAGCACACGGTGGAGGTGTGTCCCGCTTGAGCAGAGCAACGCCGTGTCCTCGTGGGGGCTATCGGCGGGCGCGATCTGTGGGGGCTATTCCGATCCCGATTTCCGGCCATCGTAGGCGCGGGCTTGCGGACGGCGAGCAATGGGTGGCTCGCCTTCCGACCGTCCGGTGACCGTCCGGACCGAGCCCAAGTCGTCGACGGCACGTGCTGTTCCACGCGCGCCTCAAGGAGATGTCAGCAACTGTAGGGGCCTAGCAGGGTCGAAGCCTACTGGGGCCAAGGGTCTGATTCTGAAAGGAAGACTCGGCCCTGGTACGAAAGGCAATGAAGGAACAGGAGTGGGTTTTTAGTCAGTAAAAGTCTGACACTATCTCCCGCCCCACCCAAGGGCGGGGGATGTCATAAGATGATTTTCCCAAAGAAAAAAAAAAACATAGACCTCTCCCAAGTATCGCCACAACGACCGGCCATGTGCGTCTCGCATCCATCGGATTCCCGCGACCCCCATCAGGTCCTTTGTCCACCTTGTAGGAGGCCTTCCAACATTACGTCTTCCAGTACACTGCCTACCAATCCAGAACCTTTCGGCCCCATCGACCATCTCTTCTACGATCAGAATAGTACATAAAGTAAATATATACGTAGTCTGGAACCACAAACAAGCTATCGTTATTTTCCTGTACGAGATGCGACCTTCACCTCACAATAGTTACCTATTACTTGCTAGTATTAAAATCAATTAACACATTAATTAATTATCCTGTTAGGTATATTATTGATTAGTCCTATCAGTTCTCTATTATCATTAACTATTATTATTATCAATTCTCTAGAAACGTTATCAGTGGACAATGAGAACCAGTCTTGAACTTAACCTTCGCGCTAGCCGGCTTGTTGCATTATATAAATAAAATTATGATAATTTTATTTGTATATTCATGTCTATTAATTGCGTTTTCTTGTCAAAATAGTTCACAATAGGTTACATTTCATAGATGTAGACGTGTTAGTTTCTTATATATACCTTTCGACTTTTCCCAAAACGATTGTTTCTTTTTCATATACGATTAGATATGCATGTTTATTTTAAGTAAGTAGGTAATCATTTATAGTGCTAAAAATCGTATTTCTATTTCTTTGGCAGTACGCCATGTAGCCTAAGCCGCTAGATTGAATTTAACAAATGAGATATCATTAGATTTGTCTTAAGTACCAAAGTGGCATAAAGCTTTTATTTTATACAGCTAAATGCAGTGTTATTGTCCTTTAGTTGTTCTTAAATAACCTTTTTTCGTTTACGGTTTTTTTTGGGTTAAAGATCTTGGAGTTTTATTTGACCCTGCGTTAATTATAGGAATGCTGTGATAGGAGCATTTTTGGCCTTGCACAAGTTTTTCTTTTTTTGTTCATTTTGTTTTTTTTTAAAATGTTATTTTATGTGATTAGTTAACGCTTTATTTAATTCTGTGGTTTGTCCTGTACGAAAATTAAATAAATGTTTTTCTTTCTTTGTGACCCGAGATTAACCTTCCACTTGCGGGTCCTTGCCACTGATTTGTACCACGGGTTAGAATTAACAATTCGAAACTTACGTGGCTTTAATAGCCCTGTACTAATTGAATAGGTTCATATTATGGCTTTAGTCATGAGTATACTGGAAGTCAACTTCAATTATTTGGAACCGCTAAGAGTTCTTACACCTTGTTTCTTGAGAAGGTCCAAATAGACACTCCTTAGATTATTTTCCTGAATTAGTAGCTGAGCTGGTGAGGCTGTTTGTTCCTCTCGTGAAGAAACCACAACTTAGGCAGTGAACACACAGGGTTAGCTGATCCTTCATTACGGAGAGTGCTCAATCACCACTCGTTTGAGTGCGTTCTAAGCTCAATGCTCTTCTGACTCTAACACCAGAGTGTCACTTGTTTACTGGGAAATGGATAGATGTCTCGTGAGATGGATTTCTGGGAAGATGTTAATTAATGGGCATATTACTGTCTTAGGTCATTTTGGAAGTTAGTGATAGCATGACGAGTGACAGGGCAGAATGGAAGTAAAAAACTTGTTGCGCCGACCCCAAATAACATGGGACAAGGGCAGGAAGATGATGATGATGATGAGGTCATTTTTGTAATAAATGTACACGTTTTGTTTGAGTGCTCTGTATAATGCTTTGGAATTTCCAATTTGCGGTTTTTGACCAAAGTATATTTTTTTTCTTTTTTATGTGTAATTTTTTAGGATATCCAATTTCGACGGTCCTCATTGTTAGGATCTACCTGCTGTCTTGCATTTTGTTTCTGCCTTATTTTATTTTTTGTCTCTTTTTACTGATTTACCTTTTAAAAATAATGGAGCTGACTTTGGTAATCACGCATATTGTTTGTGATTTTAACTTAATTTTTAAATAAAAGACACGAGTTTGAAATGGTATTCGACGAAATCAGTTAAATAAAAATAGTAATGTTTTGTTTATGTTTGTCTCTGTTGAGGCCGGCGTCAAAATGCAACAGATAACCTAGACAGCTGTGTTGTCTATGGTCCTAGTGGTGCAACACAGTTATGCCCGATACACACATGGCCTGTCAGGGAACTTGGTTTTTGTATTTTTGAAACGAATTGTGCGTCTATTCAGGCAGAATAAACATGTTTTCTTTCTTTCTTTCTAATCTAGTAGAATTCGTGATTTACAAATTCTTTTTTATGTAAAATAGTTGAGCAAGTTTAGACAGTGAGTCTAAGGAGTACCTGTAAAACATTTTCTTTGACAAGAATACTGGTTCTACTATTTAAATAAAATAGTAGAACCGGTTTTTCGACTTTAAGGAGGAACAAATACTGTTACATAAATCATACTAATATTATAAAGACAAAAGTTTAAGAGTGTGTGTGTGTTTGTTACTTCTTCACACTCGAACGGCTGAACGGATTTCAATGAAACTTGGTAGGTACAGTAGATCATGTCCTGGAATAGCACCTAGGAAACTTTTTATCTCAGGAATATGTTCCCTTGGGACAATTTTCTACTGACTTTTGAACACGGCGTTAAGTCGTTAATTTAGATTTTAAAGACTTACAAAAAGTCACAATATTTATTATTTTCTGTACCTCAAAATAATAAATAATTTTCTGTAGTCGCACTTTTGTAAAATTTTTTGCATTAAACTTTAAAATAAAACTTGATTACTAGTCACAGAATAGGTTTCCTACGAACAAAGCTAGCTACTAAGCAATACTGTTTCATCATCATCATTTCAGCCAAAAGTCGTCCACTGTTGGACATAGGCCTCCCCCAAGCGTCGCCACAACGACAACGACACTGTGCGCCTCGCATCCACCGCATTCCCGCGACTCTCACCAGGTCGTCGGTCCACCTTGTGGGAGGCCTTCCAACGCTGCATTTTCCGGTGCGCGGTCGCCACTCTAGAACCTTTGGGCCCCATCAACCATCCGTTCTACGAGCAATGACCTCTGCCCACTGCCACTTTAGTTTGCCGATTCTTCGGGCTATGTCAGCGACCTTGGTTCTCCTGCGGATATCTTCATTCCTGCTGTGATCACGCAAGGAAACTCCGAGCATAGCCCTTTCCATTGCCCTTTGGGTGACTGTATACAATATACTGTTTGATGTTTTGAAACTTCCAGTTTTTTTATACATAAATTTAAAAAAATATGTAAATGTCACTTAGTGATAAAGTAGCATATAACAGGTGAAAGAATTTTCAAAATCGTTTCCGTAGTTTTTGATTTTATTCATTACAACAAAACAACAACTGTACCTACACAACAACAACTCTTTTTCTTTCTTTTTTCTTTTCTAACAAAAATATAAATCTCTTTATAACATTATCATAGAAGTACCTATAGATTTTTGCGTTAATCATCTCTTTGATTTATCTACTTCACACGTATACTTAATCAATTTGATAATAATAAAAACACAGATTGTATGCCTACAGAAACAAATATATTTTTAATCCGAATCCAAAGTCATTTGTTTCAAATAAAATACACAATATTGATAACTAATTACTTAAGTAGGGCTATTACGTCTACAAACAAACATACAAATAAATTAATGAATACCTGCAAATACAAACAGCTCATTACCATGAGGAAGTGTAGGTACTATGACAACATTGACTATTGATACTAATGATTGAATATACTTATATTATGTTTCAATCCGAACACCTATATAGACTTCATCGTTCGTTTTGGGAATAATAACCTCACGGTTTTTGACCTCGAACATATTTTTCAAGTTCAACATGACTAGATTAGTTCTGTCAGAATGAGTAAATATTTTTTGCATCTTAGTTTTTTTTTTGGAGAGAAAACGTAACAGTTTTAAATACCTACAAATATATTAAAATTAACGAAATCTTAAAAAAAAAAAATGTTAAAAATTTAAACGTATCTGTATTTTAACAGAAATGCTTAAATTTTTAACGATATCTTAAAAACCACTTGATTTTACCAATACATTATTTCATTGTTTTTCCGACCAAAATGTTGCATCGAATTATCGGGGCATTGCACTTAGTCCATTTTAAGCAGAAACCTGTTTCAACATTTTCGTTCCGTAATCGAAACTGAACGAACATTCCAAATATTCAAAAAACAATTTAAAACCAAGGTTAGAACATTTGAAACAAAACCAGGTTAATACCTACTGTCACGACTCCCGGCACTCGACATATATCGATATTTAATTAGGAACCAATCAAACACAATTAACAGCTAAGCACTCGTATATTTTAGTAAATATTCGTTAATCTTAGGGAAAATAGTATCACCGGTGTATTGGCTGTAGGTGACGTCCATGTGCGTCCACAGAGGGTCTTCCACCTTCACTGACTCCACCACATTCGGGAGTTTAGACATCAACCACTCAACGTCTTTCACATCAACTAAACCATCATTGTTCCCGTAAATGCACAAAACAGGCACTGTTGTCGCACTGAGGTTGTATGTAGGAGGCTGCTCGCTCCCGTATATCACTAAGTTTTGTTCCTTTCCGTAGTTGAATTTCTCAAATCTCATGCTGTTCGTGCTTTGTCCGTATCGGGCCATGTTGTGCACGGACGTTCCTGCAGGGAAGTGCCCGAAGAGTACCTTCGTAGTTTCGTTCGTGATCGAGCCCGAGTGTGGAGACTCCACATGGTCGAACACGTCTATAATCGTCTCACACAGCCTCTCAGTAAAGTCGGACATCTGGCAAAAGAAGGCGACGAACTCCTGGCTGAACGCACCCTTGCACAACACTTCTTGTACACCGTACATTGATAGCGCACTTTCCATTTTGTCAAATGTCTGTGTTAAAGTTCTGAAAATCCTCGATTTAGTATTGATTTGTCTGGCTGCTGGTGCTAAACCGATCACCAGTTGAACTTTGTCACAGTACTCTGGCCTTTCAGAACACATCACTAAGAACGTCCCAGTTCCTTGTGAATAGCCGATATAGTTCAGTTTTTCGAATCCTGTATAATCCAGAACATAGTCGATCATCGCTGGAACATCGTAGATCCCGATCTCCTCGATGTAAAATTTCCAATATTCAGCATCCTTGTCAGGGTTTAGATGGACATGTCCTCTTGAGTAATAATTTCCTCGGACATTACCCAACCATAAGTCGTAGCAGGCATCAGAGATGAGGTAGGCAAGTCCTGCGTTAGGACCGGAATCAATCCAGGAATCAGAGCTCTGCAGTAGTCCATGCATCAGCAACACAGGAGGAGATCTCTTCCTTTTATGACAGTTCCTGGCCTTCGCTATCCTGAACATGGTTAAGATATATCCATCTTCTGTGATGACTCGATGTTCTTCAGAAATATATCCATATTTTCCGGTTAACTCCGTGAAATTCATGAGAGAATCTTCGGGATACCCCATGGAGGTTTTGGTTTCTCTTTTTATAGGTAACCATGGCGTTCGTATGACGTACCCGACGGCGACCACGGCCAGGGATATGAACAGGACATTGAACGTGTTGAGTCGTTTCGAAGTCATGCTATCAACTGAGCCGCTACGTTCGCAAATCACTAAAGTATATACCTAGTGCGTAAACCAGTACGAGGTGAGTTTGTGTGTCCGCAGATGTTGTGATTTTTAAAATTGTGGGGAACGTTTGAATTTAATTAAACATTGTTTTTGCGGTTTTTAGCAGAAACGGGTTATGGTGTTTTAGTGGTTAATATTCTACAACAAAGATTGACATAAATGATCATAATATGAATGACGAAACTAAACATTCTTAATGTAAAAAATGCGAGTAATAAGAAATTATTTTGACTTTAATGTTTTTTTTTTTGACCATTGTTCTGTTCCACTCCTGGGCAAAGGGTTCCCTCCACTCCTTCCACTTTTCACGAGTCTGCGCTTCCTCCTACCAGTTCTGGTGAAATCTGTTTAATTTTTCCTGCCATCTCCTTCGTGGTCTGCGCGACCCCGTCTAATTGTCTCAGGACGCCAATATTAGTTCTTTTTCTTTCTTCTTAATTTGTTAGCAGTACACCGCAGACTACCCCCTGTATTATTTTAAGTTCTTGCAGTCCATCCTAAGGTTGTCTGGTAGATGTCGCTGTCAGCGATAAGACCGCCATTGTACACATAGATTTAAGTTTGTGTATTAAGCTGTTACTTTTTGTTGTACAATAAAGTTTATTTTATTCTATTCTATTCATCATTGTCATTTGAAATTATTTTCTTTTAGGTATTTTATTTTTATTTTAAAGGGTAAAATAAAAATGTCTCAAGCATCGTCACGTTATGGACTAGTTAATATGTTTACGGTAATTACAACTACGTCACTCAGTTGTTTGCTATTTATTTATAATTAGACTGACGACGCTCTGTGGCTTTACTTATTATTTATTAATCAAATTGAATCATTTTAATAATATTAAATCAAATGTACCTTTGTTTTTGTCACAGCCAACTACCTTAATAGAGAATATGCATACATTTTTTTAATTTGCTAAATGAAAAAAATTTAGCTCAGGTAAACAAATATGAAAAAAAAATATCTTCACTGACAATGAAGTTATTAAGTTTCAAAGCTGCTTATAAAAAGAGAAGTCCGACATGGTCTGTGACGTCAAAAGCCATGATACCCGTACGGCCGCCATAGATAACGGCACCTTGATGAGAGAGACAGATATATTTGTTTTACAATTGTTATCTCGTTTGCTTTTCTATCTATTTTGATATAGTTTTTACAATTAGCATTCTATTTTTGTATATTTATTGATAAACTGGATAGATACCAAATATCTTTTGATGGATAGAGGTTACTTTTTATCTTGGTTGTACGTTCCCGTAAGGTCATCTTCGTCTTTCACGCAAGGGTAAAAGAAAAAAAAACAAGTTCAGTCCAGTATAGTGTAGAAACCAATTCAATTGCATTAATTTACACACATAAAATTAAACAAATAATAAATTCTAATACGAAACATATAAACTGCAACAGTCGGGACAGATGGATTGATTTTAGTCTAGATTATTTTACGACGTTACAAGCAGTAACTTAGGCTACTTTTCATTTTCCTGCAAGAACGGGATTTCAAAATATGGGATAAGTCTTCGAAACAGCTAAACAAAATTTGATGACACTTTCATTGGGATGTTTTTTTTATTTGACGTGGGAAATCATCTAATGATTTCTTCTGCTCTAGAGCGGTGCGGGAGGGCGTGTCAGATTTTTACTGAATCAATCCACCCCTGCCCTTTGCGTTCTAGGACCAGGGGTTTTCTTTTCTGAAAATCCCTGCGGCCCTAGAGGTCATCGGCTCTACTGGGCCTCTACGGTTGGATGATATATTTTTGAGGAGCACGTAATACATGTCGCGCTGTCGACGACTTGATTACGGTCCGAACAATAGCCGGACGGCCGAGTGGCGAGCTACCCATTGCTCATTGTCCGCAAGTACGCGCCTACCGTGAATAGTAGCTGGGTTTGGGATCACAGCGGCTGGGGTATGAGGAAGGATGTCCGTTCCCACACGCGTGCTAACGTCTCCTTCGCTAGCATTACTGCTTCGCAGAAGGAGGGGACCGCCTGCTATTCCCCCTCGCTCCTAACCATGGCCTGAAAAAGGGCCCGGCGTGAGAGGTCACCGCCGCCAGTCGCCTACTCGAGGACACGGCAGTGCTCGATCCGCCTAAGTGTGGCACAACTCCACCGTGTCTTCCAGGTGGTCCACACAATGGTGACTCCGTGGTGTTTCTTCCGCCTGAATCCGGTGCAGGAACCTTCCGAACTTACCATGTTCGGTGAGGACCTGCGTTATAGGGACGCCGTGACATCTCTCCAGCCACTCCTTAAAGAGGGGAGTCACCGTTATGATTATGGTGTGCCCTATTGAGATATAGCTAATGTTATAATGAGAACCTTACTACTTTTATATTTCTGCGGTATCGGGACTTACTTCCAGCGGTGGGAGGAGAATAAAATTTGACGAAACTTTCATTGGGATTGGGAATGTTATAACGAAATCGCGAATAACAGCTAGTAGTTATATATAACATAATATATTTCATTTTGTATTTTTGGTCATCATACCATTTTGATATCCTTATGATGAGCCCTTTAATTTAATACCCATGTTGCAGTAACCAAAAAATTTTTTTTTTTTTTTACTTTAAAGTACAGCGTCTCACAGTTATTATGTTTTTGAAGTTATACTTCTTTTGGCGCGATAGAGAAAAATGATGAGAGTGAATTTTTTTTTTTAATTTGTATTTTTGGTGTACAATAAAGAATATATCTATCTATCTATCTATCTACCGACACCTAAATTCTACATCGTGAAGTTAGTTCTAGGTGTCATGCATGAAAATTGATAACTATCTTCAAGTTGTATATTCTAGTATTTTTTTCCATACGCCAAAGAAGTATAACTTCTAACGCGTGTACATAAGTACACACACTGTTTTTTTTTTGACGTCACCTATCTAAGAACACTTAGGTTAACAAGAATGATATCTTAATTTATACAAATCTCTCCAGCGGTTTGGAAGATATGGAACTTTCAAATAGCCGACCTTGACCAATCAAAATTGCTAGCAAATGGTTTAATTGAAATAAGTTATAAAGAAACAAGTCGTATTAATGAAGATATTATAAGTAGTCAGCAATCGAGGAGGCCAACAAGTGATCGTTATTTCCCTATATGAGACGCAACCTCTGCCTTGTGCTAGTATTATAGTCAATCACTGCCTCAAATATGAAAGATGCCCAAAGAAAAGATAGATAGATTGTATGAAGAGTGATATGAAAGAAAAGGGAGTTAGTGATTGCATGACGAGTGACTGGACAGAATGGAAGAATAAAACGTGTTGTTCCGACCCCAAATAATACGGGACAAGAGCTGGAAGATGATGGAATTATTTGTTATTTTTTAATGTAAATATTAAGTCAACTACGTAACTGTAACTACGACTTTAAAATATGCTGTGGTTTTGATACTATTGGTTTTTGATTTTCTCATAGTAGATGTGAATAGTAGAGTACT
The DNA here is from genome assembly GCA_905147345.3 of Mythimna impura. Classification (NCBI taxonomy): domain Eukaryota; kingdom Metazoa; phylum Arthropoda; class Insecta; order Lepidoptera; family Noctuidae; genus Mythimna; species Mythimna impura. The sequence continues at coordinate 977,457 of LR990361.1, read as the reverse complement.
CTCCTTGAGGATAACGATGCCTTCGTCTTGGGTGGAGCTTGATTCCCTCGCTACACTCACGATTCTTAGCTTAAGACGTTAACACTTTGTCTATCCTTGGTACACTTAGAGTCTAACCCCTAAGATTCTTCATGACACTCGAGTTTTAATATGCCCGTGACATAGGGCAGTGCTATATACTATTCTAACTTCCCTTGTGAAGTCGGACTTTATAACTTGTTTATTTATTTAATTAAACTTCATGTACAGTAATGGTACATAGGCGGACTTAATGCAACAAGGCATTCTCTACCAGTTAATTTTTGGGTTAAAAGAGACAACACTGTGGTAGGTGTGCACAATAAATAAATAACAGATATATCAAGTAAAATGTAGTATCAATAAGTTACAATAATAAAATACTTATTTATGCTAATATTATGAACTAATAAATACATTATAATTAGGAGAACTTAAAAAACACCACAACTTGTTCAGTGTTCATCGCGTTATGTGGGCCCGTTTTTAAACGTCATTGTCCGTAAACCCATCTAAGTTCGCATGTTGTGACGAGCCACTACAGAATACTACACTGTGCGTGGCCCGACACGCACTTGACCGGCTTTTTAACCGACTTTATTAATTTAAAAATAATGAAATTGACTTTCGTCAGGGCGCTTGTGGTTTGTGATTTTAACTTGATTCTTAAAATACACAAATTAGAATGTTTAAAATATGGTATTTTGACGAAATAGTTTAAATTGTTTTCGTGATTTATATTTTTATGTAAAATAACCAAATAAAAACTGAGTTCGAGGCGTACGTTGATAGTGTCAAGATTTTGTGTAAGTATTAAGTATAGAACTTGTTTTGCGATTTTGAGAATAAACGATTACGGTCCTACTGTACAAATACGTGCTCAAGAAACCGTTTTAGGTAGATTGTCCGTTAGACAAATTTTATGATAAATGGTCGTCGAATTTTTGTTAACCATAAAATCATAGAATAAATTGAACGAATTTTTTGTCTACCTAATGAGACTAACTGCCTGATTTTTAAAAGCTTTCCAATTATTTGTAAGTGGAAACTAAAATTTAAAAGTTAAAAATATCAGCTGTTCCCCATAATTGTACAGAATAGATAATTTATTATCTTACTGTGACTCACGGCATTAGACATAAGTATGTCAATATTTAATTACGAACCAATTAAACACAATGAGCAGCTATGCACTCGAATATTTTAGTAAATACTCATTAATCTTAGGGAAAATAGTTTGACCGGTGTACTGACTATACGTGACGTCCAAGTGCGTCCACTGAGGGTCTTCCACCTTCACTGACTCCACCACATTCGGGAGTTTAGACATCAACCACTCAACGTCTTTCACATCAACTAAAGCATCATTGTTCCCGTAAATGCACAAAACAGGCACGGTTGTCGCACTGAGGTTGTATGTAGGAGGCTGCTCGCTCCCGTATATCACTAAGTTTTGTTTCTTTCCGTAGTTAAATTTCTGGAATCTCCAAGTCTTCGTGGTTTGCCCGTACCATGCCATATTGTGCAAGGACGTTCCTGCAGGGAAGTGCCCGAAGAGGACCCTCGTAGTTTCTTTCGTGATCGAACCCAAGTGTGACAAGTCCACCTGTTCAAAACTGTTTAAAAAAGTCTGACATATCCTCTGAGTAACATCTGACAGCTGGCAGAAGAATGCAACGAACTCTTGACTGATCGCGCCCTTAGCGAACACTTCATGGAGACCATACATTGATAGCGCACTTTCCATTTTATCAAACGTCTGTGTCAAAGCTTTAAAAATCTTTGATTTTGTATTGACTTGTCTGGATGATGGTGCTAAATTGATCAATAATTGAACTTTATCACAGTACTCTGGCCTTTCAGAACACATCACTAAAAAGGTCCCGGCTCCTTGTGAATAGCCGATATAGTTCAGCTTTTCGAATCCTGTATAATCCAGAATATAGTCGATCATCGCTGGAACATCGTAGATCCCGATCTCCTCGATGTAAAATTTCCAATATTTAACATCCTTGTCAGGGTTTAGATAGACATGTTCTCTTGAATAATAATTCCCTCGGACATTACCCAACCATAAGTCGTAGCAGGCATCAGAGATGAGGTAGGCAAGACCTGCGTTAGGACCGGAGTCAATCCAAGAATCCGAGCTTTGCAGTAGTCCATGCATCAGCAACACAGGGGGAGATCTCTTCCTTTTATGACAGTTCCTGGCCTTCACTATCCTGAACATGGTTAGGATATATCCATCGTCTGTGATGACTTGATGCTGTTCAGAAATATATCCATATTTTTCTGTTAATTCTATGAAATTCATGAGAGAGTCTTCGGGATACCCGATGGAAATTTTGATCTCTCTTATAGGTAACCATGGCGTTCGTGTGACGTACCCTTCGGCAACCACGGCCAGGGATATGAACAGAATATTGAACGTGTTGAGTCGTTTCGAAGACATGGTATCAACTGAGCCACTTCCTTCACTAATAAACTTAACTAAGTAACGCATAAACCTGTATGAGGTGACTTTATGTGTCCGCTAATGTTTTTTTCAAACCTGTTAAATTTATTTAGGTTTTAATTAGGTATTTGTTTTATATATGCGTTAGTAGGTCGCAGTTATCGTTTTTGTGTTGTTTTTTTTTTAAATTATATTAGTGATTAATATTCAACAATCAAGATTAGTATAATTTCAATTTACGGATGTTGATACCGCTAGACTAGTCTATTTTAGTTATTTTCATAGTATCATGTCATACGGTATCTTATTATGGGGACGGGCTGCAGACATTGACTCAATTTTTATTCTACAGAAAAGAGCTATCAGAGCTATTTACAATCTCCGCCGGTGCGATTCTCTAAGGGAACTGTTTAAGGATATTAACATCATGACGGTGCCTTGTCAATATATCTATGAAAACATCATGTACGTTAGAAAAAATCTTCATCTTTTTAGCAAAAGAGGCGATAGACATAATTATGCTACAAGAAATAGGGACCAATTAGTTCAACCAGGTTTCAGACTGGCTAAAGTGGCCTCTTCTTTCATGGGGTACTGTTTGAAATGTTATAATAAAATACCTCCCCAAATATTAGAACTCAATGAAACGAAATTTAAATCTTGTATTAAACGCACACTATGCAGGCAAGCATATTATAAGTTGGAGGATTATATTCAAGATAAAAATGCCTGGCTCAATGCTGGTCCAGCTCCACTACCACTGGGGGTACAAATTGATTAGAATTTGTTAAATTTGTAAAGTATTATTGTAGTTAATTATTATTGTATTTAGTATTGTATAATGTAGAAGCATTTTTTTCAAACTTTGTAAATGTGAGTACCATGGAGCTATTTTATGGTGTTTAGGTTACTATTGGATTTGTTTGACATAAATGAGCATGGCAGTTGAGAGTTTGTCATGCTCGCTCAAATGTCTCACTGATGGTGGCGCGTGTGTTGGATCATTCGGTTCCCTTCAAAATGGTTGAGCTGAGTGGTGCTAATATTCGCGTCGGTTCCGTGAACGGGCGCTGTCAGTTGAGACTGGTCATCTCTTAGCTGCCAGTTGCTATTTTAATATCTATATTTAGTTTTTATTTTTACATTATTGACATTGTTCTCACATGATAGCGACAAGAAACATGTAACAGAGATATTTGTAATTGCAAAACATGATTGAAAAGAGTGTCCATGGAGTTTCTTGCACATTCTTCTCCATAGAGATCTACGCTTTGGAATGTGCAATTAGCATCATTTTTTCTGACTGACTGACTTCTTGACATTTCAAAAGTGCCTGTAAATGGTTTATTTGAAATAAATGCTTTTGAATCTTTGAATCTTTGAATCTTTGAATCTATAATAATATTTTTTGGTTAAATCTAATAAAGGAGAAGGGAACGACTCCATAGATTCCTGGGCCCAGGTGTTAACTGAATCAAACTAGCCTTATTTGTAAGAGGATATAATAACAAGGCCTCACTGAAAATTTGGTGAAATTTGGCTATCCAGGAACCAAGTTACATGAATTATAGTAAAAGTGAGGTTATATTATAACATTGTAGTTTTTTTATGTTATTTACGACATACTTTGAATGGCTTCGGTTGTGTAATGGATTTATGTATGGAGCGTGTGACGTGTCGAACATAATCTGACACGTTTGGCTCTCCTGCGCCCTGGTCAGTCGCTACTACAGTCGAAGACAAGTTTCTACATCCAATATCCTGTAACTTAGAAGCAGTAGGCACCAACCTTTTAAAAACTAAAAAAGGGATAAGAGGAAGTAAAATAAAACACCAATATATGTACAAAACATGTATTTATTATTCATCTTCAATAATTATGAGAATATCATCTAAAAATTGTGCAGGAGGTACGATATTTTCTTGGTATATTGATTTAATATATCATGCTGTCCAATAAAAAGACAACTAACAGACATGACGCCAACATGACTTGAAAGGCTAAAAGAACGATTTGAATAGGTAAAAAAATGGGTAAAAGATGCATGCCACTGACGAATAACTGATAAAATCGCCTCATCTTCCAAGACTCTTCTACTTCTACCAATAGAGTTACTGCGACCAGTCGAAATCGTACAATTTACACAGCGATCCATGTCGTCAATATCCAATCGATAGGCGTAAACAGTTGTCCAAAATAGAGGTAATTTATATATTATAGAGTAGCAATATCCGTCAAATAGTCCGTTATAATGTGCAAAGCCGAGGTCGTGGGGATAAACCACAGAGTACTTTGGTAATATACAGGGATAAACAATAAAAGAAAGAAAATACGTGCGCACTCAGAACGAAAGAAAACGAACGAGTGCATCTGTCAGTCAGTGACTGACGGATGTCAGGCACAAGTGTTGCCAGAAGAAAAAAATTCACTATGAATCTATTCAATCGATTCCACGTAAGCTTGAATGCACTTGTCACTCGAGTTTCTTACATATTCTCATATTTTACCGATTTATTCATAATCGATTAGTAGTAACTCAGGAATTATTTAATCGATTATTTACTTTCATTTACTTAATTTAAGTTTTCTCGCTTCCTGGGTAGAAACATGGTACCATACTTTGTGATTTCCTTTAGAAAAATATAACGGTTTTTTTAATACACATTTCAACTAGTTAACTGCTGGGCCCAGAAGTCCCCTTCTCCTTTATCTGTTATACCCGTACCGTATTGTTTGTTAGGTTCCACTTGGTGTCGAACTGAATGAATAGAACCATCCCTTCTCTTCCAGTAATAGAAGTATTAAGAGGCGACTAAGGGACTCACCAGAGAATGGTGGCAGCATTTTCTGTGGATTGTAACAGCCACACTGAGATGGCCTACCTACTCGCCAAGCGTGGTGATTATGGTAAACACCCGCAATTATTAACACAACAAAAAAATGGCATCTAATACTATCAGTCCGTCTACCCTTGACGTTAGCTGTCAATGTTGCGGTGAGGCAAGAGGAGCGAAGAATCCTCGTATGAGATTGCCCAATAAAAATCGACGACTGTATCTGGCAACATTTAACACGATGAGAATTTCTACAAACACGAGGAAGAATTGAGTGGGTTAAGATGGAATATTGAAGAAAATTATTTATTTATTTATTTTATAATTCATGTACACACAAATATACAGAAGAAGATAGGTATCTTAATATAAAGTTTGTACAAAGGTAATTATCTGAAGTCTGTTTAGTCTTCACAGGGAGAGGACACGATAATTCTGAAATCTGGTAACCTGGTCTATTTCTGTCAACCTGAGCTGCGTACTTTGTACTCAAAATACAATCAAGATATTTCGAGTATAGCGCTCCGTCCGGTATAGATCCAGATCCAAAATTTCAAGAGCTTTCAGTTCGGAATTCACAGTCTTTCCGAGTACCTAGGAAATTCCGAGAACAAATACAACGATAGGTTTGTGGAAACTGTCCATACGGTCGGGTCTAAGTTCTTCAAAACTCGTCGTATACATAATAAGAATAGGCACTCTGATCGTACTCTTGAGCTCATATATAAAAGAGAGGTTTGAGATGACGATGGTCTTCAGATGATGCGTGCAAATACAGGCGGATCAATAGGAAAATTTCCAGGTCCTAAAGCGATCTCCACCGCTTTAATATCGAAATGGTTAAAGACACGATTGAGCGGGATAAGAAACTGAAGACCGACGATGGCAGGGTCGTATCCGTCAAATCGGAGCTTCTGGAAGAGATTGAGATGTTTTTAGTTTTTAATTAAATAAGACCGAAAATTTTGCAAAGGGGATAGGAGAGGGAGAGAGAGGCCAAAGAAAAGATGGGTTGTGTGAGAAGTGTTATGAAAGTAAAGGGAGTTGTGACGGGAAATGGAAGAAAAAAAACGTGTTGCGCTGACCCAAAATAAAAGGGCAGGAAGATGATGAAGATGACCAAATAATAAATCAAATTTGGCTAATTAAGATTAAACAGTAGCGTTTTTTCTTCACTTAGATTTATCTAACACCCGGTTAAAAAAAGTGAAAAAATAACCATCATTGATACGCAAATAAGTTTTCTTTGCAAACCGTACTTCTCAAGTATTTGACAGATAGAAGTCATTGGTGTTTTTAATCTTATTTGAATCGCATTGTAAAGTAATTATATTATTTTTTGCTTATTTAACTGGCAATATGCAAATGCATATTTGTTTTGTAATTACGACGCATATTAGTGACACTATCTTGTGAATTTTCTCGCCTTATAGTTTATGTATTAGATAATATTTGAATGATCATGTGTATAGTTGACGCGGAAACAAAATACTTATCACGAAATACTTGTCAAGTTGATTTTGTTGTCAGATAAAATAAATGAAATAGTTTTGTTTTATGTAATTTGATACCTATTTGTACTTAGAAATTTACTTCTACTACAATCCACGTGTATAATTTAAAGTAAGAGTTAAGTAATTAACTATTCATGTATGGTTTAAAGGACTTAGTATCCAAGCCAACAAAAAAAAAATGGGAACGTAACAACTATCAAGTTGTCAATGACATTTCTTTCAGTTGACAAGCAAGGGGGGCTATTGGCTAACTTTTTCAATAACAGTTGACAACTAGCATTCGTTGCACACTAAACTTAGTTGTCAACTGACAATTTTATAAAATTGGTATTACGTATCACACAAATGACTAACAAACTACGGTGGGAATGTGGTGAATTATAAAAATTAACGGTGCCTATTGTGACCACTCTAAAATTTTATCGACTATTATACAGCTTCAAAAGCTTACACAATCGCAATTTTAAAAGTATCGATACAATAACATCTGTCAAAACGTGTTACGGTGGCTATCAAAGGCACCAGTGGCTAATGACGTCACTGCAGTTGGTCACTGAAGATAGGCAATACGAAACTAGCTGTTTGAAAGTTCAATGATGCACATTGTTAACAAGTGATCATCACTTGAACTGTCAACAGAGTTAGGCAATAGCCCCGCTTGTAGGGTACAATACAAGATCCTTGTGTATACCCTACTTGTTGACAAGTCGTAGGGGCCGGCCCTCGGGAGAAATTATCCTACTAATATTAAGAAACGAGAAAGTTTGTATGTATGGATGTTTGTTACTCTTTCACGCAAAAACTACTGAAGGCTTTTCTTTGGCCACCGAATCAGCATTGCTATTCAATATGGTTATACTGCCAGATAGTCAACTCTTCACGTGATCGGAAGGCTGGGCTCTTCTTCGGTCACCGAATCGGCATAGCTTTTCAACATGGTAATACTGCCAGCACTTTTCTCAATAATAACGATGTCGAGGAATTTTTTGATGCTCAATTAATTATTTTTATAATATGCGTTTGTTATTAGTAGTCATTTTTAGTTTAATTGTTTAAAAGTGAATCGTATATAATTATGTTGTATATTATATACCTATTATGTACAATTTGATTATGTTGAACTCAGTTCTTGAAGTTTGTATGCTATGAATGTAGAGATGCTCCAATATTATAAAGGTGTATGTTTGTGAGTGTGTTCGTATGTTTGTTACTATTTCATACGTGAACGGCTAAATGGTTTGGGATTGAAATTTGTAAATTTTTCTTTTGGATAATTTTCTTCTTTCACGTGGGCGAAGCCACTGGTAACAAATCCTCACAAACTGTAGCTTTTATATTACCTATTAGTGAGATCATCATCAAAAATCATCATCATCATCTTCATCATCATCATTTCAGCCGAAAGACGTCTACTGTTCGATATAGGTCTCCCTCAAGCGTCGCCACAACGACCGATCCTGTGCGTCTCGCTTCCACCGCATTCCCGCGACTCTCACCAAGTCGTCCGTCCAACTTGTGGGAGGCCTTCCAACGCTGCGTTTTCTGATGCGCGGTTGCCACTCTAGAACCTTTCGGCAGCAATGTGCCCTGCCCACTGCCACTTAAGTTTAGCGATTCTTCAGGCTATGCCGGCGAACTTGGTTCTCTTGCGGATATCTTCATTCCTGATGCAATCACGCAAGGAAACTCCGAGTAAAAATACTTAGTTTCAACTAACATACATTACACAATATAGAAAAAGGGTCTCTCAAAGTAACTTCGTCTGTCTGTTACGCCTTCACGACTAAACTGCATAAACAATTTTGGTTACTCGAAGTACTAATCCTGCGCAGACGAAGTCGCAGGCACCAACAAGTACATTTAATAAACTAATTTAGTCTATTATTATAAATGACATAAGATTTGCACTTTTTATAAGTATCTAATTATTTAATTTTGCGTTCCGCAATCAGCCACCCATGACGGCAAAAACTCCCGAAATTAATTATAATGAAAATTATAATAAAATAACATATTTAAACAAAATTAGAAAAAACACAGACATAAATTTGACTGGCCTGTTGGGCTAGTGATTAGTGGGCCTGACTGCTATGCCGCAGGTCGTGGGTTCGATTCCCACCCAGGACAAACGTTTATGTGATGAGCGCGATCATTTGTTCCGTGTCTGGGTGTAATTTATCTATAATATGTATGTATTTAGAAATATATAAGTATGTTTATCAGTTGTCTTGTACTCATAACACAAGCTCTGCTTATCTTGGGACTAGACGGCGTTGTGTGATAGTTGTGGAATAAAAAATAAAAATAAAATATGTTGCTTACTCAAACATTTTGCTTGCTGGGTTTAGGTTCAATATTTTTAAAATATCAAATCCTAATAATTTATCTTTTAATACATTACCTACATCATTTTTTTTTTTTCAATAAAACCGTTTAGGTAACTTAATTTTTTGACTTATTTTATTTTTAGTTTTTATTCCGTTACCTCATACTTCTCTGTTTTCTGTTGGCGGCCATATTGGATTTGCATTTTTTCATAGTGTACTGCATTCTTTTAGTCAAGCCCTTTCATTTGATTTCCATATTGAAGTTGTGTAAAAACCTGTAATCGGCCATTTTGTTGGCGGCCATATTGGGTTTGCAGTTTTTTTCATAGTGTACCTACTGCACTCTACTAGTCAAGCCCTTTTATTTGATACCCATATTGAGAGGGTTGTGTAAAAACATGTAGTCCGCCATTTTGTAGCGGCGGCCATCTTAGATATACAATAAGGATATAGAATATATTGTATGTCATCAAAACTAAAGTTGTGTACCAAAAATCAGATCGATATGTCAACAGAAAGAGGGTAAAATTTCAATCACTAGATTTGACCCAAACAAACAAACAAGTCAAGTTCGGCCACGACTTATGAGTTGTAGTTCACAGGCTCAAACCCAGCCAGGTGCAATACTTTTTTTCATTTCCTGCCACCTGAAACCATGTCCGCTGAGGATCTGGGTCATGCAGAAGGTGAGGACGCCGTGATGCATTTCCAGCCAGTCCTCAAAGAGGGGACTTACCGCCATGATAATGGCTGCCTAAACACGACCTGACCTTTATTTTTCGGTGGAAAAATCATCCAATGACATCCCCCCACTACTCCTTCGTTGCCTTTCATACCAGGGCCGAGTCTTCCTTTCAGAAGCAGACCCTTGGCCCAGTAGGCTTCGACCCTGCTGGGCCCCTACGGTTTGCTGACATCTCATTGAGGCGCGCGTGGAACAGTACACGCCGTCAACGACATGGGCTAGGTCCGGACGGTCGGACGGCAAACTACCCATTGCTTGCCATCGGGGGCTGGGGCGTGAGGGCCGCTCCCTCGCGCGTGCACGTGCAGCCTCCTCCTTTGCTAACATTACTGCTTCGCAGAAGGAGACGACCGCCTGCGACTCCTCCTGCTCCGCAGAGATCGTTGCCGCCAATCTCCCCGACGAGGACACGGCTGCTTTGCCCAAGCGGGACACACCTCTACCGTGTGCTCCACCGACAAATACAACACGACCTGACCTGTAATCTACCCAAAAACTGCACTTAATCTATAGTAGGTACCTACTAAAAATATGTACTGATACGATTATCTCAATAACACTAGGTAGCAATAAAAACTTTACTTTTATTGTCACGTACACACGTAATATAAATCACTTAAACATTAAGTAATTTTCCTTCCAATCGTAACATCTATGCGGTTAGTCTGTCCAACGAAATATAGTCAATATAGGAAATTCCCAAAAAAAAAAACATAGAAAATAAATAGACCAGATGACGTCAACATGGACTGGTTCAAGAGCTATAAAGATGGTCCTATGTCAGAAGGTTGTGATGTCGAAGGAGATCGCCTTAAACGTACCTTATTAACATACTCGTATACTGGCTTTACTTTTATTAGACCAATTTATTTTTAAAGGATGGTTCAAATTTAGAATAGGATTTGAATTTTTGTTTTAAATTATTAAATTGTTTTAAGTCAGTTTTTTTTTTTGATCAGTTAGATTTGTTCATTATTGAATTTTAACCCTTTCTACCTATATAGTTGTCTAGGCTAGGTTAAGTTTAGATTTGAGATAACTATAGGTTCTGAAATATTACTATATAACTATAATGACATACGTTACATTATAGAAACTTAAGTTTCATATATTATAATAGAAAATTTTGTTGACGACACCGTCTCGAGTATGATATACTCCGTATAATCGTAGTATTTAATTATAACGTGACCTTACGAAGGGCACCCACGTAATATTTTTACATTCAGGAAACACATTTATGTTATTAAGGTTTTGTTGACAAACAAACGAACAGCATGCTTGTATACACCTTCATATATTATATTGATAGTCAATAATTATGTAACAACGTGTGTGCATGAATGATATTTTATTATCAATAACATTTATAACAATGACATGTAGGGTAAGGTCGCTTTTTGTTATGTATTGATTGTAAAACGTGTCTAGCTGCAGTTTAATTATGTCATTGATACAGTTATGTTTTCATTTTAATCGTTAGATAGGAATAGGTATCTAGGTATATGTACAGTAATAGGTACAAGGTCAAAATCAATTAGAGTTCTTTTTTTAAGGTGATAAATCATCCATTGGCTTCTCGCGCTCCAGTGAGGAGCGAGAGAGCATGTCAGACTTTTATCGACTAAAATCACACCTATGTTCCTTCTTTGCCTTGTGTTCCAGGACCCCAGGGTACCCTTTCAGACAATCAATGGCCCCAGGCTTCGGCCCTGCTGGGCTCCTACGGTTTTGGTGACATCTCTATGAGGCGCGCGTGATATACCACGCGCCGTCGACGACTCGGGCTCGGTCCGGACGATTACCGGACTGCTGGACGACGAGCTACCCATTGCTCGTCGTCCGCAAGTCCATGCCTATGTTGGTGGCGTTGGCTCTTGTAGCGTTAAAAAGTAGATAAGTACATTATTAAATATGGCCATAACCTGAAAAAAATCTGAATAATTTTATTGTTTAATAGTCTTTCGAATCCATTCACTGGAAAATAGGTGTTGTGTGATTGTGAAAAAAAATTGCTAATAAATTATTCCTTAAAGCTACTGGTCCATGAAGACACTATTAAAGGTCACGCCTGACAGGTTTACCTGCACAGTTATACCTGTCAGGTAAGCTTGTGTGGAAACCTGCACAGTTGTGCAACATACACGCTCCGGTTTACCTGTAAAACTCAACTGTACAGGCAAACCTGTCAGATATACCCTAGCGTCTATGGCTACCTTAATAAAGAGTTGTCTGCCGGTCTCCCTGAAGCGTAAACTCATCGACATGTGTATCCTGCTCATCCTAACCTACGGTGCTCATATCGCAGACCTTGTCACTCACCGAACTACAAAAGTTTCGCCTTGGGTTTTGCCTGAGAGTGTAAAAAAAACAGACCGAATGCGGAATAACACGGTGTGCTCCACAACGGCCGTAATAGACGTGGGTAATGGCATTGGGCGGGTGACGTCAGCCGAATGCACAGCCAGCGCTGGGCAAGTATCGTCGCGTAGTGGGTTCTGGCAGAGGGCAAGCGCCCGTCGAGGCCATCCTAGAAAGAGGTGGCGGGATGATCTAGCTGCGTACCACGAGGACTGGTTCGAGACGGTGCAGGAGAAGAATGTCTTGGGAAGAGGCCTTTGCCAAGACATTCTTCTTAAAAATCCTAAAACTGAACGCCAACGCTGTAAAAACTAAAGTAACAGAGTGGCTATTAGAAAGGGACTATGCCTACACGGAGTCGCTACTTACATACATCACCTAATCTCTCACACACCCCGATTTCGCTGACATTCACACACTCAAACATGCGTACACGCACCCCCCGAACACCCCAACTTATTATACATGCACACTGTCTCACATAATACTCACCTTTCACTACACGCACACATCATCACACACATAATTTGCACACTTCACAATTAAAAATTAAAACAGAACACATCAATTATTCAGCGGTAGGACGACATCGTCCGTCAATTGTTTGTTGTAAAAATAATAGTGTATAAGAGTTTTGTGGCTGTTCACTGTTTCTCAAAATACAGGTTATAACCTAGTTTGAGAGGCAAGGTTTTAAAAAAAATTTTAGTACAGATTTACAACATACGAGTACGTACCTAAAGAACTGTATAACTTCTCAACCTACTGTTTGTTTCATTATGTATCTGTACTTTTTAGTAAATAAACATATTATTATATTATAATATTATATTATTATTATATATTTGCCCAAGAGTAAGACAGCAAAAGCTGATAAAAAATAACTTTTTTGGGTTGGTAAAACATCAAATAACTTCTCTCGCTCTGGGTGGAGCGCGAGGGTGTGTCCTACTTTTACTGACTAGATCCTACCCGTATTCGTTCAGTAGCCCTTTGTGTGCCAAGTCTGCGGTGACTCTTCCGAACAATGGCGCAGGCAAAAAGCCACCCGAGTCAGACATGTATTTTATTTTATTTTATTTATTTAGGGACAATTAACAGCCACAATATATAATATGTACAAATATCAGTCATTTGAGTGGTAACAATATTGCAGCCCACTGCATCATCCGCAAATTATCAAAAAAATATATGATAAACAGTGCCACTAAATGAGCATTATTATTTAAATATTTTCTATTAATTAATTAATTAATTACATTAAAACAAAAATTGAAAAATTGAAAACATAAGAATAAATATTTCATAGACATCACAAGACAAAAACTATAATCAAAACATTAAAATCATAACCACATCAATTCATTATTTACTAAAATTAACAAGTGACTTATAAAATAATTAAAAAAAAAATGCATTAAAATAATCAAAACAAGTGAAACAATGTTTGATACCAAATTATACATTATCATTAAATAAAAGTTTCATTACATAACGTTTAAATTTTAACTTCGAGCATGCAAAAATATCAATATCAATAAAAAAATTATTATAAGTATCCACCATACGACGCATAGGGCAGCGCAAACCAGAGTTAGTTCGACAGCTATTTACAAAGAATAGGGTACCTGCACGAATGCTACGCTTGTTAACAGTACGAGGGACTGCATAGCACAACCTACATGTGAGATTAATACAGTCAAAGCTACCATGGACAATACCATACAGTACAGAGGCTTCCAAGAACTTACGTCTGGATTCTAGAGTAATAAGTTTATATTTGGATAATAGTTGTGAGTAAGATAAGCAAGTCTTGTAACACCTGTAATGCATGGCACGTAGAAACTTACGCTGAACCTTCTCGATCTCATCTACGTACTTCCTATAGAACGGATTCCAGACTGGGACGGCATATTCTAGCTGTGATCGCACAAGTGTTTTATATAGGTAAAGGTAAGTAGAAACCCGTTTAAACTCTGCAGACGATCTCATGACAAATCCAAACATTTTGAATGATTTGTTAACAATATTTTCAACATGTTGATTTAATGACAGTTTATTATCAAATAATATACCAAGATCTTTTACAATATGTACATTAGTAAGCGTGCTGTTATGTAGTCTATATGCAAAATTAATGACTGATCGGTTTTTTGTAAAATTTATAACATTACACATGGGGAGGCTGAGATGTAGTTTATTGTCAAGGCAATATCCTGCAAGTCTATCTAAGTCTTCTTGAAATATATGGCAATCATCAGCAGTTTGTATGGTTTTATATAACTTTAGATCATCAGCGTATAGGAGAAATTCAGTATTTTTAAAACATTTATTTATATCATTTATATATATAATAAATAATAAGGGTCCCAGGATTGAACCTTGTGGAACACCGGAGGTTATGGGCACAGACCCAGACTGAAATCCATTCACTACAACCTTTTGCGTTCTATTTTTAATGTAAGAAGAAAACCAGCGAAGCAAGTTTCCACGTATGCCATTAAACGCTATTTTATTTAAAAGAATTTCGTGGTCAACCTTGTCAAAAGCCTTTTTAAAATCTGTGTAAACAGCATCTACTTGCAGGCGTTTGTCGATGTTTTCGAAGAGATAATCAGAAAAGATAATCAGATTAGAGATAGTGGACCGCTGCTGAACGAACCCGTGTTGTTCAGGGATGATAGCGCTGTGTAAAATTGGATAAATTTCATTGTGTACGAGTCTTTCAAAAAGCTTTGACAAGGCCGACAAGATCGAAATAGGTCTATACTGCTCTATGTCGTGCTTTGAGCCACTTTTGTGCACGGGTGTGATGTTAGCCCGTTTCCATACATCAGGAAAAACACCCTCGCTTAAACACTTATTATAGATAATATAGAGTGGCCTACAGATACTAACAGCGGTGAGCTTAAAGAACAAAGCTGGGTAACCATCAGGGCCCGCTCCCTTGGATGGGTCCAGAGACCTCAGTTCCTTGAGAATTTTTGATTCCTCAATATACAGATTATCAATTATACTAGCATTGACATTACAGTGAGCTGGCGGAGTCCACCTCGACAGTCACGGTGATTCAGGTTCGAATACAGACAAGAAAAAATCAGAGAACATACTGCAGATCACGTCTGGGGCACTTGACTTAACGTTCTGGTACTGCATCGTGGACGGGATACTAGATTTATTTTTGCGATTTGATATGTACTTCCAGAAGTGTTTAATATTGGAGGTCATATTATCCTCAACGGACCGAATATAAGTTGAATAGCAAGTCTGACAGGCTACTTTAAAGGTAGTTCGACATTCTGCAAATTCATTGTAGTCTTTAATATTTTTAAATTTCTTCCACTTAATCCAAAGGCGTTGCTTTTTTTGAAAATTTTAATTAAATGGGCCGAGAACCAGACTGGAAAGTCAAGTGCCCGAGACTTAACACGAGGGACGTTGGGACTGATGATGTCGTCCAGTTTGTCGTAGAGATACCTACGGCTTCCTCTGATGTAAGGTGGTCCAGCAGCTTCGACCAATCCACCTCATCAATCTGTCTGTTGATAACATCATAGTCTGCCTTGCGAAAATCATATTTAATTAGTGATTTTCTTTTTAATGTTCTTCTTTCTTCTTCTTCTTTCTTCTTCTTCGTTCTTCTTCTTCTTTTTAATGTAGTAGGTGCTTTGAACCCCGAATACGTTCCTGAGTTATGCAGTTCAAAAACTCTAACAAAAAACAACTCGGAATTCACTAAACAATGAACTTTGAAGTAAAAGATGACTAGCCTGTTGGTCTAGTGGTTAGTGGCCCTGACTGCTATGCCGGAGGTCGTGGGTTCGATTCCCACCCAGGACAAATGTTTGTGTGATGAGCACAAGCATTTGTTCTGTGTCTGGGTGTAATTTATCTATATATGTATGTATTTAGAAATATATAAGTATGTTTATCAGTTGTCTAGTACCCATAACACAAGTTCTGCTTAGCTTGGGACTAGACGGCGTTGTGTGATAGTTGTGGAATATTATTATATAAAAAAAAAGATACGTCTAACCATTTTCAGCCTTATAATATTCCCACTGCTGGGACTCAGGTCTCTTCTTTAAGAGCGTCCCTTTCGAGGTACATTTTCACACAACCGCTCTTACGTGATTATGATGTTATTACTCATCTTTCTCTAGTTACTTTGGATACACGGCTATCTTGTAGATGTTATCTAGCAAATTATCTAGGCTTGTATAGAAATCAAAACCTAAATTTGTGTAAAACTAATCTAAAGACCTCTGAAAATCTGCTACTTTACGTGAACTTTGGCCCTCCATAATGTACTCATATATTAAAAATATAAAAAAGTACATCAATAGAAGCCTTGCATATTTAATCGAGATTCTGAATGACGACAATTTTTCTGAAAAAAATTTAAGGATTTAAAAAAATATACGTATTTCCTGGAACAAGTTTTGTGAAATATTCGAGTAAATCACGGAATTACTGAATGCCAACAGAGTTTTTAGGCATTAACTCTTTTTTTTGCATTGCCTCTTCATCAAACATCGCGATGGATTGCGTTAGATGAAGCAACAAGTTTTTAAACCATGCTCGATGTTGACGATAGGCGAGTGGAAAAGGGGCTCTTAAGAGAGGGATAGGCCGTAATTTACAAAGCGGGCCAAGTGCGGGTTGGTCGACGTCACATGTTTTGTTTAAATAAATTAATATACATACAATGTAAAGATATACTGTCATTATTATATATTTACATAATTAATGGCAAAATAAATATTACAAAGAAGCACTTAAAAGTGTTATATTATTCATATTTACAACAATTTTTAGCTCAAACTTCGACCTTCTACTGCGTTACAAATATCTACATAACCTGAATTTAATCAAAATATGCATCTTGCATTAATATAATATGCTACTTTAAAATTCGTACGGAAATAAAAGTTTTATTAACTACATTTCCTGAAGATGGAGACATGATTTTAATCATATTTAAATACAAAACTTGATCAAATAATCTATAGATATATATAATTCTCTGTACGAGTGTTTGTTACCTAACTCCTCCTAAACGGCTTGACCGATTTGGATGAAAGTTTATGTGTATATTTGAGTGGGTCCCTGGATGGTAGGAAAATACAATTGGACCCAATAGGTTTTTTTTTTTTTCGGTGGGAAAATCATCTTATGATATCCCCCGCCCTTGGGCGGGGCGGGAGATAGTGTCAGACTTTTACTGACCAAAAACCCACTCCTGTTCCTTCGTTGCCTTTCGTACCAGGGCCGAGTCTTCCTTTCAGAATCAGACCCTTGGCCCCAGTAGGCTTCGACCCTGCTAGGCCCCTACAGTTGCTGACATCTCCTTGAGGCGCGCGTGGAACAGCACGCGCCGTCGACGACTTGGGCTCGGTCCGGACGGTTACCGGACGGTCGGACGGCGAGCCACCCATTGCTCGCCGTCCGCAAGCCTGCGCCTACGATGGCCGGAAATCGGGATCGGAATCCTGGCTGCGATTGGGGCGTGAGGACCGTTGCCTCACGCGATCGGCCGCCTCCTTTGCTAGCATTACTGCTTCGCAGAAGGAGGCGACCGCCTGCCACTCCTCCTCGCTCCGGACCTGGACCCAATAGGTGGCGCTGTAATCAGGTTCTCAAATCTATATTCTGACGAAAAGCCAGCTTTCGGACAAAACAACGTCTGTCCCTATTTCCCTCGGTCACGTCATTACACGTGAACGACTGAACTAATTTCACTAATTATTTTTTTGCCGTTCTTTTATTATCAGGAGAAGGTTCTTAAGGAAATAAAAATTATGAAAATTACTTACAGAAAACTACGATTATTTAACCTTTGAGCGTTTGACATTTCATCGCGAAGACAGGACAACATCTGTCGGCGAAGCTAGTTCAAAAATATTTTTCGATACACTTACCCGAAAACCTGCTCTTATCTCTACCGTGTTTTAAGCACGCAATTTACTGTTTCCGCACTAGTGCGGAAATGAGCACCTGCTCGCCCCCACAACAATTTAGGCGATAAGCGGGCCTCGAGTCGCCGGTCAAACCCTGTTTATTTTTAACCGACTTCAAAAAAGGAGGTGGTTTCGGTTTCGGTTGTATTTTTTTATCATCATTATTTTTTATTTATTTTTTTTATGTTTGTTACCTCAGAACTCCGTTTCGCAAATTTTTTTTTCCCCTCAAAGTATATGCTTTCAGATCGGTCCCATTTTTTTCAAAATCTAGTTCTGATGTTGGAATCTATGACGAATCGAGGAAACTTCTCAAATATTCTAGGCAACTATATAGTAATTTTGGTATTTTCATCAAGAACTTAAGCATTTACAGTTAAAAAGTACCTAACATTTGATGAAGTGGAACTGATGAAGAAGACCAGAAATGGCCAACGGAACTTCACCCTCACATAGATATCACAATGAAGATAGTTAAGTAACTATGACAATACAAATAAATAAATGGTTATGTTGAAAATGGTATCATCGAAGTGATCTGATGATGATGAAGCCGGAAGTTAGGCACCGGAACTCCGTAATTAAGCAATGTAACCTAGCCGTGTTTGGGCTTATCAGAATTGTCATGAGATGCACTTTGGCTATAAGGTACTATCGAACTGATCTGATGATAGAGTCGGAAGGTAGGCACAGGAACACCGTAATTAATCAATGTATCCTAACCGTGTTTGGGCTTATTTGAATCGTCATAAGATGCACTTTGGCTATAAGGTACTATCGAACTGACCTGATGATGGAGGCGGGAGGTGGATGGGAACTTCATAGTAAAATAATGTATCCTAGCAGTGTTTCGGTTAATTTGAATTGTAATGAGAAATAGGTAGGTACTCTGGCTATAAGTGTATCACAACTAAAAAGTGTGAAATAAAAGACTTTTTACAAAAACAAAGAAATAACCGACTTTACTACAAAAAAAAACATTAAAACGATCAAAATAACTTTAATTTCAGAAGTCGGTGTTAAATAACTAGCAAACAATACCAAAAGCACCGACATCCGAAATTAAAGTTATTTTGATCGTTTTAGTGTTTTATTTTTTTTCTTCGTAAGTGTATTAAAAATCGTCGTTTGATACACGTGGAAGCACGTGGGGTGCCGGTTTAGGTAGAATCCAGATTACCGAAGATCATCTGTATTTCAAACCAGGTTTTTCGCCCTTGACATTCAAATTGTCACTAAACAACACTTTCGTACGAAAACAATTTTATCTGATACACTTAAAAATAGCAGTAGGTATAGTTGTCGCGTTATAACATCGTTATAGCGGTCATTGACCCACCTTACTTCATTTTTCATTTAAAAACAGGAAATAATGAAATAAAGGTCGCTATTACGAGTGGTTTCGTGATGCTCAACATTTTTATATTTTCGCAGCGTATTTTTCAGTTTTCTGTGCAAATATACGGGAAAGGATGACGAACTTGACCTCTACGTAAAGTGACGTAGGTATCATTACGGCAGATGTGCTTGTCATTCCTATACATTTTTCAACTTTTCGACAAATCGTTCTCGCTTTCTGATTCTCACTTTATATAGAGTATCTTCACCAGATAGGTATTTAGCTATTTGTATTTTTTGGCTCAAACTTCTGCCTTATATGCCTATAGCTGTAGTACAAATACCCACACAACTGGGATTCAATTAAAACTATAAAGACGAAAGTAATATAATAATAATAATAATATTCACACAACTATCACACAACGCCGTCTAGTCCCAAGCTAAGCAGAGCTTGTGTTATGAGTGCTAGACAACTGATAAACAAACTTAAATATTTCTAAATACATACATATTATAGATAAATTACACCCAGACACAGAACAAATGATTGTGCTCATCACACAAACATTAAAGTAGGTATGTGTTGGTTACTCATTCACTCTCAAACGGCAGTACGGATTTGGTTAATATTTGAAACACAGGTCTAATCTACGTAAGTATCCAAATACATTTTACCCCTTGGATTAATTTTCCACTTTCATGCGGACGAAGCCGCGGGCAAAAGCCAGTTTATAATATGCAACTTGTATTAATAATATACTTCCTTTCTCGTGTGCAAATAAAGATTTATTTTATTATTATTTGAGTTGGTTGCAGGTACCCAGCCAGGCACATTACTTTGTTCAATATCACTTTGTTTAATATAATTATTTCATCATCACAGCTCTTGAGCGGTGAAGTAAAACATCGTGAGAAAACCGGAATGTCCTAGAACCAAATTTTCGAAGACATGTGACATTCACCAACCCGCACTGGGCCCGCGTCGTGGATTACGGCCCATCCCCTCACTTAGAGAGGAAGCCTGAATCCGAGCAGTGGGAACATTATAATGTCTATTGTGTTATATTATTGTTATCATGCATCTTCCCCCGCATTTCAATGTGACTTTCTATCACCAGCCGAAGATTCTGTAGGAAATTTCTAATGCATTGTTTTACCTGTAAAACGTACCTAAATCAATTAATTGTCAAATTGAAAGGCGTATCGATTGCGTGTGGTGTGTATATGCTTATATCTCATCGTAGGAATCCAAAAATATATATTGTGGATCCCCGCTATCGTTTTTCATTCTTAGGTAAGCTATATTCAGTTTTTTTAGTAGTAATTTTAGTCCATAATATTTACAAATATTAAGTTTCCAAAAAAATTATTATTGATCGTTAAATATTTAAACAATTTATTTATGATATAAAATTTCTCTAAACTAGTTTAACAGTTTCGAGATCCATATTTAGTGGAAACATATGACATTATTAAATCTAATATGACTGGCCTGTTGGTCTAGTGGTTAGGGGCCCTGCCTGCTATGCCGGAGGTCGTGGGTTCGATTCCCACCCAGGACAAATGTTTGTGTGATGAGCACAATCATTTGTTCTGTGTCTGAGTGTAATTTATCTATAATATGTATGTATTTATAAATATTGAAGTATGTTTATCAGTTGTCTAGTACTCATAACACAAGCTCTGCTTAGCTTGGGACTAGACGGCGTTGTGCGATAGTTGTGTGAATATTATATTATTATTAATATATTAAAATCTCGTGTTGTGTCGTGTGTTTGTTATAAAACTCTTTCGAAACGGCTTGACCGATATTTATGTTTATTTTTTGTGTATATTTGATAGGTTTTAGAATAGGTCATAGATGATTTTTTACCCTCCTACACCCACTGCCCCTAATTTTTTGGAACAAAGTTTGCTAGTTCAGCTAGTTACTTTACCAAACTAGATAACATACTAAGATTGCAAGAGAGGCACAATGTTTACGAATCCGCAATGTCAATGACCGCTGTTGCCGCGATAAAACGAAACAAGTGTAGGAAGTGGGTAACTATATCGGCTTGTCAATCTACAAGTCAAAGGCCCGGCAGTCTGATGCGGAAGATCAATGGTTAGCATTGACGACCGTACTTGCTTGTCGTGTTTTGATACAAGTTTAAGAACAGGGCATAAAGAGCATTCACGGCCCAGAGCTTTACAGACTGAAGGTCGTATGTGAGAACCAGGGATGTAACGAAAATAGTTATATCAGAACCGAATTCGAAAGTAGTTTTTAAATTTGTTTTGTCGGTTTCAGAACCGGAATCAGAACCGGAACTTTAACCAAAATTGTAACCGAACCCGGAATCGGAACCGAAACTGGAACCGGAGCCGGAATCAGAACCGAGGCGAAGGCAAGAAGCGTCAAATGAAACTAAACGCAGATCTAGTTCCGATTAAAATGTTTCGAAACCGAATTCAGAATCCAAGGTGTAAAATTAGTCGAAAGTTCTGAAATTTTGGACAGGGCAATGCATTTTTGCATGAATATGTTATAAATATTAAATAAGTTTTAACAATATCCTGAAATAAATAAAGAAATAGTTATTATAATCTAGGTACATCAAATGCGACTCGCATTCAATTTAGCAGTTTAATTAAGGCCTGGTATCTAGACAATATCAACAAGTAATATCCCAGCTTCCCGTGCTGGCGCTGTCGTATAAATGTCACACAGCAAAAAACTACAGAAGAATAATTTAGGGTTGATATTCTTCAGGAGGCGCCCCGGGCGTTGGATATGGTAAGAACCAAGCCCGAATCGGCTGCGCATTATTTCCCACACGTGCAAAGAGATGTCAGCAAAACTGAAGGGACCCAGTAGAGCCGATGCTAGGTAGGGCTGCAGGAACGTTCGAATGAGTATTATTGTGTGTATATATTACCGTAACCCTGGTACCCATAGGGTAACTGAAAGATACAGTTGGGTTTTAGTCAGTAAAAGTCTGACACGCCCTCTCACTCTCACCGCGTATCTTCGTGGAGGCAATCCGCGGCAGCGACCTCTCGCACCGGGACTTAGTACAGACCATGGTCCGGAGCGAGGAGGAAAGGCAGGCGATCGCATCGTTCTGCGAAGCAGTAATGCTATAATAACGCGTGAGGAAACGGACTTCCTCACGTCCCAGCCGCCGGGATCCAGACTCCAATTTCCAGCCTCGGTAGTAGGTAGCTCGCCGTCCTGCTGTTCGGTAACCTTCCGGACTGAACCCGAGTCGTCGACGGCGCGTAGTGTCGCACACCTCAAAGAGATGCTAGCAAAACCGTAGAGGGCTCAGCGGGGCTGAATCCTACTATGGCCATGTATGACTTCTGAAAGGGGGACCCGTGGTCCTAGGACGCAAAGGTAACTGAAGGAGCATAGTTCTGGTTTTAGTCAGTAAAAGTCTGAGACGCTCTACGCTCCAGAGCGGAGAAGTCAGATGATTTCCCACCTTAAAAAAGCCCTTATTATTCTAATAGCTTTCTTTCAAATCATTATAATTCTTTCAGTTATATTTCAGACTAGTATTTCTGTGCATCAGCTTTTCGGTGACATCTATAGAAGAGCTACGCTCAGCCGAGTGACCCAGTTAGCGCG
The DNA here is from genome assembly GCA_905147345.3 of Mythimna impura. Classification (NCBI taxonomy): domain Eukaryota; kingdom Metazoa; phylum Arthropoda; class Insecta; order Lepidoptera; family Noctuidae; genus Mythimna; species Mythimna impura. Next base: position 954,285 of record LR990361.1, on the reverse strand, counting down.
GTCGATGCGGGGTCAACGACCCAGCCTGATTGATCACCACTTTGGGAAACTCTGGAATGTTGCCAATGATAGCGGGATAATTGCTGCAGGTTCAAAAGATAGTGGAGTTATAATGCTTTATTTCGACTTTATGGAGAAAATGAAACTAGGTAGTATTAGAACAGTTAGTATTTAAGTAGGTACCTAGTTATTTAAAGTCATCATCATCATTTCAGCCGAAAGACGTCCACTGTTGGACATAGGCCTCCCCCAAGTGTCGCTACAATTAACGGTCTCGTGCGTTTCGGATCCATCGGATTCCTGCAACCCTTACCAGGTCATCGGTCCACCTTGTAGGAGGCCTTCCAACTCTGCGTCTTCCGGTACATGGTCGCCATTCCAGAACCTTTTTTCCCCATCGACCATCTGTTCTGCGAGCAATGTGCCCTGCCCACTGCCACTTAAGTTTGGAGCTTCTTCGTGCTATGTCATATTATTTATTATCTCATTATTTAAAGTATATGTATAATAAATGAATAAAATTGTTAATATCGTTTAGTTAAAAAATACGAAGGTTTGTTAATAGATCTCTTTACACAACAATATAACATCATGCGTATTTGGCCAATAAAGATGGGCGGATTATTATACATATAATACGAGCTGCAGCCTGCGTCTTCGCCCGCGTGAATGTTGAAAATTATCCCTAGCGAACATACTCTCGGGATAAAAAGTATCCTATGTGCTATCTCTGGATATAGTCTATCCGTGTGCCAAAATTCATCCAAATCCGGTTAGCCGTTCGAGCGAAATGAAGTAACAATTATACATACACACTCAGAAACTTTCGCCTTCATAAAATTAGTATATATTTATTACCTTCTTTTTTAAAGTTTCATATTTGTTGATTTAAAGGCCAATGTCAACTATGTCTTAGTGTGAGAGTCTCAAAAAAACTGAAAACAATTTTTGAAAGAAAGAAAAACCTGGGGCTGGGGAGCAAACCCACACACACGTTTAGAACTACTAGGTCAGATTGACATGGCATCCAATGACGGCTTCTTCAATCATTCTGCACAGCCTTTCACGGAAGCAGATGAACACCAGTATTTTACATGAAGGGCCTATCTGACCTCCATATCCTGTGACTGGATAACTTGATACTCCTTGGCTTATATTTGTCAGATTGTAAATCTGCGACCAATCCGCACTAGACCCATGATCAATTCGTACTAGACCCATAACCAATTAGCACTGGACCACAAATCAATCCGCACTGGGCCCATGACTAATCCACACTGGATCTATGACCAATCCACATTGAACCCAAGACCAAACCGCACTGGGCCTACGACCAGTCCGCTCTGGGGCCACAACCATTCAGCACTGGGCGCGCGACCAATACTCACTGGGCCCGCGACCAATCCACACTGGACCCATGACCAATCAGTACTAGGCCCATGACGAATCCGCGCTGGGCCCGCTTGATAGATTGCCCATTCCTCTCCTAGAGAGCAGGCCTAAATCCCAGCAGTGGTATTGCATAATTAATATTATAAATGAGAAAGTAACTCTGTCTGTCTGTTACAATTTCACGGTTAAACTACAGAACCGATTTTGTTGAAATTTGTTATGGAGGAAGCTTGAACTCCAAGGATTGACATAGGCTACTTTTATCCATCTTCAACTTCCACTTCGCATCTGCAATAACCAATATTCACGCGGACGAAGCCGCTAGCGGAAGCTAGTATTATACATAAGTCTGATTATACCTATATGCTTATGAGCTCCTCAATCACGGCCCCACATCACCGTATTATTATCTAATAGCTACTCTACTGTCGTATTAATCACTCTTAACACGCTATAGCGATTTCTCCCCACGAAAAGGTCAGCCTGTCTCTTCAAGATGTCGTTAAAGGGATTATGCCAAGGGGCTAAGGAGATAAAAGGCACTCTATAGCTGCCACCATAAACCCTGTAAGCTTGTAAATAGTGGGCTCGTGAATCTGTTACACAGAAGACGTTGCATGTTAGGGATAGATATATTTATAGAGATCTTATAGCATTGCATAATTAGTTTCATAATGTTCCCACTGCAGGGGACTCAGGCCTTTTCTCTAGGAGAGGGAGTGGGCCGTAATCCACCAAGCGGGCCCAGTGCCACGGATTGGTGGATGTAACATGTCTTCTTGAAGACATGTGACATCATGAAGAATTTTTGGTTCTAGGACATACTTGTTTCCACAAGATGTTTTCCTTCACCGTTTTGAGAGCAGTGGTGATGAAATAAATGACACAAAGTAATGTGCATGGCTGGGTTTGAACCCATGTCGAACTCGTAAGTCCCATAAGCCATTGCTCTTGATTATATGTAGAGATCTTATGAAATAATAATCCGGTTTCTGAATTTTGCCTGCCTTGCTGTGCTAGAAGATTTTTCAAGCTCAAAATCATTTTATTGACGAAGACTTTTGGCCACAGGACGCGGTATTCCGTCGCTTCCGCGGACAGGTGCCACAGAACAGCACAAAGTGAATAAGTGCAGTGTGAAGTGTTACTAACATATTTAATTTACTTTATATAAGTCTGTAAGGTATGTGTCTATGGGCCAAGATGCCTGAAAATAAATGATTTATTATATATTATTTTATTGCTTGAGGAGCTCGTGGGTGAAATGTTCAAGGTAATATATCGACTTCACAAGTGATGTTTAATCACTTGTGAAGTCGATATATTATCCACAGATCGACTACGCAAATGCCCATCCGAGTTAAATACCGAGGCTCATAAATCACACTAACATTATGTGTGTTTATGCCAAAGTAACTTATTCACCCTCGAGCTACTGAACGGTTTTAGATGGGAACAAGGTTAGACCAAATCCTGAAATAGCATATAAGATACATATTTTTTATCTCGGGAGTAGATTTTTTATTTTTATTAATGATAAGCTCGCGTTTGACCACCATCTCACCTGATGGTAAGCGATGATGTGGTCGACGATGGAGCACGCTTGCCTAGAAGTAGCCTATTCAGTCTTGACTTAAAGAATGGTAAGTATGTTCCCTCAGGATAATTTTCAGATATTAGAGGGAATACATACAGATTATATTTTACCTTATTAAAATGCCAAAAGCCCACTATTCAAATTACAAGCTACATATCACTATCTATGTAAGTATTGCCGTAATTTTCTCGCACAAACTACGCTTACCCTTTTCGAAAACATTAGGTAAGTTGTAGGAACAGGAAATTAATTGCTATCCATGTGGAAACTAATGGCTTAGTTTACCTACCCTTTCGTCTAACTACCTTACACCGAATTGATATTAATTCAATGTTTTTTCATGAAAATTAAACATCAATTTTTCGTTATTTTGATATTTATAGCTTACTTACTAAACAACACTTACTACAATTAATGTTTTTTTTTTTCCACAACTATCACACAACGCCATCTAGTCCCAATCTAAACAGAGCTTATGCTATGGGTAGTAGACAACTGATAAACATGCTTATATATTTCTAAATACATACATACGAGTATTATAGATAAATTACACCCAGACACAGAACACATGATCGTGTTCATCACACAAACATTTGACCTGGGTGGGAATCGAACCCACGGCCTCCGGTATAGCAGTCAGGGCCACTGACCACTAGACCAGCAGGCCTGTCAAATATGTGACAGTTTCTACATTTTTTTAAAACTTTACCCTAGTCTAGGAATGACTCCTGTAGATGCGTTCACACCGGTTTGTGCCAACCGTGTCGTGTGTGTCATTTCACACTCCATCTTACAAGCCTACTGGGGCCATGGGTGATGCGAAAGAGATCCCGGGGTCTTGGAACAATGGCAAAGAAGGAACAGGAGTGGGTTTTTAGTCAGTATATGTCTGACACGCCCTCGCGCTCCACCCAAGAGCAGGGGATGTCATTAGATGATTTTCCCATCCAGAAAAAAACACCATATAATTCAACTATTATTTAGAGGCCTACCATTAATTACGTCACACGCTGAGGGGAGGGGAGGATGTGGACGAAGTGTGACATTGTGAGACAAGAGCTGAGAGAAGGCATTTGTTTTTGGACGTCCACTTCAAAAGGGGAATGAAACTTTTCCCATACATTGCTGGCATATATTTTTTACTTTTCGCCAAATTGAAACCTAGGCCATATCTTAAAGGACTGTATGAGAAATCAATAGCAAAAAGAATTATATCTACTAACCGTAACCAAATGAAGTTGGAGATTATTTAGTAGATTGCTATAGTTTTTTATCAGGCGTTATTTTTATAAAAATACTCTACGTCTAAAATTTTAAGTTTTTCATTTTTAAATATAGTTTTGGTTTCGATGTTTATGGTGGATACGCATTAATTAGTGTCAATCACTGTCGAAACACCAACGCGTATCATTTTCAATTCGTTCATCACCTTTTTATACTGGTTTTAGTAATGAAACACTGCGAGTGTGAAAAATATATAACAGTATAATAATCAATTTAATATAATATATTTTATCAATAGAAACCTAAAAATATTACGTATTATATTCCCATTTCATTATCATTTAAGGAAAACTGATAACGCCTGACAAAAATATACTAGCAATGCTTCTATAGGTATCTTCGTTTGTTTCTGTTTCAAAAACCTAGTTATTTTTGCTATTGATTCCTCATATTGTCTTGAAAAGAAAAAAGTAAATCATGCCAATAGTTTGCATTGGCTTTATATCTATGTATTACAACGTAAAATTTTAACTATTAACGAATAACTTGAAACATATTTACAACTCTTATCTGTAATGTTGTTGAATGTGTTGTATTTTTTTTTTCAAACGTTTGATTTTATTAAACTGTTTTCGAAACATTTATTTTAGTCTAATTATTTCTGAAGAGTAGAACTGCAAATTTGTAATGTCACACTAGGGTGTTTTACAAATGTAACTAGGATGAAGAGGGTTAAAAACAATCATGAAATACGTGTGACGTAATTTATAGATGGCCTCGACCGCTTTTCATCCATTTCCCATCAACAGCTCACCCTGCTGATCCCATTGGTATTGATTCAAACGGAGCACAGCTGAGGTCCAGACGCAGACAACCACTTGACCCAGTTACTACACGTTACTGAACGCGTCATGACCTCCCGTGACCTCTGCAGGATGGCGACTACACGTGGTGGCTCGAATTTACTATGTTACGAGAATATGATATAGTTGAATGATTCTAAGGAAAAGATTTTGTTTGTTAAAAGAAAACTGTGCAAGTCGATTTGGTATCTTCTTTTTAATTTTTCTGTTACTATTGCGTGGAAGAAGTACAAATTATTTATTTATTTATTTATTTAATCAATTAATTACAACGGTTAAACAACCAATTACAGTAACTAAACAAAAACTTTTAAGTTTTATACAACATGTACTTTCATCAATTCCTCTCACAGTACTTCTGACATACCAATAAAATCATCTTCCATTCATCCGCAAACAGATCGTTTGTTGGATAAGAATCCAAGAGATCATTTAGTGCAGCCAAAGTGCGAGGTATTGGAGACTGCGCACGGGCAACAGTGCGACACTGAGGCACAGCAAACATTCTGTGCTTTTTGCCGCGGCAGTAATTGTCCGGGACAAAGAAACGCGCTAGCACAGTAAGCAGATCAGGCGCGTCAATAGTGCCACGGAGCGTCTTGCAGGCTTATGACGGTGTATTGGTTTGCGAGAGGTAGTGTCAGACTTTTACTGACTAAAACCCACCAGTGTTTCTTCAGATGCACTTTGCGTTCCAATGCCACGGTAACTCTTTTTTAAATTCTTTATTGTACAAAAAAAAAACATTACAATGATTTGACAATTCATGTACAAAGGCGAGATTAACTCAGCGATGAGTTTTCTAACAGGATGCCTTTGATTTATAGAGAGAGAACATATTCGAGGGTAGGATCTAGTGCATAATATAAACCTTTCGAAAAATACTACAACTCTGGACATGTATATATGTTAGAAGGCTGTATATCATAATTATTTCAGTTGTTAGTATGGATCATCAAACTTGACAAAGACCTGTAACCTGTAACTTTCTGTGCAAATAAAGATCTATTCTATTCAGCCTTCAAGTATCCACAGGCGATTTAGAGCTAACTCAGATGATGACCTCATAGTATCTACTACGTTTTTTTTTTAAATTGATATAAACCAGTGCTTGACTGCGATCCCACCTGATGGTAAGCAGAGATGCAATCATTGATGGTGAGGCGCACTATTTTATTAAGAGCCTATTCACTCTAGCCTTGAAGGCACCTAAATTATAGTTGGACGGGAAGACCCCAGCAGGCAAATTGTTCCAGTCCTTCGATGTACGCGGATAATTAGTATGTATCATCAAACTTGACAAAGACCTGTAACCTGTACCTACTTTCTGTACAAATAAAGATCTGTTCTATTCTATTCTATTCAGCCTTCATGTATCCACAGGCGATTGAGAGCTACCTCAGATGATGACCTCATAGTACCTACTAGGAAAATTTATTAATGATGTCCGTTTATAGTTACATTGCCTTGAACTGGTAGCCAATGTCAATGTGGTTGATTTTTATAAAGGAATAGATTTTTATAATGTTGACATTGACATTGATATTGGCCTTGTACGAAATAGGAGATGCAGCGAGGTTTTCTACGAAAATCTTTATTAATAGAACCATGGTGACCATAAAGTTTTTCGTAGAAAAGCTCGCTACTTAATTCTGGGGAAATACAATAAATAACATTATCATATTATAAATAACACGTGTTGAAAACAACGCAATTTAATTTTAATAATTTCATTTTTTTCTAATTTACTTGGTCTGTATGTTGCAAGTACATAAAACGAGTATTTTGTTACTTGATGATAAATCTACACTTCTACACTTGTACACTTACATACTTATCTATTATAATGTTTTTTTTTGGTTTTTTTGTTTGTAGGAGGTAATCTCTGAAAGTACTGGTTCGATTGCTAAAAATGTATACCGATAGAAAGCTGCTTTATTCTTGAGTGACATAGGCTATATTTTGTGAACGCGAGCGAAGCCGCGGGCAAAAGCTAGTGAATAATAATAATAAAACTTCTCTACAATGATAATATCAAGAGATGTCAATGTTTGAGCTCGTGGTTAAAAAGGGCAGAAATTTCAATGATTTCTATCTTTAGGTATGTATATACAAATCAATTGTTGTTCATTGATCTCGCTAAAACTTATTACACAGCTTGAACGGCTTTAATAATGATTATTTTGTTTTGTTTACTTGAATATAGAGGTGGTTTAAAAGAAAAAACAGTAAAATAGTAGTTTCTAAAAAAACAGTTGAATTATTCGGAATTGATAAATTTGTACGAGAAAGGTTTGCACTGGTTTATTTAGGTAGGTACTATTGGTTAATTAAAAAAAAAAGATTGCCTCTTAAAGGTCGATAGTACCAATAACTTCACGAGGGCGGAACCACGGGTGTGCTTTATATTGTAAGGTTCTTTATGATGCAATCAAAACTGTATCCATAAGAGCTCTTCAGTGTTACATTAAAGTGCTCTCACGAGAGCAATTAATTCAGACTTTCATTGCCCGGTGACAATCGCTAAACCTATTTTATTTTATTAAGAGCGGCCAATGCGTGATACATTTTCATACAACCGCTCTTACGAGATTATGACGTTATTATTACTCATTTTTCTCTAGATATTTTGAAAACATAGATATCTTGAGGATATTATCTAGGTTTCTTACTCCGATATGTGTGCAGTGGTGGCCGAGTGGTAACGACCCCGACTTACGAGTTGTAGGTCGCGGGTCCAAACCCAGCCAGGCGCATTACTTTGTGTAATTTATTTCATCACCACTGCTCTCAAAACGGTGAAGGAAAACATCGTGAGGAAACCGGCATGTCCTAGAACCAAAAATTCGAAGACATGTGACATCCACCAACCCGCACTGGGCCCGCGTGGTGGATTACGGCCCATTCCCTCTCCTAGAGAGGAGGCCTGAGTCCCAGCAGTGTTCCCAAACATTAAAAAGGCTGATTATGCTATGTGCTATTATTATTATTTATGTACACACAAAAAACAGAAAAAGACAATAGTACAAAGGTACTGCTTATTTCCAAAGAAATTTCTTCCAGCAGACCTGCGAAAGTTGCTACGTTTTAATCACGTGAAAACCTCTAATACCGTGACGCAGGATTTTGAATTTTATTCCCTATGTGGTGTCATCGATCCGCTAAATTTGTATTGCTATTTTAATCATGCACAGCAATTGAGGAGTAGGTACTAAAAACCATCATAGTTATTGATGTCTCTTTAAGTGCGTGATAAAGTAACGACGTACTAAACAATGCCACTATTTGATTAAAAACTCTGTCACACTATAGTTTATTCTTTCTAAAGTGATCGTTTTAAAGCCAATAAAAATGAGAATGAGGCTACCGGGTAAATTGCGGCAAAATGAGATAGAACAGGTGGTTAAGGGCGCTTTTCCACTGAAGACGTGCAAGCTAACTGGGTGGTGCGAGGAATCGTAGCGCACTCAACGCGTGTGAGAAATATGTGCGCTGGCACACATATTTCTCACACGCGTCCCGTCTTCCTCACACACATCTCTCGCATTTTTCACACACAAATCCGTAAAGACCTAATCCCCTGCCTGCTGCGGTTTTCCCGTCCGATTATAATTTGGGTCTCTTCAAGGCTAGAGTGAATAGGCTCTCAATAAATTAGTGCGCCTCACTATCAACGATTGCATTACCACTTACCATCAGGTGGGATCGCAGTCAAGCACTAGTTTATATCAATTAAAAAAAAAAAAAAAAAGTTTAGGTTTTAAACTATAGTTATGATTATTTTAAAGGTTTTTTGTATGGGTTTCTAAATAATTGGCTAGCACCACTAGCACTTTCCACCAGAGCTTTGCTAAGGAAGACAAGGAAAATGAAGAGATTTTAGAGGTACTTATATGGAACAAGGGTCAAGTCGCGCAAACTTGGACCCTCCGACCCAGACGGCTATTATGTCTGGTCTGGGCAACTACCCAATAGTTCATTTCGGGCTTTTGCATATGTTCTAATCGCGTGGAGAATTTTGATACTGCGATTCAGAGTTCTGAATTTTAGTTTCTTTGTGGCAAAATAGATGTCGCTACTTTGATTTTCTCTTCTCGTATCGCTAAAGTACGTCGCATATATCTGATGGAAAAGTACCCTAAAGGTCAGAGAAATAGCGTTACAGTGAATGATAATGAGGTTACGGAATAAAACCGCAGTTTCCTGCCTTCTAATAGACATTTTAATCATATTTATGGTTATTTTATTGGGTGCTGCCTTTCATTCGTGGATTCGTTACGGTTTCATTGCTTTTTGATGTAATAAAGATTATTTTTAGTAAATGTCAGCCGTGAAATTTATTTTGGGTTCAGGTTGATATCGTTTTTTAGGTTCGGTTATTTTAAAGGACGGGTATCTTGCTTTTAATGGTTTACACCTTATTTAACAGCTTAGAATAACATTGCTCTTCATTACTAACTTATCATTAGATATTGCTCTATGTAACCTATCTATTCCGCGACGCCTGACTTAACTTCTTCATTGGTGTATAGTCCTGGGTTTGATTGAATAAAATTTAGTGTTCTATTCAATTGTTAATTTTTTTTATTTTTTATTATATAATAATCCACAACTGTCACACAACGCCGTCTAGCCCCAAGCTAAGCAGAGCTTGTGTTATGAGTACTAGACAACTGATAAACATACTTATATATTTCTAAATACATACATATTATAGATAAATTAAACCCAAACACAGAACAAATGATCGTGCTCATCACACAAACATTTATCCTAGGTGGGAATCGAACCCACGACCTCCGGCATAGCAGTCAGGGTCACTAACCACTAGACCAACAGGCAATGCACGGTTCTAATTGGTCATTTTCTATGGAGACGAACCGGCAAGTCTCCAGGGTTACGCTTTTTTAAAAAATAATTGATTTTCACTATTTTTTTATTCTGAAACCGGTATTTTTTTTTTTATTCTTGATAGGTTCGCGCTTGACCGCTAACTCACCTGATGGAAAGCGACGATGCGGTCGACGATGGAGCGCGCTTACCTAGAAGTAACCTATTCACTCTTGACTTAAAGATTCCCGGGTTGTACCCATCAGGAAAAACAGATTCCGGCAAGAAATTCCACTCCTTAGCTGTACGCACTATGAATGTGTTCCCAAAACGTTTTCGTTATGTTCTAGAACCAAGAAATCTAAGATATATATATGTGACATCCATCAACACGCACTGGATTTGCATGGTAGATTTCTAGGAGAAGTAATGAGCCGTAATCCACGACAGGGGGTCTGAATCCTAGATGTGGGAACATTATAATACAAATTATAATATAATCTACACTATGAATGCTGCTGCAAATGGTTCCGAAGTATTAATCAAATTCAATCAAAATTAACAATTGTGAACATAATATAGTACGAGTGGCTTGAACTGGTAACGAGAACATTTTTCTCATATCCTGTATTCGTGAAAAGTTCATGAAAAACTTGTGCTTTACCAAAACCGTTTGCGCCACTGAAGCATTTCTGGCAAATGAGGCGTCAATCGATTAATGTGGGGTGCGCAACAAAACATACGTTATTCGTAGGGTCTGAGATTGATAGATACATTTTAGGAACTATAATACTAGCTTTTACCGGCGACTTCGCCCGCGTAAACGTCACTCAGTGTTAAAGTGGAATCCTACTGGCAAAAGATTTTTTTAAATCGATCCAATGCTTTTTGAATGCCCACCATTATCTCATCATCATCATCATTTCAACCGAAAGACATCCACTGTTGGACCTAAGCCCCCCCCCCCAAGTGTCGCCATAGTGACCGGTCCTGTGCATCTCGCTTCCATTGGATTCCCGCGACCCTCTCCCGGTCATCGGTACACCTTGTGAGAGGCCGCGCTAACGCTGCGTCTTCCGGTACGTGATTGCTGCTCCAGAATCTTTCAGCTCCATCGACCATCTGTTCTGCGAGCAATGTGCCCTGTTCACTGCCACTTAAGTTACGTATACCATTATCTGAGCCACCAGAATTATAATATCTTGTTAAGCCATTTTAATCCTTATCTTGTCATGGTTAAAGTTGAAAGGCTTTTAAGTGACACATCTACTATTATTACTAACTAATCTTTAATTTCGTAAAGTCCTAACATTTATATAAATTTTTTAAGGGTACTTCACTCTGGCATAATTCTCAAAATAATTCTAAATTCTTCTACCTGATAAGAATCTTAATCTCTTCGCTTTTGTTTGAAAATAAATCGGTAAATCTTTGTATCAGATTACTTCAGTTCGTGATTAATGACAATTACTTATTATCCTTGCGAAATCGATTGTCAAAGTTGGCAAATCTCTAAGTTGTAAAATCCTTGCAATTTTAAACCACACTTCAGTTCTTTTGTTTGGTTAACCCATTCATAGCAATCAATCATACAAGTGGGAATAAGTAAATCATCATTTTCTTGCCCTTGTCCCGTTTTATTTGGAGTCGGCGCAATACGTTTTTTTCTTCCATTCTGCCCTGTCACTCGTCACGCTATCACTAACACCCTTTTCTTTCATATCACTTTTCACACAATCCATCCATCTTTTCTTTGGTCTCCCTCTCCCTCTCCATCCATCCAAATCTACTCAAAGAATCAAGATTATTTCAAATCAACTATTTAAGAAAAATCATGCTAATTGCACTATTGCAAAACATAGATCTCTATGGAGAAGAATGCGCAAGAAAGTCCATGGACACTCTTTTTACAAATATCTTGGTTACATATTTTTTGTCGCTTCTATTATGTGAGAACAATGTAAACAATTAAAATAAGCCTCTGACAGCTAAGAGATAACCAGTCTCAACTGACAGTGCCCGTTCACGGACATGATGTGACAACACCACTCAGCTCAACCATTTTGAAGGGAACCAAATGATCCAACACACGCGCCACCATCAGTGAGACATTTGAGTGAGCATGACAAACTCTCAGCTGCCATGGTCGTTTATGTTGTTGCTATTGATTTTACCATATCGCAAAAGTTGGCTACAGATTAAACACAAACCAAAAAACCGACCAAGTTCGAGTTAGACTTGCGCACGCAAGGTTCCGTACCATTACATACAACATTAGACATTAGAGATATTATTAATTTTATTTTTTAGTTTCACCTGTCACGGTTTTTGTTCGTTGAAAAATCACGTTTGTTGCATGGGAGCCCCACGTAAATATTTATTTAATTCTGTTTTTAGTTTTAGTGTTTGTTGTTATAGCGGCAACAGAAATGCATCATCTGTGAAAATTTCAACTGTCTAGCTATCGCGGTTCATGAGATAGAGCCTGGTGACAGACAGATGGACAGGGGAGACTTAGTAATAGGGTCCCGTTTTTACCCTTTGTTTAGGTACGGAACTCTAAAAAGAAAAAAGTTTCGTTACTATATGGTGCAATAAAGTTTATTATATTCTATACCCTTATTCACCCGAAACAATCACACTACCACGGGCCACCTCTATTCCTCACAGATCAAATCCCAACTCGCTGCCATTCTACAAAGTATCGATAAACATGATGCTAATCAGAGCATGGCGGGTTCAAAGCGACGCCGACGGGTCACTTGACCCACTTCCAGGGACGCGACAGTTCCGACCTGCGGTGACCTCCACGATATGAGGGCACCCACAGACAGGTGTGACGCGATAATGCGACCATGATATGTCATAGACAATTGTTGTAATTCACAGATATTTAAAGAGATTAAGGGCGCTGGCATCACTGGCTCATTTTTTGCGGGACCCTTAAGTGGTTATTCCACTTGGCTGAATGTAGTCGTTTCAATGGCTTACTTAAAGAATTCAGACAAGTGTCATTCAGCAAGTTAACCAAGCAAAAGTGCACCAATTGAGTACATAATTTAACTCAATGAGTATATAAGGTACGGTATCTTTCTATATATTTCTTTAGAGGTTTAGAAAATAGCTGACCCGGTAAACGTTGTTCTGCCAAATAAATTTAATTAAACGTTTCGCCTCGTCGTTTATACCGCGTACATCGAAGGACTGAAACAATTTGCCTGCTGCAGTCTTCCCGTCCGATTATAATTTAGCGTGTCTTCAACGCTAGAGTGAATAGGCTGTTAATAAACTAGTGCGCCTTGCCATCACTGCTTACCATCAGGTGGGATCGCAGTCAAGCACTAATTTATATCGATTCATCATCATCATCATCTTCCTGCCCTTGTCCCGCGTTATTTGGGGTCGGCGCAACACGCCTTTTTACCCGACTGCGCGACGCAAAGGAGGGTAATGTGTTTATCAGTCTATGTATGTATGTATGTATGTATGTATGTATGTATGTTTGTTTCTATGTGGCGTTCTAGTGACCAAATGCGTAGGCCGATTTTGATAATTCTTACGTCAATCGATTCGTCTTAACCTTGCGAGTGTCACTAAAGACATGACAGTAATCAAAATTCACCACAGCTACAACCAGACGCCATATTGTCAAAATGAAAAAAAAAAAAGTCGATGAACTATGTCAAGTGGGGTGTCGTTAAATAGGTATTTTAAAATCATCTTTAGGTTCCTTTTATCATTTTTCATTTTAATTAATAGTTTAGGATATATAACGATTTAAAGTTGTTTAACAAAACAATAATTCTCGCTAATTTTCTTACTTATTGATTTAAGTTTTTATGTCAAGTATAAACGATACACAAATAAAAAAATCAGTGAAAAAGCATGAAGAACAAATATTTTTGGTATAAAAAAGTTTACCACCAAACTCGATAGATGGCGTTGTTCATTTGATGCACGTTTGTAAATCAAATCATTCGAGTTTTCCCATCTACTAGACAGGTCGATGAACATAATCAAAAGATGACAACTATATTGGCAAAAACTACTAGGTTGTATAAATTACATGCAGTTGATATATCAGTAGAATCGAAAACATATGGTCAAAAACCGAAAGATGTACCTATATGTTTCTGATGATCCTAACAAAACTGGAGGAATCGTTAAATATTTAACAATCGGTTTAGGATCACGAGTTATGTTACGAAGAAATTTGAATGTTACCCATGGTCTTGTTAACGGAGCAATGGGTGTTATAAGGACAATTGAGTGGCCAGCTCTTCGGAGGGATCAATTGGAACCCGGGGAATTGCCACAAGCTGTTTATATAGAATTTGACGACAAAGCAATTAAAAACAATGTTCCTGGAGTAGGAGTCAGAATCAAACCATCGACGACAGAATTCGATGCACTTCGCGGACAAGGTAAAATAGAGCGAAAAATTTTGCCATTGATATTGTGCTGGGGTGTAACTGTACACAAGCTCCAAGGAACTACTTTGGACCGAGCTGTGGTTGACTGAAGTTCACGCATTTTTGCTAAAGGTCAAGCTTATGTAGCTTTGAGCCGAGTTAGATCTCTAGAGCGACTAATCATCAGTAGTTTAGACCATCGCAAGTTACTTAATAATCCCCACGATATTAACTCCCTCAATGAAATGACTAAATTGCGAAATTTACCATCTTTTAACGAAGTCAATGAATCGTAACTAAAAAGTATAAAATAAAATAAAAATATTTAAAGAAAAACAAAAAACCCGACTGCGTCGAAACTAATTTTAAAAAATACGTGAAAAAATTAACTTAAATAAAAACTAAAAAGAAACAAACAAGCCCAGTAGTTTAGAATTCTAACTACACAATTGAAATAGTTTTATAATCGATACACACATAAAAAAATTCTAATGCAGAACAGAACGACTCACAGTCGGGGCCCCTTGGTAAGATTTGATTTGTAAAATTTGAATGGGCCCTTTTCTTTAAATATTTTTTTTCCTTCCATTCTGCCCTGTCACTCGTCATACTATCACTAACTTCCTTTTCTTTCATATCACTCTTCACACAATCCATCCATCTTAATTAACATCGCATAACTAATAACATCGTATAACTAATTTATATCGATTAAAAAAAAATGGGTGGGAAAGGAGGGTAAAAAATAGCGTTACCTATTCTACCTACTACCTATTCTCAAACCTGTCAATTATACACAAAACATTTAATAAAACTCAGTCAAGCCGTTTCGAAGGAATTCGATAACAAACACTGTCACACGAGATTTTTATTTATTAGATGTTGATATTTATGAAAAATATTAGAACAATGCTACAATAAATCTTTGTTGAATTGTCTCATTGCAGCTGTCTGCGGAAACCTTATGCCGTATAGATGAGCGAGGTAATTAAGGCAATGAATACAAAAGGTCATGTTTCCGCTTTGATTATACCTAAGCTGTTGTGAGCAGTGGTGGCCGAGTGGTAACGGCCCTGACTTACGAATTGTTGGTCGCAGGTTCAAACCCAGCCAGGCGCATTACTTTGTGTAATTTATTTCATCACCACTGCTCTCAAAACGGTGAAGGAAAACATCGTGAGGAAACCGGCATGTCCTAGAACCAAAAATTCAAAGACATGTGACATCCACCAACCAAGAAGAATTTTCAGTAATAGTTACTTTTTTTTCCACAGTGTCTCAAGACGAAAGTCTATAACCAGTGATGACGTATGGCACTGAAACGTGGTCGTTTACAATGGAACTCATCAGAAGGCTTAAAGTCACCAAAGGGCAATGGAAAGGGCTGTACTCTGAGTTTCCTTGCGTGATCGCATCATTAATGAAGGTATCCATAGGAGGTATCCACCGTAGAAAAGATGGTCGATGGGGCCGAAAGGTTCTGGAGTAGCAAACGCACACCGGAAGACGCAGTGATGGAAGGCCTAGCATTAAGTGGACCGATGATCTGGTGAGAGTTGCGGTAATGCGATGGATGCGAGACGCGCAGGACCGTTCATTGTGGTGGCACTTGAGAAGGCCTCTACTTCCATATTCCATATGGAAACTTCCGAAATAAGCCGTGTCTCATAGACATTTCAGCAGACACTTGATTAGTTTCCATCGAAGCGTCATCTTGTCAACAAAGAACTTAGTCCTTGACTGATCATTCCAACATTGTCAGCATACAGCTCAAGCGAAGAGTTCCGCTCCAATATACACTGGACGTGAATATTCCCACAACAGCGAGATAGATGTCCTATTAAGGGTGGTTGATAATGCGTCTACGGTATAGTGGCCATAAGTCTTGGGTCGAACTGGACTGAACTCCGAGGCGGAAAAATTGTTAGGTAAGTTTTTCCATTCAAGTCTAAATTCGTGCTTCATTTGAGAGGAGCACCAGTGCCGTAACTAGGGCATGCCAGAGGTGCCCAGGTTCAGGGCGCAGACCCTAGAGGGACGCAGAAATGATTAAACCAGGGCCTAGTTTTGGATCGCAGTTTGTCGCAGTTGCAAGACATATGGAGGGATCGCAACATTTCACGCAAAACCAAAACTAAACTGGTCAAATGTCTAGTAATCTCCATATCCATCTACAGAGCTGAGACTTGGACTTTGAATAGGCGGACCGCGACCGCATGATACCTTCGAGATGTAGTGCTGGAGAAAAATGCTTCGAATTCCCCGGGCTGCTTTCTGTACAAACGTCTCTATCTTACGTGAACTGAACATCAAGATTAAACTGTCGACTACCTGCATGCGCAGAGAGTTCTTTGGCCACACTGCCAAGGAAAATGGCCATAACCTTGAATAGCTCATCGTAACTCGTGGCAAACGACCAAGAGGCCGCAGCCCAAAAAGATGGGCAGATCAGGTCCGCTCCACACTAGACACTTTATTGCACATCGCACTTCATGACTCCAAGAACCGCCACAGATCGCGAGACACCATCAATAAGAAGCTAATCCAGCGGGAACTTCACGACCCTTAATAATGAGGAATGCGATTCGAGGAGGGGGAAGAGTTTTGGATCATGCTTTGTTGTTAGCAAACATACAATACCTATTTATTTATCATGTGCCTAATACGGTTGTAGATGCACACTACCAGGAGTGCTGATATCATAGGCGCTCAGGGCTTCAGAACCCACAAGAGGTAAATAGTGGCTGGCATTCTAGTTATACAGCACTAAGCACATAATCAGTTGGCCTATCGATGCTTCAAGGAGAGCGATGTCTAGCTTTAGACTTTATTCCCTAAAATTATGATATCGCCAAAGACCTGCCAGAATGGAAATAAACAAATAACTTCAATAATGACAGAACCTACCCACTACATCTCTGTCTACCTACCATTTGGCTGAATACAGGAGTAATGTAATCGCTTTGTTTATTAACTCCCCGGTCCTATGAAACATAAAATCTTAGTATTACATTACCTACGTCCTTTTATAAGTAACTTTTATTTCACGAAAGAGAATATTTCGTGAGCGTTTTGTTAGAATAAAAAGTATTTTTTGGTGAAATTCGGCGTCACGTAGCACACGTGGGTGTATGTTTCCTTATCACACTGTTACGGAAAACGTTACTGGAGAAAGGGCTACAGCTACCAAGGAGGAAGTTCAGAAATGGAATGCTAACACGCATGAAGTGCATATTCATAATCAGCCTTATAATGTTCCTACAGTTTCCTCATGATGTTTTCCTCCACCGTTTTAAGAGCAGTGGTAATAAAACAAATTACACAAAGTAATGCGCTTGGCTGGGTTTGAACCCGCAACCAACAGCTCGTTAGTCAAGATCGTTACTACTGGGCCACCACAGCTCACCTCTAAAGTGTATATTATATACATAGATAGTAACCATGGGGTTACTCTATCTATTTGAATTAGTTTTCCATTCGATAAATTTATTCCGGTTGTTCTCCGTACGAAACAACCAATTCGAACTTTGCGCTATCTTTTAACATTTCCATGCCAGTTTATATGAAATAAAATGCTTTGTATTTGCACTCAAACGAGGTGCCAAAGCTGCTGCCTCAAAGATTTATATGTTGCCAATAATGACGCGTACTTTTAAAGTAAAATACGTATATATGCATAAGTGCCATCATAAGTAAGTCCGGATTTTGATCATTTCTCTAACAACATAGCGAGAATCTGTTCTAGTCATAAATCTGGTTTTTAAAAAAAATAACAAAACTACAACATGACAGTAGTAAGAACCAATAATTACACCATAGGTACTTACACAATTTCTTTGTTATAAAAAAGTCTGTTTTGTTATACGCATTTTATCGATACAGAGTATTTATAAATGATGAAAATAGCGACACTTTAATTATCAGAACATATTATTTTTATATTATATACTAGCTTTTGCCCGTGGCTTCGCCCGCGTATTTTAAATATAGTTTTTGTCACTCAGAAATAAAGCAGCTTTCTATCGGTGAAAAATGTTTATTAATCAGACCAGTACTTTCAAAGATTACCTCCTACAAACAAAAAACAAACTTTACCCCTTTATAATATTAGTGTAGAACGTATATTAAAACTCCATTTTACACTCCTCCGTGGTCTCGCCCGGACAGGGTATGGCAACAGTACAGCCGTGTAGGGTTAACTGGCGGCTTATCTGTGGCTGTAACAGTCGTACTTGCTGGCCAGGCGGGGTTTTGTTATTTCTTGGAATCGAGCTTTGTGTTCAAAAGGATCTGCCCAAATCCGACTTTTGTGGTAAATCGCAATCTGAGGTTTTATAACCTAACTAACATGTTACTGCAAGGAGTTAAAATGTATTTTTAGTTTATTTGTAATGTTATATTTCTCGAAGTTCTAATCCTAGCTAATTTTTCCGAAAAATGTACCAGGGAGGCCGTGGGAAAAATGAGAAGTGTAATAATGAAAAAACCAGGTTGTAGACTGAAGAAATATACTGATTAGCGCTTGTCCATGGCATTCAGTAACATTAACATTAATAAAATTCATCTGCTTTCTCCCACATTATAGCATTTGTACTGTGAATAAAGAAAACAATTTTGAAGATGCAGTCTAAGCTAAATGAAACCTATTGTTAGTCTCCTGGCCTCTTAATCTTGTATCTTAAATATTCTTCGAATCTTAAATCTTGTTCTATTTCTTAATAGAATAAGATACAGTGACAAGGAGCGCTTATAGCTCACGAATAATAAGATAATAATATGATATTAAGTACCTTTTCGTAAATTATACCAAACGATATCTTTCTGTATTTGTCTGTTGGCGTAGTGGTTAAGCGACTCGAATCCAAATCCGAAACATTCTGGAACCTTCTGTTTTAGATACTTGCAAAATGATGACTTATTTTTTTTTTGTTTTGGAATTTACTTGTTTAGTGTAATTGTGTGTGATGAATATGCTAACTTGAAAAGTTAGCAAATTAATGACTATTCTAATTAGTGTTTTATTAATATCTTCAACCGTGCCTGTGTCTATGGTTTATGGTCTATGAAACGTTAGCAATGAGGATTTTCTAAAATGACGTTTTACAAAGTGGCAGCACTGAGTCGTCAGGTCCAGGAACCAGTCAAAACGTTTATGTTAATGACATTAGTTAAATTGATGTCAACGTCATGTATACGTTTTCAAAAGTAGAAGATGTTTCGGCTTAGTGGCGCCAACTGGTGGTGTGAATTTTCCTAAAAACCCTAATTGTCAAACTTTAATGTGTCAGTCGAATATTACTATGATGTTTTGGAATGTGAAGTGTTTTTACAATTTGGGAAAAATGTGTGAAACGCTTAATTGTTATCTAAATTAGGATGTAGACCGCTACATGCGGCTGCAGCGTGTTGCGGGCTCAATTCCAGACAAAAATTGGTATGGCACGCAAGTAATGTTTGCGGGTTTTTTTTTTTAGGTGAGAAATCATCCAATGACATCTCCTGCCCTTGAACGGAGCGGGAGGGCGTATCAGACTTTAATGACTAAAACCCACTCCAATGTTCCTTCGTTGCCTTGCATTCCACGGCCCGGTTTTCCTTTCAGAAGCGAACCCATGCCGCCAGTAGGCTTCGACCCAGCTGGGCCCCTACGCTACGGTAATTGTTTCGGGTCTGGGTGTTAAGTTTGTGTAAGTTTATATATCGGTACCAGAAGTATGAATTAACGTAAGGGACATTTTTACGGTTTACGTAAAATAACCTTACACCAATCATTGTAAGGTACATTTTTACATTTTACGTAAATTTCCCTTACGTTATTTCATATTGATTACAATGATTGCATCTCTGCTTGCCATCAGGTGGGATCGCAGTCAAGCACTGGTTTATATCAATTAAATATATATATATATATATATATATTACCAGTATCGTTAGTGAACACACTTACAATACAGGAGTCCTGTGCTAACACGATTTAAAAAAAAAAAACAAAGAAAAGAACGAAATTGCAACTTAAAATCTTTAGTTACTTTATTCAACTGACTTATTTTAAGCTAGAACTAAAATTAAAACCTAGTGTCAGACTAATGCTAGTCATAAGTTTTCTTAAAATAAATATTTATAGCCCTCTCTTAACAGGGGTGGGGGCAACGACCCTTCCGACCTTGCTGGTCCTTCTAATGGACCGCTGCTCCAATGATAGCACTCTAATGCATAACTGACTGTAGTTGTTTTATTCACTCAATTATGGTAATGTCATATTTCGTGAGATAACATTTTGAGGTAAATAAATGTGGCTGAATTATTTTAAATGTACTTTGAAAATAACTTAATATATGTACATAAATAGTTTAAATATTAACTAATTATAAATATTAATAAGCTGGCTTTACGTCAGAAAAAAAAAATAAGAACCCGACTGTAGCGCCATCTACGGTTTCAAATGATGTTTTCAAACCTTCTTGAGGATAATGATAATGTGTATATTTGAGTGGGTGCCTCCACTCAAATATACACATTATCCAAATCTGTCAATCCATTTAAGAAGAGTTAGGTGATAAACACACGTACAGAAGAATTATATATATAAAGATAACATAAATGCTGACATCTCTTTGAGGAGCGTGTGGAACTCTACGCGCCTTCAACGATTTGGGCTTGGTCTCGATTACCGGGCGGCCGGACGGCGAGCTAGCTAATGCTGGTCGTCCGCAAGCCCGCGTCTACCGTGGCTGGTAGTCAGGGTCAGGGTCTCGGTGGCTGGGGCGTGAGGGTAATCGCTCCCACACGTGTTCGGCCGTCTCGTTCGCTATAGCATTATTTTTTTATTATTATTTTCATTACTGCTTCGCAGAAGGAGGCAATTCGACCATCTGCCATTCCTCCTCGCTCCGGACCATAGCCTGACCCAGAGCCCGGTGCGAGAGGTCGTTGCAGCCGATCGCCTACACGAGGAAACGGCGGCACTCCGCCCAAGCGGGTCACATCTCCACTATAAGCTCCACTGTGTCCTCCGAGCAGTTCACACAATGGTGACCCCTGGGCGTTTCTTCCGGCTGCATCCGATGCAGGAACCTCTCGAACTTACTATATCCGGTAAGAACTTGCGTCATGAGGACGCTGTGACGCTTCTCCAGCCACTCTTCAAAGAGGGGACTTACTGCTATGATTATAGCATGTCCAGTGTACCCCTCCTGATGAGGTACTCAAAGCGTTCACGAAGGTATTGAGGAGAATTAGAACGTTGGTTCAGGACAGTATAGAGAAGAGATAGGATAAAACTTCTATAGACTCACCAAAAATAAACATAGGTATGCAACTTTTCCAACTCTCATATTCAAATACATTTGTCCAACCTTTGTGACGAGGGCACTTGTCAAATATATAAGTATTTGGCCAACCTTTGACTGAAGAGTACTTGACAAAAGGGTACTTTCTCATAATAATTGGGACCTGCCTTATCTGTTCGCTTCGTCCCGCACTTCCCGCAAAGTATTCTGATAGAAGCGAATGCTTTTGACTCTGATTTTTATACTAATTAATTCAAAAGCATATTCATATTCTTTATTGTAAACACAACTTAAAAACAATAAAAACAGGACTGCTGATATAGGTACACAGGTGAGCTTAACCCACAATTGAGTTTTCTTACAGCAAACCTTACTAAACTCGTAAATGAGAGAGAAATTTGAAATTTTGCGCATTAGGTAATTATAAATACACAACAAAACTTACTAATTAAGTCATATTTAAAATTAATACTTTTTTATGTGAGAAATCATTCAATGACATCTCCCGCCCTTGGGCGGAGCGTGTGGGCTTTTACTGACTAAAATCTACTCCTGTTCCTTCTTTGCCTTCGTTCCCTGGAACAAAGAAGAACCTGGGTTCTCTTTCGCACAAGGACACGGCGGCGGTGCTCTGCCCAAGCGGGGCACATCTCTACCGTATGCTCCACCGTGATTTAAAACTAGTACCTACTAAGATGACTATTGGTACTGACTTTCACGTATATTGGTAAATGGAATTAGATTTTACATACAAACGTAATCTTTCATTTTCACCACCTTAATGGTAGAAATTTCAAAAACTCCTTATTTCATGCTCCCTTCCCATTAGTTTCGGCTGTATGTTGATATGTCAGTCATTTTCTCCCTTTATATTTTATATAGATTATAGATCGATCTATAACTACCTCTGTGTAGTCGTTGTAGCCATCTGTACCTGAATTACTAACAAAGTCTTGACGTTAATATTAATAACTACTACTGGAGTACAACGAGAAACTTATTTATTGAAACAGTTATTTGTAGTCGGCGTCGGTACTCCGAGGATCGGATAGTATTTATGTTAATAGCAGACAGATCCAGCTGACATTCTAGTATCGATAATTTAAGTTCCTGTGTCAATTTTATATACCTAATTTCTTAAATGTTTTTGTATGGCAAAGTTTGTTTTTAGTGGTAGTGCTGGATAATACTTGTTGTTAAATCTTATTTACATAAGAGCTAACTTAGTTACATAAATAAGTGCAACTGACAGCTTCTGCAGACTAAAATCTGATTTATTATGAATAGATTAATCATAATTCAGTTTATTTTTTATTTTTACAAACATATATTTTGAATCCAACAGTAGACCTACGGACCTCACAAGATACCCTCTAATCTAAATCTATTATAATCACCCCTTTGACACGGTACCTCAAAAAAAAGGGAATAAATCTTGATTCATAAAACAAGTACCCTTTAGCAACAGACTGGCCTTCGGTCACATGGACCAAATTAATTATGAAGTTATTTAAATCTTTTTGGTTAGGTTTTTGTTCATAATTCAGGCTAAATATTAACACTATGTATCTAAATAACTTATTAACAAATGCAGTTGCCACCAGACAAGTACGTTGGTTTATAGTTAGCAGCACTAAATCTTCTGTTTTTATAAATGGCTATCGTGAGTACAGATTTATTGTAATACTTTAAATGTCGATTTGGTTGTATATCAACATGAGCTACATCTATGTATAAAATATAAGAACTAAAGAAGAGTAGAACATTAAAGTGGTTTAATACCATTGTGGTCCAATGAAAACAGATGCTTTACCATTTCTACAACAGGTGTAGACGTTCAGTCACTCACGAACATACAACACCTTCATTCGCTCATGAACATTGAACACACTCAGTCTCTCATGAACATGCAACACTTTCAGTTGATCATGAACATACAACACACTCAGTCTCTCATGGACATGCAACACTTTCAGTTGATCATGAACATGCAACAGAGTCTCTCCTAAACATGCAGCACTTTCAGTCGATCATAAACATGCAACACAGTCTCTCATGAACATGCAACACACTCAGTCTCTCATGAACATGCAACACATTCAGTCGATCATAAACATGCAACACAGTCTCTCATGAACATGCAACACACTCAGTCGCTCATGAACATGCAACACGCCACTCATGAACATCCATTACACAAATGACGTAAATCAATTGTTCCTTCGCCTGATCTCTCTCCAGTCGTGTCAGATTGCCATCCCACCGTACTATGAGAACAAAGGAACAGAGGGTGCACTTATTGTGTTTGCGCACACGCTTGCGCACCTGCGTACAAGGCTAGTCGCTATTGCGATTGACCACCGTAATCGAAATTCGGTCGGGATGGTTTTATATCCCAAACATTATGTAACGGAAATTACTGCCCTAATAAAAAAAAAGTTTTGAAACAAACTAAGGACAGTAACACACAAAACTAAGTATCTCATAACTAGAAAAAGCCCAGTAATCTTTCAAGTAGTTTCTACAGCCACACCTACTCTCCCTTGACAATAAAAGACTACAAAGCACTAATACGTTCGGATCCGTCCTCCGGATCTGTCGGATCTAGCGGATATGGCGGCGGACGCGGAGCGGAGATGACGTCAGGCTCACTGTGACGTCAGCGGATGTAGCCTGAGAGGTCCGATTGACAAACAAAGAGTAGTCTGAATGATTGTAGGAGAATTGTACCGTATATAGCTATGCTTGTTGTCATTAATAACCTGTTATTAGTTTAGTATCTTTGAAGTCGGTTTAAGTAGGTTTTTAAATTCAATTTGTACAACACTAATTTAGAAATATTATTGTTATGGTTATATTTAGTGTAAACGTTATGGATAGTCACGAATAATATTTAAATAATAGAATCTAAGGAAAATATCACGTTACTAAGAAACGGCTTAAAAACCCCGCCGCTATAATAGGACAGTACAAAAATATTTTAGCGGAAATTTGAAATGTTAGGATTTAGAAAAATAGTTTAAACTAAAATAATAATGAGAAATAATGTATTTTTAGTGTGTTGAATGTTTTTAAAAGATCATGGGAAAGAGATATCAAATTCTAAAAAAAACCCTTAACTTAAATAATGTTAAACTATCACCTAGTTTTATATGCTTCCATCTTTAAATAGCGGAAAATAAAATTGAAGAAAGGCAAAGATTTATGATATAGGTGCATATTTAATAAATCTTTGCCGCAAGATTTTTAACTTTTACAGCCATATCGGTCGCAAACCTGGTGAGAACCTACTGACCGAGAGAAAGAAGTCTTGTTGTGCTGGTCTGACCAGACGCGAACATAAAAGCCTCAGAAGTCGAGCATGAGGCTGGAAGTAGAGGAACATCATCAAGAAGAAAATTCTAAAATCATGACATGATCACGATCTACGGTGTCGAGAAAACGGTGCTAGGAGGAGAATTCTGAGAAAATGAACGGACTCTTTTGTGTGCTCAAGTAACATATCACATAGCGCGAGTACTGAAAAATAAAAAAAATGTCCGGAAAATATAATGTGGCTGTGTAACAGCGTAGTAGTTAGCAGTAGGCAATAAAACTGTACTTCGAAAAAGTGGAGGAGAAATTCTAAGAAAAAATCTTCAGTAAAAACTAAGTTTTTATTATTTTGGCTTTAGTTTCTGGCCAGACAGGGCTCAGCTTCATACTCACACCCTATGAATCCGCATTCACGTCAACAAAAACAAAATAATCTCCTATTTCGGGAAATGTCCGAAAATATCACAAACCATATATAGAAACCTCGTTCAAATCCATTCAGCCCAAGTTGAGGCGCATTCTCAGCTCAAATTGGGCGGGAGTTTGGCCTCACACCGTGCCGGGCTCGAATTGGCCGGCCTCAGTCGTACCGTCCAGCAATTTTGCCGGTGTAAATTATGCAGATGTCGTGAACGTCATTATGATTTCAGAAGCTGCTTTGAGGCTTTGAGGCGGAATTGTTAAATTCTCAGTATTTCCTCTCTTTGATTTAGTTGAAAGCTAAGTTTGTAGACGTGATGTGAAATGGGTACAAATTAGGTAGTGTTTCCACTGGTGTACCCCCTGGCGTTTTCGCGGCGCCCGCTCTCTCACACTTCATTGTATTCTTCTTATTTTCGATATACACAGACTACTTTATGAACTTATTATTTACGTTCTTGGATAAATACTCTACAAATAAAACGTTCAACATTTTATAATCTATGCGTCCGCTTGATGTTTGACAGAATGGCGCGAAATCACGTGCGAATACGCGTTCGCTTGGGGTTTAACTTGTAAAATCCCAAGTTAGATCTATCATCTCATTTATGCTGGGGTTGGCTTTCATCGTCACTGTACGCCACTGTATCAGAATTTTTCATAAAATAACCCACATTCCAACCTCCACATCCAAGTAACAGGATAAAACGATACCTCTTGGCTATACTGGTGTAAGAAAAATCGCAAGAAAGTATAATGAATTTAACAAACAGTACACGAGAGAATTTTCGTTTTATAGACAGCTCCTAGTAAAATAAACCTTTTCTAACATAATGTAAGGTGCTACATTAACTTTACTGCTTTACGTGGGTGAGTGAGGACTGTCAGTAACATATTAACCACAGGGTGTGAGGTTTATGCACTCTCACACGTTTTCTACTACTTTGTAAGGAACAAAGAAATTTGTACAGATGTGGTTCTATCTCAACAAGGCGGTCGTTGGTCTTATAATTATGTGTGTGTCAGTTCACGTACACTTTTTGCAATCTTGCATCGCTTGCAGTGCAGATGAATAGATTACGCACACAGAGATAATTTATGTACAAAACCCTAGGTACGCAACGCATCACACTATATCGTACCGCACCACAATGCACACCGCATATTTCCTCACTGGCCCGCAGTATATCGCAAAGTACCGTATTAGTATATATATAAAGGCTCCCGCAGACAGGCTCGACGCGACAATTCCCAAAATTTTTTGTATAGATATTGCTGCTCTAATAGTAAAACAGTGTGGTAATAAAAAGAAAGTAATGTATAATAATAGTCTTGCTTATTATAAATGGTAATGAGCAAGACATTTGATACGGGATAAATAAGAAAAATGGGCCAAAATTGTTACAGGGTTGTATCCTAGAGTGGGAAAAAGACAGAAAGAGAGATGGAGCGATGATTTGAAAGACACCGCAGGAGTACTGTGTCACGACAGTGATCACTGGAGGAGCCTGGGGAAGGCATCTGGGAAAGCATAACAATCCGTGCCTATGTCGATGAAAATGATTGTCAATAAAGGCTATGTATTACAATAGTCTGACAGTCGACACAGGTATTCAGATGCCAGAAAGTCTGACCATCAGTCTATCCAAAGAGTATTGTGTTGCCCAGTAACTTAAAAGGGTTATGAAGGTCTGATAGGCAGTTGCTCCATGTGAAACGCATCCGGTGCGGATCCGGTTAGACTGAAACCCGACCCCAAGCTCGTTGGGTAAAAGGCTTCGGAGATGATGTTGATGATGATGATGATTGCTGCTCAAAGGACATACTTGTATTATCTGGAAATCATTCAATGACTTCTCCCGCTCTGGTGAGCCAAGAGAGTGGAACGCATGTCAGACTACTAACTAAAAGTCTGTGTTCCCTGATAGCTACAACCTAGGGGTCTTTAAGTCAAGAGTGAATATGTTACTTCTAGGCAAGCGTGCTCCATCGTCGGCCACATCATCGCTTACCATCAGGTGAGATAGTGCCTATGTGTCTTCTTTGCCTTGTGTTCCAGGAGCCCAAGTTTTCCTTTCAGAAGCGAACCCATGGCCCTAGTATGTTTCGACCCTGGTGGGCTACTACGGTTTTGCTGACATCTCCTTGGGTGGAAACACGTTGTTACATTATCACGTCGCATGTATCTAGCATAGCATAGCATAGTCGGCCTTATAATGTTCCCACTGTTGGGACTCAGGCCTCCTCTCTAGGAGAGGGAATGGGCCGTAATCCACCACGCGGGCCCAGTGCGGGTTGGTGGATGTCACATGTCTTCGAATTTTTGGTTCTAGGACATGCCGGTTTCCTCACGATGTTTTCCTTCACCGTTTTGAGAGCAGTGGTGATGAAATAAATTACACAAAGTAATGCGCCTGGCTGGGTTTGAACCCGCGACCTTCAACTTCGTAAGTCGGGGCCGTTACCACTCGGCCACCACTGCTCTCCTACTCGGCCACCACTGCTCCCACGCATGTATCTGCATGACCTTTAAGCATTTAGTACAACAATCCACTGCACCCCGCAGCATAGTGCACAACATTGTACCGCTCTCAGTGCAGGTCTTCACATAGAAAGCTCACATATTTTAAAGTCAAATGACACGTGATTTATTGTAGCCTAATCTATCACAGTTTACCGTAGAAGTAGGGTAGACTAAAGGCGCACCTTACCACCTTTGCGATCGCATGACGCGTCATTATAGTGCCATCAATCAGGGAGTGACTTGGTTTAGGGAAATTATGAGAAAATAGTTTGTAATGACTCTGTATAATAAGCTTTAGAGACATGATTAGTCGCTTTATGCCATTCAAACTAGGTGGAAGCTCAAGCCCGCAACGTCATTTGCAAACTATTCCTTCATATCCTCCTCGCCCCGTAAATTTTTCCGGGACGAAAAGTAGCATATTACACTATCAGTAATGATATATATACATATATACATATGGCTCCGAAACGTGGTCGCTTACAATGGGCCTCATTAGAAGGCTTAAAGTCACCCAAAGGGCAATGGAGAGGGCTATGCTCGGAGTTTCCTTGCGTGATCGAATCAGGAATGAGGATATCCGCAGGAGAACCAAGGTTGCCGACATAGCACGAAGAATCGCCAAACTAAAGTGGCAATGGGCAGGGCACATTGCTCGCAGAACAGATGGCCGTTGGGGCCGAAAGGTTCTGGAATGGCGACCACGTACCGGAAGACGTAGCGTTGGAAGACCTCCTACAAGGTGGACCGATGACTTGGTAACGGTTGCGGGAGTCCGATGGTTGCGAGACGCACAGGACCGTTCGCTGTGGCGACGCTTGGGGGAGGCCTATGTCCAGCAGTGGACGTCTTTCGCCTGAAATGATGATGATGATGATGATGAATGATATATATATTTTTTTATTTACCAGTGATTGACTGCGATCGCACCTGATGGTAAGCAGTGATGCAACCTTTGCTGGTGTAGCGCACTAGTTAATTAGATCCTATTCACTCTAGCCTTGAAAACACCTACATTATAATCGGACGGGAAGACCGCAGCAGGCACATTGTTCCAGTCCTTCGGAACACGCGGTATAAACGACGAAGCGAAACGACAACTCGCTTCAAGGCCTTTAATGTCCTCACAAAAAAAAAATTAACACGGTTACAGAAATAATCACGTTCTGAAAAGTATAAAATAGGAAAATATTCTTAGAGAAGTTTTTTTTATTTATATAAACTAGTGCTTGACTGCGATCCCACCTGATGGTAAGTAGTGATGCAATGCGTTAATGGTGAGGCGCACTAATTTATTAAGAGTATATTCACTCTAGCCTTGTATAATCGGACGGGAAGACCGCAGCAGGCAAATTGTTCCAGTCCCTCGATGTACGCGGTATAAACGACGAGGCGAAACGCTTGTTTAGAGGATAGCCGTGGCCGTAAGCAACCGTGCCTCAAATATTGCTTGCTTGTTGTAATGTTGTCTGTTATTGTTGTTTACCCATAGGTGGCATAATATACGACCGAGAATCTATAATCAACAGAAGATCAAGACACTTCCATCATCATCGTCATCATTTCAGCTGAAAGACGTCTACTGTTGGACATAGGCCTCCCCCAAGTGTCGCCACAACGACCGATCCTGTACGTCTCGCATCCACCGCATTCCCGCGAATCTCATCAGGTCGTCGGTTCATCTTGTAGGAGGCCTTCCAACGCGCGGTCGCCAATCTAGAACCTTTCAGCCCCATCAACAATCCGCTCTACGAGCAATGTGCCTTACCCACTGACACTTAAGCTTGGCGATTCTTCGGGCTATATTGGCGACCTTGGTTTTCTTTCGGATATCTTCATTCCTGATGCGATCACGCAAGGAAACTCCGAGCATAGCCCTTTCCACGCTTCCAACGCTTCCAACGTCACCTCATTTGTCAACTTATAATAAGTACTTTAGAAGTTATGAGGTAATGAGGTGTAACGAAGAGCATGTGGTTAAAACAGCCCAATATTTATCCGAACAAAAGAGAGGGTGAAGCCGCCCGTCATTAACCTGGTAGTCTAACATCGAGAGAGACCTCTAGAAAGTCCAATTGCCAAAATCGTCAACCCAGGACAGACTGTCCTGGCGCAGAATTGTTAGGAGACACGATTTTAGGTAATAATATAATATAATATTCCACAACTATCACACAACGCCGTCTAGTCTCAAGCTAAGCAGAGCTTGTGTTATGAGTACTAGACAACTGATAAACATACTTATATATTTCTAAATACATACATATATAGATAAATTACACCCACACAGAACAAATGATCGCGCTCATCACACAAACATTTGTCCTGGGTGGGAATCGAGCCCACGACCTCCAGCATAGCAGTAAGGGCCACTAACCACTAGACCAACAGGCCAGTCAGTAATGGGAGCAGGGACGGCCAAAGAAGAGACTTTAGAAGTTATGAAGGAACAGATGAACATACGTGCGTACAGATCATAATCACAACCCTCAAAATTCACCGTAGTCGGGTAATTCTTTTATCTTTATTATGCTACTCACAGTTCAGTTGATGACCATTGTGCTGTCGCTGAAGATAATGGCGATGTCCTCAAAAAACTAATCCGTTGTTTTTGTACATATTTAAACAAAGCTTTACATAATAAGTAAGGGCGTACAATTTATAATCTGACACAACAACAAACGAGTATAATAGGATTTACAAAATTATGGGAAAAGGTAAGCGGGTGGATTATCATAATATTGATGTTGTTGTTTGTGAAAATTAATGAAAATATACGGCGGGCAGACTCGTGGTTTTATTTGTTTTGTCTGTTTCAGGGATTATCAAATCATACAATCGAATTTCAACTTGAACACCTACAAATACTTTAGAAATTTATATAAATCATTCCAACAAAGCAAGCGTGCAGTGTGTATCGTAGCTACAACCCGGGAATCTTTAAGTCAAGAGTGAATAGGTTATTTCTAGTTAAGCGCGCTCCATCGTCGACCGCATCGTCGCTTTCCATCAGGTGAGATAGTGGTCAAGCGCGAACCTATCAAGAATAAAAAAAAAAGAAAAACCGTTATGGAAATTTACAGCTTAATAAGCGAACATTTTTTATCGGCTCTTTACCAATTTGAAAAGCACAATTATCGCATATCCAATACTAGCTTCTACTAGCGGCCTTGCCCGCGTGGTTTTAAAACTAAATAATATTTATTTTGCAAGTAGGTTTAAAAAAAAACACCTTTAGAAGAAACACCGAAACAAACTCAGAAATCAAACTTTCTTTTAGATGTAAACACGTAAAGGTAAAATCATATGAGAACCATGCAGATTAGAATAGTTAAGATTGTCTTTAGAGGAAATAACCACACAGATTTGAGTGGACTTATCCAGTAAGTGCAAGCCTTTGTCAGTATTCAGTATGGCGTAGCGTCATAGCATGCATCATATCCTTTATACGCTTTCTTTACGTCATCGCGTCCATAGACTATACACTGTAAACAGAATTGCGTCCTTTGGCACAGATGCAACGTAATGTTCCCACTTTATACATAATATGATATTGTATTCCTCTTTATTTATTCATTGTTTTTCTTTATTTTCTTTCCCTAATATTTATATTTATTTATCTATCTTATTCAAATCTATTAGCACACAATACCGTGCCGACGTCTTTATGTCGATACCGTCACCGGCCCACACTGAAAACCAGCGCTGTAGACTCATCGCATTTAGCGTGTGGTCATGGCATTATGCTGAGCGTTCGGCCGTTTTGCGCGGATGTGGCGCATATTTTTTCACATAAAATTTGTTAGTTCTAAATTTGTGCCTTGTTCCGCCAAATAAAATGTTTTTCTTTCTTTCTTTCTATTCGAACAGCTCGACGGAGCTCAAGGACTTGACGAACAATTTCCCTCTATTATATTATAGCCCGAAAACATACATAGCTCCTGCGTTACATGCTACGGGAGCAAAGCCGTGGGAATAAGTAAGTTTATAATAAATAAACCTTTGAATCCGCGGCTGTTCAGGTAAAACTCATTTATGTTGAAAGTATCTGCTTGTTTTCAAACCTCATTACAGAAACTAGATTAAGAAATAAGCTTCTCTTATAAAGCAACCTGGATTTGACGTCTCTTTGGTAGACTGAAACTTTGAGCGCTTCTAAAGATACTTATTATTTTCTAGATTATATTCTTCTGGTAAACATCGTCTTTAGTACAGATGGAACTTTACCAGATGATTTTTCAACACGTAATTTTCCACACATGGGTACTCAATTTAATGTAATTTTTCCAAAATGTCTCATTTTTTTAGGGTTCCGTACCTCAAAAGGGAAAAACGGAACCCTTGTAGGATCACTTTGTTGTCTGTCTGTCTGTCAAGACCTTTTATCTCGGGAACGCGTGTAGGTATCGAGTTGAAATTAAAACCATATACTCAGGCCTGCGGTCCCTTGAAGCTGCGAAAAAATCAAACTTCTGAGTTAACGAAAAAAAAAATACGGTTTCGCAGGTATGCTGGAAGAGATTTCTCTAGAAATAAGCATCAGCTTTGTACTATTCTTCTGTTTCATTCTTCTTTTCTTTTATTATTATGTGTACGTAAATTGTAAAAAAAAAACTGTGAAGCTATGCCAACATATACCTATGTCACCACAAAAGACATATAATAATCCTGTATCGACATCAACCATCGGGCAGTTCCCCAGATCAGACACTAAACTCGTCTGATCGGAGGAGTATCCCTTTGCAATAGAAGTTTGCGGGACTGTACACCTTGTTCCTCATACTTTGAAAGGTTTGATATGTTTTATTATAATAGATACATCAATATGAGTTGTTATAACGTTGAGCAATATTGCCAATCGTATGACGCCCACATCTGATCTTTCTTGAACTTTTTTCAGTATTGTTGGTAACTTGGTAACCCTACCCTTCGAATCCCAGCTCTTATTTACTCGTATAATTTAACTTCGTACATTTACACCGTTCTTGTTCACTCATTCATTCACAGGTGAATGCCCCTGTATAGCGCGAAAGTTTTGCTAAAAAATGTCAAAGCGATGTTTTCAGAGAATTTTAATATGAATGATGAAGTAGGATTTACGTTGAAAATATGAATATGAAGTTTTATTTACGCACTGGTAACATCGTTCTGTGAAGGTTTTATTAGTCTAGTACTCTTGTAATATGACATTGCGAATATCTGTTTCCCTGAAATCGTAATAATTTTCTGAAGGTATGTAAAACAAACTTGTTGTTTCATGTGTCTGGTTGTTTTGAAATCAAATCACAACCATATTGAAAGAAGATAATGTAGGAAGTGGAATATGATGCTCGTAAAAATAATATTATCTTGTTTAAATATGGTACCTAGCAACACAAATGGTATAGAAATTGAGCCTGAAGGCTGCTTGCTAGTCATAATGCTCCTGTAGACAGACGCAACGCAATAATATGACAGCAATACGATAAAAACGATTCTCAAGTCGTTCTATATAAAGAATAATGTCTATAAAAGCATTGCCGACTCATTGCCATATTTTCGCGGGGTGCCTTTTTATAGGAATATTTAGCAAAATCAACTAAGTCATACAATCGCGGGCTTGCGGACGGCGACCAATGGGTAGCTCGCCGTCCGGCAGTCCGGTCACCATCTGGACCGAGCCCGAGTCCCCGACGGCGCGTAGTGTTCCACGCGCGCCTCAAGATGTCAGCAAAATCGTAGTGACCCAGCAGGGTCAAAGCCCACTGGGGCCATGAATTCACTTCTGAAAGGACAACCCAGGGTCCTGGAACTTAAGGTAAAGAAGGAAGTGTCAGACTTTTACTGACTAAAACCCACTCCTATGGGGTTTTAGTCTGTAAAAGTCTGACACGCCCTCCCATTCCACCTAAGTGCGTGAGAAGTCATTAGGTGATTTCCCACCTAAAATAAAAACGTAGTCACACAATCCTATAATTAGAGGAACGTAGGAAAAGGTATCAGCAAGAAGTTCTATTAGACTTTACTCCACTTACTATTATTATCTAGTAACACAATCAAATAACTTTCCATCTTACGCTAACTTTCCCCCTAATACAAAATAATGACTTCCCAAAACTAGTTGTAACAGTATTCCCATCGGTGGGAACATTCCCAGTCGGTCGCACGTGCGTGACCGAATGAGCTAATCGGTCTCCGATGCGAACATAAACATAACATATGAACGGCACACATCGATCACACTCACTTACTCGTAGCGCGGTCATTAATTAGAAGTTTGATAACATAGGTATGGGATTTACCTGCATGTGAGAACAGCCCCCCTAGCCAAGTTGCACGCCTCCGATTCCTTTGTTCTGACGTCATCTCAACGCTCAGTCACGTGGTCAGAACAAAGGAACCGGAGGCGTGGCCTACTCGAGGCGTTCGACGCAAGAGAATCGGAACGAAACGGTCGTAACTTGGCTAGGGGGGCAGTAGATCATAAAATTGGTGACAAGCTTACCTATAAAAACAGCTCAATTCTCAAATCGAGTCTCGAAAATTTTTCCAAATCACAAAAAAAGTTTTTTTTGTGACGTAACTACAAATTTACAGTTTTCAGATTTTTCCTATACTTGTGCTATGAGACCTCGCTTCATGCCAAATTTCAGGATTCTAGGTCAACGAGTACTCTATGAATTTTTATTCCCTTGACAGTGTCGAAATACGCGTTTTTTGTGACATAAACGGCTGTATCTTTTTTTTCGTTAACTTAGTAGTTTGATTTCACAGTTTCAAGGGACCGCAAACATGAGTATATGGTTTTCAACTTTATACCTCTACGCGTTCCCGAGATAATGTGTCTTGACAGACCGTTAGACGGACAACAAAGTGATCCTATAAGGGTTTCGTTTTTACCTTTTGAGGTACGGAACCCTAAAAAGACTTAAGTAAATCAACTTTTTGGTCTACCGAGTGTTGTGTATGTGTGTGTCCTCGCATCTAAACTCAACAACTTAAATAGGCCAGGTGTAATTTCTACCCATTTACTCACAAAAGACAATCTTCTTCTTACTGCCCTTATCCCATATTACTTGGGGTCGGCTCAACACGTTTTTTTCTTCCATTCTGTCCTGTCACCCGTCAAACTATCAGCCTTTCCTTTCATATCACTCCTCACACAATCCATCCATCTTTTCTTTGGCCTCCTCTCTCTCTCCATCCAACATGTAAACTCATAACTATTTTAGTAACATGCGTTTCATCCCTCCTTTTCACATGACCAGACCAAGACAAACGATTGCCCTTTCACGTTTCAGTCACTGGTGCCTCTTTCAAACTTCCTCTAATGTACTCATTTCTCACTTTCACCTTCCTGTCCCTCTCCATCCATCTACATGTATACTCAAAACTCTTTTAGTAATATGCGCTTCATTTCTCCTCTTCATATGACCATACCAAGACAACCGATTACCTTTCAACCTTTCAGTCACTGACGCCACTTTCAAACTTCCTGTAATATACTCATTTCTCATTTCAAAAGACAATCTTGGTAACAATCTCTGTAATTCATCTTAAAATAAAATTAAATCAGTTAGAAGCCATTTCCCCTAAATTACTGAAAAGGAAACACTTTATTAAACATAATTGAACTGTCATGGACTGATCAAAGCACATCGCCAGTTCTAGCAAAAGGAATATTATAGCTGTGACTTCAAACAGTAAGGTTTCATAGATTAAACCAGAAGCACTCCAGGATTGAGGCACGTGCTTCTAACGTAACGAGCGATCAATACACGTGCTTTCGCCGTAATCGAGTCGATAGTTGAAAGAAAACTACCTTTATATTAAAACCATTAGGAAATTGAGCTGAATCCTACAAGCCTGAAACGGAATATTAAGAGAACCTTTTGTAATAAATGTAATTTGAATAAAAGGAAATGGCCTTAAATCCAAGGTAATCAATCTCCTCCGTCCACCTTACCTTATTGACTACTCTTTTTTGCTACAAAATGAGACATTCTTAGATTGGTATTATTATACACTGGAAAACGACTCTAAACTAGTTTGGAAAAGGCTAGGAAGATAGATGACTGTTCTAAAAACGGTGAGGGTAAACGTTATGAGCAAAAGGTTTGTCGACTTGCAGGACTAAACTCGAGTCAACGTCTCGCTGTGTTTCACGCGCGCCTCAAAGAGAGGCCAGCAAGATTGACGCGGCCAGTTAGGGCCGGTGCCTAACAAGGCTGCGGAATATTCAAAATCGTTACCGTGGCCCTTGTAAAGGGCAATTAAAGACACAGGGTTTTAAGTCAGTAAAAGTCTGACAGTCCCTCTCGCTCCATCCAGACCGGGAGGAGTTATTTGATGGGGAACTGAAAAATAGGTATTAGTTCCCTGTTCATAATAACACCTTTAAAGTTTTAAAGTCGTAGGTACCGACCGAATATGGAGATTTTTTTTAAGAGTGCTTAAAACTAGAATACTAAGGTCTACTGTCCACCGATGCGCAGCTTTTTAGACGCGTATTCAGTTTACATACAAAACTATGAAACACTGCCGACGAACGACACGAAGGCACGATGTTGCAGCTTCGTATAATGACGAATACGCGTCTATGAAGCTACGCGTCCATGGACAGTAACATTAGAGAATATAATGCGTAGGCTGTGATCAACACGTGGCTGAGGATCTAAATCCTCAGTCATGTGTACTTAATAATCACTAGAACTTTCATTATAATAATCTGTTTGTGTCTTCATTCACAGTAAATCTGAACTCTAGCGGATAACTTAGTTCCACACACTGTTAATAACGTGAGGTAACTCTCTCTTAGTGCTGGTAAAAGCTTTTTGTAAGTTAAGTGCTTGACTCTGTGGCTTTTTAACCGCTTCAGTGAGACTTACGGGATGCGTTGTGAATGCCTTTTGCACAAAATAATGGATTAAAGCTTCTGAGGACACAAGATACAGAAGTATTGAAAAAAGGATATATTTTTTTTTATAAATTTTGCCGCACTCTATCCTGTATCGTGGCTTCTAACTCTCTTACACAAAATATCCAAACTCAGAACAACTATCTGTAGTTCAGACGGTTCCGTGCGGAAATCCACATTTACCCCTATCTGAGAATTGAACTCAGAGTCACGCTCAATAGTCACGTTGACTACGAGTACACTAACGACGCAGTCTAGTAGGTATTTAGGTACTTCTGTATATATAAAAGGCAAAATCTTAACTCACTCATTGACTCATTAACGTCCACCTCAAACCCTTAGACGTTCGTCCGGAGGACACGGTGGAGCGCAGGGTAGACGTGAGCCCCGCTTGGGCAGAGCACCGCCGTGTCCTCGTGGGGGTGATCGGCGGCAACGATCTCTCGCGCCGTGTCTTGGTACAGGCCACGGTCCGAAGCGAGGAGGAGTGGCAGGCGGTCGCCTCCTTCTGCGAAGCAGTAATGCTAGCAAAGGAGGCGACCGCACGTGCACGCGCGAGAACGCGGACCTCACGCCCCAGCCGCCGGATCCTGATCCCGATTTCCGGCCACCGAAGGCGCGGACTTGCGGACGGCGAGCAATGAGTCCGACCGTCCGGTAACCGTCCGGACTGAGCCCAAGTCGTCGACGGCGCGTACTGGTCCACGCGCGCCTCAGGTAGATGTCAGCAAACCGTAGGGGCCCAGCAGAGTCGAAGCCTACTGGTGCCAAGGGTCTGACCCTGAAAGGAAGACTTAACTAGTGCACTTCACCATCAACGATTGCATCACTGTTTACCATCAAGTGGGATCGCAGTCAAGCACTAGTTTATATCAATTAAAAAAAAAGTTAGAGAGTGTAAAAGTCTGACTTTTTTTTTTGCTTAAATAATCTTTATTTATTTATTTAAATTTAAGTTCTTAATCAAAACCCTTTAATTGATTGATAAATAGTTGTCTACGCCTGATGTCTACGACACAGCATAAACCCACTTAGTTTATATAGTTTTAGCGCCTATTTTTGCTTGTATCATTTCAACCTATCATAAAGCGATACGTCACGTATCGCGCTATTGTAATCGGCCAATGGCAGGAAACAACAATTTCTTTTTTTTGCTTAGTCACACATAATTGTAATCATTCCTAATTTAAGCTTTGAGCAATACAGCCAAGTTCCAAAAAGCAACCTACTTCTTTCTTTTGTTCGCCTAATCCTGAACAATAGTATTTCAATGTATCTTATATATTCGTTCAAATAAGTTCCTATAATAATATCTTCTATGTCCCACTTATTTAGATTTACAAATATTAAAACAATTTTCATGCTAAAAACGATCAACAATCGAGTTCGTCACCGCTAGAATGGTAGCCATCAATCACGTCAGGTCATGCACTTCTCCCACTCGGTTCAGTAGCACTACACACTGAACTGAACCGCTGAAACGCTCGACTGTGAACATTCCGATACACGCACGATAACTTTATGTGTTGTACTTATGGCTTATTTACACGAGCAGAGTTCCTCGCTTTGAACATACGATTTTCGATCGCTGGAAACAAGTTATCCCGTAAACTTTATGTTATGAACTTTATTAAGAGAACAACATCCCTGATGCGAAGGATTCGGGGGAGCACCAACAGCATTTTAAGGGTGATAGCTGATAAACCGAATTGCACCTTCTTGGGGCACTGGACGCGAATGCACAGCTGCTGGTCTGGTGCAGCAGCAATATCTATACATAAGCGGGCCTCAACTGTTACCGCTTAAGTATTGATATTTCATCATCATCATCATCATTTCAGCCGAAAGACGTCCACTGTTGGACATAGGCCTCCCCCAAATGTCGCCATAATGGCCGGTCCTGTGCGTCTCGCATCCATTGGATTCCCGCGACCCTCATCAGATCATCGGTCCACCTTGTGGGAGGCCTTGCAACGCTGCGTCTTTCGGTACGTGGTCGCCATTCCAGAACCTTTCGTCCCCATCGACCATCTGTTCTGCGAGCAATGTGCCATGCCCACTGCCACTTAAGTTTGGCGATTCTTCGGGCTATGTCTGTAACCTTGGTTCTCCTGCGGATATCTTCATTTCTGACGCGATCACGGCAATAGCTATAGGAATAGTTATTACGTTTTGTAGACAAAAACATGCTTACACAAGTTACGTACATCCGGATTTAAGAAATTCACCCCCTAAGGGGATGAAACGGGGTTCATTGTTTGTATGGAGAAACCTACTTTCACGCGGGCGAAGCCGCTGGCAAAAGCTAGTAAGGAATATAGAACTTAATTGTGCAATTTTGTTTTTTTTCATTTTCTTTTAATATACAAAATTATTGGAATGCTCTCTTTATTACCTTAATTTAATTTCGCTTTAGATTTAGAAATATTGGAGAATAAATATTGGATCCCAATTGATTAATGGTCAAATTAGTTGTAATGAGACGTTTTAGTAGGTTTTTAATTAAATTTTTATTAACATATAATGAAGCATTTGAAACAACCTTACCTTGAAGATCCGATAATAAAAATAAAGAGCCTAACAACATAGTTTTAAAAATATTTTAAAATATTCACTTCTAAAAATGTTTTTAATAACGTTCAAAGAAAATCAAACATTATTAACTTTTTTTCTGTGACCTTCTCTCAAGCTTTCACAAAAAGTCAGTTATGTACACTTCAGTAAACATCAATGGATAATATATTATTCACAATAAAGTCAATCGACTGTGAGGACTGAAAAACACAAAAGTGTCGGAAAGCTCCCGACGAGGCCATTGTACATAAAGGCTTTATAAACTATAACTGGTGCTTGTAAAGGCAACAACGTTTTGTCAGTCTATCTATCACATTTTGTAAAATAATCTTCAGGTATGAAGTCGTTTTTAAGGTTCCGTACCAAAAAAGAGTAACCATGGAGTTTCTTGCTGGTTCTTCTCCGCAGGAAACGACCAATTGGAAGCGTGCACTAGCTTCTGACGTTTTTTTATGTACCCATGTCTATTTTAAATAAAAAGATGTTGAATTAAAAAGCGTAAAAACGGGACAGACAATGCATTTCTGTTGCCGCTGTAACAACAAATACTAAAAACAGAATAAAGTAAATATCTAAGTGTGGCTCCCATACAACAAAAGAGTTTTTTTGCCGTTTTTTGCTCGCATATAATAACGGCAGCAGGTAGACACTTTAAATATTCATGGAATATTAAGTTAATAAAAATAAATATTTAACGGGGTTCGAAAACAAAAACGTGTTTTTTTGCCTGTAGATAATATCTAATGTTGTATAAATAATGGTACGGAACCCTTCTTGCGCGAGTCTGACACGCACTTGGCCGGTTTTGTAAGTTTATTTATAGAGTTTTTACGACACGTAAGTCTGGCGGCCTCGGTATAAGTAGGCCGTTGAAAGTTTGATCTTTTCACCAAGATGGAAGATGATTTTTCATGAATTCGAATTCTCGGTACAATTCATATTTATTCAAATAAACATGAGGCTGTCGCTTAGTCACCCGTCGTTATTTGCCGACTAAGGGGGAATTCACCAATAAAACTAATCGCGTTTTAACGTTTGGCTCGCATAATCGCGTTTAACCGCTGTCACTAGTGTCACGTCTTGTCTGTATATTTCTTTTGTTGTATTTTTACAAGTGACACTAGTGACAGCGGCTAAACGCGATTATGCGAGCCAAACCTTAAAACGCGATTAGTTTTATTGATGAATTCCGCCCTAAATAATTATGCTGGAAGGGTGTACACTGATTATAGGCACAATAGTATTTTGTGTGCGTAGGAGGTATGCAGTTGTAAGTGTATATGTTTATGTGTGAAGAGGCGACAACCCCCGCTATATTATTTACTTTTAGAGTTCCGTACCTCAAAAGGAATAAATCACTTTGCTGTCCTTCTGTCTGTCTGACCCTTTATCTCAGAAACGCGTGGAGGTATCGAGTTGAAATTAATATCATATACTCAAGTCCATCATCCATTCAACCATTACTTATATACCCTAAAAGGTGGGTAACAAAACTTCTAATAACAACTTCAATCATTCCAAAATGTCGTATCACGTGTGTAAGTATATTTCACCTGATTACGAAAAGCCCTACCTACCTGATATTATTATCAAAACATACCCACGTATAAACATCATACTCTCTAGAAACTAATTTAATATTAACTAACGCGCTAATTAAGTACAATATCTTGCCGTAGCGCTGTGAGTCGCAACGAGGATGTATCGTAATTCCGCCGCCGGCGTCGGAAATAGAGTTGAGTTTATATCCGGCATAGTCGCTGCAGCTTGCGGATATATCTCCAGATGCGCTAGGCTTTCAGTTAGACGACTGGCAGTCGGAGTGCCGGAATAAGCCAGCGTGGGGCTTGTAGCAAATTTTACCAAGAGTCTACAAAATCTTTATAAGTAATAACGAATTTTATAGTTTAAAAAGGCTAAGGGGCCCTTATACTCCACTCGCAATAAGATCAGACATTTAAACAAACCTTTTTTTACTGTCCGTTCAACCTATTTTGACTTCTATTCTGTAGGCAAAATGATCGCATTAAAAGTAAAACAAAAAAGTGATAACAGTACCAACTATTTACTGCAGCCGCCATTTATCATGCCATGAACGCAATAAAATTCAAAATCGATTGAACCGACAGTAAAAAAAGGTTTTAAACAAACCGATTTTGAATTTTATTTATTTTTATTCGACATTTAAACAATGTCTTATCTTATTGCAAATATAGTGTAGATAGCGATGTGTTCATAAGTAGCTGCCTACATTATCTGTGTGGAAAATCTGGGAGTGGTTAGAATTCATGTGGCACAATCGCACAGGTATTTTGGCTTGCTTTTTTATGTCCAAGCAAGGCCCACTCCAAAGTGTATGGCCCATAGCATTTGCTACTCTTGCTAAGTGGCTAATCCGCCACTGCTGGAAGTCTAATGAGGTCAATATTCTGTATATAAAGTAGGTATATATTTCGTCGTCCTAGAATGAAAAGCTCGGGAATATAATTTTGTTATTTGGTGTTCACATTTTTATAAAAATAGCCTGTCCTAGACGAGAGACGCTTGTCCTAATTTCATATAAAAAATGTAGTACCTAACCTGTAATGCGATCAGTGACGGTTCATGAGGACCTCGTAACAAATCATATGAGTACCAAAACTCACAAGTGGATTTGACTTTTCTTTCAGTAAAAAATTTGGAATAATCTTGCGTAATAGCATCTGAAAACGTATCTAGATTTCAAAAATAAAATGCATATAATATATATAATAAGCTGTACAAATAATGTTTCAACGAGCATCGCGGCTTTTGTGTCGATTACTGCTGTTAAATATGTCACTTTGACAGGTAAGATACTGAAAAACAATGTCACTTTGACAGGTAAGATATTCTCTAAACATGTAACTTTTATATTGACAAGGAATGACGCTTTGACATGGCGTAGTTTTTTCTTCTACCTTTCAATACTGTATATTTATATACCATATTGGTAATTACAGTTTTGAGCCGTTTGGGGTCGAAACGCTTGGGTCATGAGGTCCGAGTGCGCGTCTCCTTTTTAAGGAAATTTCACGCCGACTGATCGACACTTTGCGTGACCAGAGGGCTGGCTCGTTCTTCGCCCAAAGAGTTAGCATTGCCATTCAACGTGGCAATGCTGGCAGTCTTCTGGGCATATTTCCGGATGACAGCGATGTGGAGGAGTATTTTGACGCCTGAGTGTACCTACTTTGTGTTTTTTGTATTATATTTATGTAGGTACATAGTTAGGTTTAAGTATAGTTTAGCTAATATTTAAGTTTTTTATGTAAGAGAATGTTTACAATTTTCAAATTAAATATAGATACTACTTTATATAAGGTCCTTTCAAGTTATCTATTTTGCGTTTATATTTTGTAGTAAACATTTTTGATCATGTTAATTAACACTACTGTTTGCTCTATCTCACAGAATTATTAAGGTATATCAGAGAACGTAGGTACATAAGCAACTTAGTTGCCCAACAACTGGTTTTGGTCTCTATCACACTTTCATATAAACCCGTACCCTCATCATCATCATCATTTCAGCCAAAAGACGTCCACTGTTGGATATAGGCCTCCCCCAAATGTCGCCACAATGACCGGTCCTGTGCGTCTCGCATCCATCGGATTCCCGCGACCCTCACCAGGTCATCGGTCCACCTTGTGGGAGGCCTTCCAACGCTGCGTCTTCCGGTACGTGGTCGCCATTCCAGAACCTTTCGTCCCCATCGACCATCTGTTCTGCGAGCAATGTGCCCTGCCCACTGCCACTTAAGTTTGGCGGTTCTTCGGGCTATGTCTGTAACCTTGGTTCTCCTGCGGATATCTTCATTCATGACGCGATCACGGCAATAGCTATAGAAATAGTTATTACGTTTTGTAGACAAAAACATGCTTACACAAGTTACGAAATCTCAGTATGTTTGTAGATGTATGCAGGTTTCCGCACGCACTCTCACCACTCTTTCTTGAGCGCAGAAATAGGGTGAGATAATACTTATGTCGTGGTTATATTTAAAGTCAATTTGTAACGATGAGGATTAGATTAAAAGATTTTTCAATAAAAATTATAGAACTATATAACTAAAATATCATAAAATGGTCCTTTACGATAATTGTTACTTTGATAATTATTAAACTGCACATCGCCATTAAACTCTCGCATGGCCATGTTAAATAGACACGTACCTTAGGTGGAGTGCTGTTGGAGTTGTGATGCCGTGCAGCGGCAGAGTGCGCGCGCCGCGTCGCCTTGTAGTGGAGGCGACGGAGCGCACCGCCCAGCCGCTCAGGGGAACCGTCGCCGCGAGCTACTGTCATGCTGCCGTCTGCACCTGCGTTACAAGAATGGGTTAGTTTTACTTAACTCTTGGCTGGTTAGAAAAAACATGGTCCCAGATGGGCGCCATTAATTCTAAGTGGCGCCCAACATGGGACATAAATTCAAAAAGAATCTCTTAAGTCTAGATAAGGCTACGATTGCTTTTGTTTGTACACCTTGAGGACAGTTTAGGATGCCATGTAGTCAATATATGTTACTAACTCAGCTAAAGTTTAAAAAAAATACATTAAAAAAAAAACAATCAGTAAGGAAATAAATGTCAAGTG
This sequence comes from Mythimna impura, assembly GCA_905147345.3. Lineage (NCBI taxonomy): Eukaryota > Metazoa > Arthropoda > Insecta > Lepidoptera > Noctuidae > Mythimna > Mythimna impura. The sequence continues at coordinate 910,333 of LR990361.1, read as the reverse complement.
GATGTTGATTTTCATTTCTATTCCAGGGTTTAATATCTGCAAATGCCAAATGAAATTGTAGCTAGCATCATTGAGAATATCCAGTAGCTTAACACTAATTGTGGTGGGCAAACCGCAGCTAAATGTTAAATGAGATCATGTCAGTGATCTAAACAGGTATTTGAATACAGATAATCTAACTGGGTAATCTCGTGATTGTGCTCAATTATGTGTGAACAATTGCACAACCGTTTACTAAATACTACTAAACTTATTTTGAGAATAATACACTTCTCATCAGAAAAATCGAACACTTCCGTATATATGGTTTCTGTCCTAATTTAACCTAAAAGTGTTTTTATCCCATGAAAAAAATCACATGATTGTATAGCTGGCAGTTTGGCCATTACAGTGATAAGCGAAAATTTTAAATTTAAAAAAAAGTAAAAAACTAAAACCCGACTACGACAAAAAAAAAAAGACGCTGAAAAAGTATGAAACAAGTATGAAACGAAAAGCCGTAGTCACACGCTATTAAAGTGTTTCGATTATTAACTACCTATAACGTGTGACTACGGCTTTTCTTTTTGTTCTATTCTTGTTTTTCCAGTTAATTTGTTTATTTCAGCATCTTGAAAATCTTGTTTCATACTTTTTCAGCGTCTTTTTTTTGTCGTAGTCGGGTTTTAGTTTTTTACTTTTTTTTATTTGAAAGATTTTGGTGTTAAATCACTGTGCTTCAATACTATTTATTTTGGTATGAACAAGTGAAGTCCTTTCAAATGATACCAAAACGACGTATTTATCTTATTTTTTTTTAACACAATACTTTTTGTCCACTAGAGGGCGCCACATTGTATTTTGATGATATTTTTTTATAAGTACCAGTGAAGCCCTTTCAAATGATATGAAACACGGTTTATTTATAATTTTTTTTAAACATGACTTTTTGTCCGCTAGAGGGCGTCACTTTAAATTTGAGCAATATTTTGGAAATGTACAAGTGAAGCCCTTTCAAATAATACCAAACACGGCGTATTTATCTCCTTTTTTATTTTTAACGCATTACTTTTTGTCCGCTAGAGGGCGCCATATCGATTTTTGTGACACGTCACGTAACCTATGTTTAGCGGACAATTAAAACGGTTCTAACGATACCTCATACGTCGAGTTCCGATAAGTAGATTAGGAGCTATGAGGGAACAGATGAACATACTCACATACATACATAGCCTGTCAAAATCATAACCCTCCGTAGTCGGGTAAAAATTAGAATTTCATTTGTTTATCCTTTATATGAAATAATTGACTGTTTTGAGACAAATGTGCGTTTAGATTTGGAATACATTTCACCTTTGAAAACTAAAAATTAGCGCTTATCTTAAAAGTTTTTGTTCTTTATTTGTTTACTGTGAATTTGGGACGCCTGAAAAAGTTTTTATTCAGACGTCCAAAACTGTCAGAAGTCCTGAAAGATTGCATGTAAGCCTGTCGTCTGTTCATAGAGTCTACAAACTATCGGGAGTCCAGTTTGTTCACGCGCCTTTCAGGATCTGGCAGGAATCGTGTCTGTTCATTCTGAGCAAGATGATCGATTTATTGTAACAACTTCTTTACGAAATCGACGCCTTAATGCTTTTCAACTGCAGCAGCAGCTTCATGTTGCACGTAGGGCGGCTGTAAGTGACTCTACAATTAGAAGAAGGTTGAAGGAACGTGGACTGGTACCGAACAAGCCTTCAAATGGGCCGAAATTAACTGCAGACCATCGAAGAGCGCGCCTTAACTTTGCACGTGAGCACCTAAATTGGTCATACCTCATTGAACAAAGTCCTCTTTTCTGATGAGTGTAAAATTATGCTGTATGGGAACGACGGAAGGAACAAGGTCTACAAAAGAGATGGAGAATGCTTTGCACAATGCTGCATTGAAGAAAAGGTCAGCTATGGTGGCGGTTCGTGGACGGTTTGGGGAGGAATCAGCGCCGACGGTAAGACAGAGCTTGTCTTTGTGTCTGGGCCACGTCTGCCTACACTTAACAGTCATCGGTACATCGAAGCGTGTCTTGAGTCTCACGTGATGCCCTAGGCACATTTTATTGGCAACGGTTTCATATTCATGCACGACAATGCCAGGGCTCACACCGCGGGCGTCGTACGAGATTATTTTACCGAAGTCGGTATCTCCATTATGGAATGGCCAGCAAGAAGCCCGGACATGAATCCGATTGAACACCTGTGGGATGAATTAAAGAGACGAATTGGTGCAAGAGGTCCTGCCCCAGAAACACTTAGCCAGCTGCAAAACGCAATCCAAGAGAAATGGAATGGAATGCCACAACATTTGATCATGACTCTCATCCGATCGATGAAGAACTGTATGGAAGCAGTAATAAGAGCTCGGGGAGGGAATACAAGTTATTGAATAAAATTAATGTTGTTTTATCAATTTCCTTCATACTCCATACTGGGTAAAAATGACTTGTTAAACAAAATACGAAACCTATGAAAATTTAATTTGAATTTAGAACATTAACGTTAGGATTTTTTTTTTTTTTTTTTTTTTTTTTTTTTTTTTTTTTTTTTTTTTTTTAGGTGGGAAAATCATCTTATGACAAATCCCGCTCTTGGGCGGAGCGGAAAATAGTGTCAGACTTTTACTGACTAAAAACCCACTCCTGTTCCTTCTTTGCCTTCGTCCCAGGGCCCCGGGTTTCACTTTCACACTACCCGTGGCCCCAGTAGGCTTCGACCCTGTTGGGCCCCTACGATTTGCTGACATCTCCCTGAGGCGCGCGTGGAACAATACGCGCCGTCGACGACTTGGGCTCGGTCCGGACGGTTACCGGACGATCGGACGGCGAGCCACCCATTGCTCGCCGTCCGCAAGCCCTCGCCTACGGTGGCCGGAAATCGGGATCGGAATCCCGGCGGCGGTTGGGGCGTGAGGACCGTTGCCGTTGCCTCACGCGATCGGCCGCCTCTTTTGCTAGCATTACTGCTTCGCAGAAGGAGGCGACCGCCTGCCACTCCTCCTCGCTCCGGACCATGGCCTGTACCAAGGCCCGGCGCGAGAGATCGCCGCCGCCGATCGCCCCCACGAGGACACGGCGTTGCTCTGCCCAAGCGGGGCACACCTCCACCGTGTGCTCCACCGTGTCCTCCGGGCGGTCCGCACAGTGGCGACACCCGGGCGTCTCTTCCGCACGAATCCGGTGCAGGAACTTCCCGAACTTACCGTGTTCGGTGAGAACCTGCGTCATGCGGAAGGTGAGGACGCCGTGAGGTCTTTCCAACCACGCCTCAAAGAGGGGACTTACCGCCATAATTGTGGCGTGCCCAGCACTGGGTCGCGACAGTCGCTGTCGCCATTTCTCCATGAGAACCCGCCAGAGCTCTGTCCGCCATGCTGCGACTTGTCGCGGCAGCGGAGTTTCGCCCCGGCGTTGCATCTCCATGCGCAGATCGTGCATGTGAGCAAGGCCTGTTGCTACCAGATCCCATGGTGGCTGTCCAGCAAGGAGGCTCGCCGCTTCGCGGGAAATCGTCCGGTATCCTCGCACCATCCGTATGGCCATGACCCTCTGGCACGCGTTCAGCCGGGCCGCCGGCTGCTTCCGCAGCGCTGGCGCCCATACCGGTGCGCCATAAAGGGCCATGGACCGAACGATTCCTGCGTAGAGCCTCCGGCAGGAGGCGTCTGGACCTCCCAAGTTAGGCAGGAGCCGCCCGAGAGCAGCCCCATTCCGATTTAGTTTGGGAGCCAGACGTCGGAAGTGCTCCTCGAAATCCCATCGGCTGTCGAGAACGAGTCCCAGGTACTTCATCGTCGACCCGACGCCGATGTGGACTCCTCCTACCGTTAGTTGAGAACCCGGTGGTGGCGCGTTCCGAGGACCGTGAAAGCAGATGGCCTCGGACTTGTGCAATGCCACCTCGAGTCCCAACTCCTGGATCCTGCCCACGACTGTCGCAACCCCGTGTGTCGCTAGTTCGACCGCCGCCTGGTACGACTCTCCCCGCGCCAGGACCAGCGTGTCGTCTGCGTAGCAGACCACGCTGACCCCGTCAGGGAGGTCGCCGCGCAGCACGTAGTCGTATCCGATGTTCCACAAGGGCGGCCCTAGTACCGATCCCTGCGGAACACCGCACGACATCTCTCGGCGTTCCCACTCTCCCTGGTGACCAGGGTAGATGATGTACCTGTCCGACAGGTACGCCTCGACCACACGACAGAGGTAGTCGGGCGTCCGGTGATACCGGAGTGCCCTCCTAATGCTACTCCAAGGCAGGGAGTTGAAGGCGTTGGCGATGTCCAGAGACACCGCCACGACACACCTGCCCTGGGCCACCGCATCCCCCGTCGTGAGGGCTCGCACGCGCATGATGGCGTCCACCGTGGAGCGCCTCCTGCGAAAACCAAACTGGCCGTCCGCCAGATCCGGCCCCACCCGTGTTAGGTGCGCGACAAGGCGGTCTGCAATTACTCTTTCAAAGAGCTTGCCCACCTCGTCGAGCAGCACAATGGGCCGGTACGCGGACGGAGAGTCCGCAGGGCGCCCCGGCTTCGCGATGAGGACCAGCTTCCCAGTCTTCCAGCGAAGTGGGAACTGGCCCCTCTCCATGCATGCGCTGAAGAGCCCTCTTAGTCGAGGCCCGAGAGCCTCCATGGCCAGGACCCAGGCCTTCCCAGGCAAGCCATCGGGTCCTGGGGCGGTATTTTTGGCACTCAGCCTTCGTACCGCCACTCTCATCTCTACCTCGGTCACCTCTGGAGCATTGTCGTCGTCGTCGCCATCGTGGTCCGCGTCGGACACCGCTGGTGGCGGAGCCATGGGCGGGGGAGAGTGTTCCCCTCGCGTGGGGAACAGAGTGCTCACCACACCCTCCACAAGCTGAGGCCGGAGACTCTGCGTTAGCGGGGGAGCCCAGGGGCGGAGCTTGTCCCGCACCACCTTGTAGGGGCGTCCCCATGGGTCCCCGTTCAGAGTCCCCAGCCACACGTTGCGGGCCTCGAGTTTGGCCCGCCTTATCTCCGCTCGGAGGGTGCGCTTTGCCTCTCTGTATCCCTCGTACAGCTCCGCCTCTCTGGCCTCCGCATCCGGTGGACGGATGCGGCGCCTGCGGTATCTGGCATACCGGCGTCGCGCGGTATTGCACGCGTTGCGCAGTGCCGCAATCTCCGGCGACCACCAGTATACCTGGCGCCGAGCACGTCCCGGATGGACTCGGGGCATTGCCGCGTCGCAGATTTGCGATACGGCCTCCCGGAACCACTCTGCCTCGACGTCGATGTCGACAGGCCTGTCCGGTGCTTGCACCCAGGCCTGTACCGTCGCGGCTTCCAGGAGGAGCTCCCGGTCCATCTGCCTCAGCGCCCACCGCGGACCACAAGGGTTCTGTCGGACCGGCGCGGTCGAGGTTTGGGCGGAGACGTCAAACCGGATGTACCGGTGGTCTGAGTACGTCTCCACCCCCTCCATAACACGCCAGTCGACGACACGCGGCGACAGAGCGGGGCTGGCGAACGAGATGTCCACCACTGAGTCACCCCGCATCCGCACACACGTGGGGACAGAACCCCGGTTTAGGACGACCAGGCCTGTCTCCAGAGCCCAGTCCTCCACCATCCGACCCCGCTGGTTCGTGAACCGGGAACCCCAAGCCAAGTTCTTGGCATTGAAGTCCCCGCACACGACCACGGGGAGGGAACCAAACCCAGCGACGACGGCTTTCAGCTCCATTAGGGAAATGTGAAGATCGCCGAGAGATCTGTTCGGGGACAGGTAGACGCCCACCACTGCAATGTCCCCGAACCGTGCTGCCACGCAACCCCGTCCCCTCGTGACAGCCTCGAGGGTTGGGGTACCGGCGGCGGCCGACGAAATTAGGGTCACCGAGCCGTCCAGGTCCCGCACCCAGTCTCCCCTGGGCAGGACATAGTACGGCTCGGAGACCACGGCGATATTGATCGACCACTGCGCCATGCTCTGGAGCAACAGATCCTGAGCGGGGGCGCAGTGGTTGATGTTCGCCTGGAGGAGACGCAGTGGAGTCGTTATTGACAGTCCATTACAGTCTCCTCCTGAGCCCCCCGTGAGGGCCCCGCCGCGGCGGGTGTGGCGGCGATAGCGACGGCAGCCAAAGAGGCGGCTGCGGCGGTGAGGACATCAGCGGGGATGGGCCTCATGGCTTTGCCCTTGGTCTTGGCGGGGGGGTCGCAGGACCTGCCCCCAGCCCGGTGGTCAGCCGGTTTGCCTGCCGCCGCACATGCGTAGCAGTGCGGCGGTGCATGGCATTCGACGGCCTTGTGACCGGCCTGACCGCACTGGTAGCAGCGGTCACTGCGGTCCACCTCCGCGGCGCAGTAGGCCCCCACGTGGTGCCCCACGTGGCAGCGGTAGCACCGCAGAGGTCTGGGCTCCAGCATCTTCACCTGGGCGGAAACCCAGCCCACCAAAAGCCTTCGGCCCTCGCCCGTGATGGCCTTGGCCGCCGACACGGGGCAGCTCACCGTAACGGCTCGCATGCCCGTGCTGTCAGCGCGTATGGTGCCCGCCCGCACTTGAGCGGATGTGCACTTTCCCGCACTGACGATGGCGGCCACCACCTCGTCCACCCTGACGGAGTCGTCCAGGCCCATGATGCGCATGTCTATGCACTTGGTGGGCCTGGACACACGGACCTCCTCGACATCTAAGGATGCCCTGATCCTTTCAGCCAGGGCGTCCGCGGCAGAGACACTATCCGCACCAGGGACCTCCAGTATTCGGGCCCCGGTTGCGGTGCGCCTCATACGGAAGCCCCCAGAGGCTCCAAGCTCGCCAAGGTGGGGCAACACCGCCTGCTTCGCCTTTGCCATGACGGCGTCATACGTCACGCCCTTCTTTACCGCCTCTGGCTGTAGCGTGATGACTACAGCCTCGGAAGTCGGGGCGCGAAGTCTGGCCGCCATGGCCCGCTTCTTGCGCTCTTGCTGCCTCGCGCGCTTTTTGGCCGCCCTAGCCGCCTTGCCCGCACTCCTTTTGGCGCCAACCACCGTCCAATCGGCGCCAGCCGAGGGTTCTTCGGGCAGGGGAGGCGGCAGGCATGGCCTTGTTGCCGCCGCGGCAGGCAACGCTCTACCCTTCAGGGAAGGAGCAGGCTTCCCCTGCCGCTGCTGCTGCTTGGCCGCCGGGGCCGACCTCACAGGCTCCGATGCCACAGCCCCTTGCCCGACTTGCCCCGACGGGCCCGCCTTGGGCGCAGCAGCCCTGGCTGCGGCGGCGGCGGCATATGACGCCGCCCTCTTCTGGCCGGAGGCCGCGAGCGGGGGGCGCAGGACGATGCCCTCCAGGACAGAGAACTGCCGCTGGACCCGCTCCTGGAACTGCTGCTGCTGCTCCTGCTGCTGCTGCCGGAAGGCAGCCAGCTCTTGCCGCAGCAGGGCCAGAACCTCGCTCTCCGGCTGGGGCAGGGGCTGGGACTGCCCCTGCTTGCGCCCCCCATTCGGCGCCATCTCGGGGCCAGTGCCTCGGAGACCGGCCAGGTCCGCTTCGAGCCGCTCAATCCTCTTGGAAAGGGATCTTTTGAGAGGCTCCAAGACGATCCCCAGTGCCTCTATAATTGAGGTCGTGGCCTGGGGGATCGACCTCTTCTTGGAGACGCCCTTCCTCTTTATGGCAACTCCATCTATGGCGGCTGTGACGATCCCCTTGAATTGGGCCAGCGCCTCTTCCATGCCTTCTGGCTCACTGCCAGAAGGTTCCGGCTCTGAGGGGCTGGCCTGGGCACTGCTTGCCCCAGGGTGGCGCCCCTCCCTGGCAATCTTCAAGGACCGCTGGGTCGCCTCCTCAGCGGTGGGCCTTCTCCCTTTTCCTTTTCGGCCCGCACCCCGTCCAGCAGTGGAAATTTTGCGGGCAGAAGCTCCACGCTCATCGTCAGAGGATGTCCTCCGACCGTCTCTGGATATGGGGCGTTTGAGGAACTGAATGTTCCTCTTCTTCCTGGAGGTGGCCTCATCCACCTCCATTCTCTCCGAGTTGAGTGAAGACGCGGCATCGGAGTCCGACGTCGCGTCTCCACTCACCTCCCTCAGGCCAAAGCACCTGCCGGCCTCTGTAGTACCCACCGGCGCAGCGGACGTGCTGGGAACGGGTCCCAGGGACTCCACGCTACCGGTGGGTGAGCCACCCTGGCTCCTTGCGTCCACGAAGGACGGTAACAGGTCCCTAGGGAACCTGACGCGCTCTTTGCCCCCCCCAGAATACGAGGGGCAGCCCGAGCTCTGCTCGGGGAGGGATTCTCCTCCTGCGGTGCAGGCGGTACCCTCCTGGGGTAATAATTTTTTTTGAGTCGCGTCCATGTTGTGCTGAACTCAGCTTTGCCTTTTTTGTGGGGTGGGGTCCCCAATAACCACGTTCGCCATCTTGGTCACGTCTGATAAGCAGACGCGTACCTGAGGCGAACCCACTCTCCCAAAACCACTGTCCAAAAACACCAACAGCTGTTGGTGCCGATGCTTCTAGACAGTGCACCTTCCGTGGCGGTCCGTCTGGACTCCGCCTGTGTGTTCCTCTTGGTCTGGTCCCTCACTTGAGGCCTTCCGGCATGAGTAGCTCTACCGGCATAGCCCTCAAGATCACAGAGACACGCAAGCCCCACCACGACGACAACGTGGGAACACAGTTGGTGGGGAACGTTAGGATTTGAAAATCTCATATTATTCACTATTAAACGACATTTGACATATATTCCTAAATACACATTTTTCTGATAATCCTTACAAAACATAAACTTGCAAAATGTTTCAATTTTTCTGATGAGAAGTATATTTACAATCGTGAACGTTGGGGTGGCCCAGTAGAAACGGCCCCGACTTACATGTTGTTTGGGCGTGGGTTCGAACCACAGTGTAATTTATTTCATCAGCGCTGCTCGCAAAACGGCGAAGGTAAACATCGTGAAGAAACCAACATGTCCTAGAACTAAAAATTCGAAGATACGTGAAATTTACCAACTCGCACTGGGTCAGCATGGTGGATTACGGCCCTTTTCCTCTTCTAGAGAAGAGGTCTGAGTCCTAGCAGTTTAATTTTCCCACATTAAACGGCTTATTATGCTATTTACTTATAATCTCTTAATCATAAATCATTCCTGACTGAAATATCTCTGAGAGTTTTTTTACGAATATTCAGAAACTAGAAAATCTGAAAACCTTACCAAGAAGTACAGCGTTGCCCAGTTACTGGGTTATAAAAGACAGACAGATAGAAAGCAAAATACAGGTACACAGTGGCATCCGATGTGACTGAAAGCCGACCCTAACATACTCGTAGTCCAGATAAAGCCCTAATAACGTACAGTCTACTGGTGACTGACCTCAGCCACCAATAAGACTGTACATTATTTAGCTCCTACCTAGGAGGATCCTGAATTTTCGATCACCTGACGACTCTTTAGACATGTATAACACATTTTTAATATAAAAAACTTACATTCCAGGTACATATATTTCGTATTCATAATTTAAATACTTTATAAATAAATAATAATAAAATAAATAATAACTTTAGTTGGCACCATCTCTATGATATCACACACACGTACAAAATGCAATGTGCCACTATCCGCTTCTGATGCGGAAATTATCAATATGGACTAAATTGATGTGTGTGTAAACTCACTCAGTGCTGGCGTAATTTACTGCGAAGCACCTAGTTATGGGAGCACCCTAGGCTTTAGACCAGGACGTACATAGCTAGCAGGTAAGGGGCATTCTGTAATTAGTTGTGAATGTTCTGGTGCAACGCTCCAGAACAGTCTATACATTTTTCGCCAATGGCTGCCCCAAAATTCACAAGTTCATATACTCCATCAAAAAATGCAACTAGGTGATGAAAATTAGATGGAAATCGCTAAAACCTGCCCCTATAAATCCTGCCCATATAAATGGATTATCACAGAGAATTTCAACATTATCACTATCGTATCTCTTAAAAGTCAGCAGAGTTTATCCAATACGTCAAGGGACTAACTCTAAGCAACAACTGTTCCAACCAAGTCAGCTTTCTACTAAGAAATTTACTCGAAATTGCTCTGACGTCAGTTTCCGGAATTACAACTGCTGAAGGCAATGCAATAATTGCTAAACCTGACGAGCTATCAGCAATAGTAAGTCATTGTTTGCTTCACAATGTTAATGCATGCCAGGAGTGGACTCAAATTGTGGCTTTATTTTTAATTAATGCAGGATGTAACTAGGTAATATTACTACAAAATTATTGCCTTATAATGTAGTGTGGCACAAAACTAAAACATCCATAGTTTTTTTAAAGATTGAATTTCAAGGAGTCAAATTCAGTTCCCATCATACATCATTACAATATACGAGATATCTCGTATCTAGGCACTAGCAATATTATTACTTTCATTAGAGGCCATCTACGGCCATAAAAATCCTACGAAATATCTCTTCTCAGGTACCACATACGAGATATATTCATATGTGGTACCTGAGAGATATTTGGTGATTGTCTTTCAATGTGTTAAGTGTGTACCTTAGCAAGTTTCTTCTGCCTGATCATTTCTAGTAAAGATTATTTTTGTGATATACTCGTACATATACATATATTAAAAGTATTTAACATATATAACATTATTTGCCTTATAATCTTCCCACTGCTGGGACTCAGGCCTCCTCTATAATTGAGTCCAGCACGCGGGCCCAGCAGTGCGGGATGGTGGATGTCACATGTCTACGAATTTTTGGTTTAAATATATCCGATTTGCTCACTAATTTTTCCTTCACCGTTTTTATAACAGTGATGGAAGAAATTAATTAAAGTACCTAATCACAAAAAGTAAAGCGCCTATAACTCTTAAGGTGGAGGCAAATACATTTTTTTGAGTTGACCATTTTCTATTTTTTTTTAAGGAGTTGTCAACAGGTCGACACGAGCTCTCATACCTATTAACACTGTCATGAAAATATGTGATTATGTTTTGTTTACTTAATTGAAAAAAAATCGGTAACACATTACTAAAATCACTTCCATAAATGTGTAACCATGGAGTTTCTGTAAAAAATTTTTTAACGACCGTATAGGGCCGTTTTGGTGTATGTGAAATATTTACATATATATATTATGCACTAATACTAGTTGTAGCCAGCGGCTTCGCTCACGCAATAGCAGAAAATTATCCGAAGGGGTCATACTGCGTGATAAAAAAAGTATCCAGAGTCCAGGACATGGTCTACCCACCCATATGCCAACTTTAATTGATTCGTTCAGCCATAGAAGTTACAAACATACTCACACATACATTCACAAACTTTCGCATATATAATATTAGTGAGACGTAAAATGTGTAAGTTTGTATGTAGGGGTAATCTCTGAAATTACTGAACCGATTCTGAAAACTTTTTCACTAATATGGAGCTAAAGTATCCGTTAGTAGCATAGCATAGTCGGCCTTATAATGTTCCCACTGTTGGGACTCAGGCCTCCTCTCTAGGAGAGGGAATGGGCCGTAATCCACCACGCGGGCCCAGTGCGGGTTGGATCCGTATCCGTTAGTGCTAAAAAAAAAGTGAGTGTGAGTGTGTGTTTATAAATTATGTTCATATCATGACTTAAGTAGTAGTAATTTAGTAGTAAGTAATTTTTAAAATTAGAGTTTACCTGCGGCGATTTCAGGGGAGGGTCGAGACGACTGGATCTTGGTTGCTTGGTGACGCCCATCCGCCTGAAACAAACGAGACACATTAACTTGCATTACCTAGAGCTCTAGAACAGGTAGCTGCTAAAATAACGTATGTCATACTTGGCAGGAGTAGTAACAAATGAGGATCAGTGTCGTAACTTGGTGAGTGATACTTGAGACTGGATGACTTGAGATATAATCTTTAGTGTTTTGTAATTTGTAACTTTTTTTTAATTCAATTCGGAAATTGAACTGTTTTTACAGGTAAATTTGTACGAAACCCTCAGTGCGCGAGTCCGACTCGCACTTGCCTGGTTTTATAGGGTAGTGTTGTTCAAGAAGGCTAATCACATATGTCATACCATAGTGTGACTTGTCTTGGTCTACGATGGCGAGACAGTTGCTAGGCAATATTTTTTCTAACAATGTTTGTTCCAAGTCATATTCTGTTCACATCTAATAAATTCCACTGTGCAAATATATACGTTGCTTATGTATTTTTCCCCTTTATACCAACAGGTTATGGGCCCAGACCATGACTTGTTTGGTTTAAAGTAGTATCTTTAAAATTTTCGCAAACATAATATTACGAAAATGCAAGCCGTTACATTTGAGAAATTGTCAGGTCAGTCCAACTATGGGACTTAGTCATTCTCAATGGAGATGTTTTTAACAGACCTCGATCTATGGGACTGTTTGAGTGAGGATTTTGAGGCGAAAACGGTGGAAGCGATTAAAAAAGATGCCAAAGCCAGAAGCAAGATCTGCCTCATGTGTTCAGAGAAAATCTATCCCCTCATTAAACACTAAGACGGCGAAAGATACTTGGGAGGCGCTACGACGAGCTTATGCTGATGGAGGTTTACTGCGGAGGCTGAATTTACTTAGAAAACTCTTTAATGTGAAGCTGACAGACTATAGCTCAACAGAAGATTATGTCAATGAGATCCAAGCCATAAGCCACGCATTGCATAAAATTAAAAGCGGTCTGGATGACGAGTTTATAGCGATTATTATGTTGGCTGGGCTACCTGAAGAATTCAATCCTCTCGTTATGTCACTAGAACACTCCAGTATAAAAATCACTTCGGAAACAGTGATGGCAGCGCTTCTGAAGGAAAGTGAACGGAAGAAGACTACTATGAAGACAATAGACTCTGCGCTTGTTAGCAAAAAGGAAATTATATGCCATTTTTGTAAACGGAAAGGAAATAAGTGGCAGTGCAAGCAGCGGAAATCTAAAAACAGTAAGGACAATGTAACTACCACCCAGGATAGTTCTAGTAAGAGAACTGCAGGTAATGCGTCACTAGTTTTTGATAAAGATTTTATTACACTTTTGTCGACGACTGCAGCACCCATGGAATGGGTTATAGATTCTGGAGCAACTTCACATATGACGTCGCAAAAACATATTTTGGAAAATGTTAGTGCAGGAAGTAGTAAGTATATTACTACTGCAAGTAATGACAAAAATATTTCCAAATTAAAAGGGGATGTTTTTGCCATGGGACGTAAAATTAAATTTGAGGATGTGTAGTTGCTGCCAGATCTAATTACTAATTTGCTATCGGTGAGTAAGATGTGTCGTAATGGTTGCATTGTTGTCTTTAATGAAAAATGTTGTCAGGTTTTTATGAAAAACGATGTAACCTTAGCTGGTAAACCATTGTTAACAGCACCACTGAGACAGGGTTTTTAGGTTTTAGATCCCAAAGAGGCAGCGATGGTTCTCACAACTCCTTCAGATACTCCAAGTGCTCTTAGTGCATATGATTTATGGCATAGGAGATTAGGTCACTTGAGTGGACCTCTGATGGTCAAATTGAAGGGCATGGTTGATGGTCTTTCGTTTGGAGAAGTGAAAAAGGAACCATGTGTAGAATGTTGCCAGGGTAAACAGTGTGTGAAGAAGTTTCCGAAACGAAAAAACAGTAAAAGAGCTAAGGGTTTATTGGAACTAGTGCATTCCGATTTAGCGGGTCCTATGGAAGTTGAATCTTGGGGCGGAAACAGATATTATCTGATTTTCGTGGATGACTTCAGCCGAAAAACATTCGGTTATGTGTTGAAATCCAAAACCGAAGTTTTCACTAAATTTAAAGAGTTCAAGGCGCTAGTTGAGAATCAAATTGGCAAGAAAATTAAGAAGTTGCGTAGCGATAACGGAACCGAATATACCAGCAATGAATTTCAAAATTATTTAAAGATTCATGGAATAATCCATCAGACATCAGTGCCGCACACGCCACAACAAAACGGGGTATCTGAGCGCACTATTCGCACGGTAGTTGAGAAAGCGAGATGTATGGTCCATGATGCTGGGTTGGATAAAAGGTTCTGGGGTGAAGCTGTAGGATGTGCTGTTTATTTAAAAAATAGGTCTCCGACTATGGCTCTACCGGACAAAGTTCCCGAGGAAGTGTTTACCGGAGAGATAGTGGATCTTTCACACTTGAGGACTTTCGGATGCAAAGCTCAAGTTCTGGTGAAAGATCATAGCCGAAGAAAGTTTGATTCCAAGACTGTTGAAATGATTATGACAGGCTATTGTGAAAATCAAAAGGCTTATAGATTTATTAACATGAATAATCCAAAGCGGGTAATTTACGCTCGAGACGCAACATTTATTGAAAGGACTGCTACGCCAGATAGAGTGGCTCAGCCAGATGTTCCTGATTTGTAGGTTACGAATGTTTATCCTAAGAAAACTCCGTCTATTGTGATGGTTCCCATTAATGCTACAGAGGAAGACGTTCGTGAAGGGATTGGTACTACAGAAAGTTGTGTTCCAAGGGTTCCCATGTGGACTATTCCAAGTCCAATCAATAGTTCTCATGAAGTTTGTGACGAAAATGAAACTATTGAAGAGGAAGTCACTTCCGAAGAGGGCAATCCGATGTCAAGCGCGGAAGAAGAGTTTTACGATGCTCCTGATCCTGAAAATGTTCATGAAATTGTGGTTCCTGAACGAAAATATCCTCTTAGAAATAGACGTCCTAAACGTGATGAGGATATGATATATAATTTTTATGTAGTTGGTGATCCTGTATCTCTTAAAGATGCCATGCAGCGTTCAGACAAAAACTTGTGGTTGCAAGCGATGAAGGATGAATTTGATTCCCTGAAGGCAAATTCAACCTGGGAATTAGTTGATCGACCCCCGGAAATCAACGTGGTAAAATCAAAGTGGGTTTTTAAACTAAAAATTGGTGCAGATGGCAGCGCGCAGCGTCATAAGGCGAGATTGGTAGCCAAAGGCTACTCTCAGAAACCAGGAGAATATTATTTTGAAACCTTTGCTCCTGTGGTGAGAATGTCTTCAATCCGTCTTCTGGTGGCACTTGCAGCTGAAAAGGATCTGTACATACATCACATAGATGTTACCACAGCTTTCTTGAATGGTGACCTTCAAGAAGATTTATATATGGAGCAACCAGAACATTTCATTGAGGATGAGCGCAAAGTTTGCAAGCTGAAGAAGGCTATTTATGGCCTCAAGCAAGCAGCTCGTTGTTGGAATGAAAAAATCCATGGACATATTTTGAAAATGGGCTTTGTTCGCTCTAAGTATGACCCGTGCGTTTATACAAAGAAAACTGCTAATGTTTTCTTGGCTGTAGCGCTTTATGTCGACGATTTCTATATTTTTACAAATCAGATCGTCGAGGCGGAGAAAGTTAAGCGACATATAGCAAACAAATTTAAAATAAAAGACCTTGGAGAAACTAGAGAATGTCTAGGGGTCCGAATTTTAAAAAACCAGAAAGGGCGACAAATTCGTCTTTCTCAGAGATCTTATATTGAGAAGATCTTAGATAAATATGGTATGCAAGACTGCAAACCTGTGAGCACACCAGTAGAAACAAACATTCACTTAAAGCCAGGAGAGACGAACGAAAATGTTGAATATCAAGAGATTATAGGATCTCTAATGTATTTAGCATATAGTACTAGACCAGACATCTCGTATGCGGTTACCATGCTGAGTCAATTCAACAATTTCAATAATTCTACTCATAAGGCAGCACTGAAGCGAGTGCTTAGGTATCTGAAGTGGACGATTGATATATCGTTGTGCTATAGAAAATGCAACAAACCGTTGGTTGCGTATGCTGATGCCGATTGGGGAAATGGACCTGATGGTCGTTCGTTTACGGGTTATTTCCTAATGTTTGGTGGTGCTGCTGTCACTTGGCAAGCTCGCAAACAGCGATGCGTAGCGTTGAGTACTGCTGAAGCAGAATACATTGCTCTTTGTGAGGCTGCTAAAGAAGTTGTAAATATGAAAGGTTTATATGCTGAATTAACTGATTGGACAGACACGGTAACTGTTTTTAGTGATAGTCAAAGTGCTAGTATGTTAGTTTATAGTCCTGCTATTGAAAAAAGGTCTAAGCATATAAATATAAAATATCATTTTGTTAGAGAGTTAGCCTATGATAAGATAATCAGGATTAATTATTGTCAGACTGATGTTATGCCTGCTGATATGCTAACGAAAGCAACAGTGCGTCAGAAGCATATGTTTTGTATGAGACATATGGGATTAAGTGGGGGTGTTGTTCAAGAAGGCTAATCACATATGTCATACCATAGTGTGACTTGTCTTGGTCTACGATGGCGAGACAGTTGCTAGGCAATATTTTTTCTAACAATGTTTGTTCCAAGTATTTAATGTCTTTGATTCCAAGTCATATTCTGTTCACATCTAATAAATTCCACTGTGCAAATATATACGTTGCTTATGTATTTTTCCCCTTTATACCAACAGGTAGAGTATGTAGTTTTAATTTCAACTCGATACATCCACGCGTTCCCGAGATAAAGGGTCTTGACAGTCAAACAGACGGACAACAAAGCGATCCTATAAGGGTTCCGTTTTTCCTTTTGAGGTACGGAACCCTAAAAAGAGGCCAGTCTTTTCGTAGTACCAAAAGATAGAGCTGTGTGGAAAATAGAGTGGGAAGCTGTTACAGCAGTTGGATAAAATGGCAAGTTAGATTAAATTAGGTAAAACTAGTTAGTTATTTGGATCAACAACTGAACAGCAATCTATGTCGATAAACTTTATAATTCACCATTCACAGATACCAAACGAAAACACTCATTAATGTTGTCCATTCCTTTGAAATTTAAATGCCCCACTAAATCTGGCTCATTTCAGATCCCTGTGGTCTCCAATTCCTCTAATCCACTATTAACCCAAACATCAACACAGCGCTAGGGTTGTCGCGATCTTATCGGACGCTCCCTACGTATACATTACACGATGGACCGAAGGGCCAGCCCTAACGGAACGAACCCTCTCCAAAGATAACCTGATTATCGGCCAGTGGGACGCACCAACATGACGAGAAGGCAGAAGAACAACTGATGGGGTTGATTCAAGGTTAAAAAGGCATTGAACGGCGATTTAATTCATATGTATTTACTTAAAATCTAGAAAAAAATGTTGTCCATCCAGTTTGGTAAAGACAAATCAACTCAAGACTAAATATTATAGTTGCTTTACTGAATTTTCCCAGAATCGTTAGTCCAGACAATGGACTGATTTTAACGCAATCTGTAAAGTTGGCGCTCAGCAAACAGATTGCGTTAAAAACAGATTTTTTGAAGAATTTCGTTTAGTGACGGTATTGGATTAAAGGTGCGAATGTCTGAAAAAAGGTGACGAATCGACTCATAAAGAAAATGTGCAAAACATTAGTTCCATAAAACAACTTTAACACAGAAACAAGCCATTTGTTCGTCATTGTGTTAAACGGGCAGCACCTGAGGTAATAACATTACGCCGGTCATTAACCCCTCACGAACAAGCTGTTCTCGCCAGTTCCCCCTAATGAAACTGCTGCAATTTATGGAAGAGTCCATCCTTTCACGGCTTTCTCGTTGATTAGCTGTAATTGATAATAAATTTGTGTAGGAGGCAAGTGATTTTTATACAATCACTAGCTAGCTTCTGCCATCGTCTTCGTCGGTGGCGTAAAAGTAGGTTTCTCACCTTAAAAAAGGCTGTTATGGGTAATGGTTATAGTCCATCTTCCAAACCTTTGTAGTTGGTATCACCACATTTTATGCATCTCGCTCTTCGATCAAAATATTCCAACTTGAACTTCGAGTGTATCAATTTTTGCGGATTTAGTAACGAAATAATTTGTTGGAGCCTTTATTTTTGTGGTCAAAGCTGTAACTGTTTTCGACAAATCGTTGAAAGCCAACGTTACAACATGTTTAGAGGCAAACGGAATAAAATCACTAATAAATAGTTCACACACCATACACATATATAATAATATATAACTACTGTACTGTCATCATTATCACTTTTGGACATATACCTCCCTCAAGTGTCGCCACAACAACATCCTGTGCATCTCGCATCGGTCGCATTACCGTGACTCATCGGCCCAAATTGTGGGCCACCTTCCAACGCTGCGTACTAGTGACTGTACTGTATTGAATTGTAAAGACGTAGCTGAGTACCATAATTTTACACGGAAAGACATCTCTGAGATATCTGAAAGAGATATCTGATCTCCATAACCCAGTAACTTAATATAACAAGTCGGGTGTCAGATCTCCGGAAAATTGGGTTATTGTAACTAATTAATTATAATGAATGGCGTCGTTGAGTTAGCACCTCAATAACGGAGCAATAACTCTGTTTAGTGCCTAATTTGCAAAGTAGGTCGGTTCTTTACGCTTTCAGGTTTTTCCTAGTTTAACACTTTTTAACTGCCACCTTCACCACCGCTCTCAAAACGGTGAAGGAAAACATCGTGAGGAAACCGGCATGTCCTAGAACCAAAAATTCGAAGACATGTGACATCGACCAACCCGCACTGGGCCCGCGTGGTGGATTACGGCCCATTCCTTGAGGAAGCCTGAGTCCCAACAGTGGGAACATTATAAGGCCGACTATGCTATGCTATGTTAACTACCTTTGTTTCTTTTAAACTTTTGTATAATAATATAATTATGTCAGCGGCGCGTCATTGCGTATATCCACAAGAGAACCAAACTTTTGAAGGTATCGAGTTGAAATTAAAACCAAATAATCATGTCGGCGGTCCCTTGAAGCTGTGAAAAAATCAAATTTCTGAGTTGACGAAAAAAAGATACGTCCATTTATGTCGCAAAAAAACGTATGTTTCGACATTCGAGGGAATCAAAATTCATAGGGTACTTCCGATTGACCTAGAATCCTGAAATTTGGTATGAAGCAAGATCTCATAGCAACGTCACAAAAAAACTTTTTTTCGAACTAATGCTTGACTACGACCCCACCTGATGGTAAGTAGTGATGCAATCGTTGATGGTGAGGCGCACTAGTTTATTAAGAACCTTTTCACTCTAGCCTTGAAGACACCTAATTGTGTTACATGCCTTGTATTGTGCGAAATAAATCTATTTTCTTTCTTCCTTTTCTTTTCTTTCCCCATTTAAAATAATAACAATCACGTTCCTTAAACTATAAACCCTATACCAAGTGTAGTTTGCTTCACCTTCTGTCACAACTCGCCATAGTTAGCTGTCTATTAGGTCACTGTGTCGGCGATTGACCCAAATGGGTTAGTTCTGAGTGGGGCATTATAGCGAGGTGAGGGGAATCACGCGCTCCAGCGCCCGCTCTATACGCGGTCTGGCTGAAGTGACCTTGTGGGGTTGTTCGGGGGAAACTTACTGTGCTTAGAGATTTATAGGACTTTGCTAAGCAAGGCCGATACGTTAAAACGTAACCTTTTGCTTAATATCAAAAGCAATAACAAATAGGGTCGCACTCAACGCTGCTCTTTGTTAAGATAGCCATACAATTTGGAACGCTGTAAGTACGTGAAAAGGACTTTTCATTGAGAGAATACGCCTCGCAGTGTCGCACTATGGTTCGCTCGTCGCATCATGTTTCTTCTTAGATTAATCCGGAAATTTTACAGTATTATTTATTTACGACTGTTGTTTTAATGTTAGAACCACTACTAAATATATTGCACTGCTAGCGCTCTAGCACCGGCTTTGGCAGCTCTCTAGCGCCTGCACTTTCAGCGATCTAGCGCCGGTTTTGGCAGCTCTCTAGTGCCTGAATTTTCACCGATCTAGCGCCTGCACTGTCAGCGCTCTAGCACCGGCTTTAGCAGCTCCCTAGCGCCTGCACTATCAGTGCTCTAGCACCGGCTTTAGCAGCTCCCTAGTGCCTGCACTGTCAGTGCTCTAGCGCGAAACCTTGTGGACTTGTTAAACAGTTGTTGAGGTTAGCAGATTAACGAACTGTTTGGTAACAAAAAGATATACGGTTTAAGCCTAAACTTTTCCAATATTTTCAGTTTCCTTTTCGAACACCCATTTGTTAACTTGTTCACTTTGTTTTCTTTTACACGGATTATTTAGTGCTTCATGCTTTTACAGCTGTTTTAGTGGAATAACTAAAAGTTAGAAGTTTCTTAAAAGAAAAGGATTTTATTCAATAAAGCATACCTAAATACTATAATTGTAAAATATCGTAATCATCTATAATATTTTATTCAACAACCTAGGGGTCTAGGTGAATAGGTTACTAGTTACTAGTTCTAGGCAAGCGTGCTCTATCGTCGGCCACATCATCGCTTACCATCAGGTGAGATAGTGGTCAAACTGGAGCCTATTAATAATAAAAAAAAACCTAGATTCCAGAACCTTTAACTCGTTTTTTTTTTTTGGTGGGAAATCATCCAATGACATCACTCGCCCTTGAGCGGAGCGCGAGGACGTGTCAGACTTTTACTGACTAAAAATGACTCCTGTTCCTTCGACCCCGGGGTTCTTTTTCGCACAGCCCAAGACCCCAGTAGGCTTCGACCCTGCTGGGCCCTCACGGTTTTGCTGACATCTGACCCGGGCGTTTCTTCCGCACGAATCCGGTGCAGGAACCTCCCGAACTTTCCATGTCCGGTGAGGACCTGCGTCATGTGTTAGATGAGGCAACCTTCTGTCTTCATTCTTGAGGATTTTTCTATAGCCAAAAAGATCGCACATTTTACCTGTCTGATCGACTTTGATAATCTCCGTTAGTCCCCATCATCATCTGCCAGTGTTTTCCCAACTATGTTGTGGTCGATTTCCAATCAAATCATATGTAGTTGGATACTAATTTGTTACATGGAACTGCTTATCTGACGTCCACCACCCAGGAATTGGGTAAACACGATTACCCCTTGGCAAGATTGTTGTTATATTTACTGGATTCTAACTATCCGTAACGACTATCAAAGGTATTCAAAAGACAGACGGGACCAAAGTCTTAACGTGCACACCAAGGCATGTTAAGATGGTCACCCATCTACAGTCCAGCCTCGACAAGTGCTGCTTAACTTTGAATATCGATCAGTACGAGTGTTATTATTCTAACGACGAGCCCATTACAAGATGTGTTGCTCAGTAATGTGCAAAAATAATGGTCCATTATTATCGTTTCAATATCGATGCATTACCATAATCTGTACGCGCAGTATTGCATGCGCGCTCGTAAAGATAAGAAATAAACAATTTTACGACCGTTAGCGCGAAGATCGTAAGGAAGTGTATTTATCTATAAACTATCAATATTCCGTGATGTCTGTGTTTATGTGAACTACACTGATTAAATACCTGGTGTCGCGTCGGCTTTCACATACTCTAGACTTCTTCTAAATTTAATGCATAGATGTTACATTTAGAAAAAGCTAAAGAGTAAAAGTCTGGCACGCCTTCTCGCTCCACCCTAGAGCAGGAGAAATCATCGGATGACTTCCCATCTCAAAAAAACATGGCACAGCAATTTTATTAAAAAAAATAATATCTGTGTTTATTTTTAACTCCTTCACATTCAAACGATTGAAGGTTTTTTTACGGTCGAAAATTATCAAAGGTAGGATGGAGCGAGAGGACGGGTCAGACTTTTACTGATTAGAACCCACCTATGTTCCTTCACTTACCCTTTGCGTTCTAGAGCTACGGTAACTTCTTCAAACGTTCCCACAGCCTCACACAAACAAATTAAGTCAAATTAAATTGTTTATATTATTTACAAGTTAATTTAAATTAATTTCAATTTACTAATTGAAAAAAAAATGTTAATTAATTGAAAACATTGCAAAAAATTTCAAGTTAAATGAAAACACTAAAAATAAAATAAATGCTTTAATGCTTTCCATCAGGTGAGATAGCGGTCAAGCGCGAACCTATCAAGAATAAAAAATAATTGAATTTTAAAATTAATTAAAACATTAAAAATAAATTCGAAAAATCAAGCTACTTCTAAAGCATTATGGTGTCTCGCATAGCAGAACATCAAGCATATACCAATATTCTCATAAATTGTCTGTATTCACCAGCAAACTGTACACACATAGGACACATTATGGCAAATTATGTTTGTCCCCAACATATAGGAACCATAAGCCACGTCATATAGTGGAGTCGTATAACTACACTACGTCGTAAGGTCTAGTCGTAAACGATCAAATTATACGAACCATTTATGATATTATACTTTATTTCACTATATTTCTTTATTCTCTTGTTCCTGAAAAATAGGACAAGCTTGCTGTCTGTACAGGCAAATTAAACGTTTGCGTCAGCACTTATCTGAAAAGAGTATTTTTTAAATAGAAAGAAAATTTTAAATCAGTTCACAATTGACCGAGAAATCAGTGAGCATAAGAAAAAAAAATCATACAGTCGAACATAGAACCTGATCCTTATTGAAGTCCACAGAGTACTTTGGTAATATTGTTGAAGTCGATTAAAAAAAACATAAGTAGCTATCAAAATTCTCAATTCAAAAACCGAGTTATGTTTTTGAATGAAGCTTTTCAGTAAAATTCCCCAGAGCGGGATTTGTCATTAGATGATTTTGCCACCTAAAAAAAAAAAAAACTACCAGTTGGCACCAATTAGTCGAGCGGTCTTCTACTTTTGAAAATGTATACATGACATTGACGTCTAACGTTTGACGTTGACGTTAATGTCTAGCTAATGTCATTCACATATGCGCAGTTTGTCGCTCTGGGGGACTTTAACGCCGTCAACAAAGACTGGCTTTTCCCGTACCAGAGGACCGACCACGCTGGGAGGGAAGCGCGAAACTTTGCAGTATCGATGGGCCTCTCCCAGTTGGTAAAGCAAGCGACAAGGGTGCCTGATGTAGTTGGTCATACTGCCAATTGTCTGGACCTTTTACTGACCACCGATCCGGACAGATGTATCGTAACAGTTTCCTCACCACTAGGAACTTCAGATCACTGTCTGGTGAAGTCTGTATCGTCCTTCTCCCCACCTGACTGCGACTCACGCGGTGAACGGCGAATGTGGCGTTACAAGTCAGCAGATTGGGATGAGATGCGGCACTTCTTTGCATCTTATCCTTGGCAGCAGGTCTGCTTCTCTTCTAAAAATCCGTCGAGCTGTGCAGATGTTATATCCGATGTGATGCGTCAAGCTATGGAGTATTTCATTCCCTATCGCGACGTACCCATCGGTGGCTCAGCTCACCCATGGTTCAACGCCGATTGCGTTCAAGCTGAACAACGTAGGCATTCGGCGTTTCTCGCCTGGGTTGACGCTCGTGACCACAAAGCTCCGGATCTGAGTTCAAAGAAGAGAGCCTTCAACCATGCTGCCAAGTCCTACAAAAAGGCACTAAGGAGGGCTCGCTTCGACCGCATTAACCATATTGGAACAAAGCTCTCTGCGCAGCCGTCCGGTAGCAGAGCATTCTGGTCCCTTGCCAAGTCGGTCGAAGCGAACTTCTGTCGGCCCTCATTGCCTCCGCTGGTTAAACCTGATGGAACACTGGCTCATACAGCGAGAGAGAAAGCGGGTCTCTTTGCATCTCTCTTCGCCCATAATTCTCGTCTTGACACTGGTAGTACTACTCCACCGACTCTACCTCACTGCGATACTTCGATGCCCGAGGTCCGCATAAGGAACAAAGAGGTTCTGAGAGCACTGTGTCGTCTTGACGTGAATAAAGCTAGTGGACCAGATGGTATACCAGCGATTGTTCTCAAGGCTTGTGCACCCGAGTTGTCTCCTGTACTGACGCGTTTGTATCGCCTCTCATTTGGGACTGGTATAGTGCCGAAGTCCTGGAAGCTTGCCAACGTGCAACCCGTGCCCAAAAAGGGCAGTCGTACCGATCCTACCAACTATCGGCCGATTTCAATAACCTCCATACTCTGCAAGATTATGGAGCGTGTATTGAACTCGCGCCTCTTGGCATACCTGGAAGGTAACGATCTCCTCAGTGATCGACAGTACGGGTTTCGCCACAATCGATCTACTGGGGACCTTCTAGTTTATGCCACCCACTTGTGGGGCGAGACCCTCGAGAAGAATGGGGAAGCGATTGCTGTTTCCTTGGACGTCTCGAAGGCCTTCGACAGGGTATGGCACGCTAGTCTATTGAGTAAGCTTTCAGCGTACGGCGTCTCCCCTGGTCTGATTAACTGGGTAAAAGACTTCCTGAGTGAACGTTCTCTCCGAGTTGTTATCGATGGATGCTCATCAGAGCCCATGACGACTAATGCCGGAGTTCCTCAGGGGTCTGTTCTCTCTGCAACTCTCTTCCTGCTGCATATCAACGATCTGCTGATGCCCGGTATCTATGGGTATGCAGATGATAGCACAGTTGTAGAGAGATACCTGCCAGGTGCTCGAGCTAGTAGGGAGCTAATCCGGTCCGAAAGAGAGGCTATGGTAGAGCGTGCGAATGTCTCACTTCAGGCAGTCTCCAAGTGGGGTGAAGCCAATCTGGTGGGATTCAACGCCGCCAAAACACAAGCGTGTCTATTCACCGCTAAAAGGAGCCCGATCACCTTGGCTCCTGTTTTTCAGAATGTATCCCTGGAGTACACCGACCGCCTTCAGCTCTTGGGAGTTGAAATTTCTTCAGACCTTAACTTTGGGCGGTTCATTGAGTCCAAAGCCAAGGTAGCTGCTAGGAAACTCGGCGTACTTGCAAAGGTCCGGCGGTAATTTGCCTGCTGCGATTTTCCCGTCCGTTTATAATTTGGGTCTCTTCAAGGCTAGAGTGAATAGGCTCTCAATAAATTAGTGCGCCTCACCATCAACGATTGCATTACCACTTACCATCAGGTGGAATCGCAATCAAGCACTAGTTTATAACAATTAAAAAAAAAAAAAAAAAAAAAAAAAAAACATAAGCATTTTGTCAGGTGCCTGAAGACTCAGTGCTGACACGTGGTGAACGTCATTTAAAAAAAAATTGTACCTATATTTCACAGGTTTACAAGCTGAAGTAGTGTTCGACAAATTAACATAAAAATTAAAGTTCAACTTTTCTGCTCAGGTAGCGACGACGTAAGTGATCTGAAAAGTCTTTTTTTTTTTAGATAGGCTCGCGTTTGACCACCATCTAACCTGATGGCAAGCGATGATGTGGGCGACGATGGAGCACGCTTGCCTAGAAGTAGTTGAAGCTATCAGGAAAAAAAGTCTATCTGTTTATCTAGTGATTGAGTGTATAGCTTCTATGATAGGTTCGATTCAGGAGCAAACGACAAAACAGAAGAATTCCGGGTATTTGAAAACTTCTGTAGAGATAAATAAGGAAGAAAATAGGTTTTACCTTAGAATCATTCCGTGCAGTTTTACGCTTATATAAAAAAAAACGTTCTACTACTTTCTGCCAGTAACAAGTATAAAATTATCCCAAGGGACCATACTGCCGGGATAAACAGTATCCTATGTGCCATTCGAGGACGTGGCCTACCCGTGTGCCAAATAATATTCTAACCGGCCAGCCGTTTAAGCGTGAAGGAGTAACAGACATACATACAGACACACAAACTTTCGCCTTTATTACATTAGTGTGAAGCATGATAGAAAGTATCTTGGAGCACTATACTCTTGATATTACCTTTAGTTACGTTATGCTAAAATTCATATCAGGATATAGGTGGATGATATTCGGAAACGACAAAGTTGTAGATTATGCATTGAGGGGATAAAGCAGTGGCTTAAATCACGGGCGACATATCGTACCCCAAGCGTAACGTTGGATTCCATAGTTTGAAGTTTGGATCACGCGCGATGTGGTTCATACTAGGGACTGAATGCATTGAGGGCTTCAAGCTAACCTAAGGCAAGAAAACCATTATCTTTAAATTTTCAAGTTATAAGTTTCAATGTCATGTTGATCTGGATACATTCCATGCAAGAAATTTGCCTTCATGATGAAGAAAATCACTTCACCTAATTGTGAGGTATGTGGAGTTGTCAAGGACCTACAACATTTGTTGATGGAAGGTGTCCAAAATGAGTCCAGTAGAAATAATTTGATAAGGTCTCTGAATTTGAACAGAACTGATGTAGGCATGTTCCATAACATTATATCCCAACCAAGTAGTGACGATGCGAAAGATTTGTTCAAATTCATGGCCCATGTCTTGTGATGTATAACTGTTTATGATACGATGGGACTGACATACGCTATGCGTAAAAGCCCCTTTAAATAAATAAAGAGAAAAAAAAATGTCATGTTTTCAATATTTACGGTGGAGCATACGGTGGTGTTTAGGCAGGCATTAGGAAACGAGGAAGACCAATAACTAGATGGGTAGATGACATCACACGAGTCGCAGGAAAAAACTGGATGTCAAAAGCCACAGACCGAGACCACTGGTCATCTCTGGAGGAGGCCTTCACTCACACCAAGTGAGAGATTCATGCATGCTAATTTATTTTTTATTTTTTACATAATAGATTATTTAATACAATTTTTTATGCTATTTATTTTTAATTCAATCATCAATCATATAATGTTGTTTTATTGCAAAATCAATGAAATCTTTATTATTTATTAATTTTATATTATTAATTATTTTTTTATGTTACATACTTTTAATTGTTTGACATTTTGTAAGAATTGGCGATGTAATTAACTGTGATAATTTATATAATTTACAGCAATGTTTGCCAAAATTTATGATAACACCTAAAGTAGAGATTTTATTAATTAGCCAAATATCATCACTAATATTTTTAATTTATTTCGAGCAGATTTTTAAGATCCATTAATTGTACAATTACTTATTATTGCATGAATTAAAAGGCTTTTTTATTTTATTTTATTTATTTTATACGGTGGTGTGCCCCGCTTGGGCGGAGCACTGCCGTGTCCTCGTGGGGGCGATCGGCCCCAATGACCTCTCGCTCCGGGCCCAGGTACAGGCCATGGTCTGGAGCGAGCAGGAATGGCAAGCGGTTGCCTCTTCTTTTTTTTTTATTCTTGATAGGTTCGCGCTTGACCGCTATCTCACCTGATGGAAAGCGAACATCTTTCTGCGAAGCAGTAATGCTAGCGAAGGAGGCAGCAGCTCGCGTGAGGGAACGGCCCTCACGCCCCAGCCGTCGGGATTCCGAATTAGGCGGATATCCTAATTTTCTGATGCGATCACAAGAAAACTAAGAGCATAGCCCTTTCCATAGCCCTTTGGATGATTTTAAGCTTTCTGATGAGACCCATTGTGAGCAACCACGTTTCAGAGCCATACGTTATCACTGGCAACAACAAAAATAAAGTTATATCAATATAAAAAACACATTCAAACAGTAAGATCCGAATCA
The DNA here is from genome assembly GCA_905147345.3 of Mythimna impura. Lineage (NCBI taxonomy): Eukaryota > Metazoa > Arthropoda > Insecta > Lepidoptera > Noctuidae > Mythimna > Mythimna impura. The sequence continues at coordinate 883,064 of LR990361.1, read as the reverse complement.
AGCTAATTTTAAACACCCAATCATTTCATTTCATTTATTCATTAACAATTTACATTGTGTCTGAATGTTTTACAAAAAAATAATAATAATAATAGAGAAATAATTAAAAATCGTTAAAACATTACCAACAAAAACAAAAAAAAGCATTAGAGTAATCAATTAAATTAAATAAAAAACACAATTATATAACAATATCAACACAAAAAAAAAATATCACAACTTAATTATGTATACCACTAGTCACTTAAAAAATAATAATAAAGGTAAATAGTAATTTTTTTAAAGTAATATTAGGTAAAAGTAAAATTTTAAATTCATCGGGTGGCAAAAATCATTCAAGTACATAAAATTCATTAAAATAGTAATTGTCACGGCAAAAAAATTCCATATCAATTCATTCAGTCCATAGCCCATATAGCCCATAGCAATATTCATTACATTAATAACATATCTCCATAAAATAAACGTGTAATATTTGACACGTGCAATATACACATGTTACCAACACGTGTATATATTGTGGTTAGAAGTGATTCCGCTTTGAGTAACAAATTAATTAAATGTGGTTACTACGTGTCGTGTAGTTCCATAACATTTGAGCTATTTAATTTGAAACAGTACTCAGAAATAACAGCTACACACCATATCACAAAATTCTTTCTTTATTGTTTCGTACAAGCTTTAGGAAGTAAAATATCACCGCATTATCATCCCAGGTTAACGAGATTATGAAAAACTGGGTCGAAAGAATGATTAACAATGACCTCCTGTCTGGTTTATAACATGATAATATAGCTATCATAAATCCATCTGTCAAATATCGCGTTTAGTAATCAATTTCATGCAGTGTTTTTATCAATAATTTCATACTTTACATGGGAGTCCCTCTGTAAAGTATGAAATTATTAATTATAATATAATATTTAAATCCAGTTTATTATTAGTAAGTTGAATTTTTAAATTGTTTTAATCTGTTTGATTTCGAAATTGGGTATGATAAATTATCACTATCCTTTATATATATACATTATATGTATAATTCTGAGTACATGTGTTTGTCACGTAACTACTCCTAAACGGCTTATCCGGTTCGGATGAAACTTTGTGTGTATATTTGAGTGGGTTCCTAGATGGTTTGAAAATACAATTATTGAACCTGGTAGATGGCACTACAATCGGGTTCTCAAATTTTTTCTAACGAATATCTAGTTTTCGGGCAGGACAACGTCTGCCGGGACCACTAGTATATTATAAATAATTGACCTAATTAGTTTTGACAAAGGATTTATTCCGTATGTATTTGTATAACTGGCATCGGGCATATTATGTATTTATACAACTAATTTAAATTGCATGATCTGATTTGACAGTAGATATAGAAGTCATTACAAACGTCGCGAAAGCATTTTTTGGTTACATTTATACGCACAAAATGAAATTTGCAATCTTTTCACATTCGACTTATTGCAAGCATCTATTATTGTGATATCGTAACTGTACTTTCTCGTAGCAACCGTGAAAGAGTTTCGTAGTACCTGCGTAGCATTGTCGTAGCACCCGCGTAGCAACTTCGTAGCACCATTGCCATTCACATTTCCACAATGTTCTTTATCCTAAATCTTATTTGACAACATTCTCGAACTCAACCTCAATATCAAATCGTTTCAAAACAAGATATAAGATAAGAAATCCTACAAATATTCACCCTGAACTCCGAAAGCGATTACTTATGATAAATGACGAAAGAGATTTAAAAGCTCGCATATTGGATGGGAGTTGTATGGGTGTCGTAAATTATGCGATACGCGACCGCCGGTGACAAACACGGGATATACCGGTTAGTATATGTATATATCATATATCTTTATACATAAATAGAGCATTTATTGGAACACGATACACATTTTTTTTTTAATTGATATAAACCAGTGTTGACTGCGATCCCACCTGATGGTAAGCAGTGATGCAATCATTGATGGTGAGGCGCACTAGTTTATTAAGAGCCTATTCACTCTAGCCTTGAAGGCACCTAAATTATAGTTGGACGGGAAGACCGCAGCAGGCAAATTGTTCCAGTCCTTCGATGTACGTGGTATAAACGATGAAGCGAAACGCTTAGTCTGGACCGTTGAAGTTTCAACAACGTAAGGGTGGATACTCGCCGTACGTCGGGTTGTCCGATGGTAGAAAGGAGATGGCGGAATCAAGTCATGCAATTCCCGCGCACACTCTCCAAAATGCAACCTGTAAAATACCGATAGGCTGGCTGGTAAGAAATCAAAACTGCATGAGTTGTTACTTAGTTAATGTTGTTGTATTCTTGTGATGGATATTTTTTTTAGGTCAAAAAAACATCTAACGACATCTCCCGCCCTTGAGCGGGGCGAGAGGGAGTGTCAGACTTTTACTGACTAAAACCCACTCCTGTTCCTTCTTTGCCTTCATTCCAGGGACCCGGGGTTCTCTTTCGTTATTTTCTTGTGATTAGAGATTACATTTCAATACTATGTGTTTCTTGTGATAAAAAATATTCGATGTAGACCTAGTTCAATGTGGAATCAAATATTTTGAATTAAATTAGGGATATAACAGGCATAGGTAAATAAATTAAATAATACCCAATTTTATAAAGCTTTATAGGTTGGCAGAGCTTTAAAGAAAACTTTGAACAATGGAACAATTTGCCTGCTGCGGTCTTCCCGTCAGATTATAATTTAGATGTTTTCAAGGCTAGAGTGAATAGGCTCTTAATAAACTAGTGCGCTTCACCATCAACGATCGCATCACTGCTTACCATCAGATGAGATCGCAGTCAAGCACTAGTTTATATGTTTTAAAAAAAAAAGTTCGCCTCACACTAGGAGTAACTCACACATCTTGGTCGCGTTCATAAACATATAAACTTTCATACACAAGACATCCAGACTAAATTTTTTTTTATTCCGTACCGGAATCGAACCCACGACACGCAAAGCAGCAGCCACTTTCTCAACCATTGCGATAACCATGCCGTCAAAGAATCATCATCATCATTTTCTTTACGTCAAACATGGCGCATACCTAAAAAAATAAAAACAAATAACAATAACGACTTTTATTATAAGTGGTAGGATATGCGTCACATAAGTTGCGTTGAAAGGGAATCGTTTACCTTGGTATGGTCATATGAGGAGGGATGAAGCGCATGTTGCTAAAAGAGTTATGAATTTACATGTGGATGGATGGAGAGGGAGGGAGAGGGGGAGACCAAAGAAAAGGTGGATGGATTGTGTGAGAATTGATATGAAAGAAAAGGGAGTTAGTGATAGCGTGACGAGTGACAGGACAGAATGGAAGAAAAAAACGTGTTGTGCCGACCCCAAATAAAACGGGACAAGGGCAGGAAGATGATGATAGATGTTTCAGGGTGAAATGTTTGATTTATAATAACTGATACTAACCTTGAGCTGTAGCTTGAGATTCCAGTAGCTATAATGATTTCAGTCATACAATTTGAGACACGTGACATTTTGGTAAAATGTCATTGTCTTCCTTTATTTTTAGATACTTTATTATTTAAAAAATAAATAGGTGCGTCCAGATCTGGCGAATGCGCCACTCGAGAGCCGTTTGCAAGCCGCGCGCGAAATGCACGCGCGCCTTTCGCAAGTGGCTCGCGCGCGGCGCTTTCGCCAGGCCTGGACACACCATATGATTGCCTTTCGATAAATACAGTAAATTTTTGCCGACCCCAAATAAAACGGGACAAGGGCAGGAAGATGATGGTGATATGCGTCACATCCGCGCAAAACGGCCAGCGCTCAGCAAAATGCTGGGGCTCGTGTAAGACAGAGCCACAGCGCTGATTTTCAGCACCAACCGTCGTCGACGGTGAGGCGTTGATCGGACAGCAAGGATTACATATTATATACTTAAAATCACTGAATAAACAAACCAAAAACATAAATAACAATAAACCATCATACGTAAAGGGGTACAAAAATAAAAATTAATAAAAACAAAACACAGTTGGCAAATAAACATTGACGTAGTCGATCAATAAACGATCATTTCAGCCGAAAGACATCCATTGAAAGGCCTCCTACAAGGTGGACCGAAGACCTGTTAAGGATTGTGGGAATCCGATGGATGCGAGAAGCACAGGACCGTTCATTGTGGCGACACTCGGGGGAGGCCTATGTCCAACAAACGCAAGCCTATAAATAAAATGAAAAATACTGCTATATTATTGACATAATCCCTTTCAAGCTATTCCAAAGACATGTTCCCCAAAGGAAAACGTCGATAAAATAATATAATGTTATTCAGCATGGAGGATATTGAATTAACCACGGCAGCCCGCCTCGCGAGACGCGATCACTTGGTGAGCGCCGTGAGTGCGACCCGGACGGAGCGACGCTGACGATTGCGAGGATTTATTTATTTACAAGTTTATTATTTGATCCTTTTTTTATTCCCTTCCGAATTGTTGGTTTATTTTTCGCATAATTATATTTATCCTACTTTGAAGCTATAATCAAAAGTTGGAATAGGTATAGTATTTTTAACTAAAGTTCGTTGGAATTAAATAATATAGAGTTGAAAACTTCTTTAAAAACCTGAAAACTTTATTAATTAAATAATATAGAGTTGAAAACTTCTTTAAAAACCTGAAAAGTTTATTATCAATCCATCAAAATTGTAACAATTTTCATCAAAATCCATTCAGAAGTTTGAGCGTGAATAAATAATCAAACACACATATACACACACTCACAAATTGCCTTTTTAATATTGTTTGATTGACATGGCAGAAGAATAGATTGTCGATTTCAATATCTTTTTCTGCTGAGTGAGGCTCATAAGGGGAGACAAATTCGTGTAGCTTAAGAGGGCCCTTCCCGATTCGTGTATCATCAACGTCAGCACTGAAAAGCTTGTTGTTTTTTCCGACGCAATGTTTGAAAAAGAGATAACGCGAAAAAAGAGAGCGCTTGAACACTCGGTCGGCATTCGATAACTTCGATCGCATCGCGACTCGGAATCTCAATTTTTTGTACTTTTCTAATTTACACGTACCTAAATCATGAAGGTTCAAAGTTCACATAAAACTTGTGCAAAATAGCAGATTTTCAGAGGTCTTTAAGGTACCTATTAGTTTTACACAAAGTTATTTTTTATTTTCATTTAAAATTTTGTGTCACACTATAATCTTCATTGTGATATATATGTGAGTATGAAGTTCCATTGGCCATTTCTGGTCTTCTTCATTAGTTCCACTTCATCAAATGTTTCTTTTTGACTGTAAATGCTTAAGTTCTCGATGAAAATACTAAAATCGCCATATAGTTGCCTGTAATATTTGAGGACTTCCTTCGATTCCTCATGGAACCCATCATCAGAACTGGATTTTGAAAAAATGGATCCAATCTGGAAGCATATTCTTTAAGGAAAAAAAAAATTGCATATCGATCCATAAACGACGGAGTTCTGAGGTAACACACATAAAAAATAAAAATAGCACCGAATCGAGAACCTCTTCCTTTTTTTGAAGTCGGTTAAAAAATCACACTAATATTAAAAAGGCAAAAGTTTATGAGTCTGTTTGTACGGTTGTTACTTCTTCCCACTCGAACGGCTGAATGGATTAAAATAAAATTCGGCACACGCGTAGAACATCTCCTGGAATAGCATATAGAACAACTTAACCTGGAAGTATGTTAACTTGGGACAATTTTCTTGTTTCACCTGGACAAAGCGGCCAGCGCCAACTAATCGTCAATTAGCCTTCTCATTAAGATTTAATCTCCTCCACAAAAGGATCTAATAAATATCATTTCATTTAAAAACGACGACTGAAAGTAAAAAGCAACCACTTCTTTTAAACGGACGCTAATTAAATTACACTGCACTGGGAACAGGAAAAAGAGAGAGCCTCCTCCCCTCACCGGTGGGATGAAAGGGACCACCTAAAAAATTTACAAGCACTTAAAACTTGCACTTCCTCAATTACCTTACCTTTGTTATAAAAATGCAATTTTTACTCACTCAAACTGATTTTATTTTGTTAGAAAAGTGAAATGGTTCTAGCATATTCACGTGAAGTGGAGAATGAAATTAAATTTCGTTTTATTTCTTGGCATTGAATCCTTTGACTGGTTTATCTGACTTTGAGTACTTTTTAACAACGTCTAAAGTATCAATGGGCTTTTGATTTGTTTACATTTCATGTTTTTCTAACTGGATAAAGACTATTTCAGATCCTGTGATTAGAGTACGTTACTTCCATCCGAGATCTCAGGTTAAGTTGGCATTAATTTTATTCTACATCCGTATTTTACCACTCTCAAACCAGACAATAAACTAAATAATCTTATTATATTTACAAATGTAATTATTTTCCCTTTATTTTTTATTTATGATTTTATCTGTACATAAGTTTTTCCTAATTCTACTCAAATTTATTGGAACTCTATACTGTTCCGACGTTTTTGTCGACACCGCCACCGGCCCTTGCTGAAAACGAGAGCTGTGGTCTCGTCGCACTATGCATGTGGCCACGGCATTATGCTGAGCGTTCAGCCGTTTTGCGCGGATGAGACGCTTGTTTTCCCTGTAGAATTATTGTAATTGTAAGGTAGTCTTAAGACTTGTGTCATTTTGCGCAAATAAACTGATTTTATTTCTTTCTTATTATTTTGTCTTACTATTTAGTAAAATGCACAACCTTAGATCACGAAAAATAGGTATCTGGAGAAGCATATGATGGCCCTGTGTTGCAAACCTGCAGATAAATATATAGGTACATAATTGATAAGAATGAAACTGGGAAACTGTTACTCTTATAAAAATCATCTTCTAAATGAAATTAGTTTATTTTGGGTCATTAGATACGCGAGCATAAACCGTCGATTTTTTGCTCCTAAATTAAACTAACCAGAATCAAAACTTTTATCCCTCTATATTCTGTTTTCCTAATATCCTACTCAATATTATAACACCCTCAATATCTAATTTTCCGCAGCTAAAGCCACTCACAAGTGACGCGAAGCACCCTCGCCTAATATTTGCGACGTCACAACTCTCCGAGAGGCTGCAGGGCCTCTTAACTCGACTCCTAATGAAGGGCCTCGAGTGGAGGAAATAATTGTATGATCACACGCAGCCCCTTCACTCGAAGATCTTATTAGATGGTACTTGACTTATTATGTACAGATTTTATGAGCTCTGATGAAAAGAGGTGTTAAAAGAAATGGTGGGAACTTGTTTTATGGTGATTGGTATGACTAAGGGTACAACCAGAACTTACTCGAATGTGTATTTGATTAAATAATTCATTTATTAAAACTTCACGCAAGTGGACTTAATGACCTAGGCATGCATAAAAAAAAAATGACGGGTTGCACTCTGGGAGTGCCGGCAGAAGTGAAAACTTAAGTATTAACGTTGTGCGTTTTGGATATTTTGGAATGGTTATGGAATAATTTTGCACGAATTGCTTTTTTTTTGCACACAATTTTTTTGCACACAATTTTGCACGACATCCGTCTTACGAATTTTCGATCAGGTCACGTGTCCTGACGCGAGTTTAACATTTTTTACCCATTACAAAATTTTTTGCACACAATTTTGCACGACATCCGTCTTACGAATTTTCGATCAGGGTCACGTGACCCTGACGGTCACGTGACCCTGACGCGAGTTTAACATTTTTTACCCATTACAAAAAAGTGTACAACGCCGCTAAAAAGTTTTCACTTCAAAAAACTGGGCAAGTGCGAGTTGGACTCGCGCCCTAAGGGTTCCGTACAAACTTACCTATGTAAAGAGTTCAATTCCTGATAGGAGTCTCGAAGTTTTTTCCAAATCGCAAAAAAAAATAGTTACGTAACAACAAATTTTCTGTTTTCAGATTTATTCCCATACTGGTGTTATAAGACCTTGCTTTGCTTTACGCAAAATTTCAGGATTCTGGGTCAAAGGGAAGTACTCTAGAATTTTGGTTTCCTTGAGTGTCGAAATATATGTTTCTTGCGACATAAACGGCCGTATCTTTTTTTTCCGTAAACTTACAAATTTGATTTTTCCACAGCTTCAAGGGACCGCAGACTTAAGTATATGGTTTTAATTTCAACTGGATACGTCCACGCGTTCTCGATATAAAGGGTCTTGACAGAGAGACAGACAGAGAGACGGTGGGACAACAAAGTGATCCTATAAGGGTTCCGTTTTTTCCTTTTGAGGTACGGAACCCTAAAAAGAAAATGTTATTAAGCAAAATAAGCGTATGAAAGTAGGTATTGTATAAAGTTAACAGAAACAATACACGTATTAATATAACACATACCTACATAATAAAGTAATGAAAAGAGACTTTTGAGGGGTCTAATAGGTTATTAGTGTCGAAAATAATTCCACAACTTCCATTAAAATGTATATTATTATGTCGCAGCCTTATTATTAGATTAGTCAGTTAATTGAATGCCTAGGCTGTTCATTAAAACGCCGGTATCAAACTAAATGACTGAAGGACTACTTGTCAAGTAATATAAAGTAAAGACTAAAGCCTGCAGAAATATTAGATCGTTCTATAAATCAGACAGTATGTCCAAAGGCCAATCTACGTCGATCGTCGGAGTTTCAACACACTTTTAATGAGTTTTTAGAGATAGGATACAACATAAATCAAGCTTTATCGATTTTATCGACTACCTATCTAGCATAGCATAGCATAGTCGGCCTTATAATGTTCCCACTGTTGGGACTCAGGCCTCCTCTCTACGAGAGGGAATGGGCTGTAATCCACCACGCGGGCCCAGTGCAGGTTGGTGGATGTCACATATCTTTGATTTTTTGGCTCTAGGAAATGCTGGTTTCCTCGCGATGTTTTCCTTCACCGTTTTGAGAGCAGTGGTGATGAAATAAATTACACAAAGTAAACCGCCCGGCTGAGTTTGAACCCGCAACCTACGACTCGTAAGTCGGAGCTGTTACCACGGCCACCACTGCCCCCCTAGCCAAGTTACAATCGTATCGTTCGCGTCGAACGCCTCGAGTAGGCCACGCCTCCTATTCCTTTGTTCTGACGTCATCCCAACGCTCAGTCACGTGGTCAGAACAAAGGAATTGGAGGCGTGGCCTACTCGAGGCGTTCGGCGCGAACGAAACGATTGTAACTTGGCTAGGGGGGCTGCTCTACTAACTGTCTATTCTATTCTATTCCAAAGCTGAAGAGTTTGTTTTTCTGTTTATTTAAATCTAATCTCAGGAACAAAAGTTGCTACATTATTTTAGTGTTTGATAACTCATTTATCGAGGGAGTTATAGATTGTATAAGATCACACTACGATCCACATGAACACAGCAGTAATTAAAGCCGCAGGGGACAGCTAGGACTCTCTTTTCTTCTCTTCACTTCTCTGAAAAATTTATGATCTTTTACTTTTTAGTCTCTTTTAAGGACATCGTAATGAACACTTACTTCATTACGATATCTCTTCCGACATGTTATGAAGACAAAATTTATGGAAATCTCTCTGTTCTATAATTTCACCAGAGTAAACAATCATAAACTAGCAATATTAGGAATATTATAATTAAGACCCGTCTACTAACCATGCCTCATTCCAACTTCTCAGAACTTGAACTAGCTTCGATCCATCCACCATCGTCTTGAATATTACCTGTCTTAGATTTAGCCACAATATTGATATTAAGCACCTTTCACTTGTCCAACCGTGGCTAAATTTTGACAAGGGATAGCTAATTGCATATCTTAGTTACTTTAAGTTATTATAAGGAGATGTAATCAAAATTTGGGTTGTGTGGTTCTGATCGTCAATTGTTTTGGGTTGAGTGAAGTTTATGGTTGTGTTGGCAATTGAGTTGGTGGGGCTAATAGTTTTGACTTGACGATTCGGATGGTGCAGTGGTTGTGCGATTGGCTACGGCACTGCGAGTCGCGGGTTCAGTACTCCCACAGAACTAAGAAAATTTTGTGTGGCTTACAGATAGTTGTTCTGGCCCTGGGTGTCTTGTGTCTGTGAGTTTACATGCAGTATAAGAATAATAATAATTTAAAAAAACTAAGAAACGCAGCCCATCGCTTCACCGCTGCACTAGCCGTGTCGTCGCAATGCCTAGTTAGTTCAACATTTATGCTGTTGTTTGATTTTAGTTGGCAAACTAACACCGCAATCGATGGATATTGCAACAGGAGCCAACGGTAAAAGTTGATGGCACTAGTGCACACACCATTAGACACACACATATGTATATCGGTGTTACATACACCACTAATTTTTAATTAGTACAAATATTTAAAGGGCTTATTAGAAAAGGTCTTGTTATTATTTAAGCAAAGTCTCAATAAATAATATTCATAAACAGCAAAGTTATTAGAGTTCGTTTAGCTCCCAAAATTTCACTCAATTAATTTAGGAATATTGTATAGACTATTGATTATGAATTAATGAATGGTGATCAAAATGGAAAAACACTGCGCATAATATTTTCTACTAGCAATTGTTATGAATAATTGATTCAATGAATTTACCAATTATGATAAATTTAGTGGACAATTTTGGGATTTTGTTTTTTTTTTTTACTTTTGACTACAAAAATATGATCAGGAACGGGTACGGATAGAGCCCCATTTTTTTTTTTGTACTAATTAAAAAATAGTGGTATACAGCTGTCATCTATTTCTCTATGAAGGTCACATATATTTTATCTACCTATCTATATAAGTAGATAAAAGGCAAACTCCTTAATTATTATCGCCTAACCGAGGACATGCTCTATCCATTTATCAAGTTTCATCCAAATTCCTGACTTTCGTGTATGACCATCATCATCCAAAAGATTGCTGAAGCCCACGAACACAGACTTCACCGCCACGTGAATTTTGAGGCAATCTGGCTGTTAGATAACACGGACCTAGTGTAGTGTTTAAAGTTAGTGTATAATAGTGATCAATGCTGTGCTAGCATATAACACCTGAACAAAGTGTTTTTATCAATACCAGACTCTAAGAAAGTGCTATGGACCTATATAAAAGTGCTAAAGGACGCTATTCTTAGTTTTAACTAAACCTATGACGTATAAGAGTTAAATTGCTTATTAGTCTTTTAGGCTAGATTGTAATCAATTAATAAGAAATCTGTTCTTAATAATAAAGGGGGAAAAAATCCAAATTCGTATACAGGAAGAAATATTTTCAGTTAGTGAGTGAGTCAGGACTTTGCCTATACATTTTATATATACAGATAGTAAGGATGTGCTAGTTGGTGTAGACATTATATACCTATTCTAGTTGGACACATATGTACTTGTGTTGTCTTACATGATACCAGTGTCCAAGGGCACGACGTGACGTCACGCTGGATTTAATAACGAAGCAAGGATTACCCCGCAATAGCACCTGCGTAGAATATTGATAAACCTAAACAGTTTATATTACATTCGGACCTAAATATTGGATATCTATTTAAACAGATACTTATAAAATATTTTCATTTTCTACACCAAACATACTATACCATCACCGTTTGAAGAATAAGGCGTGTAGGGATCAAACGCGAGCCTATCAATAATATAGAAAACCGGACAAGTGCAAGTCGGACAATTTACAGTTTTCAGATTTTTTCCTATACTTGTGCTATAAGACCTTGCTTCGTGCCAAATTTCAGGATTCTAGGTCAACGGGAATTTTGATACCCTTATTGATTTCCTTGAGAGTGTCAAAATATACTCGTACGTTCTTTGCGACATTAACTTTTTTTTTCGTAAACTCAGAAATTTTATTTTTTTCACAGCTTCAAGGGACCGCAGATTTGAGTACATGCGAGCGTTCCCGAAATAAAGGGTCTTGACAGATAGACAGACAGACAGACGGACGGACAACAAAGTGATCCTATAACGGTTCCGTTTTTTCCTTTTGAGTTACGGAATCCTTAAAAGACCTACTATAGGTTAAAGACCACTATTCCAACGTGGTATTCACGAGACGGTAGGTAATCGTTTAGTTTCTGTATCTATTAAAAGTTTACTTACTGCAAGTATTATATAGGTTCATAGATCTAAACTCTCAACCTAGGTCCTCAGTATTTCTTCTCTAAAAGAAATACTTAGAACCTAGGTAATTTCCAATCGTGCTTACTGCAAATGGTATGAATAAGTAAGTACGTACTGTAGTTCGACTTCAATTGCCAGTGGAGTCTGCAAGTCCCAGGCGACCGGGCCGGTTGCTGCTCCATCTGAGCAGGTTTCTCGCGTCCTGAGCAATTTGTAACGTTTACACATCCTGCTAAACGATATGTAGGGGAGGCTGTAGTTAGACCATGCCGCCGTTGTACTCCTTGAAATACGAATGTAATATTTGTAGGGTCATAGCCTACTGCGGCCACGGGTAGTGTGAAAGCGAAGCCCGGGACCCCGGGATGAAGGCAAAGAAGGAACAGGAGTGGGTTTTTAGTCAGTAAAAGTCTGATACTATCTCTCGCTCCGATGTCAGCAAAACCGTAGGGGCCTTGCAGGGCCGAAGCCTACTGGGGCCATGGGTAGACTTCGGTAAGGGAACACAAATGGCAACTGAAGGGACATAACGGTACGGTTTTAGTGGATAAAATTCTGATACGCCCTCGCGCTCCGCCCGGGAGATAAAAAATGTTTTTATTTTACATTTAAGCCTTCATGGGCACGTATAAAACGTCAGAAGCTAGTGCAGGGTCCAATTGATCGTTTCGTATGGAGAAGAACCGGCAAAAACTTCATAGTTTTATGTCATCGCCATACATTTTGTGCTTAGTATTTGGCGGGAACGCTAAGAGAAAAGAGTCCATTTGTCCTAGCGTTTCACTGAGGTCTACTGTCCACGGACGCGTAGCTTCATAGACGCGTATTCGTCACGACAGCACGACGTCGCAGCATCGTTGACAGAGTTTCATTATTTTGTATGTAAACTTCACGCAGGTGTACACCAAGCGTATTATGACGAATACGCGTTTATGAAGCTACGCGTCTGTGGACAGTAGGTTTTAAGTAACACACCCCACTCATCAATTCCTTATTCTGTTAAGTACCTGTCTCAAACAACAGCGTATCAAATGTTGTTAAAGTTACCTATAGTAGTAACAATCCGTTGCCAATTACGGGCTACGGCGCGTCGCTCGTTCAATAATGGAATCGAAATTAATGCGCCCCAGTGTGTCCACTAAATACGCGATGGTAGACCCACCGGGTGTAGTTAATACCTCGTTATTTGATTGTTTTATAGGCGACAATTTAACTGTTTCAAATCACGTCGGGGTCACCAGTTTGGAGGTATGCGGAACAGAGTGTAAAGTCTCGCGAACCTCCGTTGAAAAGGGAGGACCTCCGACCAGACGGGTGTTATGTCTGGTGGGCAACTGCCCCATAGATGATTTCGGGCTGTTGTATATGCTGAAATTGCGCGGAGAATTTTTATTGCGCGATGCTGGGTTAGTTGTTTTGTGACGCCATAGATGTCGCTACAAGTTGCTTCAATGATTTTAGGAGAACATTTAGGCTAAAATCACACTGGTTGACCGATTGCTTATTATCGACATTAACGTAGCAAAGTAAAACGTCATCACCCCAGTCTTTTCCCAACTAGCTTGGGGACGCTTCCAGTCCAACTGGATGAGACTGTATACCCTTGTTTTACATGGAGCGACTGCCTATCAGACCTCCACAACCCAGTTACTGAACAATATGATACACAGATACACAGATGATCAGACTTTCTGGAGTCTGACTACCTGTAACGACAGTCAAAGGTCTACGAATAATAACCGGGACATACAGCTTTATGTGCTTCCCGAGGCACGGGGTGTCAGTGCATGGCGGGAAGACTTCCGGCGAGATCTCATGGTGGAATGGCGACAGCGACTGTTGCAACCCAGTGCTGGGCACGCCATAATTATGGCCATAAGCCCCCTCTTTGAGGAGTGGCTGGAAAGACCTCACGGCGTCCTTACCTACCGCATGACGTAGGTCCTCACCGGACATGGTAAGTTCGGGAGGTTCCTGCACCGGATTCGTGCAGAAGAGACGCCCGGTTGCCACCATTGTGTGGACCGCCCGGAGGACACGGTGGAGCATACAGTAGAGGTGTGCCCCGCTTGGGCAGAGCACCGCCGTGTCCTCGTGGGGGCGATCGGCGGCAGCGATCTCTCGCGCCGGGCCTTGGTACAGGCCATGGTCCGGAGCGAGGAGGAGTGGCAGGCGGTCGCCTCCTTCTGCGAAGCAGTAATGCTAGCAAAGGAGGCGGCCGATCGCGTGAGGCAAAGGTCCTCACGCCCCAACCGCCGCCGGGATTCCGATACCGATTTCCGGCCACCGTAGGCGCGGGCTTGCGGACGGCGAGCAATGGGTGGCTCGCCGTCCGATCGTCCGGTGACTGTCCGGACCGAGCCCAGGTCGTCGACGGCGCGTAGTGTTCCACGCGCGCCTCAGGGAGATGTCAGCAACCGTAGGGGCCCAGCAGGGTCGAGGCCTACTGGGGCCATGGGTGATGCGAAAGTGACCCCCGGGGCCCTGGAAAAAAATGGCAAAGAAGGAACAGGAGTGGGTTTTTAGTCAGTAAAAGTCTGACACTATCTCGCGCTCCGCCCAAGAGCGGGGGATGTCATTAGATGATTTTCCCACCAGAAAAAAAAAAAAAAAAAAAAAAACGGGGTGTCAGTAATATCCTAGATAAACTTAGAAAAGTACACATGAATTGAAAAAATCACATTGTTACTTGCCGGTTTCGAACCCGAAACCTGTGAGAGTGCCTTAATCACTGGGCCATCACGACACACACTAGTGAAGTAAAACAAACATTTAAATATTATACATATACGTAAGCAGTCTCACTATGCGCTCGGTTAGTAGTCTACCGGAATTACGAAATATTGCGATCAACCATGCTATAGAATTTGGTAGGAAATATTCCTTTAGTAACCAATTTTAAAAAGAGTTTTAAAAAGAGGGTTCCTATAGACCTGAGTATTGTGTACTTAAGCCAGCAATTTTCTGAAAAACAAGTGGTTTTTTTAAAGCTTGCATGTTAATTGGGCAATATTTATATTCAAAACATTTTTGGAACACATTCATTGTGCATGCAGCTAAGGAGTGGAATTCCCTGCCGGAGTCTGTGTTTCCTCATAATTACAACCTAGGGGTTTATAAGTCTAGAGTGGATAGATCACTTTTAGGCAAGGGTGCACGTCTCTGCCTAGGCAGGTAAAAGAGATAATACATACTGAAAAGTTAATTATAGTCTTCTACACCTATAGTTTGACTCACGGAACTTCGAGGTTCTAAATATCGATGTATATCGATGTACCGTACCGTATACAATATATGTACTTATATTCATACAGTGATACTGTCGCATAAATTAAACTGTTCATAGGAAGCTGCTGAAACTACTTCCTAATACCACAATAAGTAGTTACGGCATCAGTACGCAAGAGATCCTCGAACTCCGTCAGATGCACAAGTTGCTTCAAAGTGAGACTTGAGAGTTATGAGCGTCTGCTGCCGTGGCTGTTTAATAACTAGAAGCAAGTTAACTTTGTAAGTCTTAGCCCTACGTCACGCTAGTGACAATGCGCATTAGGGATGTGTAGGAAGTGGTTATGTCGGAACAGAATCGGAAACGGAGTTTTTGGATTATTGAAATTAGAACCTCAATTGCAGCCGAATTCGTAACTAAACTTAACAAAACTAACCAAAAGACGGATAAGTATAAATGAAGAGCGAATTGACAATATTCCAAATAAGAAACAAAACAACAAGTGAAAGAGTAGTCGAGAGAAGGTGCGGGGGGAGGGGACGTTCCCCGCGCGACTAGTATAAAGTTATTTGTACCTACGATATTATAAGTTTTGATTAAAACTTATCGGAACTGAAATCGGAATCGAAGGTACAAATTCAATCGGAAGTTCCGAACATTTGATTTCTCTGATCTACCAATTTTTGTAGATGAGTATCGCCGGTATCGTGGCCCCACATGCACAGAGGGGTTTCTAACTAAAAGCATTTTATGTTATTATGTCGTGTCGAACTCAATCCGCTGTAGGACGCGCCCCACTGGGGGCGGCCGATGTAGTGTAACATACTGAGTAATATGTATAGAGAGGATATGAGAATATAATAGTGAATAACGCTATATCGTTAATGCAGGTAACAACCTTAATTTCCTTTCATCTATTTTCGATGTGAGTATCGTTACTATAGGTAACTACTACATACTTGTCTGGCATTTTTGCTGAACTGAACTTATTTTGAGCAGTCGTGAGACACACAATGCCTCAGCATTCTTTTTTAAATTCCTAAATTTTATTTCTACACTGTGTGTAACTTTAAGTGCCAAATAATAGTAGATTATGTAACTAGGGGATAGAGCAGTGTCTGAAAGTCGCGGTTGGCATGTTGAATTTCAATGCAAACGAAGATTGCTAAGTTTTAACCCCGAACGCCAGTGAGGGATGTATATAATTAACTCCCGACCCGAGCATGGCAAAGGAGTTAATACAGAAACCTGAGTGAAGTGAGAAACACAAACCGCCCAAGACAAAGACAGCTTTATACCCGTATTGGATACTCTACTTTTTACACCTTCTGTGAGATAATTAAAAGACAATATACCGAAAAAATTATATATTAGAGAAATGTAAATATTATTTTCTTTCTTTCTATATAATAGGTATTTTCAATTCAAGTGTATGTAATCAAAACTGGACTAACACTTTTTCTTAAATTTTATCTGAAGAAATCAGAAACGTTTATTTTAAATAGACCAATTACAGGCACTTTTGAATTGTCAAAATGTCGGTCACAGAAAAAAAAACAAGTGAAGCTAAATTGCACGTTCCAAAGCGTAGATCTCTAGAAGTTCCGAAAGTGCAGTTTACTTACAATTATGTAATAACTAAATGACCATGCGACGTACACACAACACAACATTTTGTTAGCTTGAAAAGCTCAAACAACTTGTTCACGCAACAGCCGTGTACCAGCAGCGGCGGGGACTCACGTGCGGAAGGGTCAACAGCTGATCGAGCCGCCGGCCGCGCAATATTGTAACCCAAAACCGAATTAAACTAGTTTCTTATAAAACCGAGTCATCTATCATTTAATATCTTCAACACTACTTTTTAACAGCATATGTAACCGAGATGTATAAAGAGGTAAAGTTTTTTTTTTTTTTTTGTTTTTATGTTTTGGTCCGATTGATGAAATTTTTTCACCGATAGAAAGCTGTGTTATTTCAGAATGACATAGGCTATATCTTTTTTACGTGGGAGAAGCCGCGGTCATAAGCTAGTACATAATATGATTTAGAAGAGTGTCCATGATCCATGGAGTTCTTTGCACATACTTTTTGGAATGTGCAATTAGCAAGTCAATCGTCAAGTCGTTGAGCTCCTTAGTAGTCCTGAGTTGAGCTTTGCGAATACTGACAAATGCTTGCACTGACTGGACTGGTCCACTCAAATCTGTATGGTTCTTTCTTCAAAAGACCATCTCAGACAAATCTGCATGGTTCTCATGTAATTTGACCATTACATATTTACTGTATGGACTTTAAAAGAGACTTTGACCCCTGAGTTTTTTTCGGTGTTTCTTCTCAGGGTAGTCAGCAGAGGCGATAGACATAATTATGTTACAAGAAATAGGGACCAATTAGTTCAACCAGGTTTCAGACTGGCTAAAGTGGCCTCTTCTTTCATGGGGTACTGTTTGAAATGTTATAATAAAATACCTCCCCAAATATTAGAACTCAATGAAACGAAATTTAAATCTTGTATTAACTTTTGGAGTAGCGTAATTAGAGACACAATAGTAAGACAATGGCGCACGACCGCCGGCGTTCGTGCGGGGATCAACAGCTTAAACGCACACTATGCAGGCAGGCATATTATAAGTTGGAGGATTATATTCAAGATAAAAATGCTTGGCTCAATGCTGGTCCAGCTCCACTACCACCGGGGGTACAAATTGATTAGTTTTGAAACTATTATTACTATTCTTTAATGTATTTTTTTTTAATGAGTTAAATTTATATTGTATTATTGTAGTTAATTATTATTGTATTTAGTATTGTATAATGTAGAAGCATTTTTTTCAAACTTTGTAAATGTGAGTACCATGGAGCTATTTTATGGTTTTAAGGTTACTATTGGATTTGTTTGACATAAATAAGCATGGCAGTTGAGAGTTTGTCATGCTCACTCAAATGTCTCACTGATGGTGGCGCGTGTGTTGGATTATTCGGTTCCCTTCAAAATGGTTGAGCTGAGTGGTGCTAATATTCGCGTCAGGTCCGTGAACGGGCGCTGTCAGTTGAGACTGGTCATCTCTTAGCTGCCAGTTGCTATTTTAATATCTATATTTAGTTTTTATTTTTACATTATTGACATTGTTCTCACATGATAGCGACAAGAAACATGTAACAGAGATATTTGTAATTGCAAAACATGATTGAAAAGAGTGTCCATGGAGTTTCTTGCACATTCTTCTCCATAGAGATCTACGCTTTGGAATGTGCAATTAGCATCATTTTTTCTGACTGACTGACTTCTTGACATTTCAAAAGTGCCTGTAAATGGTTTATTTGAAATAAATGCTTTTGAATTTGAATTTTGAATTTGAATTTGAGCTAGGAAACACCGGCCTCATCTACTTTAAAATGTCAGAAAAAAAATTGACGTGTAAAAGTGTTTTATAAACCTATTTGCAGAATAAATATCATTTATCATATTTTTTCTGAGAGTGACTTTTTGATAGTTAAAAAGTGCCTGTAAATGATTTATTTGAAATAAATACTTTGATTAATTGCTGACAATCGACAGACACATACCTACAGCCATTCTTTTTTTTTTGGGTAAAAAAACATCAAATAACTTCTCCCGCTCTGGATGGAGCAAGAGAGAGTGTCAGACTTTTACTGAATAACCCACCCATTTTCCTTCAGTTGCCTTTTGCGATTAGGCCACAGTAATTGTTTTCAACAATCCCGCAGTACTGCCACAATATTTAGGTACTATATTAATGTATCCGCTATTTAATAGCCACGCAGCTTCACGAGTCACAGTTACAAGCACTTTATTATTATTGAATTCAATCCGAAGTGAGGCGCAGCGCCTCTGCAAGCGGGACTACTTGATTAATTGAAGAATTAAAATTATAGAATTTAGGGCGTCAATAGGTTACCAGGCAAGCGTGCTCCATCGGCGGTCAAACGCGAGCCAATAAACAATTTAAAAAAATACTGAACTTCGCTTAGATCCCACTACTACTTCACGAAATACTAACAACAACTTGTACTATTACTAATTCTGTGACAACAGTGACAGCTAAGGGTTCATTCACACGGGATTCATCATCGATGAATCGTCAAAAAACACGATACGTCATGAACATGACAGATGAACGTTCACATTACATGTCATATGGAATTGTATTTTATTTACGACTAACTGAACCGGTGAACTTCATACCGCCTAACAGTCAATGAATGTAGTATATCTTTCGATATAGTCAACCAATTGCGATGAAACAAAGCCTAAGTAGGTAATAGTCATAGTCATAGTCATAGTAATTTATTGGTAAGGGATTCTTACAAGTCATTATATCAAGTTACACACAATTTTAATGTATGAAAGTTATCTACATCGATTTCGTACATATTACGTGATGCGCGCACAACTAAAAACTTCTACAGATTTATTATATATGTCAAAAATTTGTCAAAATACACAAATTGATGTTCACATTCGTTTCTTGATTTAGAGTTCTGTCATTGACGCGGATCCGTCACCAAAAATTCACTATTCGTTTTTTTTTAGGAACGTGTTTTTAAAAAGATGAAACGTGATTTAAAAAGTGTCCTACATTTTTCGTGATGCGTGTGGACACGGACATTTAAAAAGCATAACAACCGTCCAAAAAAAACGAGTCGTGAGAAAAGAAGATTCGTCAATAAAAAACAAATGAACACTAACGCATACCTTAGTATTGTTGAATTGTCAAAATGAGAGTCACTGCATTCACGCATTACGCTGACGTTACTTCCAAACTCTACGTATTTTACGATTATTTGAAAGTTTGAATGCTATCCGTGCATGACCTCTTAAAGCGTTCAAGAAAAATGAGCACACAGTTCAGAAGACTTCAACAAAATCTGTGTTCAAAAGCAGGGCTACTGCGAGTGTAGTGTTAGCATCTAGCTCACTCATTACTAATGCACAGCTGTGACCTTTCGGCGCCACAAGTGGCTGCACAAGCTCCAAGCTCTGGGCATCCAAGCTATATGTATAGGCTAGCTGTGAGTGCAAGGGCGGGAATGGCAAATTATTATCTAATGATGCTTCGTGCACTTGTAGCGGCTTGCTGGAAAACCTGAACATGTTTTATTACGGCCACTTTGTTAGTGTAAGCTGTGATCACTATTGATTAAATTCAGCGTTTTTATACCTTGACTAGCTTCTGCCAGCAGCTTCTCCAGCGGGAAAGTAAGTTCTCCATACATACTTTGGGCCCACATTTCATTCCCATAGGAATTTTTAAAAATCCTCTCTTAGTGCTCACTTACATGACGTAGGCGAGCACTAAGGAAGGAAACCTTATGCAAAATATCACGCTCTTAGTCCCATTAGTTTCGGCTGTGTGTTGATATGTCAGTCAGTCAGTTTCTCCTTTTATTACATATAGATTAGTGATTACCCTAAATACACAGTGCCGGATTAAGTCAGCGTGGGGCCGTAGCAAATTCTACCAAGGGGCCCACTGAATCTTAGTGAAATGATAATAAATTAACCAGTCTTTTCTCTCATCGGCTATAGGGTTCTTAGGTAGCGATAGACAGAGGCTGTTGCTTATATTGTCATTATAGATAATCGGGAATCGTTTTTCATAAGGTGTAGTTAGCCTGGCTTGATTTTGTACATCCAAGCGCAATGGGGGCCCCATTGCTACATGGCTAATCGGGCACTGTATATATATGTGTATAAAAGAAGAAACTAACTGACTGACATATCAACGCACAGCCAAAACTACTGGGACTAGAAGTGTAAAATTTTGCACAAGGTTTCCTTTTATGCACTAAGAAAAGATTTTCCAAAATTCTGCCCCTAAGAGGACGAAAGGGGGTCTAAAGTTTATATGGAGAAAAGTTTTTTTACGCAGGCGAAACCACTGGTAGTAGCTAGTGACTTATAAAGGAAACAATCTTTGTTTTTATTGGTATTAATGGAACCGCGTTTGACTACTGTAGCGACATTTATGGTGACATAGAAACTAAACTATGAAATCTTGCATCGCGGTATAAGGATTCTCCGCGCGATTAGAACAATTATAAAAGCCCACAAATCAACTAACGGGTAGTTGCCTGGATCAGACATAACACCAGTCTGGTCGGAGGTTGTAATGGAGTATGCTTCATCATCATCATTTCAGCCGAAAGACGTCCACCGTTGGACATAGGCCTCCCCCAAGCGTCGCCACAACGACCGATCCTGTGCTTCTCGCATCCACCGCACTCCCGCGACCTGCGTGATGCAGTATGCTTGCCTAGAAGTAACCTGTTTAATCTTGATATAAAAACCCCTAGGTAATAACCAGGAAACATAGACGCCATCAGAGAATTCCACTCCTTAGCTTTACGCACATAGGAAGTAGTCTGAAGTTTAACTTAATTTATAGAGGCAACTTGCTTGACTAACCAAGAGTACAGCGTCTAACAACGTCTTCCACCTCAGTACTCAAGAAAATGATCTAAAAATAATATTGTTAGAATATTAAATTGTTCATTACTAAAATAGTTGTGAGAGTATCACAAAGGTCCGTTGTAGTTAAGTTTTCAAATTAATTTGACGAGCTTCTGACTTGTTAGGGTCTAGAAACTAGAATATAGGTAGGTATCTCTACCTATCTTTATAGATATGTAATTCTTCTGTACGTGTGTTTGTCTCCTAACTCTTTCTAAACGGCTTGACTGATTTGAATGAAACTTTACGTGTATATTTGAATGGATCCCTGGATGGTGTGAAAAGACAATTAAACCTAGTAGGTGGCACTGAAATCGGGAGCTTAATTTTTTTTTTCTGACAATAAGCCTTCGGGCAAAAATTTCATAAATGTAATAACTGTTTTTAATCGACTTCAAAAAGGAGGAGGTTCTATTTACGGCTGATTGTAATTTTTTTATATATGTTCACCGATTTCCCAGTCAATAGTGGACCGATTATGATTTGTTTTTTGTTATTAAAACGTCATGCTTCCAAGTTGGTCCCATAGAAATATTGCTATGATCTGATCATGAACTTAGAAGATATGGAACAGAACTCCTCATATGATCACAACAGAACTCTCGTAACAAGTAAAATTGCTTTATTTATACGTGTAATCGATGACTAACTGAAAGAAGAGGGGGAATATATCGAACTGATCTGATGATGAAGCCTGAAGTTAGGCACCGGAACTCTGTATTAAATTAATGTAATCTAACCATGTTTGGTATTATTAGAATTGTCATGATTTGCACTCTGGCTATAAGGTATTTAAGTATGACTGAAGGGTACTTTTTAGTGGTGGTACCATAACTAAAAAGTGTAAAATAAGAAACTTTTTAACAAAAAAAATACAACCGACTTCAATGTAAAAAAAAAACACTGAAAAGTGCAAAATAACTTTAATTTCGGAAGTCGATGTTTCTATAATAGTTTTATCTCTTCGTTATTTAACACCGACTTTCGAAATTAAAGTTATTTTGCAATTTTCAGTGTTCTTTTTTTACATTGAAGTCGGTTGAATTTTTTTGGAAAATGTTTTTTATTTTACACTTTTTTATCGTTTAGCTCTTACTTGAGACTTTGAGAGGTGGACTACATATCAGCTATCTTCATACGTAGATACTAGGTACAGATTTATTGTACCTAAGTACGTCCAAATTCTTAACCCAACCTCAATGCCAACTTGTCATATTCCAGTAACCCAATGCCACTACTCAGCTCGGCTATTGAACACGATGAAATAATTGGCAACACACCACAATAGAAGCGACCACATTATGATATCGGTTTCTCAATTATTTAAAATAATTAGCATCGGTTGTCGATACCAAAATAGGCTAGGAACAACATTTTACTACACCTTCTGTGTAACCTGAAGCGACAAACGTTTATAATGTTCACAAATTTACTGAACAAAGATCAAAAGCACTCCTGATACATTAATTACTCCCATTAATATTCAAATGAGCTTGTTCACAATACCGTGACGTCATACGAACATAAACTAAATGAACAACCTCGTACGTTGTTCTAGTATGACGGAAGCTTTGTTGCGCCTGATCTACTTCTTATAGCAATGTTTGGTTGACGATAGAATTTAATATTAAATTTCTAGCAGGCACTTAGTGTTTTGTTACAGTTTGTTTAATTAAAATTTCAGAGTGACCTAGTTGCTTCTTAGAAGGATAACTAGTAATTCTCTGTTATGTTGCTGTAATGTTGTTGAATATAAAGACTCATTATAATTTTCCGAGAAATAAAATGTTACATAACAAGATGTACATATATTATAGATCATAAAGACGCGTTTAAAGCAGCATTGTTTACTGTGGACCTTATCATTGTAGAGTTGTGGTAACAAACTTAATGTACACGCGAGCACACAATTATCAGAAGAGATATAATATATAATAAGATATAGGTACAATTTATATTATTTTAATGAAACTACTAGTTTTTACTGCTACATTTATTTCGCGTTTGGTCTCACAAACGGCATTTTTCCAGCACAGATACCAGCTTATGCATTATAAAATTATTTTGGCTTTTATGTTATATAAAAAAAACACAATACAATATAAAACTAAGCAAAATATCTCAACAAACGTATCTACAATCAGAATTAGGATTAGTTAATGTAACTAACACGTATATTCGACGTTCCTATTAAAATAAAGACACTTTGACACAGTGTATCTGTCCTGATTCACAGTAAACATTATAAACACGATTAGGCAAACAATGAGGCAGCGGCGTTCGTGTCATAAACACCGCTCAAACGTGTTGCGCCTGATTGGACCGTGTTAGCAATCTTGCGTGCTGGATCATTACTGCTATACCGTTTGTAGTAGGCGGTCACTGTGGGTAATTTAGTTTACAATTATGCCGGGTGGACCGTAGCTGATTGTCTGAATAACAGGCAATAATTTGACAAATTGATGCAGATATAACATGTTTCTTAGTCAAACAAAATGATAAACGACTTGGTACTCTGTTTTCTGTAAACGGCGAAGTCTCTAATTAAAATTCAAAAGAACATTTTCTGTGCAATATAAACAAAGGTAAGCTCTTGTTTTTTTTAGTTATGACGTCAAAATAAAGAAACTTCCGCAATGAATTTCCTTAGACACAGAAAAATATATTTGTCATTAAAATTAAATTATGTAGGTAAGAGCCGTAACTTTTAATGAATTGCTTAGATAACTAATTTAAATGACGCTTCCTAACTTTTACGGGAAAAGTAAAATGGACGGCCGCCATTAAAAGTTTTAAAACACTTTTATAATTATTATTGAAATACGGGAAATATAAATGACTTATTAAAATCCAATGAATTATAAGAAGGAAACGTTTCCCACGTTGAATTAATAAGAAAACTTTCAAATGTTTATTGCAGCTCACTTCCGACATAATTATAAAAAAAGAAGAAAAAAAACTTTCTTCTCTAGCATTGTTTTTCTTCTGCTAAAATGAGCGCGAAAATTCGTCTGTTAACTTCTTTGAATCAAAAAGGTTTGAGTTTACACTAAAATTACGTTAAACCCGTACAAAAGGTATGAAAAATAATTTAAAAAATCAATTACCTCGTAACCCTTAACACATACCTACGGTTTGTATTCGTGGCTAGGTTACGGCAGCGGTTTGGTCCGCGTGAAAAAGGTTTTGAGGCTGTTGGAACGTGATCGATTAAGTAACGAGCAAACTTTCACATTTCGGTACATATGTAGGACGTTCCTTCGTGAGTAGGTCATCACTTAGGTATCCTTAAAACTCTACCTATCATCAATTGCGGGTGTACGGTTCACCCCAAGAACATCTCCCGCCTGGACGTGAATTGCAGTGGTCTGTATGGAGCGCACTAAATCTAATGGTTGCGCACCCAGGTAGGCCGCTGCAGATAACTTGGCGAAATGGGGTTTTATTGATCCGTCGGATATTCAATGTGAGTGCGGTGCTCTTGTTCAAAACATGAGCCACACATTAGAGTGCCCCAAGTGCCCATACACCTGCACTATGGAGGATTGAACGAGTGCCTCCGATGCTACAGTTAACGTAGCCACTGGGCCCAAACAGTTTAACGAATTTACCATCGATTGGAAAAGAAGAAGGAGTGACGATTTATTTTCAGAATTCAAAAATATATAATTTTTTTATAATAATTAGGTATGTTCGCACGGCTGCCGCAGTGGACACGCTTAAACCGGTGCGGTAAGTCCCCTCTCTGAGCAGTGGCTGAAAGAAAAGACACCACGGCGTCCTCACCTTCAACATGACGCAGGTCCTGACCGGACTTGGCAAGTTCGTGAGGTTCCTGTTTCGGATTCAGGCGGAAGAGATGGCCAGGTGACACCATAGTGCGGACCTCCCGGAGGACATAGAGCAGGAGAAGTCATTGAATGATTTCTCACCTCAAAAAACCATGGTACAGGAGTAACTCCTAGTGCGGGTTTTTTTCAACTAGCTGCTGTAACGAGTTAACAGTGGAATAGCATCCAACATAATTTTCGTAAAACTTTTAGGAATAAACTTAATATGGTAAATTCTGAGCTTTTAGTCACCTCACAAGCAACAACTCAAGTATAACAACTCTCGTAACCTCTGAGCCCCGCAGCCGGCACCGCCTGTCCGTCCATCTCCTGACATCCGGTAGCTCCAGGAAGTTCACAACAATTCTAATTGTAAAGTTGTTAGGTGCCGGTGCTATCCGAGTAATTAAAAATGTTACTCTTGTCCATTTATCTTCGTAACAACACTTAGTGAAGGAAAATTTACTGAAAAGTACCAAGTTATATGCGGCCTGGTTGATCCCAATCAACCCGAGCGGCTATTATCACTAAGCCAGGAGATCCTCCACTTTTGGCCACAGAGAAATTTGTCAGTCACTAATTTACCTTCCAAATATTTCGAAATTCTAATTATCAGACGAGCAACCCTTGCTGAAATATTCAGCTAATCTGAAAATCCTCTCTATTTACATTATTTCGCGTTTGGTGAGCGCTCCTCAAAGAACACCACTGTTGGACGAAATCATTTTACGCATGCAAACCTCTGGCGGGCCCGAGGGGGTGCGAGGGGGGCGTAGGGGGGGGGCTCAGTCCAGTGCATAATAAATGGAGAGCTCTGGGGCTTAATTAAATTCTGTTCAAGGCAAACATTGGCAAACACATAATAGTGGAAATATAGGCCGTACTGGAATATTGGTGATTGAGAACACTCTTGTGTGAGCCGACGATGTTTTTATACAATTCAAGTACGGTTATTTTACGTGATTCTATAATAATCAAAAGTTAAAATTATTCATTTAAATTACGCTACGAATCATGGTTGACTGGTAGAGAATGCCTTGTTGCATCAAGTCCGCGTATGTACCACTACTGTACATCATCACATCACTTTAGCCCAAAAAACGTCCACTGTTGGACATAGGCCTTCCCCAAATGTCGCCACAATGAACGGTCCTGTGCGTCTCGCATCCACCGGATTCCCGCAACCCTTACCAGGTCATCTGTCCACCTTTTAGGAGGCCTTCCAACGCTACGTCTTCCGGTACGTGGTCGCCATTCCAGAACCTTTCGGCCCCAACGGCCATCCGTTCTACGAGCAATGTGTTTGGCGATTCTTCGTGCTATGTCGGTAATCCTGGTTCTCCTGCGGACCACTGAATGCCTAATATCTAAGACAGTCTTCTCTCAAGTGTGCGCAGGTCCTTAATGCCTAATTTACCGATTTCACAATTCAAAAGGGTAATGGTTTATTTAAAATAAATGCTTCGAGTTTCAATACTATAATCCAAACCGACATAGCACGAAGAATCGCCAAACTAAAGTGGCAATGGGCAGGGCACATTGCTCGCAGAACAGATGGCCGTTGGGGCCGAAAGGTTCTGGAATGGCGACCACGTACCGGAAGACGTAGCGTTGGAAGGCCTCCTACAAGGTGGACCGATGACTTGGTAACGGTTGCGGGAGTCCGATGGATGCGAGACGCACAGGACCGTTCGCTGTGGCGACGCTTGGGGGAGGCCTATGTCCAGCAGTGGACGTCTTTCGGCTGAAATGATCATGATGATGATGATAAATCCAAACATTCTCTACCAAAAACTAAAAGTCCATATTTGACTAACAAACCAACTACATTGTAACAGAAATACAAAGCCTTTCAAATTAAAAATATTTCAATAAACATGGTTGAACAAACGGCTGCATGTTGATTTTTAATCACGAGTTTATTCTGCGAGGCGTGGCGCGCGGCGTACTCACTGTGTAGGTAAGCGTACGCCGCGTATGTAAGCGTACGCCGTAGTATTCGATTGATTTGAATTAACGTTTTCACATATTTCGTTCACGAACCGTCATGATTGAAAATATTATAATGAGGGCCCAAGAATATTTGCCATATTTTACAGCGATTTGTATGATTTATACAATATTTTGAATGTTCAGTTTTTACGGTAGAATAAATGATAAAATTTCGACTATAGAATGTATAGACTGCTGTTTGACTGGTAAGTAATTTTTTTGGAAATATTGTGCAATTGTTAGTGGAAATAAATTACACAAACTGAAGTGCCTGCCTGGTTGTGAAGCCATGACGTACAACACTGGACGGTTACCTCTAGGCCACCTCTGCTCCTTAAGAACGTAAATTCAGCAAACGGAATGTCTAAGGTTCGTAGCGGGTAACGTTCTACAAATTCTTATAATCAAATTGTCCTAAAAATACAATTCTATCGCAAGCAATATATCTAGTGACATTAAACAGAAACTGTGGAGTTATTTCACAGGCCATTTACCGAGGGTTTATTAAAAAGGAACAAAATAAATCTCAGCTGAAACAAAGCTATGCCGGTAGCTGCCGCCTACGAGCCTACGATGTAATGTTTAAATTATTTCACAGTATTTGTTCTGTAAAACGAAGTACAATGTTGTATTATTAAAAGTTATTAAATTAGTCGAGGGCGGGATTTAAAGATAATTATATAGTAAAGTAATATAGGTACCTATAGGTACATACCGTAGTAGTAGTAATCAAAAGGTAATTAAGTAAATTATAAATACTAGGGCGCACTAACATTAGCATAATTGAAAGAAAACACGTCGCTATTATTATTATTTCTAGCCCATATTGTCCCACAGCTGGGCAAAGACCTCCCACGATCACGATTTAACGGAACACATCCAGCCCCCCTAGTCAAGTTACACCGTTTCGTTTCGATTCTCTTTTCGTCGATCGCGTCGAGTCGGCCACGCCTCCTATTCCTTTGTTCTGACCACGTGACTGAGCGTTGAGATGACGTCAGAATAAAGGAATCGGAGGCGTGACCGACTCGACGCGATCGACGAAAAGAGAATCGAAACGAAACGGTTGTAACTTGGCTAGGGGTCAGGTCGTCCCTTCATCTCCTTCGGGGTCTGCTGCGGCCCCGTGTCGCTGTCCTGACGTGCCATAATTATTACATGACAAGTTTTTTTTTTATGATGCTGTTTGGTGATTTTTCACAAGTACAATTACTGGTAAGTACTACCCTATCGCCAAACTAAAGTGGCAATGGGCAGGGCACATTTCTCGCAGAACGGATGGCCGTTGGGGCCGAAAGGTTCTGGAGTGGCGACCGCGTACGGGAAGACGCAGTGTTGGAAGGCCCCCTACAAGGTGGACCGATGACCTAGTGAAGGTTGCGGGAATCCGATGGATGCGAGATGCACAGGATTGGTCGTTGTGGCGACATTTGGGGGAGGCCTATGTCCAGCAGTGGACGTCTATCGGCTGAAATGATGATGATGATGACTACTCTATCTGTAAAATTGTCTGGAAAGTTTTAAGTTCTGGAGTGGCGACCGCGTACTGGAAGACGCAGAATGGGAAGGCTTTCCACGAGGAGGACCGATGACCTGGTGAGAGTCGCGGGAATCCGATGGATGCGAGACGCACAGGACCATTCGTTGTGGCACCACATGGAGGTGGCCTATGTCCAACAGTGGACGTCTGGCGGCTGATATGATGATGATGAGAAATTTATTTTATTTCGGTGTTTGTCCTGTGTGAGTTTCTAAAGCCGGGTGCAGACTGCTGTAACGTAACATGCAATGTAACACGCAATGAAAAAATTTGCCGTCCACATTGTAGCAATGTAACAGATTTCCCATAATGTAGACACCTTACACGCGCGAAACGTGCACATTACGCGCGCGTACAGAGCATTCCAAGTATGTGAGTAAGTACATGCTCAATTCATGCGCGCGCTGCGTCCACACTTAAGCGCCTATTACACTACTCGATATTTAGACAGTCTTAGTGTATGTATCTCATCGTTCTGTTTTATTCCTTTACTCGACATTGGCGTAAGTTGCTCTTTTTCTTGTGTGACGCTGCATAGACTGAGACTGTCTGAATATCGAGTGGTGTAACAGGTGCTTCATGAAATGCTCCCTTCATGTTACCTTGCATGTTACGCTACAGCCGACTGTACCCGGCTTTATATAGATAGGTAGCTACTTTATATAGATAGGTAGCTACTTTATATAGATAGGTAGCTACTTTTCCTTCTTTCTTTCTTTTCAATAACAGCCTTATATGATTACACCTGAAACACTTCACGTTTGTCTAAAAGCCTCATAAAACATTACCCTTTAAAAATCCGTCCGTGGAGCGCCCGTCACGCCGCCACTCTCTCAATTATGTATAACGAGGTAAACGCAAACGTTTCGCGTTGGAGCTATTTATACACTTTCTATTTACATGCCTTCAATATACATTAGGTACACACAATTTGTTTTGAGTATGTTTTTGGTATAGAATAAAAATAAAGAGTTGGTACATTTTTGGTTTTGTTTGAAGAAAAATTCTTAATTTTTTTATAACTTGAATTAGATTTTTTTATATTTGTAATTTTTCGGGTTTCGTACCTCAAAAAGATAAAACGGGACCCTTCTAAGATCACTTTGTTGTCCGTCTGTATGTCTGTCAAGACCCTTTATCTCGGGAATGCGTAGGGGTATCGAGTTGAAATTAAAACCATATTACTCAGTTCTGCGGTCCCTTGAAGCTGTGAAAAAATCAAACTTCTAAGTTAACGAAAAAAAAGATATGGCCGTTTATGTCGCAAATAAACGTATCTTTCGACATTGTCAAGGGAATCAAAATTCATAGGGTACTTCCCGTTGATCTAGAATCCTGAAATTTGGCATGAAGCATGGTCTCATAGCCAAGTATAGAAAAAAATCTGAAAACTGTAAATTTATAACTATAAAGTCACAAAAAAAACTTTTAACATTCGTAAAAATCTTTGAGACTCGATTCGGAAATTGAACTGTTTTCATAGGTAAGTTTGTACGGACCCCTCAGTGCGCGAGTCCAACATGCACTTGCCCGGTTTTTTTTTTAATTAGGTACTATTATTTCTGTTTTCTGATACTTTTGAATTCTTTTCTGCACTTTCTCTGTATATTAATAAACTAGTGCGCCTCACCGTCAATGATTGCATCACTGCTTACCATCAGGTGGGATCGCAGTCAAACACTGACTTATTTATATTAAAAAAAAAATTCTACAGTATGACACGGAACTTTTAATTAGCCTACTGCTAATGAGTCCTGGGCCACCAAGATATAGGCTGTGCCTAGTTTGGGGCCCACAGCCACCTCTAATTTGTTTTCTGACTATTTTCTTCATATTTGTATATTTCTTATTTTTCATTCAAACTTGTGTATGTATCAATAAATAAATTATTAAATTTATTGATACATACACAAGTTTTAATGAAAAATAAGAATTAAATTATTAAATTTATTTATTAAAATTTATGCACCAGTAAAAAACACTGTACAAAGACGGACTTAATGCCTTAGAAATGTTCTACAAGTCGACAAATTGTGTTATGATGACATTGAAGTGACACGGTAATTTTTTTACATAACCGATTTTTTCCTATTCCTCTAAAACAGTATAAACAAACAAGGTTATCACGTTAAATGGATCAAAGAGCCCAGACAGAGTGATGGCGAAAGACGAAAGTTGGTATGCATATATGTATGTGTGTGTATGTTTGTCACACCTTCACGCTCAACCGGGTTTGAATTAAAATTTGGGATACTGGTTGATCATATCATAGGATACTTTTGATTTCGGAAAAGGTATATATACTCCCTGGGGTAATTATTTATTTTCACGGGCAGAACCTAGTAGGGAATCAATAAAACGATTGACAAAAAGTCCGAGAAAAAACTGACCGACGACGTGACGCAACAGGAGCGTATTCAGTATCTACTTTTTAACATCGTTTTCACTGATAGGTAGATTTTGAAGAGCACCTAACTTTGAAAAACTGGCCAAGCGCGAGTCGGACTCACACACGAAGTGTACTACAATATTAAAATCGAAAAAAAATGCCGACAAATTAACATTTTAAATTTTAATTTTATTATTTGTTGTAGTACCTAGTGGCAATATTCTGTGAAAATTTAAACCCTGGTAGGGTTACGGTTTATGAGATACAGCGTCGCTTAACTATCTTCATTGTGATATCAATGTGAGTATGAAGTTCAGTTGACCAACTCTGGTCTTCTTCATCAGTTCCACTTCATCAAACGTTACTTTTTGACTATAAATGCTTAAGTTCTCGATGAAAATACTAAAATCACTATATGGTCGCCTATAATATTTGAGGAGTTCCATCATCAGAACTGGATTTTGAAAAAAATGGGACCAATCTGAAAGCATATCCTAGGTATAAAGGGAAAAAAAAATGCAAATCGGTCCATAAACGACGGAGTTCTGAGGTAACAAACATAAAAAAAATGATAAAAAAAATACAACCGAATTGAATAACCTCCTCCTTTTTTTTGAAGTCGGTTAAAAAATAATACTGCTTGTTACTAACTTAATTGTTCAACTGTTTCCCTAACTACTCGTATTCTCAGTTAGCGACCAAGGAGCACTAACATAATTCTATCATAATAATAACGTCGGCAATAGACACACACGCCTGACACAAGTTCCCCGAACTTGTACACAAGTGTGATGTGATTATCATAAGTTTGCTTCACGAGTTCACGAGTTTTTGCTGTTTCAGCCAATTAGGAGGCCCTTGTGTCGTGGACGAGTTACTAATTGAGAGAGCCTTTATAAGTGACGATAATTACATTGTTGATTAGCTAATGTTTTCTCTATTTCATAGTGGGAATTCGTTAGAACCTATGTCGCCAAAACGCCAAGTTGGTAAGTGTTGAGTGATTGTAGCTCAATTAACTATCGGCCTAGGCATCCCGTTGGATGCCAGAGTATCAAAGCATCCTTTTCGAAGTACATTTTATACAACAGCTCTTACGTGGTTATAACGTTATTACACATCTTTCTCTAGATATTTTGGAAACACAGATATCTTGTGGATATTATCTAGGGTTTCTGATGATATCAAAATAATATAAATTTAGGTAAAACTAATCCAGTAAAGACCTCTGAAAAACAGCCATTTGGCGCGAACTTTGTCCCTTCATAATGTACTTAATTTAATAAAGTGAAGAAAATATAACTATAGAAACCTTGCGCATTTGGCCAGTGCCAGATTCTAAATAACAAATTCTATTTCGAAAAACTTTTAAGATTTCATAAAAAAAAACACGTATTTTCCTGGAACAAGTTTTGTGAAATATTCGTTCAAGTGATTGAATTACCGAACAAAGTGTTCAGGCGTTCTCTCATTTTTCGCGTTGCCTCTTTATCAGACATTGCGTTGGAATGTAACAACAACCTTTTAACCCATGCTCACGTTGACAGATCGGGACACTTTTAATTGTTTATGTTTGTGATAGGTCATCTCTGGAAATATTCGACGATTGCAATCATTCTTAATCTGATTGAACGCTGCGCTACCACTGAGTCTCGTAAAGTACTTTTATTCTGAAGAGAACATTTACATTTCCCTGAGATAGGGCACGAGAGAGCGAGGGAACTTTAATATGCTAATTTATTTCATGGAAATATTAATATTGACATATTCCAACGTTTTAAACACTTCGCAACGAAGAAAATGTCGTAAAACAATGGACAAACGACCTCTCGCCGACCCCATTACATACATCAGTTAACACAACCATACCATAGTTTCCAAAAAATAACTAATAGTCCGGTCCGTTCCACTTTCCTGGACACCACGAAACGGACTATCTTTCCTTCCATCTCGCATACATTTCCCCCGTCTGGCCGCTAGCCACACGCGAGGTACCAGGCCAGCATAACCGCAAACAAGTCATGATTTATTCAAAACATTTGCACACGACACTTTGGTGTACGAATGTTTCATATCTATGACATTGGGTTTTGTGGGATTGTTTGAAAAAGTGACCGAGGACCTGAAACGCAAAGGGCAACTGAAGGATTCAGGGCCCTTACCACTACGTGTTAAAATGTCAAGCGCGCGAGTGAGAAAGAGGGATGGAGAAGGAAAGAAAGGAAACATGTTTATTTGGCACACCATGATTTATGAACCAACAAGTAATTGCAAACTTAAATTAAACATAAAAAAAAAAAGATATAGAGAGAAGAAATAACAGTATGTCTCACGGCTGCGCCAAATAGGTCCAGTTCGGCAAAATGCCAGACAACTACGTAGCAGTTGCCTGACGCTGGTTTTCAACTGAACCTTTGAGGGTAGGTACGGATGAAAATCAATTTTCTTATATGAAAATTAAATAAATAAATATATAAGTATTCCTTTTTAAGGAAATTTCACGCCGTTTGATCGACACTTTGCTTGACCAGAGGGCTGGCTCGTTATTTGCCCAAAGAATTAGCATTGCCATTCAACGTGGCAATGCTGCCAGTCTTCTGGGCACATTTCCGGATGACAGCGATGTGGAGGAGTACTTCGACGCCTGAGTGTAATAGGTGTTTTTGTATTATATGTACATAGTTAGGTTTAGTATAATAGTTTTTATAGTTTTTATGTACATAGTTCTGTTTAGTATAAATAGTTTAGTTAATATTTAGGTTTTAATAAAAAATAACATTGTAAGTATATATAATATGCATATTATATATTAATGTGTACAAAGTGATAAATCTTATATAGATGTTTAGTGTTAGATGTGTAGGTATGTAATAAGAATAAATATCGCCAACTTCAATAAAACTTTTAGTAAGTAGGTCTAATTGTATATTATGATTAAAAGGAAACCAGTCTCGAGCCATCGTCGCGCCGTCAATACAGTGCACGTTACATTTACTATGCATGTGGCGGCTGAGCGCGGCAGACGAGTAGCAAACCAACGAAAAATTATATACAGGGTGTCTTTTACATCAACGCACAAACGAACACCACGGGTCCAGTACATGATTCTGGACACCCAGTGGTGGAATTTTTCGTCGGTTTCTTCCAATTTCTTTTTTTTTTTAATCTACGTTTTTTAATTTAAACCGTATAAAATCGTTATTCTAACATTTTTAGTGAAAAAACCGACATGTATTTTCTCGATCAGATTATTAAGATTATTAAGAAATATAATATGAAGATATAAATGGCAAAAGGTAAGGTTTAATATTTTATCTTTGTATGTTTATGTGTTTAGTTTAGGTCGTTAAATGGATCGCGTTATGAGCACTTGGTAAGGCCTCAGGTGGTGGTCAACTGGAAAAGGAATTGAGTAGTGTCCTGTATTTATTTTTGTACAATATTTTATGTTAAACAATAAATAATAATAGAAATAAATTTATATCTGAAAATGTCATCTAAATTGATTATTAAATGCATCACTGCTTACCATCAGATGGGATCGCAGTCACTGGTTTATATCAATTTAAAAAAAAATGTCGGAGCTTCTAGCACTCGGGAGAGTGGGAGCATAGTGGGAACATCTCGCCATCTCTTTTGTACGCGCGTACGTAATGGCGGTGACGTCACATTTCAGTTTGTGCATCCTTCTTCGATTACTTGACAGTTTTCCCTCTCGACCAGAATTAAAAAGTTTCTAAATGACTTACTTTTGAATGGATTAGAAAAATTCTTAAAAAAAAAAATCAAATTCTTTTTTCCATTTTGGACAAAGTTAGTTTGTTATACAAATAAATAAATAAAAAATCAAATAACCAATTGCAAACGGCATTCTGTGAGCTTTTGATGTGAATTATTTATTTGTAGTATTGTGGTCACTTTATGCTCTCTGATTGTGACGAGTGAATGTGCAGTTCGAAGGTACAACCGTACAGAAACTTGCCACTGCTACTTAAATGCAGAAATAAAAATGCTAGTTACCAGGCATTAGTATTAAAAGAGTTGGAAGAATCGATATACTTTTAATGGCAGCATAGAAATTACTACTTCTATGTACTGTGTATTTCTTTATATATTTCATTGTCCATTACACTTCACACACTCAACTGTGGCAGTTTAACTGTCAGCCACCATCGCACTTCACTACCGGAAACGTATCTACATACATTCTTGCACAAACAAACAAACTATTTTGTTGTCACAACAAAAATGTTAACTGTTTACATATCAAAAACGATAATCAAAACCCGCAAATTCAGTCACAAAAGAGAAATACTTACAAACATTTTGCCATTCACCCAAAAAACAGCATCCCTCGGGCGGTAACATTTAATAGAATCTAAGAGAATACTGATTTCAGCCGGATACACACGGACGGACAAAAGGTAACTTTTCCAAACAAATAAACACAACAATACTTGTGGCGGCGCCCCGTGAGCTAATATTTGTGCCCCGTGTTTGTTCGGGCCAGTCAGCCGAGTCTAGGGTTCAGCCGAGTTTGTTTTGACGAGAAAACTCGATGATTTATATCATTGTTGAGTTTAGTATGGAAGAAGCGGAATTCTTGGAAGGTTCAAAGGATGAATTGGGATGATATTTGTTGTTACAGAAGTCTTTGGTTGTGAAGACTGGCAAAGATGTACCTTCTCTTAAGCGATTTAACGGAGTAGAAATTACTTTGATCTGTGTCAAATAAAATCAACTTACCTACAATAGTACGAACTTCATATGGGTGCTAGAAATCTTTGAAATTCTCGGGTTTGTTCTACTATAATGTTAGGATTTATAATAGTAGATTATGTGACTAGGGGATAAAGCAGTGTCTTTAAGTCGTGAGCGGCATGTGGAATTCCGAACGAAATGAAAGTTGCTAAGTTTAACCCCGAACAGCAGTGAGGGATTTATATAATTAACTCCCGAGCACTGCTAGGGAGTTAATATAGAAACCTGAGAGAAGTGAGGAATTCAAGCCGCCCAAGATAAAGACGGCTTTATCCCCGTGGTGGATACTCTACTTTTTAAATTATATATTAGAGAAATATAAATATTATTTACATGTTAATCTTGACTATCACTCGACATGTTTTGAGATTTGTAACAAACAAAATTCATTACTCTAAGATTCTATAGTTTGAATTTTCTATAACACTCTTTCATAACTTTTTTTAGAGACTCATCAGTAACCACATTTTTTCTTTTTTTTTTGTTAGTGGCCAGTTTGATCTTTGAATAAACTTGTTTGATGCATGTATATTTTAATTCACTTAATGTTTTTGGCGTTCTAAATTCAAATTTCATTATTCCCTAGGCCAGGGATCGCCCATACTGCATTATCTCCCTAGGGACAGAATGGCTTGCTTTCAGTGATGGTTGTATGACATGGGCAGTATCGAGCAGGTGGTGTAATAACACGTTTATTCAACTACCGCCTGCTTGTTCAAATCATGTAACGGTTGGCGGGGGCCGCAGCCCAGTAGTTCCTGCGACGCCGAAGAGTAGCTTATTTATTTATTTATTTGGATCTCCAACAAAGGTCACACAGATGCAATAGTAAACATTAGGCATGGGGTCCTGTAACTTGTGCTCCTTCAGTTACAGGAGACCACAGCATGCACATATAAGTAGGTGAAAAATTAAAAATTCACAAAAAAATACCAAACAGATAAGACAAAAAACACATTCAAATAACTTATGTCAAATTAAAACTAAAAAATTAAAACTAAAGAATGAGGGTCAACATACAAAGGTCAAAGGGGATACATTAGTCATTGGTCAATTTGAATTAAAACTGAATTAAACAAGAGTGACAATAATAATAAATAGGTCATGGGTTAATTTGAATTAATATTATGAATTAAAAAATTAGTAACAATCATGAAAATTATGACTACTTATAAAATAATAATTAGAAATGTAAATTAGAATAAAAATAATAAAATTACAAAATTAGACTTAAGGTGATTAATTAGGTACAAACATTGTCATTTTGCGGTGACCAAGCTTTTTTTGTACTTTGAGAGTAGTGGCGTAACTGCATCAGTAACTGCTTAATAAAATAATAACGAGTTACTGATGTAGTTACGCCAGGTCAGTCAATTTTATCTTTAAAAATACTTAAATATCTGAGTGCTATATCTGAGTAATATAACCTTGTAACATACTTTAAAGCTAAGTGTCATTTCTGGTGTTAATAATATCGTGTTGAACATAGTGCTTTCAACCCTTCAATACATGCTTGTTTTTAGAAGGATTATTCATACTTTCATTTCATAAACTACCTTACATGACCTAAAGATAATTACAACAGGTACACTACCGTACTTGACCTTAATCTAGTTAATGGTATAGTATTTACAATAATATGCATGTATTATACACCTAAACCTTCCTCAAGAATCACTCTGGTAAAACCGATTTTCATACGGTTTCACCAGAGTGATTCATGATCCGTCGAGGAGTTTTTGAGTTTATCGCGAACATACAGACAGACAGTCGCGGTGGGGGACTTGGTTTTACAATATGTAAGGATAACTTCACGCCTAGGCTGACGCTGCAATCATGCTCGCAAGGCTAACCCTCTTATTTTTGAGGTAAGAAACATCCGGAGGGTTAGATTTGACCTTTGTGTCGAAACCCGGCCGTGGAATGAAAGGCAACGAATGAACTAGGAGTGCGTTTTAGTCAGTAAAAGTCTGACATGCCCTCTCGCTTCGTCTAAGGGCGGGAGATGTCATTGGATGATTTCCCAACTAAAGAGCCGCAGTTACTCTTTTGAACAATCCCGCTGCCCAAAGAGATATCTCGTAGAGGAATAATAAATAATAATATAATAAGAAAGAATCGAACTCCAAACCTCATGTTCAGCTGCAGCGCTTACAGCCACTACAGCAACACAACACATCATAATATTTGACTAACAATTCAATGGCGATTCTTTCCTTCAAATAAATAAATAAAAATACGTCCCAAATCTATCCCGTATTCTTGTATTGTTGAGCATTATTCACACAAGTGCCTCGCGACGTGTCCCGGACGCAGCCGCCCATCCAAAGGACCCGCAATAGGATTTACTTTACTCACAGACATCAAATAAAACCTTTCTGTCACGATCATTCCCGAGGACTCCCGAATAAACCCGATCTCGACTCGAAATGAATTGGTGTTAGGAAGAAGGATTTTGTGGTAAAATTATTTTGTTGACTGAATTGTAAGTGAAAAAGGCAACAATACTTTTTCAATACACTTACTCGAAAACCCGCTCTTATCCCACCGCTTTTAGGCACGCAATAGACTGTTTCCCGCACTAGTGCAGAAATAGCGCGTGCTCTCCCCCGCCACAATTTTATTACATTTATCGCATCAGGCCGGGCGCGCGTCGACCCCCACGAGTCGCCGGTCAACCCCCGTTTATTTATTTCTTCGTAAGTGTATTGAAAAAAGTCGTTTGACACACGTGCAAATTTGTCACTGCAGCCCTCGGCTCCATAACACACTCGCCTACGGCTCGTGCGAATTCCACCTCGGTCGCAATGACAAACTTTCTGCACTTGTATCAAAATGTACCTACTATTTCTATTACAAAATTGTCTCAAGTGAATTGTAATTTCTCTTTAAAAATCACAAAAGTCAAGGATTAAAGTAGTGCAATCTGAAATCGGAACGGTTTAAAGTAGGATAATCGTTTAGGCTTTTTTCCAACAATGTATTGCCATTAGTTGAGTCCATTTATATGAAAAACCAGCTTTAAAAATACCTCAATTTAAGCTAAAGCGAAGAAACAGAAGGTTTAACACCTGCTCCTGGGTTGTGGAATTTGTTTGAAAGTCACCGCGGTCGTGGAACGCAAAAGGAGTTCATTTTAGTTTATAGTTTATAGTTTATTAATATCAAGTACATTATACATGTCTGTTAGAACAGTGATCCCCAAACTAGACGTTAGTCTGTATCTTGGGGATCAGAGTTGTACATATTCTTTATATCCAAAAGGTCGTACATGGTGATTATTAACAAAAACAAACTAAGAGTGAAGTTAAAGAATCATAACTTAGCATATTAAAGTGGATGAGAATAAATAAAAACGAACACAAGAAAAAATTGAATCAAAATAATTAAAAAAGTGGTACATAATAAATAATCACACTGCGATATTCAATTTAATATGTATGTGTGTACGTAGGCGTAATGATGAGTGAGTGTGTGTGTGTGTGCGTGTGTGTGTGTATGTGTGTGTGGGAGAGAGGGTGTGGGTGAGAGCGTGTGTGGGAGTGAGATGGAAGCGATATTAGGAGTGCTGTCGGTTTATGCAGACTTACTTCATTTGCATTTATTTGAAGATGATCCTTTCTGTTTCATCGTAGGAGAGTGTGAGAAGCCAGTTCTTTATGGTCTTTTTACACAGGGGTATTTTGAGGTCCATTATATTACAGTTCTTTACAGCTTCGTTATATATGCGTGGATATAAATAGTTTGAGGAGCGTCTTGCCATAAGAGAGTTTCCTCTTGGAGTGGGTATCCTAAAAGTACGCTTTGATATTATCTTCGCGTAGTCTGGTCTAGATTTCAATTGCCTGTGTGTTTGAAGGACTGCATTTAGAATAAAAAGCTGTCGGACACGGAGGATCGGGAAATCGTTATAGAGTTGGTCAGTTGGATACATTAAAGGTTTCTTGAGCATAACTTTAATGACGGCCCTTTGTGCTCTTTCGACTTCAATAAGTGCGGCCTTACCTGCGCCACCCCAGACAGAGATACCATATTGGAGGACGGACTGGCAGAGAGCATAGTACACAGTGCGCAGTATAGGCGGGGGTGTGCAGTCACGTAGTTTTTTCATGATGAAAATAAGTTTCCTGACTCTGCCTGATAGTGCGTGTATTTGCGGTTTAAAAGATAAATTTTCGTCTAAAGTAATTCCCAAATATTTTATGGAGGTTATACGCTCAATCTCTGTGCACGAACAGCCCGCAGTTCGATTATTAGGCTTATGGGAGCAAGTATGAAGTATGAGAGTGAGGTGTGGGGGTGGACTTGAAGTCTTGGTTTTATGGAATGAAATTATCTTAGTCTTTTTTGCGTTTAAGGTTAGTAAATTGCTATCCAGAACTTTAGATATTTTGAGTAGCCCCTCTTCAGCATAGCTGTACACCTGGTTCCAATTTTTACCATGAAATATTATAGCTGTATCATCTGCATACGTTATTATTTCAGAACTTGTAAGAGAAGTATTCAAAATATCATTCATGTAAAGTAAGAAAAGCGTCGGACCAAGTGTGCTACCTTGTGGGATTCCATACGTGATGGGAAGTAGGCTGCTGGAGATATCACCGAGCTTGACAAATTGCTTTCTATTGGACAGGTAGCTTTTGAGCCAGTTTAGGGGTGTACCGCGTATACCTGCTGCTTCAAGTTTCTTTAAAAGGAGATCTATTGAAATTGTGTCGAAAGCCTTTGCCAAATCTATGAAAACGCACATAGTGTGTTCTCCTTTATCAACAAATGACGACACAGTATTGGTAAGAAGCCTGGCTGCATCTTCAGTTGATCTTCCCCGTCTAAAGCCGAACTGCCTGTTGGATATCGTGTTGTGTTTCTCTAAAAAGTTCGTAAGTCGTTTGTTCACAACTTTCTCGAGGAGCTTAGATAATATAGACAATAGGGCGATAGGTCGATAGTTATCGGGGATATCTGTTGCACCACTTTTATGGATTGGACTGACAGCTGCAACCTTCCATCTGTCCGGGAATATTCCAGATTCTAGACTAAGATTAAATATATAGGTTAGTGGATGAATAATAGCGGGTTTAATTTTTTTTATTAATCTTACGTTGAGATTATCGGGCCCGGGAGCGCTGTCATTGTTGAGTTGAGTTATCAGAGATTCTATTTCTGTTTCGTCTACCCCACAGACGAACGTAAGAAAAATGTATGAGGACTGGTTATATTTGGGGTGTATTTTTCGGCAAGAGAGGTTTGTGTTTCCGAGAGTCTTAAAAGAATTAAGTCAGACAGTTTTTTTCCCACTGTAGTGAAGTAAGCATTGCACTTGTCAAGTGATTCTATTGGGTTCTTATTGGTAACTAATTTTTCGGATTTATTTGACGTCTTATTGTTAGCACTATATATGGATTTTATAGTCTTCCAAAGTTTTTTTGGATCAGCTTGGCTATTTTCGATTATATTTCTGTTGTAGTTAGTTTTTAACTTATGTAGCAGACTGTTACAGAAATTTCTGTATCGGGTGTAGGTTAAACGTTTCATTTGATCGTCTGGGCACGCACGTGACGCCAGGTGCAGTTTGTCGCGGTAGCGCATGCATCTTATTAAACCTGGGGTAATCCAAGGCTTGATGTTATAATTACTTCTGCCTACTTTGACTTGTTGTGAGTGTTTTTTTAGGGATGACGTTATGATTTCAATAAATATATTGACGGCGGAGTTGGTGCAGTGTTGGTTCAAGACTTCAGGCCATGAAATACTATTTAACTCGGCGACAACAGCTTCCTCATCAATTTTAATTTTCCATTTTTTCCTGGTAGAGCAGGATTGGTTATTTTTTTAAGCAGGTAGCAGCCATCGCTATGTCATGGTCAGTGACAGAGCATTTAGAAACTGCTCCCGTGGATTTATTTCTAGATTTTATAAAAATATGGTCTAGACAAGTATTGTTTCTCGTTGGCATGGTTATTGCTGGAAGAAGACCATGTGTAGCCATCATTCGTAGATAATCCGCATTTTTGTTGTTAATTTGGTTGCAAATGTCAATATTCATATCTCCTGTTACCAAAATTCTATCGTAATTATTTAACTGATTCAGTGTGGCATCTAACGATATGGTAAAGTTGTCTGGGTTAGTATAGGATGGGGATCGATAGATACCTAGGATAATAATTTCGTTGTTAATTTTAATTAAGAGACTATCTGCGTCAGCTATTTTTGGTTCACTAACGGTAAAATTCCAGGAAGTTTTTATAT
Source organism: Mythimna impura (assembly GCA_905147345.3). Taxonomy (NCBI): domain Eukaryota; kingdom Metazoa; phylum Arthropoda; class Insecta; order Lepidoptera; family Noctuidae; genus Mythimna; species Mythimna impura. Next base: position 840,542 of record LR990361.1, on the reverse strand, counting down.
AAACAACTACACCGCCATTTTTGTTTGACTGTGAGTTTGTCCTAACGCCTGTATAGCCTGGTAGTAGTTCCAGTAGCAACCCGTCGCTCAGCCAGCACTCAGTCAAGACAATGACATCAAAATCGCAATCGAAACGCTGCAGGACCAAGTAAAAATTATCGAAGTTGCGTTGGTAACTCCTAATATTGAATGTTAGTATTTTGAAGTTGTAGTCAGTATGTAGTAACTGTTCCCTGCAATTTTCTATCAGATCATAAGAGTGACACTCAATTTGGAGACTATTATCAATATCTTGGATTAGGTTAAATAAAGCCATTTGTATGGGTACGGGAAAACTGAAATTGTAATAAAAAACGTCTTTGGTGGTGTCACTGATTGGTTGATAGAGTTTACTGGCAGGGAAATAGTGGGGATTTGTGTAAGTGTGAGTAAGAGTGGTTGTGTGTTTAATTTCTGTGTGGTTTTCGAATATGGGATAATGTGGAGGCATGTCAGTATGAGTAAGTTGTTATGTGTTATTTGTGAGTTTAGGGCTAGTGCTAATGTGACGATACTATTGAAACTAATTAAAACTAAAGCAATAGACAATGGATGCTTAGTTAAGGAGATAGTATCATACCAACTAAACAATAGGTTAAAAAAGGAATTAAATTTATACAGATCTGTAGATATTTTAGACGTTGAAGTCCCGATGCAGCATGTGTTCAGGTGAGCGGTTCTAGATGCCAGCAGTAGTTGGCAGAACATCCGCGGAGACATCTGATGGAGGCTCTGATCCAAAGAGGCGATGTAAATCATTTTTATTTTTGATGTGGATAGACGGGTTTCCTTCTTGTTTGCGAATAAGGATTGATCCGTTTTTGACCCAAGTGAATTTGTAGCCTTGCTCTTTTGCTGAAAGTTTAACAGAGCGAAATAACTGCCGGTTTTCGCGAGTAAGTCGCTCGTTAGTGAATAGTTTCCTCGACATTCCTTCTATTCCAATGTCAGAGGAGGTCAGATTATGCCGTGATCTTGCGGCCTTTAGAAACTGGTTACGTTTGTGATGTTGTACAAATTTGACCACCAATTGTCTTGGGGAAGCTTCGGGTTTACCCATCAAGTTAGTGCGTTTAGGGCCCGCGCGGTAAGCGTCATCTATATCAGCCTCTGTAAGGTCGACACCAATTATTCTTGCTGTCAACATAGTTATATGCACGAGATTTTCATTATTTTCTTCCTGAATTCCGATTATTTCGAGTTCATTTCTCATACTGTTTTGTTCGTAGGTGTTAAGCTTGTTGTGTAGTTCGCTAATATTACTTTTAAGCAGTATTATTTCCTGATCTCGTGACTCAATCTTCTTATTGAAATCTTCAAGTTTTTGGTTTATGACTTCGGTAAAATTAGCAAGTTTCAGACCTATGTCTGTATTTTGTATTTTGAGGTCACATACCTGTTGCCTTAATAATCGTATTTCCGAGAGGAGAAGCGACGACTCTGAGCCTTTTGGGGGCTTTTGTCTGGTATCTAGTACGTCTTCAGCGTCAATGTTCGCGTGCTTTGTGTCGGGTGACAGAGCTAACCGCGGGCGTTTCAGGCGGAGCGTTGCGTTTGTAGTTTCTGGAGAGCCCTGTAAAGCTTTTTGGATGTCCGGTTCCGATTGAACATGCACAATATTTACTGCGTCTGCTGTCTTCGGTGGTGAACGTGCTACTCGAGGCATATTGCAATTTTCCCTCCAATCGACACAGCAAAAACAAATTTAAAAAAAAAAAAAAAAAAAAAAGTCCAAAGAATGCAAAAAGTTTGTAAAAAGTCAAAAACAGCTCACTAAGTTGTTAAGTGGCACCCGGGATCGAACTCACGTCCATGCGATATCAACCGCCTTCAGAACCAATGCACCACGGTGGCTACAACAGAAATGGTCGAAAAAGTCAGTCGCTTGTAAGTAGCATACTTCTCGTTAACTCGGCGTTAATGAGGTCAAAGTCCAGTTCTTTGTTTGCCACACAAACGGCAGTTAAAATATAACGAATTTGTGCTACTTGCTGTTCACTTTTTAGCGTTTTAGATCTTAATCACAAAATGAACTTAATATTTTTTTACACTGTTCGAAAAGGTATTTATTAAAAAGTAATTTGGTATGTAATAGTCACTAGTTTGATAACTTTTTCACAACTTTCTGAATAAATTTCGCGGAGCTACTAAGTAGCACGTCTGACTTGCAAAATTGCGCGTTGACAACTCTCATGGAGTTCCTTCCACGTTCTTCTCCATAGAGATCTACGCTTTGGAACGTGCACTTTAGCTTCACTGTTTTCGATTAACCGACATTTTGACAATTCAAAAGTGCGGCCTGTAAATGGTTTATTTGAAATCAACGTTTCTGATTTCGATTATGACTGTTTCACATTTTAACCAGAGCGGGTTAAGCCATTTGATGATTTCCCACCTTACAAAAAGGTTCCATACCCTGCGGTCTCCCTCAACCTGTACTAAACGTTCTGAAACCACAACAGACAGCTATTTACATATTTATACTGCTCCCAAATCTCTGATATGAAAACAAACCTTTATTTCACGATATTTCACGAACACTTCCGAGTAAATCCGATTTCAAAACGCTGCGTAATAAATTTGTATCATTCAGAAATAGCAGCGACATAATCCGTTGCCAAAGCTGTTTGGAGACTTCATTTTGAAATACGATGGCGCTCAGTAACTGGTTGGGGATTCTTACCGGAAATCAATTTCTTTGTACGAATATAATTTGATTAGGAACATCAATGCGGTTTGCGTTTTTTGTGTATAAATACCATTTTGTATTTATTTAGGAAGGATTAATTACGTTTTAATTTGTTTATTGAGTTGAAAAGTTTGGTTTATATTTTTAGTATGAAAGCGATTTCTATAATTTAGTACAGCTTTAATTTACTAACGCACCTTGGTACATCTCAAACTTTCGTTTGAGATGTACCAAGGATTCTTATGAAATTAAGACAAATACGAGTATTACCACATTCGAAGCGGCTGATAAGTCCGTGGCCTAAAGTACTTAATTTAAGAAATATACAGTTTTATATTTTTTATTTTTCAGTGTGATTGGGGTCAAGTGAAATACATTTTTCACAACTTGAATATAATGCTTTTATACCACCATAAAAATATTCTTTACATTTCTCTACAAAATGGCTGGCGGCTGTACCGCCATCATCTCATTGTCGTCCGAAAATCTTCGTCCCCGAAGCTCCTTTTTTAAATTAGAAAAAAGGAAAAAGTCACTGGGAGCCAGGTAGGTGGCCAATTTCTGTAAAGCCTGTAGATTTTAAGGCATCCCTCGCAACTCGAGCTGTGTGACACATGACTCCAGTTTACTTTAGGATTTAGTTTTTATTTTAACGACACGACTGACGCACAGGACTGGTAGTTGTGGCGACGCTTGGGGGAGGCCTATGTCCAACAGTGGACGTCTTTCGGCTAAAATTATGATGATGATGACTGACGCATTTTTTTTAATAATAATAATTTATTGATCCACTAGCTTTTGCCCTCAGCTTCGCCCACGTATATAAAAACACAGCATGTCACTCAGGAATAAAGCAGTTTGCTATCGATGAAAAAATTTTAGCACCCGGACCAGTACTTTCAAAGATCAAACAAAAAAAAACTAAAAAACAAAATTTTCCACTTTATAAATATTAGTGTAGATCCATTGGTAACAATTGTCTGTTATTACCCTAAACTTATTACATTTTTACAGCAACTGGTAAAATTGATAATAGTCATTTGGAAAATGGTCCCCAACTAGGCAGCGCCTGTATCCTAGGGACCAGAATTGTATTAACCTGCATTTTTCGAAGATTTTTATTTATTTATTTATTTATTTATAATAAGCACACCAACAGCACAGTCACTTACAATTCAAATAAACTTACATCTAAAATTGGCATTTCAGTAACCATGCAAATAACAGGTATGCATGACATTAATGAACATTAGAGACAAACACAGAATAAAAAGTGTGTCCAGAATACCTAAATCTAGAACACTACAAAGACAAAACAAACCGAAATACAAAGACGTACATTATTCGCACTGTTTATATATGCAGCGTCTGTATGAAGCGAAACTCATGGAGAAGACATCGATAGGGTAATCCATCAAGTTGGACCTTTCATTATAAAGCCTTGCCATATGTGTAAGAGGACTATTAAAAGTAATATTTAAGGTGGATGTAGGCAATTGAAAAATTCGATAATGTTGCTTGCTGTGTTGGCTAGCCCTGAAGTTAAAATAATTAATCAACTCCGCATCTATGCAACCATTTATAATTTAAAATTATAATTTTTAAATTTAATATGTTTACAATACTATAATATTTTTAAGAAAGAACACGGACATATTAGTATAAATCGAGTAGGAGTAGCAATCTACTTACCGAAATTTGCATAAAATAAAAAAGTTGCGCACACCATAATCGCTGTCCCCTCTTTGAGGAGTGGCTAGAGCAATAGTGTTGTGTTCGGAACGTGAATCAACTTGTAAGTACCCACCTAACGACCAACAATAGAAATAAGGTAGAAGAATGGGCTACTAAAATCACTCCTCAATTAACAAAATTGAAAGTAGTTAAGTAATTTGTAAAAAGGGTAATTTTTTAGTAGTAACTGCGGCACATAATAACAGGTTTCTGGTGTAAAAACTATTATTAACACACATAAGTACAAGTTACTTGTGTACAGTGGACAGAGTTCTTAGTACCTACTTCACCACCGCCTCTCAAGAGCCCTCAGCAGCTGTAGAAACCATTACTTTATAATTTTACTGTAAAATAAATTAACAAATTTGCCTTGCTCACCGCAGTCGAGTGTAGCCGCGGCTCTTGACACCAGCTACGAGTAGGCACTACTCATTAATCCTCGTGAAACCAGCTTCATCGCGAAGAGCCCTTCACGCTGAGAGCCCCGAGAGCGTACAGAGCGCCAACAGCTCCTGGTATCGTGGACAGCGTTATTGATTTATTGATATCACAATTTATTGAATTCATTCACCTAAGTTAATCTATACTATAGTAGGGGCGGCCAGATGGGAATTTTGCACGAAAGTCGAGCGCGTCAGATTAGTAAGTTAACATGGAGAAAAGTGTATATTTCAATAATCTGACAATTTGAGCGTGGCATAAGCAAATGGGTGAGTTATAAAGTTTGGTTTTAAGGTTCCTGTTAATATTTTGTTAATTAGTGCAATTTGTTTACCGCAGTTTGCCTATATAATTTTGTTAGGAACGTTGAAAATTACTATACAATGTTACACTTATCAATGGTTTTAGCTACATCGCCCCATGAAAACCAACAAATTATATGTTTTTCGTAATCGTGGTAGGATTACCTTCAAAATAAAATAAAAAATCAATCGCGCTCGAGTATTTCCAGGTAAGGTCTCTTTTTTACATTTTTTAAAATTTTTAGACGCTCTCCACCCACTAAAGTGGAAACTAGTCATAGACTTTTTTTCGTTTTAGAACCTAATCTTCACAATCCAATAGGTCCCCATGACGCTTTAGTAACTGCAAATTTAGCATCCCGGCCTCATAGTCATAGCATAGCATAGTCGGCCTTATAATGTTCCCACTGCTGGGACTCAGGCCTCCTCTCTAGGAGAGGGAATGGGCCGTAATCCAACACACGGGCCCAGTGCGGGTTGGTGGATGTCACATGTCTTCGAATTTTTGGTTATAGGACATGCCGGTTTCCTCACGATGTTTTACTTCACCGTTTTGAGAGCAGTGGTGATGAAATAAATTACAGAAAGTAATGCGCCTGGTTGGGTTTGAACCCGCGACCTACAACTCCGTAAGTCGGGGCCGTTACCACTCGGCCTCCCCTACTACTAATATTATAGGTACCTATTTTTGAGTTACAAAATCATCAAATGACTTCTCCCTTTCTCAGGCATATCTGGGTATTATAGTACATAGGTTTTCTTATAATAAAGTTCTTCTTGTTGCAGATACGTTTTCTTTCCACTAATATCAAAACTTCTTTTGGAGGTGGGAAATCAATAAATAGCTTCTCCTGCAACAAGGTGGAGCGAGAGGGTGTGTCAGACTTTTGCTGACTAAAACCCACCTGTATCCTTCACTGGCCCTTTGCGTTCCAGGACCCCGGTAACATTTTAGAAAATTCCCACAGCTCAAACTTATCTGAATGATTGATACTTTTTCACGTTTTTTTTTATGGGTGAGGATGCTTGTAAAAGCTAGTCTACCAATAAGAGGTAAACTAGTTTGTATAACAATATTTTTATGGCAGGCAATCCCTGGAACTCTATCTCCGATTATGAAAATAGTTACGCTGATAGTATGCTATAATATCAATATATAATAATAATAATAATAAATGTTTATTTCTCACCACAATATTTTACAATACATCAAATTCTTAAAATATAGTGTTTTATTATTGTGGAAGACTGGTGCCTAAACTAGGCTGCAAGCCTGTATTTCAGGACACAAGGACCCCGCCTTTTTCATAGTAATTAATTTTCTCGTTACAATATGACACAGGCATCCCTGAAAAAGATACGGGTATGTGTGAAAAAATACAGGAGAGACGCCGCGGGAAAAAGTTAGTGTGTTAAGACGCTGTGAGTTTATGAGCTATAAAATAATGAAGAGTGAGTTAATAATCTGTGAGCTAATATTGGTTCAGTTACTGGTTGAATGCTGGTTTGTTGCGAGATAGCTTTGAAGTGTGAATGATCTTCTAGATGTCTATATTATTGTTTAAACATAAATAATATATACTTAGTGCCCAAAAAGTAAATGCTAAAATCAAAGGGTGGTTCCTAGATTAAAATAAATCTGCTTCAATATTCAGTTTTCCGATTTCATTCGTGGGTCGTAAATCATTTTTGCAGACTGAAAGCCGACAACATATTTGGGAGCCGCTTGCACGGTGACTTGTGAAAACATTTTCCTTTGAGACTTTTTCCGAAAACCCCGAAATTTTTCGAATTCAATCACCGTCGAGCTGGTTTGTTAGCGATTCAAACGAGCCTGAGCCTTTTACCGCCAAAAACTGGCAACGAAAACCAAATCAAATACTTTTGATGAGATTACGGCGTTTCGTGACTTTTGGTACAGATTGCGAAAATATGAGTTGTCTCTGTATAAACTGCATTTCGTGTTCACTCGACTGAAAGCATTTTTTTTTTTTTTTTCAAATAAACCATTTACAGGCACTTTTGAAATGTCATGAAAAGAAAAAAAAAAGTCAAGTCAGTCAGAAAAAAAAAATTATGCTAATTGCACATTCCAAAGCGTAGATCTCTATGGAGAAGAATGTGCAAGAAACTCAATGGACACTCTTTTCAATCATGTTTTGTAATTACAAATATCTCTGTTACATGTTTCTTGTCGCTATCATGTGAGAACAATGTAAATAAAGTAAAAACTAAATATAGATATTAAAATAGCAACTGGCAGCTAAGAGATGACCAGTCTCAACTGAAAGTGCCCGTTCACGAACATGACGCCAATATTAGCACCACTCAGCTCAACCATTTTGAAGGGAACCGAATGATCCAACACATGCGCCACCATCAGTGAGACATTTGAGTGAGCATGATAAACTCTCAACTGCCATGCTGATTTATGTCAAACAAGTCCAATAGTAACATAAAAAACCATAAAACAGCTCCATGGTACTCACATTTACAAACTTTGAAAAAAATATGCAACTCCACATATATTTTCACTGTTTTTCATACAACCGCTCTTACACGATTATGACGTTGTTACAGATTTTTCATTAGATATTTTGGAAACACAGTATCTTGTGGATGTTATCTAGGCTTCTATTGAAATCAATTTATAAATTTGTGTAAAACTAATCCAGTAAAGACCTTTGAAAATCTGCTATTTTGCATGAACTTCATAATTTACTCAAAATTTAAAAATGTCAAAAAAGTATAACAATAGAAGCCTTGCAAAATCAAGATTCTAAATGATAACATTTTTTTTTTAACTTTTAAGGGTTTAAAAAAAAACACGTATTTTCTGGAACAAGTTTTGTAAAATATTCGAGTAAATCACGGAATTACCGAATGCTAACAGAGTTTTCAGGCGTTGTCTCTCTTTTTTCGCGTTGCCTTTTCGTCAAACATCGCGTTGGATTGCGGTAGATGAAATAACAAGCTTTTAAAACATACTCGATGTTGACGATATGCGAGCGAAAAAGGACCTTCTTATGTGTTTGTTCATCAATACGTTTGTAATAGTTTTCTTAAACCTATTAGTGTCCTTTATTATTTTAGTTACGTATTATAAAAAACAAGTACACAAGCTATTTAGATTAAGTATTGTATTTTATTTACCATCACGCGTGCGTCACTGCGGGGTGCAAGCTAAAAACCAGCGCTGGGTGTCTGACGCCCAGCAATTACTGAGTTGGCGACCTTTTCAGTTCAGGCATACAGCGCAACTGTATTGTATTTATGTACTCTCTTTTTTATTATTTTGTGTTGTTGTTGTTGTATTGTATTGCCTGCGTCAAATAATCATTTTATTCTATTCTATTCCTTTAGCAAGATCACCGGGACCCAGTAGGGCCGCTGCCTGCAGGATTGTTCAGGAAAGTTACCGTGGCCCTCGCAAAGGGCAACTGAAGAAACACAGATGCGTTTTGGTCTGAAAAAGTCTGACAATTAAAAAAAGAGACACTTTTTATATAAGCCACCACGAGTTATAAGTATTTAGCTCGGGTGTTTTATTGTCCGGTGTAGCGACATCTATGACGCCACATAGAAAGTAAAAACTATATTAGAGTTCTAACATATACACCATATACAACAGCCCGAAGTCAACTATCGGGCAGTTACCTGGAGCTGACACAGGGTGTGACTGGTCTGGGCCGCTGTCCGGACCGGTTAGAGATTTATTTATTTTCAACGATGGTACGTGAGACTCTACACCCTGTTCCAAATACCTCTAAACAGTTAATAAATATTGACGGAAGAAAAGAAAGAAAGAAAGAAAAATATTTTATTTGGCACGCATGGATACACGCAAATAAAAACAAAATTTTGGCCAACTTAAGATAAAAAAAGAAAAAAACACTGACACAATGTGTGTCTCACGGCTGCGCCAAATAGTTCCAGTTCAACAAAAATGCCAGACAACTACGTGTAGTTGCCTGGCATTTTTCATTAACTACACTGCCTACCATGGTAGCCAGTGGTAGTTGCCTGACGCTGGTTTTCAACTGAACCTTATGTTACCTGATGAGTATCTACCTACCTATAGATTTACATTAGTAGTCATATTTTAATAGACTATCTGAAATATTGATATATTCCGCAACACGTTTCGTAAACGAATTATTGATTTCATTTTCGATATCAAGTGTTAAAAACTTCTTCCTAACCTAAATTAAATATATCTCATAATATTTAACGTAATTATTTGGTAACTCCCTGGTAGGTATGTTGAAATAACCCGAATTAAAAATAAAATGTTATGGCACCTTCCGCTTGTCAGCTTCCGATGCATCAAATAATTAGTAAAAGTTAATGATTCCGTACGATTCTTTAATAAATATTATTGTTAATAATCATCATCATCATTTCAGCTGAAAGACGTCCACTGTTGGACATAGGCCTCCCCCAAATGGCGCCACAATGACCGGTCCTGTGCGTCTCGCATCCATCGGATTCCCGCGACTCTCACCAGGTCATCGGTCCACCTTGTGGGAGGCCTTCCAACGCTGCGTCTTCCGGTACGTGGTCTCCATTCCAGAACCTTTCGTCCCCATCAACCATCTGTTCTGCGAACAATGTGCCCTGCCCACTGCCACTTAAGTTTGGCGATTCTTCGGGCTATGTCTGTAACCTTGGTTCTATTGCGGATATCTTCATTTCTGACGCGATCACGCAAGGAAACTCCGAGCATATGATAGCCCTTTCCATTGCCCTTTGAGTGTTTTTGTTAATAATGGTTATTTAATAATCCATTTTATTAGATAATTCAGTTATACCTACATTAAAATTAATTGGTTCGTGTAAGCTGTATAAGTCAATGTTTTTAAAACACTTCGTTGTTATCGTAACCAAAGAAAAAAAAAACATTGCAAGAAAACTCGGTTCGACTATTTGGATAATAATAATTATAAACGTGTTTGTTAAACGAAGTACATTGGTTTCTGTGACCATCCTGACCTAACTGCAAGTTCACACAAGCTATCCAATCCCATTCTACTTAATATTAATCTTACTTGCGTCATTATAATATATATCTATGGGAAACTGAGAGAGTTAGTTTCGCCACAACAGCCAAATGTATTTGGCAACATATACTCCTGGGTACTGATCCAGGTCACCGTTCTGACATATTATTTTGTGGGACTTTCAGGAAGATGAATCAAGCTAATACCTTACTAGATAGAAATACTCAGATTCCTCAAAAGAGCCTTTACACCCCCTATTAAGTATGCAATAGGCTTCATAAATCCATTAGTCATTACATGCGCACACATGCCGAGAATACAAGCGAAACGATTTGAATGTTAAAGCTTGGCCACGTGACGCGGGCAAAAAGTAAACGAGCGTTTAATTACTTTATGGTAACCGAGCACTCTTTAAAAAACATTTTTTCTGCTCTTTGGTTGAATTTTTTGTGCGAATTTTTGAAAATGGATTTGTGTATTAGTGAACATGAGTTATGTGATGTCAATGTGGGATTACAGGCTGTACGCCTAAACTTTAAAACTGAATTGATCTAAAATTTGACTTGCCTAAAATGTTAAAAATGACATTTTAAATTTAATATTAATAAAAATTACAATGTGTGGAGAAAATAGGATGACCATTTTTACAAATGAACTTTAGCAGGAATTAGGTTCGTAATTTTTTTACCTTCATTGACAAAAGTCACCTCTTCCTAATTACCTAATAAGTAAATATTATAATAAGCAAACCTGGGTCTCGAAGTGAAATGGTAGTAACGCGTCTGAATGAAATATTCCCACGAACTTCCTTACATGACCACCTTCACCTATTTCTAAACCTTTAAATTTACTTTAAAATATTCAAAGATACCATATTATTATTACGGGGCCACCTCTGGCTATCCTCAGGCTCACAAAAAAGCCTCCGATACCCCTGCGGTAGTGATTGGAAACTATATACGATAATATAATTCTTTGCGAGGTACCGGAGCGTGAAACCGGAGCGGTAATCCGGGCCGGGCGGGCGTGATGCGGTTATGTACGGTCCGATGGGCCGGCTTGTGTGTCCGGAGAGCCGGCAGACGGGCAGGACTGCCCGCTCTGTACCAGGGAGGTTTTATGTGCTTTTTAAACATTGACCTTCAACTTGAGCTTAGATTCTTCGAGGGTTTATTAAGGTTACTAAAGAAATCATGGTCAGGGAAGAATCTGGAATCTTAGTTACCTATCGTATTTCGCGTAGCGTTCCCGGTATGTTTTTAATATTGCAGAATCAGAATTTTTATTTGTGAAACATAGGTAACATAAGGGTAATTACAAATTTGAAATATGGTGCAAAGTACCTACATAATCTTTGAAGGAGACGAATGAATGTACTGTGTAAGAGTATCTAACTCAAAACATACGTTATCTACATCATGTCAGCAAGAAAGACCACCGTTGCTGATCATGAGCCTACCCCAAGCGATACAACCAGTAATACTTAATTTCAATGTACCTAAAGCGATATGTAAGTACTCTATTTTATATCAAAACTACTGATGACTGAAAAAATATTGATTTGATTTTTGTTGGAGGACTTGTAAGGTAGTTTTAGGACATGTACTCTTTTCCAAAGCGAATACTTTGCAGTCTGTTATCTGTTTATTTACTTATTTATTTGTTGATGCTCACATCGAAAGTACTAGCAGCAATTACACCGATTGACCACAAATTAATTAAGAATATATGTTGCTTTCTAACATCATGTGTGCAGGGGAGTGGCGTCAAAGTAGCGGCTCGGCGGTGGAAGTAACTCCGTGACCACGTACGTTTTTTTACGCAGCATCAGGCCAGCGTTCCTTCAGGGTTCTACATATACCTAATTCCATATTATTCATATTACACTTTTCAAATAAATACTATTTAAATTGTAAAAATATACAAAATTTTGGAATGTCATTCTGTAATTCTTTTATTTATAACATAGTGATATTAGGTACAGCTACCCTCACTGAACTATCCCGCGCCAACAATCCCATAAACTATGAGCCCAATAGCAACATATTTCTAACAGTATAGCTGGAATAGTTTCTCCATTGTCCCTGTTGTAATAAAATAAATTGCAGAGTCCCTTTGAACCAATTCTATTTCCGGGGCAGCACTAGGTAGGTAGGTGTTTCATAAATCATTCGCGCTACGTGTACTTGGAAGGGTTTTCGATAGACAGTATTACTAAATATTAGATTGAAAACATCTAGAGATTGACAGAATCTTCTGCTTTGATAACTTTTCCCCTTTGACGTAACAACGATTGTCACTGATACAACTTAAACCAAACGTTTTAGGTGCAGCGCAGACGACAGACTATCCGTGACGCACTTTTTAGTCTGTGAAAATAGAACCTATGCACTTATATGCAGTAACGCACACGACGCGCAAAAAGTCCGTGTGCGTTACTGCATAGGTTCTATTTTCACAGACTAAAAAGTGCGTCACGGATAGTCTGTCGTCTGCGCTGCACCTTACAGTTATTGTATTTAGTCCAAAATATAGTATGAGTAACTAAAAGTTTATTGCTATTAATATAAACTCATGGGCATCTTATTTTTAATATCAATAGAACAGTGCAAACTAAGAAGGTTACCCAAATAATTTAAATCATCCATGGAACCCCTTTAAATCCCGATCCTCCCAAAGTAACTATAACTCAGCCGCTTGCACTATCTCGTTGTAATCACAACATTAGTTGTCGCGCACCTGCCGCAAGTAATTAAATACTTTACATAATGTCCCTTATATTAGGATAGCGAGTCCCAACTGGGCGCCAACATGGTCCCAACTGGGCGCCAATAAGTCCTAAAGCCTCAAACAGAGTGATAGACTAGCGCTGTGGCGACGACGGGCGCGACATATCAAGTATATGAAACCGCCGATTGCGTACATACTGAAGTCACAGCTGAAGTGGCTAAAGTGAGCACCTAGTGCGATGTAACGGAGCGGCTTAGAAAACGGTCCATAGTTTATTGGTTTATCCCGAGGAAAAATATAGATTTAAAGTCAAAACTCAAACTGATCATCAAAAAGAGGCAGCCGATCGCGTGAGGTAACGGTCCTTACGCCCCAACCGCCGATCCCGATTTCCGGCCATCGTAGGCGCGGGCTTGCGGATGGCGAGCAATGGGTCCGGACCGAGCCCAAGTCGTCGACGCGCGCCTCAAGGAGATGTCAGCAAATCGTAGGGGCCCAGCAGGGTCGAAGCCTACTGGGGCCATGGGTAGTGAGAAAACGAAACCCGGACCCTGGTACGTAAAGGCAACGAAGGAACAGGAGTGGGCTTTTAGTCAGTAAAAGTCTGACACTATCTCCCACTCCGCCCAAGAGCGCGGATGTCATGAGATGATATTCCCATAAAAAAAAAAAACTAATCATCAAAATTTGGAATAACTAACTCTAGATCACAAATAACAAACCTCAAAAATGCCGTTTAATAGAAATGGTTTATAATACGACACTTTAATACAATTTAATGGTCACTTTAAACAAATTATAAATTCAAGAATAGCCCCTACGACTTATACTAGTCGGAATGCACTATGGAGACCATCCGCGCCCGCTCCTGCCTCAGTCACCACGTTCACTCTGGACGAGCACGTAACCGGGCGCCAACGGGGTTGTGAATAAACACATGCGTTTCATCGCTCTATCGTTAGGACGTTTTATTGATTGTTTGAAATATTTTTAGCTGTAAATATTGCCGGGATGAAAGTTCGTAAATATCTAAGGATAGGCTTTTTACCTGGGCCTCAAGACAAAGTGAGAAACTGTCGAAATTACAAAATGTTTGGGGCCGATATATGTGACAATCGTAATCGCTAATAAAAGGTTACTTTGTCTAAGAATTTCCATCAGAGTGTCGGTGGATATTCTTATGAGGTACTTAAGCATTATAGTTTTGCTAAATACTAATACAGCGGCAGTCCTCAGAACCACCGAAGATTTACTGTAAGCGGAAGGAATCAGCATAATGCTACTCCCGTCATACTGTTACTCATCTACAAAAGCCTAATTAAAGGAATTTACGAAATTAAAGAGGTATTGTAATGTACGTAGCCACTTTACCTTTACACCAGTGACATTATATAATCAACCTTTCCAAAACTGCAGTTTATGACCAACCATCGGGATTCCCTTTCAATTAACAAAATTTCTATTTTACTAGAATCACTTACATAACCACAAAAAGAAACCCCAGTGATTTAAACTAAATCCAAGTAACCAAAATTATTTTTTAGGTTTTTATCCTCAAAATAAACAGTTACGTGTTTTTACGTGATGAAGAGCTACTGGGAATATTAATTTCTGACGTTTAATATAGTATAGGGAAAGATGCTATTGGATTAAAGAAAAAACTACATTTTAATTTTAACCAATCAGCAATCGATAAGTCATCCAACCAACCTTCTAGCCAACTAATAACTCTTCCCAAAATTAATTTTCTAATACAAGGTGTCTCAGAAATTATTGACTTTTGTAATCAAAACTATTTACAGGCACTTTTGAATTTTCAAAATGTCGATGTCGGACAGTCAAAAAACTTTTTACTTTCTATAATAGTTTTGTCTCTTCGTTATTTAACACCGACTTCCGAAATTAAAGTTATTTTGCACTTTTCAGTGTTTTTGTTACTTTGAAGTCGGTTGTATTTTTTTTGTAAAAAGTTTTTATTCTACACTTTTTTGTTATGGTACCACCACTAAAAAGTACCCCTGAGCCAAACTTAAATACCTTTATAGCCAGAGTGCATCTCATGACAATTCTAATAATCCCAAACACGGTTAGATTACATTAATTTATTACAGAGTTCCGGTGCCTAACTTCAGGCTTCATCATCAGATCAGTTCGATATATTCCCCCTCTACTTTCAGTCAGTCATCGACTACACGTATAAACAAAGCAATTTTACTTGTTACGACGGTTCTGCTGTGATCCTATGAGGAGTTCTGTTCCATATCTTCGAAGTTCATGATCAGATCATAACAATATTTCTATGGGACCAATTCGGAAGCATAACCTTTCAATCAAAAAAAAAATTTTTCAAAATCGGTCCACAATTGACCGAGAAATCGGTGAACATACATAAAAAAAAAAACATACATTCAACCGATATATGTTCGGTTCTCCTCCTCCTTTTTGAAGTCGGTTAAAAATAGGTGTCGTCGGTAGTCAGTGCGAAGGTAGGTTTGGCCTCTGTAAGAGGAATTTTTCACAAAACCACATTTGTTAAAAAAATGTATACATTAGAATAGAAAAGAATAAACTTTATTGTACACCAAAATAGTAACAAAAATTAAATCTATGGATACAGTGGCGGGCTTATCGCGAACAGCGAAATCTACCAGACAAACTTAGGATAATCATTGCAGTCAGAGTCTTTGCATCTCTAAATCCCGTGAATGACTTTTCAACATCCAACCCTTCCAACGGAGCAGAATAGTATTTTTTTTTTTCTTATTTAAAACATCTTGTTTCTTCTAACAATAAAGGAAAATAAAAATTACAATTCCTTCTTTTGTAATCTGATTCATTATATTGATTAAATCGTTCTGTCGACCAGAACTGCAAATTGTCTAAGAGTCGATGGGTGTAGTGTTTTCGATTGTACAGTCAGCGCCAAATAGTTCGCAAAGTTATTTATGATTAAAGATCGGAGTAGAGGAAGTTTGAAATTGGTGCCAGTGACTGAAACGATGAAAGGGAATCGTTTGTCTGAGAATGGTCATGTGAACTGGAGGGATGGAACGCGTGTAACTAAAAGAGTTATGAATATATACATGTAGATAGATGGAGACAAAGAGAGAGGCCAAAGAAAAGATTGATGTATTGTGTGAAGACTGATATGAAAGAAAAGGGAGTTAGTGATAGCGTGATGGGTGGCAGACCAAAATGGAAGAAAAAAACGTATTGCACCGACCCCAAATAACACGGGACAAGGGCAGGAAAATCATGATGATCAAAGATCAGTATAATTACAGTACATTTACATAAAGGTCGAGGAAGTCAGTAACATAGAGTTGATAATACCTCCTTTTCTAAATCCCGGAATTAGAAACATGACAATTAGATCCCGGGATTTAAGAAATTGCAAATTACTAATAATACTAATACACTATTCTTCTTATCTTTAATTGTACATACGTATGTTAATTAAGCGGTATAAAATAAATATATATACTGTCTGAATTATCAGTAACCGCTGCCTCACGCAACTTGACCGCAACGCTGACCACAAATGCCGTCAGTTTATGTCATTTACCTAAACACTATCATTTTCAGACTAGGCACTTAACTGATGTAATCACAGTTTTCCATGTAGGTAACCACAAATATAGAATTTGTGGTTACCTATATGGAAAACTGTATTTTTTCCTAATGCGTGTGAAATAGGTCTACAACTAGGTATTAAATATGTGACATTTTTTATAGATGAGTAAGTGATAAACTCGTACGTAGACCAGTTAAAGTTCGGTTAGGTAGATTTTATACTATTTTTATTTATCTATTAAGGACCTCTAGAAAAGGATGCACACACAAGTAAATGATTAATACGTTTAAGTTTTAAATTAGTGCTCTCCCTCAATTACAGGAGGCCACAGCATGGTTTGGAGTTTTTATGTACAATTTACAACTAAAACTAGAATAAGTAATGATACCACTAAATAAATTTTACAACTAAACTAACACAAATTAAAACGTATACTTAACCTACCGCCCAGAGGACACGGTGAAGCATACGGTAGAGGTGTGCCCTGCCTGGGCAGAGCACCGTCGTGTCCTCGTGGGGGCGATCGGCTGCAGCGATCTCTCGCGCCGGGCCTTGGTACAGGCCATGGTCCGGAGCGAGGAGGAGTGGCAGGCGGTCGCCTCCTTCTGCGAAGCAGTAATGCTAGCAAAGGAGGCGGCCACACACGCTAGGCAATGGCCCTGTCACCCCAGCGGGATACCGATCCCGATTTCCGGCCACCGTAGGCGCGGGCCTGCGGACGGTGAGCAATGGGTAGCTCGCCGTCCGACCATCCGGTAACAGTCTGGACTGCGCACACGCGCAGGACACGCGCGCCTCAAGGAGATGCTAGTGACCGTAGGGGCTCAGCAGGGTCTAAGCCTACTTGGGCCATGGGTGATGTGAAAGAGAACCCCGGGAACGAAGGCAAAGAAGGAACAGGAGTAAGTTTTAGTCAGTAAAAGTCTGACACGAAAGGGCGGGAGATGTCATTGGATGATTTCCCACCTTAAAAAAAATACTTAACCTAAAAACTACTTCTGATTTAAATTACTACTTAAATATAAAAAAATATTCAACTTAAACAATAACCATGAATTTAGGCAATGATTGACTAATATCGATGTCGTAAGTTTTAGACAAAGTATTATATTGCCTACAGAGCCCGTGCATAGCGGCGTAATGACCCAGATTAGAAAAAGGTTTTACAAACAGATTGAAAACTTTTTTCCTTGGAAGGCGGAAGGCTAAAGGTGAAGATATCCATTCTTCACTTGATTCATTGCCAAGATTGGAGGTAACTAAGGTTTTATTTTATTTTTCACATTTTAGGAAAGCTTACAAACTAATAACATTATAATATTATCAATCTACACTAATATTATAAAGAAGAAAAGTTTATTTTTTGTTTTTATGTTTTTTTGTTTGTAGGAGGTGATCTCTGAAAGTACTGGTCGGATGTTTTCGGCGAAAATTATTTCACCGATAGAAAGCTGCTTTATTCCTGAGTGACATAGGCTTTATTTTATGTATGCGGGTGAAGCCGCGGGCAAAAGCTAGTAATAAATAACTAAATTGCTAATTACAAGCTTTCTTAAAAGTTGATACAATTCCTATTGACAAAATATGGTTCAAGTGCAAGTAGGTGCCCTCTGAGCTCTGGTACAAAAAATGTCTTTAATAAAAGCTTCCTAACTGTGCTTGCTTGCATTTATGCAAAAAAGGTCAATGCCGGGTTCACAAGATATATTTTGTTAAAACTGCGACTGGCTCTCAGAAAGTATGCATTACGTCTCTAGTTATTGTTTGCACAAGGTACATGCAGAAGTGGTCATGAAAAATCACAGACTGAAATAAGCTGTATCCTCAAAATCTCTTTCATCTAAACAGCTTACCAACAGCTTGCTTCTCAAGCTATAAAGCAAGACTAAGACGCAAGGACTATTTAAAGCGAGGATTACACCCCGCCGCTATCAGCCAGGAGTCCCGACACTTGGCACGCCTCGTCGCTTGGCATCGCTCGCCAGCGCTTTGGCGCGCCGCTGCCAGACACGTGCCAAACTGCTTTTTAACATGCTGCAGCGGTCTGGTCTGGTTGTGCATCACAACTATCTTGTACGTTTAATTTTGTATGCGAACAGATTTTTGCTGGATTGACTAAAGTTGAGGGAGAAGAGAAACATTTCCTCTGAGAACTTTGGAAGCTCCATATAACAAGTAGCTGCCATCACTACTGTAACTGTCAAGCTTGAATACGCAATGTTTAGAGTACCATTTTACCAGTAGACCTACAACTAGTGATAGGCACCGGTACTTACTATTAAGCCACAACAAGACATCTATCCGGTATTAAAGGTAAATAAATATATAGACACCTGTCTATATATTACCGCGTTCGCGGCGTTCGGCCGTTTTGCGCGGATGTGGCGCATATTTCTTTCACATAATATACTTATAATTTGTTAGTTCTAAATTTGCGCCTTGTTCCGCCAAATAAAATGTTTTTCTTTCTTTCTTTCATATTTAAATATCGTAAAATCGCAGTACTTGTAATACTGCAATATTACAGAAAATACAAAACACAAAGAAACCTTTATATACCTAATTTCGAAAAAATAATAAAGTTCATTTGAACTTAATTCCAAGTCAATCCAAAGATATACACTTCAAAGCAACCCGTTTTAAAAAACGACAAATTCATAGGTAAAGATGGTTTACCTGTGAAAGTGCCGTTTTTTTTAAAAAACAATGTCTTAAAAGCTCCTATATAATAGGTTATTTAAGGGCTTTTAAGACATTGTTCTCGTCCAACTGACCACAGTTACTCAAGACGAAAGTCTATGACCAGTGCGTATTGCCAGTGACGACATATGGCTCTAAAACGTGATCGCTCACAATTATGGGCCTCATCAGAAGGTTTAAAGTCATCTAAAGGGCAATAGAAAGGGCTATTTCCTTGCGTATGCGCATCAGGAATGAAGATATTCGCAGGAGAAACATGGTTACCGACATAGCCTAAGGTATCGCCAAACTAGGTAGAGCAGTGGTGGCTGGTAGAGCAGTGGTGGCCGAGTGGTAACGGCCCCGACTTACGAGTTGTAGGTCGCGGGTTCAAACCCAGCCAGGCGCATTACTTTGTGTAATTTATTTCATCACCACTGCTCTCAAAACGGTGTAGGAAAACATCGTGAGGAAACCGGCATGTCCTAGAACCAAAAATTCGAAGACATGTGACATCCACCAACCCGCACTGGGCCCGCGTGGTGGATTACGGCCCATTCCCTCTCCTAGAGAGGAGGCCTGAGTCCCAACAGTGGGAACATTATAAGGCCGACTATGCTATGCTATGCTATCGCCAAACTGAAGACTAAGACGGTTGTAGCTGTAGAGTTAATTCTGAGTCCGCTAGCTTTGCAGACCGCAGAGCAAACTGCACTAATCCTAAAATAGACAGTTGTAATATTTTCTTAATAAAAGTGCTCGCATTATTATAGAATGACTACATCACAGATAAGCTGACATTCTGCGACCATTGGGTCACAGTTCTCGAACTTTATGTAAAAACATGCAGTTATGCTATATCCATACTTCCATATATAACTGTACTATACTATCCGTATTAATATTATAAATGCAAAGAGTATCTGTCTGTCTGCGTCACGCCAAAACTACTAAACAAATTCTGATGAATTTTGGTATAAGGATAGATTAGATCTTGGAGAAAGACAGTGGATATTTTATCTGTAGAGTACATTCCCTAGAGATATATTACGAATATTACTCGAGTTAATACCACAGTGTCTCAAGACGAAAGTCTATGACCAGTGCGTGTGTAATGACATATGGCTCCGAAACGTGGCCGCTTACAATGGGCCTCATCAGAAGACTTAAAGTCACCAAAAGGGCAATGGAAAGGGCTATGCTCGGAGTTTCCTTGCGTCATCGAATCAGGAAACAGGATATCCGCAGGAGAACCAAGGTTACCGACGTAGCACGAAGAATCGCCAAACTTAAGTGGCAGTGGGCAGGGCCTATTGATCGCAGAACAGATGGTTGATAAGTTTGGAAGGTTCTGGACTGGCGACCAGGTACCTACCGGAAAACGCAGCGTTAGAATTAGAAGACCTCCCACAAGATAGACTGATGACCTGGTGAGGGTCGCGGAAATCCGATGGATGCTAGACGCACAGGCCCGGTCGTTGTGGCGACACTTGAGGGGGCCTATGTCCAACAGTGGGCATCTTTCTGCTGATTGCAGCATGATGATGATGACACAAAAGAAGAGCCTGCCTGGGTTTGAACCCGTGACGTATAAATCTCAAATCGGGGCAGTTACCACAGGTCTCCATCCAGTAACAAAAATCCTAAAGATAAAGTTAGCGCTGACACAATTCCATCCTCAACACAGTAATATAGCTGACACGAGAGTTCAACTCGTCGCCAGCCAGACTCCATGAGAACAACTATCGAACCACTCCCATTAGCATTCAGACCTCGATACGTTCAGTTTAGTCAACACAGCCTCGCTCGCAAGTTCAGTTAAAATTACTCTTCGAGAATCAGTCTGGAAAGTTATACATTTTCTTAGTTAATAAGTTTTGTATTTCGCTAATTATCCCAGTAAGGCTTCTGCTAATTAAGTAGAACATAAATAACGTTAAATGCTCTGTTTTTTTTTTTTCAGAAAAGCCGTTGTTTTTGTGAAAAGTCATTCAACGGTTCGTCTATATATTTTTTGCATATTTTTTTTTTTTATGACATACCTGATATTAAGCAGTGAAGAGCACTAGTCTGTTCAGAACATATTAACTCTAGCCTTGAAAACACCTAAATTATGGACGGGAAGACTGGCAGGCAAATCGTTCCAGTCGACGTAGTATAAACGACGAGGCGAAGCGCTTAGTCCGGACCGTGGACGTGTCAACAATGTAAGAGTGGACACTCGCCGTATGTCGGGTTGTTCGATGGTAGAAAGGCAAAGGGCGGAATCAAGTCATGTAATTCCGGCGCACACTCTCCAAAATGCATCGTATATAATACCGAAAGGCTGGCTACCCTACGCCCATGTTCCAGGCTTTGTAGATTGAGAACTTTGTAACAAAAACATATAAAAATGCCTATTGGTTAGCGGTGAATTGGTTGATCGGTAATATTGGTATTATGGTTGGCTGGAACGCTGCGTGTCGTGGGTTCTATTCCCGCACGGAACAAATATGTGTCTGGCCTACAGATAGGTGTTCTGATTCTGGGTGCCTTGTGTATGTGAGTTTACATGTTTGAACAACGTTTTTAAAAATAAATTGTTGCTTCAAAATTTAGTTAAAACAAAAATAGTTTAAAAAACTAAAAAACACGCTTTTAGCACGCACTAAAAATTACAAAATCCGCCGTCTTGGATGTCCGCCATGTTGGATTTAAGTCACGTGACTATTTTTTCGTATTCCTGACAGCAAACCCTTTCATTTGATCCCCATATCATGGGGGTGCATTTCAAATAGCCTGTCCGCCATCTTGGACGTCCGCCATATTGGATTTAAGTCACGTGACTATTTTTAACATTTTCCTGACAGCAAACCCTTTTATTTGATACCCATATTATGGGGGTGGATTTCAAACAGCCAGTCCGCCATCTTGGGGAGGCCGCCATATTGGATTTGTAATGACGTTTCTTAGCTAGTCATGTATTGTCATCAGAACTCAGAGCGTGTGCAAAATTTCATCCTAATCGAAGACCGGGAAGTGGGTCAAATTAAGATTCCAAGATTTTCTTACATACATAGTTACCAAGTGAAGCTAATAAAAGCGTGTTAATAATTAATAAAAAGAAGGAATAGGAAGATGCTGTGTTAGTTTTACGACCATTTTTGAGGAGAGAACTAATAAATTATGTGCCTATGTTTTTTTATTAATTATATACCTATGTTTTTTTGGCCTGTTGGTCTAGTGGTCAGTAGCCCGGACTGCTAAGCCAAAGGTCGTGGGTTCGATTCCCACCCAGGACAAATGATTGTGTGATGAGCACTATCATTTGGTCAGTGTCTGGGTGTAATTTATCTATTATATGTATGAGTTTAGAAATATATACCTAATTCTATTACTCAAAACACAAGCTCTGCTTAGATTGGGACTAGACGGCGTTTTGTGATAGTTGTGGAATATTATTATTATTTTTACCAGGAGAACCAAGGTTACAGACATAGCCCAAAAAATCGCCAAATTTAAGTGGCAGTGGGCAGGGCACATTGCTCGCAGAACAGATCTGATGGTCGATGGGGACGAAAAGTTCTGGAATGGCGACCACGTACCGGAAGACGCAGCGTTCGAATGCCTCACACAAGGTGGACCGATGACCTGGTGAGGGTCAGGGGAATCCGATGGATGCATGACGCACAGGACCTGTCATTGTGGCGACACTTGGGGGAGGCCTATGTCCAACAGTGGACGTCTTTCGGATGAAATGATGATGATGATGTTTTTTAAAGTGATGATGAATGACAATTTTGAAATTACAGTTATTACTATTATTTTATTTGTGTTTTTCGCTTCACGCTTAAATATATCTTTTGAATCTATAGTTATCTTTCAAACCTTTTCGCCGTAGATCGTACAAAGGTTCATAAAAAGCTTGTAACTTATTGTAACCGAGCAATCTGTAAAATACGATAAGATCCGGTTAAATCCGTTCCGATCCGGTATTAACTAGACAGGTAGGTATATTGACGGCCAGTATTCTGCATTCGGTGGAGGCTATATAATGGTAATCATGTGCCTCGGGCTATGGAAACGAGGTTCGAAGCATTCACCGGTGAAATATAGGGAAAATCGACTTTTTGAACTTAACAAGCATAATTATAGCTTTTACATCATCTGAATAACAGCAAATGTTGTTTGAAAAATAACTGTAAATAAAAACTGTTTATTAGGTAATTTAATAGCCAGGAAAAACACAGTCAATTGCGTCAATTATTTGTTTTCGTTTTGTTTAAATATAGTGGTTTATATAATCTGTTTTATATTGCAGTCAGTTTTTGAAGTGAAACTTCTTTATCGGGGTTGGAAAAAAATTTAGTGTAACATTTTTTCGTTACGCGTCACATTTTTCCGTTACGCGCCGTCTTTGATAATTGTGATATCTTGAAAAATTTGATTATCAATTCTTTGTTTAATAATCTTTGTAGTAATAAGCTAAAATGAAATAATTGTAGAATTTGTATTTATGTCTATGATAATAAAAGCCTTTTATTAAACTTTATCTAATTTAACTTTATTTAACCAATTTCTGTAAAGTTGCATATAGTAAATTATTTTTTGAAAAATAACGTCATAAAGAAGTTTCACTTCTTACGAGTGTACGCTAGTACACGCACACATTTTTTTTTTATATAATGAACATGGCTAAGTGGCCCAGAGCGAAAAGACCCACACATAATAGTCTGTAGGTATTCCTCGAAGGATAGCTCCTAATTACAGGAACCGAGTTTTAATCTCTAATCTTGCTATTCCGAGAGGGAGTGTCAGACATAGGATACGTGTTATCTTGCGAACATATTCCCTTGGAATAATTTCGACTTTTTTCTATCTGTTTTTGTGGGTCTGCTTTTCTGTCAGAAGCTAAACAACTTTAAAAGCTAACATTTTTAAATATAATTCTTCTGTACGTGTGTTTGTCACCTACGTCGTCCTAAACGACTTGACCAATTTAGATGAAACTTTGTGTGTATATTTGAGTAGACCACTGGAGGCTTTGAAAATACAATTGAACCGGGTAGGTGGCGCTGAAATCGGGTTCTCAATTTTTTTTCCTGATGAAAAACCAGTTTTCGGGTTGGACAACGTCTGTTGGCACCGCTAGTTACTAATAAAACTCTTATCCTCGCAATGTACGCTGAGCAATTTTGAGCACTTATCATTAATTAGGTTTATTTTTAGGGTTCAAACCTCAAAAAGAAAAAAACGGTACTCTTATAGGACCACTTTGTTGTCCGTCTGTCTGTCTGTCGGTCTGTTTCACTGTCCGTCTATTTGTTGTCTGTCAAGACCCTTTATCTCGTGAACGCGTGAAGGTATCAAGTTGAAATTAAAACCATGTACTCAGGTCCCTTGAAGCTGTGAAAAAATCAAACTTCTAAGTTAACGAATAAAAAATATACGGCCGTTTATATCGCAAAAAACGTATATTTTGATACTCTCAAAGGAATAAAAATTCATAGAGAACTTCCCGTTGACCCAGAATCCCGAAAATTGGCATAAAGCTAGGTCTTATAGCACAAGTATAGGAATAAATATGAAAACAGTAAATTTGTTGTTACCTACGTCACAAAAAAACTTCGACACTCCATTCGTGCATTGTAGTTTGTACGGAACCCTCAGTGCGCGAGTCCGACTCGCACTTGCCCAGTTTTCTTTTGTTACGTATAAGCTCGTGTTTGACCACTGTGTCACCTGATGGTAAGCGATGATGTGGCCGACGATGGAGCACGGTTGCCTGGAAGTAGCCTATTCACTCTTGACTTAAACCTTAAAAGTAGTTTTTTGTAGCTATAGTCTGTGTTTCTAGACTCCGGCAAGGAATTCCACTCCTTAGCTGTACGCACTATAAAATGTGTTGTCCAAACGCGTATACGTGGTATATCCACCACCTACCGGTGGCGCAACGCCGTACGTCTAGTGGTCCAATGGTTGTATTGAAATTGCACAAATTAATTCCGCCAAGTCTGTTCCATCATCGGACTACTAGACGTACGGCATGCCATCAGTACATCACACCCATACGTACAAAGCTTTTTGGAAACACATTCATTATGCAGCTAAGGAGCGAGAGTCTGTGTTTCCTGATAGCTATAACATAGAGGTCTTTAAGTCAAGAGTGAATAGGTTACTTCTAGGCAAGAGTACTCCATCGTCAGCCAAATCATTGCTTACCATCAGGTGAGATAGTGGTCAAACGCGAGCCGACCGATTAGATTTCGCCGTACGTCTAGTGGTCCGATGATGGAACGGACTTGGCGGAACTAAATTGTGCAATTCCAGTGCCCACCCCCGAAATGTAAACAATAAAAAACCGACAGGCCATCAACTCGGCATCGATGCTCAAAACTGGAGTTTTAACTCGACAAGTGCATCATTGCTGATGATCTTGGCTCGCTTCTCAATCGACTCTGGCGCATCAAGCTAGTACCTTTACTGACTAAAACCCCACCAGTCCTCCTTCAGTTGCCCTTTATGTTCCAGGTCTCTACTCTTTCTAGTAATCCCGTAGAATATTTCAGCTTGGTACCAAAAAAACAGTCGATGAGGATAACGAATGAAAACTTATGTGTAACGTAAATTAAATGAGGTAAAATTATTTTATATGTAGATAATTTAATTAACATGACCACACGGTAACACATGGTATCGCAGTCTCACATGGTAGCGACAAATAATGGGGGAACCACGGTGTTATAATTAGTGATAACATGACAAATTACACGTACCAAACCGAATGGCTCACGAGTAATTTAATTAATTTACCAATTAGTTACTGACTGGTTTACCTTAGTTGTGAATTGTGGGAGATTTTTTTTGTGTGTAATATTTTTAAGGTTCAAGGGTACCAAGGATATTTTTTTATATAAATTGGTTTAGTATATTATTATATATTTTATAAAAGTTTTTCATGTCTATAT
The DNA here is from genome assembly GCA_905147345.3 of Mythimna impura. Lineage (NCBI taxonomy): Eukaryota > Metazoa > Arthropoda > Insecta > Lepidoptera > Noctuidae > Mythimna > Mythimna impura. Next base: position 814,407 of record LR990361.1, on the reverse strand, counting down.
TTTATGCTAAGTTTTTGAAAATTTTGGAGGTTTTTCCTGGCTGCCTCCCTCCTCTAAAAAGAAACAATGAAACGGTCTCTTCAAAATACCGTAATAAATACAGGATTAATTTTCATTAAATAGTCTTGAAATACAAATTTATTTCAAATTCAAAGTTAACATACCTTTCAAAAAAACTAAGAAACTTAACTCAATAATTCACACAAATATATGCCATTATAGCAATATGACTCCTGAACATAATAATATTATGTCCTCGGTCCTCACCCCACCGATCGCATCAACTCGGTCCGCTACATAATCATATCAGTGATGCATCGCCTCCCGCATGAGGGGAATAATTGTCAAACAATAGACTAGTGTTCAATCACTCGTGACTATGATAATCAGATCTGTGCAGCTATTGGATGTCAGTGAGAGCATCCAATCGCTTTCATAATCGATTTGAATTCAATTGCAGTTTAATTAGACTAATTAATAAGATTTTGATTAATACGTCGGTTTTGGAAACAATGGGCATCGTTGGCGCATTGTTTTGACGCAGTAGGTAGTTTCCGTTGTTGTGGGGAGGCTTCGCTTGATTACGCGGTTTTGTTTATCGGGATGAAAGTAGAATAATGTTTCTTAGTTTTGTATACAATGAGCTTTATTTAGGATACATCTTCTATATAAAAGCGAAATACGACTCACTGATTAATCAACTCGAAATCTCAGAAACTATAACACCTACAAACTTAAAATTTGGTCGGTAGGTTCCTTATAGGGTGTAGACATCCGCTAAGAACGGATTTTACGAAATTCACCCCCTATTATAAAGAAATTAAACAGGGGTTCAAAGTTTGTATGGAGAAACTTACTTTCACGCGGGCGAAGCCGCTGGCAGTAGCTAGTTAATAATACTTATCTATGTTCGGCAGTCCATAACATGATGTAGTTGTTACTGAGCTTTGCCCGCAGAAAAGGAAAACCTGAGGGAGGACACAGGTGTGGTTTTTTTGGTCAGTAAAAGTCTGACACGCTCTCTCGCACTACCCTACAGCGGGAGAAGTCATTGGATGATTTCCTCTAAAAAAAAATAGGCAGTGAAAGATTACTGAAAGTTTTACTCAGGTTCGTCTACTGTAAGTAGGTACTTTCAAGATCCACTACATTTGATTAATATTCGTGCCAATTTAAAGTAAAATTCAAATCGATCTTCGTGTTCAGATTAAAGGCGAAGCTAAAGTAACATAGTGAGACTATCTACACAGATGAATCCAATGAGCCTTCGGGATCCTCACCCAGTTACCTCGCAAAACTTCTCACCGACAATATCTTCAAAAACTAATTTCCTTTTCTTTCGCACTTAGATATACGAAATTAAACGAAAACTTGGTCTCATGCCTACTTGACAAACTTTCTGGAGATAGCTATCACCCGGGAGATCGGGGATACGACTTGTTCAAAAGAAAATTCGTTTGGGACTTGAAGTAAGAAAGTTCAAACGATCAGGTAAAGCTGGAATTTGTTACGATTCCCTGGGCGCTGATGCTGGTCAGTTTTGGGCACGGAATGTGCCAAACTTGCTGAATGAGAAATTGCACTTGCAATAGTACTGTACAATAATTTACTTAAACAGACAGTGTAAAAGCATACCAACACAAGTTGGAGTCAGACTCGCGCACTGAGGGTTCCGTACTTATTTAAATAGTGAAGGTAGGTTAATTATTATTGTAATTGCAGATTTTAAAATAGCAATACAAAGTATACGCGAGCAGTTGCCTATGGCTGCGTTTAGGCCTTGTCTAGGATGTAAACACGCTGAGGCGCAATAGTTTATTAGGATCCAATTCACTGTAGCCTTGAAGACACCTTCGTCACACATGTCCTGCTGCGCAAGGCTGTCACAAGAGCGTGATGTCACAGTGTGCTGCAGCTGCAGTACTTACGGAGCGGGGCGAGTGAGGTGCGGGGTGCGGGAGCGGGGGCGGGGCGCGGCGCAGGCGGGCCAGGGCGCTGAGCAGCCCGTCCGTGGTCACGCCGCCCGTCCCCACATCTGCAACAACAACAACGTTGACATGAGCTATACCAAAACAATCGCAACACCAACAAGAATAAAACGGCAACTACATAAGACCGACGCACACGTGGGCTACGCTTGAGTTGTACATAGCGGCGCGTCGCGTGGCGTGTAGATCCACGCATGTATTTCTACCAGTCTAGTTGTATAAAACGTATGGAGACCGACGCGCCCAGATTGGCGTACGTGGCCCACGTGAGCCCAAAGTAGTTCTACGTTAACACATTATGCATTTGACAAGCTAAATAGACCAAAATATTCTTAGTCAAAAGACCAAAAAGAGTTTTGCAGTCACGGAGCCAAAAGAAAATTATATTCATTGGTATGAAGAGATCAGCATTATTTCAGCATCTTTATTTGTTTTTCTTTTTGCGTCCTATATAGATTAAACGAATTTATTACTCTTTAAGAACAATACATAGTTTGCTTAATAATGAGCTTAGCTAAAAATAATAAACGTAATATAACTTTCAGCGATTTTATCATAAATTATTTTTTTTTTTAATTTTGTTTTAAACACTGTTTTACTATCCATAATATCACTTGTTAGGTTATTATACATATAATTGTGCTCCTTCATGTGTGATAACACTGATAACCTTTTTGCAGTGGTTCAATAAAATTATTATACTCTATTAGTCGGCTAGTGCTATAAGTTGATTGCGCGTGATTGTGGTGCAAACGTGCCTTATAGAAAGAATCTTTTAAAAAGACTCATTTAGTCAATGTTATTCGAAAATAACACTGAATAAAATTTTCTATAAATAAAACAGAAAGTTCCGTCCACATCAGCATAACTCTAAAGACCCGAAAGTCTCTCGCAAGTCTGGGAAACACAATATTACGACAGGATCATATTTTTAGTGGGTATAATTATGTGAAACCTGAAAATAGTTTGTTCAGAATCAGTAACTGGATTGATTCCAATAATTTTTACACCATGTTATATTTTTTACCAAAAATATATTAAAAAGGTCACAAGTTGGATAACACGGACACTAAGCATAACACAGGTCACAGCAGGTCATAGCGCGCATTAGGCGCCAGCACACAGCCGGGTGCGGTAGCAAAACAACCCCTCAGTCGCCCGGATGGCCCGGTGACCATGAATTTGTGCGGACAACCGGGATATAATACAGTTATAAAAATTTATACATAGATTCGTTATATAAAAATACTAGACACGTGTTTCGGGTTTGGCATATACTAAAAGTAATGTTGTATAATAATATGAAGTTCTTGCACCCTCAATGTCTTGTTCTGTGATGACCTTGACGCTCATCATCCTCTCTTCTCCTTCTTTTTCCTCCCCACTCCTCAATTCGTTACAATGGATCTTTTACTGTTCGTGCTGTGCTCTGGAATTTTCTTCCACAAACATTGAGGGCTAACCGTAAGGTTTGTTGTGCATTTATAGTTATCATCAAGTGCCAAATTTCCCTATTATTTATGTAAGGTTTGCTGATAATAAACCCAATAATGGGTTAAACTTGCCTGTGTAAATCAGCTGTCCCATTTTTTTTTTTTTTTAGTACCTACCATAAAGATGTAGCTTTTAGCCTCCACATTTAAATCAAACTCAGCCCATAAAAAAATGGACCTGCAAACATTCAAGATGGGTAATAAAAAAATGACAATATGCTAATGTAACATCAATTATTCTACCAGAAGCTAAGAGTCAACTCAACGTGATGTGATCAAATATTTGCTTGCCTTTTGACAAGATGGGGCATGACATAATGTTTGATCTTACTTCATAATAATGTGAGATGAGACCTTGGAATTAATACTGTTCGAACAAATAAACGTTTTATTATAGAACTAGCTTTTGCTCGCGACTTCGTCTGCGTAGAACTCGTTAAACTGCACAAAATTTACACATATTTTTATATAACAGTAAAGTAATAATCAATGTTTTCTGGTTCTTCGCCTCTGTGATGACCGTTCTTCACCAGGTCGGCTTAGGGCGACCACGATTACGCCTTCCTTGTGGATTCTAGTCTGTCAGTCAGGGATTGCCTTGATTTAGGGTCTCTTCGGAGCGTGTGGCTGATCAGTTCCACTTGCGGAGTTTGACGAAATGATTTGGTATAAATGGAGAATTTATTAAAACTTCATTCTACACGAAAGTACAAAGGCCCAAGGCAAGGTGGCAAAGGGGAGGGGGGAGGTCTTTGTACTTTTGTGTAGCATCGTTATTGCCTTAGGCATTCTCTACCAGTCAATAAAGATGACGAAGAGAAAACATGGCAGGTGCAAAAACAAGAAAAGATTATGAATTATAGTTTACTTCGTTTTATTTGATGAAGACAAATGACATCAATCTTTCGACACAATAATAATAATAAATAATAATAATAATAAATGTTTTATTTTTTATTTTTGAAATATTTAAAAATGTAACTAATATGTTTATGTAAATGAAATAAAGATAAATAATAATAATAAATCTTTATTTATAAAAAAAAAAAACAGATTGTAGTACATTTTACATGTTTTCAGAAAGTGGGTAGTTATACATTTCTTACAATCAAGTGGGTGACGTACTGTTCTCCTTGCTAGGCTATGAAATAGCCTGTATTAAGAAGTAACAGTGCCTATCCCCTAGAGTTGTATTACTACAATTTTATTTTAACAACTTAAATTCAAGTAAAATGTTTAACAGAACTTATTAGGTACTTTTGTGTGTGTATATGTGTGTGAGTGTACGTGTGTTGAGTGTGTCGTGTATTGGCCTGTGAATGTGTTTGGATGTGTGAATGAGTCAATCAAAGAAGAGACAATCAAAAGAAAAGAACGAAAAGTAGTTTATGTTTTTTTTATTTTAAACTTAAATCAATAACACAGAAACTTATAATAATTTCTCAAAAATGGAGCAATTTCCACAGGTAAACCGCATCGCAGATAAATTAAACTAATAAATCACTTAATTAACATCCAGAGGAACTTTACAGTAGTTATGACATCAGTGATTACTTTATAGCTCACCGCTTCAGGAAAATGCTCCATATAATTAATTTTGTCCCAATAAGCTTATCACTATACATACGTGACGCGTGTGACCGCAGCCTTGATAAAATTTGGATACACTACGTGACCTGGAACTGGTCGTCAATCGGTCAAGGATTTTACCGTAGAACATTATGTAACTAGGGGTAATTTTAGGTGCAGTATCTCTTCATCTATTGCCTTCTCCTGCTCTAGGGCCGAGTGGGAGGGCGTGTGATACTTTTATTTGTTTATTTAAGCCTTTTAATTCCCAAAAAATATAACGTTTAATTTTTTGATAATAACCTTAACATACGTTTAAAAATAGCAAGAAATTAACTAAATATAATATATAAATTATAAATTAAATTAATTTCATTTTCTGTTCATATTAATAATATTATTATCTATATTATTAAACAGTTAATTACAATTCAGAAAATTATAATTAATTAACAACATGCATTTCATTAAAACAAATATTATTTATGCAGTGATAAATTAGCTCCTTGTTTGTTAATTTTTAAATTGTGTAATTAAATATATCTTTATTGATTTGTGGTTTATTTATTGGGTACTGTAATATCGAAAGCAGATTGCATGAGTTAGGTTAACGAACTGGCATGTAAAATATACTTTTAAGGATTTTGTTGTTTTAGAATAGGTTTAAAAATTGAGTAGAACAAAGAAATGTCTAGTTTTTTCAATCCGGACGTAACCATTGTAGTGCGATGTACTAATATTGAAATCTTGAAGAAAAGAAAAATACAAGTATTAAGTTAATTATAACAGTGTTTTATTGAAGCACTAATCAAGATCCCGATACCCATTTAAGAATGAAGGTGTCCTCCATCTTTCGCCATTTCTCTCCGTCTTGTGCCAGTCTAGTCCAAGTGCGACAAGTGAGACTTTTACTGACTAAAACCACACCTATGTTTTCACCTTCAAAGGGCTTTTCGTCCCAGCACCCCTTTCAGAAGTCGACCCAAGCCCCAGTAGGCTTCGGCCCTGCTGCTGGGCCCCCTACGGTTTTGATGACAGCTCTTTGAGGCGCACGTGGAACACTACGCGCCGTTGACGACTCGGGCTGGATGCAAACGGTTACCGGACGGCCGGACGGCCAGCTACCCATTACTCGTCACCCGCAAGTCCACACCTTCGGTGGCTGGTAGTCGAGATCGGAGTCTCGGTGGCTGGGGGGGTGAGGTTGTCCGTGCCCTCACGCGTGCGGCCGCCTCGCTAGCAGTACTGCTTCGCAGAAAGAGGCGCAGTATCTTGAAGTTTACAATTTCGGACCAGGTAAGGAACAAAATAATGCGCGCTAAATCTAATATCACAGTTTTGCCAGACCCTGGTACAGGCCATGGCCCGGAGCGAGGAGGAATGGCAAGCGGTAGCCTCCTTCTCCGAGGCAGTAATCTTAGCGAAGCAGGCGGCCGCACGAGTGAGGGAACGTACTCCCTCAGGCCCCAGCCGCCGGGACCCTGACTCCGATTTCCAGCCATGGGCTTGCGGACGGCGAGCTACGAGTAGCTCGCCGTCTGGCCGTCCGGTGACCGGCGACCGCTGACCGGACCGACCCCAAATCATAGACGGTGCGTAGTGTTCTACGCGCGCACCAAAAATGTGTTACCCGGAAAGTTACCACATTCTTCAGTGGGATTGAGCCGAAAGGGTCTGCCGTATGTCAGATGAGCTGTCGGTTAAAAGAAATACTTGAACGGGAGTCAATAAGTGTTTACCGGGAATCGGAAGTAGAATTTTCATCGTTTTTAGGGTTCCGTACCTCAAAAAGAAAAAACGGAACCCTTATAGGATGACTTTGTTGTCCGTCTTTTTGTCTGTCTGTCTGTCAAGATCCTTTATCTCGGGAACGCGTGGAGGTATCAAGTTGAAATTAAAACCATATACTCAAGTCTACGGTCCCTTAAATCTGTGAAAAAATCAAACTACTGAGTTAACGAAAAAAAAAAATACCGCCGTAGATCCTGAAATTGGCATGAAGCTAGGTCCGCAAGTAGTAAAAATATAGGTAAACATCTGAAAACTGTAAAATTGTAATTACATCACAAAAAAAAACTTTTTTTGTGATTCGGTACAATCTTCGTAACCCAATTCGGAGAGCCGCCCTTGTGGAACATCGGATACGACTACGTGCTGCGCGGCGACCTCCCTGACGGGGTCAGCGTGGTCTGCTACGCAGACGATACGCTGGTCCTGGCGCAGGGAGAGTCGTACCAGGCGGCGGTCGAACTAGCTACACGCGGGGTTGCGACAGTCGTGGGCAGGATCCAGGAGTTGGGACTCGAGGTGGCATTGCGCAAGTCCGAGGCCATGTGCTTTCACGGCCCTCGGAACGCGCCACCACCGGGTTCCCAACAAACGGTAGGAGAAGTCCACATCGGCGTCGGGTCGACGATGAAGTATCTGGGACTCATTCTCGACAGCCGATGGGGTTTCGAGGAGCACTTCCGACGTCTGGCTCCCAAATTAATCGGACTGGGGCTGCCCTCGGGCGGCTCCTGCCCAACCTGGGGGGTCCAGACGCCTCCTGCCGGAGGCTCTACGCGGGAATCGTTCGGTCCATGACCCTTTATGGCGCACCGGTATGGGCACTGGCGCTTCGTAAGCAGCCGGCGGCCCGGCTGAACGCATGCCAGAGGGTCATGGCCATATGGATGGTGCGAGGATACCGGACGATTTCCCGCGAAGCGGCGAGCCTCCTTGCTGGCTAGCCACCATGGGATCTGGAGGCACATATACGCGATCTGCGCATGGAGATGCAACGCCGGGGCAAAACTCTGCTGCCGCGACAAGTCGCAGCATGGCGGACAGAGCTCCGGAGGGTTCTCATGGAGAAATGGCGACAGCGACTGTCGCGACCCAGTGCTGGGTACACCACAATTATGGCGGTAAGGCTCCTCTTTGAGGCGTGGTTGGAAAGACCTCACGGCGTCCTCACCTTCCGCATGACGCAGGTTCTCACCGAACACGGTAAGTTTGGGAAGTTCCTGCACCGGATTCGTGCAGGAGCGACGCCTGGGTGTCGCCACTGTGTCCGCCCGGAGGACACGGTGGAGCACACGATGGAGGTGTGCCCCGCTTGGACAGAGCAACGCCGTGTTCTCGTGGGGGCGATCGGCGACGGCGATCTCTCGCGCCGGGCCTTGGTACAAGCCATGGTCCAGAGCGAGGAGGATTGGCAGGCGGTCGCTTCCTTCTGTGAAGCAGTAATGCTAGCAAAGGAGGCGGCCGATCGCGTGAGGCAACGGTCCTCACGCCCCAATCGCCGCCGGGATTCCGATCCCGATTTCCGGCCACCGTAGGCTTGCGGACGGCGAGCAATGGGTAGCCTGCCTTCTGACCGTCCGGTAACCGTCCGGACCGAGCCCAAGTCGTCGACGGTGCGTATTGTTCCACGCGCGCCTCAGGGAGATGTCCCAGCAAGGTCGAAGCCTACTGGGGCCATGGGTAGTGTGAAAACGAAACCCTGGGACGAAGGCAATGAAGGAACAGGAGTGGGTTTCTAGTCAGTAAAAGTCTGACACTATCTCGTGCTCCACCCAAGAGGAGCATGATGAGGATAAAATTTTTACACCATGTTATATTTTTTCCAAAAATATTTGAAAAAGCTCACAAGTTGGACACCATCGACACTAAGTACCTACAACACAGGTCACGGCAGGTTATAGCGGACATTAGACACTAGCGCACAGCTGGATGCGAGAGTTAAACAATCCCTCATAAGATATCATAATTTCGAAAAATATTTTACCGAATTTCATTTCACCTAAAACTTTTCAACTATTATCAGATAAGAAATTTTGTACACAGATTCTTTACATACAAATACTAGACACATGTTTCGGATTTCGTATATACTCGCAATTTGCCTGCTGCGGTCTTCCCGTCCAACTATAATTTAGGTGTCTTCAAGGGTGAATAGGCTCATAATAAACCAGTGCACCATCAATGATTGCATCGCTGCTTACCATCAGGTGGGATCGCAGTCAAGCACTGGTTTATATGAATTAAAAAAAAAAAAAACTAATGTTGTATAGGGTGTACAGCTCCATCCCTCATTCTCGCTCGCACGCCTGACATTGTAATACGCCATGGTAAGACCTCAGGACCTGTACCATGACGTTTAAAGTAAAATTGTTTCATTCTTATTTCCAGTCTGGGTAAGACAACCTGTATAGCTCCGTCTCTTACCCACACTGAAATAAGAATGAAACAATCTTACTTTGAACGTCATGGTAACCCCCCAGGTCTCCTTGAGCGCTGTCCTACATATTGTGTTCATAAACTTCACAGTTCCGAGTTACAATTGTTGGATACTCAGCTTTGATTTCTAAGGTACCTAATGGAGACAGGTAGGTAATAAAGTATATGTATTTGAATTGGAAATTGGGTAATTACGAAATTCTGGTAATGGCGTGTGTTATTGAACATGTGTCAGAAATTGTTGTTTGACGGTAAGGAACATATAGGTTTGAACGAAGGTGGTTAAGTGACTGTTGAGTTGACGGCAAATATGAAACACAGAATAAATGAACACAAGAAGGATGATGATGATGATCAGAAGGAGGAGACATGCTGCACCTACCCCACATAGATTAGAAAAAGTGAAGGAGGCGCCTGAAGACGAGACTATAGCATAGCATGGCATAATTCGTATTAGCTGCACGCTAGGACTCAAGCTTCCTCTCTAAGAGAGGGAACGGGCCGAAATCCACCACGCAGGCGCAGTGCGTGTTGGTAGATGTCACGTCTTCGTATTTTTAGTTCTTGAACATGCTGGTTTGGTCCTTACGATGTTTTCCTTCACCGTTTTGAGACCAGTGGAGATGAAATAAATTACACAAAGTAACTCGCCTGGCTGGGTTTAAACCCGCGACCTACAACTCGTAAGTCAGGATCGTTACCATCACTGGGCCAACACTGCTCGACTAATAAAATGCCGGCAGATATTTTGAAATATTTAAGCTGCAGCCTACCTGCAAGTGGTTCAGCTTTAGATGGATTATTTTGCTAGCGTAAATTTTTTTTTAATGAAAATGTTCTATCAGATGCAAAAAAAAGTTGCAGAATTAAAAACCACTTCAACTACTTTCCATCGACGAAATATTAAATGAATTCATACATAAAGCCAAACCAATACTAACAAGGCTCCCTGAAAACGCAACGTGAGTAACCCGCGATGACGTCACATTCGGGTGTCCTCGCACTGACGAAGAAACTCTAAACGTTGCGAACAAACAGTTCGACCATAAATATGTAAATTGTACTATCCAAACATTCAATCTGAATTCAACCTTCACGTTTTTAGCATACGGTTTGAATTACCTCGTGGAAGGTATGAGAATAATTTAAGGTTGGGAAAGGTCTTTATTAGACCCTTCTACTGATATTAAGGTAAACTCACATAACGGTCTTTTGAGCGGGATCGATTTTGTACCGATACCTTTATTGGTCGCGGTAAAAAGGAAACCTATCTTACGAAATTTTTCTGCATTGTAAGCACAAACGCTGCATTACGTAACCTGTTGGTTTTTCTTAGGGCTATATTTCACTGGGACACCATGGCGGCGCGACCAGTTGCACCGCCATGGTGTCCGTAAGCTACCAAACTAAACACCACACAGACACCAGAGTCGCTGCACCATACTGAGACAATATCTAAATGGACCTTAAGTGCACGCGTCCGAATACCAAACGGACACCAGGTGAGTAACTCTCTATAGAGTTGTATACATTTTGTTGGTAGCGGCGACTGGTCGCGCCGCCATGGTGTCCCGGTGACATATAGCCCTTAGGCCTTATTTGTGTTGTGATGACACAAAAAATGAAACCTGGTGAGTGTCGCGAGAATTCGATGGATGTGAGACGCAACCGACCGGTCGTTATGGCGACACTTAGGGGAGGCCTATGTCCAACAGTGGACGTCTTTCGGCTGAAATGATGATGATGATGACACAGAAAAGTTATTGGCTGCCGTAAGTTAATTAATTTTAAGATTTTTTTTCATTGACATTGTTTCGATTACCTAGTTATTAACTGTTTTATATTCAATAATACAATTATTAACTCTTAAGATATTTGAGGTACATACAGGTTTATCGTAGTTCAGGTTAGATCTAATTTATTATTGAATACCATTTCTGTTTTAGTTTGAGGCCGCGCTTATTGTAAACTTGCACGATAATCTTAACAATAATAAGGCTCTCGTTGAGCAGTTTTTTTTTTAAGAGTGGAAATCATCCAATGACTTCTTTCGCTCCGGGCGGAGCGCGAGAGCGTGTCTGACTTTTACTGACTAAAACCACACCTGTGTCCTTCCGTTGCCCTTTGCTTTCCAGGACCGCGAGAACTGCTTTGAACAATCCCGCAGCATGTAATGACATGCCTTGCCTTTTGGTCAATGGACCAAAAGGCAATGTTTAAAGTTGTCGTAACTTTATTCGATACTCCGATTTATTCGATACTTAAAAAACTCGACCTGACGTGGCTTGGACAACCAGAACCAAGCATCTAAAATGACCACCAGTCACCTTTTCTGAAACGAATAGTGAGACGTGAATGGTTACTTAGGAAGCGATACACTGACTCTGGTCAGTTCTAAGCAAAATGTATTTGTATTTATTCATCATCATCATCATCATTTCAGCCGAAAGACGTCCACTGCTGGACATAGGCCTCCCCCAAGCGTCGCCACAGCGAACGGTCCTGTGCGTCTCGCATCCATCGGACTCCCGCAACCGTTACCAAGTCATCGGTCCAACTTGTAGGAGGCCTTCCAACGCTACGTCTTCCGGTACGTGGTCGCCATTCCAGAACCTTTCGGCCCCAACGGCCATCTGTTCTGCGAGCAAGGTGCCCTGCCCATTGCCACTTTAGTTTGGCGATTCTTCGTGCTATGTCGGCAACCTTGGTTCTCCTGCGGATATCCTCATTCCTGATTCGATCACGCAAGGAAACTCCGAGCATAGCCCTCTCCATTGCCCTTTTTTGTATTTATTACCACAAGAATTTAGGTACATAGCACTGATTACAACTAAAGTTCTTAATAATTATTTAAGCTTAGGCTAAAGTACAATTAGGTCGACCCTGTCCCCTAAACTAGGCTAGGCCTGTATCTTAGGGGGCAGTATCCGGCTATACAGGTACGTTTATAAAATAAATTTATTGCTGTAGAAGTGCAAGTGGACTGTGTCAAGAGGGTGAAGTTTAAAGTTGTGGTAAACCTTAGTGTTAGTGTGATGTGTGAGTGAGTTTGTGTTTGTGTGTGATAATATGTTTGTGAGTTTGTTATGTAAGAACTGATTGCAATAAGTGTACATTTGTAGTGTGTTGTAGAAGTTGGAGTCCCACAATGTGTAAAAACAACTCTTGATCACATAGTGAAAAAATAATGTTGCCAATCTACAACTGGGGTGAGAAAAAGGAAAAGGAAAGGGAAAAACGTTCATTTGTCCTTCACACAATCATTTAAACTAAAAATATATATTAAAAAAGAGTATTATAATCTGAGCGAGGCCAAAAAGGCGCCTAACGTAGCAGCGTTAACAAAACGCTGGTAAATAACGCTGGTACTCTGTTAGGGCCCATTCTATTCTGAGCCACGTGGTGGCACGGACGTTAAATAGACTATCGATATAAAATAATAAAAGAAGAATAGCTGCTTTTTAATAAATCTAAAAAGAAAAATCGCTGATTGTGATAAGGCCGCCCATTGTATATATGTGTTTTAGTTTCCCTTTTGTATGTGTAATGGTGTACAATAAAAATATATAATAAATAAATAATAATAAACACAAAGACATGTTTTTCCATTCATCAATAAAGGTTCTATTGAAATATTTTAATTATTCATTTGCAGGATACGTCAAAATAATTTTTAAAAAATTGTCTTGACGTGTTCACCCTTTAAAAAAAAAAAATATTTTTAGTTCATTTTTAACCTACTAGGCACTATGTTGACTGGTTTAACTGTCTTCTCATACAATGTAAAAACTGATAACTTCTTTAACCTTTCGTATATCGTAATTAGAGACACAATTAAAAAGCCATTGTGTCCCGCGTAAATCTGCGTTCGTACAACGGGTTATAAAGAGTAACCGTGGATTTTCTTTTCGGTTTTTCTACATAAGAAACGACCAATTGGAACCGTGCTCTTACTTATGACGTATTTAAAAACTATGTGAAATAACATATTTTGAATTGAATTTGATTAACATGCTATTACGCATGTTTGGTTCTCAAAGCATTAATATTATTTAATAATTCACAAAACACTGTCAGAATACATATTTGTGGTTGGAATTGTTATGTCATCATGAACGCACGAAATATGCGTGGAGCGATGCATAATTCTCAGAAATCTGTAATATTACAGCACCCTTTACAGGTATTTCACTGACATGTAAACTGATAAGAAATTCCCAATTATGTAACAACACGAGAGAGCCGCTGGACGATTCTTGGCCATCCATAACTTTACCACAATATACTTTTTCTTAGGTGAGAAATCTTCGACTGGCCTGTTGGTCTAGTGGTTAGTGGCCCTGACCGCTTTGCCGGAGGTCGTGGGTTCGATTTCCACCCAAGACAAATGTTTGTATGATGAGCACGATCATTTGTTCTGTGTCTGGGTGTAATTTATCTTTATATATATATTAGAAATATATTAAGTATGTTTATCAGTTATCTAGCTCTGCTTAACTTGAGACTAGACGGTGTTGTGCGATAGTTAAAAAAAATACATCCAATGACTTCTCTCGCTCTAGGTCGGAGCAGGAGGGCGTGTCAAACTTTTACTATAACCCACTCCTATGTTCTTTCATTGCTTTCGTTCCAGGGCCCCGGGGTTCTCTATCGCACAACCCATGGCCCCGTAAGCTTCGACCCTGCTGGGCCCCTACAAGTTTTCTGATATCTTCTTGAGGCGCACGTGAACCTTGTCTTTTGATAGATCTGCTGGCTCTAAATAACAACGAAGGTTACCAAAATATTGTGTTATTATCAGGGTCGCCACCTGTTCTAAATTATATAGTACCGTACTATAATTTTGTCAATTGTACTTTAATATTGTAGAAAAATCTCTAAAGCCAAGCCAAAAAACTCATAAGACTGGATAGAGGCGGCCTGCGCCTGGTGACGGGGTCCACCACGAGACACTGCACACTGAATAAGCACCTCCACACAATAGGCATCACAGACAGTCCCCTGTGCAGAGCATGCTTGGAGGGAGAGGAGACAATTGCACATGTGCTCCTAGACTGCACAGGTGTCACTGAAATACGCACAAGAACCTTAAGATCCCCTAACTCCCTTATTGATGCCCTGAAAAACCTGAAAGGCCTAATCTGTTTTTGAATGAGAATGATATATTTATTTGCAAGAATATAGGTAACAAGTTCTTAACATTTGGTGGAGTCTCACTATATTCGGCATTTCAGCCGTACAAATATTTACTTTTTGCATTTTTAGCATGCAGTAGGTACACATTTAGTCATTAACAATCTCATAAAATAATAATTTCATCATTTAAATTTAAATAACCATTCAAAAAATAAATTAATATAAATTAAAATTAAATACTAAATAATTGAATACAAATAGAGGAGAGAGGAGGGCTGATTGGAATAAGCTCACCTAAGGTTATGGCCACCATGGCCACGTACAATGGTCCGCATAGGACTAAGTGCGGAAACCATACTCAGACATAGACATTCTATAAAAATAATATGGTACGCAAAATAATATATTTTCATTACTAAACAAAATTCAATATTACTTTGATGACTGAAATTTTAAATTCTCCGCAGGAAAAAGATGAGGATTGATAATTCACAATAAATTACAGAATTTTTATAACTAAACCTGCTTAACGGCATCATCGGGGAATCACATAATTTAAAATGGAAGGAAAACTGTTAATTTACGTTGTTAGATTATTTGAAAATCGTAACAACTAATGAGTTCTAAATACTAGGGAAAAGTGTCGTAATATTACGAATCATCGAATTTTTGAGAATTTAGTATCACAACTCACATCATAATCATAACAATCATAATCATTTATTTTGTTTGTAAAACACAGGTATTACAGAGGGTGGTATAAATGTACAGTGCGCTATGTTTTGCCAAATATTGGCATATAAACTTATAGTACCTAAATCTCAGCATGCATCGTAACAAATATTTAAAATCATAATATAATGCCAAACAATTAAATAGTACCTACTTTAAAAAATATATATAAAAATCGAAACAATGTCAAAACAAAATAATTGAAATGTCACAAAAATTAAATAGACAGTCAAAAATTTAATAGAATGTCAAAAAATTAAATACAATGTCAAAAAACTTTAAATAATGACAAAAAATTAAATTGGTTGTCAAAAGAATTAAATAGAATGTTAAAAAATTTAATAGGAAGTCAAAAAGTAAATAAATAGAATTTCAAAAAATAAAAATAACATTTAAATAATAAATAATGTCAACAAAATTATTAATGTAACCGTGTACCATCCTCGCAATCCAATGCTCATCAGAGATCCGAACTGGACTGCCCGACCAGTGAGTGACCAGATGCCCTTCAAGAACATACACAAGTCTGATTACTGATGTTCTTCAAAAAGATCAGGTGTGGTTTTTTTTTAGATGGGAAATCACCTAATGACTCTCGCTCTAGTGCGAAATGGGAGGTTGGGGGTGTCACACTTTTACTGACTAAAACCACACCTATGTTCCTTCATTTGCCCTTTGCGTTACAGGACGACGGGTTTCCCTTTCAGAAGTCATGCGTAGTACTTATAACTGGCTGCTTAGGATCAGATATCTAAATATTTAAGTATGACTGTAAATAAATCAAAAGGAGTATGAAGGCGTGATTTTATATTAATTTGTGTAAAATCCCTGACGACAGACTGTTTCAGATCACATAACACTCTAGACCTCAAATCTGCGGTCAGCCGCCTCACGTAACATTGATGCAATATAGTAGAAAACAATCCATACTTCCATACTAATATTATAAATGCGAAAGTAACTCTGTCTGTATGTCTGTCTGTCTGTCTGTTACACTTTCACGCTTATACCGCTGAACCAATTTTGATGAAATTTGGTACAAAGATAGAATAGAGCTTGAGAAAGGACATAGGCTATAAATTATTACGCTATCTGCTATGGGGGGTGAGCAATATTCCAAAATGTCAGTATTGAACGATTTGCCGTGACTTCGATCCCCAGTTATAGAAATATTTTTTGTGAGTATTTTGTCGTCTTTTTTGTATATAATATGCGATGGTACTTCGATTACAATAATAATAGGACTTTTAGCATATTTTTAACACATCTTAGACATTTTTACTCCATATTTTTGTAAAAAGTAATCAAACATGTAATAAAATCTAAGTGGAAAAACGAAAATAATATTTCTTTTTTTCATTTAGCTACAAATTTAATATCTGAGATGAAAATCATCACGCTATCATCGACAAAGGGTTAAGCAGACAATGATGACGTTTATATAAGAACACCTATTTTACATTACAGTCAACGAAGACCGTAGTGCAGTCGTGTCTGGATTAGATCGGCACGTAAGGGGATAGTGGTTCAAAACTCAGTTTCTTTTTTGTGATAGTTTTGTTTTATTTTACTGTAAACAAGAAAGTTTTACATATTTTTGCGTTCTTACTATTATTTTTATCGACAGTCTGGTTTTTACATCAGCACTTTCGAAGCAGTTTGGCAGATTATACTGATCTTCACTATACAAGACAGGAATCCGGCGGTTATGCATTCAAACGTCTACAAAGAGATACAATAGAGCGGCTATCAGAAAAAATGTCTTAGAAAAACTGTCATCCTATGCCTCAGTGACGCCATCTGGCTTTGAATAGCAAACACACGAATTAAATTTGTCAAAGTATTTATTTAACTACCGCTCGGTAGGTGGCCAGGGGCCTTACCATGATAATGTCAAAATGTCAGACGTACGAGCGAAAAAGAGTGATGGAGCTATACACCCTATATAGCTCCATCCCTTTAACAGTCCGGTTTAGGTCGTAAAATGGATCACGTTATGAGATCGTGGTAGAGCCTCAGTGTGTGATAAAGGTAAGGTTAAGCTTTTCAGCAATAGATGGCGTTATCACGAAATCAGCAAATGTTTCTAGACCTATTTATAAAAATTATTGAATTTTAATTAATTGCTTCGTAAATGCCAAAAATATTTACGAAAATAAACCGCAGCGTTAATATAGCATAGCGTAAAGCGCGGTGGGCCTTGGGCGCGGTCGCCTCCTTCTGCGAAGCAGTAATGCTAGCAAAGGAGGCGGCCGCACGCGCGAGACAATAACCCTCGCGACCCAGCCGATCCGAACCGAGGGGTTCCGATCCCGATTTCCGGCCACCGTAGGCGCGGGCTTGTGGACGGCGAGCAATGGGTAGCTCACCGTCCGTCCGTCCGGTAACCGTCCGGACCGAGCCCAAGTCGTTGACGGCGCGTAGTGTTCCACGCGCGCCTCAAGGAGGTGTCAGCAACCGTAGGGGCCCAGCAAGGTCGAAGCCTATTGGGGCCATGGGTGATACGAAAGAGATTCCCGGGGCCCTGGAACAATGGCAAAGAAGGAACAGGAGTGGGTTTTATGTATATGTTTCTTTCTGGTTTATGTTATGATAAAACAACGCTGTATGATTTTAAAATTATTGGTTCATTAGATATACTAAAAGTATATTATACCATAGAATTATCTTTTTTACAACACTAAATAAATGTTATTTAACGTAGGCTATCAAAAAAAAAGTGGATAAAGTAGTTTTCAGTTGCCAAAATGTATAAATAGTCTGAGTCACGGAGTTGATACTGAGGTCGATACCCACAGTTTTTAGTGTGTGCACCTTTTGCTTTTAGGTAGGAAATCATCAAATACCTTCCCCCACTCTGGGTAAAGCGAGAGGTAGTACCAGACTTTTACTGACTGAAACCCACCTGTGTTCCTTTAGTTGCCCTTAGCGTTCCAGGGCTATGGTAACTTGCACGCCACAATTGCGGCAGCAAATACCTTCTTTGAGGAAAGTCTAAAAAGGCTCTCTTTCCGTCTTCATCGAACGTAGATGTTTCGGAAGGACCCCCAAAAAACCAGCAAATATAGGTAGGTACTTAATCACAGAAAGATGCTTCTTGAGCAGTTCGTGAAGGTTACCAGTACTTCAAGTAGTCTCTCCCTCGGACTTGACCACAACCTACTGTTTGGAACAAGTACCTAATTTCAAAGATTCCAAAAATTGAAGATCATTAAGAATTTCATGAAACACCCATGAAGACATATTTCACACAAGGCCCCGACGTGGTTTGTATTTCTGAAGATAGTTTGATTACTTATGATGTATCCTACATTACTTGCAGCCTTAAGTCTACAACTGGACGTTACCTCCTTAAGAGTGGTTAGTGAGTGGTGATCAACACTGGGACAACATTCTGACGGATGCCAGAGTCAGTCACAGCCCCAATTGGTTGCGACATTTGTTCGCTGTCGTTTTATAGTTTTGTGGAGTCACAAACACGGAGTAATGAGGGTATTAGGGTGTTTCGAGAGGTTTCTGTTTCAAATTCGGCGTGATGTAAGTCAACACCAAACTGCAACAATTTTTTCACAAATTCTTTATAAGTACAGTTGTGGAGCAAGATGACATCGTAGGTTACTCTGTAGTATTTTAATAATCGCTAGCAGTAGTGGACTATCAGTGCACGTTATCCAGCTGAAGATGGGCTGAAGCCGATTATGCTCCTTCGAAATTCATCTCCGCCAAAGTTGCATAACGGACCCGGATAAAAGTCTGCAGAGAAATATCATCGAGGCAAATTCTTATGGAAGGTAATTCTTTCGCAAAATCTTATAGCTCTAGCAGGCATTGGCCCTAGAGATCTTCGTCAGGCGAAAAGAGAGAAGATTTGCTGCCGCGTGCAAGTTACCGTAGCTCTAGAACACTAAGGGCAATTAAAGGAACACAGGTCGGTTTCAGTCTGTAAAAGTCTGACACAAACTCTCGCTTTACCCGGAGCGGGGGAAGGTAGTATTTGATGATTTTCTTCCTAAAAGTAAAACGTGCAGACACTAAAAACTGTGGGTATTGACCTCAGAACAAGATCCGTACAGACTCTTTATTCATTTTGGCAACCTTTAATATTTTGAAAACTACTTTATCCACTTTTTTTATAGCCTACGTTAAATAACATTTATTTAGTGTTGTTAAAATAAAACAACGGTTTAATACACTTTTAGTGTATTATAATGAACCAATCATATTAAAATCATACAGCGTTGTTTCATCATAGAATAAACCAAAAACAAACTTAAACTATCACCTTTTCCTTTTAGGGGTAGGCAGAACCACAGTTTATCAACTACTTCGACCTCAACATGTCTGTTTCTGTTTATTGATGATGATAAGTAATTTATTTGATGTATATCATGAACGAGTATTCTATTACTGGTGAGCCAAATAAATAAAATAAATTACATATCTGGACATAAGAAATACATTTTACATAATATATTTACTGAAATTAATTTCCGTTATTTGAATTAGATGTTTTTAGCACGAATCACAAGCACAGAATTATTAATTACGTTTGTGCATTTTTACTAACTTGACGCAGATACTATTTCTTATTCTGTGACGCAGACAAAGTCGCGGGTAACAGCTAGTATAATATATATTTTACGTAATAATGTTAGTGTAGTAGGAGTAATTTGCAGTTAATTCTGTACACTTTAGTGGTTTCACCCTCCCATTGAGAGCAGTGGTGGCCGAGTGGTAACGGCCCTGACTTACGAGTTGTAGGTCGCGGGTTCAAACCCAGCCAGACGCATTACTTTGTGTAATTTATTTCATCACCACTGCTCTTAAAACGGTGAAGGAAAACATCGTGAGGAAACCGGCATGTCCTAGAACCAATAATTCGAAGACATCTGACTTCCACCAATTCGCACTGGGCCCGCGTGGTGGATTACGGCCCATTCCCTTTCCTAGAGAGGAGGCCTGAGTCCCAACAGTGGGAACATTATAAGGCCGACTATGCTATGCTACCTTCCCGTTATTTATCCTACGGCATTTTCCGAGATGTAAAAGAGGCATCTTTTAGACCACGGCCTCAGCAATAGCGTAGCTTTCCATCAGTATAGTAGCTCTAGATCACTATCACAAACACTTGTAATTCTTTGTAATGTTAATATGAAACTTTAATATATTTAATATAATATTCTTGACTCATCTCGGAGCCAGTGAAGGACAGCGCCTGACTCGTTTCTGACTGCGCCCAACCGGAACTAGAACCATTTATTTATAGATGTTTATTTACGTTTTATGAGTAAATCTATGCAGTTTGTAAGTTCTAGACTAATATTGGAATATGTAGTTTTTTTTTAGCGAATTAATTAGTTTTAGAAGAGTATGTGACCCATTTCAACTCATTTCTTGATTTGTTCAAATTCATGGCCCGTGTCTTGTGATGTACAATTGTTTAGGATACGATGGGACTGACATACGCTATGCGTAAAAGCCCCTTTAAATAAATAAAGAAAAGAAAGAAAAAAAAACTCATTTCAGCCGAAAGACGTCCACTGTTGGACATGCCTATGTCTCCCCAAGGGTTTTTTTTATGGTGGGAAAATCATCTAATGACAAATCCCGCTTTTGGGCGGGGCGGGAGATAGTGTCAGACTTTTACTGACTAAAAAACCACTTCTGTTCCTTCTTTGCCTTCGTCCCAGAGCCCCGGGTTTCACTTTCACACTACCTGTGGCCCCAGTAGGCTACGACCCTGCTGGGCCCCTACAGTTGCTGACATCTCCTTGAGGCGCGCGTGGAACAGTACGCGCCGTCGACGACTTAGGCTCGCTCCAGACGGTTACCGGACGGTCGGACGGCGAGCCACCGGGCGCGTGGGGCGTGAGGACCGTTGCCACACGCGATCGGCCGCCTTCTTTGCTAGCATTACTGCTTCGCAGATGGAGGCGACCGCCTGCCACTTCTCCTCGCTCCGGACCATGGCCTGTACCAAGGTCCGGTGCGAGAGATCGCCGCCGCCAATCGCCCCCACGAGGACACGGCGTTGCTCTGCCCAAGCGGGGCACACCTCCACCATGTGCTTCACCGTGTCCACCGGGCGGTCCACATAGTGGCGACACCCGAGCGTCGCTTCCGCACGAATCCGGTGCAGGAACTTTCCAAACTTGCCATGTCCGGTGAGGACCTTCGTCATGCGGAAGGTGAGGACGCCGTGTTGCCACTCCAGCCACTCCTCAAAGAGGAGACTTACCGCCGTAATTAGGGCATGTCCAGCACTGGGTTGTGACAGTCGCTGTCGCCATTTCCCTATGAGATCTCGCAAGAACTCTGTCCGCCATGCCACGACTTGTCGCGGCAGCGGAGTTTCGCCCCAGCGTTGCATCTCCATGATAGGAAAGACGGTGGCACAGTGATCATGTGCTGCGACGTGTCATACCAGGCGCTTCGGGGAGGTCTTTTAAGGAGTCATGGGGCCGCCATTGTGCGATGGTGATCACCGAGGTGGTTATAGTGAAGTGAAAACCTTACATTCCCTGGTCTTTGACGTAATCATATGCACACTGACGACTGGAATTTTAGTACACCTTAGTTTACAGGGATAATAGGAACCAAACTACGCAGGTCTATTTTAGTAACTAAACTGAAGCGTCCATATTTCCCCGTATACATTAATTAATCACTTTCCGTTGACTTGTCTTCAGTAACAGTACAAACGATCGTAAACCCACACTATAAGAGCAGCCACGTGCGTATACCGGTAGTCATTGAACTGGGTTCTATTCATTGATAGCTTCCTTCATTCAAAATGTTCCAGATCATGGCTGAGAAGTATGTACGAGTAGGTTACATGATTACGGGCCACTATAGGTAATTCCGCGTTATGCCCTGTTATGTAACAATGAGAAACGATATCTATAAGTTATCCTACAACATATTCTCACTTCGCAATTGTATAGGGAAACACTCCTGTGTATATTGCGAAAATTATACACAGGAATCTTTTTCTATGCAATAACTTAATTTTTAACCAACCATTTTTGAAGAGTTGGCATTTCGACTTATGACTTAAAAACTATGTAGAATTTTAGTCTTATGTATAAGATAGGGTCGATCAGACAGTGAAGTCAACCCATTGCAGTCCACTGCTGAACAGGCCATTCCCAGGCTGCGCCACGACACCGTCTTAAGAACGTTTGTCCAATCCAGCCAGGAGCCCCTCTCGCTACGCCTGCCGGTACGCGGTCACTACTCAAGGTCTCCTCTACTCCACCGGTTTGCACAGCGTCTTGACTTGACTCTTTTTTGCTAATTCTGCAAGTTACGTCTGTAACTGGTGTAGGTAGTGAATATTGAAACTCATAGATTGGCTATAAATATCAGCAAAGTGAAACTTTGCCTACTATCAGAAACCATGCATTTTTGTTTTGGTTTTTCCCATTGGTATTTCACATTTTTATAAACCTAATATGTATGTATTATAATCATTCGTAATGAACGGGCCTATAAATGAACATTAATACATGAAGACAAAAAGCAGTGTCATTGCCTTTAATAGTGCTAACTAAGGTGCTGAAGGTGAAGGTATAACTTCCAAAATGCAGGAATAACTTCTAGCACCTTCCAGCATTCCCAGAGTAGAGTTAGGTACCTACACACATTCCTCGCCACTGAAATCGTGGTAAAACCTGATTAGGGAATTTACAATAATTACGTCAGATCACGTCCCTGTTATATCATCGACTCGTGTATAGGTTAGCAGGGTTAATATATAAACCAAACTATATGTGTTATAGTCATTATTTCAAACGAGATCGTGACTGCGCTCGATTACTCCTGCCACCAGTTAAACTGATCAGTTTTTTAACAATGGAAATAACTGTTCTTCTGACCCTGATACTCTTCAGTACAGTCAGAGCCAGGAATATTCCAGCTAACATGGCTGAATCTACAGAAAAATTATATCAATTCGTTGAAGATAACAGTCATCCAAAAGCAGTTCTTGAACGTATATTCTTTCCTGAAGATCCAGTCATAGATGCGGTCAGTCCAGAAGATATGCAGCTAACATCAAATGAAGAATCTGAGGAACGCAATGCTGTAGTCGGAGACACTACAACTAAATTGGATGAAAATCAATACTTGGATGAAATGGCAGCAGTATTCGACTCTGTTGAAGTAAAAAATGAAGATAAGGAAACAGTTAATCAGTTGGAAGATAGAGCGTCGTTGAAAGGCGATCACTGTCCTGGCGCTATAAGATCTCATGGCGAAACATGCTCTCCTACAGAACCACCAGGTAAACAGCCAGAAGCCTAAAATACATAGAAATCACGTTTAAAACTGATAATATAGTTTTAAACGTGACTAATATTATGAAGGTGAAAGTTTGTGTGTGTGTACGTTTGTTATTTCTTCACGCTCAAATGGCTGAACGGATTTCTATGACCATATCCTGGAATAGCATATAGGGTATTTTCTATCTCGGTAGTATGTTCTCTTAGGATCTCTTTTTCTACTATTACGTGGGCGAGCGAAGCCGCTGGTAGCAAAAAGTAATACATAAATGTGACTAATGGGATATACCAGCGGTCTTGAATGCGCCACCAGTAGTTGAAAGGAGGTCTTCAAAATACCAGGAAATCTGATCAAACTTCATTTATGCATATTGTTGAGACTGTATGTACCTATATAATAATACTGATATTTATGTTATGCATTTTATGTTTTATTTTTACCATCCACTACTGCACTGGACTACCTGTTAAGCACAGTATTCGTTTCATCTCAACAGTTACTTCCTTTCATTTTAACAGTTACCTCTCTCATTTCTTCTCTTTCTTTTGTTTTATTTTCAATTGTGCTTTTTATTGTTGTTTTTTTTTCACAATGTTACATTGTAGATTATCTTTATTTTGCAATTTGACATTATTTTTATTTTTTTCAATTAAATTTTGACAAGTAAATATTTACTTTACTAAGTATTACATTTTGTGAACTATATATTTCCTTTTATTATTGTGAACGTGAGGACTATGTTGATTGCTTTTTTTTTTCATTTCAGTAATTTTAACCTATGTCTTGCAATTTGAGTATTTTCTGCGGCCTACCCAAATGTCCTTTCTTTGGTATTGTTCGTCAAGTCGTTGAGCTCCTTTGTAGTCCTGAGTTGAGCTTTGCGAATACTGACAAATGCTTGCACTGACTGGACAGGTCCACTCAAATCTGTATGGTTCTTTCTTCAAAAGACCATCTCAGACAAATCTGCATGGTTCTCATGTCATTTGACCATTACATATTTAGTGTATGGACTTTAAAAGAGACTTTGACCCCTGAGTTTGTTTCGGTGTTTCTTCTCAGGGTAGTCAGCTAGGAAACACCGGCCTCATCTAGTTTAAAATGACAAAAAAAAAAATTGACGTGTAAAAGTGTTTTAAACCTATTTGCAGAATAAATATCATTTATCATTTATCATTCATATCAACAGTCACCTCCTCTCTCGACAGACACCAGAGACTATGTCCATTTTTTTATGAATCTTTCTCCTGGGTATCGTCAGGCAGAATGCAAATGGATGTGTGAAACTTAAATACCTCCGAGGTGGATGTAAACTTACACATATTGCAGTTTACTCAATTAGCAGAAGCAGGTACGCATTCATTGAAATAGCCTCTGAACCTCGATGAAGATAAAGAAAATATCGTGCAGGTCATTTTACATGGGAGAATACCCGTCTAGAAAATATTAGGATCGGTTTGTACCTTGGGCTCTCACCCGGAATCTGTCAGCAAGTTTTTACGAAAACCGCATCGATTTAATTTTATAGAAGTATGACAAACAGTAAGAGGCTGATCCGACGGGAACTTCACGACCCTCAGTAATGAGGGATACGACGCGAGGAGGAGGACAACAATAAAGACGAAATTACCATTTAATTATGTGTCCTTGTATTCCCACAGATTACATAATTGGGTGTAACGGAAAATTATACAGCGAATGTTTAGGTTTACCCAGCCCACAGGAAAAATATATTATTATGGAAAAAGTAAACACATAAATAGAATGCGAAGAAAATGTGGCGTTAGTCAACGAATGTCTATAATCTTGTGAGTACTCCCAGATATTTAGAAGTTATCTCTGGAAGTACTCTTTTTTTATATAATTTGATACAAACTAGTGCTTAACTGTGATCCCACCTGATGGTAAGCAGTGATGCAATCGTTGATGGTCAAGCGCACTAGTTTCTTAAGAGCCTATTCACTCTAGCCTTGAAGACACGCAAATTATAATCGGATGGGAAGATCTCAGCAGGCAAATTGTTCCAGTCCTTCGATGTACGCGATATAAAGGACGAGGCGAAAAGCTTAGTCCAGACCGTAGAGGTTTCAACAACGTAAGGGTGGATACTCGCCGTACGTCGTACTCACAGACAAATAGTTTTACCTCTTTATAATATTTTTATAGAACATTATTTTACTACTACCTGCTTTTCACCGCGCTGCTTACCTACGCGTAGACGATCTCTGATGATCAACATCGCTGCAGATATACTGAAGTGGTGTTTTGCCACCCATATTGGATAGTAGAATGATTTTAGTGTAGATGGTTTAATGGGTCCCGACTGTTGCAGTCAATATATTAAATTGATTTCTACACTTCTGTACCAAACTAGTTTTTTTCTTTTCAGTTTTTATTTAAAGTATTTTTGTATGCAGTCAGGTTTTTTTTTAAAGTAATTTAGTAAGAAGTTAAATTTGTAACTATAATTATTATAACAAATTGATTAATTGATTTGATTAGTTACAAATTTAACTTCTAAAATGAAATACATCACGTTGTCATCTACAAGGAGGTAAGCAGTCAATTATGACGTATATTTTAGAACGATTATTTTAATTTTATGTTAGCGACGCTCGTAGCACGGTATGTTTAGGACTGACTTGCATGTCTGAGCATGGGAGCTCGAATGTCATATTTATTATTATTTATTTATTTATTATATTCTTTATTGTACACCACATAAACAAAAATAAGGACAAACATAATTAAAAACTAATCATACATACATCATCTCATACATCTGTCATACTATTTTTTTTGTTAATTATTAATTTATTATCTTACAGTTAACATGAAATTCTTACATATTTATCCAATCGCACATCTTATAAACTGACAGAGTAAGAAATATGACAAAGCAAAGGTAAAGAATTGTTGCTATCAATATCGCTCCTTCGAGTCGGTTACATTTGTAAATAGACATACAAACAAGGGCGACCAGACTACGTACTCTTTGCAGAGTTCTGACCGAGACGAAGTGAGCAAGTTTCAGGCAGGGCTCTACATCAGCACTTTCAAGGCAGTTTGTGGATACTGGTCACGCATTGGGATATCTATTTATAGAACAGCCAGCGAATTAATAATTAATAATACAAAAAATCTGCACCAAGTCTCACTCCTGGCATTTATTTAAATATTGGGAAGATCAGGTATTGATATTGTATTGTAACACCTAGCCGTGCCGCAGTCAATTTATAAAGGATATATGAAGTTAGGGAAAATTAAAATGAAACAAGTACACTTGAGCACATCACAAGATTTATTCTCAATCACCCAATGTGTGGCTACTTTAAATACAAAATAAAAAGTGGTTAAAATTCCGTAATCCTTAACTTAACTTCTCTCACTCACTTCGTCTCGGTATCGAAGTGTGCTAGAGAAGTACAATGTTTTTTACAATTCTTTTTTTTACAATTCTTTATTGCTATATCACATGTGTTACATAAGATCTTAAGAATAGTTAGTTAAGTGCACATGGACCCTGTCGGGCACAGCAATTTCAAACAAACATAAAACAGGTAGAAAGAAGTACAGTTTTAGAGAACATACCACAATGTCAAAATAAATTCATTACAAATGTCAAATTAAATTCATTACAAATGTCAAAATAAATTCATTACAAATGTCAAAATAAATTCATTACAAATGTCAAAATAAATTCATTACAAATGTCAAAATAAATATCAAATGTCAAAAAAAAAAATACCAAATGTCAAAATAAATTAATACCAATGTCAAAAAGTAAGCAGGAGAATAAAACACAAACTCAGGGTCGTTTGTGAAAGGATCTGTGAGGTGAACCGTTGGGGACTCCCAGCCCAATCGTTTAAATACAGTTATTTTAGGTTGTGCTCAACATGGAAAATATAAGATCCAACCCTAGAGACACTGGACCACCCGGAGGACACGGTGGTGCACACGGTGGAGGTGTGCCCCGCTTGGGCAGAGCAACGCCGTGTCCTCGTGGGGGCGATCGGCGGCGGCGATATCTCGCGCCGGGCCTTGGTACAGGCCATGGTCCGGAGCGAGGAGGAGTGGCAGGCGGTCGCCTCCTTCTGCGAAGCAGTAATGCTAGCAAAGGAGGCGGCCGATCGCACGAGGCAACAGTCCTCACGCCTCAACCGCCGCCGGGATTCCGATCCCGATTTCCGGCCACCGTAAGCGCGGGCTTGCGGACGGCGAGCAATGGGTAGCCCGCCGTCCGACCGTCCGGTAACCGTCCGGACCGAGCCCAAGTCGTCGACGGCGCGTATTGTTCCACGCGCACCTAAGGGAGATGTCAGCAAATCGTAGGGGCCCAGCAGGGTCGAAGCCTACTGGGGTCATGGGTAGTGTGAAAACGAAAGCCGGGGCCCTGAGACGAAGGCAACGAAGGAACAGGAGTGGGTTTTTAGTGAGTAAAAGTCTGACACTATCTCTCGCTCCACCCAAGAGCGGGATTTGTCATTAGATGATTTTCCCACCTAAATAAAAAAAAACCCCAGAGACACAAACTTATTCTAAAAGATAACTACCCTTCAATCAAACTGTAAAAAGTTATAGACCTACTCTCTCTTACTGGATATACCCAACAATACTAATTGGTAAACGTTAGGTTTTCTAATTAGCGTTATCTAGTTAGCAATTTCATTCCTTAGTTAGCTATCATCAAATTCTAGTTAGTGATCATCAAGTTCTAGTTAGCGAAACAAAGCCCCTTGGGATCAGTGACGAAACATGGTCCGTCACCACACGACGAGCGTGCCCTGCGGGGTGGGTATCTTTTCAGGAACAAAAACTGAACGGACGACGTCAAACACCTGATGCGATTTCATCGACGACGATCGAATAGGTGTGACCTACCGCTGCCACGCTATCGCGTCACACGATTGGTCCAACCTTGACCAAGGTCAATTTCTGACACACCAGGGTGTCACGTCTTAACGGCGTTCCTGACCTTAGGCCAGTCAGTGGAGCCAAACCTAAAACCAATATCCATTCCAGTCTTTAAAACTTTGAAGGATATAATTAGGAATGAGAAATTATACTCACAGGGACAACACCATTCAGGTCACCATTCACGATATCACCACCACCACCACCATTCACCATTCACCATTTGGTGTTTATAAACCAGAGAGATTTTGGCGCACACGCTGGAATCTTTCAGGAAAGGTATTCCTCCATGCGTGTCTGCATGTTAGGTCTTCCGCGCCGAGCAGAAAAATCAGGGAACGCCCTTCATCCTACGTTCCCTGCATTTTTGATCATAGTTTCTGACTATAGACTACATTCCGTTATTGGATTTTCAAGTTGTAAACTCATTCGGTCCATGTCCCTATATGGGGCGCCGGTATGGGCGCCGTCGCTACAAAAGCGACCGGCGGCCAAACTGAACGCATGCCAGAGGGTCATGGCTATGGATGGTGCGAGGAAACCGCATGGTTTGGCGCGCCTCCTTGCTGGCCTACTACCGTAGAATTTCGAGGCAACAGTCCTTGCACACATGCACGATTTGCGCGTGGAGATACAATGCTGGGACGAAACTCCGCAACCGCGCCAAGTCGCGGCATCGCGGACAGAGTTCCGGCGAGATCTCATGGTGGAATGGCGACAGCGACTGTCGCAACCTAGTGCTGGGTACGCCACAATTATGGTGGTAAGTTCCCTCTTTGAGGAGTGGCTGGAACGACAACACGGCGTCCTTACCTTCAGCATGACGCAGGTCCTCACCGGACATGGTCAGTTCGGGAGATTCCTGTATCGGATTCGTGCGGAAGAAACGCTCGGGTGTCACCATTGTGTGGACCGCCCGGAGGACACGGTGGAGCATATGGTAGAGGTGTGCCCCGCCTGGGCAGAGCACCGCCGTGTCCTCGTGGGGGCAATCTCTTGCGCCAGGCCTTGGCACAGGCTATAGTACGGAGCGAGGAGGAGTGGCAGGCGGTCGCCTCCTTCTGCGAAGCAGTAATGCTAGCAAAGGAGGCGGCCGCACGCGCGAGGGAACGGCCCTCACGCCCCAGCCAGTCAAAAAAATATCACAAAGTATCAGTAGTGTTGCAATTTATACAGCTATAAGTTTTCAGTTGAGTTGAATTTCACTATCATTAAGATTACAGAAATATTACAATTATTTATGTAGGTAAATACAGTGTCAACATATTATGATCGAAACTTTACTTATATAATTATATTTAAATGAGTGAAGTTTTGATCATATTTCCTGGTGTTTTGAAGACCACCTTTCAACTACTGGTGGTACATTCGAGGTTTTACTCGTTTGTCTACATTTATGTTTTATTTATCTGTGTTTTGATCACCAGGTCTTGTTGTTGAGTGTGGGTCTTTGTCTACATTCATGCATGTGCCATCGTAGTATCTGATCTGACCAGGCAAACAGTCATCAGTACCAAGTGAAGCTCTATCTTCCAACCGTATAACTGTTTTCTTGTCTTCATTTTTTTTCTCATTCACTTTTGTTGTAACGTTTACGATGTCTTTATCCACAGCATTGCGTTCTTCAGATTCTTCGTTTGATGTTAATTCCACGTCTTTTGTACTGACCGCATCTTCAACTGGATCTTCAGGAAAGAATTTAACTTTGAGAGCTACTTTTTGATGTCTGTTATCTTCAACGAATTGATACAATTCTTCTGAAGATTCAGCCATGTTAGCTGGAATGTTTCTGGCTCCTACAGTACTGAAGAGTATCAGGGTCAGAAGAACAGTTGTTTCCATTGTTAAAGGCCTGATCAGTTTAACTGAATATGTAGCCACAGTAACAGATGGCAGGAGGAAGCGAGCGCTGTGACGATCCCGTCGGAACTAATAACTGTAATACATTTAGTTCAGTTTATATATTGGTCATGTTTAGGTAATATTATGTAACATGGACGTGATCTGACGTCATTGTTAGAGGAATGCAGAAAACATAAATAATGGAGGTGTACCTATACGTACGGTAGAGGGTAACATAAATATTATATAGAGATGCCTTTTTTGTTTTTTAGAAGTACAATTATGATTTTTTTTTAATTGAAAGGCATAAAGCCACTTTATCATGTTTCGTATTTTGGTCATTTCTACAGTTACAAAAAAAAAAAATGGGCTAACAAGTGAAATATGTCACTTGTTGATGACAGGGTAATTATGTTTTAATCGGTAGATCAAGGATTATCTGAAATTTATATAGATTAGTTAAATGATGTGATTGTGTGATTTGCAAAATATATAGTCCCGACACAAAATTATTATTTGGTCGGCGGGACTTATAATTCTAGAACTTAGGGCACCCAGACACGGACAAGCTAAGTTCGAAGGGTATGACGTCATCCCCTTTTGTTATGTTCCTTTAAATCGTATAAACAGACTTGGGGAGTCTGTTACTTGAACACTCCCTCCACCTTCCCATGGCCCCACCAACTAACAAATATTATACGGACCGAATCATGGGGCGGCTGCGGACTTAGCACCCTTAGCCATCTTATTTTATTGTCAGCAGGTGCTTCTCTGATCCTTTACAAATTAGCCACGTGTGTCCTGCACAGAACACTATTTTGTAGTCCCGGTTTGCATTCTCCCTAATGGGCTAGCACAACCACACACTACACTATCTGTTACTTGAACAGTCAAACTCGTCAACACCCGCTTCTTTAGAGTAATTACGGTTGCAGATGGTGACGGATTCTGCATGAATTCATTTTTTATGACTAGCCGGGGGACCGTGACGAAATGCGCAAGCACTCCAGTGCCCCGGTCAAAGGTAGCTGCAGAACACCCTGTAGCCTGATATATCCCTGCGCTCACTCCAGGGCAACCATATCCACAGGATAAAAAAGGGATGTGAAAGGCGTGGGTATAACGGTTTAATTTTCAATGATTTGGCTTTTAAACTAAGACAGGTAAACTAGTTGTTTACTTTATTGATGCTGTGGCGAAGCGGTCAATTTCCTCATAATGATAAAACAATCTAGTGGTTAAGGGATTCTAGAGAGCGAGAGGTCTTGATGTCGATTCCAATCACAGATATTTTTTTCAATAGTATCTCAGTTTAATTCCCCTATTCGCACACACAACCCGATATAATATATGCATGCATTATTTTTATTTGCTAAATTAATTACTTTTTAGCTCTGGTAAACAAATATGAAATATATATATATCTTCACCAACAACGAGGTTATAAAGCTTCAAAGCTGCTAATAAGAAAGAGAAGTACGACATGGTCTTTGTCGTCAATGGCCATGACACCATTATGGTCGCCATACAAAACGGTGTCTTGGCGAGAGAGACAGATATTATTTTGTTTAAAATTGTTAGTAACAATTTTAAAATTTGATTCTCTGTCAGTTTTGATATTGTTTTCACAATTAGCATTCTATTTTTGTGTATTTCTTGATAAATTGGTTAATTAACAAATAATTTTTTCATGCATATTACCTATTCAAGCACAAAAATATTAAGACCTAGTTTAAAAAGTCTTGTGTTTTTCGCCATCTTTATGTAACTTCAAATTAAAATGAAACTAGCGCCTCGCCCCAGCTTTGCACGGGTAATCGTAATCTTTGACATTCTCGGTTATTCTTTACTATAATATGCAACTCAAACCTTTTTCATAATTAACTCTGTCTATTGGTGAAAAACGCATGAAAATCCGTTCAGTAGATTTAGGGTACTTTGATTTATAACTTATTAACTTTTGCCCGCGACTTCGTCCGCGCAGAAGTCGAAACTTTTTCTATTAGGTTTTTTGATTGATTTTTTTTAATTATAATTAATAGCTCTTGTCCGCGTCTTCGTTCGCGTAGAAATTGGAAATATTTATAAAGTGCAAGTGAAAGCTGTTTAAGATACATCACGCTATTACCATTTGCCCTACTGGACCAGTCAAAACTGTGGCACTGATCACGATATTGCGAAGAAATTTAACTCCGAGTCTGGTTCCTCTAGTTTTTGTAGTAAAATAATTGGTGTAACCATTTTAATTTGAGCTTATGGCAATGTCAAATCACCAGCAAACTTGAAAATAATTCCACCCATGATTTTATTACAGCTTCTTATGTCTTTAAGGATCTCCATATGAGATCTATGAACGCATTCATCCCATATGATTAAACTGATATCTTGCATTGTTTTTCTCAAAGAGCCATTTTTACGGATCGAGGACACGTTTTCTTTCTGAAAAAAAAAATATAGTCAGAGGCAGTTCAAAAGTTGAATGAGCGGTTTGCCCACCTAATAGAGTCGCAGCGATTACCAATAGCCGTCGCGTGCGTGTAGAACTTGATCATTATTTTGCTACGGCGTTATTTTAAAACTATGAAATCTCCTAAGATATTTATCAAAATCAAATTATGTAAAAGGCCTGCATTATGTTCAAAATGATATACTTAAAATGAATATTGTACTTACTTGAATAAGATTAATAATTATTATCTTTACAAAAACACCTTCGCAAACAATGCATTATTATAGGTCAAATTTGATTACCATAAAAAAGGTTATAATGAGCCAATCTTAATAGATAGACATGTACTGTCACAGACTTATTTGTAGAACTTTTAAAGAGAAACAATTTTGTATTACATAATTTTTGTGTAACTTTAATCGTTTACGCAGCGCACGCAACGGTAGCTCTCAAATGGTATAATTTTCCCCCGTTTTAGCAATATTTTTTATCGATACTCCGCTCTTATTAGTCGTAACGTGATGTCTATAGCCTTTCTTGATAAATGGGCTAGCTATCTTATTCTGAAAGAATTTTTCAAATCAATCCGGTAGTTCCTGAGATTAGCGCGTCCAACCAACCAAACAAACAAACACTCTTTAGCTTTATAATATTAAGGATATATTTATTACTAGCTGTTACCCGCGACTTTGTCTGCGTCACAGAATAAGAAATAGTATCTGCGTCAAGTTAGTAAAAATGCACAAACGTAATTAATAATTCTGTGCTTGTGATTCGTGCTAAAAACATCTAATTCAAATAACGGAAATTAATTTCAGTAAATATATTATGTAAAATGTATTTCTTATGTCCAGTTGTAATTTATTTTATTTATTTGGCTCACCAGTAATAGAATACTCGTTCATGATATACATCAAATAAATTACATAACATCATCAATAAACAGAAACAGACATGTTGAGGTCGAAGTAGTTGATAAACTGTGGTTCTGCCTACCCCTAAAAGGAAAAGGTGATAGTTTAAGTTTGTTTTTGGTTTATTCTATGATGAAACAACGCTGTATGATTATAATATGATTGGTTCATTATAATACACTAAAAGTGTATTAAACCGTTGTTTTATTTTAACAACACTAAATAAATGTTATTTAACGTAGGCTATAAAAAAAGTGGATAAAGTAGTTTTCAAAATATTAAAGGTTGCCAAAATGAATAAAGAGTCTGTACGGATCTTGTTCTGAGGTCAATACCCACAGTTTTTAGTGTCTGCACGTTTTACTTTTAGGAAGAAAATCATCAAATACTACCTTCCCCCGCTCCGGGTAAAGCGAGAGTTTGTGTCAGACTTTTACAGACTGAAACCGACCTGTGTTCCTTTAATTGCCCTTAGTGTTCTAGAGCTACGGTAACTTGCACGCGGCAGCAAATCTTCTCTCTTTTCGCCTGACGAAGATCTCTAGGGCCAATGCCTGCTAGAGCTATAAGATTTTGCGAAAGAATTACCTTCCATAAGAATTTGCCTCGATGATATTTCTCTGCAGACTTTTATCCGGGTCCGTTATGCAACTTTGGCGGAGATGAATTTCGAAGGAGCATAATCGGCTTCAGCCCATCTTCAGCTGGATAACGTGCACTGATAGTCCACTACTGCTAGCGATTATTAAAATACTACAGAGTAACCTACGATGTCATCTTGCTCCACAACTGTACTTATAAAGAATTTGTGAAAAAATTGTTGCAGTTTGATGTTGACTTACATCACGCCGAATTTGAAACAGAAACCTCTCGAAACACCCTAATACCCTCATTACTCCGTGTTTGTGACTCCACAAAACTATAAAATGACAGCGAACAAATGTCGCAACCAATTGGGGCTGTGACTGACTCTGGCATCCGTCAGAATGTTGTCCCAGTGTTGATCACCACTCACTAACCACTCTTAAGGAGGTAACGTCCAGTTGTCGACTTAAGGCTGCAAGTAATGTAGGATACATCATAAGTAATCAAACTATCTTCAGAAATACAAACCACGTCGGGGCCTTGTGTGAAATATGTCTTCATGGGTGTTTCATGAAATTCTTAATGATCTTCAATTTTTGGAATCTTTGAAATTAGGTACTTGTTCCAAACAGTAGGTTGTGGTCAAGTCCGAGGGAGAGACTACTTGAAGTACTGGTAACCTTCACGAACTGCTCAAGAAGCATCTTTCTGTGATTAAGTACCTACCTATATTTGCTGGTTTTTTGGGGGTCCTTCCGAAACATCTACGTTCGATGAAGACGGAAAGAGAGCCTTTTTAGACTTTCCTCAAAGAAGGTATTTGCTGCCGCAATTGTGGCGTGCAAGTTACCATAGCCCTGGAACGCTAAGGGCAACTAAAGGAACACAGGTGGGTTTCAGTCAGTAAAAGTCTGGTACTACCTCTCGCTTTACCCAGAGCGGGGGAAGGTATTTGATGATTTCCTACCTAAAAGCAAAAGGTGCACACACTAAAAACTGTGGGTATCGACCTCAGTATCAACTCCGTGACTCAGACTATTTATACATTTTGGCAACTGAAAACTACTTTATCCACTTTTTTTTTGATAGCCTACGTTAAATAACATTTATTTAGTGTTGTAAAAAAGATAATTCTATGGTATAATATACTTTTAGTATATCTAATGAACCAATAATTTTAAAATCATACAGCGTTGTTTTATCATAACATAAACCAGAAAGAAACATATACATAAAACCCACTCCTGTTCCTTCTTTGCCATTGTTCCAGGGCCCCGGGAATCTCTTTCGTATCACCCATGGCCCCAATAGGCTTCGACCTTGCTGGGCCCCTACGGTTGCTGACACCTCCTTGAGGCGCGCGTGGAACACTACGCGCCGTCAACGACTTGGGCTCGGTCCGGACGGTTACCGGACGGACGGACGGTGAGCTACCCATTGCTCGCCGTCCACAAGCCCGCGCCTACGGTGGCCGGAAATCGGGATCGGAACCCCTCGGTTCGGATCGGCTGGGTCGCGAGGGTTATTGTCTCGCGCGTGCGGCCGCCTCCTTTGCTAGCATTACTGCTTCGCAGAAGGAGGCGACCGCGCCCAAGGCCCACCGCGCTTTACGCTATGCTATATTAACGCTGCGGTTTATTTTCGTAAATATTTTTGGCATTTTCGAAGCAATTAATTAAAATTCAATAATTTTTATAAATAGGTCTAGAAACATTTGCTGATTTCGTGATAACGCCATCTATTGCTGAAAAGCTTAACCTTACCTTTATCACACACTGAGGCTCTACCACAAGCTCATAACGTGATCCATTTTACGACCTAAACCGGACTGTTAAAGGGATGGAGCTATATAGGGTGTATAGCTCCATCACTCTTTTTCGCTCGTACGTCTGACATTTTGACATTATCATGGTAAGGCCCCTGGCCACCTACCGAGCGGTAGTTAAATAAATACTTTGACAAATTTAATTCGTGTGTTTGCTATTCAAAGCCAGATGGCGTCACTGAGGCATAGGATGACAGTTTTTCTAAGACATTTTTTCTGATAGCCGCTCTATTGTATCTCTTTGTAGACGTTTGAATGCATAACCGCCGGATTCCTGTCTTGTATAGTGAAGATCAGTATAATCTGCCAAACTGCTTCGAAAGTGCTGATGTAAAAACCAGACTGTCGATAAAAATAATAGTAAGAACGCAAAAATATGTAAAACTTTCTTGTTTACAGTAAAATAAAACAAAACTATCACAAAAAAGAAACTGAGTTTTGAACCACTATCCCCTTACGTGCCGATCTAATACAGACACGACTGCACTACGGTCTTCGTTGACTGTAATGTAAAATAGGTGTTCTTATATAAACGTCATCATTGTCTGCTTAACCCTTTGTCGATGATAGCGTGATGATTTTCATCTCAGATATTAAATTTGTAGCTAAATGAAAAAAAGAAATATTATTTTCGTTTTTCCACTTAGATTTTATTACATGTTTGATTACTTTTTACAAAAATATGGAGTAAAAATGTCTAAGATGTGTTAAAAATATGCTAAAAGTCCTATTATTATTGTAATCGAAGTACCATCGCATATTATATACAAAAAAGACGACAAAATACTCACAAAAAATATTTCTATAACTGGGGATCGAAGTCACGGCAAATCGTTCAATACCGACATTTTGGAATATTGCTCACCCCCCATAGCAGATAGCGTAATAATTTATAGCCTATGTCCTTTCTCAAGCTCTATTCTATCTTTGTACCAAATTTCATCAAAATTGGTTCAGCGGTATAAGCGTGAAAGCGTAACAGACAGACAGACAGACAGACAGACAGACAGACAGAGTTACTTTCGCATTTATAATATTAGTATGGATACTAGTATGGATAAAAGGAGAAACTGACTGACTGACATATCAACGCGCAGCCGAAACCGCTGGGGCTAGAAGCTTGAAATTTTGCATAAAGATTAATTATATGTCGTAAGTGAGCACTAAGAAGGGATTTTTGAAAATTCATCCTCTAAGGGGGTAAAAAGGGGGGGATTTCGTATGTGTGCAAATTTTTTTTCCGTGGGCCAATTGACTCCAAACTTTGTACAAATATTAACCTAAATTAGTTTTAAAGTTTTGCATATTTATTTTTTCAGTACTACCCTCAGTGCAAGATTTACGGGGTGTTAAAGTTTGTATGGGAGAATCTTATTCCTTGGGTTAATAAACTTGAAACTTGGCACGAATACATGTTTAAATAAATAATAAAGATTCTCATTATTTGTTTTTCAAAACTACCCTCAAATTACGGTTTAGGTCGTGTTCAAGATTTTTGAAGTCTTACTACGCGGCCTAATTTACTCGCAACTCGGTATTAGAAAAAACAAGCCTTAATAGAGCAAATAGCGATTATTTATTTCTCAAAAATAGTTCAACAACAACAAAAAAGTTCAAGTACATTCATGTATGTTGATGAAATGGATTCCTCCATGTTTGTATGAAATATCCCTTTTTTAAATGTGCTAATAGATTTTCTTTGCAACGCAACCATGTGATAACCTAATCCTATAATAACGCATCAATCATGTTATTTATATACGTACAACGACATCTACTGACCCAAATTGGAACAAACGAAAACATAAAATTAATTACAAAACAAGTTGGTGTGTCATAGTTAGCGTCTTCTTCGATAGAAATTATTATGCTAATTTAATTTTTTTAAAGTCTAAAAGCTTAGATTGATTAGTTCAGTAATACTTAAGGACACCATCGGTAGGCAAGATGTTGATGCTCATCAGTTGGGTCAAATAGTGGATTACCGTCCTCCTTCGCCGGTGGGCCGAGATACATGCACGAGCACACTCAATACGCCATGACTTATGTACGTCATTATGGTCGCGCAGACTTATTTTTCACCTTCACGTGCAACCCTCGGTGGAA
This sequence comes from Mythimna impura, assembly GCA_905147345.3. NCBI lineage: Eukaryota > Metazoa > Arthropoda > Insecta > Lepidoptera > Noctuidae > Mythimna > Mythimna impura. Next base: position 776,344 of record LR990361.1, on the reverse strand, counting down.
AGAAATTAAAGAAAATTTGTTTCCAGGCTAAAAACCTTACGATCGCCACGATATCATCGCACAAATATTTCGCATCAAAGTAAAAAAAAAAATGTTGGACTTGATAACTAAAGAAAAATATTTGGTGAAGTTCCGTGATACATGTACGTAAAATGTTGGTTTTCTACTGTGTACACAGTAGATTACTAACATTTTCCAGACTTCGGCACATTCATATTCTGATATGACTAAAAAGACACATTCCTTCTGACATTACTGACAATTTTATTTGTGCCGAAATACCTGATCCCAACTAGATCCAAAGCTCTATGAGATAGTGAAATCTAATATGATACATGTCCCCTGTGGAAATTTCAACGCCAACTCGCCGCGCATGAGAGACCAGCTGTGCACTAAACGCTATCCTCGAACAATGCTTATAAAAACACTGACCGGCGATGACGGATATTCAAACTGCAAGAAACATCCTTCAGATAATGGCGGATTTACTGTGACCATAAATGGAGTAGAGCTTGATAATCGTTGGTAATCCAGTTCTTTCACATCAATGTGGAATACTGTAACTCGGTAAAATCGATTTTTATTTCGAGGATTAAATATGTTTGTTAATATGTGAATAAAGGGTCTGACTAAGGTACTCTTTCTTTAAACAATTTAAAAGATGAAGTCAAAACGTATGAAAGTGGTAAGTATATCAGTAGTTCAGAGGCAGTGTGGTAAATTTTCGGGTTTTCTATTCATGAGAATTTTCCCACGGTGTTTCATCTTGCTGTGCACTTAGAAAAATGGTCAAAGTGTATTTTTTAATCAAGAAAACTTAGCTAATAAAGGTTTCCTGTCCACCAAAAACGACTCTCTCGTCTTTTTTTTAACTATGTCAAGTAGATGAATTTGCAAAGACCTTCCTGTATTGTGAAATCTGTGCATTCTATGTTTGGAACAGTAATCGGTTCAAATTGAGGAAAAGAGGAGTAAATGTAGATGATTGGCTACACATTAAAAAAGACAACGCTATAGGCAGGGAATATACGGTATATCCAAATAATACAGAGTGTTACCACCTTCGTTTGCTTTTTTATGAAGTTCGAGGTCCAGAATCATAGAACATACGACTTTCAAATCAGCATGCAAGGCTTTAGGGTTACTTGAAGATGATCAACACTGACGTACAGTCCTAGGAGAGGCAGACATGTATCAATAGCCGTTCATGGTGAGAGAGCTTTTCATTACAATGTTAGTTTTTTATCAACTAGCGATTCCATTCAGCCTGTGGGATGAATTCAAACCATATCTTTCAGAAGATTTTAAACGACTCATGGAGAGGCAGGTAAATAACGAACTATAACATTTTATAGATCAGATTTTGCGCCAATGATTAGACGCCAATGTGCAACATTTTCATGCATAGTAATCTGGTCCAATTTAACAATTGGACCAGATTACTATGCATGAAAAATAGTAGTCTGAGATGAAAGTACAATGGCAAACAAAAGAGCTATTGAAGCATTAAACAGAACTCTACAGGATAGCAGGACATAAGAAACAATGACAACCTAATGAGTGGTTTGACATTATTGCTGGCAGGAGATTTTCAGCTAAGGTTACCAGTTGTACCAAAAGGGACACGAGTGAATGAAATATAGCATATATTAAAAGATACTGTACTAAAATCCTTCATCATTATCATCATCATCATCATTTCAGCCGAAGGACGTCCACTGTTGAACATTGGCCTTCCCCAAATGTGGCCATAACGAACGGTCCTGTGCATCTCGCATCTACCACATTCCCGCGACTCTCACCAGGATATCGGTCCACCTTGTGGGAGGCCGTCAACGCTGCGTTTAACTAAAATCCTTAAATTAACCAAAAACATGAGAGTACATCTCAGAGGGGACGTCTCTGCAGGTGAATTTTCAGACCTTTTACTTCAATTAGGTAACGGCAAGTACCAACAATTAGATGGGGTTATAGTCATACCAGAAAAATTATGTACGGTAGTAAGTACAGTCAAAGAGAAGATAGGAAGAAATTATTCAGGTGTGGCTCAAATAAAGGACAAACCATTAGAATGGCTAAGAGAAAGAGCTATATTGACGTCTAAGAACGACCGAGCAGCAGTTATCAGCGATATTTTGCTGACATCAATTGAAGCTGAAGAAATTGTGTTTAATTCTATAGACTCCACTATCCGGTTGAGTTTCTGAATACTATTAATCCAGTCGGCCTTCCATACCATAAACGTGAACTGCATGTGGGCACACCCGTGATGTTGCTTAGGAACTTGATGCCTCCGAAGTTATGTAACGGTATCCGGATGCAAGTAAAAGCATTGCACCGCAGTATGGTTGAGGTTGTTATTTTAACCGGGTCTGCCCAGAGAGAAACATAGTTCATACCGCGTATTCCATTAATCCCGAACGATCTTCCTTTCGAATTTAATAGACTACAATTTCCTTTGAAAGTTTGCTTTGCAATGACAATAAACAAATCACAGGGCCAAACGCTTAAAACGGGGATGCGCGCGGACGTAGTCGCGGGCAAAGCTTAAAGATTTCATAGTTTTAAAATAACGCCGTAGCAAAATAATGATCAAGTTCTACACGCACGCGACGGCTATTGGTAATCGCTGCGACTCTATTAGGTGGGCAAACCGCTCATTCAACTTTTGAACTGCCTCTGACTATATTTTTTTTTTCAGAGAGATAGCGTGCCCTCGATCCGTAAAAATGGCTCTTTGGGAAAAAAATGCAAGTAATCAGTTTTTTTTTTTTTAATATTCTTGATAGGTTTTCGCTTAACCGCTTTAATCATATGGCATGAATGCATTCATAGATCTCATTTTATATCAATCAAAAAAAAAAATATCCCTATAGACTTACGAAGCTGTAATAAAATCATGGCTGGAATTACTTTCAAGTTTGCTGATTTAACATTGCCAGTTATAGTAAGGGGAACTAGAGCTGACGTTGTTGAGACTGGCGTTGAGAGCACATTTGAGTGGAGGTACAAATTTTCCTTTAGAGGAAAAATTCTTCTTTATTTTTAATAAGCGATGGGGACCTTATTGTGAAAATGAAAACGAAATCAAAATTGATCGTGATTTTCGTGAAAAGTTACCAGCATTGAAGATCTAATCTCCTAAGTCTATCCAGATATAGTCCAAATATAAAATAAAGACTACCAGTAGATGTGTCAAAGGGCAACATTCGCGGCTAGAAATAGTAGCGAGGAGATAAGCATCAACTACATTTCCGTTGACAATGTAACAGTCAAGAAGATGCGGTACATTACCCTCAAGAATTCCTGAATTCACTAACTCCGAGTAACCTTCCCCCACATTAGCTCAAATTAAAATGGTTACACCAATTATTTTACTACAAAAACTAGAGGAACCAGACTCGGAGTTAAACTTCGCAATATCGTGATCAGTGCCACAGTTTTGACTGGTCCAGTAGGGCAAATGGTAATAGCGTGATATATCTTAAACAGCTTTCACTTGCACTTTATAAATATTTCCAATTTCTACGCGAACGAAGACGCGGACAAGAGCTATTAATTATAATTTAAAAAAAAAAAACAATCAAAAAACCTAATAGAATAAGTTTCGACTTCTGCGCGGACGAAGTCGCGGGCAAAAGTTAATAAGTTATAAAACAAAGTACCCTAAATCTGCTGAACGGATTTTCATGCGTTTTTCACCAATAGACAGAGTAAATTATGAAAAAGGTTTGAGTGTATAATACATGCATATTAAAGAACTAACGTGCGCCTCACCATCAATGATTGCATCACTGCTTACCATCAGGTGGGTTCTCGTGGATCGCGCGTGGCGTGCAGACGCGTAATCGAGTTGCTAAAGTTAAAATAATAAAGACGATACAGTGAGTGTTACACTTTTAACAGAGTGCAAACCGTGCAAATAGTGACCAATATTATGGAGCGCACACCTCCTGGAGGTGGGCATCACTACGCATTGGAACCAAATATTGCGGATATGAAGGATGTGCAAGTATCGTTGGGCTCTTGGGTCAATGAGAGACAGTCCAAAAAACGAATAGCAATAGATCCGGATAGTGATTCGCCAGGTGATTCGCCAGGAGTGCAGGAAATCATAAGAACTAAGACTACTTGCTGTCCAACTAATACTCTAACCGAAACAATAAACGCCTTTCGAGAGGAGATGAAAGCTATGCACTGTCTCCTTACCACCGTGAAAGAGGAGCAGGATTCGCGTTTCGCACGCATTCAGACGGACATAACAGAAATTAAAACCGAAATGATAGAATTAAAGAAAAATAATAAAGACACGGAAAAATCTGTCAATGAATTAAAATCAAATTACGAAGATTTAGACCTAATGCAGAAGGAATTCTCAGAAAAAATTAAAAAACATGATAAAAATATAAAAGATATATACCAAAATAAAACATACTTAGAAAAATGCAACAAGGCATTAGAGGAGCGTATTATGGCCCTGGAACAAAAAGAACTGAGCAGGAATATTGAACTAGTACATGTACAAAAACTGGAAGGAGAGAATGTTACGGAAATTGTCACAAAAATTGCAGAAGAATTAAAACTTAACACCGAAGATATTGAAAAAGCATGGAGGGTACCCACACGCGATGGAAAAAACTCACGTCCAATAATCGTCACGCTACGCACAAAGGAGGCCCGAGCAAAATGGTTAAAGACTCGCAAAGAGACAAAAATAACAAATCACACTATATACCAAAACAATGATCATTCACAAATATATATTAATGAACATCTAACACATCAATTGCGCAATTTATTCTGGGCTACTAAAACTAACCTAAAGGAATCTTACAAATTTATATGGATTCAAAACTCTAAAATCTTGATAAAAAAAGATGGTACTGATAAAAAAGTTCACCAAATACGCTTCGAAAGCGATATACAAAGTTACCTTGCAGAAAATAAAGAGTAGTCATATAAAATCTACAACCTAAACCTATTAAAAAGAATTAAAAACATATACTTTAATAACAAAATCAAAATACAAGGTTTTGAACTATATATATATAAAAAAAAAAAATGAACCAGGAATCAGAAATTACAGATATCGAATATACAAAATATACACAGCTGGATGAATGGCACGAACATGTAAACAAACGATCTACATCACTTCAAGTTATACATATAAATGTATGCTCACTGAGAAAGCATTTTAATGAGCTTATAGTAATAATAAAGAAATGCCTGCACAGACTGGATTTAATTTGCTTATCAGAAATAAATATTAAAGAAGAAGAAACCAATATATACGAGATTAGTGGATTTAGTATGCATTATTTAACTAGAAAAGATAGAAAAGGGGGAGGAATACTAGTGTACGTGAGTGACAGAGTGCAATTTAATCCAATAAAATCCAGTATCACACCGACATATGAGTTTATACATGGACGGCTAACCATAAACGAATACATCGCGGACATTATAGTTGTGTATAGACCACCAAGTACAAATAAAATTACCTTTGTTTCGGACATCAAAAGGCACCTGCAGATCATACCAAAACGAAACAATATAATTATGGTCGGCGATTACAACATAAATATATTACACAATAGCATGGATTCAACTGCTGACAGGTATCTGAACGCACTATCGGAGAGGGGGCTGCAGTGTGGCATACGTGACGTAACGCGGGACGTAGTTATGGGCGAGCGCAGTGTGACATCCTGCCTGGACCATGTTTTCGTGCGAACTGAGAAAGCATGCGCGTTGGAGGCGTACACCGTAGCGATTAAAATCGCAGACCACTTCATAACTGGTTTATCAGCTGATTTAAACATAAAAGAATGTACTCAATCGACGCGAATAACCATCCAAAACAAACTAGTGAGTAACAAACTGCGTAATGTTGAGTGGCAACTACTATTAAACATGCATGATCCCATTGAATTATACGATAGTATGTACACGATTTTTAGTCACATCTATGAGTCCTCTAAAACGTCATTAACAGTTAAAAAGCGTGAAAGACAAACCTGGGTTAATAATACATTACAAAATATGATTTCACAAAGAGATGATTTATTCAGGCGTTGGAAAATGGATCCTAAAAATAACAATCTTAGGCTACAATACACGAAGTACAGAAATAAAACAAATAAACTGATAAATGTGGCTAAAAATCAGCATAGACAAAAGGAAATAAAAAACTGTAAGGGAGATATGCGTAAGATATGGGGCAATATTAATAACTGGCTTGGTAGAAATAAAGTAACAGTAGATAGCGTGATAGAAAGATATTTACATAAAAAATATAGTTTGCTAAATATTTGTAATAATTTTTGTAGCACTTTCACGACCGAAATCGATAATATCAAGCATAAATGTAACAAGATGTTCTTAGACAGACATGATTATGTTAAACCGTGTAATGTAACTTTCAGATTTATTAAAGCGACGCCTGCCCATATCTCCAAAATAATAGACTCATTGGACTGCAACAAGTCGCCAGGTTCAGATGGTATTCGGGTTAAAGATTTAAAGGAAATAAAAAATATCATAAGTCCTGTTATAGCATATTTTATCAATCAATGTGTAAAAGAAGGTAAATATCCGAATCGATTAAAAGAATCGATCATTAGACCAATCTACAAACAAGGTTCACATCTCGATTATACAAATTACCGGCCAATAGCCATATTAAACACAATTAATAAGATTTCAGAAAAATTTATTGTTAGACAAATTTCCAATTACTTAGAAAAAAATAGAATAATTACCGACATTCAACATGGTTTCAGACTAGATAGAAGCACGGCAACGGCCCTAGCAAGATTTACGGATGATGTAAATAACTACCTAAATGATAAAAACTTAGTAATTGTAGTATTTATAGACTTCAAAAAAGCCTTTGACACTCTGGACCATGGCGGCTTGTTGCAGGCAATGGATGAGTGTGGGATAAGTGGACCAATCAATACATGGTTCGCTAAATATTTAGAACAAAGAACTATAAAAGTTCGGGTGGCTAACACTGTAAGTGTCGAGGGCTGTGTGAAATATGGTGTTCCAACTGGATCAGTATATGGGCCGGTGGGTTATATTGTCCATGTAAACAGTATGGTCAATGTCATAAAAAAATGCAAAGCGTACATGTACGCCGACGACACATGTCTACTATTCAGTGGTAAAGATCTGAACTCTGTACGGGACGCGATACAAGACGATTTGGACAATATAATCAAATGGGCACATGACAATGGCATTATAATTAATGTAGCCAAGACTAAGTGTATGCTAATACAGTCCCCATTTTCGCGTAATAAAGACATAGAACTGAATATAAAAGGCCATAGCTATGAATGTTTTCACAATGAAAAATCTAACTGTCAATGTGTTATGTTGGAGCAAGTTAAGACATACAGGTACTTGGGACTGACTATTGACACTAAATTTGCATGGAACGATCATATAGATACAGTTTGTAATAAACTTCGGTCAGTCCTGAGTAAGTTGTATTCCTTGAAACCTGTAGTTACGAGAGGATTATTGTATGCGCTTTACTATGCACTTGCTGACTCGATTATTGGTTATGGGTTGGGTGGTTATGGACTCACTTTCAAAACGTATCTTAATAGAATTAAAATGTTACAAATAAGACTTCTTAAACTGTTAGTAAGCAATAAAACTAAAAAAAGCTTGAACAAAGATTATGAAAAATTATTTAATAAATGCAATGTATTACCAGTTGAAATGAAAGTTAAACTAGCAATTGTTTTAGAACAACATAATAGTAAAAATTATAAAAATGAAAGAGTGTATTGCTACCCAACCCGCCAATCTAAGAAAAAGAAACTCCAGGTTCCTAAGGTGAATAATTACTACGGTAAGCGTGCGAGACGGTGGATTGCACCTACACTTATTAATGAGTTACCTGATGAATTAATAAATCGAGCCAAAAATAGAAACCAATTAAAAAATGTTCTAATAAAACATTATCTGTCTATGTGTCCATAGTTGCTGCGATATGTTGGTCTCAGATAGTGTTGTGGTGCTGCATCTGTTTACCTCACAACGAGTAGGTACCTACCTACAAACTTGGGGGGTGACTGGATGTGGTCTTAGTAATAAGCGAAATCCACGAGAATGTACTGCCGACAAACTGCTATGCAGTTTGGCAGATGTTAAAAATGATTTTTGATGTAACAAATTAATAAAAAAAAAAAAAAAAAAAAAAAAAAAAAAAAAAAAAAAAAAAAAAAACAGTCAAGCACTGGTTTATATGAATTAAAAAAAAAAAAAAAACTTCTGCCCACGGCTTCACACGCGTGAAAACAGGTTTCTCCATACAAACTTTGAACCCCCGTTTCCTCCACTTAGGGGGTGAATTTTGGAGTATCCTCTCTTAGTGCTCGCTTACGTTATGAAAGGAAGCGTTCTGCAAAATTTCACGGTAGTTGAAATTTCACGGTGGTGGTTTTCCCAGTAGTTTTGGCTGTGCGTTGATATGTCAGTCAGTCAGTTTCTCCTTGTATATAAATAGATAACCGAGAATGTCAAAGATTACGATTACCCGTGCAACGCTGGGGCGAGGCGCTAGTTTCATTTTAATTTGAAATTACAAAAAAAAAGGCGAAAACACAAGACTTTTAAACCAAGTTTTACATTTTTTTTTTTTTTGGTTGAATAGAAAATATGCATGAAAAATATATTTGTTAATTTACCAATTTATCAAGAAATATACAATAAAATAGAATGCTTATTATGACATAACAATATCAAAACTGACAGAGAATCAAATTTTAAAATTGTTACTAACAATTTTAAACAAAATAATATCTGTCTCTCTCGCCAAGACACCGTTTTGTATGGCGACCATACTGGTGTCATGGCCATTGACGACAAAGACCATGTCGTACTTCTCTTTCTTATTAGCAGCTTTGAAGCTTTATAACCTCGTTGATAGTGAAGATATTTTTTTTTCATATTTGTTTACCAGAGCTAAAAAGTAATTAATTTAGCAAATAAAAATAATGCATGCATATATTATAACGGGTTGTGTGTGCGAATAGGGGAATTAAACTGAGATACTATTGAAAAAAATATCTGTGATTGGAATCGACATCAAGACCTCTCGCTCTCTAGAATCCCTTAACCACTAGATTGTTTTATCATTATGAGGAAATCGACCGCTTCGCCACAGCATCAATAAAAGTAAACAACTAGTTTACCTGTCTTAGTTTAAAAGCCAAATCATTGAAAATTAAACTGTTATACCACGCCTTTCGCAGCCCTTTTTTATCCTGTGGATATGGTTGCCCTGGAGTGAACGCAGGGATATATCAGGCTACAGGGTGTTCTGCAGCTACCTTTGACTGGGGCACTGGAGTGCTTGCGCATTTCGTTACGGTCCCCCGGCTAGTCATAATAAACGAATTCATGCAGAATCCGTCACCATCTACAACCGTAATTACTCTAAAGAGGCGGTTGTTGAAGACTTTGACTGTTCAAGTAACAGACAGTGTAGTGTGTGATTGTGCTAGCCCATTAGGGAGAATGCAAACCGGGACCACAAAATAGTGTTCTGTGCAGGACACACGTGGCTAATTTGTAAAGGATCAGAGAAGCGCCTGCGGACAATAAAATAAGATGGCTAAGGGTGCTAAGTCCGCAGCCGCCCCATGATTCGGCCCGTATAATATTTGTTAGTTGGTCGGGCATGGCCCGACCAACTAACAAATATTAGGAAGGTGGAGAGAGTGTTCAAGTAACAGACTCCCCAAGTCTGTTTATACGGTTTAAAGGAACTTAACAAAAGGGGATGACGTCATACCCTTCGAACTTAGCTTGTCCGTGTCTGGGTGCCCTAAGTTCTAGAATTATAAATCCCGCCGACCAAATAATAATTTTGTGTCGTGACTATATATTTTGCAAATAACATCATTTAACTAATCTATATAAATTTCAGATAATCCTTGATCTACCGATTAAATAATTACCCTGTCATCAACAAGTGACATATTTCACTTGTTAGCACAATTTTTTTGGTGGCTGTAGAAATGACCAAAATACGAAACATGATATAATATAATATAATAATAATATAATATTCCACAACTATCACACAACGCCGTCTAGTCCCAAGCTAAGCAGAGCTTGTGTTATGGGTACTAGACAACTGATAAACATACTTATATATTTCTAAACACATACATATATAGATAAATTACACCCAGACACAGAACAAATGATCGTGCTCATCACACAAACATTTGTCCTGGGTGGGAATCGAACCCACGACCTCCGGCATAGCAGTCAGGGTCACTAACTACTAGACCAACAGGCCATGATAAAGTGGCTTTATGCCTATCAATAAAAAAAAACATAATTGTACTTCTAAAATACAAAAAGGCATCTCTATATAATATTTATGTTACCCTCTACCGTACGTATAGGTACACCTCCATTATTTATGTTTTCTGCATTCCTCTAACAATGACGTCAGATCACGTCCATGTTATATTACCTAAACATGTACGAGTATTTACAAGGAAACAGGACCAATATATAAACTGAACTAAATGTATTACAGTTATTAGTTCCGACGGGATCGTCACAGCGCTCGCTTCCTCCTGCCATCTGTTACTGTGGCTACATATTCAGTTAAACTGATCAGGCCTTTAACAATGGAAACAACTGTTCTTCTGACCCTGATACTCTTTAGTACTGTAGGAGCCAGGAACATTCCAGCTAATATGGCTGAATCTTCAGAAGAATTGTATCAATTCGTTGAAGATAACAGACATCAAAAAGTAGCTCTCAAAGTTAAATTCTTTCCTGAAGATCCAATTGAAGATGCCGTCAGTACAAAAGACGTGGAATTAACATCAAACGAAGAATCTGAAGAACGCAATACTGTGGATAAAGACATCGTAGACGTTACAACAAAAGTGAATGCGAAAAAAAAAGAAGACAAGAAAACAGTTATACGGTTGGAAGATAGAGCCTCACTTGGTGCTGATGACTGTTTGCCTGGTCAGGTCAGATACTACGATGACACATGCAGGAATGAAGATAAAGACCCAGAAACAACAACAATATCTGAAGATCAAAACACAGAGAAATAAAACATAAATGTAGACAAACGAGAAAAACCTCGAATGCACCACCACTAGTTGAAAGATGGACGTCAAAACACCATGAAATATGATCAAAACTTCACTCATTAAATATAATTATTTATGTGAAGTTTCGATCATATTTTGGCACTGTATTTACCTACATAATAATAACAATATTTCTGTATAATCTTAATGATAGTGAAATTCTAAAGAGTAAAACTGCACTGTACAATTCAACTCAACTGAAAACTTATAGCTGTAATAAATTGCAACACTACTGATACTTTGTGGTATTTTTTTGACTGGCTGGGGCGTTAGGGCCGTTCCCTCGCGCGTGCGGTCACCTCCTTTGCTAGCATTTCTGATTCGCAGAAGAAAGCGACCGCCTGCCACTCCTCCTCGCTCCAGACTATGGCCTGTACCTAACCTAGGCCTGGTGCGAGAGATTGCTGCCGCCGAGCGCCCCTACGAGGACACGGTGGTGCTCTGCCCAGGCGAGGCACACCTCTACCATATGCTCCACCGTGTCCTCCGGGCGGTCCACACAATGGTGACACCCGAGCGTTTCTTCCGCACGAATCCGATACAGGAATCTCCCAAACTGACCATGTCCGGTGAGGACCTGCGTCATGCTGAAGGTAAGGACGCCGTGTTGTCGTTCCAGCCACTCCTCAAAGAGGGAACTTACCGCCATAATTGTGGCGTACCCAGCACTAGGTTGCGACAGTCGCTGTCGCCATTCCACCATGAGATCTCGCAGGAACTCTGTCCGCCATGCCGCGACTTGGCGCCGTTGCGGAGTTTCGTCCCAGCATTTTATCTCCACGCGCAAATCGTGCATGTGTGCAAGGACTGTTGCCTCGAAATTCTACGGTAGTAGGCCAGCAAGGAGGCGCGCCAAACCATGCGGTTTCCCCGCACCATCCATAGCCATGACCCTGCGCTGCGTTCAGCTTGGCCGCCGGTCGCTTTTGTAGCGACGGCGCCCATACCGGCGCCCCATAAAGGGACATGGACCGAACGAGTTTACAACTTGAAAATCCAATAACGGAATGTAGTCTATGGTCAGAAACGCGAAGGCGCGGAAGACCTCACATGCAGACACGCATGAAGGAATACCTTTCCTGAAATATTCCAGCGTGTGCGCCAAAATCTCTCTGGTTTATAAACACCAAATGGTGAATGGTGAATGGTGGTGGTGGTGGTGATATCGTGAATGGTGACCTGAATGGTGTTGTCCCTGTGAGTATAATTTCTCATTCCTAATTATATCCTACAAAGTTTTAAAGACTGGAATGGATATTGGTTTTAGGTTTGGCTCCACTGACTGGCCTAAGGTCAGGAACGCCGTTAAGACGTGACACCCTGGTGTGTCAGAAATTGACCTTGGTAAAGGTTGGACCAATCGTGTGACGCGATAGCGTGGCAGCGGTAGGTCACACCTATTCGATCGTCGTCGATGAAATCGCATCAGGTGTTTGACGTCGTCCGTTCAGTTTTTGTTCCTAAAAAGATACCCACCCCGCAGGGCACGCTCGTTGTATGGTGACGGACCATGTTTCGTCACTGATCCCAAGGGGCTTTGTTTCACTAACTAGAACTTGATGATCAGTAACTAGAATTTGATGATAGCTAACTAGAGAATTAAATTGCTAACTAGATAACGCTAATTAGAAAACCTAACGTTTACCAAGTAGTATTGTTGGGTATATCCAGTAAGATAGGATAAGGATAAGATAGTCATAGACACAAACTTATTCTAAAAGATAACTACCCTTCAATCAAACTGTAAAAAGGGGTAGGTCTATGACTTTTTACAGTTTGATTGAAGGGTAGTTATCTTTTAGAATAAGTTTGTGTCTCTGGGTTTTTTTTTTATTTAGGTGGGAAAATCATCTAATGACAAATCGCGCTCTTGGGTGGAGCGTGAGATAGTGTCAGACTTTTACTGACCAAAAACCTACTCCTGTTCCTTCGTTGCCTTCGTCCCAGGGCCCCGGGTTTCGTTTTCACACTACCCATGGCCCCAGTAGGCTTCGACCCTGCTGGGCCCCTACGATTTGCTGACATCTCCCTTAGGCGCGCGTGGAACAATACGCGCCGTCGACGACTTGGGCTCGGTCCGAACGGTTACCGGACGTCGGACGGCGGGCTACCCATTGCTCGCCGTCCGCAAGCCCGCGCCTACGGTGGCCGGAAATCGGGATCGGAATCCCGGCGGCGATTGGGGCGTGAGGACCGTTGCCTCACGCGATCGGCCGCCTCCTTTGCTAGCATTACTGCTTCGCAGAAGGAGGCGACCGCCTGCCACTCCTTCTCGCTCCGGACCATGGCCTGTACCAAGGCCCGGCGCGAGAGATCGCCGCCGCCGAACACCCCCACGAGGACACGGCGTTGCTCTGCCCAAGCGGGGCACACCTCCACCGTGTGCACCACCGTGTCCTCCGGGCGGTCCAGTGTCTCTGGGGTTGGATCTTATATTTTCCATGTTGAGCACAACCTAAAATAACTGTATTTAAACGATTGGGCTGGAGTCCCCAACGGTTCACCTCACAGATCCATTCACAAACGAGCCTGAGTTTGTGTTTTATTCTCCTGCTTACTTCTTTAGCACACTTCGATACCGAGACGAAGTGAGTGAGAGAAGTTAAGTTAAGGATTACGGAATTTAACCACTTTTTATATTGTATTTAAAGTAGCCACACATTGGGTGATTGAGAATAAATCTTGTGATGTGCTCAAGTGTACTTGTTTCATTTTAATTTTCCCTAACTTCATATATCCTTTATAAATTGACTGCGGCACGGCTAGGTGTTACAATACAATATCAATACCTGATCTTCCCAATATTTAAATAAATGCCAGGAGTGAGACTTGGTGCAGATTTTTTGTATTATTAATTCGCTGGCTGTTCTATAAATAGATATCCCAATGCGTAACCAGTATCCACAAACTGCCTTGAAAGTGCTGATGTAGAGCCCTGCCTGAAACTTGCTCACTTCGTCTCGGTCAGAACGCTACAAAGAGTACATAGTCTGGTCGCCCTTGTTTGTATGTCTGTTTACAAATGTATTTAATCGACTCGAAGGAACGATATTGATAGCAACAATTCTTTACCTTTGCTTTGTCATATTTCTTACTCTGTCAGTTTATAAGATGTGCGATTGGATAAATATGTAAGAATTTCATGTTAACTGCAAGATAATAAATTAATAATTAACAAAAAATTAGTATGACATTCGAGCTCCCATGCTCAGACATGCAAGTCAGCCCTGAACATACCGTGCTACGAGCGTCGCTAACATAAAATTAAAATAACCGTTCTAAAATCACGTACGTCACGTACGTCATAATTTACTGCTTAGCTCCTTGTAGATGACAGCGTGATGTATTTCATTTTAGAAGTTAAAGGGTATGGACCACCATTCATACAAAATTTGGCCACCAGTGGACATATATTAAGACAACTTCAATTCATAGTTTATGAAATAACTAGCTTCTGCCAGCGGCTTCGCCCGCGTGTAAGTAGGTTTGTTCATACATACATTTTTGGAAATCCTTTCTTACTGCTCGCCTACGTCGTAAAAGGAAACCTTGTGCAAAAATTCAAGCTCTTAGTCCCAGTAGTTTTGGCTGTGCGTTGATATGTCAGTCAGTCAGTTTCTCCTTTTATATATATAGATAAACCTTACAGGTTTATCGAAAAGTTGGGGGAAATGAGTTAAATCAGTTTTAATTTTTATATTGCTAGAGTCAAAATGGCGGCTGTAGCACAGCAAAATAAACAAACATTTATTTGTTCATTTGGCTAATCATTTTCTTCGTCGTTTAAAATTAGAACAACGTCTAAAAACATTATTTAGTGACTTCTAAGTATTAGCTTATTTATTCATCAACAAGTATCATTCAACATTAACATTTGTAGTATTTTATTTACATATTTTTATTTTTGTTAGTTATGTATTGGTACAAATTAAATAGTTCTTACCTACCGTGGATAAATCCATTATTGTATCACAGATCACGGATTTCAGCAACTTCCAAAGAATGTCGTCTCATTTGAGTAATATTTAAATCACAATTAACACAGCGTTGGCTTCTGCGGGTCGAAATATAAGAAATCCATGGTCAATAAATAATTAAAAAAAAAAGTTCAAAATGGTTGCAGGAACCAAGGAAACACTGAATTAATGAATATTGTTCTACTTATTGTTTAATATTATTTTTCCGAACGTTAACTGACGTGATATTATTTTAATAATTATTTCTAGTAATGATTAAGATTTTTGGTATAAATTATAATCTTGTCCACGGCATTGTCAACCTCTGGCCGTATCTGGACCACTCCCTTTGTAACTATAATTATTACAAAAAGGCAAACCACATAACATCGGAGAAGAGTTAATTTTGCCAGCAATAAAGGAAGTAATAACTAATGTGCTTCATAAACCGGCCGCAGATATTATCCGAAAAATTCCTTTGAGTAATAATTCTGTGCAAAGACGAATTGATGAAATGGCTGAAAATATTGAAGGATCATTATGCAATCATCTGAAGACTAGTCAATTCTCAATTCAGCTCGATGAGTCCACTTTACCTACTAATGAAGCATTTTTGTTGTCTTACGTGAGGTTTATTAAAGATGAGAAAATATGTGAAGAACTATTGTTTGCTAGAAATTTAGAGACCGATACAAAAGGCGAAACCATATTCAATACATTGCAAAAGTTCTGTGATGAGAAAGAGATTCCCTTGAAAAATATTATATCAGTTGCTACGGATGGCGCTCCGGCTATGACAGGGTGCCATAAAGGCTTCATAGCGTATTTAAAAAATAAAATTCCAGATGTCCTTGCTGTACATTGCGTTATTCATAGACAACATTTGGTTGCTAGAAACTTAAGTGAACGACTATTTCAATCAGTGCAATATGTCATCAAAGCAGTCAATAAAATCCGTAACAGCTCTTTGAATGATAGATTATTTCATCAGCTTTGTGTTACTAATGACGAAGATTCCAACCGTTTGTTGCTTCATACTGTGGTTCATTGGCTATCAAGAGGCAATTGTCTGACTCAATTTTACAACCTGTTTGACTCTGTGATAGAGTTCTTGGAAACTAAAGATACAGAATTGCGCAACAAGCTCATTACATCAAAAAATTACATAGCTTACATGAAAGACCTGTATAAATTGTTCAACGACATGAATCTCCAACTGCAAGGCGATGAACTAAATTTAACTAAAACAAAAAATGTCGTTGCTGCTTTCGCAGCCAAACTGCTTCTACACAAAAGAATATGGGCAGACGTGAGTTTCACAATTTTCCAAATTTATCAGTATCCTGCAGTAACGACGACTTGTTTGCCTACTGCCAACATTTGGAAAACCTCCACATTGACTTCACCGAACGATACCAGGACATTTTGAACTTGGAAATACCAGACTGGGTGTTAGGTCCGTTTTCAAATGTCAACACAGCAATGTCACCTCAGCTGGAAGAAGAACTTATAGAATTGACAACAAACGAGGAAATAAAACTTCAAGTTCCAAAATGGCTATCAAGAATTTTGGCTACAAAAACCGATCCCGCAATTTTACCCTGGATTGTGGTCAATCGTTCAACGATTCTTGATAGCATTCCCATTTCTTGATAGGATTTAGTGCTGTGGCAACGCTGCTTACTAAAAAGAGAAATCGTTTGCATGTTACCGAACGTGGCGACTTGAGGCTGTTCTTGAGTAAATTGGAACCTGATATCAAGAAATTTATTAAACAGCATCAGATTGATGACTGGCCTGTTGGTCTAGTGGTTAGTGGCCCTGACTGCTACGCCGGAAGTCGTGGGTTCGATTCCCACCCAGGACAAATGTTTGTGTGATGAGCACGATCAATTGTTCTGTGTCTGGGTGTAATTTATCTATAATAAGTATGTATTTAGAAAATTAATTATATAAGTATGTTTATCAGTTGTCTAGCACTCATAACACAAGCTCTGCTTAGCTTGGGACTAGACGGCGTTGTGTGAATGTTGTGGAATATTATATTATTATATTATATTATATTATATTCATCCTTCACATTAGTTTTTATATAAGAATCGATTATGTTTGTTTTATTTTGAATAAAAGATACTCTGTCTGAATACTATAAAGTTGCGTTTCAATAATCATTCTCATTGGCAGGTGTAGCCCGTAAGAGTTAACTTGAGACCTGAGCGCCGTTGTGTACTACCTACTGTGCTCAGGTCTCAAGTTAACTCTTGCGGATTATAGTAAAAGTCTCTTTTAGAATGAATGTTTAATCTCCGCTAATATAGCTTACAACAATTAATGAATTTAATTTGAAGTTGTAGTGCTTTTTAAGTAGGTGAAAAAATGGGGGCGCTCAAAATTAATTTATTCTCAAAATGGGCAGTAGACAAAATAAGTTTGGGAACCCCTGGTCTAAGCGTAGGGAAGCAGCGCGGTGAAAAGTAGGTAGTAGTAAAATAATGTTCTTTAAAAATATTATAAAGAGGTGAAACTGTTTGTCTGTGAGTACGACGTACGGCAAGTATCCACCCTTACGTTGTTGAAACCTCTACGGTCCGAACTAAGCGTTTCGCCTCGTCCTTTATACCGCGAATATCGAGAGACTGCAACGATTTGCCTGCTGAAGTCTTCCCATCCGATTATAATTCTCTGTCAGTTTATCATTCTATGTCTCAGTCTTCAAGGCTAGAGTGAATAGGCTCTCAAGAAACTAGTGCGCTTGACCATCAACGATTGCATCACTGCTTACCATCAGGTGGGATCACAGTCAAGCACTAGTTTATATCAAATTATATAAAAAAGAGTACTTCCAGAGATAACTTCTAAATCTCTTGGAGTACTCACAAGATTATAGGCATTCGTTGACTAACGCCACATTTTCTTCGTATTCTATTTATGCGTTTACTTTTTCCAGAATAATATATTTTTCCTGTGGGCTGGGTAAACCTAAACATTCGCTGTATAATTTTCCGTTACATCCAATTATGTAATCTGTGGGAATACAAGGACACATAATTAAATGGTAATTTCGTCTTTATTGTTGTCCTCCTCCTCGCGTCGTATCCCTCATTACTGAGGGTCGTGAAGTTCCCGTCGGATCAGCCTCTTACTGATTGGCATACTTCTATAAAATTAAATCAATGCGGTTTTCGTAAAAACTTTCTGACAGATTACGGGTGAGAGCCCAAGGTACAAACCGATCCTAATATTTTCTAGACGGGTATTCTCGCATGTAAAATGACCTGCACGATATTTTCTTTATCTTCATTGAGGTTCAGAGACTATTTCAATTAATGCGTACCTGCTTCTGCTAATTGAGTAAACTGCAATATGTGTAAGTTCACATCCACCTCGGAGGTATTTAAGTTTCACACATCCATTTGCATTCTGCCTGACGATACCCAGGAGAAAGATTCATAAAAAAATGGACATAGTCTCTGGTGTATATCGAGAGAGGAGGTGACTGTTAATATGAATGAGAGGAGGTAACTGTTAAAATGAAAGGAAGTAACTGTTGAGATGAAACGAATACTGTGCTTAATAGGTAGTCCAGTGCAGTAGTGGATGGTAAAAATAAAACATAAAATGCATAACATAAATATCAGTATTATTGTATAGGTACATACAGTGTCAACAATTTGCATAAATGAAGTTTGATCAGATTTCCTGGTATTTTGAAGACCTCCTTTCAACTACTGGTGGCGCATTCAAGACCGCTGGTATATCCCATTAGTCACATTTATGTATTACTTTTTGCTACCAGCGGCTTCGCTCGCCCACGTAATAGTAGAAAAAGAGATCCTAAGAGAACATACTACCGAGATAGAAAATACCCTATATGCTATTCCAGGATATGGTCATAGAAATCCGTTCAGCCATTCGAGCGTGAAGAAATAACAAACGTACACACACACAAACTTTCACCTTCATAATATTAGTCACGTTTAAAACTATATTATCAGTTTTAAACGTGATTTCTATGTATTTTAGGCTTCTGGCTGTTTACCTGGTGGTTCTGTAGGAGCGCATGTTCCGCCATGACATCTTATAGCGCCAGGACAGTGATCGCCTTTCAACGACACTCTATCTTCCAACTGATTAACTGTTTCCTTATCTTCATTTTTTACTTCAACAGAGTCGAATACTGCTGCCATTTCATCCAAGTATTGATTTTCATCCAATTTAGTTGTAGTGTCTCCGACTACAGCATTGCGTTCCTCAGATTCTTCATTTGATGTTAGCTGCATATCTTCTAGACTGATCGCTTCTATGACTGGATCTTCAGGAAAGAATATACGTTCAAGAACTGCTTTTGGATGACTGTTATCTTCAACGAATTGATATATTTTTTCTGTAGATTCAGCCATGTTAGCTGGAATATTCCTGGCTCCGACTGTACTGAAGAGTATCAAAGTCAGAAGAACAGTTATTTCCATTGTTAAAAAACTGATCAGTTTAACTGGTGGCAGGAGGAAGCGAGCGCAGTCACGATCTTGTTGGAAATAATGACTATAACACATATAGTTTGGTTTATATATTAATCCCGCTAACCTATACACGAGTCGATGATATATCAGTGACGGGATCTGACGTAATAGTTGTAAATTTTCTTATCAGGTTTTACCACGATTTCAGTAGCGAGGAATGTGTGTAGGTACCTAACTCTACTCTGGGAATGCTGGAAGGTGCTAGAAGTTATTCCTGCATTTTCGAAGTTATACCTTCAGCTTCAGCACCTTAGTTAGCACTATTGAAGGCAATGACACACCTTTTCGTCTTCATGTATTAATGTTCATTTATAGGCCAGTTCGTTACGAATGATTATAATACATACATATTAGGTTTATAAAAATGTGAAATACCAATGGGAAAAATCAAAACAAAAATGCGTGGTTTGTGATGGTAGGCAAAGTTTCACTTTGCTGATATTTATAAAGATAAATATAAAGATAATTTTATTTGTCAAAACATGGGTATACATGCATGTATGTATAGCATGCAGGATGTTACAAAATTAATGTTTTGTCCGTACATGTTTCACCCTTCAGGCGTACAAAATAAGGTTTACAATCATTTATCAAAAATTACTAATAAAAAAATAAAATATATGCATTAATTAATAAAAAATAAAAAAAAAATAAAAAATATCAGAATAAAACTTAAAAAAAAAATGACAAATAGTCATTAAAACGCATTAACAAATGAATCAAACAATGTCAGTTAAAAAAAATATATATATACGTCTTAAATCTTAAATTGTCATTAATATGCATTAATAAATTAATAAAAAAGGCAGATAAAATAAAAATGACAAATAGTCAATAAAATGCAATAATAAATTAATAAAAAATAAAAAATAAAAAAATGTCAGAATAAAATAAAAAATCATATGGTAATTGATATGCATTATAGAACAGAAAAAAATGTCAGATAGTGTCATTCAAAAAGTCCCTTATACTGTAATAACACTTGTCTGTTAGTAAATCTCGAAACTTCTTTTTAAACAAATTTACTGGCAATATTTTATAGGACTGTGGTATTTTGTTATAAATTTTAGGAGCCATACAGAAAACGCTTTTCCCCATTATTGCTGTCTTGGACGTATGCGAACACAATTGATCGTGGACATAGATTCTGATTTGTCCTAACAAAATACCGCAATTTCAAAAATGTACAGAGATGGTAGAGTCAATAATCTGTGTTTTTTGAAGAATGGCATACAGCTGTCTGTCGACTTCAAATTGAACATCGCCCGAATGCATCTTTTTTGAGCCTTGAATGCTATTACAGTTCTTCGCTAGTTACTTGAAAGACCGACAGCAGTACGTTGACTTCAACGGGGTCGAATCCGAGCCATACTACACCAGGTCAGGAGTGAACCAGGGCAGTAATTTGGGTCCTCTTGAATTTATTTTAACGGTAAATGACTTACCAGATGTAGTCAAACATAGTTTATGTTTATTGTTTGCAGATGACCTCAAATTGCTGCTTGAGGTCAAAGATGAGTCGGACTGTGAGCGTTTGCAGGAAGACATAGACAGAGTGGTTGAGTGGAGTCATAACAACAAACTCTATTTCAACACAGCGAAATGCAAAATTATGTCATTTACGCGCGCAAAGACTGCCATAGCCTACGAATACCAAGTAGAGGAAGTGCCAATCCAGCGAGTGTCTCAAGTACGAGATCTAGGAGTACTATTTACACCAGATCTAACGTTCCGGGATCATATAGTTAAGATTTGCAAGAAAGCGTACAGAAACCTCGGTTTCGTGCTGAAACAGTCGCAGGGATTCACTAATATTACCACGCTCAGGGTACTGTATGACGCCGTAAGGAGTCATTTGGAACACAGTGCGGTGATTTGGGCTCCTCATGAAGCGAAATACAGTGTCATGCTGGAGCGAGTACAAAATAATTTCACAAGACACTTGTATTTCAAACTTTATGGGGTTTACCCGTTTTACCCACTGATGTATCCTACACTGTTTGTACTGGGTATGGTGGGGTACAACGAACTCAGAGTGTGCCGGGAATTTACACTCGCGGCGTATGCTGTAAAGCTCTTGCGTGGAGTAGCGCACAATCCGAGTGTGCTGCTGCACCTGAAGCTGTGCGTGCCAGACCGGTACATGTGGAGGCGGCGGCGGCCGCCATTGCTGGCCGTACCTGCTGCCAGAACCAACCTACTGTCAAAAGCACCCCTCACCCGCACAATATGTGTACTAAATGAAGTGCATGAGAGGATTGACCTATTTTCGAGCCATGAGAGTGAAATCGCAAGAGTTTTATTAAATTTTATTAGTTATATTTAAATATTTGTTACTGTACTAAGTCTGATTTTATATTGTATTTACATATAGGTTAACGTTAAGTTTTTTATTTATTTTTTATGTACTTCTTTTATTTTTTATAGTTAGTAGTATTGTAATAGAGTTTAGTGTTATTTTAGCTTTTTAGGTTAATGTTAGTGTAAGATTATGACTTTTTTCAATTTTTTTTTTTCGGTTTGGATACCACTATTGTATTAGGTTCCGCCTGTAAAGATAGTGTGTGTATATTTAATAATAATAAATAAATAAATAAATAAATATTACTTTGTCTATGGAATTCCCCCAAAAAATAATTCCATATCGCAGTAACGACGCTACTATACCCTGACATGCTGTTACTAATGCATCTGTATTTAGTTCTGGTGCCAGTTTATATAAGGCGTACGCAGCAGAGCTCAATCGTTTACTAAGGTATTCTATGTGTGGCTTCCAGATCAATTTGGAGTCAATAATAATGCCTAGAAATTTTGTTGTGTCGATTTTATTAAGTTCAGTGTCATCGTAAATTGCGTTAATGTCAAGTTCAGCCTGGGACCGTTGCCTAAAATGCATAATTGTTGTCATCTAGATTTATTTTTAGGTTGTTTCTGTTTAACCATGATATAATTGATGTCAAAGATTCGTTAATGTCAATTTCATATTTGTCTTTATTTTTACATGCTATGGTCATAGTGCTGTCGTCGGCAAAGAGAGTCATGGGGTGGTCAATCGCATAGTATATAATGAATAATAAGGCTCCGAGTACGCTACCTTGGGGAACACCGTATGTAGGAGTGCGTTCGTTTGATACATAAATTTCCTCTTTCTTTGTCTTAACATTAATTCTTTCAATTTCTGTGTACTGTTTTCTATTAGTAAGAGATTTAGTATGTTTCCCCTTATGCCGTAAGCTTCTAATTTCTGGAGCAAGATGCTATGGTCAACGTAGTCAAAAGCTTGCGTCATATCGCAGTATATATAACACACCGGGATTCTCCTATCCATATTCGTCATAACGGTATTTAAAAAATCATAAATGGCCTTACTGGTAGACATGTTTTGTCTAAACCCTTTTTGCTCTTTACTGAAAACATTTTTCTTTTCGAGGTATGAGTAAAGTTCTTTATAAAGGTATTTTTCAAAAATTTTGGACATTATGGGAATTAAGGCAATTGGTCTGTAGTTAGCCATGTTTTCCTTATTGTTTTTCTTAAATAATGGTTTCACTCTTGAAACTTTTAGAGCATCGGGATATACAACTGAACTGATGCACAAATTTATTAGGTAGCATATGTGGGTACAAATGGTTTCAGACACATACTTTACAACCTTTGTGGAAATATCATCATAGTCTATACTATTTGTGGCATTTAGAGACTTAATTATATTTAATATGTCAACCGGTAAACATGGTGCAACAAAGATTGAATCTTTCCGTTTTTTAATATATGTTGTAACTTTGCTTCCTGAACTTTGACTTGGTTGAATTTTGTCTACGAAAAAATTATTAAACGCGTCAGCTATTTCTTGGGGGTCACTTACTATTTTGTCATCGATCTTTATATGGCTAATAGATTCTTTAGGTAAAAATGGTTTTGATTTATTTATAATGTTCCAAGTCATTTTTGATTTATTTGGTGCAGTTTTAATTGAGTTATTGTTTTGAGCATATCGAGTCAATCTCATTACCTTTTTAAACCTTTTAAAATTCCAAAGCAATTGACGCTTCTTTTTGCTACATAACTTAAATGTGAGATCCATTTTGATTTTTTAATTACATTTATGGTTGTCAGCATATATGGAAAATATAGGTCATAAAATAGTTACGTCAAAAGCGATATTTGGATCTTCTGTTTCGTATATTTCCGAAAACGTCAGATTTTTTAAGCACACCCTAAATTTGACCATATTCTCTATGCTAAAGTCCCGTCGTTTCCTGCGCCAATATTTCAACAGACAAGTTTTCTTAACTGGGCATTTTATTATTTGTGCTGTATGGTCTGACAGCGCGAATTCAATAACGTCAGTTTTGCATTTGGCTCTAAAATTATGTGCAAAATTGTCAATGCAAGTTTGGCTACGAATTCTGGTAGGTTGCTTTAAAGCTAACTTACGGTTGAAATTTAGTAACAGACATTCGAAATCCAACACAACATTTTTTTTCTTCATTATGTCGACGTTAAAATCTCTCGCCATAATAATATGCTCATACCTTTTTTTATTTCTTGTAATATTGTTTCTAACGTTTCATAAAATACATTTAAGTTGTTTCGTTTTGGTACTCTGTATACACATAAAATAATCGTATTGTATTGTGTTAGTTCCAAAAAAAAAAAGAAAAAATAAAAAAAAACACCGCAACATTCAACTACACCAGTTATCGATGCCCCAGATATATATGGAACGTCTCTCCATTGATGCCCGTTTCTAATTAAAATACAAGCCCCACCTCGTTTACTTTCTTTCCTACAGAAAAATGATGCTAAGGAGTAATTGGGGATGTATAAATGGCTTTCATACCCCGACATCATGAAATGCTCAGTAACACATAGCGCGTCAACATTAATGTCTTTTTCTGACAATTCATCTAGGCAAACATTTAGAGCATCGACCTTATTTAAAAGCCCCGCTATGTTTTGATGCATCACGTAAAGGCTTTTAGTGAAGAAAAACTGCTTTTCCGTTTCTAATACGTGTGTAGGATTGTGAGACGTTAATGTTATTAGGAGAGTATTTACAGTGGTATTATTATAAAATTTGATACATTGATGTAATTAATTAAAGCTAGAAGATTATCAAAAATGCAATGAAACCCAAAATTATTAAGCTGGTCAGACTGCCTGAAGAATGTGTTATAATCGTAGTTGAGATTAGCATTTGAATCTAATACATAAGTATATTGGTGTGTCCAAATATCTTGACATAAAGAATAGTTAAAGTTCATAACTCGCCAATTATACATATTTGAGTTCATGTTGTATTTATATGTGGGTAGACAGACAATAATATTAGTATGAGTTATTTCACTTAGAGTTTTTCTTATGTCTAATACAAGTTTAGAGTAATTTTTTGCTATTTTAAAGTCTTGTTCACCAATTAAAATCACACAGTAGTCACTCATGGTGTAACCCTTAAGTTTTCTGTTTATCCCCTGCAGGAGGTCACATGTAGCTCTTTATAGTCAATCTATGAGTTTTTATATTCAGTACCTACACCAGTTACAGACATACGAGTAACTTGCATTGTTATTTTTAATTATTTTATTTTTTATTATTAATTTAGCAAAAAAGAAGTCAAGTCAAGAGGCTGTGCATAATGCTGTGGAGTAGAGGAGACCTTGAGTAGAGACCGCGTACCGGCAAGCGTAGCGAGAGGGTCTCCTGGCTGGATTGGACAAACGTTCTTAAGACGGTGTCGTGGCGCAGCCTGGGGAAGGCCTGTTCAGCAGAAGACTGCAATGGGTTGACTTCACTGTCTGATCGAACCTATCCTATACATAAGACTAAAAATTCTACATAGTTTTTAAGTCATAAGCCGAAATGCCAACTCTTCAAAAATGGTTGGTTAAAATTAAGTTATTGCATAGAAAAAGATTTCTGTGTATAATTTTCGCAATATTCACAGGAATCTTTCTCTATGCAATTGCGAAATGAGAACATGATGTAGGCTAACTTAAAGATATCGTTTCTCATTGTTACATAACAGGGCATAACGCGGAATTACCTATAGTGGCGCGGAATTACCTATAGTGGCCCGTAATCATGTTACCTACTCGTATATACTTCTCGGCCATGATCTAGAACATTTTGAATGAAGGAAGCTATCAATGAGTTATTTAATTTTAATTAATTTAATTAATAACTACTGGTATACGCACGTGGCGGCTCTTATAGTGTGGGTTTACGATTTTTTGTCCTGTTACTGCATATCAACGGAGAGTGATTAATTAATGTATACGGGGTAATATGGACGCTTCAGTTTAGTTACTAAAATAGACCTGCGTAGTTTGGTTCCTATTATCCCTGTAAACTAAGGTGTACTAAAATCCCAGTCGTCAGTGTGCATATGATTACGTCAAAGACCAGGGAGTGTAAGGTTTTCACTTCACTATAACCACCTCGGTGATCACCATCAGCACAATGGCGGCCCCATGACTCCTTAAAAGACCTCCCCGAAGCGCCTGGTATGACACGTCGCAGCACATGATCATTGTGCCACCGTCTTTCCTATCATGGAGATGCAACGCCGCGCCGGGGCGAAACTCCGCTGCCGCGACAAGTCGTGGCATGGCGGACAGAGTTCTTGCGAGACCTCATAGGGAAATGGCGACAGCGACTGTCACAACCCAGTGCTGGACATGCCCTAATTACGGCGGTAAGTCTCCTCTTTGAGGAGTGGCTGGAGTGGCCACACGGCGTCCTCACCTTCCGCATGACGAAGGTCCTCACCGAACATGGTAAGTTCGGAAAGTTCCTGCACCGGATTCGTGCGGAAGCGACGCTCGGGTGTCGCCCCTGTGTGGACCGCCCGGAGGACACGGTGGAGCACACGGTGGAGGTGTGTCCCGCTTGGGCAGAGCAACGCCGTGTCCTCGTGGGGGCGATCGGCGGCGGCGATCTCCTTGCCTTCCGGACCTTGGCCTTGGTACAGACCATGGTCCGGAGCTAGGAGAAGTGGCAGGCGGTCACCTCCATCTGCGAAGCAGTAATGCTAGCAAAAACCCTTGGGGAGACATAGGCATGTCCAACAGTGGACGTCTTTTGGCTGAAATGATGATGTGTTGAAATAGGTCACATACTCTTCTAAAACTAATTAATTCGCTAAAAAACTACATATTCCAATATTAGTCTAGAACTTACAAACTGCATAGATTTACTCATAAAACGTAAAAAAACATCTATAAATAAATGGTTCTAGTACCGGTTGGGCGCAGTCAGAAACGAGTCAGGCGCTGTCCTTCACTGGCTCCGAGATGAGTCAAGAATATTATATTAAATATATTAAAGTTTCATATTAACATTACAAAGAATTACAAGTGTTTGTGATAGTGATCTAGAGCTACTGTACTGATGGAAAGCTTCGCTATTCCTGAAGCCGTGGTCTAAAAGATGCCTCTTTTACATCTCGTAAAATGCCATAGGATAAATAACGGGAAGGTAACATAGCATAGTCGGCCTTATAATGTTCCCACTGTTGGGACTCAGGCCTCCTCTCTAGGAGAGGGAATGGGCCGTAATCCACCACCCGGGCCCAGTGCGGGTTGGTGGATGTCACATGTTTTCAAATTTTTGGTTCTAGGACATGCCGGTTTCCTCACGATGTTTTCCTTCACCGTTTTAAGAGCAGTGGTGATGAAATAAATTACACAAAGTAATGCGTCTGGCTGGGTTTGAACCCGCGACCTACAACTCGTAAGTTAGGGCCGTTACCACTCGGCCACCACTGCTCTCAATGGAAGAGTAAAACCACTAAAATACACAGAATTAACTGCAAATTACTCCAACTACACTAACATTATTACTCAAAATATATACATATATATGGAGGCACAAGAATAAATGCTAGATAATAAATAAAATATTAAAGTATTATTTGAAATTTTACTACTGTTTTGAAATTTTATTAAAATATAATATTCATACAGCTAACACACAACGCCGTCTAGTCCCAAGCTAAGCAGAGCTTGTGTTATGAGAACTAGACAACTGATAAACATACTTAAATATTTCTAAATACATACATTATTATAGATAAATTACATCCAGACACAGAACAAATGATTGTGCTCATCACCCAAACATTTGTCCTGGGTGGGAATCGAACCCACGACCTCCGGCATAGCAGTCAGGGCCACTAACCACTAGACCAAAACGCCAGTCAAAAAAAAATTGTTCTAAAATTGCATTCTTTATTAAAATTAGGATTTATAATTAGTAATTAAATAAAAATCCTTAAATAATCGTAACTACAACTGGAAAAATGTATAATGTAATGCGCGGGCGACGATCAAACTTCGAATGTACGAATAAACGAAATTTTGTGATAGCGCCCGACCTGAACTGGCAACAAACACATAAAAATATTTCCGCAGTTATTTATGATATTAATGTGATTGATTGCAGTTAACGTAGCCACTTACTGGGCCCAAACAAGTTAACGCGTTTACCGTTGGTTCGAAGAGAAGAAGAAGAAGTATGACTGTTAAGAAGAGCACGTGGACTTGAGCGGCATAGAACGGAGACAAGCGGGTCGCGCAGCGTAAAGTGGAAAGGGGCGGGGCGCAGCGTGGGATAGGATAGAGCAGAAACCCTTGACCTCGACCAGATGTCTCTGTTTACATTTTTCATACAAACAATGAGCCCATCCATCCATGTTTTATCTGAATATGCTTAGCCGTTGAAGCATTTAGCAATATTGAAATATAGAAGAATTCTCAGAAGTAGGTAGTAGTAATAATATTTCAATGTAGTTCCAGTGATCTATGTCATTGTGTGTTACTCACAGCAATACAGGCTTTTTTTTTACGTGGGAAAATCATCCAATGACATCACTCGCTCTTGGGCGGAGCGAGGGGACGTGTCAGACTTTTACTGACTAAAAACCCACTCCTAATCCTTCTTTGCCTTCGCCCAGGGTCGAGTTTTCCGTTCAGAAACAATTCCTTGGCCCCAGTAGGCTTCGACCCTTCTGGACTCCTACGGTTTGCTGACATCTCCTTGAGGCGCGCGTGGAACAGTACGCGCTGTAGACGACTTGGGCTCGGTCTGAACGGTGAGCTACCCATTGCTCACCATCCTCAAGCCTGTGCCTTCGGTGGTCGGAAATCGGAATCGGGATCCCGGTGACTGGGCGTCATGACATGGCCTCCTCCTTTGCTAGCATTACTGCTTCTCAGAAGGAGGTGACCGCCTGCCACTCCTCCTCGCTTCGGATTATGGCCTGTACCATGGCCCGGCGCGGGGGATCGTTGCCACCGGACTCCCCCACGAGGACAGGGCGGCTCCCAAGCGGCACAGCTCTACCGTATGCTCCACCGTGTCCTCCGGGCGTTCCACACAGTGGTGGCACCCGGGCGTTACTTCCGCACGAATTCGGTGCAGGAACTTTCCGAACTAACCATGTTCGGTGAGAACCTGCGTCATGCGGAAGGTGAGGACACCGTGAGGTCTTTACAGCCACTCGTCAGAGGGGGGCCATAATTATGGCGTGCCCAGCACTGAGTTGCGACAGTCGTGGTCGCCATTTCACCATGAGATCGCCGCTACGCGGAAAACCGTTCGGTATCCTCGCACCATCCGTATGGCCATGACCCTCTGGCATAGGTTCAGCTGGACCGCCGGTTGCTTTTGCAGCGACGGCGCCCACACCGGCGCTCCATAAAGAGCCTTGGACCGAACGATGCCTGCGTAGAGCCTACGGCAGGAGGCGTCTGGACCTCCTAGGTTGGGCAGGAGCCACTAAAGAGCAGCCCCATTCCGATTCAGTTTGTGAGCCAGACGTCGGAAGTGCTCCTCGAAATTTCACGGGCTGTCGAGGTCGAGTCCCAGGTACTTCATCGTCGACCCGACGCCGATGTGAACTCCTCCTGCCGTTAATTGGAAACGCCTTGATGGCGCGCTCCGAAGGACGTGAAAACACATTGCCTCGGACTTGTGCAGCGCCACCTCGAGTCCTAACTGCTGGACCTCTTAACGACTGTCGCAAACCTGCGTGTCACTAGTTTAACCGCCGCCCGGTACGACTCTCGCCACGCAGCACGTAGTCGTACCCGATATTTCCACAAGGGCAAGGGCTCAACACCGCACGAAATCTCTCGCCGTTTCCACTCTTTATGGTGACCAGGGTAGATGATGTACCTGTCCGACAGGTAGGCCGTCCGGCCGACTGTAGTGCCCTCCTAATGCTACTCCGTGTAGCGCCCCCTGTGAAAGCCGAACTGGCCGTCCGCAAGATCCGGCCCAACCCGTGCTAGGTGCGCGACGAGTTGGTCTGCAATTATTCAAAGAACTTGCCCACCTCGTCGAGCAGCACGATGGGCCGGTACGCGGACGGAGAGTCCGCTGGGCGCCCCGGCTTCGCAATGAGGACCAGTTTCCCCGACTTCCAGCGAAGTGGAAACACCAATACAGGCTAACTACACAAATGTATCCTCTCATTAATCGAAGCAATGAAGCTGAACTATGTGTCAAAAGAAAGAACGTGCTATCAATACGACAGAGAAAAAGTAGAAAAGAAAATTAATTGTTATCGCAGTCATCGCAGGCAAACCAGGTTACTTCAGTCAATGTGTTATTTTACCACTTACGCTTTCTTCGTATAAGTTTTTTTTTCTTTTTACCAAAAATAAATTCGACTTCCAACTTAGTTTTTTTGGAAGTCGATTGTATTTTTTAGTAAAATAGGTTTTGTATATCAGTACAAAAAGCGTGCGTCATGTGATGAATGATGATAATGACACCTCACAGTTAACCTATTGTGCCGCCATTGTTCAACTTTTTGCTGTCGTTACAAATTAGTCGACAATAAGCTTGGACAAAATTACTTTTTAATGGAATTCCCATTCAGTCGCCACGAAATCCCATACATTGGGGAATAATTTTGGAGCTTACGTCACATAAATAAGTGTTGCAGTGACTTGCAACTTGCAAGTCTGACTGACTGGACTATTTTTAACTATATTTGTTTTGTTTATGTTTTGTTTAACTTACTGAAAACATGAAAATCTTACGTATTATTCTATTTTTAATTATTTAGAATTGCCATTACTATTAAATGTGGCAATTCTTCCATTCTTCTGATCCCGTTTTCGGCATGATTGCGATGTGGAGAAGTACATACTTCATCGCCTAGATGTATTTGTTTTTTAACATAATTAAATACAGTCAGCGAAGAAGATAAATAACCAGGGTTACCTATCACTTGAAGTTTTCATAGAAATCGATGCATGAATATGAATGAATGCATAATTAAATATCTAATAAACAACTCATTAATAAAATTAATATTCATTTATATCTATCCATCGGTGTCCATGAAAACTTCAACAATATCTGATGACCATTGTTACGTATCTCCTTTGTTGACTGTACGTACATAATATATGTAAGTAAATATTCGTAGTTAATAAATATTTAAGTAATTTATGTTAATACATTTTGTTATTTCCAAAAATATATGTTTTCCAATCTTACTACTTTTTTACAGACACAATAAAGATTATGACAAAGCAAATGTAAAGAATTGTTGCTATCAATATCGTTCTTTCGAGTCGATTAAATACATTTGTAAATACAGGAAAATACAAACAAGGGTGACCAGGTTACGTACTCTTTGCAGAGTACGGACCGACACGAAGGGACCAAGTTTCAGTCTGGTGTCTCCATCAGCACTTCCGAAGCAGTTTGGTGGATACTGATCATGCATTGGGATGTCTATTTAAAGAACGTATAACGCTGTATTACCAATCCAGAAAATATCACAGGACGTTCAAAAAATCAGCACAAAATCACACTGCTAACATTCTTTTAAATCTAGGGAGGATTTGTTTACGAAATCCCATTTAAGAACATCTGACGAAGTGCTGTCTAATATACGCAAAGAAAATTAAATCAACGCTGATATGGGTCCGTATTGCTTTACACAGTACAGGGTCAAACGTCGTTTGAGTCACTGAAGACAACTGATGACGTAGGTTATCCCAATTTCCATGAGCATTACGTGGACGTCCATATGTCAGCTCCTTGACGATGAGTGGTGACCTACACTGGGACGACACACTAACGGAAGTCTGCGTCACTGGCACATCAAGACTAAGGAAATCAAGAATACGTTACCGAAACCTATAAGGATGCACAATGTGTACCATCTTAAATCGCCATGTATCTATGTGCATCGCTGAGTATAGGAATATAATATATTTAACACCATCCACGAAATCGTTGGGATCAGCCCTGGCTGGTGTATCCTTTACCCTGGTAAAGCGTCTTTCTCGGATACACCTGGTGAATCAAGGAACATATACTTTGGAATCCTTGCAAAGATTGAGAGGCAAAACCAAATCACTGCCTCGCTACTTCTTGCGCAAAAGAACAGCGCACGTCATAGTCATCATTGATCATGCTGCGAAGCCACTGGCTGAAGCCAGCCTATGATGATAATACATAATAAATTATCGATGTATATTAATAACATTGTTCAGGCAGGGGCCATAGTCTTAACATATTTCTTGGTACCCAATCCACTTAGGCATCCCAAAACTTTAACCCAATATTTTCACTTTCTATATGTCATAATAGTTTCCCACCAACCGAGGGTTGTCCTTGGGTGCACTAGCATACAGGGATAATCGTTGGTTGGTAACACGTTCCGTGAAAATTGACCAAGGGACCTCTGCGAGTGGGCTTCGGCCTCTCGTACGCCTTCCAACGGTCCATGACCCCAGGGTCATGGAGATAAATAAGTAAATAATCTGAACTATTTATTCGAGGTGGTTTGGCTAGAAAAACCAAGAACATAGTTTTTGATAGTTTTTGTCGATAAAAACTAAGATTATAATCCTGAAAGAAAATTATCACTATATGGCACGGGGCTCATAGCGCCTTAAGTGTTCTTTTTTTTTCAATAATATAAACTAGTGCTTGACTGCGATCCCACCTGATGATAAGCAGTGATGCAATTGTTGATGGTGAAGTGACACTGCTTTCAAAGATAAACAGCAACAATATATCAATTTCAATATATTTTAATTAGTTGTACACTGTGCCACGTGCCGAGCTAAACCGAGCTCATTCTTTGTATTTTTACGCCATCACTCACGTTTTCAACGCGCGGAGTGAGCAGAATTCTAAGTAATTATGTGTAGGAGCACATTTTTTGCGGCTCTGTGAATTGAATTAGCACAAAAAAGTAAGTGGTTGGGCATATAGACGGACTTTAGAATATTTTCAATTAGATGTGCTCGCTCTCGGCTCATTTAGTGGTAGTAGGTATTATTATCATAAAAACAATTTTAGAATAGTCTAATAATGTTAACAATGTTGTTGTTGTTGAGTAGTGGTGGCCGAGTGGTAACGGCCCCGACTTACGAGTGGTAGGGTCGCAGGTTCAAACCCAACCAGGCTTTGTGTAATTTATTTCATCACCACTGCTCTCAAAACGGTGATGGAAAACATCGTGAGGAAACTGGCATGTCCTAGAACCAAAAATTCGAAGACATGTGACATTCACCAACCCGCACCGGGCCCGCGTGGTGGATTAAGGCCCATTCCCTCTCCTAGAGAGGAGGCCTGAGTCCCAGCTGTGGGAATATTAGAAGGCTGATTATGCTTATGCTATACCTACTAATAATGTTTACGATCAATTTCATCATTCGTTCTTATTTTCGTATTGATAGACTCGCATTAAATTTTCTCTGTGTCTATATCATCTGTATTACTATTCAGCCATCTGTACAGTTCTGACATTGGCCTCATATAAATCCTAGAAGGTGCATGTGGTTGTGCCGCACGAGCAACATAGCAGGGTGACGCATGTCCATGAGACGTCAGAATTTGCGAGTGAAGGTTGGCGCTGGCGCCTTTGTGGTCGGGTTTGAGTTCGAGTCATCGTGGTGAAAGGATTAGTCAGCTAGATTTTGCGATACCAAGGGAAGGCTACTAAATGTTTTTTTTTTTATTTTTATTGAAAACTGGCTCCTTTTCTGTAACTGCAGTACGTCTCTGGAACTCTCTGCCACACTCTCTTCGCGATAGCCCTTCTCTTGATGTCTTCAAAAGGAAACTTAAAGAGCACGTCCTTTCATTATTGACATAATCTATATATATAAAAGGAGAAACTGACTGACTGACATATCAACGCACAGACAAAACCACTGGGACCAGGAGCGTGTAATTTTTCACAAGGTTTATTATGACGTAGGCGAGCACTAAGAGAGAATTTTCCAAAAATTTGCCCCGAAGGGGATGAAACGGGGGTGTAAAGTTAGTACGGAGAAATCTATTTTCACGCGGGCGAAGCCGCTGGCAGAAGCTAGTATTAGTATATATATAGGATGTATTAGTATGTATAATATAATTATATATTAGACTTAGTTATGCAGGTTTATATTGCGCACTGGATCCTACCCTCGAATATGTTCTCTCTCTATAATTCAAAGGTTTGCTGGGAGAAAACTCATCGCCTTTGTACATGAACTGTCTGTATCTCAATATATTATGTTATGTTTTTATTTATTTATTTATTTAATCTTCATGCAACAAAAGGTACAAAGGCGGACTTAATGCCTTAGGCATTCTCTACCAGTCAACCTAGTGTAGTGAAGAGACAATATGGCAGGTACATAAAAAAAAAGGAAATATTATTTAGACAACAAGTATTACAAAAAATATATATATAAAACTAAAACTAAACATACATACATATTTAATAAATATATTCCTATACATACATATATATAATTATATATATACACAGTAAAGGAACAGATGTTCGATGGGGTCGAAAGGTTCTGGAATGGCGACCACGTACCGGAAGACGCAGCGTTGGAAGGCCTCCCACAAGGTGGACCGATGACCGGTGAGGGTCGCGGGAATCCGATGGATGCGAGACGCACAGGACCGGTCATTGTGGCGACATTTGGGGGAGGCCTATGTCCAACAATGGACGTCTTTCGGCTGAAATGATGATGATGATGATGACAGTAAAGGAGTTTTGAGATAATTCTGCTATTTGTGTAGAAAGTATGATGTTGTTGTGTACAATAAAGAATTAAAGAAGAAAACAAAATGTTGCCCCGCGCTAGGAATTACTCCTGTATCGTGGGCGCGTTCAAAAAAATGTAAACTCACATAAACAAGACACCCAGACTCAGAACACCTATCTGTAGGTCATACACATATTTGTTCCGTCCGGGAATCGAACCCGCGACACGCAGCGCAACAGCCAATCGCTCAACCACTGCGCCACCCGTGTCATCAGGCATGCATGGACTGTGCTGGGGCTGCAAGTGTAACGGATGCAGCTGGCACCAGTAAGTCCCATGAAGTATTGCTCATCACAGGCTTAGATCTTAGATCTACCACGAGCTCTTAACGTGGTGCATTTAAGGACCTAAACTGAACTGTTAAAGGGATGGAGTTATATAGAAAGTATAACTCTATCGTCTATCCCACTTTCTCACCCACACGCCTTTTTTTTAGATGGGAAATCATCTAATGACATCTGCCGCCCTTTGGGCGTGTCAGACTTTTACTGACTAAAAACCCACTTCTGTTCCTTCTTTGCCTTCGTCCCAGGGCCCCGGGGTTCACTTTCGCACTACCCGTGGCCCCAGTAGGTTTTGACCCTACTGGGCCCCTACGGTTTTGCTGACATCTCCTTGAGGCGCGCGTGAAACACTACGCGCCGTCAACAACTTGGGCTCAGTTCGGACGGTTACCGGACGGTCGAACGGCGAGCTACCCATTGCTCGCCGTCCGCAAGCCCGCGTCGCGCGCACGCCTGACATTTCAACACGTCATGGTGAGGCCCCTGATCTCCACAAGTCACAACCCAGTAACTGGGTGGCTCAAAACCTCTTTTTTATATTAGTTTTTAGATTATCAGGCTTCTGGCTAATTAGAATAACTGTCTACAATTGGCAGTCCAGATCAATGGCTTACCTGACAGTTTTCCGAGTTTTAGAGAAACCCACACAATGTTGATGTCTTTTTAAGTTACTTAATAATTAAGTTTCTATATAATATTGTTATCTCATTGTGTGTTGTGTACCTGTGTGCCAAAAAAACGTGTTTTCTTTCTTTCTTTTCTTTCTTTCCATCCACTAACCGAATTTAGTGATGGCTTAACTTTATGAATTTTAGCCTGGTCTAATATAGGTAACGATCACTTTATTACGCTCTAAAGACGCTAATTAATATTTTAATCACGTTATATTACAACATGTTTAGGCACGTGTAATGTCATCCTGTGTAATTTATACAGCCATAATTATCTATCTCATATGCGTAAACCGTCCTTATTACAATGAAATAAGAGCGGTCTCTACGTCAAATTATTGCCGTGGACATGTAGCTGCTTAGTATCGAAAGTAGGTGTACCTAAGAGTAGGTAAGTGTAGATTTAATTCTCATGCGAAAACCATAAAATACCGTATAGCACACATTAAAACCTCTGGGGTTTTTTTTTGTAAGATCATTTAGGGTAAAACACATCAACTTGTTTTTATGGAAAATCTACCAATTAATTTCTTGATCAATAAAGTTTTTCATTATATTTTGACAAGATATTGATCACTAAATTTTCCTTAAAACTTTAGAAAGTAAAAAAACATGGTACTTAACATTTTTTATTATATTTAAATCAAAATAAGTAGATATTTAAAGATTAAACAACGTAGGTACATTCAATAGCATGTTTTATGTTCTCCTGCCTAAGTCATAAAATAATACAAGTAATCGAGGAAAATTGCTATATTTTGTACGGACAACAAAAACGTTTAATATGCAAACAAGAAATAAACAGTGTTGCACTAAGTACGTAGGTACATTATTATTTTTGTGTTATGACATCCTAAAAACAGACATTAATGATGATTGCAACCTCAAAGCACGGAACCACTTCACATTTTTTGTGTCCTTGCCAATAGTGCTTATTTTTTTCTTTTTGAGAGAAATCATCAAATAACTTCTCTCGCTCTGGGTGGAGCGAGAGAGGTGTTAGAATTTTACTGACCTATCTGTGTTCCTTCAGTTACCATTTGCTTTGCAGGGCCACAGTAACTCTTTCGAACAATCTCGCAGTGCCAATAGTTTTTTTTTTTAGGTGGGAAAATCATCTAATGACATTCCCCGCTCTTGGGCGGAGCGACTAAAAACCCACTCCTGTTTCTTCTTTGCCATTGTTCCAGAGCCCCAGGGATCTCTTTCACATCACCCATGGCCCCAATAGGCTTCGACCCTGCTGGGCCCCTACGTTGCTGACATCTCCTTGAGGCGCGCGTGGAACACTACGCGCCGGGAACGCGTCCCGTCAACGGAGTGTCAATTGTGCTAAACGCATATTTCAGCTGTCAATTTAAAATAATGTCACGTGCCCCGGCCCTCAATTTGTATGGTCAATCGTGACACTTACTGAGTTGCTTGCTTTGTATGGAAAGTGTTGACAGTGTCGTCTCTAGCAGTGATTGCAAGTAATACTAGAATTATTGAGGGGAAAGTTTCCAAAGTACCTACACACTGACACTTTAAGTACCTCACCACTTGCACACTAATGTCCTAAGCCGACTGTACCCCAGATCGGTACTAACAATTTGGCATCGCCTTTATTTCGTAGTAGTAAGAGCGGTATCAAATATTCCTACAGACGTGCACTTGCCCTTGTGAATTTTTGACGTGTACCTAAATAATATAGTTATCGTCATGAACTCATGACCCTTGAATCGAAAATGAGTTAAGAAATCTTTATACATAGCCCTATCATTTATTAACTTTAGAAGTAGTTGTCACAAAAAGTAATAATGTACGGAAAACAAGTCCAATTATACGAGTTCAGTACTTTCCCAACTAAATATTTGGGTAAGTAGGCAATTGTTAATATTATGTAAAACACGGTTCTTGAATAGGGTCACGAGGACATATCAATAAATTCAACTGATTTCGATCAAAACCGTGCATGTTTTTTAGTTTTCCATGTCCAATTTTTAGGTCGTGTAGAGTCAATTGTACTAATATTTTTCTATGTACTAGAGTTATATACAATAAGTTTCCATGTTTAGCAGGTACTTCGGAAATTACCGTAAATATCAGCGTTCAAGGTTTGTCGACCGTCAGGAGTTGTTATAAACACGTTTTAATGATTAAACTTTCCATGTTTTAGGAACTAGGTACAATATTAATCACAGTTTAACAATAGACCACCCAGTATTTTACACAATAATCATTTTTACACATACTTCCACGGTTTTTGTTCAATATTCTGTGTTCAACTTTATTTAACATGCAAAAACACTTGACCAAAAACGTAACATGCACCGCTTATAGAAAAGTCTCTCTCGGTACAATGACCTCACACAATTGCTATTCCGATCACTTTCATAATACCGTGAATCGATTTTTTTTTGGCACTATACCTTCACGCTCGCTACCCGCAAGGGTATAACAGAACCTTCTTGTGTCAGTAGACATTCTGTGAGCACATTTTTATCAATTTCTTTCTTCTGTGCTTTTCTGTCAATCTTTCACAACGCATACTTTCCCAAGTTTTGCCTTTCCGACGGGACAGCCATCTCCTGAGAACGCTGCTCTGTCTGCAAGGTCGGACAGTGTCGTTGTCTCCACTACCTGATCTCCGTTGCTCCAAACCCATCTGTCGTCTTCATATGGTTTTGTTCTTGACTCTTGAGTTCTTAGAGTCACTTCATTGTCCTGAGTTGTCTTAGTACTGTATACATTACTATTTTCGTTATTGTCGTTAGTACTTCTGCGATCTGTTTTAGTTGGACTATTAATCTTATCGTGATTTTGTTCATCAACGTTTAAAGAATTAGTGTTATTATCAGAGTTAATGCTTCTTGTAGTAATATTAGCATTGTCTTCACTTAAACCCTGGTGATTATTCCAAGTAATTTGTGACTCGGTACTGACCAACGTTCTATTGACGTCATCCGATTGTGTGCTAATTTGCGGCAAATTCCCTTGTGTTACATTTATATCGTTTGCCTGTTTCCTTGGATTTACGCCTTCTTCCTTATCCTGTTGCACAACTGGTTGACCATTTCTAGTATCTGGGTTGTACATATGTTTTCTATCTTCATTAGAACCTTCGAACCTGTTAAAGAACTTTGCGGGTTCGGTCACAGCGAATCTATTCCATGGAACCTGCCTGTTCCATTGATATGGGTTTTGATAACTATATGGCATATCAACCCTTCTGCTAGCATCATCACTGGGTCGCTGATACACATCACTGATCACTACACCATCGTATCGTTTCGCATACTCGTACATTTGGGTTGGGCTACGTCCATTGCTGTTGTCATTGCTGAAGATGTTGTCCAATAGGGGTGCACTGGGGCGATAGTTGCCGAAACTATCGTAGGCATCGTACCTGTGCGTTGTGAATGCTGAACTTGTAGTTACGAGAGAAATTAGTAAGACTGGCAACATTGTGACTGATTTTATATATAACTCGTAACTTCGTAAGTCCGTTAATGTCGTCCGTAAGACGTCGGCGGTTAAATAATACGTGCGTACGCGCTGCGTCTTTGCGATCGACTGCAAGACGTAGGTATCAAGTAGCTCCTGAACGTTTCCGTCTTATTGTGTTAGTTTGCTTGTAGTAGGGATGGAGAGATGTCGATAAGGTAAATTAAGATTTCCAAGTGTTGAATAATGCTACCGGATTTTTTTATTTGGATGAAGCTTGTCTTATAATTTTAATAAATTTATAACATGATATTTTTATTTATTTTTTTACGCAACGTATGTGTGAGAAAAGTGCAAGATATGATGCCCCAAATAACACGGGACAAGGGCAGGAAGATGATGATGATGATGATGTGTGAGAAAAGTCTTAGTTGTTTGTTTGGCATAGGTACAGGTTTTGTCTTATATTATCATACTAGCCTCTACCAGCGGCTTCACCGGTGTAAAAGTACAATATTATTCCAAGGAAACGTACACCCAGGATATGAGCCGTTTCCGGATATGGCCTTCTCAAGCACAAAGTTAGTTCAGCCGTTTGAGCTAAAGGAGTAATAAACATACATACAAACTTTTCCTATATAATAATTATCAGTGTGATGGATGGATTGTGCCTGCTAATACTTATATACGTATTTCATTAGATATTCATCTCTGTGTGTCAAAATTGTTGGCACCTTAGTTTATCGATATCGTATATAATGTGGTAAAGGCCCAGCCCTACTGTTGACGAGATGATTTCGAAGTGAAGTAAACAAGCGTGATGTCACACAGTCAGCATCTGACCTCTGACCTACATTAAATTGATTCGGTGTACTTTAGAAGTAATCGGTTTGTTTACTAAATCAGGTAGGAATGATTCATGGAACTCTGGAATACCTACTTAGTTATGGAAAGTTACTCAGCTATAGTTTTAATAAATGAAGGGGGCCCTATCAAGCGACTGCGCACCGAAAGACGCAGCGTTGGAAGGCCTCCCACAAGGTGTTCCGATGGCCTGGTGAGGGTCGTAGGAATCCGATGGATGTAGACAGGACCGTTCGTTGTGGCGACACTTAGGGGATGCCTATGTTCTCCAGTGGAAGTCTTTCGGCTGAAATAATGAATGATTTATGATGATCAAGGTAGACCTGGTAATTCATAATTTCTTAGTGTTATTGTAAATTGCAGCGTTGTTTAATGTGAATAATCTCAGCTGAGATAACCTCAGTATGTTGGATTTGATTCGATAAAATGAATGGACAAAATAACAACTAAATTATATTTATTGGAAGGGATACTAATCCCCTTTTTGTATTGTTGTTTTCGAAATGTTTTTTTTTATTTCATTTATTTATTTCAATAGAGCTTAATTTATTACCTTTTGTATTTGGAAACAATAGCATTGTATAATGTAGAAGCACTTTTTTTCAAGTTTTGTGAATGTGAAGTACCATGGAGCATTTTTATTAGGTTACAACTTGTTTGACATTACAAGCATGGCAGTTGAGAGTTTGTCTCGCTGATGGTGGCACGTGTTATTGGGTCATTCAGTTCCCTTCAAAATGGTTGAGCTGAGTCCCCACTCAGCTCACTGACGGCACCCGTTCACGAGTATGACGCGTCAGCCCCCTGACGCGTCATGCTGGTGAACGGGTGCCGTCAGTTGAGACTGGTCATCTCTGAGCTGCCATTGGCTTAATTTAATTTATATTTTTTAATTCGTTTTTTTTTTTTAATTATTACTACTTATCTACATTGTGTTCACATATTAGAAGCGACAAGAAATATGTAACCAAGATTTATGTAACTCATAATTGATTTAAAAGAGTGTCCATGGAGTTTCTTGCACGTTCTCCTCCATAGAGATCTACGCTTTGGAACGTGCAATTTAGCTTCACTTTTTTTTGACTGACCGACATTTTTACCCGACTACGGCAAAGCCAAAGGAGGGTTATGATTTTGACAGGCTATGTATGTATGTGAGTATGTTCATCTGTTCCCACATAGCTCCTAATCTACTTATCGGAACTCGACGTATGAGGTATCGTTAGAACCGTCTTAATTGTCCGCTGAACATAGGTTACGTATACATACATACATATTCAGCCTTTTAATGTTTCCACTGTTGGGACTCAGGCCTCCTCTCTCTAGGAGAGGGAATAAATAATAATAGGTTACGTGACGTGTCACAAAACTTGATATGGCGCCCTCTAGCAGACAAAGGTAATGTGTAAAAAATAAAAATGGAGATAAATACGCCGTGTTTGGTATCATTTGAAAGGGCTTTACTTGTACATTTCCAAAATATTGTTCAAATTTAAAGTGACGCCCTCTAGCGGACAAGAAGTCATGTGTTCAAAAAAATGTTAAGATAAATACACCGTGTTTGATATCATTTGAAAGAGCTTCACTGATACTTATCAAAATATATCATCAACATTCAATGTGGCGCCCTCTGATGGACAAAAATTATACCATTATTAATTAGAAATTTTAAATTTAGCTTTTGCAAATGGTATAGAAGCACAGTGATTTAACACCAAAATAATTTAAATAAAAAATACTAAAAAAACTAAAACACGGCTACGACAAAAAAAAAACGACGAAACTGAAACAGTATGAAACAAGATTTCCAGAATGCTGAAATAAACAAGGTAAAAAGAAAAGCCGCAGTCACACGTTGGTAACGTGTGACTACGGCTTTTAGTTGTCGGGTTTTAGTTTTTTTACTTTTTTTATGACAATTATATATAAAATGAACGTTTCTGATTTCTGATTTCGTTCAGTGGCAATCTGTCAACAGAAACCGCCAAATATTAACATGTTTTCGACGCTGGTAACATAATCTCTGAATTACTGTGCTTGTTTTGGTCACAGCATTTTAATAGTTACACGTAGATATTAAACCGAACAGGCACTTTTATATTGGATAAAAAGTGTTCTCTGTGCTATTCTAGGCGTGGTCCACCCTTGTCTTAAACTATATCTAAATCTAATCAGGCGTTTAAGCGTGACGGTGTATCGTTTCGTATGTTATGTATAGTTGCGTAATCTGGATGGCTCTCATTATGAGCTGGCAGAAGGGTTAACTGGTAGACCTACATACTGGAAGACACCACCACATAAAACAATGTTATACATCGTCATCGTTTATTTCCGTTAAACTTAACCCTAAACTGACGAAAATAACCTACCTGAAACTCTTCAAATAAACATAACCTGCCAGCATTTGGTATTTAAAGGTGCATCAATACGTCAAGTAGGTAAATACCAACATCCAAAGGTCAACAAGAATACATAATTTAAAATAACGTCAACAAAATGATACAAGGTAATGTAACTGGTTTTTGAACAAGTCACCCGCCGCGGTGCAGGAGTGACGCGCTCGGGAGCTGTCATTATTTGTTGATGAGCAAGAAAGGCGGCACTTGTCAGTGTCGAGTCATTTTCTAATTATGCCTGTTTATATTAAGGATATTTCTCACCGATTGATCGACAGTGTCCAGAGGTTCGGCTCGTTCTTTGCCCAAAGAATTCATCACCACCATATCAGCCGAAAGATGTCCACTGCTGGACATAGCTAGGCATCCCCCAATT
Source organism: Mythimna impura (assembly GCA_905147345.3). Taxonomy (NCBI): domain Eukaryota; kingdom Metazoa; phylum Arthropoda; class Insecta; order Lepidoptera; family Noctuidae; genus Mythimna; species Mythimna impura. The sequence continues at coordinate 733,618 of LR990361.1, read as the reverse complement.
GTCGCTACAATGAACGGTCTTGTGAGTCTTGCGTCCATCGGATCCCAAAGAATTAATATTGTTTATTCATAATATGGTTTGCAATTACTTCTCCTAAGTGAGAGGGCGTGTCAGGTTTGCCATGTCTAGTGAGGACCTACCTTATATGGATGGTGAGGAAGCCGTGGCGCCTCTCCAGCCATTTCTCAAAGAGGAGAGTTACCACCGTGATTATGGCCTGCGATGATAGCAGAGAATAAATTCATTATCATGCCTGGTTTATTAAAAACGGAATGAATATATGACTTACAAAACGAGACTTGTTCTTCCGGAAGTGATGTGCATTTGAGATGTATGTTCAAAAAAACCCGTACGATACTACTTTACCCAATAATAGTTTGAACCCAACCGGACGCAGGAGTTGAACCCTCCACCGGCAGTAGCTCTTACGACCGGTAGACCAACGAGCCGTTTCCCGAAAATCAGTGTTCATTCTTAATTTAGTTTTTGTAGTTCAAACGTACTCAAAGTTATTTATTCGCCAGTAAACCTCGCGCTTTGTCCCTCAGAATTGCAGATATCACACATTTGTATGGCTCTCATACAAATACGGCACACTCAGCATTCCCCCCACGTCTACACTATGCGTGATGGCGCACCGCGTAATATCCGGGATCTCATAGTTTTTCCCACAAATATTTGATATTGCTCGAGTGTATTTTGTCCTGCACTATTGTTCGGTGATGTTAGATTGTAGGTACTACTACAATGTATGTTTGGGGTTTTTTGGCGAGAGTGAAGTACGTGGCCGTTATAATGATTCCCTACTAAAACCATTTTATTTAATTTTAATAATTGCTACATTTAGTATTTACACGAAGACGACTGCGATAAATGTTCACACCGTTTCCCACCACCACGGTACTAAGGAATCAACTGAGTCTCTTGTTATCGCTAAATTGTCATAATCGCCGACATACACACTAAAAAGAATAACAAAAACCCTGAACTAATTTAAATTAACTAAAATCAATCGATACATGACATCGAAAAACTCCTCCGCATCGCTGTCGACTGGTAATTTACCTAAAAGACCGGCGACATTACCACGCTGTATGCATTGCAATGCTTATTCTGTGTCCCAGGTAAAAGCCAGCCCTTGGGCACGCAGTCTCAACAAGGCGTTTAAATAGCTCTATATATTTATAATTTGTGCGCACTCGGATCTCAAGATCCAAAAATTTCAACCCCAAACGGATCAAAAATATAACTGCTTAATTGATTCCTAGCGGATAATGTGATGTAAAATTAGTGTAGTATTGTCAACTGGACAATATCCTACGGAATCATTGAAACTGACGCAATCTCGGGAAAATACAGCTAAAAATTTAATTGTTGTATGGACTAACTCAGCGAAACTTGTCGAGAAGGCCGACTCGATACATTTGCTGTCAAATACTGCAAAAGCATTCGAATGTGTTACATCTGCATTCTAAAGGAAAACCATGTAACTGTATTTATTAAAAGCTAAATATTTTTGCGAGGCATGAGAAATACAGTTTTGACAAAAAATTTAATTTACATTTATTAATTTGCCGTTCAATTCCCAGGTCGAGCAAAGTGATACAAGGCTTTCCTATTAGGAAATACTTAACAGCAACCCCGAATCTGAATAGGCTCTATGATACTAGATGATGATATGTACTACATGAGATTCCAACGTAACTGACGAAAACTGGGTGCCGTGTGGGTACTGTACATACGTTATCCTTCGCAGAATGCAGGCGTGATGTTATGTGCTATATTTTGTAAAACGTAATAAATACACACATTCAACAAGGTAAACTCTTCAACGCTACAAGGTAAACTTTCCAAATAGTCCAAGAGACAGCTCTCGAAGTATTTAGACTTACATTGCGAACAGTTAGTCATCATGCGTAATAACTAATAAATCAATACACCTCGTTATATTTAATTGTTCAAAGGGTAAAACCGTAAAAGGTTAACAAAATCCCCGAAGTAAGACTTAGTGACGTTTTTTTTTTTGTAGCGACATCATCCAATGACTCGCTCTAGGGTAGAGCAAGAGAGCGTCTCAGACCTTTACTAACAAAAATCAGCCCCCCTAGCCAAGTTACAATCGTATCGTTCGCGCTGAACGTCTCGAGCAGGCCACGCCTCCGATTCCTTTGTTCTGACGTCATCTCAACGCTCAGTCACGTGGTCAAAACAAAGGAATCGGAGGCGTGGCCTGCTCGAGACGTTCAGCGCGAACGATACGATTGTAACTTAGCTAGGGGGGCAGACACCAAACCGTCCTTCATTTGCATTCTAGGACCACAGTTTTCGGTTTCCTTTACAGAACGCCGTGCCCCTAGCGGGTATCGGCCCTGCTGGGCCCCTACAGTTTTGCCAACATCTCTGAGATGCGCGTGGAACACTATGCGCCGTCGACAACTCGGGCTCGTTCCTTGCCGGGCGGCAGTCAGCGAGCTACCTATTGCTCGTCATTTGCAAGTCCGCGCCTACGGGATCCTCCTGAACTTGCCATGCCAGGTGAAGAACTGTGTCATGCGGAAGATGAGGACGCAGTGGCGCCTCTCCAGTCGCTCCTAAAAGAAGGGCCTTAACGCCGCGATTGTAGCGTTCCCAGCGCTGGGTTGCTGATTGAAATCCAGCCGAAACTTTGAACGTCATGCCGCGTTTAGTCGAGGCAGCGAAGTTTCGCCCCAGTGTTGCACCTCCACGGGCAGAAGAGCTGCTCTTAAAGTAACATTTCGAACAGTTAGTCGTCATGAGTTTGTTAAATAATCTATATAGGTATATAAAAGGAGAAACTGACTGACTGACATATCAACGCACAGCCGAAACTACAGGGCCTAGGAGCGTGTAGTTTTGCACAAGGTTTCCTTTTATGACGTAGGCGAGCACTAAGAAAGGATTTTCTAAAATTCCCCCCCTAAGGGGATGAGATGGGGTCCAAAGTTTGCATGGAGAAATCAACTTTCACGCGAGCGAAGCCACGGGCAGAAGCTAGTTAGTTATGAATTTAAACATTAACCTTTAAGAAAACCCGAATTAAGACCTAGTGACGTAATAGGTTTAAATAATTTAAACAAATTACAGGATTATACTTATAATACACTTGGTACATTAATTGAGAACCGTTACCCAAGCTCAACGGGAAAGTGCGACTGTTTCTACGTACTACCAACATCAGCGGGTGTGAGTACAATATATTAACATTGGAAGCTAGCTTTGTGATGATACTGACACTTCTGGACGTCGCTAGAGGCAGGAATGCTTTCAAAAGATCTGCATGTGATCAACCAAAAGGCAGCGACACATTCAGCTCATAGTATCAAACCAGGAGCCGAAACAGACGACGAGCAATATACCGGGCTACAATCAAATGGAAAAAAAGAAGTGGATAACATAGTTGTAAGACTAATATTCATAACTAATGATGCAAACCAAACCAATGATCCTGTGAAATCTAACAGGAATCACAGAAAAGAAAGCACGATCATACATTATTTGGAACTTACCGATACTTTTTTTTTACTGTTTACTATAATTTTGTTTAATTCAATAAAAACACTTAACTAATTAAAACTATAATAATCAAAGTGCAACTATCGAAGCTCTCGTAAAACATGATACCAGAATCACAGAAGATAAAGGAGACGTATCCTCTGTGAAGGTAGCCAAGGCCTCCCACAAGGTGGACCGACTACCTGGTGAGGGTCGTGGGAATTCAACGGATGCGAGACGCACAAGACCGGTCATAGTGGCGACGCTCGGGGAAGGCCTATGTCCAACAGTGGACGTCTTTCGGCTGAAATGATGATGAAGAAGATGATCCTTTGTAAAGGTAACTTAAGATGGACGCCAACTTGGAACTTGATGACAAGATGGTTTTTGATGGCAATTACTGTGTCAATCGACTGGTGACAATGAAGACAACGTCGTAGATGGGAGGACGACATCAAACGTATCGCAGGCATTATGTGGAGGAAAAAGGCACATGACCGCACTCTGTGGCAAACTTTAGGGGTGGCCTATGCCGGGAAGCAGCACAACCTTCGAGAATCTGGTGTCCAGTAATAAAAACTTAGCATGTAAGAAATAATAGCCCTTGTTCAACCATCTTATGATACATATAGGTAATGATTGTTGCCGTGTCAGTTATTAGTTTTAATACTATATTTTATTGTAGACTATATACCATTCGCCCTCGCTCCGGACCATGACCTGTCCCAGGGCCCGACGCGTGAGGTCGCCACCGCCGATCGCCCCCACGAGGACGTAAACTCCACAGTGTCCTACAGGCGGATTTTACCTTGCATTGCATCTGTCACTTCATTTTTGTTTTTTTCGTTTGTAATGAAAATAAACTAGGTATTCAAGTTATTTTAAAATTTAATTTTGTTTGTTCACGTCATGCCTTTTCTGTGTTTAAGGATATTTTATATTCACATAATTTTAAATGAATTAATAACATTATGTGCCATCGTCAAAACGAGTACCTAGTTTAAAATATTATATAACAAGTAGTGCTACATTGTGTACTTGTAGTAGTAATCTAATTTAACTTTAAATAATCTTCTGTGTTTGTTCTTGCAATTATTTCGTAGTCTGCGCTTATTGACTATGAACGTCAATCATTTCTCTAAAAGTTCGAAGACAGTCTCTCTCTCGTAAGGTTGCTACACCGGTTAAGGTACCAGCCCCTACTGCCGTTAATAATTCCTATCTGTTGACGGCAATATTTCCTTCCAGTTGGTTCTTATACCAGTGGCAGCCATGAGCAAAATTCGATTAGGAGGATATTATTATCGGGACAGGAAAAAAACAACACTAGTTTACATACCAATTGTTATAATTAAACAGCAGAATAGCATTGAGAATATAATTAAAAGCAAGATACAATAATATTGTTTCGTATGTTTATAAACACAAATAATTACGTCTTAAAACTGACTTTACACTTCATTACAGTTCAAAGCACAGCATATTAGCACTGCGTTGAATCCGAATCAGCATAAACTTCATACTGTGTTGCTTCATAATTTTAGAACTAACACTAATCTACACTTGCACTGTGACGACGCTGCAACGCACTGCATACTTCGCTTCTTTCGCCGAACCATAAGTAAGTATAGCAGCGCACTAAGACCGTTAACACTACGGTTCTGGTGGCCACTCAATAACTATAGTATTATTTTTCTTAAATTTTTCGATTACTGGTAGTCCCTCTGTAGAATCACTCGTGTCCAAAAATATAATCTCTTCTTGCTTTATGCCACAGTTTCCATTTTCCACTCCTTCCTTCTCTTCAACTGCAGACGGTGCCACTTGGCCATTTCCGTCTGGCTCCTGTGCTTCAGCTACCACTAGCGCTGCCAGGACCACTATATAAATCACTTTCATCATGGAAGTTTAATTCGTCAACTATTCCGCAATTATTAAGAGTTTGGTTTATATACGGTTTCCTGTGAATAATTTTAATGTAATCATATTATTGTATTTGGATATTATTGAACATTTATTTTCCTTCCTGTATTTTAAAACTGCATTGTTTTAAAATTAAATAGAATGGGTTTTAAATATTTCAAAATATAGTAGTTAACTTAGCCTCATTATCTTGAATTACTATTGAAATATTGAGTTAAATAGCAAACCGACGGATCCATGGCTTGCTTCTGCATTCACAATCTTTTACTTTTGCAACTTGCTTACAAACGGTGCCATTCGTTTTATTTTCACTGTTCCTTTGTTTATTTCTTCCACTAGACCCGTAATACCTTCTAAAACCTCCAATTTTTGTGTTGGTTTCAAATTTTCAAAAGTCGCAATATCATTTTCAAGATTTAAACCGTTATCCTTCGGTGTTTGTGGTGCCATATTATCAAATGGCTGCTCGTCTGCCACAAGTCCATCCATCAACTTGAATTTGGGGATGTCCTTCGCTCCGACAGTCACACAAAGAGTCAGAATCACTATAGTTGCTACTTCCATGACGGATGTGTCCGAGTTTCTGCTTAAGAGAACTGATTCACTGAGGTTTATATAACATTCACTGAGTTCTATTTAAAACTTATTTGTAATGTTCGTGATTAAATACATTGATGTGTGAAACATAAGGTATTAGTCGTTATTAAATTAGTTTTTCCTTCCGTTTATTTACCGTATACCTTATAAAATCCATACTTACTTACTTAGTAATTAATTTCGTCTTTCGTTTGAGGCTGGAAAAGTACCGATGGCTTGGAAGCAAGCTAACGTGCAACCCGTGCCCAAGAAGGGTAGTCGGGCTGACCCTGCTAATTACAGACCTATCTCGGTAACGTCCATTATCTGCAAGAGTATGGAACGAGTGATCAATAATAAGCTCCTGGCATACCTAGAAGCTAATGACATCCTCAGTGATCGTCAATACGGCTTTCGCCGAAATCGGTCAACTGGGGATCTTCTAGCGTATGCCATTCACATCTGGAGCGAGGCCATCGAGAAGCATGGGGAAGCACTTGCAGTCTCCCTTGATATCTCGAAGGCCTTTGACAGGGTCTGGCATGATAGCCTTATTGCTAAGCTTCCTTCCTTCGGTCTGCCCACTGGTCTGTGTGACTGGATCGCAGACTTCTTGAGGGGGCGATCCATCCGAGTGGTTATTGATGGCTGCTCGTCCGGTCAAATGGAAATTAATGCCGGGGTCCCTCAGGGGTCGGTACTCTCGGCAACACTGTTCTTGCTGCACATAAACGACCTTCTTAAACCCGGTACCTTTGGGTATGCAGACGATAGCACTGTTGCTGAGAGATACGTGTCCGATGCACGTGCTAGTGGGTCACAGATCCAGTCTTTCCGAGAGGCTATGGTTGAACGCTTGAACTTTTCCTTGAAGGCAGTATCCGACTGGGGCGATGCCAATCTGGTCAAGTTCAATGCTGCTAAAACCCAGGCGTGTCTTTTTTCCGCCAAACGGAGCCAATTCCACCCGGCTCCATCATTCCGGGGTGTAACCGTGCCGATAACCAGTGACCTTGAGCTTCTTGGGGTAACGTGGTCATCTACCCTCAATTTCGGCTCTTTCATCGAGGCTAAAGCTCAACAGGCTGCCAAAAAATTGGGGATCTTAGCCAAGGTGAGACAGTACTTCACGCCGGAACACCTGCTCAAACTTTATCAAGCGCAAGTTCGATCGTGTATGGAATACTGCTCTCATCTTTGGGATGGGTCTGCCAAATACCAGCTTGATGCTCTGGAGTCGATTGAGAAGCGAGCCAAGAGAATCATCGGTGATGATGCACTTGTCGATTCAAAACTCCAAAGCCTTGAGCATCGACGCCGAGTTGCTGGCCTGTCGGTTTTCTATCGATTACACTTCGGGGAGTGTGCGTTGGAATTGCACAATTTAATTCCACCTAGTCCGTTCCATCATCGGACCACTAGACGTACGGCGTTGCGCCATCGGTACATGGTGGACCTCCCACCCATACGTACAAAGCGTTTTGGGAACACATTCATAATGCGTACAGCTAAGGAGTGGAATTCCCTGCCCGAGTCTGTGTTCCCTGATAGCTACAACCTAGGGGTCTTTAAGTCAAGAGTGAATAGGTTACTTCTAGGCAAGCGTGCTCCATCGTCGGCCACATCATCGCTTACCATCAGGTGAGATGGTGGTCAAACGCGAGCCTATCAAAAAAAAAAAAAAATAGTACCATTAATAATATTAATAAATGCGAAAGTAACTCGGCCTATCTGTTTGTTTTTTACCTCTTCATGTCTTAACGGTTAAACGGTTTTAGGTGATGCTTGGCAAACAGGTAGACCATGACCTGTACCATGACGTTTAAAGTAAGATTGTTTCATTCTTATTTCCAGTGTGGGTAAGAGATGGCGCTAGACAACCTGTATAGCTCTGTCTCTTACCCACACTGAAATAAGAATGAAACAATCTTACTTTGAACGTCACGGTAACCCCGTAGGTCTTGAAATAGGGCGAAACCGCTGGCAGAGAATAGTAATATCTAATTGATATATTTCAGAAAAATGTGGTGTCCGAGTTATCAGTTTACAAGTTTTTTTTTTTTTGTGAACGAGGATTTTCGTTTCAATCTTGTTTGTTTATTTGCACCAAGACCGTATAGTAATCAATTCATGTTCATCTTGAAGCAATTATTTTACTGTAAGGGTAGAAAATAGTAAAAATATTCTTTGTAAAATAAGTGCAATCATTTATTTTCAGGAGTAAGATTAATTTGAAGCATTATTATTGAAACATTACAAATATGGAAATAACTGAAATAATCATTAAATGCGCAATAAACACTATTGTAGTGATACATAATATAGGAAAACAATTACCGTTGTTGAGTAAAATAATTATACAAAAAGCCTTTGTTCAACATGAAAATTAATTTTAATACAATGTTACATAATGAGGATAAATCTAAACAAATCATTTAAATTTAGTTAAATACTAGCCAACACTTGTTCACTAATCAACATAATTTAACTAATACTCACATAAGTAACAAAACATAACAAAACAAATTAATTCAGTCACACATCTTCAGTGATGCTGGAACTTGAAAAGAAAGGATTTTTCCTGAAGATGTCGCAACAGAGAGTCCAGGGAGCTTATTTCTAAAATGTGTAGCTGGTTAAATAAAAAAAACAAATCATTCTCCCCCTTTATCCTCCGGCACACATTCGTCTCCGACTCTTACTGTACCTTCAGGGCACGCTCTGCCATCAAATGCAACCCTGAATCCGAGCAATGCTTTATTACCCTTCTGGTTCTTTCGCCCTTTAATAACCACCACGGGTCTTACAACACCATTCTCTGGTTTGTTTATTTTTTTCTTTTTGTAACTAGTTGATTCATGGATATCCATGTTTTCAATGATGTCGTTGTCCAAGTCCATGACATTGTTAACGTGATCTTCAACTTCTTCAAGTTCATCGTTGTTTTTGTTCAAAGGTAGTCCAAGATCAGCTACGTAGTCGACGCTTTCTACTATTTCCCCAGCAGGGAATATTACAGCGAGAGGAGTTTTCTTGTAGCTTGATGGACCGTGAAATTCCAGCGGCCATGCTGATGGTTGGCCCGTGTGGACGGGAATGTTCCTGGCTCCTACGGAACTCAGGAGTATTAGGACTAGACCAGTGATCGCTTCCATTGTTAAATGGCTGTATATCAGAAAACTGAATTTCTAGTCAAAATAACTGATGGAGGATGCGACCGCGGTCACCGTCAACCTAGGACTATTTACCTTAATGCTTGGAACGGATTATATATAGTGCTCCTGTGTTACAGAATAGGTTTAGTTTTTAACATATTCCTCTTTAATTGACGTAATTATTCAGTGAATTGTCGCATTTAGTTCACATATGCCCAATGAGAATTTACCGGTGGTTTCACCCATGTGAAATATGAGCTATCATGTGAACTGTTACATCCCTTTCTATTTCCTATTTATAGCCAGTTTCATCATTCTGAAGTTTAATACGAATAGTGTATAGATTATATCTATGCATTGCATATCAATGGCTTTTTTTATGCACCTGCCATGTTTTTTCGTCACCACACTTGGTTGACTGGTAGAGAATGCCTAAGGCATTAAGTCCGCCTTTGAACCTTTGTGTTGTACGAAGTTTTAACAAATACATAAATAAATAGATGGTTTATATTAGTGAATACCTCGTAACCGCAAAATACGTAACTTTTCAGGTGGCACAAAAAACCAAACCCCAACCGAACCTTTATTATAATTTTAATTTAAATGTGTTTCTACGTGCTTTATTAAAATATTTAAAAATATTGATTTATTTCAAACTTATTCCTCTTGTTTTTCAATTTTTTCGACAAGTTTTGACGCGCCGTCGCGAAACTATCACACCCAACTGATTCAAGCAAGATACGTATGCATTCAATGTCGCAGATGGTGCTACAAGTATCGAATCAAAATTAATCTTGTTACAAGATTGTGCGTTACGACCTTTTCTTTCCAGAAATTTAATAAAATAAAATGACCCACAATTGCACACCCGAGGTTTTAACTCCAAGCCTCTCTAAGCTTCAAGAAAAAAAATAACCGTTTCGATACTCGTATCTCATCATCATCACTTCAGTCGCCAGACGTCCACAGCTGGACATTATCAACCAGTTCAATATCTATATGAAAGTACAAAGTTTCAAATAATGAAATGACTATTCAAATAAAAATTAGAAACTCACTAATTATTACGTATCATCAGTTTCTACGTGGTACTCTAATCCGTGACCTGGTGACCTCTCCATACTTATTAAGGATTTATAATTTACAATCTAACTATGATCACTTTGCCAAATGTCGTAAAGGGGAAATAACCCATATTTGTATAGGTCTATTATTTTTCCGATTTCATTTTATTTAGGAGGGAAGTCATGAAATGACATTAATAAACACTGTTTTTACCTGAAGGACTAAACTGTAAGCTTTGTGTAGGCCTCCTTCTCCCCCCCACCTCCCCCCGTGACCCTTCGCGGTGGAAATTTTTAATAATTAAACACAAAGTGAATTTCATTTCAAAATGTTTGTGGTGACATCTATGACGCCACATAGGAACTAAAAATTCAAAATCCTGCGGTAATATAGTTCTCCACGCTATCGCAACATATACAAAAACCCATAGTCAACTATCAGGCCCGGACCAGATTTAACACCGTCTAGTCGGAAGATCGTCACTTTTCAACAGAGGTTAGCGGAACTTTACACTCGGTTTCGCATACCGCCGGGCTCTTAAATGTGTTAATGGGTGCCTTTTAGCTATTTGGCTTTACTGTATGTACACAACATGTATTAAATATAGTTACCACCAAAATTACTAAAGGTTTAAGCAGTGGTGGCCCTGTGATAATGGCCCCGACTTACGAGTCGTAAGACGCGGGTATAAGCCCGGGTAAGCGCATTACTTATGTGTACTTGATTTCATCACCATTGCTCTCAAAACTGTGAAAGAAAACATCATGAGAAAACTGGCATATCCTTGAACAAAAAGTTCGAAAACATGTGATACCCACTGACCCGCGTGCTGGATAACGGCCCATTCCATTTCATAGAGAGTAAGCCTGTGTCAAAGAAACAAACGGTCTCTTATAATATATTTTCTACACGACCTGCTCGATAATGCCCTTTTATATGTCATACTGTAACCATCACCTAAAGCAAGGCATTCTGTCTCTAGAGAGATATTGTAGTACGGGCGTTTCCTAGGGAATAATGAGATTTGAAGACATGTCAAAATTATTTGAAAAAAAAAAACATAAGTGAATGAAAATGTACGTACATCAAACGAGCTAATTCAAGAATCAAACTGTCCACGAACAAAAAAAAAATAAAATGTGGTTACAGTTGTGTCTCTAAAAAACAAGCGGTTAGAAAATTAAAAATATGGTTCTATTTATTTTTGAATTTTGATTGTTTCAAATCTCAAATATGTCTAGTATTAGTTGAACATGTAAAAAATACTTATATTTCTCTAATATATAATTTGTTTTAGTATAATATTGTCTTTTAGTTATCTCTGTGATTCTTATCACATCTGAAGCACCTACTAACACTTTAAAACTACACACAGTTCGTAGTCGGTAGCTGCATTCCACAGAATGACGTCAATATACAGTACTAGGCAATACCAAGAACAATAAGGATGAAGACGGAACAAACAAACAATTAGTCAGTTCGCAGTGCATTCTCATTTAGTCTGCGATGTCTTGCGGACTACTACTCTACTTTTTTTTGAGAAATCATCAATGACTTCTCCTGCTCTAAGGGAGTGTCAGACTTTTACTTACTAAAAATAACAGTGTACACACAAACACTATTGCCCTTTTTTGCGAGGGCTACGGTAACTCCTTCAAACAATCTGCAGCCCTGGCAGGCGTCAGCCCGAACTGGCCGCGTCAGTTTTGCTAACATCTCTTCGAGGCGCGCGTGGAACACAAAATGCCCGCCGTCCACGCGGGTTTGATCCTTACCGGACGGCCGGAAGTCGAGCTACCCATTGCTTGCCGTCCGCAAGCCTGCAGCGGACTACTACATCTAGTTACGAGTAGTAAGAATAAATCAATTTGCCAAATGATCTAAGTTTAAACGAGTCTTAAGTGCTAATAGTAAGTGGTGTAAAAATTACTTATTATCGTAACGTACTTGGAAGCCATTCATTCAGAACACGACCACTATGAGACTATGATCCCACTTACTCAATAAATTGCTACACCAACATTCATAAACAAAAGGTTATGAGAATAAAATAAGAGGGATCGACAAAATTTCTGTACAAGTCTACAGATAGATCCATATCTAAACAAGCAAACAGCCTACCTGGTGTTACTGGGCCATCCCAGTAACACCAGGCTGTTTGCCAACCGTTAACTTAAAATAAACCAAAAAAAAAACTTCCTCTTCGCCGTGACTATAAACAAAACGTTTAATAATCCATGTATGCCCGCTGACCGGAAAGCACGCTTAACACGCCATAGCCTGGGGGTATGGAGTGAGTGATGGATTGATGACAGCCGAGCTCGTGTGCCTCACGTGAATACGCTGCAACCTTTCACCGCCCACTGCCCGTCACACTAGTCAAACCCATATACCTATAGAATGGACTGAACAATACCGACACTAACATTACTTGAATAGTCTGTAGAAAAAGACAAAGTGATCTGATCAAAACACAAAACGGGGAAGTAAATAAAAAAGAATTAAAATGTTTTTCGCCGAAACTAAACAAGTCACTAGTAAAGTCGACCACGGAAACATGTGGGATTTTTTTTTAAATATTACCCACTGTAGGCTTGTTTTCCTTATTTAGAACATATAAATGATACAATTTTACATAAAAGGTTCAAACGCCTGTTTTAATTCGTAATTCCAACACGATCCCTTTGTCATTTTGCTAAAAGTTCGTAATCTGCTAATTCACAATGGTCGATTATTGATCGGTCAATGGTCTCGTAATAGAGTTGTGGTAGAATAACAATATCGAGCTTATTAAAAACAATGACTGCAGAATGACGTTGTAATAGGTAGGTAGGTCACTGATCAAAGGAACTGTCAAAACTTTAGTAGATTACCGCATACGTCAGATATTCATTTGTCAATATGTGCGAGATTACCATTCTATGCCACTTCTTTCAATGGAGTGTCAGTGGTTAACAATTGGAAAGTCATAATGACGCCATTATATTACTTAGTAGATTACCAAACTTGTCAAAATCAACAATTATTAAATCAATGATAGACCATTCTGACACTATTGTAATAGCAGACTTGAGGCCCAGAACGTCGACAGGATGAAGGTGATATTGCAAGCCTGTGACGTAGCCCTATTTGAAATTTAGAAAAGGGCTACTGCCGCTCAGTTCATTCCTCTATGTTTATAGTTATACCTTTACTCATGTGGGTCAGATTGTATAGGTGGACAAATCTTTAGGAAAATAAACCACAACTATAATATTATGTGAATAATATAATACATAACAATTACCTCCGATTGTTAAACTAAATACGTAACAAGGTAAAATATTCCCACGTTTCTAATAATATTCAAATCTAGGATTTCCAAATCACATAATTCTTGAAAACGATACACAATAACCCTTGTTGTTTATTTGTGGAAGTAATGAGTAGGTGACTCTTCCAACTATTATTTAATCACTGTTCGTATTAATCTACACTTTGTTTTTATGTTTTTAGAAGCTAATCTCTGAAAGTACTGGTCCGATTGCGAAATTCTTTGATCGTCTATCAATTCCGCCTGGCTTAAGTGGAGATCACTATCAGGAGTTCTTTGTGATCCTAAAATACCCTTCAGAGTGAAGGGAAAAGTGTACAAAACGGTAGTACGACCAACCATGGCATACGGAGCAGAGTGCTGGACCAGGAAAAAGGAACACGAACAGAGTCTCCACATGAGCGAAAAAAAAATACTCAGTTGGGCTGGAAGTGTAACCCGGTTAGACAGTGCGAAACGAATACATCAGAGGATCGAGGAGGTGGTACTGATTTCCGAAAAGTTAAAAGAAAGTTGCATGCGATGGTACGGTCATAACCTTAGACGAAATGATGATCACCCAGTCAAAAAGGCCCTAAGTATTACCGACCAACCACGAGGAAGAGAACGACCACCCGCCACCTGGTGGTCAAATATGCAAAAAGAAATCCAGCAAGCTAGTTTAAGTACTTAGACAAGCCAGAACAGAGCTCTCTGGCGCAAACGTACGAAGAGACCCGACCCCAGCTAAACTGGGAAAAGGGTTGGACAAAGAAGAGGTGCCTGACTAAGCATCTTATGGGACTCACCGTAGGCGTGGGCTTGCAGACAACGAGCAATTGATAGCTCGCCGTCCGGACGTCCAGTAACCTGTAACTCGGACCAGACGACCGAGCTCGAGTCGTCGACGGCGCGAAGTGTTCCAAGCCTACTGGGGCCATGTGTTGAATTCCGAAAGGGAAACCCGTGATCCTGGAACGCTAGGCAAAGAACAGGATTATAGGTGTGGATTTAGTTAGCAAAAGTCTGACACGCCCTCTCGCTCCGCCCCAGAGCGGCAGAAGTCATTGGATGATTTATTAGACCCACCTTAAAAAAAATAAGGCTTCTGCGAATTAGATAAATAAACGCTTTGACTTTTGATCCGGCGCCTCAGAGACAGAAACCTTCCAAAGGTCCGGCACCCCAGGGTCCCGAGAAATGCAAGAAGTACTTAATATTTATTATGAATACGGTCGACTTGTCCCAACACCGCAAGGGACCCCTTCACAAGAACATCGAGATGTCTTCTTTTCAAAACCGTTTCGCGTTTAGAAGAACAACACGCGGTCACACGAAAAGCGACTTTGTTTTGTAACTATACAAGGTGGAGTTTTGAATCTGCACAAAATTTTAGGTGGTTGTTATAAAATTCGATTCGAAAAGACGATTTCCGTAATAGTAGGGGAGGCCGGGATGTTAAATTTGCAGTTACTAAAGCGTCAAGGGGACCTATTGGATTGTGAAGATTAAGTTCTAAAACGAAAAAAAGTCTATGACTAGTTTCCACTTTAGTGGGGGGAAGCGTGTAAGAATTTTGAAAAATGTTAAATAAAAACGTCGCCTCAAAATACTCGTGCGCGTTTGATTTATTTTTTATTTTGAAGGTAATCTTATCAGAATTACGAAAAACCTATAATCTAACGGTTTTCATGAGGCGATGTAGCTAAAACCATCGATAAGTGTAAAATTTTCAACGTTCCTACCAAAATTATCCGAGCAAATTTTTTTACCACAGTTTGTGGTAAAAAAATTGCACTTATCAACAAATATTAACAGGAACCTTACAACCTAACTTTATAACTCGCCCATTTGCTTATGCCACGCTCAAATTGTCAGATTATTGAAATATACACTTTTCTGCATGTACTTAACTTACCTTATTGTCTTATTCTAACGCGATCGAGTTTTTCCGAGGATAATTTTTTTTTTACTAATATGACGAGCTGCCCTCAATGCACCCCACTATATCAAGGGTTCATATATGGTCGGGGTACATTACAGGGTGCAAAGTTTCTCCCCATATGATTTTCTGACGCGATCGAGTATCGCGCAAAATCCCCACCTGCCGCCCCTACCTACTATAACTAAGAATTAAATTTAAAAGAAACTCCTACCCATTTTATTGTTGATTCGGGTCGAAAATCTTAAACACATAATTGCTTCCTGAATTTTTTTGTACAAATAAAAATAACATATTTTTAATAAATAATAACTAAGGCTACTTTTATTTGAAGATTAGGGGCGCGTGAAAAAAAATCTTTGAAATGGTGACCAAATAGCATTGTGCTGTTTACAAGTTTGACACAAGTTTTACAAGTTTGCGGACAAAGTCGCCGACACCCGCCAGTTTACAATAACATGCAGATGCAGTAATTACGCAAATAACACAATAATAATATCGTGCATTATTTGCGTAATTACTGCTGTCCATGAGGAAAACGTTACATTGTTTTCGAAAAATTCATGGAATTTGTAAATACACAAGATGATACAAGAAAAACAAGAATTTTTCCAGTTCCGAAAATATACAAGATGTAGCAGAAATACGAGTACTAGTATTATACTATTATAGTGTAAGTCTCCAGGAACTCTCGAAATATCAAATTCACATTAATAGTATTTTTTTTCTGTAATAAAAAGTATCCTGCTACCCTCACCAGGTCATCGGTCCACCTAGTGGGAGGCCTTCCAATGCTGCGTCTTCCGGTCCGTGGTCGCCACTCCAAATCCTTTCCTTTTACCTTTGGATGCAAGACGCACAGGACCGGTCATTACGGCGACACTTGAGGGAGACCTACGTCCAACAGTGGACGTCTTTCGGCTGAAATGATGATGATGAAATTGTTTATATCACACTAATAATAATAAGTGTGTGTATGTTTATTACTTCTTCCCGCTCGAATTTCTGAATGGAATTGGATGAAATGCCACACTGGCACACGGGTAGACCATGCCACACTGGCACACGGGTAGACCATGCCACACTGGCACACGGGTAGACCATGCCACACTGGCACACGGGTAGACCATGCCACACTGGCACACGGGTAGACCATGCCACACTGGCACACGGGTAGACCATGCCACACTGGCACACGGGTAGACCATGCCACACTGGCACACGGGTAGACCATACCACACTGGCACACGGGTAGACCATACCACACTGGCACACTGGTAGACCATGCCACACTGGCACACGGGTAGACCATGCCACACTGGCACACGGGTAGACCATGCCACACTGGCACACGGGTAGACCATGCCACACTGGCACACGGGTAGACCATGCCACACTGGCACACGGGTAGACCATGCCACACTGGCACACGGGTAGACCATGCCCTGGAATGACAATTTCTAACTTTCACGAAGACGAAGCCGCTGGCAGCAGCTAGCAAGTTATGTAACTTGTACTGTTTCGATTCAAAAACATACGTGCAACTAGTAGCTGTTCAAAGTAATCATCATTTCAGCCGAAATACGATGACATATGGCTCCGAAACATGGTCGCTCACAATGGGCCTCATCAGAAGACTTAAAGTCACCCAAAGATCAATGGAGAGGGCTATGCTCGGAGTTTCCTTGCGTGATCGAATCAGGAATGAAGATATCCGCAGGAGAACCAAGGTTACCGACATAGCACGAAGAATCGCCAAACTTAAGTGGCAATGGGCAGGGAGGGCACATTGCTCGCAAAACGGATGGCCGTTGGGACCGAAAGGTTCTGGAATGGCGACCATGTACCGGAAGACGTAGAGTTGGAAGCCCTCCTACAAGGTGGACCGATGGCCTGGTAAGGGTTGCGGGAATCCGATGGATGCGAGACGCACAGGACCGTTCATTATGGCGACGCTTGGGGGAGGCCTATGTCCAACAGAGGACGTCTTTCGGCTGAAATAATGATGATGATGAAATCAATATCAAGATATTGACTAGAAGTCACTTTCCAAGTTTGGTAAGTGTAAAATTCACGTGAATTACGCATTATTGATTTGAGATTAGTATTGGCAGTCTTCTCAGTGATCCACATCTAAACCTTTTGTTTCTACCTTTTGTTTTCTTCGAGCATAAACTTGATATACTGACATTTCAACCGTTTCGTACGAGTACATACGTCAAATGTTCTTCCAGTTTTTCAGGATTTCAGAAGGCCAATTATTATATAATTATAAAAAGTTCACAAAATTGTCTCGACGGTATTCAGCCGTCAACAATTTTGCGCCTTCATTATTTGCGATGCGATAATAAGCACTAATTAAAATGTAAGGAAAAACAGGCGAGCTTAACAGCTTCCGATGAGATATCAAAGCTAACGGTATTCAAAAATAAGGAATGCAAGGTACACCTATGTCATAGCTATACCTGAACAGTCCGCATAAACCGAACTATGAAAGGGCGCCACAGCTACGTGAACTTCACGATTTAAACTGAGCTCAGCTCGTGATGTGGCCTGCTTTTTATACAAAATGGTGATAAAAGATTAACCAACATTTATGAAATTATGCGAAAGTGCTATACAACTAACTTAATAACACAAAACATAGCTATGGGAGTAACCGAGGCGAGTGCTAGGATATACCCAGAACCACTTTTGCACGACTAGGTAGATGCGTCAACACCCATACTAAACCTAAGTTCTTAACTAATATTATAAATGCGAATGTAAGTTTGTTTGTTGTTACCTTTTCACATCTTAACAGCTGAAAGAGTTTGGATGACACTTGGTACACACGTAGAACATGTCCCGGATAAGGACATAGAATACAATATATTACATTTTGATACAAGTGGTAAATCGCCATTGCGACTGAGTTGGAATTCACCCGAGCTGCAGGCAAGGGTGTTATGGAGCCGAGTGCTGTAATAACTAAGGAGGATGCCGGATATTGTATGGCCACCGTCCCCACCCTCCGATGTTAGTTTGTTCATTTCTATCCACAAAAGACAAAATAGCTGATTTGTTTCTTAAAATATATTTTTTTTTATTTAAAAAAAACTGGTAGAAAATAATGTGTTTATTTTTCCAAACAAAGACTTACTACTAGTCATCTATTACAATATGATCAAGCATTTGTGCTGGTGCATTAAAATCAATGTGTCTCCGTAACCCCACGTACCACACAATGGATATGTGCGCACAACTTAGGTTATGTTAGGTTAGAATACAAATATTTTATAAAACCTGAACCCCATACTTTTGAGGTATGTCGTCATAATAAAAAACCATATTCAACTAAACGCTTCGAAGGTGTGGGGATAGTTTTACACAATGCCCTTTCCACCTGTATTAAATAACATTTTTCAATACACCCACAAAGAAATGTATAAACGGGGGTTGACCGGCTACTCGTGAGAGTCGCTGAACGCTCAGTCTGATACGATAAATACAATAAATACAATAAATTATGGCGGTGGTGAGCTCGTGCACTTTTCCGCACAAGTGTGAAAAACAGTCAATTGCGTGCCTAAAAGCGGTAGGGACAGTAGCGGGTTTTCGAATGTATTGAAAAAAACTTTTTGTCCCGGGAGTATGTTTCCTTGAGACAATTGTACACTTTCACTTCACGAGGATGAAGCCACGGATAAATAGCTTCTCCCAGTGGCTAAAAAAATGCATCAAAGAGACAATACAGCTACAAGTCAGTTTTGTTTTCGGAGGTAATAGATAGGAAGGAAGGGTGTGACATCTAACATTCATTAGTTGTCGGAGTGTTACATCATCGCTCAGTACCTCTTATTTGCCCAGAGAAGTCCACTATCCCGTAGGATAATCTACGGGAGTGAATCCGCAAGTAAAACCTAGTTAAATAATAAGTAGTCGTGGGTCCTGATGCTGGCGATAACCTCTGCCCAACAGATGGAATACGTCGTTCGTCAGCACTTAGGTCGTGGCTCACGTTTCGCAGCCGACACAAACACAAGTATATGTAGTCGGAAAGTCTTATTGTCAATGATATGATCCTAGAACCTCATATCTTGAGTTTTCCCTTTTGTAGTTTGTTTTAAGTAATATAAACAAAAAACCGGGAAAGTGAGAGTTGGACTCGCGCACTGAGGGTTCCGTACAAACTTATCTATGAAAACAGTTCAATTCCCGAATTAAATTACGATGATTTTTTCGAAAAGTTATTTTTATGACGTAACTACAAATTCACTGTTTTCATATTTTTTCCTATACTTGTGCTATGTGACCTTGTTTCATGTCAAATTTCAAGATTCTAGGTCAACGGGAAGTACCTACCCTGTGAATTTCGATTTCCATGAGAGTGTCGAAATATACGTTTTTTACGACATAAACGACCGTTTCTTTTTTGTTCGTTAACTCAGAAGTTTGAGTTTTTCAAAGCTGCAAGGGACTGCAGGCTTGAGTATATAGTTTAAATTTCAACTCGATACCTACACGCGTTCCCTAGATAAAGGGTCTTGACAGACAGACAGACGGAACGACAACAAAGTGATCCTGTAAGGGTTCCGTTTTTTCCTTTTGAGTTACGGAACCCTAAAAACAATATAATTGGTAAAACTGTGTTGTTGTTGTTTTTAGGGTTCCGTAACTCAAAAGGAAAACGGAACCCTTATAGGATCACTTTGTTGTCTGTCAGTCCGTCTGTCTGCCTATCTGTCTGTCTGTTTGTCTGTCTGTCTGTCTGTCTGTCTGTCTGTCTGTCTGTCTGTCAAGACCCTTTATCTCGAGAACGCGTGGAGGTATCGAGTTGAAATTAAAACCATATACACAGGTCTGCGGTCCCTTTTAATTACTTTAATTTACTTACTTAAATACTTTAATTACTTACATACTTGTTTTAAATTAAATAACTCACTTTTATATTCTAGCGAGTCGGTGCGGCGGCGGCTAAATAAAGACACACGATTCGATCAATGATTAGTGGAGCTTGCCCAGTCCGTGGATGAATGTCCGCCTGTTACATACGCACACCCCCTGCGTGCCTCAAAAAGAACACTAAGCCATTGGTCCGGGTCCCTGCTCTCATTTGTAGATCATTTACAGTCAGAAACCAGCAAGTTTGACAGTCTAACTAATGAACTAAAGACCTATAGTCAAACAATTTCTTCATTGCGGTATCAGAGTTCTCCATTCAATTAGAACATATGTATACAACCGTCAGAGCACTAGTGGACAGTCACCCGGACCAGACACAACACCTGCCTGGTCAGAGGATCCTCCCTTTTCTTTTTTAAATTGTTATAAACTAGGCGCACTAGTTTATTAAGAGCCTATTCACTCTAGCCTTGAAGACACCTAAATTATAATCGGACGGGAAGACCGCAGCAGGCAAGTTGTTCCAGTCCTTCAATGTACGCGGTATAAACGACGAGACGAAACGCTTCGCCCGCGTGATAGAAAATATATAGCTTAAGTCACTCAGTGATAAAATAGAATTCTAGTGGTTTTTTTTTTTTTTTTTTTTTTTTTTCGGTGGGAAAATCATCTTATGACATCCCCCGCCCTTGGGCGGGGCGGGAGATAGTGTCAGACTTTTACTGACTAAAAACCCACTCCTGTTCCTTCGTTGCCTTTCGTACCAGGGCCGAGTCTTCCTTTCAGAATCAGACCCTTGGCCCCGGTAGGCTTCGACCCTGCTAGGCCCCTATAGTTGCTGACATCTCCTTGAGGCGCGCGTGGAACAGCACGCGCCGTCGACGACTTGGGCTCGGTCCGGACGGTTACCGGACGGTCGGACGGCGAGCCACCCATTGCTCGTCGTCCGCAAGCCTGCGCCTACGATGGCCGGAAATCGGGATCGGAATCCCGGCGGCGATTGGGGCGTGAGGACCGTTGCCTCACGCGATCGGCCGCCTCCTTTGCTAGCATTACTGCTTCGCAGAAGGAGGCAACCGCCTGCCACTCCTCCTCGCTCCGGACCATGGCCTGTACCAAAACCCGGCGCGAGAGATCGCCGCCGCCGATCGCCCCCACGAGGACACGGCGTTGCTCTACCCAAGCGGGGCACACCTCCAACGTGTGCTCCACCGTGTCCTCCGGGAGAATTCTAGTGGTGAAATAATTTTCAGAATCGGTCCAGTAGTGTCATAGATTACCCCCGCTATACAAACTTGCTTTTACCTCTAAATATATTAGTTTAGATATGACCAGTTGACCGCCAAACTTATTGAAGGAAACAGGATAATAGTTGAAAATAGCAATAATATGAAAAACAACGGACGTAGATATGTTACGCTATAGATACAATTAATAGAGATAAGTTACGTCAGCAGAGCATCTCGTGATCACACGGCATGTCGCCGGAACACGTCACGATACGGCTATTATTTTTAACTGACGTTAAAAAAGGAAGAGAATCTTTATTTGACTGTTATTTTTTTTTTTGTGTATGTTGTTCACCGATAATTTCGCCAATTGTTAACCGAAGATGATTATTTTTGTTCGAAAGAGTATTTATCCGAAGTGGTCCTCTTATAATTTGGTACAGCTCTGATGAAGAACTTTGATGATAGGCAGCAAAACTCTAAACTAAAAAACTGCAAATCCCCCGGGATTGCTGCAACCTCAATTATGTTCATACATCACACCAGTATCTTCTCAAGGAGTGCAGAACTGTAAAGTTCACCCTGACACTCCTCATTTCACCTGTTATAACTCCTTACTCAAGCATAACTTTCTTGTATAACATGATCTGATCTTGATGATTACTGTTAGCGAGTTTCGTTATAGCTCCGTGGCAGTCCCATCGCTTACATCTAATTCGCATTAGACCTAGAACTTCGAAGATACACTAGTGTACTCTTCAAATTCAAAATTGAATAGGAAAAATATTTAAATATTTTATTTTTCATGCCGATCTTAAACCTAGCTAGATATCTAACTGAGGGCAAGACTGGACTTAAACTACGAAGACACCAAACGGATCTCCTGACCTACAAACAGCACCAATCCTTTAGGCACCTACCATAAAAGTTACTCAATATTCAGTTTCAGTGGTGGTACCAATAAAAAGTAAGAAATTAAAAAACAGTTTTTTCTAAAAATACAACCGACGTTCTAAACACTTCAAAAATTAAAGTTATTTTGCATTTTGTTGCGTTTTTGTTTAGATGACGACAATCTTCATCTAAACAAAATGCAAAAAAAAAACACGTTTTTATTAAAAAGTTTTGTATTTTACGTCAACTTGTAAAATATTTGATTGTGACGTAAAGGTGACGCAGTTAGATATATATAGTGCTGCAACACTGATTTATTAGTACCTAAATTATTTAAAATTGTACACTCATGATGCAAATTCGTCATAATTTGATGTTTCAGTTGGTGGCGATGGATTGTCCATCACCACCAACAGAAACATCAACTTTAGAATACTTACTCTCTAAACTATATGATACTAAGCGATGGATTTAAAGAAACCTTACCTACCGTTAACATGATATTTAAAACGTAACATTAGTTCCTTGCCCTCGTCTCTATACTCAATGAAAAAGTAGAGTTGTATTAGTGAAAGAATTTTTTAAATCTGTTTTACAACAATAGTACCAATATTACGCATAGGTACTTACCTAAATCTATTACATGCGCCGTCATACTTGGTCATCGCCACTACCGATACTATCAAACTTCTTTTCTTCCATTATTTTTCTTTCTGGTACAATTTTAAAAACTGTTTAGTAACTACATATTTTTACGACAATTACGAGCCTCTTTAATTTAATTAGCAGTCAATGCCTACTTCCTATACCACAACAACAATTACGAGTATGTATTATTCTATCAAAATACCCGTGTCTTGTATCAAACGTTCATCCCATAATAAAAACATTTTGAGTACCGACGCACATGTCATCTCATTTATAACTCATATTTGCGCAAGAAAATTACACATAAGTCATCTTAATGGAGAGATTTCTCTAGTCCTATTTACGTATTTAATTTAACAGAAATAAACTCATAAATGTCAGATGCTACATCTTAATTACTCATTTTGCCGCCAAATGATACAATTTACTGTAATAATAAGTCAGAACGTGCGTTCGCGAATCTCCACACTATAACAAAGTAACTTTATATAAATCTAAGACATTGCTCGAAGGTAAACAGTCGTCTTCCGACCGTGACCGCGCGCACTACAAACTCGCGAAAGCTTGTAGATTTCAAAATGGAGATTTTATTTATATTCGTAACTTTACTCACAGCAGTAACAGCTAGAACCCTGCCGGGCACCGACTACGTGCCGCCACTGGAACAACTCGAAAAGATCTGGGCAAACCCACCGGTCCAGGCAAAAACTAGTGCAGTTGAAGCTCCCGCTTTAGTCCCTAAAGAAAACGTGAACATTGAGAAAAACATCCGGCCATATCAGAAGAAAAATGAAGTCTACAACAGTGTAACACCCGAGTCAGTGGAACTTAACATCAAGATCAAGGTCAATGATTGTGACAAGAAAGGAACCGATAAGAATATGAAACAGAATCCTGAGAAGGGCTGCCCTGACGTACATTCTCGATTTGTTGAAGACATGAGTCTAACAGACGACAGAGTAGCTCTAGGTGTGAATGAGTGTGCCTCAGGCAAGGAGAGGGTTGGCAACACGTGTGTGACTCCAGATACATGAAACTGAAGAATACAGCGGCGAGACAGTGTGCCAAATAGAAGCTAAACAAGACAGTGTCGTGTCGTGCAACCGGTCGTGATTACATCATTATTGAACTTTAAAATGTCACGTTTCTTGTGTCAAAATGTGTTGATTCACGACCCAGATATATTGGAATAGGTATGTTTTAATTTCAAATTCTGCAAAACTTTTCGTCATAAAGGTACAAACAAGGTTAGATTAGAAACGAAATTAAAATGAAACAGAATTCATATAAAATTCAAAAGCTAATTAGTGCTGATCAGCCAATAAATTTCACATGAACTCGATTTCATTTCTCCAGTCATCGTTGACAACTTAGATGATCCCTTGCTCATCTAAGCGTCGTTTGAACTTGGTAGAGTGAGTGGTCGAGTACTAGCGTGAGAGTTACTCCGACTGTTACTTGTTAGCTATAATTAGCATAGTGATGTAAGAAGTTTTAATGAACACTACAAATGTGTTCCGCCTCGGGACATCAATTTGAACGTAGTATAGGAATTAATTATCCATAGACATAACGAGCAGTCACGATTGTACCGCTAGCATCGCAAACACATTGATTTAAAAATTATAAGGTTTACTTATAACCATTGCAAAGAAAAAATAAGAATAGAAAGGGGAATCAGTGATAGCGTAACAGTTGACAAGACACAATGGAAAAAAATCGTTTTGCGCCGACCACAAGTGACATGAGACAAGAGCAGGAAAATAAAGACTTATAACTATAACCGTTCTTAAGTAAAACATAACTCGTTTATAAATTAACCGCTATTTTAAAAGTAGCGAGTCTACTTGTTATACAAGTATACCATCGCAGACAGAGCCTAAGAAAACAAAAAAGATTGTAACTTGTTCGTACAGAAACAAATGATTGTGAGTCTATAGTTGCTGCTGTTATAAGAAGATTATGCTAAATATTGTAGCCTATACCTACGTACTTTGTACACGTTTCTAAGTAGACAATATTAATATTACCTGGTCATGGCGCAATGGTCGGGCGTTCGATTCCCGCACGTAACAAATATTGGTATGGATACAGATAAGTGTTCTGGGTCTGGGTGCGTGAGCTTACATGTTTGTTTGTGAACGCTACCACGATGCGGAAGTAAATGCTAGTGTTGGGCAACGTTATTTAAAACAAGAAACAAAAATGTTTGCACGCACAAAATCATAGTGAATTTAAAGTACCTACAGAGAATATTTACATACATTTAATTGTTTTTTAATCTAAACTAATATTATTTGTGTTTGTTTGTATGTTGGTACGAGGCAGTATCTGTAAATACTGATCCGATCAAACACTCTCACTAATAGAAAGTTCGGTGAATGTAATTGTTGTTTTAGAAAAGCTAAGTAGTCGTTAGTATATTATATTTAAGCTTCAAATATTGTATATTATAGCTTTAACTACAATACTAATTTAATAATAATAGGTTAAAACCTATGAAATTGGCGTTTTTCAAAACAGGTTACTTCGCATCGTGACATTTTCGGACTGACTTGGTATAAAAAGTTCAAATAAACGTTATATTCAAATTACGTTACTAATTCTTTTCTCGAAATTAGTTGTTTTTTGGTTTCTTTGTGTTTTGCATTTTCTGTACTATTGCAGTATTTATAATAGTGAAACCTAATAAAAAAAAGTGTTTTTTCATAAAAGGAATTCCAACGTGGAAACCATGCATTTCAAAGGGCAAGCAATATCAATGACATATATGTAAGACATTCTTTTAACAAAGGAACTCTGTGTTATTGGTTTAACTTTCGTTGTGGAAATTTAGTCCTGTAGCCACCCAGAGAAGAAAAGTAATTTGTGTTTCATTCAGTTCTAATTTCGTATACGTCATTTTACATACCGTTTAAGACGCATTATTTCCACGGTAGAACTCGTATTGCAAAATAGTACGAGTCTTTTTAGATTTCATACAAAAATGGTTATAAATATAGCGACATTATAGAAAATACAACACAAAGAATCCAATAAATAACTAATTACAAAGAAAGCATAACGTACCTTTAATATAAAGTTTATTTGAACTTAAAATTCTGAACCAACCCGAAGATGCCTGTATCACAGATCAAAGTGTCCCGTTTTAAAATCGAAAATTTCATGTAGTCTTATTATTTAGATGTCATTTGTTGCCATATGGTATGATATGCAAATTGTTAGGAGCCCACTAAATATATTGATAACAATATTAACAATAACCTTGACAGTATTATTAAAATATTTTAAGCAAATGAAACTGACTTGTTTATTTTGGAACCAGTCCCCAATTTAGTTCTTAGGTAAGTCTATAGCTTTACTACGAATAACACACACTTGTGTTACACGAATGTCTGCCTAGTGGTCGGTACATGAGGTTCTGGATTCAATGCCCTTGTTGGGCAAAGTGTTATTGGGTTTTTCCATCTTATTCATCAGTAGCAGTCTAAGGTGGATTTGTACTCGGTTGATAGTCACAGGCTTGACCTCTTTAACACGGACACACACAAAACTGTCGACGCGTGATAGGAACACCTCTGGCTACCTCGCCGAGACATACGGCGTGATACTAATGCAAAACTAACGGAGTTAGAGCTCAGTCACTTCGTAATCTATTTTCAGGCTAGCTAAAAATATTCCCTATATCTTGAATTGAACCTATAATAGACAGCTGACCTTTTACGGCAATTTTGAGGTGGACTGACCGACAGTGACAAAATAGTTCGGAAACAGTGTGTTGTAGATTGCAACGTTTAAATAAATAAACTATATTATATTAATATGGTCTAGCGCTCACCTCAGGATGTTGGGCTATCGATTCTATATTCTATGATGGACGCCAAAATACTGGTAGCTTTACACAAAAATCAAGCTTGTAAAAGGCCAGGCACCCCCTGATACACCGATCAGTTAGAGAGTCGCCTTAGATTTATAAGACAAATAGATCTCGGCACTGTTTCGCTCCCGTACCCTAACCCATCCTCACATATGACATCCTCAGTATATCTTTTGTTAACTGATCTTCTTGTCTGTGAAAGCGATTGTAAGGTATGTGAATAAATAAAATGATTAAACATACCTACCATTTTACCTATTTATAATATTACCCAAATTAGATTTACACTAGCGAGCCGCCTCAGCTGCGCTTAAGTGTTAGAAATCTCGGTAATTCTCGAGTTTTTCACACATTTATTTATTATTATAAATAAATGTGTGAAAGCTAAGGCTTTCTCAAGAAACACTGTCTATTGGTAAAAATCGGATAAAAATCTGTTTAGTAATTTTTGAGTTTATCGCGAACAGACGAAGTGGGGACCTTGTTTTATATTACGTAAGGATTGTTAGAAGAGAGCTGTTTGTATAAACTGACTTCAGCAACCAGCATCGTGGGTCTCAATAAGGTCAATGAACTGTGAACATGTACCTGTGTCGTAAACAAGAAAGTAATTGTGTCATCAACTTGTCAAACATCTTGATGTCGTTGTCATCCTGAATAAACAATTCATTGATTGTGTCCTTCTGTGTCTCAGTTTCTCATCGTACTCCTCTGTGGTCTGCTGGAAGAAAACTGGTGAACCAATTTTGATGAATTTTGGTGCACCAGTCGGAGAAGGACATTTTTTATTCTATACGTTCTCTTAGGGTTTCCACTGTAAGTATACAATTTTCTTTCTTTAGTGTTTCATGTGTGCGACGCCACGAGATAATGACGCGACAACAAGTTTTCTAGACCAGGTTTTCCAGTGCAAGAGCAATTACAATACATTCTATGAAATTGCGTCGTCACAATGTCGTATCGCAATGCAGTAGCGATATTATCGCTGTTCACATACCTTCACTCACGTAACCACAAATCTGAATCGCTACTCTCGCGATATAGTAAACCTACATAGATACAAACATGATGAAGCATCGATACAGTCGCGCGCTATAATGTGAACGCCTGTTGACGCCTTCGATTGCGTCGATGCAGTCGTACGTTAGTAGTGATGCAACATCTATAAATTCGCGCGTTTGCAACGAAACCATCGCGCGTTGCAAATGCAATAAATGCCCTAGAGTAGCGATGCAGCGGCGGGTCGATGGAACACGCTACTGACTGAATCAATACAAAAAGTTGTCGTGGGCGACGTCTCTTAAATCCTTTAATTCCTTATTAGTAAGTAGATACATTATCTGGTGTCATTTGAATAAAAATGTGCTTTATCCTGTTATACAAACGTGCAGGAAAAAAGAATACACAATGAAAGCATCTACTTCGACCCGCAGATACTGCCGACCCTCTAAGATGTCGCACGCGATAGTGACTGAGTCAGCAACCACGATGCATAATGCATGGAATCCTATTCAGGTGTGGAAAGTGCTGAAAATGCGCTGAAGTCAGTTTTCACCTCGGAGCGACGTGTCCCCGCCGAAGTTCCCGCGCTATTCTCCGTAATAATGGGCGACAGTGCGTTTTTATTGCGACGCCTTCTTACATTTTCATTTAGATGAAAATCTTGTGGAATAACTTAGAAAATTAAAGGAGAAAAGGCGAGGAATAATATACGGCGTATACTTGTGCTGTGTGGCTCTAAGACTAGTGGTAGAAAGGAAAAAATTAAGTTAGTCTCAGAGCTTTCTTTATGACTTAAAATAATATTCAAAATAGCAATAAACAAAGATGGACGTCAAAATGGCAACACAACCTATAAAATATAAAAAAGTCGTTGTCGAAGGTCATATTATTAACAAGTTGCGCGATCGTTGACGTTTAGATTTATTCCAAAATAAAATATATTCAGAAATAAATACTTATACAAGGTTAGTTAGTTACATATAGACATATTTTGACAGTAAATAAACTGACCAGAAACTTGATCGACTTTCAAAAAGATTTGTCTACATGTCAAGAGTGAATAGGTTACTTCTAGGTAAGCGCGCTGAGCTCCATCGTCGACCGCATCGTCGCTTTCCATCAGGTGAGATAGCGGTCAAGCGCGAACCTATCAAGAATAAAATAATAAAATAAAAATAAAACACAGTTTTTCTATCTCAACATTCCATAACAACACAATAACATACACAATTATTGTACATTTTTCCTTATTGATTAGATCAATATATACTTAATATGACCCTTGTAATTATAGTAACCGGTACATATATACGTATACATGAAGGTACATATACAATAATAAGTCGTGTAACAAGAACATCAGGTTTTTCTCAATCTGATAGTCCTCATCACGAGTCCATGCTGTGATTACGTTAAGTACGACGTTACATACAAGATCACGTTTAGATATTTCAATTGTCCTGTTTGAGAAAATAAAGAGAAGTAGGTACCTACCCAAGCGCAAGGTGAAATTAAATGTTTTTGTGGTTCAAGTTTAATTAAATCACATAAACCATTTATTTCTCATTTTAAGCCCCCGGTTACAGAATTGAGAACAAGTGAAATACTTACTTTTACACGAGCGGTTTTCGGATCAAGAATTCGAAGTAGATATCTTTTTAAACTCTAGTATAGGAATGTCATCTCAAACTGAAAGCTATAATAATTCTTAGGAGGGGTTAGTCAGTTAGTCACGGAAAGTTAGTCAGTCTTGAGGTGAAAAACTAGTTCTTATGCATGTATATTGTATAATAAAAACCAAGTCTTCAAGTTCATGTAGTGAGTAAAGTGTTCAATTCTCCGTAAATATTTATTATTTCTAGTTTCGAAACCTGTCATGCAGATTATTCTACCAATTTGGGAAAAAAAACATAACTATCAATATATTATTGCAACACAAAGTAAGTAAGCTTGTTATATTTATTAACTACCTTTGGCCCGCGACTTCGCCCGCGTACACAAAATATAGCCTTTATCACTCAGGAATAAAGCAGCTTTCTATTGATAAAAAAAAAACTTTTTTTTAGCATTCGGACCATTACTTTCGGAGATTACCTCCTACAAAAAAAAAACATAAAAACAATATTAGTGTAGATTTGAAAATATATCATATAATAATATTCCACAATTATCACACAACTCTGCCTAGTACCAAGCTAAGTAGAGCTTGTGTTATGGGTACTAGACAACTGATAAACATACTTATATTATTTCTAAATACATACATATATAAATTACACCCAGACACAGAACAAATGATCGTGCTTATCACACAACCATTTGTCCTGGGTCTGTAATCGAACTCACGACCTCCGGCATAGCACTCCACTAACCACTAGACCAACAAGCCAGTCAAAAAATGGTGCGACACCAATGTTAGTTTCCTTCGTAGTAGATTCTAAAACGTCACAATTGTTGTCGAATGAAAGTGACCTAACTCACAATCCCTGTAACTTCTTATTTTGTTACAGGTAAACCGACCTTAAAAAGCCTACTCTGAAACTCGGTGGTGTGATCGAACCCGAATTATTAGTAATAAAGAAACACGATGTATTATAGATATAAATATATTTAAATGTATTTAAAACTACACTGTAAACTTTGAAGACCTTCTTACTCATTTCCCACAAATTGTAGTTTTTTAGTTAGACCAATTTCATTCTAAATTAAAGACTTAACAGTCTATGGGTATTTTTAATATCGTGCGGATTTCATCATGCATGCGGGTTTGCTCCGCATGCAAAAAATTTCAAAATGCAATAAAACGCGTCCCGCGTGCGTTTTCCATGCATTACAATAATTACTTGTACGAAATGGACATGCGGGAGCTACGCGTGCAGAGCAAACCCGCATGCGTGATAAAATCCGCACGATATTAAAAACACCCTTAATGTAACAAACCTGTATTGCTGTGGAATGAATCGGTTACTTAGTAGTTGTTGCTACAATAAGCTTATAAAGATAACGTGTTGAATGGTAGGCGTGCGAGCGAGATAGAGTGATGGAACTATACACCCTATAGCTCCATCTCTTTAACAGTTCAGTTTAGGTCATTAAATGGATCGCATTAACACCTGGGCCCAGGAATCTATGGAGTCGTTCCCTTCTCCTTTTCGTGGACAATTTTGGGATTTCGTTTTTTTTTATTTTTGGCTACATAAATATGATCAGTAATGGGTACAGGTAGAGCCCAATTGTTTTTTTGTACTTATTAAAACAAAGGGGTGATATATATGTCAAATTATTTCTAGACGGTTACGGATGATTTTTACAGTAGGTATTAAGAGGTCGTGGTAAAGTCTCTGGTATCATACAACTAACTCGAAGTTATTTTGGAAAAACATAAGAACAATCACCTACTCAAACAAAATTAAAAATCAAAGCACATCATTATTGTGTATTATGCCGTCCCCATTGGCATTAGTAAATTTTGTAAATGATTATTTTGTTAATATTGGAATGCAATTAGCCCAACAAATCCAGCTTACAACAAATAAAAACGATGATGATCGATGTAACATCCCACCTATGCAAAATAATTCTTTTGTGCTCTTGGACACTGACCCTAAGGAAGTTGAAAGCATCTTGATGAGTTTGAGGTCGGACAGTGCTCCAGGATGGGACACTGTCTCGACTAGATTTCTTAAGTATGTTAGCAAGAAAGTCGTGCGGATCATCGCCCATCTGGCTAACCTCTGTTTCAGAAATGGTATTTTTCCGACCTCACTAAAACAATCAATTATTACCCCGGTACACAGGGGTGGGAACAGTGACGATATTAACAACTATAGATCTATCTCTGTCTTACCAGCTTTGTCTAAAGTTGTAGAAAAATTAATTAACGTGAGACTTATTAACTATTTCAACAAATTTAGAATATTATCGCCTACTCAATTTGGTTTCAGACAGGGAGTAACTACTGAAGACGCAGTTTCGGCCCTCAGCTCGTTAGTTACTGAACATCTAGATACAGGGAAAAAATGTCTCTCGGTATTTCTAGATCTAAAAAAATCTTGACACCGTCTCTGTTCCAACTCTTGTGGCCAAACTAGAAAGAGTCGGAATAAGAGGAGTCCCTCTCAATCTCCTTAAAGATTACCTATCAGAGAGAAAGCAGAGAGTTAAGATAGGTGCATATCTCAGTGATGACGGTGACGCAGACGTCTCATTTGGCGTGCCTCAAGGTAGCGTTTTAGGCCCTACACTCTTTTTAACGTATATCAACGATCTCTGTACCTTAAAAATCAAAAACGCTAGTATGTTTTCATACACTGATGATACCGCTGTTGTATTTTCTGGAGATAGTTGGTCTGAAGTTCAGCTTAAAGCTGAGATGGGTATGACCATCATTGCTAACTGGCTAAATGATAATTTGTTAACTTTGAACACAATGAAAACGAATTATATTTGTTTCTCTGCTTCAAACCGTTCACAACCAAATGAAGCCTTTAGCATTAAAGTGCATTCATGTAAGCAGAAAACCGCTAATAACGATTGTACTTGTCCTTTAATTGGCAAAGTACCTCAGACGAAATATTTAGGTATCATAATTGACCAAAAGTTGTCTTGGTATTTCCATATCGAACATGTAACTCGTAGAATAAGGAAATTATGTTGGATATTAACACATTAAGACACGTCGTTCCAACAATCACAAATAAAAAAGCCGGCCAAAACAGAAATCTCTTAAATGAAATTTACATCGCCCTTGCACAATCTATCATAACCTACTGTATACCGATATGGGGCGGTGCCGCAAAAACAAAATTTATAAAGGTGGAACGA
Organism: Mythimna impura; assembly: GCA_905147345.3. Lineage (NCBI taxonomy): Eukaryota > Metazoa > Arthropoda > Insecta > Lepidoptera > Noctuidae > Mythimna > Mythimna impura. Next base: position 700,794 of record LR990361.1, on the reverse strand, counting down.
GGGCAACGAGCCCTCATTAAAATCATGTATTTTAAACGAATGAGACACCCTACTGAAAGTATCTATCAGATAAGCAGTCTACTTTCTGTTAGGAAATTGTACATCACACAACTGATTTAAAAAAAACACAAAACTCTTTCTTATGATAGTAAAATACTATCAAAGAGACGGAAAGATATGATTGCACAAGTTCCACAAACTAAAACTAAATTCGCTGCTATACAATACAATAAACGCTCTGCACAGATATATAATAAAGTAAACAAAGAAATATATATATACACTAAACAACTACGTGAATGTAAGAAATTGCTAATAGAATGGATAAAAACCTTAACATATGAAAGTACGGAAGCACTGCTGCAATACGTGCGGGAGTGTGTAAACCATCCCTTACACACTCCCTCAAACACACCACGACACGCAAGCCACACATACACACGCGCACACCAAACACAAACACGCGCACCCCACACACATATACAAATAGATTTTTATAAATAGGTAATAGATAACTGTAAATTGTAAAAACCAAAAACTATTGAAATATTGCTAAGTTATGGAAGAGCGGAGTCTCCTAATACAGGTATTATTTACTTAAAAGGAGGCTCCAATCACAATATATTGTTAAAAAAATACTTGTTTCTGAAATAAACAATTTTGTATTTGTATTTTTTATTTTTGTATCATAGAACAGGTTGAAAAAGGCGCGGATGACACGCTACAAACTCTTATGAAATCCTACATTATGAGATACCTACTGTCTAGTAATAGAAGTTCTAATTGTCTACTTAATTATGTAAACAAACAAACTATACCCTTGACGAGCGAGTCGGAAGTTAAAAGTAAACAAAACACGCTCAAAGTTCAAACAATTAATCAAAACAGAACAAATGAACACAGAACACAGAGACACTTGTAAATATTTTGTAACATCTTAATACCTATGTGCACAAATAAACTTTTTGTATTTGTATATTTGTACAACTTCCAATCATACTCAGTTCTCTCTGAAACTACACCTTCTTCGAAATTATCATAATAACTGTCTTCATGCCCAAAATATAAAAAAAAATACCAATTAGCATAAACCCAGCATTATAAATCTGTTATTTAAATCTTAATTTATGATAGCAAAAAATCCAAAATCGAAGTTTATCACGATTAAAAAAAAAAAAAACTCGGAAACAGCTGCGAGGTTCTCAGACTAGAAATGTAAATGATTCAAGAATTTTTTTTGAATAACAACAGTTTTTGTTCCTTTTTTCCACACCGTTTAAGCAAGAATATGAAACACTTTTAGGTAATAACCGTACATGTTGACCACAAACCAAGATTTTGTTCTTTTGATTATGAATGCACTAGTTCTTTGCCAGCGACTTCGTTTACGAGAATGTTTTCGTAAAAACTTTATCACCCCTTAAACCTTATTTTAACGGTAGTTTCGAAAAACTAATACAATGACAATCTTTATTTTTATTATTTTATTATTCATTTAGATTAGTACCCAATATACACTTTTTTTTTAGGTGGAAAAATCATCTAATGACAAATCGCGCTCTTGGGCGGAGCGCGAGGTAGTGTCAGACTTTTACTGACTAAAAACCCACTCCTGTTCCTTCGTCCCAGGACCCCCGGTTTTGTTTTCACACTACCCATGGACCCAATATACACTTGCGATATTCCAGAGTCTGAGCATTATACCTTTGCGACCTTCGCTGACGACAAGGCCCTCATGGCTGTAGGAAACAGCCACGAAGAAGCAGTTGAAATGGTTGTCAACCAATATATTTTTATTAAATATGACTAGACCAAAAAATGGAGGATTCATTTAAATTAATCCAAATCTGTACACATACACTTTAGTAACAAGAAACACCAGTATTCTCCAGTTTACATAAATAATAAAGGAGTCCCATATGAGAATAGAGCCAAATATCTGGGTATGACTCTTGACGCTAAAAGCTACGCTAGAAACCCCATGTTAAGATGATAAGAGATGAACTGGACTTTTCAAAAGAATGTATTGGCTTCTTGGGAGAAATTCCGCGATGTCTCTACAGAACCAACTGTTATTATACAGACAAGTTCTGATGCCAGTTTGGACTTATGGTATTCAGCTGTGGGGCTGCACCAAATAGACCAATATAAGTATCATACAACGATTTCAAAATAAGGTACTACTGGAAATTGTAAATGCACCTTGGTACATACGAAATTATGACCGCCATCGGGACTTTAAAGTTGAATTCATCGACAAAGTGATAAAAAAATCTGCAGAGGCTCACGAAAAGCGACTTCATCAGCATGTGAACATCGAGGCAATCCAGCTTCTCGACCACACGAATATAGTGAGAAGACTAAAAAGAACAAAACCGTTCGAGTTAGTGTTTAGTGATAGTGAATAGTGTAATGCAGCATAATTGCTACCTAATAAATACAAGAACGAAGTGTATTCGCCTTAATAGAGACAATAAGAAAAGTGCTATTGGACACATTGACAATTTATTAGTTTAGGATATGATTAAATTACTTATTAATCTATATATAAGGCTAGATTGTAATAAAAAAATAAGGCTCATCAATTGGATGTAGGTACTCTAGGACTAGGGAAAAAAAACATTTTACAGGGGGAGTTGTGAAAAAAGAATAATGAAAACCTTTTTCATTTACTTGGATTACTATTTATGCTAAGTTTCAAATATATGGAAACAAGGAAAAAAATTCTGCATACCCATAAAAGTTGAATTTTCAAAAACTTCTTAGTGCTCGCCTACTTCATAAAAGGAAGCCTTGTGCCAAATTTCACAATCCTAGCAATAGTAGTTTCCACTGTGCGTTGATATGTCAGTCAGTTTCTCCTTTTTTATGTTAGCACGTATTGAGATATTGACTAAAAACTATGTATGTCACTAGTTCGATATCAAACAGTCGGTCTAGCTTCTTCCTAACTACGCTGGGGCCTATTTCTAGTTTTGCTGTAGGTAGCTGTAACAATATTACGCATGGAGTAACTGCCATCACAACAACTGGATAACACGATACCCGTTGGCAAGACTTCAACTTCAATTTCAGTATCAGATTTCAATTCCGACTGTCAAAGATCTAGACAGTCGAGATCAACGCCTTAACGTGCTTTGCAAAGTACGCAGTCTCTACGCGTAAGCCTATTTATACATCTATAGATACATATCAATTAAATTAAAGTGTCTGTTTGTTATATCAAAATAATTCAATCCAAGTCTGGCACTCGTATATAGAAGGAACATTTTTTTTTAAATTGATATAAGTTAGTCCTTGACTGCGATGCCACCTGATAGCAGTGATGCAATCTTTGATGGCGAAGCGCACTAGTTGATCAAGAGCCTATAAAATGTAGCCTTGAAGACACCTAAATTATAATCGGTCGAGAAGACCGCAGCAGGTAAATTGATCCAGTCCTTCGGACTTCGGACCGTAGAGGTGTTAATAATGTAAGACACTCGCCGTACGTCGGATTGTTTGATGGTAGAAAGGCAATGGGCGGAATCAAGTCATGTAATTCCCGAGAACTCTCCAAAATGCATCCTACAGAATACCGAAAAGCTGGCTAACCTGCGCTTGTGCTCCAGGCTTTGTAGATTGTTCTCAACCAAATCTGGAAGTATAGTGATTCATTACCATGTTAGCTAACTGCTTTCAAAACATTACTATAGATTGCTCAATGAACTTGCTGTTGAATGTAACCTATTTTCCCATTGTAGTGGTAATTCTTGAAGAAAACTGCTTCGTCATAGTCAGTGGTCAGTCAGTGGTCAGTGACGAACTGGCGATGACAAGAAGTTAGTATTCATAGTTCCTTGAATTACTTTCCTTAGCAATAAATATTTGCGTTCCTTTGCTTTCTGTGCCAAGGACATTGTATTGTGTAGGTAACCTCATGACGTCATGTACTAGTACAATTATTTTATTGGTGGCGACTAGTGCAATAAAAAGTAGGCTTATTTATCTTTAAACTGTCTTTATTGGTAGGCTCAGAGCTCTCGTGTGATCACTATCTCACCTGATGGTAAGCGATAATGTGGTCGAAGTTGGACCACACTTGCCTAGAAGTAAACTATTAACTCTTTAAGACTTGACTTTCAGAGCCTCAAGTTACAGCTATCTGGAAACACAAACACTGGCAGGGAACTTCAGTCAATTCAAGAAAATCCCTCTTTTTCACAGCAAAACGCCAAATAAACACACCAGGGACTATCATAAATACCACTTCTATTTTTGTGAAGTCAACAAAAAAAAATGTATTAACTATTTGCGATGTGACAATCCTTTTGTAAATATTTTTTTCGACAAATTATTTTATCCATATGACCATTTATATAAAAATGTCCATCGCATCGTCGCGTCTGTTTGATATTTATTTACGAACTATAGCGTTAAAAGTTCATATGATATTCTCACTAAAATCTAAGGTTTTTGGCAAATATTAGATGACAAAACAAATAGCCAAGTTATTAATACACTTAGCCAGTTTCAGCGACACGTGGAATGACTCATAAACTAGTGCGGAATAAACAGTCGTGTGGGAATAATACCTACAGGTTGGCAGCTGAGTGCGACGACTAGTGTGTCAGTGCTGAGCCAAGTGAGGGAGAGTTAGACGTTTACTCAAGTTAAACGATTAATATTATTATGTCTTTTTATTTTCTCGGGACTCTGTGGTCCTGGACCTTCAGAATGGGTACACGAGACCGACGAGGTCGTAAAGAGGTCCCTTAGACTCTTTATAGAACGTGGACCCAATCGACGGTTTAAATTTTTTATTGTGTTTTTTTTTTATTTCTGGAGTTTTCATTAGCGCTTCATAAGTTTTTGATTTGTAAGCCAGTATGACAAAAAATAGCAAAAATTTCATCATTGTGTCCAAGAAAGAAAGATCTTAAAGACACAAGTATTTCCTTCTTACGTAAAACAAATAAATTATTCTGATTATCTCTGTACGTGGTCTGCAAGTGCACGCAAGGACAACCATCGGTTGGTGGGAAACTAGAGGCTATGGTTTTGGAAGGTTTAAGTGGACTGGTTAGTGAGAACTATGTAAAGACTATACAATGAATATTATTAATATAATGGTACTTATGACTTGCACTGTAACGCATACCGGTCTATTCTTTCACAAGTCTGATTAGAAGGAACTATTTATCGAAATTAACCTATAAAGCTCCCATGAAGAAATGCGACTATGCGACATTGTTGCACTGTTTTCATAGAAATTAAGATAAAACTGCTCTACAGTTAGAATTATTTCTATGAAAACGCAGTAACGCGTCGCACTTCTCTGCCTTTAGGGATTGAAAGTAAAACACATGGAAATTAAAAAGTTTCGCTACGATATATCCAAAAGCCAAGCAAACGCAGTGGCAAGCTACTTACAGATAAGACCCTCCGAAACTTCGGCCATAACCGTAGCGCCAGGATGTAGCTGAACACCATAACTCGCCGAGTTACACCGTCAACGACAAATGTTAATGTTTATGACACTTTTATGTGCCATTACGTGGTGCTGCGGGGGAAACCGAGTTCAGTGTGGAAGGGGTTGGAGTCAGCGAGCGTTGTGTGGTCGAGCTGTGGGGTTATAGATGGAATATTTCAATAAATGAATAGTGAAGGAAAGTTTTTAGGTGTTGATCATAAAGGCAATAAATAAACAGGGTCAAAAATTAGTCAGTGAAAATCCGCTGACTGATATATACTAAGATATCTAAACATGTAGTCATTTTAAGGACTACATGTTTAGATATCTGTACCAAACACGTCTGCATGCGGACTTTCACTACTTCATCCAATTTGATACTGTATACTGTAAATGTAATGTACTGTAAGATGAGTGACATCTTATAAAACTTCCACAAGCATTGTTTTAAGGAAGATAACTTGAGAATAAACTTCTTAATATCAAGGTTACCAAATAAATTAGTAAAATTAAAAAAAAAAACTTTCTGTTCCCAATAAATCGAAAAATTACGCCTGTACCCCATCCAAACAATGAGAAAGCGCAAAAACCATAACGAAATTTGGAAAACAATGTAACGAGTGTAAAGTTTGGCAGCTGCCGCATTCAATGTGAGACTTACGTAAGAACAAGCCATAACTCGTAGAGAATAAAAGTTGTGCACAAACTGGTGTTGTTGGAGCCGTGTCCAATAAATATTGCTCGATAGCTGAGCTTAATGACCGCCGGCGCCCGCTCCAGCGATCTGACACGACGCTAGGGACACACGGACGACGAAACGGTGGATAGACCACATAACATGCAGACTGCTTTATTGATTGAGTGGGATGCATACTGCTGAGTACCCTTGAAATGTACACTGATATACAATAGACTTGCTGCTAAATCATCATCACATCATCGTTCTAATCTCACTGAATGCAGCTGTCTACCTGTCCTTTGCTGCTTTCTTTCTGAGCTGCACGGCCTAGTTACTGGTATTAAACCACTTAATTGTGGCGCAACGGTATTAAAAAGTAAGTCATCATCGTCCCCCTAACCTTTCCCCAACTAACTCGGGGTCAGTTTCCAGTCTAACCAGATACGACTGAATACCCGTGTTTTAAATGAAGCGAATGCCTATGTAAAACACGGGCGACTTAATTGGCTGTGGGCAGGGCACATTGTTCGCAGAACAGATGGTCGATGGGGACGAAAAGTTCTTAGAGTGGCGACCACGTACCGGAAGACGCAGGGTTTGAATGCCTCCCATAAGGTGGACCGATGACCTGGTGAGGGTCGCGGGAATCGGATGGATGCGAGATGCACAGCACCGGTCGTTATGGCGAGACTTGGGAGAGGCCTATGTCCAACAGTGGACGTCTTTCAGCTGAAATGATGATGATGATGACTGTCCATCAGACTTCCACAACCCAGTTATTGGGCAACACGATGCTCCTTGGATAGACTGATGGTCAGACTTTCTGGCGTCCGACTAACTGTAACGATTGTTAAATGACCACCGGTGCTAACGGCTTTAAGTTCTCTTCAAGGCACGGCGTGTCAGTAATCCATACTTCCATACTAATATTATAAATGCGAAAGTAACTCTGTCTGTCTGTCTGTCTGTCTGTCTGTCTGTTACGCTTTCACGCTTATACCGCTGAACCAATTTTCCATACTAATATTATAAATGCGAAAGTAACTCTGTCTGTCTGTCTGTCTGTCTGTCTGTCTGTTACGCTTTCACGCTTATACCGCTGAACCAATTTTGATGAAATTTGGTACAAAGATAGAATAGAGCTTGAGAAAGGACATAGGCTATAAATTATCACGCTATTTGCTATGGGGGGTGAGCAATATTCCAAAATGTCGGTATTGAACGATTTGCCGTGACTTCGATCCCCAGTTATAGTAATAATTTTTGTGAGTATTTTTTCGTCTTTTTTGTATATAATATGCGATAGTACTTCGATTACAATAATAATAGGACTTTTAGCATATTTTTAACACATCTTAGACATTTTTACTCCATATTTTTGTAAAAAGTAATCAAACATGTAATAAAATCTAAGTGGAAAAACGAAAATAATATTTCTTTTTTTTCATTTAGCTACAAATTTAATATCTGAGATGAAAATCATCACGCTATCATCGACAAAGGGTTAAGCAGACAATGATGACGTTTATATAAGAACACCTATTTTAAACAAAAGTCAATGAACACCGTAGTGCAGTCGTGTCTGGATTAGATCGGCACGTAAGGGGATAGTGGTTCAAAACTCAGTTTCTTTTTTGTGATAGTTTTGTTTTATTTTACTGTAAACAAGAAAGTTTTACATATTTTTGCGTTCTTACTATTATTTTTATCGACAGTCTGGTTTCTACATCAGCACTTTCGAAGCAGTTTGGCAGATTATACTGACCTTCACTATACAAGACAGAAATCCAGCGGTTATGCATTCAAACGTCTACAAAGAGATCTAAAGAGATACAATAGAGCGGCTATCAGAAAAAATGTCTTAGAAAAACTGTCATCCTATGCCTCAGTGACGCCATCTGGCTTTGAATAGCAAACACACGAATTAAATTTGTCAAACTATTTATTTAACTATCGCTCGGTAGGTGGCCAGGGGCCTTACCATGATAATGTCAAAATGTCAGACGTACGAGCGAAAAAGAATGATGGAGCTATACACCCTATATAGCTCCATCCTTTTAACAGTCCGGTTTAGGTCGTAAAATGGATCACGTTATGAGCTCGTGGTAGAGCCTCAGTGTGTGATAAAGGTAAGGTTAAGCTTTTCAGCAATAGATGGCGTTATCACGAAATCAGCAAATGTTTCTAGACCTATTTATAAAAATTATTGAATTCTAATTAATTGCTTCGTAAATGCCAAAAATATTTACGAAAATAAACAGCAGTTAGGTCCAGTCATTTTATCATAACAAGATTTGTAATAGCGTAAAGCGCGGTGGGCCTTGGGCGCGGTCACCTCCTTCTGCGAAGCAGTAATGCTAGCAAAGGAGGCGGCCGCACGCTTGAGACAATAACCCTCGCGACCCAGCCGATCCGAACCGAGGGGTTCCGATCCCGATTTCCGGCCACCGTAGGCGCGGGCTTGTGGACGGCGAGCAATGGGTAGCTCACCGTCCGTCCGTCCGGTAACCGTCCGGACCGAGCCCAAGTCGTTAACGGCGCGTAGTGTTCCACGCGCGCCTCAAGGAGGTGTCAGCAACCGTAGGGGCCCAGCAAGGTCGAAGCCTATTGGGGCCATGGGTGATACGAAAGAGATTCCCGGGGCCCTGGAACAATGGCAAAGAAGGAACAGGAGTGGGTTTTATGTATGTTTCTTTCTGGTTTATGTTATGATAAAACAACGCTGTATGATTTTAAAATTATTGGTTCATTAGATATACTAAAAGTATATTATACCGTAGAATTATCTTTTTTACAACACTAAATAAATGTTATTTAACGTAGGCTATCAAAAAAAAAGTGGATAAAGTAGTTTTCAGTTGCCAAAATGTATAAATAGTCTGAGTCACGGAGTTGATACTGAGGTCGATACGCACAGTTTTTAGTGTGTGCACCTTTTGCTTTTAGGTAGGAAATCATCAAATACCTTCCCCCGCTCTGGGTAAAGCGAGAGGTAGTACCAGACTTTTACGGACTGAAACCCACCTGTGTTCCTTTAGTTGCCCTTAGCGTTCCAGGGCTATGGTAACTTGTACGCCACAATCTTGAAAAGTACATATGAATTGAAAAATTTACATTGGTACTTGCCCGGTTCCGAACCCACAGCCTCAAGTATGAGAGGTGGGCCACCACTGGGCCATCGAATTTTAAACAGCGAGCTATTTAATCAAAACACTAGTTTTACTAAGTTTTGTTTAAAACTCGTGGACACCGGTCGGTACCAACAAGTTGTCAGTTCCGATCATAAGTGTACATCGTTCCTTTGTCGTATCAGTGGCTCGTCGCTTGTCGTATTATCGTACATCAGATCGGCGAGGACGTGTCGTATACAATCTTTCTCAAAGGCTCAAGTTCTCGTTTCACTGTCGTGGCTTCTCTCTAAGAGTCCCGTGTACGAGGTGAGAGCTTGTAGGTAGCACTGCATTTCAACTGGTTATGTTATTGAAGATTGTATTTGAGGAACAAATAAGTACTTATATGTTACTTTATTTTATTTTGATATTCTTATTTTATCCGTTTTTATTTAATTGATGTTTTGGACTTTAATTTTAATTTATTTTATTTGATTTTAATGTATTTAATTTGATTTTAATTTACTTAATTTGATTTTAACTTATTTAATTTGATTTTAATGTATTTAATTTGATTTTAATTTATTTAATTTAATTGTGATTCATTGACTGAGAGAGAGTGTCTCATTAATTTTATTTTTATTGTATCTGGTTTAATTTTGGTTATTTTAATTAATGACCTGATAAATATTTGACCTGAATAAAAATTATTATTATTATATCTTTTGTATATCAATTGTGCTGAGTTTGACAAGATATCAACTAATTTATAGTAAGTCGCTATCTTTTTAGGGTTCCGTACCTTTTTTTAGGTGGGAAAATCATCTAATGACATCTCTCGCTCTTGGACGGTGCGCGAGGATGTGTCAGACTTTTTCTGACTAAAATCCCACTCCTATTCCTTCGTTGCCTTTCATACCAGGGCCGAGTTTTCCTTTCTAAAATAAACCTTTAGCCCCAGTAGGCTTCGACCCTGCTTGGCCCCTACGGTTTGCTGACATCTCCTCCTCCATCGTCATCTGACGCGCCCTTTCCCAGGCGCGCGTGGCACAGTACGTGCCATCGGCGACTTGGGTTCGGTCCGGACAGTCACCGGACGGTCGAACGGCGAGTTACCCACTGCTCGCCGTCCGCAAGCCCGCGCCTACGATGACAGAAAATCGGGATCGGGATCCCGGTGGCTGGGGCGTGAGGGTCGGTCCCTCGCGCGTGCACGTGCGGCCTCCTCCTTTGCTAGTATTACTGCTTCACAAAAGGAGACAACCGCCTGCCACTCCTCCTCGCTTCGGACCATAGCCTGTACCAAGGCCCGGCGCGAGAAATCGTTGCCACCGATCTCCTCCACGAGAACACGGTAGTGCTCTGCCCAAGCAAGGCACACCCCTACCGTGTGCTCCACCGTGTCCTCCGGGCGGTCCACACAGTGGTGACACCCGGGCGTTACTTCCGCACGAATCCGGTGTAGGAACTTCCCAAACAGACCATGTTCGATGAGAACCTGCCTGCTGTGGAACATGCACGTCGTGACGTCGTGAGGTCTTTCCAGCCACTCCTCAAAGAGGGGACTTACCACCATAATTATGGCGTGCTCAAGGTTTCCGTACCTATGTCGACAAAAACGGAACTCTTATAGGATCACTTTGTTATCCATCTGTTAAGACCGTTTTTCTGAAGAACGTGTGGAGGTATCAAACTGAAATTATTATCAAACACTCCGGTTGCTACCCTTTGAAACAGTTAAAAAATCAATCTTAAGTCAATGTAATCTAAAGATACGGCCGGTTATGCTCCATTTAGGCGCCTATTTTGACACTCGCAAGGAAATCAAAACCTATAGAGTAGTTCCCGTTGACCTAGAATCTTGAAATTTGACATGACACAAGGTCTCGCAGAACAAGTAAAATAAAAAGTTTGAAAACTGTAAATTTATAGTTACGTCACAAGAGCGATTTGGAAAACTCGAGTCGAGTTTAGTAGGCATAGGTAAGTTTGCACGGAACACTCGGTGCGCGAGAATCGCACTTTTTTTTTATTAACGTGATCAATCACGCAAAGTACTTATAATATTAGACATTAAACCGCATAATCCCTTCACCATTATTAAGCCGGAGAGATTTCTCAGCGGAAATTACATCACATAAGTATCCGATAACGCACAAACTTTTCTAACATGATATACCTGAAGTTGTAACTTCAAAAGACGGTCTACACCCGCCGCATTACATAGGGAAGTTAAAATTACAGGGACCGCAGAGCCAGCTACAAGTAAGTCGCCACTATAAGTACAAAACTACAAACCTAGTCATTGCAGCCGAGGCGAAATTATAAGCTTTGACGCTAAAAAACTGCAATGGCATTGCCCACGTGTATCCAAAGACGTTTTTCAACAAAATTATTCGAATAAAGTAATAAAAAGAAGCCTTTTTCTTCCTGTTAAATTACTACTACTTAAATTGTTTAAATCACTTAATTAATTTACTACCCTTAACCGTTAATTTAATACACTTAATTTAATATATCATTGTAGATTATCTACAAAAACCCCATATTGGGTGAAAGCCTCCTCCAAAGATGCTCAATTGTCTCTATCCTATGCGATGTGTTTCCAGTTAGAACCGGCTGTCTTTTTAATATCATGTTCCTAGTCCCAGTAGTTTCGGCTGTGTGTTGATATGTCAGTCAGTCAGTCTCTCCTTTTATATATCTATAGATAATAAACAAAACTTAATCAATCAATCTGCCTGAGTGCCTGCCTTTTCCCGACTACATATGTTGGGGTCGGCTTCCAGTATATCCGGATTTAGCTGGATATCAGTATTTTATATGGAGTGACTGGCTATGTGACCTCCACAACCCAGCAATCGGTCACACAATACCCCTACCACAAGACTGGTTGAGATTTCCTGGATTTCGATTCCGTAACGACTGTCAAAGATCTACAAATGACAGCTGAGATCAGCGGCTTGACGTGCTTTCCGAAGCACGCAGGTATCTCGTTGTGTTAAGACGGTCACCCATCCACAGCTCGACCTCGGCAAGCGTTGCTTAACCTTGGAGATGGGCCCGAGCGGCTGCTATTACTTAGCTTCGTAGCTCGTGCTCCTCCTATGCTCCTATCATTGTTATTTGATTGGATAGTCATTAAATATAATATTTAGTAGATAACAAATTATCTTTCATTTGCCATTTGATTAGCAGTCATGGTGCTGCCTGCCAACCAAAGCTCATATCAGAACTTTAAAATAGCTGTTGAAAATTGACTTCCATAATTGTACAATACAAAACCTCATCAATAGCTAGTCTCATGTATCGAAACTCCAACTGACTAAAACTTCGTGGCGCAGGCTCGTGAGGCGCTCACCTTGAACCACTTGGAGGGAAAGTTCTTTGTTGACTTGTTTGTAGGAAGCCAGGAGGATCATTTCCGCGTACGCACCGACCGGTATAATATCGATACGAGCGGAGGCTCTGAAGTGAACACGATCCGCCCATCCGAGTAAAACTAAGTATAAGTAGATGTTAAGAGCGACCAACTCGCGGTACATTTCCATAGTACCTCTCTTACATGATTATGATGTTATTGCACATCTTTCTCTAGATATTTTGGATACACGGCTATCTTGTGGATATTATCTAGGCTTCTACAGAAATCAAAACATAAAATTGCGTAAAACTAATCTAGTAAAGACCTCTGGAAAACTGCTATTTAAACTTTGGTCCTCCATAATCAACTATTAAAACTATAAAAAAGTATGTCCATAGAAATTTTGCACATTTAATCGAGATTCTGAATGACGACAATTTTTCTGAACAACTTATAAGGGTTTAAAAAAAACACGTATTTCCTAGAACAAGTTTTGTGAAATATTCGAGTAAATCACGGAATTACCGAATGCCAACAGAGTTTTCAGGCGTTGTCTCTCTTTTTTCGCGTTGCATATTCATCATACATCGCTTTGGTTTGCTTTAGATGAAGCAACAAGCTTTTAAACCATGCTTGACGTTGACGATAAGCGAGTGGAGAAGGGCCCTCTTAACGAAGTCAGTGATTTTAAGGCACGATTGGTGCAGTGGTTGAGATTGGCTGCTACGCTTACAATTCACGGCCTTCTAAGGTGTGCCGCGAATTGTAAGTTAAACAAAAGAACTGCGAACATGCATCTGCAAATTATATGTTCTCAAATGTACCTACAGATTATAACAATACAACGATATCGTTGAAAGAAAGGACAGCTCCATTGTCTTTTGTTCCAGCTGATTACTGTCTATATATATATATATATTATATATATAAAAAAAGATTTAGTTCAGATATCATCTGAACTAGCGTCTGACAGCAGCAGTGAATGTAGAAAAATATCCTAATCATACTCTCGGGATAAAAAAGTACCCTATTCCTGGACATGGTCTATCCGTATACCAAATTTTATTCAAATCCATACAGCCATTTAAGCGTAAAGAAGTAACGAACATACACGTACAAACTTTCGCGTTTATAAAAGGTCAGGTGAGAGACCAGAGACAAAATAAACTTGTAGGAACATTTGGAAAAGAGACTCCCATCCTAAATTGGGTGGTTCCGCGCTTAAGTACGATATCGATTACAACATCAAAGTTCAATTACGAAATTCTTCACCATGGAAACCCCGACACGTCTATTTTTTTATAACTATAGTCTAATGAAGGCTACTTGCAGATACTCGTGTATTTAATTGCTAAAAAAACCTTCGCAATTATATAGCTGACATGTTTCTATATTATAGGCCATCAAATACGAATAATAAAATATTGACTCATTTGGCACGTTTTTTTTATTTACTTTTCGATAAAAAGAAAAAAATGGCTGAGTCTTTTCTTACGTGGCTTAACAAAAGGTTTTGTGAATTTTTGTCGACTTAAAAATCTGACCCTTAAGGATCGTCAAAGAATTAATCCAAGATGGCGATTAAAATAGTAGATTTTTATACAAGTGGAGAAAGTTTGTCATCGTGACCGAGGCGGAATTCGCCCGAGCCGCATGCGAGGGTGTTATGGAGCTGACGGCTGCAGTAACAAATTTCCACGTGTATCAAACGACGTTTTTCAATACACTTACAAAGAAATAAATAAACGGAAATTGACGCGCAACTCGTGGAGGTCGCTTAGCGCCCAGCCTGATACGATAAATACCTACAGTAAATTGTGGCGAGGCGAGCTCGCGCACTGCAATTCACTAGTGCGGAAAACATTAGATTGCGTGCCTAAAAGCGGTAGGGATAAGCACCAAAACCGACTGGTTTTCGAGTAAGTGTATAAAAAAACTATTTGTTTAAACTCACTCGGTTTCCCACGATTTTCGCCCTTATGGTCATGCAACATAAAAATCAATGAACTATCATGAAGGACATCACTCAGGTAAGTAAATACATAAATAAATATAAATCAGCCAAAGTTTGAGAGTGAATATTAATTACCGGTGTTCTAGTCATTAGAGCAGTGGTGGCCGAGTGGTAACGGCCCCGATTTACGAGTTGTAGGTCGCGGGTTCAAACCCAGCCACACGCATTAGTTTGTGTAATTTATTTCATCACCACTGCCCTCAAAACGGTGAAGGAAAACATCGTGAGGAAACCGGCATGTCCTAGAACCATAAATTCGAAAACATGTGACATTCATCAATCCGCACTGGGCCTGCGTGGTGGATTACGGCCCATTCACACCTCTCCTAGAGAGAGGAGGTCTGACTCCCAGCAGTGGGAACATTAAAGGGCTGATTATGCTATGCTGTTATGCTAGTCATTAGTGTGGTCGTATGATTGGAAGTTGTACAAATATACAACAAATACATAAAGTTTATTTGTGCCCACAGGTATTAAGATGTTGCAAAATATTTACCAGTGTCTCTGTGTTCTGTGTTCATTTGTTCTGTTTTGATTAATTGTTTGAACTTTGAGCGTGTTTTGTTTACTTTTAACTTCCGACTCGCTCGTCAAGGGTACAGTTTGTTTGTTTACATAATTAAGTAGACAATTAGAACTTCTATTAATAGACAGTAGGTATCTCATAATGTAGGACTTCATAAAAGTCTGTAGCGTGTCATCCGCGCCTTTTTCAGCCCGTTCTGTGATACTAGAGACTCTACCACGAACTCTTGACGCTGTTAAAGAGATGAAGCTATATAGGGCGTATAGCTCCATCCCTCTTCCTCGCTCGCACGCCTGACATTTCAACACGTCATGGTAAGGCCCCAGGTAGGCAAGATATTTAATCTGTACGGGATTTGAACCCGAGACTCCATTCTATCTTATTTGAACCCAAGCCTCCATTCTATCTTATTTGAACCCAAGACTCCATTCTATCTTATTTGAACCCAAGACTCCATTCTATCTTATTTGAACCCAAGACTCCATTCTATCTTATTTGAACCCAAGACTCCATTCTATCTTATTTGAACCCAAGACTCCATTCTATCTTATTTGAACCCAAGACTCCATTCTATCTTATTTGAACCCAAGACTCCATTCTATCTTATTTGAACCCAAGACTCCATTCTATCTTATTTGAACCCAAAGACTCCATTCTATCTTATTTGGACCCAAGACTCCATTCTATCTTATTTGAACCCAAGACTCTATTCTATCTTATTTGAACCCAAGACTCCAATCTATCTTATTTGAACCCAAGACTCCAATCTATCTTATTTGAACCCAAGACTCCAATCTATCTTATTTGAACCCAAGACTCCAATCTATCTTATTTGAACCCAAGACTCCAATCTATCTTATTTGAACCCGAGACTCCATTCTACCTTATTTACATAACTATTATATAATTTTGATGACATTAATATTGCTGAATAATCGTATTAAATTCATAATTTTGACATAGCTATAATTTCTCAATTTAAATAATAGTAATATAAATTAACTAAGAAATAATATGAGAAGTGTAGTAGCTTAGCTAGCTAGCTAGCTAGCTAGTTAGCTAGCTTAGTAGCCTCAAGTGAATCTATGTACTAGCTAATTAACCTTAACATAATGGTATCATATTAATATGTAATATGTAGGTATCTACTTTACTTAATGCGCATTACTGTAAGACAATTGTATGTTTTAACTAGAATATTCAATACTTAAATACCGTTTAGACCTGTAACTAGTTGTCCAATTTGTGAGCCCCCAACATTACAAATGTCATGCATGCTAATTTAGGATGATAAGGACAGGCGAATGACAATTGAAAGGCTTGTAAAAGTTGCTGCTAAGTCATAAGTAGGTAGTAGTAAGTACCAATAACATAATGCCAACATTGTAAACATGATTCTCAATAAACGTTTAGACTTTGGTTTATTGAGCAATCTTTCTGACAGTATTCTAACCAAAACGTTGGCGCACTTAGCAAATTAAGTGCTTAAACATTGGGGTAACTTCTAAATGTTTGTAAGTGAAGAAGGTTAAACTTTGATGTCGTTAGTCGTCGGTTTCCAAAGACGGCACAGCGAGCTAAATAACTTAGTGAGTGTCACACAGAGTAACACTACAGACACTAAACACACCCTCACTCACTATTCATCGAATCATTACCATCTTACAGACACACCAGTCAAGACCGAGTTGTAACAAGTTGCCTGTATCAAACTGTTGCTAGCCAATTTGTTAGTATATGCTCACGTCTCGAAACAAACTCGTTCTCGTTGTATAGAGAGGATCCGAGATGATACAAGTATGTACTATATTTACACTTTAGTATTTAATGTATTGGCAATTTGATCTGAATAAAGATTATTCATAAACGTAGAATTATTTTAACAGCACGAGATCAAAATCAAAGATTTATTTCCAGATAAATATGATTACAAAAGTTTTTACAGTGGTGGTATAATAGTAGATTAACATATTCAATCATAACATAATGACCTGCAAATTTTTGGTACGTATAGGTACAATTAGATCATTTAGATTTAAACTGAAGGAATTATTTTATCGTTTAGAAGGGATTCTCAATTAACCACCTGCGTAAAGCAATTTTGAAGCGGACCGTTGGAGTTCTTTAATTTGGTTTAGAACCTTGTTATAAATCTGAATACATATAGGATAGTAAGTACCTCCAGCAGTCACCCAAGTCACTCAGGTACAGTTAGTGTTGTGCTATAGAGTAACTAGTGTTGTTGTTGCTACATCCGGTTAGACCGGGGTAGTCGGCCCCAACATAGTTGAGAAAAGAAATGCAAGCAGTATTCTTTTGAGGTGGGAAATCATCAAATGATTTCTCTCGCTCTGGGTGCAACGAGATGGCGTGTCAAAATTTTACTGACTAAAACCACCGCCTTCTCCTTCAGTTTCCCTTTGCGTTCCAGGGCCATGGTTACTCTTTCGAAAACCTCCTGTGGAGGACTACAAAACATTACCATTAACATCATTATAAGCAAAGTGCATCTCATGACAATTTTACAAATTGGTTCATAGGTAAATAGTGGAGTAACATTAGTATAATTATTGTGTCCATTATTAAATTATGAATAAATAAACACATAACATATTTTATGTTAAAATTGTAATAAATCCCCTCGGTGCTTACAGGCTCCCGGGCCGGGGCTCGTGGCATTTTGCACGCTTCGGCATCTTATTGTTACGCCTCTGGTAGATACCCGGTACTATAAGAATGACGCTCCTGAGGCAGCGGCTTAGCAATGAAACGCGTATTGAGACAATGATATAACATATTGAATCAGGTACTTATTTTTGTTTTATATACATATAAATTATATTTTTAAATATTACAATAAAAATAAAACATTTAAAAATATAAAAAATATTGTCCCATTGGTATCGGGAACAGGGTCCAAGGAACCTCCTAACAATACGAGCCGTGTCCAGAAGTACTGCTTTCTAAATCAAGCCCTTGATCCAGTCGCCTAACGTGAGCCTCCTAAGGTGTTGGTCGAGGCTCTTGGCTACTAAGCCATTGACTGACACGACTATCGGTACAATGATCGCCGAGTCTACATCCCACATGTCGACAACCTCGCGAGCCAAGTCAATATACTGAATCAAGTACTTATTATTATTATTTTTTTCTTAAAAACGTATACACATATGGATAGTTGTTCAGTGTAATTATTACATCGCATCGCGCATCGCGATCGAGACACAACAAGAGAATGATGCTGATTAGTTGTCTGCTCACACTGCGAGAGTGGGCGAAGGATGTTTGATTTGATTTTTAAAGGTCTTTATTAACATAAGGTATAAAAGAAAACAAAAATCTATCTTTTTCTAAAATGGAAGGAAAACCATTGTTAATTAATCCCACTAGCTTATACCAGCGGCTTCGCCTGCTTGATAATAGACTATTATCTTAATGTTACATACACTGGGAAGAAAAATAACCCTACGTGCTGTTCCAGGACATGGTTTTAGCGTGTAGGACTAACAAACATATACTCATACATGCATACGAACAAACTTTCGCCTTTATTATATTAGTATGACATTTAAATTCAAGTGGAAGTTAGTTTTAAACAAACCTACTGTTCCGGGAAAGCTTTATCATTGCACAGGAGGCGAGATCGCACGGTAACGCTTTCATTCTCGGAATAACACCTACCAACAATTATTCTCTCGCAGCGCATGTCGGGAACCGGCGAGCGGCAGTGGCGCGGGTGTGGATGTCACGAAAACAACTTGTTTTTATCCGCTGACGAATTGGGGCGAAAGTTTTAAACACATTTTAGGTTTTGTATGTGAATATTGTTAGAATTTTATTTCTGTTGAACACGCTTGCGAATTAGAATCAGCCCCCCTAACCAAGTTGCAAACGATAAACATGAACGCTTAGTAATCTCCAATAGATTTTCAACTTTATACCTAAGAGCATAAAGTTGAAAATCTATTAAAGACTACTGAGCGTTAGCGACCGGAACGAACGAAAACACTGTGTAATCTTCAATAGATTTTCAACTTTATATCCAATAGCATAAAGTTGAAAATCTATTATAGACTACTGAGAGTTTACGTTTATCGTTTGTGACTTGGCTAGGGGGGCAGAACATTTCGACTATTTAGTATTCGACCGGGCTTGTCTAATTTATTGCCTTCAGATTTATCTATAGGGAAAGATTTTCCAAGAATGGCAGTGGTGTTCCTAACCATAAATTCTAGGAATGAAGTGGTAACAAGAAACAATGGTTTTGGAGACGGAAAAAAGCTCCGAAAAAGCCTATTTAAGTGCTTGTCATTATTATAATTGCTGTAATTAAACCAAAACTTGCTTCACTATTATCACTTGTTCATTCATCCCCCTCCCCTTCACCTCCCCCCTATGCCAGCTAGGTGACGTGTCTAATTGAAGAATTTCTCGTTTAATATTATTTGAATCCATTTGTGGTGAATGGCGACTCCAGGCGATTCTATAATTAATTTTTATGTTCGGTCGTGTCGTAATAATGATGGTTTTGTGGAAATTACAAATTAAATTGTTCAAACAAAGTTCAAAAGGAAAATTCCAAAATGGTTTTCTAAATATAGAAATATTCTTGAAACTACGTCGGAACTGTGTAAGATCTTCTGTTGCTGATGGCTTTTATTCAGGTTTAAACATTAAATACATTAGGGGACAAAATGTCACCCAACATGAAGCACAACGCTGTCAAATTGTCCAACATCATGTCCCGCGTCACATGAATGCGTTGCAAAATGTTGGGGGCAAGTTGCGGGACACTGGGCAACGTTGCAGCGTCACGTAGATTTAGCGTTGCGCGGTATGTTGGGGGACATTTTGTCCCTTAATGTATTTGAGGCTTGAATCAAGCTTCATAACAAAACCCGGTCTGGGATCGATTCGTATTAATAACATATTACTATTTCAATCTCTGATCACAAACTATAAAACAAATCTTCTATTGATGTTAGTAATAAAAAGAAAATATTCGCTCAGCCGCCTAGCCGTAACGAGAAATAAAACAAATGAAGCATGTTATTACACTATAGGTAAGCAGCGCACACGCCGCCGCCACGCCGCCGCTGCGTCGCGCGCCGGCCGCGTACTACAACTTACTTCCACCGTAAGTATCACAGTAGATCGCCCGCGCGGAGGATAATCCCCAGTTAGCAGTGGTTTACTTAACTGTTCAAATAAGTTGAGTTTAATTGTAAAGTTATTAGTTTATGTTTGATTCAAGTAAATGGAAATGTAGTTTCTGTCTTCCCCAAGAAAAAAAGACGTAATTGTCGGCAGCTATCGCAAGGGAACTTATTCCCGGAATAAAAAATATCGTGTGGCCTATTCCAGAACATCATGGCCTACCCGTGTTTGAAATGACATCCAAATCCGTTCAGCCGTTTGAGCGTGAAGAATTAATGAATGTACTTACACACAGCATCACGCGAGCATTATAATCTCTCGCCTTTATAATATTAGCTTTACCCGCGTCTTCACTCGTATTTTCTCCTTCCTTTTACAAAATAAGTACATAGTTAGGTGTACTATAAATTCTTAGTTAATATTTATGTTTCTTACGTTTGTTAAAAATCCTTAAAATTAATGTCAAAATTCCATCTATATCTATACGACCGTACATCAAAATTAATAGAGCTGTTTAAGCATAACAACGTCAAAAAAAAACAGACAAACGTATAGAGCTATTTCTAATATAATATAAGTATGGATTCTGTGTTATATACACATTTCTAGGACAAAATTTCAGATTATCGTAATTGTAAAATATATACATCATAGTTATTTTATGGTAATATCAACATACAATGAACTAGCATGCTGATATATGGCTGCCTTTTCTGCAGACATGTGGTTAAACCGATACCATCCTTTTTTTTGATGTGGGAAATCATCAAATGACTTCTCGCACTCCAGAGTGGAGCGGGATGACGAGTCACACTTACCCACTTGTGTTGCTGTTTGCGTGCCAGTAGGGCTACAGTAGCTAACTTTTTCAAACGTTTCTGCGGGCTTATACATGCTAAAGTAATAACCTATTTGTTGATAGAACGCAATAGGCACCATCTCAGCTTCCTAAACTTTTCACGAGGCGTTATCGATCAAATCGCTTTTAACCTAGAAATAATAAGACCGTCCGCCATCAATCTTTCTCTTCGCTCTACAAATCAAGGTCCGACCATCTGCGACCATTGTGTGGAGATGAGTTCTGTCCACAATGGACCACGATGGACAATAGTTTTCATTAAATGACACCCAGTCTTCAATGAAGAGAAACATAAATGTAGATTGACTTGGAGTTCTCGAGCAACTGTCTGTCTTGTCAAAACGTTTTGTGCAAAAAAAATACAGCCGACTTCAATATTTCGACACCCGCAACGAACAAGTTTGTAAGATTAATTCAGTCATTTTTTTTAAATGAACCAAAAAGTAATAGTTGCATGTTGAAGTTTGTTTGCACTGTAATCCAAAATACTGCCTTGTTCGATGCGGGTGTCGTTTTTTCCATTGTAAATAGTTTTTTAGGATTCCGTATCTCAAAAGGAAAAAACGGAACCTTCATAGGATCACTTTGTTGTCCGTCTGTCTGTCTGTCTGACAAGACCCTTTAGCTCGAGAATGCGTGGAGTTATCGAGTTGAAATTAATTAAGCTGTGAAAAAATCAAACTTCTAGGTTAACAATAAAAAAAAGATACGGCCGTTTATGTCGCAAAAAACGAATATTTCGGCACTCTCAAGGGAATCAAAATTCATAGAATACTTCCCGTTGACCTAGAATCGTGAAATTTGGCATGAAGCAAGGTCTCATAGCACAAAAATAGGAAAAAAAAAACTGAAAACTGTAAATTTATTGTAACTTAACAAAAAAAAAATTGTGATCCGGAAAAATCTTCGAGACTCCATTTGGGAATTGAACTGTTTATATAGGTAAGTTTGTACGGAACCCACAGGGCTCGAGTCCGACTCACACTTGTTTTTTTAAAGTGGGAAATCATGCAATGTCTTCTCCCGGTCTAGGTGGAACGTGAGGGCGTGTCAGACTTTTACTGACTAAAACCACACCTGTCTCCTTCAGTTGACCTTTGCGTTCTAGGACTACGGGTTTCCTTTTCAGTAAATCCTCGCGGTCCTAGCGGACATTGGCTGGGCTGGGGCTGGGCACCTACGGTTTGCTGGCATCTCTTTGATGAGCGCGTGGATCACTACGTACTGTCGACAACTGTGACTCGGCCCGGTCGCTCGACGTCCGCAAGCCTGCGTTTACCGTGGCTGGTAGTCGGGGTCGGGGTCTCGGCGGCTGGGGCGTGAGGATGTTCGTTCCCTCACGCCTACGGCCTCCTCCTTCACTATCATTACTGCTTCGCAGAAGGAGGCGACCGCCTGCTATTCCTTCTCGCTCCATAGCCTGAACCAGGGCCTGGCGCGAGAGATCGCTGCCACCGATTGCCTCCACGAGGACACGGCGTTGCTCCGCTCAAGCGGGGCACACCTCCACCGTAAGCTCCACCTTATCCTCCAGGCGGTCCACACAGTGGTGACACCCGAGCATTTATTCCGCCTAAATCCGATGCAGGAACCTCCCGAACTTACCATGTCCGGTGAGGACCTGCAGCAAGCGGAAGGTGAGGACGCTGTGACGCCTCTCCAGCCACTCCTCAAAGAGAGGACTTACCGCCATAATAATAGCGTGCCTAGCACTGGGTTGCGACAGTCGCTGTCGCCATTTCGCCATGAGATCTTGCCGGAAGTCTGTCTGCCATGCTGCGACTTGTTGCGGCAACGGAGTTTCGCCTTGGCGTTGCATCTCCATGCGCAGATCGTGCATGCGTGCAAGGACTGTTGCATTGGGGGTCAAGAAGGCTCGCCGCTTTGCGGGAGACCGTGTGGTATCATTGCGCCATCCGGATGGCCATGACGCTCTAGGATGCGTTCAGCTTGGCCACCGGTCGTTTTCGCAGTGACGGTGCCCACACCGGTACTCCATTAAAGTCCATGGACTGAACGATTCCCCCGTAGGACCTCGACAGGAGGCATCTGGCCCCCTAGGTTAGGCAGGACCAGTATGAGGTGTAGAGTTTACATTTATTTAATTGGTAATATGTACCTCTTTGTGTATGTGTATTGGTTGTATTGTTGTATGTGTATGTGCTTTATTCGTATGTTGTGTATGTTGGTTGTATGTGTTGATTGTTGTGTTGTTGTGTATTGGTGTATGTTTGTTGGCACAATAAATTATTATTATTTGCTATTAAACTAGTAGCCACCACAACTACAGATAAATGTGATCAATTAAATTACTTCCAAGGAGTAAGGAATTCCAATTTATATCAGTATTAACATATTGTTCTCTGTTACAGATTCTAAGTTCTCTACCTTCCTACTCAAGGAGCCACAATTTAAGGAATCAAGAAAGTTAATCAAGTACGCAATATGCCAGTTTGCTACAGCTGGTATGCCAGCATCTGCCCATCCGCTTGAAAGAAGACAGTTACCTTTAGGATCAACGGTACATACTCCCAAGATCAAAAGTATCTTGTCTCTTATCCAGAACACGGTCTGCAAAATTTAAAAAAAAGAATGAATGTGTGAAAGGATTACACACACATAGATACAAACGCCTTTATAATATTAGAATCTTATCTTAAGCACGCGGCTTCACACGCGTTATTTTCTGTAATTCGGTCACACCTGTGTACTTTTCTGTTCCTCTGACGACAACGTGTACATACGAAATCTTATGAATATTGACCAAGTAATAAGCGTGCAAGCGTAACAAACAAACTCACATTCACATTTATAATATTAGTTAGGTTAGAAGATTAGATGGTAGGTATGACTTGGTGAGACGTGTTACTATTTGTTACCGAAGGAGCTTTATTTAAAGGAACCACAAAATATATTTATAGAACGTATTAAAATGTTCGAAGCTAGGGAGTTACGTAGGGAGGCGTAATACTATCAATGTAAACACATTACCATATTGTCATAAACAGTAAACCTGACCTACCGCAACATACACAAAACGATCTTGTTTACAAAGTGCAGTCGCATAAAAGTGATGACGTTAGTCGTGGGAGACGGGTCAGTGCCCGCGCCGACAGCGACCGCGAACACTGTTTACCCACCCTACGGCGCCGGCGGTCGGGGAACCGCAGGGAGGAGTACTAACAAGGGTGTTTGACGATTGTTTGGATCGACTGCACCGCACAGAGGAATATGAGGACTGCTTACCAGAGATGGGCCGACCGTACTGGACTCGATCGACTGGCTGGACGAGTGGACAACTAGTCGGCACTCAAATATCCGACTATAAATACGGCCGGATAGTCGGCGACTCTTTTTAATTTTATAATTGTAAACACTTTGGTTTTAAAACGAAATTATTTAAAATAAAAATAAAACAAGATGTAAATTACATTGAATTTATTATTATGTTTTTCTGTAAGTGATTAACTGCCGACTTGTCGGAATCTTTAGCCAACTAGTCGCCGGCTATAACGTGGCCCTCTCTACCTTTTGTTTACCTGCCCTACGGATATCAGTAACCGTAGGAGTACTAACGACGGTCTTATTGACGATTGTTTTGTGTTCCTGTCGCTTTCAGGTCCCCGAGAGAGTAAACTAATGGCGTTCTGCTTGTGATTGATTCAATTGTACAAACTTTGTTTGTTTTGTTTGGTGATTGATTCATCCTTTCTTGGTCTCTGGGCAAAGTGTCATTATATCAGCGATGAAAATGTCTGAAGTGCAAAATGTTTGCAAAGGTATGCCTGTTAACAAAGAGCATTATGAACTTATAAATAATAGTGATTGCTGAACAAATGTCACATCAGCCTCTTGTAGGTGTTATCTTAACACGGATGGCTGCTGGGCGCGGGGTCCCTAAATGTGTTCCCAAGTCAAATAAAATACTATTGAACGATTATTAGTGGATCATTTATTTTAATAGCAACCGCGTCTCTGGATTTTTCTTACTAAACCTGTTCATGCCACCGTGGCCATAGATATTAGAAAGGTCGTGGCAATAGCAACAGCGTCCATAAAATGATTGCTGAGAAATATGATGAGAGCTCCGTAGTGAGGCACGTTATTAGGACGACGTCGTCTCTGGTAGTTTATACATACTAGCATCCTTACCTATTATAAAACAAAGTCCCCCACCGCTGCTATCAGTCTGTATAAAAGTGATAAACTCCAAAACTACTGAATTAATTTTCTTGCAGTTTCCACTGATATACAGAGTGATATTTGAGGACGGTTTAGGTATAATTAAACGCATAAATAATAATAAAAAGACTTGTAACACCCACGCGAGGTTTGGACGGGTCTCTAGTAAGTTAGAAACTAAATTGATACTAGCGCTCTAAAGAAATTTTATTTTTTGTTGGTGTAGTCTGGTAAATAATTAAATTTTTATATATCAGACTTGCATGATATGGAATCAGTAATGCTAGTTGCCGGTACACATCAGCCTACTCCTGCAATGTATAGACACGTTATGTTATGATCCAAACAATTTTATACAGATAGCAGTAGTTGTTACCGCGTGTAACGCTGATGCTCGCACGCTCACTGCACCCCCGGGGGTCGCTAGCACCCCTACTAGCATCCTCGCTGGCTGGATAATCCTTTCAGCCTGAGCTTATCCCCGACAGCTGGCGCCAATGCAAAGGAGGAAAACTCTAGTTAAAGCAACTGGGTATCTAGGGGAACAGCGTACATTATACAAAACTGCAAATCATGCAGGGATACAAGAGCATTTCATTTAACATTAAATCTAACCTAATTAGATCAGAATAAAAAAAAAGTATATTAAGCGACAATTATTAGTCTATATGTGTTTTAGGTAATCTCCGAAAGTAATCGTTCGATTTCAGAAATTAAACGTTACTTAATACCAAGCTACAATTGACGAGCGCCATACGATAAACTATGTGATGCAGCCGTGTCGTAAAACACGCCGTATTACAAGTTGGCGTGCCGTATTGTAAAACGTCGCTGTAACATAATGCGGCTACCTCACTATAAAACTTTTTAAGCCGCAGCTCGTATACCTGGTGAATAGATCCTCCCTACTTCAAAAAAAGTTTATTTGAAAATAATTGTTTTCTACATATGAACTCCATGAATAAATGTAATCGCTTAAGTCTGGATCGCATCGTGGCAGTTCGTGACATTAGCACAAACTAGTGTTGCGTCGCATCGTGGCAGTTCGTGACATTAGCACAGACTAGTGTTGCGTCGCATCGTGGCAGTTCGTGACATTAGCACAGACTAGTGTTGCGTCGCATCGTGGCAGTTCGTGACATTAGCACAGACTAGTGTTGCGTCGCATCTTGGCAGTTCGTGACATTAGCACAGACTAGTGTTGCGTCGCATCGTGGCAGTTCGTGACATTAGCACAAACTAGTGTTGCGTCGCATCGTGGCAGTTCGTGACATTAGCACAAACTAGTGTTGCGTCGCATCGTGGCAGTTCGTGACATTAGCACAGACTAGTGTTGCGTCGCATCGTGGCAGTTCGTGACATTAGCACAGACTAGTGTTGCGTCGCATCGTGGCAGTTCGTGACATTAGCACAGACTAGTGTTGCGTCGCATCGTGGCAGTTCGTGACATTAGCACAGACGAGTGTTGCGTCGCATCGTGGCAATTCGTGACATTAGCACAGACTAGTGTTGCGTCGCATCGTGGCAATTCGTGATAAGCACAGACTAGTGTTGCGTCGCATCATGACAAGTTCGTGTCATTAGCACAGACGAGTGTTGCGTCGCATCGTGGCAGTTCGTGACATTAGCACAGACTAGTGTTGCGTCGCATCGTGGCAGTTCGTGACATTAGCACAGACGAGTGTTGCGTCGCATCGTGGCAATTCGTGACATTAGCACAGACTAGTGTTGCGTCGCATCGTGGCAATTCGTGATAAGCACAGACTAGTGTTGCGTCGCATCATGACAGTTCGTGTCATTAGCACAGACGAGTGTTGCGTCGCATCGTGGCAGTTCGTGACATTAGCACAGACTAGTGTTGCGTCGCATCGTGGCAGTTCGTGACATTAGCACAGACTAGTGTTGCGTCGCATCGTGGCAGTTCGTGATATTAGCACAGACTAGTGTTTTATATTTAAATTGTATTATTGTATTGTAAATAAAATACATATTATTATTTGTTATCACATCGATTGACTGGTACTGTGATCTTAAACTGGTTATTGATTACATAATGCAAAACCATCGTTAAAAGTGTTTCACAAAACACTTACATAATTAGAAATTACAAAAACGACTCTCCTGAAAAAAAGCACTTTTTACCTTACGGCCTTATGCGAACGAGACATCGAAATATAGACGTTCGCGTTTTAATGTAGGCAGGATTAAGGCCCGCTTACCTACATCATAAATCACTAAATGCGACTAGTGAAAAATATTGTACACATCTTTCTCTGGCATCTTTAAAACATGAAAAGGAATGGGACGATGATTTAAATTCGCTTAGCGCTAGACGTGTTTGGTAATTTGTAGTATCAGCGGCTGCGGCCCACTGAACGCATATCTGCAAACGACTTTAAAAAAGGTTGTTACTGAAAGAAAGAGAAGGACTGAAATGTGTTAGTTATCACACTAACCATTACTCACTTCCCGCTGTCTGTCTGTCCCTATGTATGCTTAAATCTTTAAAACTACGCAACGGATTTTGATGCGGTTTTTAATAGATAGAGCGATTCAAGAGAACGTTTTATAAATGTATAATACATTTATAATATAGTAGAGGAACACTGATGATTTCATAGGTTTCTAATGTGAAGTCGTAAAAAAAACACATTTTTTTTTGTGCTTACATTGCAAAAGCTGACTGAACGCTACGAGATAGATCAAAATAATGTACACCTTATAAAGGTCTACAAAAATTCTGCGATGGTATATGTCCCATCTCTTAGGGATAACCCACAATAACCATTTTTTATCCTTTACTTTTTACGAGAAATAATGGTTTATTTACGAAGCAATTTTAAACAATACAGCATTAATCCTTATCCAATTAAGTACCTTAAATACATTGTACATTTAGTATAGATCAATATGGCCCTTTACAGCATTACAGATTTTACAGAAGATATAAGAGACATAGCGATTGCGGTGGTATCAGCATTGCACCCGTGCGAAGCCGGGGTGGGTCGCTAACTTCATATAAGCGAAAGTTTGTGTATATATGTAAGTACCTTTACCATCTGGACTAGCGTTTCGCCTCGTCGTTTATACCGCATACATCGAAGGACTAGATCAATTTGCCTGCTGCAGTCTTCCCCTCCCGATTATAATTTAGGTGTCTTCAAAGTTAGACTGAATAGGCTCCTAATAAACTAGAGCGCCTCACCATCAACAGTTACCGTAATGCGGTAAGCATTATCAGGGGATCGCAGGCAAGCACTAGTTAATATTATTTAAAAAAAAAGTGTGCGTGGGTGTGTTATGTTTGTTACTTCTTCACGCTCGAACGGCTGAATGAACTTGAATGAAATTTGGCACACGGGTAGACCATGTCTTGGAATAGCACATCGGGTACTCTTCATCCCGGGAGAATGTTCCCGCGGGACAATTTTCCACTTTTACGCGAGTGAAGTCGCACGCAACAGCTAGTATAATATAATCGTATCGATCGCATCTCTACTGAACGAACATCACATATTGAGTTTCACTCAGATTCAATGAGACGACTACATGTTGAATATCTAGACATATCAGAAACATACCTACGTTAAGATAGCAATTATGCAAGTATCGGATTGCTCTATAACGTAATTAATTGGAGCTAATCGTCCGTTTTGAATGTCGACTCGATCACAACCACACGATGATCAATCAGTCATCGTTTGTCTAATCTTGTCTCCAATATTAATATCGGGTTCGTCTTCCACTCGTACGAGATAGCTAAATATTAGAACTTTACATGAAGAACAGAATGAAAACATGTTTCTTCTGCCAGAATAGACACACAATAAATTACAAAAAAAAAAAACAGTTTCCCTGTAGGGTCATGTGTGGACCGGGCATAACTGTGTTGCACCATAGATAGAACACAGTTGTCTAGGTTGTCTATTGCACCTCCGACATCGGCCGGGACCGACAACATAACATAAAAATAAACAATAATAATAAAGCGACTGCCTGTCGCTATCTGACCTCCAACGCAAAGATGTTACGGAGGTTCAATTCCGATTCTGAAAGTTCGGAACTTCCGATTACTGTTGAACCTTAGATTCCAATCGGTTCCGATAAAATAATTTAATCGGATATACAAATAAGTTTAAATACTAGTCGCGCGGGGAACCTCCTCCCCCCCCGCACCTTCTGTCGACTACTCTTTCACTTGTTTTGTTTCGTATTTGGAATGTTATGAATTCTCTGTTCATTTATACCTAACAGAGTTTTTGATTAAGTAGTGTTTAATTTAACGCCTCTGCCTCCACCATCGCCTCCGATTTCGGCTCCGATTCCGACAAACCAAATTCAAAAACTGCGGTTCCGAATTCAACCACTTCCGTTACATTGTATCCCTCCTCTAAAGCCCAGTTACTGGATACCATGATACTCGTACACTTTGATATTAAGTTATTTTCACAATATTAATGTAAGCTTTAGATGTAAATGTCAACCCAAACACAATCTCAGCGTGTCAACCCAACTCCAATAAAGAATGACCTGTATTTTTCAAAATAAAATCTCATTTAAATCCGCCCCA
Source organism: Mythimna impura (assembly GCA_905147345.3). Lineage (NCBI taxonomy): Eukaryota > Metazoa > Arthropoda > Insecta > Lepidoptera > Noctuidae > Mythimna > Mythimna impura. The sequence goes on along the minus strand of LR990361.1, from coordinate 670,881 downwards.
AGACGTTCACTCCTATGTGGAACTCAGCGGGTTGGCACTATCGCAAGCTAAGTAGTTGTAGCCTAAGACTTTAGCCCTTCAGCCGTTGAGCCCGCAGCCGACGAGCGTAAGCCATGACAACTACCCACATTTATTTAATTAAATCATCCAACTTATTTGCAAGTTATAGCTAAGTTCGCGGTGATATCGCGAGAGATTCGCTCGTAATGACTTAGCGAACTTATTGTTACAAAGTTGTCAAGCAAAATGTACTGGATTAAGTTATTTTACGTTAATGATGCTTGAGGTAAAGCTTCAATCAAGTTGTGAAAGCGAAAGTTGCGAAAGTGAGTTCAGGACTCTCTGGAACGACGTCCGATGCTGGTGTTGGTATAACATATTATTACTTAGTGGTCGTGTTTCCTTCAATAGCAACGAGAGTTTTTATAACCTGTAATACACGAGATACTACCTGTAACTGTATTCGGATATTTATCTAATTTCCTCGTCATCGATTACAATCGACTCAACATTTATTTAAAAATGTACAATACCCTTACAGGCTAGACCATTTTTTTTTTTTATAGGCTCGCGTTTGACCACTATCTCACCTGATGGTAAGCGATAATGTGGCCGACGACGGAGCACGCTTGCCTAGAAGTAACCTATTCACTCTTGACTTAAAGACCCCTAGGTTGTAGCTATCAGGAAACACAGACTCCGGCAGAGAATTCCACTCCTTAGCTATACGCATAATGAATGTGTTCCCAAAACGCTTTGTACGTATGGGTGGGATGTCCACCATGTACCGATGGCGCAACGCCGTACGTCGATGGTCCGATGATGGAACGGACTTGTTGGAATTAAATTTTGCAATTCTAACGCACACTCCCCGAAGTGTAATCGATAGAAAACCGACAGGCTAGCAACTCGGCGTCGATGCTCAAGGCTTTGGAGCTTTGATTCGACAAGTGCATCATCACCGATGATCCTCTTAGCTCGCTTCTCAATCGACTCCAGAGCATCAAGCTGGTATTTGGCAGACCCATCCCAAAGAAGAGAGCAGTATTCCATACACGATCGAACTTGCGCTTGATAAAGTTTGAGCAGCTGTTTCGGCGTGAATTACTGTCTCACCTTAGCTAAGATCCCCAATTTTTTTGCAGCCTGTTGAGGTTTAGCCTCGATGTAAGAGCCGAAATTGAAGGTAGACGACAACGTTACCCCAAGAAGCTCAAGGCCGTCGGTTATCGGCACGGTTACACCCCGGAATGATGGAGCCGGGTGGAATTGGCTCCGTTTGGCAGAAAAAAGACACACCTGGGTTTTAGCAGCATTGAACTTGACCAGATTGGCATCGCCCCAATCGGATACTGCCTTCAAGGAGAAATTCAAGCGTTCAACCATAGCCTCTCGGAAAGACTGGATCTGTGACCCGCTAGCACGTGCATCGGACACGTATCTCTCAGCGACAGTGCTATGGTCTGCATACCCAAAGGTACCGGGTTTAAGAAGGTCGTTTATGTGCAGCAAGAACAGTGTTGCCGAGAGTACCGACCCCTGAGGGACCCCGGCATTAATTTCCATTTAACCGGACGAGCAGCCATAAATAACCACTCGGATGGATCGCCCCCTCAAGAAGTCTGTGAGCAATAAGGCTATCATGCCAGACCCTGTCAAAGGCCTTCGAGATATCAAGGGACTGCAAGTGCTTCCCCATGCTTCTCGATGGCCTCGCTCCAGATGTGAATGGCATACGCTAGAAGATCCCCAGTTGACCGATTTCGGCGAAAGCCGTATTGACGATCACTGAGGATGTCATTAGCTTCTAGGTATGTCAGGAGCTTATTATTGATCACTCCTTCCATACTCTTGCAGAGAATGGACATTACCGAGATAGGTCTATAATTAGCAGGGTCAGCCCGAGTGGTTTCTTGGGCACGGGTTGCACGTTAGCTTGCTTCCAAGCCATCGGTACTTTTCCAGCCTCAAACGAAAGACGAAATAGGCGTGTCAGGATCGGAGACAGTTCAGGCGCACAAGTTTTTAAAACAATTGCTGGTATCCCGTCTGGACCGCTGGCTTTGTTCACGTCAAGTCAAAGTCAAAGTCAAAAAGTTTTTATATACATAGGCCTACATGTGCTCTTATAAAACGTCAGAAGCTAGTGCACGGTTTTAAATTGGTCGTTTCCTATGGAGAAGAACCGGCAAGAAACTTCATGGTTACTCTTTTAAAAAAGTGGTTGTTTACAATATTTTCATATTACAGTATTAATAGACAATAGTAGTACAGTATTAATAGATAAGTACAGTATTAATGATAATCAATTACGTAGTAAGTATATATAGCATAGCATAGCATAGCATAGTCAGCCTTTTAATGTTCCCACTGCTGGGACTCAGGCCTCCTCTCTAGGAGAGGGAATGAACCGTAATCCACCACGCGGGCCCAGTGCGGATTGATGAATGTCACATGTCTTCGAATTTTTGGTTCTAGGACATGTCGGTTTCCTCACGATGTTTTCCTTCACCGTTTAAAACAATTGCCGTAAGTATATATAGTACAGTATTAATAGATAATCAAGGTTACGTAGCACCCTACGGACCTCCTTCTGATGGATGTACCTAATACGATATTGTAGTGTCCTTATTTTAAATAGTTCCACTGTTTATACCGTAGCTAATTCTATATGTGTGTCCTAGTGAATGTACTCAAAGCACAAGAGAATATGTCCACGTCATCGGTGATGAGGTTGAGAGTGCGGAGCGCACTTGTCAGCGGCGCCTCGCGCAGCAGGTTAGTTCGCGCGCGCGGCACAACATGGAGTTGGAAAGTCATTTTCCCAAAACTGCACAGCTACGAAGCTCTTTCTCTTTCTTGTTTTATTAAATAATATCACACAACGGTGTATGTCTCGAATTAAAATGCATTAATTCTATTTTTCAAAAAACAAAGGACATACCGAAACTAACTTACTGATCAACCAATCCAAGAACTGAACACTAGGACTAAAGCAATCTGTACAGGCTGTAGGAAAGCATCGTTCTGATATTGACAAGACCTAGTTCCAAGCAGAGAACGTCGCAGGCACAGGCTAGTCGTGGTGGCGGTGAATATGAAACAACACGTACAAGTTTAGGTACGTTACCTGCCAGTTTTATGAAGCCACTTACTGATCCTGACATGTTGTTATAAAGTTAATACTAGTTTATTGAAATTGAAATTAAATACATTCAACTAATACATTACTATGCTTAACTTAAACTAACCTAATTAAAACTAACTTACAAAATAAAAATAAAAGCCCTAAAAAACTAAAAAAGCAATCTAAACTACGCCGTCGAAAAACTCCTCCACATCGCTGTCGACTGGTAATGTACCCAAAATACTAGCGGCATTGCCAAGCTGAATGGCAATGCTTATCTTTTGTCCGAAGTAAAAGCCAGCCTTTGGGTCACGCGAAGTTTTAACAAGGCGTTTTAAAAGTTCTTTAGATAATTGGTGAGCACTCGGACCCCACGATCCGTGAGTTTCAACCCCAAACGGCTCGAAAATATAACTACCAACAAGGTTATATTTTCGATATTTATATTTTTGATATTTTCGCCGCTTGAGGTTCTTTGCAGCCGCTGTGGCAGCACCGGCACAACACGACGAGCTAGGAAGATGAGATGGCGCAAGAGTATCGACACAAGTAGTGTCCCACACTAAAGGCCTACCCATCTTCCATGGAAATAAAGACATACCGTCCGGTCTTTTGCCATCGTCGCGTGCCAGGCCATGAGGTTTCAATACGGCCAGAACGCCGACGGTGACAAGAGCGCGTCGGATGATGTCGTTGATATTCGCGTGCCGCGCTATTTATTTATTTATTTACAAGCACTTGTACGACGTTACGGAAGATATCCAAGGCGTTGTACAGTAGAAACTTTACAAACTAAAAAAAATACATTAAATAAAAACAATAATAACACATTGAAGCTATGCGACCCGCACTTCGGCTGCATGATAGACCGTGGTATCCGAGGCTGTTGACAACTTCGCCACAGTGGCAGCGATGAGGAGAGCAACAAGGAGCGCCAAGACGTAGGGAAGAAGCGAGGCGGAAGGTAGTACCGTCGAACAAGGGGCCCATTTTCGACGATACTACGATACGTGCGGTAGTCACTCCTCCAGGCGCGCACGCTCCGCACTAGTCACAGATGTTGCCAACAGGTTTTCTTTAATTACTTTGCATAGCGGCTCATCCCACCATCTTTGGAAAGAAAGGTCATCGGGCTATTTGTAATTCGGGCAAGCGAGTCTCCAAGCATCTATAGATACTTGACATAATTATTATACTGTAGTGCAGATCTTGAAGATGAAGACAAAGGCGAATTAGGATAATAATCCTAATTAATTTTATGGTATATCCAACAAAATGGGATCCATTTTGTTGGATATACCAAAATTAATTAAAAATATCATTATGACGACGCTTATCTATGAGACCTAGTGCCAAAATAAATCGACTTTCCTTATTGCTATTACAAATTATTATAACCTAAGTTTCAGTTTCTATTAGGGGCGAGGTGTTCCGAGAAATCACATAAACTACTAACAGTTTCCTTGGCTACAGCTTGAATTTCAACTAATAGTTTTTTAACATTCACACCCTCACCATTACAGGTCGAGAAGTGATCGCGGCCGTTTGCTCTTTCCGGAGCGGCTCTGCTGGCGGCCTCGATGGCCTCAGTCCTCAGCACCTAAAGGACCTTATCTGTTCAGGCGCCGGCGAAGCTGGTGAGTTGCTCTTGAAGGAGCTTACGGCCCTGATTAACCTAATGCTCTCTGGCAAGGTTAACGAAACCGTCATCGACGTCTTGTACGGGGCTAATTTATGTGCCCTGCGCAAGAGGGATGGCGGTATTCGTCCCAGTGCCGTGGGAACTACCTACCGTCGTATGGCAGCCAAGATTTGTTGCAAATTTTATGGTGAGGTGGTTTCGGAAAAATTTCAGCCCCTACAGCTTGGTTACGGCTCCAAAGGGGGCTGTGAGGCTGCCGTACACGCATTGTCGACCTACCTAAATTCTGGCAAAGGAGAGGCTATCCTTAAGTTTGACATAAAAAATGCATTTAATTCGGTTAATAGGGACACCTTGCTCTAAAATCTAAATTACTCTTTCGGGACAACCTTTTGGATTCCGCTGTTGGCTGCCAACAAGGTGACCCACTCGGGCCAGTGATCTTTAGCTTAGCTATACACCCAATCATTCGAAAACTAAATTCCAAATTTAACGTGTGGTACCTCGATGATGGGACCTTGGGAGGCGATGTAGACACCGTTTTAAATGATTTACAATTTTTAAAAAACCAACTCTTTTCTATAGGACTAGATCTCAACTTCTCTAAATGTGAATTATTGCTCTCTGACAGTACTGACAGACATCTGATTCTTCTAAAATTTAATGCAATAGCCCCTGCAATCAAAATTATCGATAAAAGTTCTCTTCGTCTCCGTGGGTCCCCAATCTTTGAGGATTCCTTTCCCAGTTTTGTGGAAGAAAAAATACAAAATTTCAATGACGTTTCGGAAAGATTACTCCAAATTAACATGCATTCGGCCATTACCCTAATTCGTTATTGTTGTTTCGGTCCTAAATTAATATATTTCCTTCGTGCTTCCCACTTATGGAAGCACCTTCACCTTTTGGAAAAAATGGACCAAATTATCCGACATACACTTACATTAATTTTAAATATGACCTTGGACGATCGAGCTTGGGATCAAGTTACTCTTCCCATCCGTATGGGAGGCCTCGGCGTCCGCAAAATTACCAGTATTAGTTTACCGGCATTCATATCTTCGGTTCACAGCACTGATAAATTAATCAGGAACATTCTAACTTCCACACTGATTCCTTTTGAAGTGCCGTGCTTCACCGAGGCTATGGATGCCTGGAGAATCGCTTGCCCGAATACAAATCCGCCTGACAACCCAACCTCCCAGAGACGGTGGGATGAACCGCTCTGCAAAGTAGTCCAGAAAAACCTAATCCTAACATCTGCTACTACTGCGGAGCGTGCGCGCCTCCTGGCTGTGGGAAATTGGGAGTCAGGTCTTTGACTTCACGCACTGCCGTCGTCGAATATTGGCACCTTATTCGACGATACTACTTTCCGCCTAGCTGTTGCCCTACGCCTGGGCGCTCCTTGCTGTTCTCCTCATCGCTGCCACTGTGGCGAAGTTGTCAACAGTCTTGGTCACCACGGCCTGTCATGCAGTCGAAGCGCGGGACGGATAGCACGGCACGCGAATATTAACGACATCATCCGACGAGCCCTTGTCACCGTCGGCGTTCCGGCTGTTTTGGAACCTCATGGCCTGGCACGCGACGATGGTAAGAGACCGGACGGTATGTCTTTATTTCCGTGGAAGATGGGTAGGCCTTTAGTGTGGGACGCTACCTGTGTCGACACTCTTGCGCCATCCCATCTTCCTAGCTCTTCGTGCTGTGCTGGTGCTGCCGCTGCGGCTGCGGAGAACCTCAAGCGGCGGAACCTCGTCGGTAGTTATATTTTTGAGCCGTTTGGGGTTGAAACTCTTGGGCCGTGGGGTCCGAGTGCTCATAAGCTTTTCAAAGAATTATCCAAACGCTTAGTTGACACTTCGCGTGACCCAAGGGCTGGCTTTTACCTCGGTCAGAGGTTAAGCATTGCCATACAACGTGGCAATGCCGCCAGCCTTTTGGGCACAATTCCAGTCGACAGCGATGCGGAGGAATTTTATGACGCCATATTTTAGCTAGTAGTTTTTGCCCTTAGTGTATATATAGTTTTAATTAGTTAAGTGTTTTTATTGAATTATACAGTTAAACTAATAGTTATAACTTATGAATTTGAATAAACCTTGCAGTAAGCCAAAATGTTAATAAGCTAAGTTTGTGGAAAATCTAACTTTCTCCGGCAGGGAGACCACTGCGAAGCTTACAATGATCGTATTCCCAAAACATTTTGTGTGTATAGATGTGATAGAATCTCCACTATGAATCGGGTTTTAAAGGCACATCAGCTGGCAGAAAATTTTATTTCTATCTATTATATAAAACGTGCGCACACGAATAAAGCTGCTGAGCGACTGAGTCAGCTTTTACTACGAAATTTTTTCAATAATATTTACAATAATATTGCGTAGTGTGCGGGGTCAATATTGATCAATATTTTTGTCAATCTTGCATTTACAATATTATTGTGTGTGTGCGGCTAGCCTTAAACCATGTCATTCGGTCATAGTTCCTGAGTCTGTCCGCGGCGCTACACTCGAGCCCTACGTATATCTTATGCGTTGTGTTTGATCTCCGTCACTGCGACGGCACCGGCCAACCCTTTTCCATCCACTCCGACAAGTAACAAGCCATCCACTTACTTTACGTTTACTTTATTTTCGATTTTATTATTTATTCTAGACTACCTTCTGCATATTACCCGCGCGATTTTCGGGAATAATCCTAATAGAACGTTCTGTTCTACTGGGGTTGAAATCTAATCTATCTCTACACCAAAATTTATCAAAATTGGTTCAGCGGTTAAAGCGTGAACACTTAACAAAGAGATAAACTGACTGTCAGACTGAGTTACTTTCGCATTTATAATATTATTAGTATGTTTGGATAGAGTAATGGTAAGATTACCTTCGCTTTGTCTCTTTTAAGTTGTGCAGATTGAAACTTATCGTGACACAGACAAATGACAAATAGATCAAGACTAATGACGGTTGGTAACAAAAATTCTTTTTTTATTTAAACTCTTTTGAATTTTTTTAAACCTATATCTCCAGTGTCTTGAATGATATGCTAATGTTCCTTTTATTTATATCTAACTTGCCTCGAGTTGAAAATTATAAATAAAATCTATTTCGATCTGAAATAATGCTCCTTTCAAATGGTGCAATAATTTTTCAATAAGATACAGTGATTCCGGATATTACCGTTTACATAGATGCACACAAACTCATAGAATTCACACTCTCGCTTTACAATATTAAAAAACTACATTTTAAATCATTAGTAATTTTCATGTTACTGTTATTTGGTGGCAAACAAGCTGCCAACACACAGCGTATGGTAAGTAAGTGGTGATGGTAGATGCGTTGCTACCTCAGATTCGAAGCTCAAATGATTAAATGACGAAAGTATCGCTTTTCTTTAAGGACTGGTTCGAGACGGGACGGGAGAAAACTGTCTGGAAGGACTTGAGGAGGCCTTTGCAGAGCAGTGGGACAGTAACAAAAAAAAAACTCTCCAAGTGCGAGTTGGACTCGCACATGAAGGGTTCCAGTATTAAAATAGAGCAAAAAACGAAACAAAATAACGTTTCTTGTGCAAACCCGAGCAGGCTCGTGCTTGACCGCTATCTCACCTGATGGAAAGCGACAATATGGTCGACGATGGAACGCGCTTGCCTACAAGTAATCTATTCATTCTTGACTCAAAGATTCCCAGGTTTTAGTTTAATTTTTTGTTGTATCGACAACAGAAATAGGTACACATTCTGTAAAAATTTCAACTTCCTACTTCTTACGGTTTAGGAGATGATGAGATACGGTTTAGCCTGCTGACAGATGGATGGACGGAGAACTGAGGATTAGTAACAGGGTCCCGTTGGCACACTTCAGGTACGGAACCCTAAAAAATCAAGCATATATTAAATCAGTTCATAAACTAAAATGTATCATCGTTAGCTCCATCTTGGCTCCATCCGTACGAGCAGCACTTAGATAAGACAATGTCTATTAAACTGGATGGCACAGCGCTCTGCAGGTAGCTCCAGCATGAACGGCTATATCTGGCTGCACAAACAACGCTTGTTTACATAATGTTCTCATGTGTTTTACATACAAGTTTCTCGTTCCTTGCGAGTTCTCTTTTATAAAGTTACCTGACTCGCTCTATTGGATTCTATCGCTTGCTATCGGACTCGGTTGACTTTCGTTTTGAAGATTGCGATGGAATCTAATTTGTTATTATTGAGACTGTTTGTAGACTAGTACTGTAGCTTAATCATTATAAATATTAAATCGAAATAATGGAATGTAGAGATAATAATATAATTATTGTGCTAAGTCTAAGACCAGTGCGTGTTGCCAGTGATGACATATGGCTCCGAAACATGGTCGCTTACAATGGGCCTCATCAGAAGACTTAAAATCACCCAAACGGCAATGGAGAGGGCTATGCTCGGAGTTTCCTTGCGTGATCGATTCAGGAATGAAGATATCCGCAGGAGAACCAAGGTTGCCGACATAGCACGAAGAATCGCCGAACTTAAGTGGCAATGGGCAGAACAAATTGGTCGCAGAACAGATGACCGTTGGGGCCGTAAGGTTCTGGAGTGGCGACCGAAAGACGTAGCTTTGGAAGGCCTCCTACAAGGTGGACCGATGACCTGGTAAGGATTGCGGGAATCCGATGGATGCGAAACGCTCGGGACCGTTCATTGGGGCGACAATTGGGGGAGGCCTATGTCCAACGGTGGGCGTCTTTTGGCTGAAATTATGATGTTGATGCTTATATTTATTATTAATACATAGAAATTCAATTCGAAGTCATATTAGTCATAATTCATTATTACAACATTGCAAATTATATTCTTTTATAATAATATAATATATATTAAAGAGGAAAGACACAAGCAATTTAAATGATATTCAAATACAATTCACAATATTATCATACATACGTGGGAAAAAAATGATAACTAGTTTTCCTTTCTTGTCATTGGACATTGGAATACAATATTTTTGTCATTCAAGTAATCTTTGACATCATAATAACATTTGTCTATTAAGAATGAATGTAGTTTCTTTTTAAACTGGAGGATTGGTAATTGTTTAATGTCATCAGGCAATTTTTTATAGATTAATGATGTCATGCATAAAATACTTTTATTTAATAGTGCCGTTTTACCATAAGGTATTTGTACCTCTAACCTTTTTTTATCCCTTAATTTTCGATAATAGCTTTTGACAGCAGTCTTATAGTAGCTTAGATTTGATTTCACAAAAATATTTGATTCATAAATGTATAGGGAATATACTCAGCGGCATCATAATCTTACTGATGCCGCTGAGTACAGGTATTTCACACTGGACATACACTACGGTTTTAACTTTTTATTTTCAACCTCAAGACCTGAACGTCCCAATGGAGTTAGTTCTCTAAACAAAGCTCTGAATATTGGATCGACTATTAATCGTGTAGTGTTAATACTCTGTCTTGTCACCAGACAGTTTCAGATGATGGTTTTATTCAAATTACATTATCGGAGCCTCTCTCTAACACATCTTTGTTTATAAAATAGTGAGTAGGGTTTTAGAGGCCTAATAGTAGATAAGGTTTGTAGCTTTACTTGTATTCGGTTACGATGGGGCTGGTATGGTCTTATTTATTTATTTATTTAAAACTTTATGCACTAAACATTGTACAAAGGCGGACGAAAGGACGGAGGTTGAAGACGAATCGAATGCAGTTATTCAGAAGGCGGTCCAGTTTATTGAGGAGATCTGCATTGAGGTCATAGTAACACACATCAGCATAGTCAATTATAGGAAAAATTAGGGACTGTACAAGCATTGCCTTTATGTGAGCAGGGAGAAGATTCTCTTATCGTGACCAATATCCTTTTTATAAATAAATAATCTCTAATAGAGTTGACTCGTTCATAGGTGTACAAACAGGTGCCAGACCAATCCTTCCATAGCAGCTAATATAAACGGTTGTTTTAAGCACACTAAACCAGCTATAAACTCGTAACACTCGAATAGATCACATCACTAAACATTTACATAATTAAATTGAGCTCTATTGAAACCTTGGTTAAAGTTGCAAAAATAAACTGTAGCCTATTGCCCCGCGCTGTACACATGACAACATCATGGTGACCCGCGCTGTACACTCAACAACACCATGGTGCTCCGCGCTGTACAGAAGACCACACGGTGCCTCACGCTGTACAGAAGACAACATGGTGCCTTACGCTGTACACATAACAACACCATACATAGTGCCTCACGCTGTACACTTTACAACACCATGGTGTTCCGCGCTGTACACTTGACAACACCATGGTGTTCCGCGCTGTACAGAAAACAACGTGGTGCCTTACGCTCTACACATAACAACAACATGGTGCCTTACGCTGTACACATAACAACACCATACATAGTGCCTCACGCTGTACACTTTACAACACCATGGTGTTCCGCGCTGCACAGAAAACAAAGTGGTACCTTACGCTCTACACATAACAACAATATGGTGCCTCACGCTGTAGACATAACAACACCATAGTGCCTCGCGCTGTACACTTGACAACACCATGGTGTTCCGCGCTGCACAGAAAACAACGTGGTGCCTTACGCTCTACACATAACAACAATATGGTGCCTCACGCTGTAGACATAACAACACCATAGTGCCTCGCGCTGTACACTTGACAACACCATGGTGTTCCGCGCTGTACAGAAAACAACGTGGTGCCTTACGCTCTACACATAACAACAATATGGGGCCCCACGCTGTACACATAACAACACCATAGTGCCTCGCGCTGTACACTTGACAACACCATGGTGTTCCGCGCTGTACAGAAAACAACGTGGTGCCTTACGCTCTACACATAACAACAATATGGGGCCCCACGCTGTACACATAACAACACCATAGTGCCTCGCGCTGTACACATGACAACACCATGGTGTCTCGCGCAATATACAGTGCTCCGCGAAGTACACATAATAACACCATGGTGCCTTGCACAGTACATATAACAACACCATGGTGCCTTGCTCAGTACAGATGATAACACCATGGTTCCTCGCACTGTACAGGTAACAACATCGTGGTGCCTCACACTATACGCATAACAACACCATGGATGCGAAGTCTTTTGTTACGTAAATCACGTCATGCTTATACCCATGAATGAATGACAGCGCTTGAGTCAGCACAGCGCTAGAGAAGGGTTCAGTTAGTCAGCCTCGACGACAGGCTCGCACGTGGTGACACAAAAAAAAAATGGAAATTTATTTTTATTTCGAAAACCGGGTCACAAGCTCACAACCCACCGACGGCGACGCAGTGCTTTATAAAACATGGGAGAGATTTACTTACCGTACGAATCACTTCCGAGCTTTCCTGATTGGTGCACAAACGTTTAATGAGATGAGTCTGGCACAGTTCACCACAACACTCGCGACGCGTCTCACTGTTGATGAAGTGCGCTCGCCGCTTGCCGCTCGACCGTGCGCGCCGGCGGTGCGACCACCGTACGACTGATGACACGGCACTGTTTACGCCGTATCGCGCATGCGTTTTCCACAACCCTCTAAAGTCGACGCTCGCTGAAAGCTCAATCCCAATCAATTTTCAGCCATAAAGCTTTGACATAAGGTTCATCAACAATTGGGGATCAAAAATGTCGTAGTGTGGTCGCGTCGAGTGTCGCTTGTATTTCGTTCACTTTTTCCACGATGTTCGTTTAGTGTGCGTTATTGTGAGAGGCATCGCGTTTGACTCATCTCTCAGATAAGTTGAGTCATTATTTCCCATGCGATTTGTTCATAATCCCTGGTTCGGGTAATAGATTTACAGGACGTTGAACCGAAGGGTTGACTACGTGAAGCGTACGCTTTTGTTCGTCAAACTGCTCAGTTGTAACCGGTAATTGTCTTAATTAATGTAACCATTACAGCTATAATCGTAGCGTGAAAATGGACATGTCATCCATATATACACTAATGGGTTTCGGATCTAATGTTTTTCCACAGCTAACAATGGACTTGTATAAATCATTCGGCAGGCGGCGTGACGGGTTCACAACCGCTGTGTGGCAGCAATACGCAGCCCACGACAAATGGATGGAAAATTTATGATATCCGTAAATGAAGTCTTTGTAAAGGTCTCGATAATTACTGACATACATATGTTTCAGGAAAATGAATCATAGTTTTTGAACAGTACATATTAGTCGACAAAATACGTCTTATTCTTGTTTTTGAATCGATGGTTTTCCCTCAAAGTATTGAGGTCCAGTAGGTGGCCACGTTTATAGCGACATCAGTGGCGTTTTTAAAGTCCACCAAAGAGCAGAAGACAAAGACTTATATGTCGATTCAAATCAATTCTTTAGCGCTAGAGCATTGTCTGGAATTGACATATAAGTTACCTAGGATTATGAAGCAAGAGGTCACACAAATATAATGATCCAGCCTATTCAAGTCATATACACTACTTAGTCGTCTTAAGCCCTTCACCCAGCGATCAAACAGTGCTCGCAGCTCGTAGAGCTCAACTCCTGCAATACGAGCGCAAGAGCGAACACTCGATTATTCCGCTCCGCGAGACGACAGTGATACAGGGTTGTTGACCTCTGACCCGCGAGACAGCAATTTCATAGTTTGTTTAGTTATTGTCTGAATTTTGGTTAGTTTACACTTCTACACTAATTTTATAAAGAGGTAAAGTTTGTTCTTTTGTTTGTAGGAGGTAATTTCTGAAAGTCCGATTACTAAAATTTTTTCATCAATACGAGTAGAAAGCTCCTTTATTCCTGAGTCATAGGCTATATTTTATGTCCGTGGGTGAAGCCTAAAAATAGCATTCTATTGGAGATTTTTTTTTTAAGTTAGGCCAGTAGTTTGTGAGTTTATTATTTGCAAAAAAAATACAAAATACAGATCTTTCCTCTTTATAATATTACGTATAGAAGACCAATATTTGTAGTGAATTTGCAGTAACGTAGTAAATCCTTTTTCCAAATATACCACTATTGGCAATATCAATACCTCGCACCAAAGTGCTCGCGTCTCCAGTGTGCGCGACATGCGCCCCTCTCACAGCAGTAACAGCCGGGGAGCACAGGTGACCTGTCAGCATAGCGGAGGTAGAGCAATAGTTAGTATGTGTAGCTCGTCGCATTCCAGTGCAGATAAATCGCGTCGGGACGTCTTGTGTGCAGGCGAAACTTGATTGTAAACCGTTTTGTAGTCAGTTCGTGAGTTGACGTTATTCGTTTTAGCTCGTGTTTAAACAACTAACATTCTACGTATTCAAAAACCACACCGCAATGGTAATACATACTGACAGCTTTATGTTCGCTGTAACCCGGTCACCTTTTATATTGAAAACAATGACCAGTTAAAAGAAAATATAAAAGAGTTACAGCCTACCGCACCCACTCACCTACTAGAACTTGTCACATTGGTAGCTTAGTAGAAACTGTACGTGTTGTTCAATCGTAAGTTCGATTCGAACCCAGACATGCATTTTACTTTGTATAAACTTAATCAGCACTGCTCTCAGAATGGTAAATGATAACATCGCCAGGAAGTAGACATGTTCCAGAATTAACAATTCGAAGACATCTTACGTCCACCATACTGCACTAGTCTCTCTTGGTAGTTTACGGTGACAGCGTAATACCTTTGAGGCTGATTATGTAGAAAGGGAACGGGAGCGCTGCAGTACACAACCGTCTACTGCTAAACATGGATCCCGATTTCATAAACACCATGTTTGTCGAACTGATTCGTGTTCTCTGAAAATTGACCTATAAATCAGTGGCTCTATAACCTTTTTCGACTTACACTTTGAATCGTTTGTTGTTAGCAGGGACAAGAACTCCAGAAGAAAATTGAACTATTTAAATCTAAAAATGAACTTTCATCAAGAAAACAAAATATTCCAGACAGTTTACAATCAGTTCTCATCAATGTTACAGTTGAAAAGTTAGACCATATTTTCAAGAAATGAAATCTAAAACATAAGGAATGCCACAAAAATATCGCAAGCACTAACTCGCAAATGAAACAAACGCTTTACCCCACTACGCGCTACGCGCTACGGGCTACGCGCTACGGGGCTACGGCGTAGGCACACGAGTGCTACGCGCTACAAGCTACGAGCGCGCTCCGTGACGATTGACTACGCGTAGTGTACTCACTGTTGAAAAGTTTCCATTCTATAGGTTCGAAGAGGAATTCGATTTGTGTTTGTAAATGAATTTATTTTAAAAGAAGTTTTGAATTTTGTTGACAGTTGTATCTTTTTTAATTTAAAATCTAACTTTACTACTATTTATGTTGATCTTTTCATCTATTATAAAGCTTTCTAGTTCGTTTTTTTTTAAGAATGGATGACTTTGTGAAGGTCGCTAAAATCTGGTTTGCGAGAAGTACTAGACATTTTTCGTATGAAATGTTTTTTTTTTCAGGTGGGATATTATCCAATGACTTCTCTCGTTCTAGGGCGGGGCGCGAGGGTACGTCAGACTTTTACTGAATAAAACCCAGTCCTGTGTTCCTTCTTTGCCTTGCGTCCCAGGACCCCGAAGTTCCCTTTCGGACAACCCATGGCCCCAGATGGCTTCAGCCCTGCTAGGCACTTGCGGTTTTGCTGACATCTCTTTGAAGCACGCAGGCCGTCTAAAATGTTAATAAATAAATAAATAAATACTTAATATTCCACAACTATCACACAACGCCTCTAGTCCCAAGCTAAGCAGAGCTTGTGTTATGGGTACTAGACAACTGATAAACATACTTATATATTTCTAAATACATACATATGTAGATAAATTACACCCACACACAGAACAAATGATCGTGCTCATCACACAAACATTTGCCTTGGGTGGGAATCGAACCCACGACCTCCGGCATAGCAGTCAGGGTCACTAACCACTAGACCAACAGGCCAGTCAAAATAATAATGATGACTTCGGAGTTGCAAGCTTGCTACGAATAGATAAATTAAATACCAATCTCTATACGCACACATTGTGCATATTCGGTTTGTATTTTCAATAATATCTGTATACATTGTCTACATTACAAGTGGGCATCAAGGTCATGAATCAATATGTACGATTTGTTTTGTTTGAAGAAGTTGGAAGCAAGGCGCGGAGGGGAGCGGTCAATCAGCGTCGGCAATTAACGACGTCAGACAAACAATACAGTCGACAGATATCAGCTTACAGAGTGTTTGGTTGTGAGGGGAAAGGACTATTGATAGTGATACAAGGTTTTCGTATCCAAAAATGTGGTAGATTGGGTAGATATGTACTCTATAATGTAAAATCATAGGTATGTAAAGTTTTATTTTTGACATTAATTCAAAGTCAATATGTGTTAACTATACTACTTTACTTAAAGTGAAACAATTTTGGTCATGAACGAAGACTACATTAATACAAATTACAATGACTGTCATAGACAAAGGTTAGTTTAAAACTGAACGAATAACGTCTTAACATTTGATGGAAACTGGTCTTGCTAAAGTTCCCATGTTTCTTGAGTCAAGAGGTTAAAGAGGTTAACGTATGTTTTTTTTTGTCTGGGATCGGGATATCACAGCACGAGCACTTGAACGTCAATACCGATCCCGTGACGTCACCCAGCACTCCAACGCCGGCACCGTCCATCACGTCGATCACCCTTAACCTATGTTAAGGGTGAAAATATATAAACGTACGTTCCTCTGTTAGCAAGAGGAACGTATGTTTATTGCAAACCAAGTGTACGATGTTGGTATCCAAATAATGAAAATAATAAATGATAATAAAAAAATATATGTTGGTAGCATCCGGTATGTAGCTGCGGGCAATACACCAGGCGATTCTCTACTCCAGGGCTCGGTTGCTCCACCAGTAATCGGTCGTTCAACAGATGTAACCAACTCATTATTTGGATGGATACCTAAACCAATTTGGTTAAAGAACAACACAACATCGCGTATCTAGTTTGGTATGTGCACGAATTAAAACGTAGCATTTTTCTAGCTCAGCAATAGGAAAAGAGAAAAACTTCCACACAAGTTGTCTGCGGGTACCCGGTACACAGCGCCGTGGCGGCTGCTTGTCACTCTGCCACTCACATGCGTGTTGTTACAACTTCTAACAAACCGTCGCTGGCGGTGACACGCGCCGCTCCAATTAATTCAGGAGTTCATTGTAATTCTGCTTTACTTGTTCAACATTTAGGTACGCCAAGGTAAATACGAGCTGGAGGTACACTTTCAACGGAAATGAACTGTTATTTAACTTTGGTAGGCACGTACTTCTGTAGGAAAACAGTCATCATCATCATCATCATCAGTTTATTTTTATTGGCTGGTTGTGGATGGGCAAAAGTTGAATGGCGTAGCTATTAATTCGATTTCCATGTTCATTTGTTAAACTCGTATACTGTTTCCGTTTCATTAAATGATAAGTTTTGTAACATTCTGTTTACATGATTTAATTTGACCACATCTTATTTCTTTTAAAAATTAGAGCATCATTTCCAATATTTCCATAACTTGAGTGAGGTTTTGGGATATAAAAAAAAGCTAATAACTTTGCTGTTTATGAATATTAATTTTATTGATACTTTACTTAAATAATAACAAGACCTTTTCTAATAAGCCCTTTAAATGTATTTATTTCAAAAATTTACAATACCCTTACAGGCGAGACCCAATGCGATATTGTAGTTTCCTTATTTTAAATAGTGCCACTGTTTATACCGTAGCTAATTCTATATATGTAGCTATTCTAGTGAATGTACTCAAAGCCCAAGAGAATATGTCGACGTCATCGGCGATGAGGTTGAGACTGCGGAGAACACTTGTCAGCTTCACTTTCGTGACCCTTTCCATGAGCACCCCGTCCACTGTATAATTATGCGTTATGGGGGTGTGTGAGCGTGAGAAACTGATGGTCACGCACTTAGATGTGTCAAACTGCAGGAAATTATTCTTACTCCAAGTTACCACTCTGTCTATATCTCTCTGCAGTCTTTCTCAGTCATTGGTGTTCTTTATAGAGAGAGTAAGCTTGAGGTCGTCTGCAAACAGTAAATATTTAACATCTTGTATGTACAACCTTTGGTAGGTCGTTAATCATTAATAAAAATTCTAAGGGCCTTAGATTCGTTCCTGGCTTACGCCAGATCTAGTATAATATGCTTTTGATCTGTATCCTGCATAGTCGACACACTGTTGCCTGTTACTCATATAACTTACAAAAAAACTTAAGTAAATGCGGGGTGAAACCGACCCCTGTAACTTTTTCAGTAACATATCATTATCTACGAAATCAAATGCTTTTTTAAAGTCAAAATACGCAGTATCAGTTTGCCCCCACTGTCCACTATTGGTAATACTTCCGCTACGTAGCTAAGCAAATGACTCGTAGTATTCCTATTCGGCTGAAATCCATGTTGTGCGTCTGTTAGCTGCGAGCTAACTTTCTGATATACGTTTCTTTGAATAGCAGATTCTATTACTTTTGCCGTTGTTAATAACACAGCAACAGGCCTATATTCTTCAATTTTATTCCTCGAACCTCCCTTCAGTACTGATATAACCCGGGTAATCTTCCACATTTCTTGGACTTAAGGCAAAGATTGTAAATGTACAAAAGCGGTTCGGCTCACACCAACTAAATATTGGTACTAATTAAAAATTAGTGTTGTACCTATATTCGTTTGTAGTGAAGTTTTTTAATTTATGTTTTGATATTTACCGCCTATCCATACTAATATATTTTAATATTATAAATGTGAAACTCTCTCTGTCTGTTACGCTTTCAGTTATAAACTACTGAACTGGTTTTGATGAAAATCAGTACGGAGTAAACTTAAACCCCAAAAAAGTACAGGTACTTTTATCTGGCATTGACTTCACGTCCCCGAAAACCGACATACATAGGGATGAAGACGAGGGCTAGCGCTAGTTCTGCATAAATTTAATTACCGTTGTCAATTTTAACTATTTATCATTTTCTGTGGATAAAAACTGATGGAAGTAATGCAAGTGGAAAGTAATCCTTCCGCCACTTATGGAAAAAGCACCCTGAAGTACAATAAGGTTTTTTCCGAACCGTGCACTAGCTTCTGACTTTTTATAAGTGCCCATGTAGGCCTATGTGAAATAAAAACTTTTTGACTTTGACTTTGACTTTTTTTTTCACTCACTTTATTGTTCGCTCTACTTATAACATTTCCCGACAAATCTGGACTCAGAAGCTGCTCATAGCTTAATTAAGTTAGCGCTGTTACGTTTTACTATATGAGGTAAAATAGGTAAGATATTTACTATTATAATGTCCGATGGGACTGGCATGACATTCGTATAAAAGTCCCTAGACAAGTTTATTTTGCGACTGCGTATTTATGACTCCGACAGCGACAGCGATGATGCAGGGACAACTATACATATACCTACGAACTACGTGTTACCTAGTAGGTACCTAATTGAAATAGAATAAAAACCCAGACATATTTGTAGGTAAAATATTATATAGGGTACGTATATACTTGTTACAGCGATGGACTTTCCTGTGTCCTATTAGAACTAGTAGCTACCTACTTCCCTAGGTAGATCCCCTAACCACGAGTTATGAATCATGATTGACACCATATTGTTAGCTTAATAATATTTAGTTGATTTATTTCTCATGCTGGTAACATTTGAATCGATTGTTTGTGACGCTTATTGTCACTTTTGATGTCTGTGGACATCAATGTGACAACTAAAAAAAAGTTACCGGCCATATTTTTGAATTGAGTGATTTACTAGATATTCAGCGGTCAAAACTGTACGCATTAAATGCAATTATTTCAACGTAATCTGAATTTTATTCGAGTGAACCTGCACTGATCTTTCATCTCAGAAGAGGGATTAGACAGGCTAGCTGTATATTCCTAGCAAAACGCCCACAACTCAGAGTTTTGCTACACGTTCGTTCTTGATTGTTTTAACGTAACAAAATGGAAAACGGAAACGTGACTCCTACCGAGATATTGGACAATCGCAAATCCTCTTCAAGAAAAAGGGAACGACACGATCACAAGAATAAAAGAAAGCGACGCAGAAGTAGATCAAAAACTGAAGATGAATCGGCAACGCACTCGAGTGTTTCTATGCGAAGAAGTCGTTCTCGGGAGCGTCGTGAGCATCATCGTAAGCGACGCAAGACTGCCAGCAGCGAAAGTGGTGACCGTGAACTTCACAGACGCCACCAGAAAAACATCAGTAGCCGAAGCTATCGCCGTGAGCGCCATGGGCAGCGCCGTAGGAGTGGAAGCAGCCGCCGCGGCCGCAGGCAGGTCAGCAGGAATGCGGGTGCGCGCGGCAGCGGCAGCCGCTCGAGATCGTCGCGTCATGGTGGACGCTCATCTTCCCCGGTAAAACGTTCCAATAATAGTACTGACAATGTGACACATTTATTGTTGACTAAATTAGTGAATACCTTAGTAAACACTCGTCCTGAAGGCAACAAATTTCCAATGTTAGGTAATGTCATACCTGATTTTGATCCAATGGTTAAGGGGCAAACTATACAAATGTGGCTTAGTAAAGTAGATGAGTGTGGTAAATTATATAAATGGGGTGATGATCAGGTCACTATGCCTTACCTAAATTAGCTGGTGTCGCAAAAACGTGGTATCAAGCTTTACCCACTATGTCATTTTCATGGCCTGAATGGAAACGGAAATTGTTAGAATCATTCCCTAGTAGTGACGATTATGCCGAGTTACTTACAGAAATGTTGTATAAACGCGTAAAATATAATGAATCACTAGAATTATATTATTTCGAAAAAATAAATTTGCTGAATCGATGTAATACTATAGGTAAGAGGGCAGTCGATTGTTTATTGTACGGAATCGAAGATCGTTCATTAAGATTAGGCGCAGAAGCATTGAAGTGTCAGGAACCGGAACAAGTATTAGAATATTTTCAGTCTATCAAACAACAACCGCGTGAAACAGAAAAGTCACGTCCTTATGGAGACAAAAGACCTAACGCTTTGTCGAACGCAAAACCTACCAGCAATGACGCAAAGACTAAAAGTGGTAGTAATTCTATTGTTTGCTACAATTGTAACGAACCAGGACATTTTAGTTTTAAATGTACTAAAAAAATACTTAAATGTAATATTTGTAACAGACTTGGACATACTACATTAAATTGTTCAAAACTATCCTCCAATAATAATAATACCGATAAAATGGGACAAAGTCAAAAGGAGATTTTACGTATAGAAGACACCGAGAGCACCGCCAAAAATAATTGTAAGTACATCGTGCAATTGATGCTCAACGGACAATCAGTTGTAGGTTATGTCGACCTAGGCAGTCAATGCACTTTAATTCGTTGCAGTGATGCTAGAAAACTAGGAATTAGTTGGTCGAATAGCCTAGATCTTCCTACGATGAGAGGTATTGGAAACAACATAGTGCTACCCTTAGGGCTCGCCGCTGTTACTATACAGATACAAGATGTCATTGAAAAAGTAAATGCCTTAATTGTAGACGATAACATTATTAAATATCCTGTGTTAATCGGACACAGTTTTACTGAAAAGCCTGGTATTATCATAACTAAAACTTACAATTCCTTGATATTTACGCGGGAACCTACAAACAAATTGTATCTCGAATTAGTCTCGGACACATCAATACGGGCTAAGGAAATGTGCTTAGTTGAAGTTAGTTGCACCGGCGATTATTCAGGGGCTGTGTACGTACGCGGTTCACTTCGTGGAAAGCCTGAACTTGAGTTTTACCTCCTGCCAGGGGAGTATGAAATAGATAATGGTCGTGGTCATTTATTGATTCAAAATATATCCGACAAAATAGTTTTACTAAAAAAGCATTCATTAATAACACGTGCTTTTAAGACAAACGGTTGTTATGACGTAAATGTTTTGAATATCAATGCTAGTAATTTTTGCTCAGAATTTAATTATGACTCGAATTTAACGAGTAAGCAAGTAGATCAATTAAAAAGCTTATTAAATAAATACAAGGAATGTTTTTCGAATAACTTAAAAGATTTGGGATTCACTACCATAGTAAAAATGGAAATTGAATTAAATGACACTAAGCCAGTCGTATATCGTCCGTATAGACTCTCATACCCTGAGCGTGAGCTGGTGCGATCAATGGTACAGGAAATGATAGACGCTGATATTGTTTGCGAATCCAATTCTCAATACGCTAGTCCAATATTGCTTGTAAAGAAAAAGACTGGCGAAAAAAGACTATGTGTGGATTATCGCGCTCTTAATAATAAAACGAAGAAAGAGCATTACCCTTTACCACTGATTGACGACCAGCTAGATATGCTAACTGGAAGTTCTCTTTTTATTACGCTTGATTGTGCATCGGGCTATTATCAACTGCCTATTGTTGAAAGTTCGTACCACGACTACGCGAAACATTTTGGTTCTCTAAGATGCGACGTTTTACCAAAAAGTACGTTTCAGCATGTCTTGAATGTGCACATCATAAGGCTCCGGGTGGTGTTAGGGAAGGAATGCTTCATCCAATACCAAAGGCAGATATTCCTTTTCATACGGTTCACGCCGATCATTTAGGCCCGTTCATTCGCTCTAAGAGAGGAATCACCTATATTCTTGCGATTATCGATTCTTTTACAAAATTTATAAGCATAAGTGCTGTACGGGATACAAAAAGTACCACAGCCATAAGAATCTTCAAAAACCATTTTAGTACTTTTGGTACTCCAACACGTCTTATTACTGATCGGGGTTCTTGTTTTACTAGCTCAAAATTTAAATCTTTCATGGAGAGTACAAATGTTAAACATATTCTTAATGCAGTTGCTACTCCAAGAGCGAACGTTATAATAGAACCATATTAGATGCTTTAAGTACAAAATGCCACGATAAGGGTGATAACACTTGGGATGAATACGTTGGTGACATCCAGCTAGGTATAAATACGACAATGAATAAAGCGACGGGGAAAAGCCCATCAGAGTTACTATTTGGTTTTAAGGTTTTAAATCCATCAGAAAATATAATAAATGAGGTGTTAAATGAGGTTATATGTCGTGTTAGTGATAGCGAGTTAGTAAAGATAAGGACAGAAGCTAAAGCTAGAATAGAAAAACAGCAGTCTAATTCAAAGAAGGTATTTGATAGGCAAAGAAAAAGGGCGACGTTATATAATATCGGCGACTTGGTTAGGGTTGAAAGAACAATAATAGATAAAGAACACGTAGGTAAATCAAAGAAGCTTATATCCAAGTTTCATGGCCCATATAGAATAACAAAAATTCTAGAAAATGACAGGTTTTTGATTGAGGATACTCCTCTGACTAGGAGAGGTAATAAAAACTATGAAAATGTAGTAGCAGTGGATAAGATACACCCCTGGCTGAATTATACAAATATGTCCAGTGACGGTAGCGAGAATGATAATAGTGACGACGAATAAAACTTAATAATTCAGACAAGGATCTAAATAATTATATAATATGATGGTTATTACTTAAGATTGGTTACATAAAACTATTTTAGGGTATTTAACGTAACAAGAATAAATAGGTATAAATCATAATTTGAAATTACATAATAATAACATGAGATAATTAGTAAATATGAGTTATAGTTAATGAGAGTATTTGATTAGTAACGGACGATTAGATTTGCTAAGATATTGACTTAAATTACTAGGACTAGACAAAACACTTGACGACGCGTTGCTTAGGCTATGAGCAATCAGTGCAGAAAGTGATTAATATCGGAGACCGATATTGCACAGATGATTGTAGATCATAGCAGACTAAGTATCGTGAAATCTAGGCGCATGGGCTATGAGCTTCCAGTGCAGAATGCGAAAGGTGATGGAAATCACCGCACTGATGGTCGCAGATCATAGCAGACTATGCAACTAGATGACTGAAATATAGAGCATGGGTTGTGAGCGGTCAGTGCAGATTGCGAATGGTGTCATGTAATGACATCGCACAGATGACCGTAGATCACAACAGACTGTGCATGACGCGATAATGACATGAACTGAATTAGAATGGAACCATTTATTAGTATTAGGATATGAAATGTATATTTTCTTAAGTTATTGATAAAGTTATAACGATTTTGTTTTAGTTAATTAACTGAAGAATGTAATTTTTTTTTCTCTCTTTTCATTTTTTTTAGTGTTTACTGATCAAGTGAGAGGACTCACTTCAAAAGGATGGCCGAGCTGTTAGCTTAATAATATTTAGTTGATTTATTTCTCATGCTGGTAACATTTGAATCGATTGTTTGTGACGCTTATTGTCACTTTTGATGTCTGTGGACATCAATGTGACAACTAAAAAAAAGTTACCGGCCATATTTTTGAATTGAGTGATTTACTAGATATTCAGCGGTCAAAACTGTACGCATTAAATGCAATTATTTCAACGTAATCTGAATTTTATTCGAGTGAACCTGCACTGATCTTTCAATATCGGAAGTGATTCATTTAAATAATCTACTTCCTCAAATTTATTTATTTAACTGATTTATTTCCTCAAATTTATTCATTTGATTGACCTATTCCCTCAAAATTTAAATGATTCTATTTTCGTATCAAAAGATTTATTTTCACATCATTGTTTCTTTTGAGACTTTACCCAAACGGTCACATGCATGCGGCTGACGTGTTCCGTCCAATCCCATTTGAGCCCGACAGCCTTCTTACCCACGTCAAATATTTCCGTTTTGAATCGTGGTGGATGGTGTTTCGAATTCTGTCCTGTCTCTACGCTCAGAATGCTGGGTTCCTTCGCTCTTTGACAAATTTGGCAGGCGGCACTTTAGCGACGCGCCAAGCCATCATCTGAGCACTGTTACATACGGACAGACAGGCTACACATGTCAATGAGTTTTCGCTTCAGAGAGATCTGCAGATTATCCTCCATTAGCGTCTTCCTGGACCAGTAGTTTTTCCACACGTTTTCTATTTGACTATGGCAGCGATCGATCCTTATCGTGCCTGTTTTCGCAAGAAAATAACTGGCCCAATTAGATTTACTCATCGCAAAATGTATTTCTTGGACATCGACCCAAGGCTTAGTGCTGTTAGTCATTAGCTTGGATTTATACCGATCTTCGCAAGTCCCACCTTGAGACTACCCGTGCTCAACTCTTGAACCATGGTCTACATTTTTTTTTTATTTTGAGGCGGGAAATCATCTTAGGACTTCTCTCGCTCCACCCTACAGTGGGAGAAGGGCGCATGAGACGCGCGTGAGCTACGCGCCGTCGACGACTCGGGCTCGGTCTGGTTACCGTACGAACGGAAGGTGAACTACCTATTGCTCGTCTGCAAGCCCCCGCATACGGTGAAAGAGGGGACTTCCCTCCGCAATCTTGGCGTGCCCAAAAGTTATATAGTGCTTTCTCGAATAACAAAAAAGATAAATAAAACAGTCTTAGCAATTAGGGTTAGCAATACAACCATATAAGTCACCATAAACAAAGTAGACGTCTCTCATAACTCTTAGGTCTGCTTTACAGACGTACACTACACGTCGTGTCTACCGCTGGCTGAAGATTTCTTCGTACTATATCTACCGGTCACTTGTGCGTTGCTAACTTTAATTAAAGGCGATTCAGTAGATAGGTACCTACTCTACTGTTGTACGTCCATTAAGTATTCCTTGCCGAATGCAAGCAAATTTACTTCCATGACAGAGTCTGTACTCTAAAACTACTGAAACATTCAGATACTTTGTTACGTACTTTACTGTAGGTATGAATGTTTCATGAAAGTTCTATTTTCATTCGTAATACGCTAGGCTGCAAAAATTCGGGTCCCTAATAAAAAGTGTGTTGGTTTGTTATATACCTAAGATGAATTTGTGAAAGTGCAGTAGGCATGTGGTAAATTACTAAATAAAACATTACACGTCTTTCACTATTTTATGTTAGTTAAGTACTAAATAAACTCTTAACTTATGAACAGCTTTGACTTCCTATTTTCGTTAACTCCGTATGACTCTAAAGATATCCCATCTCACCATTACCTATTGATCTTATTTTTGTTGACCAGTTGGTACCCCGACTTTGTCCACGTCGAACTCTTTCGAAGACGATTCAATCCCGTTTCCGGTTCACGCAGCCGGCTTTTGACTAAGTTTTCTCGACGTTTCTTCTGCCACCTCGGTAAATACCTCTATAACAAAATTAACGGGATTCTGCCTATTTATGACCTTAACAAGATTAAATGCAAAATGAAACTCACTGGTTGGATTCAACAATTAAACTACCTTGAGACTGAAAAATCCTAGATGTCCCGGTGTAGTTCAGGTTATAAATAGAGTAATTTTATTGTTCTCCAATTACACTTACAACTAAATTCCGCATGTTCACTCACTGCACGACAACACACACACACACACTCCATACACTCATAAATATACCCACATAATACTAACCATACCACAGAATAAGAAATAGTACAAGTACAGAAATTGCACTCCGTGATAGCCAACATACGAATTTAAACCTACTAACAACAGCGATAATGTCCATAATACATTGCACGGCACGGACACGACCTTGATTTTATTAGCCTACTAGATCCAGTGGCGCTCGTAACGAATCAAAATGCACCGTAAGTCCGCGTGACGAGAGTCTCTTTTATTATGCCCGTTATGCGCCTTTGAACAGGCCGCTCTTTTTATAGGGTTAGGACTTGTGTGTTTTTGAAAAATGTGAAATAGGTACTTACGTTTTATTACATAAAATATAATCAGATTTTCTAAAATTATATGGTAGATAGGTACCTAATTGATTTCTACCTATTTACTTAAATCCATACTTTAAAAAATATGTTTTTAAAAGTCATCTCATAGAAGTGTCAAGAGATTGTTTACATTTAGTTAGGTATCTAAACAAATGAAATAGGTAATTAAAATGAAGTGTATATGACTTTGTTGGTTTTGTATGTGCGTTAGCTTTGCGTTCATATGTAATTTTTAAAAGGTAGGTCGCTTAGGACGTTATTATACATAATAATTAACATTTTGTAAGATATAATTCCAATTATGTTGACCTTGCATTAGTAAGGTAGTCACTAGTACTGGGAGGTCTACTATATGGGTCATTGACTCGTTTACGTGAAAAATGTCGCAAATACTTGAAATAAAAACTCGATAAAATATTCGATAAAGAATTCAAAAATATTTTTTGTTAGCACGGGTCAAGCGGAAAATCGAACACGCGTGTGACACTCTACCGAAATAAGCCTCGCAAGAGAGGCCGCGGGCGTAGGCAGATTTCTATACCTATAGTTAGAAGTGCGCCAGGCCTGACCATACTAACACTATATAGAATTTAAAACATAAATATTGTTAATAATCGCGACAACTGTTTGTTAGAGCATTAGGTAAATATAAAAATGTTAATAAAACCTAAGGGTGGAGTCCTGGTGTCCTAAAATACAGGCCTCAAGCCTAGTTTAGGCACCAGTCTCCCACAATAAGCTTACTGTATCTACCTTTACCCTAGAAAAAGTAATTATGATATATTGTGGCGAGAAAATAAATCTTATTATTATTATTACTAATTGTGTAACAGTGACTTTCGGAAGCCTACTCCTCGGTAACGGCTAGGTCAAAAGGTTTGAAAAAAAAAAATTTATTATATATAAATATAGTGTGGAAAAAAGAACGGGTCCTGGAGGGAAACTACCTTAAATCCTTAAGTTGGCACATTTTACTTAAAGGAGACTCCTTTATTTTTAAAAGGGAACAAAACTGCATTCAAAGATTTTCTAAAACTCGCTTGCTTCGCCCGGGAGTCGAACCAACTAAAATAAAAAAAACAAACACTCGCTATTTTATTATATACTAATCAATTCTAGTTTCCCTCCAGGGCCCGACTTATTTTTCCACACTGTAGATTCATGTACAACATTATCACCATTATGATTTTTTCGTAAGACTTTTGCCAAAAGAAATATGTTTAACAACATGATATTTTTTCGCTTGTTTTCCCTACTCCTTTCAAACGTCTTTGATCTTTTAGAAATATGTTTACAGAAAAAAAATTGCCGGTTAAGTGTTCTTCAGAATGTAGGTGCATAGCATATGTAAATCAATCAATATTTCGCAAAGAAAATGGATTTAAAGGTCAGCTGGCGGTAGCGATGGGCGAGTCGACTTGTATTAATCGAGTTATTCGAGTCAAACAACAAACGAATCAATTCGAGTTGCTTTTTCCTTCAATTCGAATTGACTCGCAAACCGACGCGAACGCGACGCGAGTCGCGTCATCCCGCGCGAATTAACTCAGTAGAACGCGAGTTGACTCGACGACGTGGCGTATTTACATTCTGTACATGGCCAGAACGCATCCATAGGAAACTGCTCGCGTATACATTGTAGTGCAGTTTTTAAATTTGCGATTACAATCTAAACACGAATTTTGCGTACTACTCGTGTATAGTTTGTAACTTAGACGTGCACATGCGTATTTCCATTGTATACAAGGCCAGAACGCAGCCATAGGAAACTACTCGCGTATACTTCGTATTGCTATTTTTAAATCTGCAATTACAATGTATACACGAATTCTGCTCACTGGTCTTATAGTTTGTAACGTGTTTCCAAACTATACTACTGTTAACATCACTTACGCCTGACAAAAGCTGCGATTTAGTTTAATAAAATCATTTGTGCATATAATGGAATGAAGTTTTAACATTATTAATGTAGAATTAGATTTTTTTTAAATGGCTTTTAACTTAACCAAACCCAAATGATTCACTAACAGTAGATGGGGATCCCTTTCTAATGTTAGTGAATCATTTGGGTTTGGTTAAGTTAAAAATCGCGCCTGGATTAGGTCATGTTAGAATAGTGACCATTAGAACACGATGGCGAGCTAATGAAGCGATCATGTGGGTTAGGTTAGGTTAGAACAGTGACCATTAAAGCCTGAATCCCTGCTAATGTTAGTGAATCATTTGGGCTCTCAGCTTGCACTTGATGATTACTTCAAACTTTTCCGAAGATTCAAGTTTTTCTTTGAATTCCCCACATTTACTCAGTCAAAACTCTTGCAGAGTGTCTTTGGTAATCATTTTTCACATTTGTATTAAGTAAACAAACGTATTTACCACTTCTTTATAATAAATTATGCAGAGACAACAAAAAACCGCTAATAATAACTAACAGCACGTGCCGAAAGTTGATGCAATGTTTAGAATAGATACGCAGATATGATTACCATAATTATAATAGAAAGAGAGATCAACAAATAAAAATGGCGAGCATGCAACTGCTCGCGTATAGTTTGGAATCTAGAGTTTTTCGCGCCTATTCCGATCTATACACGATTAGTTTGCATGCGTACTAGCACTGTATATTATGGAACAAAGCTAGTTACTTTGGCTACTACAAAGTATACGCGAGTATTTGCGTACTACTCTTGTATACATTGTAATCGCAAATTTAAAAACTGCACTACAATGTATACGCGAATAGTTTCCTATGGATGCGTTCTGGCCATGTACAGAATGTAAATACGCGACGACGTGAGTCGCGACGCCAAACGATTTAGGGACCGAGTTGACTCGACGGAACAAGTTGAGTCGGCGGAACGAGTTGAGTCGGTGGACCGAGTTGATTCGGCGGAACGAGTTGATTCGAATCGCAATTCGAATCAGCCACGCTACGCCTTAAATACCTATAGGTACGATCTCAGATTTTTAAGTTAGTACCTATAAATATAAATAATCTAATCATCATAATCATAAAGATATTCAAGCATTCTACGAAATAAAAAAAAAATTGAAACGTTAAGAAATTTGGAGAAAAAATCTTTACACTAAAAACTAAGTTCTGAGAAGAAATATCTTCACTACCGTGCTTATGAATGGTACAATATGTTCAAAAGTGGTCGAACTGATGTGATAAAAGATTTGTCTCGGTCTGGTATCCATCAACGTCTTCAACTGCAATTAACATCGCAAAAGTGAAGGAAATGGTGACTGAAAATCCTCTTTGAAGTTTGAGAGAGATACCTAATTGCTGAACTTTCTTTGTCCCGCTATTCGATCCCATACCATTGAAACAATCACTTGCGTATGTAACATGTCGCCGCCCCAAAGACCTGATTTTTTTGTAAAAACTCAATCGCATAAGAGCCGCTGAGGACGAGTCGATTCCGACTCAACATTCATTAAAAAATGTTTCAATGATTGGATTATTCATTGGTTTTAGTATATCATTTCTGAAAGAGCATACTTTGAAAGCGATAAAATAAATTTAGAAGAATAACTAGCATTTTGTGTATTATTGACTTCTTACCGATACTTTCTTGACCGAGTAGTACTTATAATGTAATATACCAAGAAATAAATCTTAATTCATTTTTGTATTGTGTTGGTTATTATATACTTAGCCCGTATTGCCCCACAGCTGGATAAAGGTCTCCCTTCACTCTTTCCAACGGTCACAGTTCCTTGCTCTCATATAGGTAATTCACAAAGAAGAAGTCAATCAGTTGATAATCGGTTGAGTAAGTTGATTCGGAAGTCATCCAGGTCGTCCCGCCATCTCCTTCGTGGTCTGCCGCGGCTGTGTCGCTGTATCCGAGCACAAATCCTACGTTTTACGGGCCTACAGCTCGTTAGACATGCGGCAGACATGTCCTGCCCAGTCCTATTTAAATTGGGCAGCCTTTTGAGCCACATCAACAATTTGCGTTTTGGAGTGCCATGTAATGTTTCGACCGTGGTCTGTTAATTTAACAAATAGTAGTAGTATAGGTAGTTTACAACAAAGTTGCTGCGCTTCATAGCACGTCGAGAAACCTTGAGTTTTGACTTTTGGATGTTAGTCAAAGACCAAGTCTGTGCACCATAGGTCAGAATGGGGAGAATACACATGTCCGTCAGCTTACGCTTCAGTGACATGGGCTAAGTGCCCTTAAATAGTTCCTATAAGGCTTTTCCAGGCATTTTCTTTTCGGCACGTTATTTCTTTGTCTTGCCTTGCCCGGAAAGAGACTACTTGGCCTAAGTCGATATATTCTTGGACGTAGGTATTGTATATTCTCCTCGCCTACGTGTAGGTATGTTCCTTTTGGAGCTGTTGGGTATGAGTTTGATCTTCGACATATTCATCTTTAGTCCAACCTCAAGGCTCGCATCGCTAAGATGTTA
This sequence comes from Mythimna impura, assembly GCA_905147345.3. Classification (NCBI taxonomy): domain Eukaryota; kingdom Metazoa; phylum Arthropoda; class Insecta; order Lepidoptera; family Noctuidae; genus Mythimna; species Mythimna impura. The sequence goes on along the minus strand of LR990361.1, from coordinate 639,902 downwards.
TAGCATTCGCTCTAGTCATGTGGCTCTAAGAGACAAAAGAACAATATCATCAGCGAAACAAAAAATTTGTTAACCTCGCTTCGCCGATGACAATGCCCTCCTTTTCCCATTTGACTGCTAATGTCTGAAAGACTTTTTCCAAGTGAACAACTTTGGGAACAACGCGTTGCCCTGTTTGACTTCCTGAATTTCAAACATAAGACCTAATGTCTCCAACTTGATGGTAGCTGTGCTATGGGTGTATATACTTTGCAGGGTAGCTGTATAAAGGTGGATTCTATTTGTTGTTTTGTAAGGGAATTGAATATTGCAGTGTGTGATGCTATTAAAAGCGTATTGTTGGTGGTATGTACCTATATATTTATAATTTCTAAAGAAGTTGTGGTCTTTAAATTAGGAACATAGTTCGTAAACAACTATTTATACGACTGTCGTAAATACAAAAATATACTCAAGTATCAAAACATTTTTCTTCTAGTAGGTATGTCAGTGACACTGCATTCAATATTTTTTGATTTTACCTCATTTTCTCAGGTCGCGAGTTTTGATGGACAGACCTTAGTGGTCCGCTGATGGAAAGGGCTTGGCAGGATTGAATACCTATTTGCCTATGTTTATTTTTGTTCTATACAATATAGGTACCTACCCGTTCTCCTGGTCATCTAAATACTATTTGTCTCCCATCATGTGTACATAAACTAAATCTAGACTCATGAAAATATAACCTGGATATTTTCAACTGTCCATCGGATATTTTCCCGAGCAAACCGTAACCTCGACGTTCTCCGAGCAATTTGAGGCCATTTGCTGGCATATAAGTAATCTTTATATCAGCTTCACGAAATCATCGCAGGATCATACGCCACAACTCACATTATTGTGAATTTCTTGATTTCTATTTTTTTTAATAAGTAGGTAGTTTAGAGAGGTAGGTATGGTTTCCACACTTGGTCCTATGTGGACCATTGTACGTGGGCCATGGCGGCCATAAACTTAGGTGGGCTTATTCCAATCAGCCCACCTCTCTCCAAAAACAGATAAGGCCGCTTAGGTTTTTCAGGGCATCAATAAGGGAGTTCGGGGATCCTAAGGTTCATGTGCGTATTTCAGTGACACCTGTGTAGGTTTTCTCATAGAAAAATTTAGTATATCTATGGATTTTCTCATGTAGTCATGCGCCTTGGCCAGCCATTTCCTGGTTTTCTAATGTTATGAATATTAGAAAACCAATTATGAGGTCCCATTGTCCCATATTAGACACTATAAGGACTGTGGTGCCACCCGAAGTTTATCCCTACGCCTACGCACCACACACACACGCATCTAATTAATTAATTGTTTAGGGGTATGTGGAACAGAGAGTAAAGCCCCACATACCGCCGTTGAAAAGGGAGGATCCTCCGACCAGACGGGATGTTATGTCTGGCGGGCTACTGCCCGATAGATGATTTCGGGCTGTTCTATATGTTCCAATCGCGCGGAGAACTTTGATTGCGCGATGCAGGATTAGTTCTTATGTGACGCCATAGATGTCGCTACATCACTCCCCTCCGGAGATCGGAGATCGATGGTTCTTGATGCTTCTTCATGCGTGCCAGGCCAGTGGTAGGTTGGATCCAGTGGGTCGGAACCGAATGCCGCATTGTTCTCGGTGAGTCGGAACTGTCTGCGGTGATGCCCCAGTGAGTCGGGGTTGTGCTATCCCAGTGAGTCGGGATGATGCTGCAGGCTCGTGGCTCCAGTGAGTCGGAGCGGTGCTGTGCGACGTAGTGGCTTGACTGCTTGCGTCGACCAGGAGAGGTTCTTCGTGGCTCTTCATATGACTGGCCGAAGGTGCTGTGTGCTTCGCCAAGGTCGCTGATGAGGCTGAGGGTGATGACCAGGATGACCAGGTAGGCATGCATTTTAGGGGTATGTGGAACAGAGAGTAAAGCCCCACATACCGCCGTTGAAAAGGGAGGATCCTCCGACCAGACGGGATGTTATGTCTGGCGGGCTACTGCCCGATAGATGATTTCGGGCTGTTCTATATGTTCCAATCGCGCGGAGAACTTTGATTGCGCGATGCAGGATTAGTTCTTATGTGACGCCATAGATGTCGCTACATCACTCCCCTCCGGAGATCGGAGATCGATGGTTCTTGATGCTTCTTCATGCGTGCCAGGCCAGTGGTAGGTTGGATCCAGTGGGTCGGAACCGAATGCCGCATTGTTCTCGGTGAGTCGGAACTGTCTGCGGTGATGCCCCAGTGAGTCGGGGTTGTGCTATCCCAGTGAGTCGGGATGATGCTGCAGGCTCGTGGCTCCAGTGAGTCGGAGCGGTGCTGTGCGACGTAGTGGCTTGACTGCTTGCGTCGACCAGGAGAGGTTCTTCGTGGCTCTTCATATGACTGGCCGAAGGTGCTGTGTGCTTCGCCAAGGTCGCTGATGAGGCTGAGGGTGATGACCAGGTATGACCAGGTAGGCATGCTGGTGGTCAGGATACCCTTTAAAGCCGTGGGTGCTGGCTGTATGGCTCGCTGCTCGAAAGCTTGAGGAAGTGATGATGACGTCACGAAGTAGTAGCTGCACGAAGGCTGCGCTGACGTTCACTGTCGAGGGTCACCATTTTAGAGATAGAAGTAAGAATCGTGTGACTCCAAAACAGAATGTGTATATTTTCACCATGCACCTCCTTTTATACTAGTTTACAATATTACGGACTAAAACTTAACCAATAGTAACTTAGTATCTACAAAACAATGAGCGCGGTTCGGGCGCGCGATGCTTTTGTTGGGGCAGCTGGGGTAGCAGGTACCAAGGCTCAACAATGAGCGCGTAGCGTGGGAATGCTTTTGGGTCGAGCAACTGTGGAGTCAGGTAGGCTCACACGTGGGTTGACTGCGTGCTTCCAGCGTGGTAACAGTGATGTGCTGTAGGGTGGCTACAATTGCATAAAAGATTACATCTAAATGTATCTAAGTTGAAACATGTTATGAAGAATGTTTAAAACACGGAAAAATATTCAAATGGAGTTCTCAACAATCGCAAGGAATAAAAACTCACTCACGCTCATCTCACAAGATTCTCGGAGACCGTTAAACATTTCGGAGTGTCATTCCATTTGCTTACTACTCCATGGCTCTACATTACACTTTGCCATTACAAGAAAGGCAGACATCTCCCACATCACGAGCGGTGCAGCGAGACGTCACCACCGACAAGTGTATTATGTGGTACACAACACACCGCGGTACCGAAATGAAGGCACTGCTGGAACACGAATGCCTGAAGTGCTCGAGCAGCCCGATATAACGACATACTCGTATAGTGAGCAAGACATTCAGTTGGTGTGGTGCCACCTGACGATTATTATCCCTACGGCTACGCACCTTCTTTGTCATAGAAGTAGGTACCTGTCGCCTGTGTGTTAGATATGGCTTAGGGAAGATTTAGATATTTTTTCTGTAACTACCCACTATTTCTATTGCTAATAATTTGTCATATTTTGTACTAACCCACTACGCCAATCTACTTAAGTAACACTAGAAGCGCGGAACACTATCAATTTTGGCCATTTTATTTTTGCTACAGTAATAATGAGAGATAGTATACAAATGAAACTGGTAACTGAAAATACAATATGTTTATTATTTATTGTAGATTTTGGTGCACTCTGCGATTCTACACATAATAAAACTAGAGCAGGAACAACACATGAATAGGTCAAATTTGGGACGCCCACGTTTCTAGTGTTAATCTGTATTCTTACCTGAAGCATAAAATTAAATATTGTATTTTCTCAGTAAGTGATTTTGTAAATCTTTTGAGAATATTAAAAAAAAATGGCTAAAACATTAAAGAAAGTAGTTTGCGGGGAGAAGGTTGGATATTACAATAAAAGACAACATCGCTTTTTCCACTTCATACTCACTGTATGTCTTTATTTATTTTTTTTGTATTTTTTTATCAATTTATTTTTAAAACGTTCTTTAAATCAAATTTATATTAATATATAATATATAGGTATCTCGAGTGTATTTACACGTTATATACAGGTGTGTATGTACATGTGTATCAGCCATGGGGCGCTATGTACAACGTTACAGCTAACATTATGCTAGGTACCTTACAATACAGATATACAAAAAACGCTAAGCTACGGCGCCGCGGCGAGTGACTCACACTGAAGAGACAACCTTCATAAATGCATGCTCGTGACCACACGCCGGCCGTGACGTCACACGCGCCGGCGGACGAGCTCCCGCGCTGTCGCTACCTTGTAACCAACATATTCGTCACATATACATTTGTCATGTTCGGGTGAGCGACTCAGCACGAACGCTCGTCTCAGTACAGTGTAGCGGCGTGTGCGGCCCGCCACAGCCGACTTACAATTTAAATGACTAACAAATGTGAGCGACTCGCGATGACGATGACTTATAACTAATTTCGTACATTATTTTAGTTGCACTCGTTATGTAATATAATTTTTTTAATTTTTACTTTTATTTTGTTTAATTATATTTTTTTAGCAAAACATTGGCATTATCGTAATAAGGTACATTACACAAGATGGCGGCCGAACTCGTTCGTCTAATTAACTAATTGCATAAAAGATTACATCTAAATGTATCCAAGTTGAAACATGTTATTGAGAATGTTTAAAACACGGAATAATATTCAAATGGAGTTCTCAACAATCGCAAGGAATAAAAACTCACTCACGCTCATCTCACAAGATTCTCGGAAACAGTCATTTGGGAGTGTCATTCCATTTGCTTACTACTCCATGGCTCTACATTACACTTTGCCATTACAAGAAAGGCAGTCATCTCCCACATCACGAGCGGTGCAGCGAGACGTCACCACCGACAACAAGTCATAGTATTACGTGGTACACACCGCGGTACCGAAATGAAGGCACTGCAACACAATCCAGTGGAACACGAATGCCTGAAGTGCTCGAGCAGCCCGATATAACGACATATAGTGAGCAAGACATTCAGTTGGGGGCGGCCCGGGCACTCAGGCATGTGTCAATTGTCTCGTCCGAAACCTTTGCGAGATTGTCTTAGAACACAACAAAATCAAAAGGAGACACAGAAGCTCCCTCTACACCGTGCACTAGTATGTGGACTTTTTTGAGCATTAAAGCTAGTTTAGCTATACTTATCAGCTTATATTCGTACACCACTCCCAACTGGAGGAGCTCTCAACTGTGCGGAAATTGTGGAATTATTTTCTACACAAATAGCAGTGTTGTCTAAACTCCTTTAAGTAAAAGTATGCTCATTTTAACTATATGTACTGGTACTGTTGTACCAGTTTTCATAATAATATTTTCTTTTTAATGTTGTCTTTTCACCGCCCTTGGTTGACTCGAGAGTGCCTTAGGCATGAAGTCCGTCTTTGTACATCGAGTTTTAATCCAAAAAATCTTATCGGAGAATAATACATTTAATACGACTGATGTTGATGAACCGTCCTTCAAACGGTTTTAACACTTGATACTCCCTAGAGCGTGCAGTTGAGATTGGCTTAGTAATACGCGCTCGACTCAGTAGATGCAATGCATCCATGCATAATGTAAAGAGCGCCTAACGAAGCTAAGTAGACTAACTCGGAAGAACAACAAAGTTGTAAAGTATGCACATGTTAACTAGCGGGAACATCGCGCATGCGTCCTTCTACAGGCCCTAGTTGCCAACTTTACACTATCTCGCTTTCAAGCAATTTAACATAATGAAAAACTTAAAACTTTCTTCATGCTTCTTGAAAGAAGCATTTTGTTAACATTTAACTAGCCTTTTAACTAAATTCTGTGCAATCTTCCATCAGTCGTCTGAATAAAATATCGGAAATCAAAATATCTTCAATCGCCACATTTTTGGAGGTGAGAAATCATCAAATAACTCTTCCCGTTCTAATTGGAGCGAAAGCGTGTCAGAGCTTTACTGGCTGGAACCCGTGCGAGTTGCTCCAGGTGCCCTTCGTTGCATGGCCGCGCTCACTAACAAACGATACTATACATTTCCAAATCCACTCGCGACACAGCGCTGCACAACTTGCGAGTGATCGTCACGGCAGGACGGGGGGGGGAGGGGGGAGGTCACGTCATTAATCACCAACGTGCCTATCTTCTACTTATTTTGAGAATTCCTTCCACGTACACCATTATATTGAAACAGCGCAGTCATTCCGCCAGTTTGTTGAACTTGTCCTACATTCTGATCAATTGAGCTAAGTTGCTGAAATGATTCTACATTTTCGGCCCCGACGTGAACAGTGTCCGAACAGTTCATCGCCTACTAAAGTCGGTCTCGACCTACTTACAAGGCATTATACGAGGAAGAATTATATAACAATTCATCACTAGAAATGTTCCCAATGTGCATAATATCCAATTATTATAAAAGGCGTCTGACAGTGACGTATCGAGTCGGCGCCTCGCTCGGCACCCGTGTGCTGCTGGCCGTACAATATGCTAACGTTAACAAATTATTGCTAGGTAAAGCACTCAATTATACTGCTTCATATAATATTGCAAACTTATGTGATTGTAAGGAAGGTTGTTTCGTGAATAACAATGGCAGGTAAGAAACATGTAAGGGCGCCTTCAAGTTAGCCGCAAAGTGCCGCGCTGTTTTGTTATTCCATGTAAATAACAAAGTGCGTGTCGCGCGACAGCAGCGCGGGTGTGGCGCAGCTGTCGCGCGTTTTTTATTTATACGGAATAACAAATCAGCGCGGCCGTGGCGCGGCACTTGCAGCTAACTTGAAGGTGCCCCAAAAGAAAACAGCTAAGTTGTGAAAATGCTACAAGTCTTGTGTCTCTAGACAGTTTATAACGCAAGAGGAAAAGCGCAACTTACTCCTCAACAAGACCGGACTGCAGCTAGATAAATAAGCCAGAAATAAACGTAGAAAAATTACAAGAGGTACGCAAAGTGGCAACAAACTTAACAGAAGATATAACAATCAACTACAGTATGAATAGGAACAACATATTACACAATTAGCTACTAAATGATATCGCCCGATCGCGATCGCCGCAAGACACCCGTAGCGAAGTTTACATCACGTTACGAAATAATAAGAAACAAATCAACATAAAATTGTCTAAAGCCGAGTTTGTGATCAAAGCTAAGCCTAGGAGAGGACGATGAATGGAAATATATTGCTTTAACTACGATTACTGCAATAAATAATCGATTTTCAATTATTGCTCCGTTTACTATTACTACTTAAAAGTGTTGTCTACACTGACGAAAGTGCAATTATTTGTAATGATATAGAACCCATCAGTGTAGACGAGACTTAATCCAATGGTTGTGAACTTACGTTTAATTCAACGATTTCATTATTGTAATAACGAGGGAACTTAGTTTATCGTGTAACGCGATCATCATCGACACAAATAATTCTAATTACTAACTATTTCACTCTATTGTACAATCCGAGCCCACCTCGGTAGTTCGAGCTCAAACCGTCGCGAATCACAGAAATCTAAATAGGTTCTAATATATTAGCTATGTTTGTCTACAAGTCCCTGATCATCACAGATTATACGCTCATGGAAGTAATGACGCGGGCGCCGACAAATCATACGAATGTACTGTTTCTAACAAACTATGTTATAAGGCTGTCATGTTGCAGTTCGTCGCTGTACGCTACTTACATTAACTCACAAAGACCACCGCATCACTCAATGTAATCAGTTTTATAATAAATTCACATGATTCTAGTAGTTCGACTAACAAATCAGAACATCGAGCTGCCGCTACATTAATTAATAAGAAAATTTAACCGTTTTCATAAGTCTCAGACACAGTGTTGTTGCAGCTGCGCGGGCGCACACACATACTTATTGCGAACTTACTTCTAATAGTAGTATTATTCTCTGTTAAGTTTATTTTGTCATATTATATGCAGCATTTTCATAGATACGATAAACTCTGCTACTGTTACCATATAATGTACAAGACTAAGGAACATGCGCGTTCGTGAGCTACATCTACGTCGGCGACGTTAACAGTATCGATAGTATAAATATTAATTTAATATAATTTAGTAACACATTACAGGACAACCACAACTTATTTACTCGATATGGCAGTAGTTTCAAACAGTTTATACAAGTTCATTACTTTATCGATTAACAACAAGACAAGCGCTGTTATCGACGTCGATAGACTAATCAACTAGGTTATTTCATTTACAGGGACATCACTTACATCAAGGCGTAACTTTAAAAATCATATATTATGCAAATCTCAAAGAAATTATCAAGATTTCTTCATGAAGCAAAGCAAATGCAATAAGTAACATCGATGATAATGATTAGTCATAGGGAAAAAAAACAGCAACAAACGTCAATTCGCGTCGATCCCATGTGATCCCATGATTCCCTCATGAATGTTTGTCCGCTGTCTGAGAATGTACCGCAGTGCACGGCGGTCACTAAACAGATACACATTAGTGGCATAAGCAGTAACACACAAGTAAGCGTGACGTCAGCTGGTGCACCGTGCGGTGACCTGCCGCGACGTGCTGACAACGAATGAGTGCTACTGGTTGCCATGACTCCGCGGACGAGCCAACAAATGGACTGTTTACGATGCAGTTTCAGCTAGTAACTGTCGCGGCGATATACGTTACGGTTGTATCTTTATCTAGCGTGTTCGTGTTTTATTACATTCGCATGTTGCCACTCCATTTGTTACATAATCCTTGTTTTGCATAATGGCAAGCCGTTTATGTATGTTTTAAACTCACTTAGCAAATGAAGGTTCCATATTCAATTAGTTGGTTAGATTTTGAATAAGATTATTTTTGCAGGTGCTTTACTAGCAATCATCTAATAATCAGCTATCAGTGCCTAGTAAGTGGCGATAATGTACAAATAAATACGTATTAAGTAGTTCCAACCGCTACGGCTGGCGTTATAAGGCAACTGTACAAATTCATAAACACATGTATGTACACTATAATAATATTATGTCCATCTGTCTGTGTGGAACAGCCTCCTTACCTGTACATACATTTATTTTGGCCCAGTGTATTGCGTTCTTATTATTTTTGTATTATACTTTGAACCGTAAACTTCATACGAAGTCTAAATAATATTGGAGTTACTTTAGGTTGTTTTATTGCTTTTACATTTTTTTTTTTTTAGTATTTTGATTGCCGACAAAGACACCGACCGACGTTGTCTATAGGTAGATATAAACAATACTCTTACTTTTCGTGATGAAATGACCGGTTGACATCTCATCACGGATCACGATGATTTGATAAAAATACACATACGAAGTTTATACATGTACTAAGTTTTTTTTTTTGTTTTAGTTTATTATTCATTTCCTTGAAAATTTCGCATTTAATTACGTTCTTAGTACGATAATCGGAAAATGATGAGGAATTATAACGTTTTTGTTTATATATAAATTCTTTGATCACGTATTTGTATAATAGTCGTAGTACAAGTTAGGTCGAGTTGTCTCCGCAGCGACGTGCGCCGTCGTGTACTACAACATTATAGCTATCAAATATATTTGTACTCTCACAGCTGCAATGAGGATGTCACGCTTGCTACTAACTAGGAAGTTGTAGACGTCTTACTTACTCTATATACAGCGACATTGTAACATCATTCATAAGATATTTGGCCTCATAAGATGTTATTTGTATGTTTTGGAAGTTGAATATATAGGATGACTGGTAATTAGTGACTGATACTTAAACATGTAATTGTACTCATGATTACAAACAACTTTCCCAAAGAAACTCTTTTTTATACTAATTAGTTAAATCACAATAACTAAACAGCTGTTTGAAACTTTAAACTTCGCGTGCGCGCCTTCACCCGATCAGCTGTTAGCGGTGCGGCGCCCGCGCCCGCGTTATCGATGACGTAAACAATGTACCTACATGTTTCGGTAAAATAATATCCAAAGACTAGTGTTTTGGTACATGATTCAAGTGATTCCAAGTTTACCATCACACTTATCTAGGCTTTGGACTAGCAGTCTGTTAACGATATTTAAGTTTGAATCAGAAGCATGACAAGCAAAACGTAGGTATTTTATTATTAGTCTCGTTGCCATAACTTCATATTAGACTGGCGTATTTAAAAAATTGGAATCAACTTGGCTATTTACAAAGATAAATTATTACTATTGCTAAATCAGATATGATTCTAATCAACTAAGTTTTTTTTTATTATTATTTCCTATTATGGAACTCACATTGAAATCGCCTTGCTCTTCACCATTACCCCCTTCCGAATAATAGCACATCACCATATCACTGTCCTCACTCGCGGTGTAGTTGTACGGCATCGTGCGTGCAAGCGTCAAAAAAGAAAGGAACAAAACAATGTGCATGCGACGCGCTTTCCGGGATGACTGTAATGTTTACCTACGTCACTACTGCACGGCAAGGGGCGCGGTGCGGGCGGGGAGAGGACGTGAGGCGCTCTACTACATTTGCCCTTTCCCGAGGTCAGACTATCAGCTGATAGATCGTGCCTACTTTTTATGTTAGGGCGCGTGCGGTCCTAAATATTTTCTAGTTATGCGGACATACGTTGTATCTTAAAGTTTCGTGGCTTAGATTAGTGATTTAAAAGCTCACGATTCCTAGTTAGTTTAACTAGTCTTTGGATATTATTTTACCGAAACATGTAGGTACATTGTTTACGTCATCGATAACGCGGGCGCGGGCGCCGCACCGCTAACAGCTGATCGGGTGAAGGCGCGCACGCGAAGTTTAAAGTTTCAAACAGCTGTTTTGTTATTGTGTTTACAGTAATTAGTATCAAAAAAAGTTTCTTTGGGAAAGTTGTAATCATGAGTACAATCACGTGTTTAAGTATCGGTCACTAATTACCAGTCACCCTATAAATGACTAAATTTCTATTTAAATATAGCGCTACTCGAAAGAAATTGTTTAAGTTGTATCACCGTTTCTTATGCATATCCGTATTTTCAGGGCGCGTGACAGAGGACGGGCGCATCAGGGCTTGACTTGTTAGTCTAAGGGTTTTTCCGCGTTGAGATCATTTTCATTGTAAAGTCAAATACTCCGGTGTGAATATACATCAAGCTTTAGATAAAAAAAATGCTTTATAGAGAATTATCTCACTGTGTAACATAACACAAGATAAAGATTATTTTTTCAAAAACTCGTATGTGCCTTCTTTCTGCCGAGTACTGGCATTTCTTGTTATACAGCCAGCCCGGATGCCCCTCGCTCCTTGCTGTGAAGCAACGAGCTATCTGGTCATTCCGCACCAGTCTATAGCATCAACGAGCTCGCTACCTCGTACCACTTAAGTATATTTTCACAAGATATTCATAACAATTAGTCACACTTTGTATAAGGATGCACGATGCATACCTGCGAAAGTTCCCGGTGTGCTGCTTTTCAACCTTATTTCGCGAGTATACAACATGAGCTCGACAAATGGATGTGCGATTAACGCTTGTGCGACAAAACTGTACTGCGATTAATCTTATTTCGAAGGCACGCTTGTGTGACACATTGAAGCTCGACATCACACTGGTGTGACAAACGATTGTGCGGCAGTAGTTCCGACACTACGATAGTGCGACAAACAATCGTGTGACTACTACTGTGTGAGTACTGCAATTCGAGAGTACGTTGATGTAATATTACAGTAGTTTGACACTATCCCACCTGCCAAGATAACTCCGCGGGGCTCCTACCTCTACCCTGGTTATAAAAAAATAACCTCGAAGGCTAAGGCCATGGCTAGCCTCCTTACCTAACATGTCCGCGTCGGGGTGCCCTAAAATATGTGAGCTTCAGAGTGTCGCACAAGCGTGCATTCGAACTATGATGAGTCGCAGTACAGTTTTGTCGCACCACCGTTAATCGCTCATCCATTTGTCGAGCTCACGTAGTATACTTTTATTTTGCTAAGAGAATAAAGCCAACCGAGAACTTTCGAGCGTGTACTGAGATGACGACATTACTGGCGATGGTTAGAACCAAAATCATGGCTTAACATAATTGTTAGGCAGCAGAGCTTGGGTTGCAGACGCCGCGCCCAAGCGGTATTGTAACACTTTCTTCAGAGCCAAGTCATATTTTTGGAGTACACATATGATTAGTGTGCTACCAAGAAACACAAATGTAAGCAAGCTTGAACGAGCTTGATGTCTATTATGTGTGGCGGGCGCTAGATAAAGCTCAATTACTTGATAACACTCGAGTTAAGTAGGGAACATCATCAAGTAGTTACTTTTCAATGTACACATAACGCCTGAAAATGTCCTAATTCTGGACCAAGCATGTCAATGGTCTTTTTCATGGATAATATTTTTATTGCTACATCAATGCGTTTCCTACCGCTCTGAGTGTGGTGCAAATTGCATAACGACGCGATGTACAGCCGCGCAGCGAGCGACGGAACAATAAATAAGTTAACATTACCATAACATTATGAGAGTCGCTTACTATCGCGCTACACATCGCAGTAGTCAGGGAAAAATGGGGGGCCTTATTCATAAAAAAATCAAATGGTTCATTTAACCATGTGATTAATTTAAATAAGGATTAGCAGCCTAATTCATAAACTACTCTAAAGAATTTTAATCAGTACCTACTTAATTTAAGCATATGGTTATCGAGTTTTATGAATAAGGCTGCTAGAAAGATGCACGAAAATTGATAACTTAAGTTAGTAATCAATTTACTGAATCATCAATTTTCCTGACTGCACACTAACTTTTCGCTGACATTTACATTATTATTTTGCATTCCGTCAATTCGAGTAAGAGTTCGTTCTCGTCAGCTGCTCCAAGCGTATATAAGCTAGCAGTCCACTCGGCCGCACTGTTCACACGCACTTAGTTCTACACTAGCTAGCTATGGGACCGCACACATGGCCGCGCTCATTAGGGTTCCGTGACGACTGTGACGTCATAAGACACTACATACAGGTCAGCGAGGTGCCGTAAGGCGGACGGTTTGTTACTATTACTTCAGTTTAGGACTGCCAGAAACAACGTGGAACAAGTAACAATATGATTGATAAATTAATTAGTTAAATAAAATAATCGCTATGATCTATTGGAAAGTCATGAGCGTGCAACTGTTGTGTAATTTGGTTTGTGAAATGCAGGTCACATCTGGATGTATGAGTGTTAGGGTTGCACTAACTAGTTGAGTTTCCAATAGAACATGGTTTATCGCTGGGTGTAGGTCTGGCAGGTCCCGGCGGCGTGCGGCATCATCGCATGGGGGGGTGCTGCTGGTGCGCGCCGCGCCGCCGCCGCACGCGCTCGGGCGGCGCGCGGCGCGGCGCGGCGGGCGGGGACGCCAGGCGGCGCTGCTTGCTGCGGCCGCGCGCCGCGCCGCCCGCCGCGCGCTGGATCACGCCCGACGGGATGTTGTTGAAGTCCGAGTTGCTGGTGATGTGGTGGATGATGAGCGACTGGTGCGCCGACACGCGGCGCGGCGTGGGCGACGAGCACTGCAGCGCCGACAGCGGCGGCGGCGACGTGCACGTGCCGCCCGCCGCGCGGGAGGGGGCCGCGCCCACGATGGGCGGCGAGCCGGCCGCGCGAGACCCGCTATCTGACCACTCCTAAAACCAAAAACATAATCCGTGACAATATGTAATACAAAACAATTTCGCAATCAAACTGCTGAAATATTTAAACAAAAACACCAAACACACCTCGAAACCTGTTTACAACCGCAATGGAAGTTGTCTTCAAAGTTCTAATACATCACTCACCTTCAATTTGCCGACAACATAGTAGGTAATCATAGCTGAGACTACAAAAGAGCTCAGTACTATGCTCGATAACCTCAATAAAGCTTCCGAAAGAGTGGGTCTTAAGATGAACAAGGACAAAAATCATGGTGAATCCCACTCCTATCAAAATCGGAAACTCTACTCTCGAAATTGTGGACGATTACATTTACCTGGGACAGAGTCCAATCGGGTAAGTCTAACTTCGAGAAAGAGATTCCGTCGAATCCGGATCGGCTGGGAAGCGTTCAGGAAGCTGCAAGGTACCTTCTCGTCCAACATACCAGGGTCTCAAGACAAAAGTCTATGACCAGTGCTTGTTGCCAGATGACATAATTATGGCACTGAAACGTGGTAGCTTACAATAGACCTCATCAGAAGGCTTTAAGTCACCCAAAGGGCAATGGAAAGTGCTATGTTCGAAGTTTCCTTGCGTGATCGCATCAGGAATGAAGATATCCACAAAAAAAAAACAAGGTTGCCAACATAGCCCGAAGAATCACCAACTTAAATAGTAGTTGACAGGGCAGAATTACTCATAGAACAGATGGTCGATGTGGCCGTAAGGTTTTGGAGTGGCGTTGGGAGGGTCCCATAGACCCATGACCTAGTGAGGGTCGCGAGAGTCTGGTGGATAAAAGACGCACAGAACCGGTCGTTACGACGTCACTTGTTGCTGTGTCGGTCCCGAATAGAAGTATTTCTATTCTGTTCTATTTCTACTTGGGGGAGGCCTATGTCCAATAGAGGACGGCTTTCGCTTGAAATGATGGCGATGATAATAAACGTTGTGTGAATATTGCACCACCATTCAACCGATGAGTAAAGAAGCGCCATTACCATGTCACCACACAGCGCGGTAGCGGCGTCATTGTCGGAACGTGGAAAGCCGCGTAAAATGAGCGTATTTACGCGTATTTGCAATAACATATTGTTGCAAAACGCAGTATACAGTAGGAACTATTTTCATCGACGATAATATGGCGCGCCTATCTGCGTTAAGAAAATAGTAACTCATCAGTGCTACTGTAAAGTAAAGGCGTATTCATACAGCGATAAAAATTAAACCATTAATATTAAATATTTTTTTCTATTACATGATATATTCACATTAATATTAAATAATTTATTTAAAATTTAACCATAATCGTCAGAATTTCGTCTTTACAAAAGGTGAGGTATTCATTGTTAAATATGACAAAAGACGCGTCTGAATCTAAACTGTCTGCAGTATTCATCAACTAGTCAATATGAACACGGCCTTCTAATTTACTACGATCTTATTGGTCATGCGGGCGTGGCTAAGCTGAGCGACAAGGATGAGTCACCATTTTGTCAACGCCTTTACACTATAGTACTGACCGGGTCGCTGTCGGAGGGCTCGGGCTCGGGCTCGGGGCTGGGCTCGCTGAGCTCGCTGGAGGACAGCGGCGCGGCGCGGCGGTGCGGGAAGAAGTACTCCTCGAAGGTGTCGCGCACCCAGCGCCGGTACTGCAGCACGTGGTCCGTCACGCGCACGATGCGGCCCAGCACGCTGTGCCGCGCCAGCAGCGCGTTGTGCGCGCCCACGGCTTGCTGCAGGATTATATAGCCGTAGTCGAAGGCCTGCCAAACGGAAAAACACATTTAAACTTAATAGAAAACATATTTAAAAAAAAAAAAGACGAAATGACAACGACATGGTTCCAGATGTTACGCATGGCGATCCAAATTAATATCCAAGATTGGATGATTAGATCCTAAGACGGGCGAAACCATTATAAACGAACAGGTAAGGATATATAACCGAGTCTCCATCGTTTTAGGAGGGGTGCGGGTGAGAGGTGTCACAACCCCTTCTGCAGAACCTGCCTTCAGATAGTTTAAAGTACTGACTTGTTTGACTTGTATCGCTCCGTAGCTGGAGCGTCCGATGTCGTTGCCGGGCGTCAGCGGGTCCTCGATGCACAGCAGCGACGGTCGGTGCCCGTCGTTCATCTCCTACGAACAGATCAAATCAGTGTTTACTTACAACAAGCCGCTGGTGGCAGACGACTGGCCCACACTCTACCGGCTCACAGGCTTACCCGTCCTAGTGATGTAGTTCATTACGTGAAAGGATCCATATAGAGCAATCATCCCTAGCCTTTCCCCAACTAGTTCGGGGTCGGCTTTCAGTCTAACCGGATGCTGGATGCCCGTATTCCACATGGAGCGACTGCCAATCATTCACCACCCAGTTACTAGGCAACACGATACTCTTTAGGAACACTGATGGCAGATTGTCTGCCGTCTGACTACCTGTAAAGACTGTCAAAGATCTAAGAAGGCCAGCTGGGACCAACAGCTTTACGTGCTGTCCAAGGCACTTAGGAAAGTACATATGAATTGAAAAATTCACATCGGTACTTGCCCGGTTCCTACTGCAACCTCATGCATGAGAAGCGGCTACCTTAATCATTGGGCCATCACAACATCGACGACGATCCACATAGGTAGTTGATCCATATAAGTTGTTTTTTATATCAGCAAACCACGCCTGTATTTCTCAAAAGGTCCCATGCAAAATGGTCGAGCAGAAGGCTTCTTTCGAAAAATTTCTAATAGACCAAATACCGTGGGTGGGGTCAGCAACTATGCCTGCATCCACTGTATCAACACTTTGCTGTCACAAAACTCATCAACATACCTTTTGTATCTCATCTTTGGACACATAAGAACCTCCATTCTTCACTCTGATAGCAGTCTTGACGTAGTTGAACTTGCGTCCATACAGCTCGAAGAACTCGATGAGCAGTACTCCGAGGTTGTGGGGCTGCCGCAGTCGCTCGGGCCGCGGGTGCAGTTGCAAGAAGCTGATGCACATGAGGATCAAAGAGTAGGAGGAGATGCCTCCCGTGAACACCTCATTCAGGTCTCGCTGGAGCAGGAACTGCTTCAGCACCATAACTAGCCGTGTGAGCACTGGGTACTTTTCCTAAAATAGATGAGATGAAGAGTGGGAATTAAATTTAACTATCGTAATAAAAAAATATTTCTAAGAACATGATAGGAATGTGCATTACGTGGTCTTACGTTTAAACACACAGTGTGTCGCACATTCCACTGCATTGGTGTACATAAAAAGTGGGTTGAGAGGATAATTATTATTACCTTTATTTATTGTATATACATCTAAATTACATTTTTAAATAAATATTGTTTTAAACCAAATCACCAATCAAATATATATATAAAAATAGTATCCCATCAGTATCGCGAACTTGGTAGCTTAAACCCTGGTCCAAGCTACCGGCGGTCAGGGCTCCAGAGAAAGGAACGTCTTAACTATACGAGCCGTGTCCAGGAGTACCACTTTCTGAATCAAACCCTTGATCCAGTTGCCTAACATCAGCCTCCAAGGTGTTGGTCGAGGCTCATGGCTATTAAGCCATTGGCTGACACGACTATAGGTACAATGATTGCTGAGTCCACATCCCACATGTCGAATAACGGGAACAGGAGAGGACAAAGAAGAAGAAGATTCTCATAAAAAGAGTCTGAGGTATAAGTTAAGTCATTTTGTAGTACCATATATTAATAAAAATTCTTTAAATTTCTTCATAAATCCTGTGCAATTCATTCACTTCATGTAATGGGTTTTTTAATTTTATTATGAAGCATGTTTCTGCAAAATATGCTTTTACTCATGAGAGCTTTTTGTGAGGTGGGCATTCATCCAATGTGATAATGATGTGATGTGAGGACGTGTTAGACTTTTACTGTTTAAAACCACACCTGTGGCTTTCAGTTGCACTTTGCGTTCCAGGACCACGAGTTTCCTTTTCAGAAACTGCCCGCAGTTCCTCGTGAGATCTATGTAGGCTGTGCGCGTCCGCGTAACATATAGTTTCGCCTGTTACGTCGGATGATACATGACATAAGGTACAATTCCCCGACGGGGCAGACAGCTGTTGTGTTGTGTAGTACCTAGTTATATATAGCCTTCGTAACAATTTAGTAAAGATTTACAGTCTACTTAGTGCTTAGTGTTTCGTTTACTATTCTCAAGCGTGTAAGTAATGTTCACGTTCGTTAAGCGAAAATAGGCAACTGTTTGATATGAATTTTAACATTCATCTTCAACCAATAAAGTTGGCTTATTGCTTTGAGATTCTTGCTTTACTTTGAAAATGCGTTTATTTCTCAACAGTAAGAGTGGTGTCCGTAGACCAACTGTTACAATGTTACAGGCGATCATCATTGGGAGCTCTCGAAGCATCGCCAAAGTGGATACTGCAGCTTTGCCACCTGTTCTGTTTGACTCTACGATCGTTCCTTTCAGCTGTGACGTAAAGGATCTGGGCTTGCGCATCGATAGCACTCTGAACTGGCGTACTCAAGTCGCTAGTGTTAGTCAGAGGGTTACGGGAGTGCTGCGGGCCCTGTATCGTCTTAAAAACTTTTTGCCATCGAACACGAAGGCAATGCTTGTACAGACCCTAATTTTTCCTATCATCGATTATGGCGATGTGTGTTACTATGACCTGAATGCAGATCTCCTCAATAAACTCGACCGTCTTCTAAATTACTGCATTCGATTTGTTTTCAATCTGCGCAAATATGATCATGTCTCTGCACATCGATCGCTTCTAAAGTGGTTACCCATACGTCAGCGCAGAGAACAACGGGCGCTCACTACCTTGTTTTCATTTCTCAATTCTCCCAATTCCCCTAGTTATTTAGCCCCTCACTTTCAATACATTTGCGCCAACCACAATAAAAATCTACGCTCATCTCATAACCGTCTTCTACTATGTCCTACTCATCGCACTGACTTTCTACACTGTTCTTTCTTTATTCAGGCTATTTCTCTGTGGAATGCGCTCCCCCAAGAGGTCAGGATGGTTACAAGCCGATTAAAATTCAAGATTGAGGTTCGCGAGCATATTCGTAAGAAGTTGGCAGTAGTATCATCACAACGTTAATATTTCTCTGTTTGTCGATTTGGACCATGTTTTGTTTTTTTTTTTGTTTTTGAGTATATATATTTAGTTCATTAAATTATGTATATAATATATTTACTTATATTGTGTTGTATCTATGATTCATTTGTATATCTTTTTTATATTAACCTCTCTTTTTCTTTCTTTTGTCGCACCTACCACTATTCTTCTCTGCATCACCCAAAGGTTGACTGGTAGAAAATGCCTAAGGCATTAAGTCCGCCTCTGTACCCTTATGTGCATGAAGTATTAAATAAATAAATAAATAAATAAATAAATACAACTGAAATGTGGTTGACTGTCAGTGATCAATTGATGTGAGTCTCCCATTAATATAAGTTGAATTGTGAAATTAACAACGTCGAACCTGGGGTGCAAACCTAGGACCCCTAATGTTTCCTAGGGTATATACAACACATCACTTTGGTATTTAATATGCGCTAATCGCACGTCCGTAAAGGTGAGTGAACGTAGACGATAGTCGATATTATTATCAAATATCTTCGCTGCATGATTCAGAGTGCTGCTAAAATGAGGGCAGACATGTTAATTGCCACGATTACACGGGGCAAGCCGGAATGTTCGTAATCATAGCAAACTATGTTTTTTTTTTTTTTTTTTTTTTTTTTTATTATTGATAGGCTCGCGTTTGACCACCATCTCACCTGATGGTAAGCGATGATGTGGCCGACGATGGAGCACGCTTGCCTAGAAGTAACCTATTCACTCTTGACTTAAAGACCCCTAGGTTGTAGCTATCAGGGAACACAGACTCGGGCAGGGAATTCCACTCCTTAGCTGTACGCATTATGAATGTGTTCCCAAAACGCTTTGTACGTATGGGTGGGATGTCCACCATGTACCGATGGCGCAACGCCGTACGTCTAGTGGTCCGATGATGGAACGGACTTGGTGGAATTAAATTGTGCAATGTAAGCGTATGCATGTTCTAATAACTTCTTTTTTTGTTCAATAATCTACTGTTATCAATGAGGTAATGAGTTCAGTGTTTAATCCTTTGCTAAGTATTTTACTAAAGCAAGGTAAAAAGGAGTTTATTTTTTTTTCGTACAGCCACTAGAGTTAAAGTTGTATTTTTTAGAGACTGCCATGTGGGATATCAAAAGATGGATCTCGAGGTGATGATTCCAAAAATGTAACTCACTAGAATGCAAAAAACGGCTAAAAGTTCCAAACAATTCGCTTTTCAAACAGTCTGATACAGTTGGTGGCTTTTATTACAGGTCAATCACAGTTTTGATGCCACCAACTACATCAGACAGCTTGACAATTGTTTTTTATAAAACTAAATTAGTGATTCGCCATTGTATTTACGATTTCACCTCAAAAGGTCGAGGACACAAGCTGTGAGTAGACCAGTGCTAAACAGTTCTGTACAAATAAACAAGAAAGAAACTCCCAGTAGAGTCACTCGATCAAACCAAGTACACCACACCACCACACACCAGTGCACATGGATTGCTTTACTTTCCTGAACTGTTCAAGTTTGCTCTTCCATACAGTTTTAAGATTGTCCGAGGGAGGCCCTACCGCGAGCGCATAACGCGATCCATTCGACGAACTAAACTGTACTGTTAAAGGGACTGAGCTATGAAGGTTGTATAGCTCCATCCATCATTGTCGCTCGCACGCTTGACATTGTAACACGTCATGGTAAGACATGGTAATGATCAAGAAAACAGACGAGAACACTACAACGTAATAAGCCGTATACTCAAACTCACCTTAAACTGTTTGATTAGTTCAGCGCTCTTCACTCCACTGCTCATATTGAATGATATATCCACCTGAAAAGAGAGCATGCTATTATTTATCAAGTCATTGTTTTAGGTCGAGACCAGACTGGCAATTCGCTCCAGTTTCGCGCGTTTACTATTAGTGAAAGCTCTTTCTATTAGCAAAAAACACGACTGCGTATCAAATAAATAAACTAAAAATCAAAAAACAAGATGTTTGTTAATTTATAAGTGAAGAAAGTAGTCACTCATTGACTAAACACAGAATCTCGGAAACTACTTGATCTACAAACCTGAAATTTTCATCGCAGTCAGGGGACCACTCAGTAAAATACTTTCTTATAGTATAAGAAGTCCCCCGTAATTGTAGATTGTAATTATTTTACGGCATTCAGATCAGTCTAATATTGATAGCATTCAGATAACTACACTAGACCGACGCACACGTGGGCCACGCTTGATTTGTACGTAGCGGCGCGTCGCGTGGCGTGGATCTAATGTAGCTCTACTCCTCTAGTTGCCATATAAAATGTATGGAGACCGACGCGCCCAGATTGGCGTATGTATGTGGCCCACGTGTGCCTAATGCAGTTCTACCTTAAGTAAGTAATCATTTATTGCACAAAAAGATTAAGCTTTATGTAACATCAGTGATGAAACTTAAAAAAAGGGAGTGGCTATTAAAAGGCAAAGTCCTGACTCACTCATTGACTCATCAACGCCCAGCGCAAATCCTTGGACCTAGGACGCTGAATTTTCGCACAGAGGTTCCTTTTATGATATATACAAAGAATAAGACAGGATTTCTCAAAATTCACCCCTTAAGGGGATGAAACACACTTTGGACTTTGGACCCCCCAAAGTTTGTATGGGGAAAGCTACTTCCATGTGGATGAAACCGCTAGCAGTCTAGTTTCACATAAATAAGAAAGCTGACCTCCGAACTAGCTGTATCTTAAAGAACAGTGCACTTTAAATGGATTGATGAAGGTTTATTGATGGTAAGTGTACGCAGATAAGTAATATATTCACCCAAATAGCTGAGATTTTGTCAAGGAAGACAAGTTAAAGGTTCATAGAATATTGAGACGGCAAAAGTACATTTTGATACAAGTGCAGAAGGTTTGTCATTGCGACCGAGGTGGTTATGGAGCCGAGGGCTGCAGTAACAAATTTGCACGTGTGTCAAACGACTTTTTTCAATACACTTACGAAGAAATGAATAAACGGGGGTTGACCGGCGACTGGTGGGGGTCGACGCGCGCCCAGCCTGATGCGATACATGTGGCGGGGGAGAGCACGCGCCCCGCTAGTGCGACGCGCGACTGTGGGGGTCGACGCGCGCCCAGCCTGATGCGATACATGTGGCGGGGGAGAGCACGCGCCCCGCTAGTGCGACGCGCGACTGTGGGGGTCGACGCGCGCCCAGCCTGATGCGATACATGTGGCGGGGGAGAGCACGCGCCCCGCTAGTGCGACGCGCGACTGTGGGGGTCGACGCGCGCCCAGCCTGATGCGATACATGTGGCGGGGGAGAGCACGCGCCCCGCTAGTGCGACGCGCGACTGTGGGGGTCGACGCGCGCCCAGCCTGATGCGATACATGTGGCGGGGGAGAGCACGCGCCCCGCTAGTGCGACGCGCGACTGTGGGGGTCGACGCGCGCCCAGCCTGATGCGATACATGTGGCGGGGGAGAGCACGCGCCCCGCTAGTGCGACGCGCGACTGTGGGGGTCGACGCGCGCCCAGCCTGATGCGATACATGTGGCGGGGGAGAGCACGCGCCCCGCTAGTGCGACGCGCGACTGTGGGGGTCGACGCGCGCCCAGCCTGATGCGATACATGTGGCGGGGGAGAGCACGCGCCCCGCTAGTGCGACGCGCGACTGTGGGGGTCGACGCGCGCCCAGCCTGATGCGATACATGTGGCGGGGGAGAGCACGCGCCCCGCTAGTGCGACGCGCGACTGTGGGGGTCGACGCGCGCCCAGCCTGATGCGATACATGTGGCGGGGGAGAGCACGCGCCCCGCTAGTGCGACGCGCGACTGTGGGGGTCGACGCGCGCCCAGCCTGATGCGATACATGTGGCGGGGGAGAGCACGCGCCCCGCTAGTGCGACGCGCGACTGTGGGGGTCGACGCGCGCCCAGCCTGATGCGATACATGTGGCGGGGGAGAGCACGCGCCCCGCTAGTGCGACGCGCGACTGTGGGGGTCGACGCGCGCCCAGCCTGATGCGATACATGTGGCGGGGGAGAGCACGCGCCCCGCTAGTGCGACGCGCGACTGTGGGGGTCGACGCGCGCCCAGCCTGATGCGATACATGTGGCGGGGGAGAGCACGCGCCCCGCTAGTGCGACGCGCGACTGTGGGGGTCGACGCGCGCCCAGCCTGATGCGATACATGTGGCGGGGGAGAGCACGCGCCCCGCTAGTGCGACGCGCGACTGTGGGGGTCGACGCGCGCCCAGCCTGATGCGATACATGTGGCGGGGGAGAGCACGCGCCCCGCTAGTGCGACGCGCGACTGTGGGGGTCGACGCGCGCCCAGCCTGATGCGATACATGTGGCGGGGGAGAGCACGCGCCCCGCTAGTGCGACGCGCGACTGTGGGGGTCGACGCGCGCCCAGCCTGATGCGATACATGTGGCGGGGGAGAGCACGCGCCCCGCTAGTGCGACGCGCGACTGTGGGGGTCGACGCGCGCCCAGCCTGATGCGATACATGTGGCGGGGGAGAGCACGCGCCCCGCTAGTGCGACGCGCGACTGTGGGGGTCGACGCGCGCCCAGCCTGATGCGATACATGTGGCGGGGGAGAGCACGCGCCCCGCTAGTGCGACGCGCGACTGTGGGGGTCGACGCGCGCCCAGCCTGATGCGATACATGTGGCGGGGGAGAGCACGCGCCCCGCTAGTGCGACGCGCGACTGTGGGGGTCGACGCGCGCCCAGCCTGATGCGATACATGTGGCGGGGGAGAGCACGCGCCCCGCTAGTGCGACGCGCGACTGTGGGGGTCGACGCGCGCCCAGCCTGATGCGATACATGTGGCGGGGGAGAGCACGCGCCCCGCTAGTGCGACGCGCGACTGTGGGGGTCGACGCGCGCCCAGCCTGATGCGATACATGTGGCGGGGGAGAGCACGCGCCCCGCTAGTGCGACGCGCGACTGTGGGGGTCGACGCGCGCCCAGCCTGATGCGATACATGTGGCGGGGGAGAGCACGCGCCCCGCTAGTGCGACGCGCGACTGTGGGGGTCGACGCGCGCCCAGCCTGATGCGATACATGTGGCGGGGGAGAGCACGCGCCCCGCTAGTGCGACGCGCGACTGTGGGGGTCGACGCGCGCCCAGCCTGATGCGATACATGTGGCGGGGGAGAGCACGCGCCCCGCTAGTGCGACGCGCGACTGTGGGGGTCGACGCGCGCCCAGCCTGATGCGATACATGTGGCGGGGGAGAGCACGCGCCCCGCTAGTGCGACGCGCGACTGTGGGGGTCGACGCGCGCCCAGCCTGATGCGATACATGTGGCGGGGGAGAGCACGCGCCCCGCTAGTGCGACGCGCGACTGTGGGGGTCGACGCGCGCCCAGCCTGATGCGATACATGTGGCGGGGGAGAGCACGCGCCCCGCTAGTGCGACGCGCGACTGTGGGGGTCGACGCGCGCCCAGCCTGATGCGATACATGTGGCGGGGGAGAGCACGCGCCCCGCTAGTGCGACGCGCGACTGTGGGGGTCGACGCGCGCCCAGCCTGATGCGATACATGTGGCGGGGGAGAGCACGCGCCCCGCTAGTGCGACGCGCGACTGTGGGGGTCGACGCGCGCCCAGCCTGATGCGATACATGTGGCGGGGGAGAGCACGCGCCCCGCTAGTGCGACGCGCGACTGTGGGGGTCGACGCGCGCCCAGCCTGATGCGATACATGTGGCGGGGGAGAGCACGCGCCCCGCTAGTGCGACGCGCGACTGTGGGGGTCGACGCGCGCCCAGCCTGATGCGATACATGTGGCGGGGGAGAGCACGCGCCCCGCTAGTGCGACGCGCGACTGTGGGGGTCGACGCGCGCCCAGCCTGATGCGATACATGTGGCGGGGGAGAGCACGCGCCCCGCTAGTGCGACGCGCGACTGTGGGGGTCGACGCGCGCCCAGCCTGATGCGATACATGTGGCGGGGGAGAGCACGCGCCCCGCTAGTGCGACGCGCGACTGTGGGGGTCGACGCGCGCCCAGCCTGATGCGATACATGTGGCGGGGGAGAGCACGCGCCCCGCTAGTGCGACGCGCGACTGTGGGGGTCGACGCGCGCCCAGCCTGATGCGATACATGTGGCGGGGGAGAGCACGCGCCCCGCTAGTGCGACGCGCGACTGTGGGGGTCGACGCGCGCCCAGCCTGATGCGATACATGTGGCGGGGGAGAGCACGCGCCCCGCTAGTGCGACGCGCGACTGTGGGGGTCGACGCGCGCCCAGCCTGATGCGATACATGTGGCGGGGGAGAGCACGCGCCCCGCTAGTGCGACGCGCGACTGTGGGGGTCGACGCGCGCCCAGCCTGATGCGATACATGTGGCGGGGGAGAGCACGCGCCCCGCTAGTGCGACGCGCGACTGTGGGGGTCGACGCGCGCCCAGCCTGATGCGATACATGTGGCGGGGGAGAGCACGCGCCCCGCTAGTGCGACGCGCGACTGTGGGGGTCGACGCGCGCCCAGCCTGATGCGATACATGTGGCGGGGGAGAGCACGCGCCCCGCTAGTGCGACGCGCGACTGTGGGGGTCGACGCGCGCCCAGCCTGATGCGATACATGTGGCGGGGGAGAGCACGCGCCCCGCTAGTGCGACGCGCGACTGTGGGGGTCGACGCGCGCCCAGCCTGATGCGATACATGTGGCGGGGGAGAGCACGCGCCCCGCTAGTGCGACGCGCGACTGTGGGGGTCGACGCGCGCCCAGCCTGATGCGATACATGTGGCGGGGGAGAGCACGCGCCCCGCTAGTGCGACGCGCGACTGTGGGGGTCGACGCGCGCCCAGCCTGATGCGATACATGTGGCGGGGGAGAGCACGCGCCCCGCTAGTGCGACGCGCGACTGTGGGGGTCGACGCGCGCCCAGCCTGATGCGATACATGTGGCGGGGGAGAGCACGCGCCCCGCTAGTGCGACGCGCGACTGTGGGGGTCGACGCGCGCCCAGCCTGATGCGATACATGTGGCGGGGGAGAGCACGCGCCCCGCTAGTGCGACGCGCGACTGTGGGGGTCGACGCGCGCCCAGCCTGATGCGATACATGTGGCGGGGGAGAGCACGCGCCCCGCTAGTGCGACGCGCGACTGTGGGGGTCGACGCGCGCCCAGCCTGATGCGATACATGTGGCGGGGGAGAGCACGCGCCCCGCTAGTGCGACGCGCGACTGTGGGGGTCGACGCGCGCCCAGCCTGATGCGATACATGTGGCGGGGGAGAGCACGCGCCCCGCTAGTGCGACGCGCGACTGTGGGGGTCGACGCGCGCCCAGCCTGATGCGATACATGTGGCGGGGGAGAGCACGCGCCCCGCTAGTGCGACGCGCGACTGTGGGGGTCGACGCGCGCCCAGCCTGATGCGATACATGTGGCGGGGGAGAGCACGCGCCCCGCTAGTGCGACGCGCGACTGTGGGGGTCGACGCGCGCCCAGCCTGATGCGATACATGTGGCGGGGGAGAGCACGCGCCCCGCTAGTGCGACGCGCGACTGTGGGGGTCGACGCGCGCCCAGCCTGATGCGATACATGTGGCGGGGGAGAGCACGCGCCCCGCTAGTGCGACGCGCGACTGTGGGGGTCGACGCGCGCCCAGCCTGATGCGATACATGTGGCGGGGGAGAGCACGCGCCCCGCTAGTGCGACGCGCGACTGTGGGGGTCGACGCGCGCCCAGCCTGATGCGATACATGTGGCGGGGGAGAGCACGCGCCCCGCTAGTGCGACGCGCGACTGTGGGGGTCGACGCGCGCCCAGCCTGATGCGATACATGTGGCGGGGGAGAGCACGCGCCCCGCTAGTGCGACGCGCGACTGTGGGGGTCGACGCGCGCCCAGCCTGATGCGATCAGTGGCGTGCCTAGGGTTTCAAAATAAGGCAAGCCCAATAAAATTTTAACCGATTTCAAAAAGAGAAAGTTCAGTTTTCGACTGAGTATGTAGGTACCTACGTATGTATCATCGCAATTTTCTCATAAACTACTGATTAGGTACAATAAATTAAAAGCCCAAAAAACAGTCATATATTTCATTTATAATTATATCTGAGAATCAAGCACAGTTGTTTTCTATGACTAACATCGGGGGTTTCGTCAATAATAAATGAAACAAATTTTGTTTGCCTAACTTCGTAATCGATGCAAGTTTGCATCACATCGGCTACGGAATGAATAATATCGTTTTGAATTTTGTTAGATAAATAACTCGGCCCCGGTTTGTCACTTTTCTAATGCTGCATATGCTTTTCTAAAACGACATCGTATTTTGAAATTAACGAGACCAGTTCTAAAAAATTGCCTTTATTTTTGAATATTTAATTTCGTTATTTTAAAAAGTCGTTAGTTTTTATTGTTACTAAATCTTAAAAAAAGTCTCCAAACTCGTTAAAAATCTCCAAGATCTCACAATGTCGCTAAAACGGCAACACTGCAGAGTTGGCAAGGTGAGAAGGTCACGCATACGCGAGCAACTTCATACGAATGCCCGGCTTAAATCTTCCATACTAATCGATTTGTAGACGCATAAGGTCCTAACTCGTTATACGGCACATCGCTATAAGTGCGAAAGTGACAGAGATAGTATTTGAAAGCCCGGTAAAAGCCGGTGCGTGTAAGCGAGATAGATATAGCTCTCGCGTAGATGCTGCTAATGCGAAACTCTGCGCGCGCTGTGTAGTAGTGTGGCATAGGTAGATACTTTGTGTTATTTTGATAAGAATTAAAGCGCGCGAACTTTTAAATAGTTCGGGTTTGATATTGATTCTCTATCGAGCATTTTAGTAAGGCATGCCTGGCTTTTCTGCTTGTATGAAGGTACCGCCACTGGATGCGATACATGTGGCGGGGGAGAGCACGCGCCCCGCTAGTGCGACGCGCGACTGTGGGGGTCGACGCGCGCCCAGCCTGATGCGATACATGTGGCGGGGGAGAGCACGCGCCCCGCTAGTGCGACGCGCGACTGTGGGGGTCGACGCGCGCCCAGCCTGATGCGATACATGTGGCGGGGGAGAGCACGCGCCCCGCTAGTGCGACGCGCGACTGTGGGGGTCGACGCGCGCCCAGCCTGATGCGATACATGTGGCGGGGGAGAGCACGCGCCCCGCTAGTGCGACGCGCGACTGTGGGGGTCGACGCGCGCCCAGCCTGATGCGATACATGTGGCGGGGGAGAGCACGCGCCCCGCTAGTGCGACGCGCGACTGTGGGGGTCGACGCGCGCCCAGCCTGATGCGATACATGTGGCGGGGGAGAGCACGCGCCCCGCTAGTGCGACGCGCGACTGTGGGGGTCGACGCGCGCCCAGCCTGATGCGATACATGTGGCGGGGGAGAGCACGCGCCCCGCTAGTGCGACGCGCGACTGTGGGGGTCGACGCGCGCCCAGCCTGATGCGATACATGTGGCGGGGGAGAGCACGCGCCCCGCTAGTGCGACGCGCGACTGTGGGGGTCGACGCGCGCCCAGCCTGATGCGATACATGTGGCGGGGGAGAGCACGCGCCCCGCTAGTGCGACGCGCGACTGTGGGGGTCGACGCGCGCCCAGCCTGATGCGATACATGTGGCGGGGGAGAGCACGCGCCCCGCTAGTGCGACGCGCGACTGTGGGGGTCGACGCGCGCCCAGCCTGATGCGATACATGTGGCGGGGGAGAGCACGCGCCCCGCTAGTGCGACGCGCGACTGTGGGGGTCGACGCGCGCCCAGCCTGATGCGATACATGTGGCGGGGGAGAGCACGCGCCCCGCTAGTGCGACGCGCGACTGTGGGGGTCGACGCGCGCCCAGCCTGATGCGATACATGTGGCGGGGGAGAGCACGCGCCCCGCTAGTGCGACGCGCGACTGTGGGGGTCGACGCGCGCCCAGCCTGATGCGATACATGTGGCGGGGGAGAGCACGCGCCCCGCTAGTGCGACGCGCGACTGTGGGGGTCGACGCGCGCCCAGCCTGATGCGATACATGTGGCGGGGGAGAGCACGCGCCCCGCTAGTGCGACGCGCGACTGTGGGGGTCGACGCGCGCCCAGCCTGATGCGATACATGTGGCGGGGGAGAGCACGCGCCCCGCTAGTGCGACGCGCGACTGTGGGGGTCGACGCGCGCCCAGCCTGATGCGATACATGTGGCGGGGGAGAGCACGCGCCCCGCTAGTGCGACGCGCGACTGTGGGGGTCGACGCGCGCCCAGCCTGATGCGATACATGTGGCGGGGGAGAGCACGCGCCCCGCTAGTGCGACGCGCGACTGTGGGGGTCGACGCGCGCCCAGCCTGATGCGATACATGTGGCGGGGGAGAGCACGCGCCCCGCTAGTGCGACGCGCGACTGTGGGGGTCGACGCGCGCCCAGCCTGATGCGATACATGTGGCGGGGGAGAGCACGCGCCCCGCTAGTGCGACGCGCGACTGTGGGGGTCGACGCGCGCCCAGCCTGATGCGATACATGTGGCGGGGGAGAGCACGCGCCCCGCTAGTGCGACGCGCGACTGTGGGGGTCGACGCGCGCCCAGCCTGATGCGATACATGTGGCGGGGGAGAGCACGCGCCCCGCTAGTGCGACGCGCGACTGTGGGGGTCGACGCGCGCCCAGCCTGATGCGATACATGTGGCGGGGGAGAGCACGCGCCCCGCTAGTGCGACGCGCGACTGTGGGGGTCGACGCGCGCCCAGCCTGATGCGATACATGTGGCGGGGGAGAGCACGCGCCCCGCTAGTGCGACGCGCGACTGTGGGGGTCGACGCGCGCCCAGCCTGATGCGATACATGTGGCGGGGGAGAGCACGCGCCCCGCTAGTGCGACGCGCGACTGTGGGGGTCGACGCGCGCCCAGCCTGATGCGATACATGTGGCGGGGGAGAGCACGCGCCCCGCTAGTGCGACGCGCGACTGTGGGGGTCGACGCGCGCCCAGCCTGATGCGATACATGTGGCGGGGGAGAGCACGCGCCCCGCTAGTGCGACGCGCGACTGTGGGGGTCGACGCGCGCCCAGCCTGATGCGATACATGTGGCGGGGGAGAGCACGCGCCCCGCTAGTGCGACGCGCGACTGTGGGGGTCGACGCGCGCCCAGCCTGATGCGATACATGTGGCGGGGGAGAGCACGCGCCCCGCTAGTGCGACGCGCGACTGTGGGGGTCGACGCGCGCCCAGCCTGATGCGATACATGTGGCGGGGGAGAGCACGCGCCCCGCTAGTGCGACGCGCGACTGTGGGGGTCGACGCGCGCCCAGCCTGATGCGATACATGTGGCGGGGGAGAGCACGCGCCCCGCTAGTGCGACGCGCGACTGTGGGGGTCGACGCGCGCCCAGCCTGATGCGATACATGTGGCGGGGGAGAGCACGCGCCCCGCTAGTGCGACGCGCGACTGTGGGGGTCGACGCGCGCCCAGCCTGATGCGATACATGTGGCGGGGGAGAGCACGCGCCCCGCTAGTGCGACGCGCGACTGTGGGGGTCGACGCGCGCCCAGCCTGATGCGATACATGTGGCGGGGGAGAGCACGCGCCCCGCTAGTGCGACGCGCGACTGTGGGGGTCGACGCGCGCCCAGCCTGATGCGATACATGTGGCGGGGGAGAGCACGCGCCCCGCTAGTGCGACGCGCGACTGTGGGGGTCGACGCGCGCCCAGCCTGATGCGATACATGTGGCGGGGGAGAGCACGCGCCCCGCTAGTGCGACGCGCGACTGTGGGGGTCGACGCGCGCCCAGCCTGATGCGATACATGTGGCGGGGGAGAGCACGCGCCCCGCTAGTGCGACGCGCGACTGTGGGGGTCGACGCGCGCCCAGCCTGATGCGATACATGTGGCGGGGGAGAGCACGCGCCCCGCTAGTGCGACGCGCGACTGTGGGGGTCGACGCGCGCCCAGCCTGATGCGATACATGTGGCGGGGGAGAGCACGCGCCCCGCTAGTGCGACGCGCGACTGTGGGGGTCGACGCGCGCCCAGCCTGATGCGATACATGTGGCGGGGGAGAGCACGCGCCCCGCTAGTGCGACGCGCGACTGTGGGGGTCGACGCGCGCCCAGCCTGATGCGATACATGTGGCGGGGGAGAGCACGCGCCCCGCTAGTGCGACGCGCGACTGTGGGGGTCGACGCGCGCCCAGCCTGATGCGATACATGTGGCGGGGGAGAGCACGCGCCCCGCTAGTGCGACGCGCGACTGTGGGGGTCGACGCGCGCCCAGCCTGATGCGATACATGTGGCGGGGGAGAGCACGCGCCCCGCTAGTGCGACGCGCGACTGTGGGGGTCGACGCGCGCCCAGCCTGATGCGATACATGTGGCGGGGGAGAGCACGCGCCCCGCTAGTGCGACGCGCGACTGTGGGGGTCGACGCGCGCCCAGCCTGATGCGATACATGTGGCGGGGGAGAGCACGCGCCCCGCTAGTGCGACGCGCGACTGTGGGGGTCGACGCGCGCCCAGCCTGATGCGATACATGTGGCGGGGGAGAGCACGCGCCCCGCTAGTGCGACGCGCGACTGTGGGGGTCGACGCGCGCCCAGCCTGATGCGATACATGTGGCGGGGGAGAGCACGCGCCCCGCTAGTGCGACGCGCGACTGTGGGGGTCGACGCGCGCCCAGCCTGATGCGATACATGTGGCGGGGGAGAGCACAAGCTATTTCAGCACTAGAGCGGAAAACAGTCTATTGCTTGCCTAAAAGCGATGGGATAAGAGCGGGTTTTCGAGTAAGTGTATTGAAAAAGAATAAGAAGTATTGTTGAGTCGACACTAGTCATAGGTACATCAGCATCCCAGTCAGGCCGGTCCTTGCGCTTTTATTTTTGTGATCACGGCGTAATGGCGCCCATACCTTGACCTCTCGGCGCCGCGCCGCCGTAACTTTGTTATTGTATCGACCCTTAAAAACAAGCACGTGGAAACAAAAACATAAGAACCGCCGCGCCACGATGCGTTCAAATGAAATTACCATAATGTTGTTGTCACTTCAACTGTACAGAATAATGTTTCGAATAGATGCGAATGTGGAATACGCATAAAAAATATATTTGATATCTAACCGGTTTATCAATAATTACAAAAAAAATAGAATTTAATAAACAAAACTAAAAACAATATCAAAATTGTTAGAAAAGCAAACGAAATAGAACAAATATATCTGTTTCTGTCGCCAACACGCCGTTTTCTATGGCGGCCGTACGTACGGGCGCGCGGGCGTGAACAACTTTGACGTCATACACCATGTCGGACTTATCTTTCATACGAGTAGCTTCGAAGCTTTATAACTTCGTTGTTGATGAAGATATTTTAAAACTTCTTTCATATGTGTTTAGAGTTAAATATTATTTAATTTAGCAAATAAAAAATTGCATGCATATTCCCTATTATGTTCATTACATCTTTACACATTGTAAAAAATCGCTGTCCACGTCTGTCAGTTTATATGCTAATACCTCCTAAACCACGCAACGGATTTTGCTGCGGTTTTCACTAATAGAAAGAGTAATAAAAGGAGAAAGTTTTTAGTATAAAGGGTGACTGGTAATTAGTGTACGATACTTAAACACGTGATTGTGCTCATGATAACCAACAACTTTTACTATGGGAACAAACCTGAAATCGCGAAAAAAAATCAGCTGTTCATTACATTTATGTTTGCCTAATGTACTGAACAGCTGATATTTTTTTTCGCGATTTCGGCTTTGCTCCCATAATAAAAATTGTTTGTTATCATGAGCACAATCACGTGTTTAAGTATCGTACACTAATTGCCAGTCACCCTATATAATATGCATCCGAGCGAAGCTGGGGCGGGGCACTAGTTACGACATAAGTGCGAAATTACCTGCCTGCCAGCATTCCGGAGCGTGCCTCACTAATTATTATTTACCTGAACGTGTGCTCACTGAGCGAGCTAAATTAATGTGATAATGACTGACCCGACTGACTGATGACTGACTTGACTGGCCTGTTGGTCTAGTAGTTAGTGGCCCTGACTGCTATGCAGAAGGCCGTGGGTTCGATTCCCACCCAGGACAAATGTTTGTGTGATGAGCACGATCATTTGTTCTGTGTCTGGGTGTAATTTATCTATATATGTATGTATTTAGAAATATATAAGTATGTTTATCAGGTGTCTAGTACCCATAACACAAGCTCTGCTTAGCTTGGGACTAGACGGCGTTGTGTGATAGTTTTGGAATATTATATTATTTATTTATTTATTTATTTAGTTATAGGAGAACCAACAGCTATAACAAAAGATTAACAATGGTATAAGAGACATTGAGCCAATTACAGGTTCCCACGGGTAGAAACAGGTAAAGTAATAGAAAACTTACGATCACTTACAAGCACGATAAAAAAAAGAACATAATTAAACATCTCTTAAGTAAAATTAACACTATGCACTTTTGAAAAAGTCGGCATTCAACTGAGTACGTGCCGAATAGGTTTTAATAGTAAACGGGTCAAAAGAGAACTCTTTACAAAGGACATTAAAGTCCTTACACGCTCGCACCATGCAGGAGTTTCGCCTGTAATTAGAAGAGGAAGAAGGAATAGAGATAGGTGGATTAAATCTAACCGATCTCTGGGGGACATTAAAGCATAATTTATGTAAGAGATCAGGACAGTCAATCTCATTAGATAAAATTTTTAGCAGGAAAGTGCAATCTGCTAATCGCCGACGATTTATAAGTGGTTGTAAATGAAATTTCTTGCAAAGATTTAAGTAATTATCAGAATGATATGGTATACGCAGCCGAAAACAAAGAAAACGAATAAATCTTTTTTGTATATTCTCGATACGATCAATGTATTTGCCATAACAAGGGTTCCAAATTTGAGACGCATATTCAAGGTGACTTCTAACAAAAGAGCAGTAGAGGATCTTAAGAGTTTTGGCATTCTTAAAACACCCTGCGAGTCTCATAACAAAACCCAGTGATCTTGAAGCTTTGGCCACAATTTGCTCAATGTGCACATTAAATAAAAGTTTAGAGTCGTGAAACACGCCTAAGTCGCGTACACCGTCGCATCTCTGCAATAGCTGCCCTTTAAGTTCATAAGTTGTAGGGCGAGGGATCCGTTTTCTGCTGTAGGAGACTATTGAGCATTTAACAGGGTTCAAATCTAATTTGTTGGTCAAGCAATAATCATCTAAACGCGCCAGGTCACTTTGGAGAGCATCCATGTCATCATCTGATGATATTGCAGCGAATATCTTCATGTCGTCAGCAAAACAAAGTAAATTTGAATGGTGGAAACACGAGTCGATGTCGCTGACATAAATAATAAAAAGTAAAGGACCCATCAAGGAGCCTTGGGGTACGCCACTAGGAGCTGAAACCCAGCTCGATATGTAATTACTGATAACGACAGCTTGAGACCTGTTTTCAAGGTATGAAGTAAACCAGCGAAGAAGATCTCCTCTAATACCGTTGTTAAAAAGCTTTGTTTTCAGAATATTATGGTCAATTCTGTCAAACGCTTTACTGTAATCTGTGTAAACGACATCGACTTGTGCCCCATTGTCCATTTTATCAGTTAAGAAGTCATTGAGCAGAGCCAGGTTAGATACTGTTGAACGGCCCTTAAGAAATCCGTGCTGAGAAGGGCTAAAAGATTGACTCAGCGCTGCATAAACTTGGTTATAGACTATCCTCTCAAAAATTTTAGCCAATACGCATAATTTAGAAATAGGTCTGTAATTAACAATTTCATTTTTGTGCCCTTTCTTATGCACAGGAGTGATAAAGGCAGATTTCCAGACTTGGGGAACAGAACATGAAGCGAGTGATTTTTTAAATAATAGTGATACCGGCAGGGAAATAGTTTTAGCACACCCAATCAGAAATTTAGGTGATAAGTGGTCAGGACCAGCAGATTTAAATGGATCAATTTCGCTAATAAGCTTAACTATAACATTAAGGTCAATCTCGATTGAGTGAATATCCGAAGTTATATTAGAATTAATAGCAGTTTGGGAAGGACAAAAATTAGTTTGGCATATCATTGATAGGATCAAGAAAAGTAGAATAGAAGTGGGAAGAAAATGCATTACAAATGGACTCGGGAGAAGAAATCGTCACATCACCATATTTGAGGAAGCTGGGCATTGCATTGGACTTATATCGCTGTTTCACAAAGCTCCAAAAACGTTTCGGATTCTTTTCAATAGAGGCCTCTGTTTCAGCTAAGTAGTTGGTGTAGCAATCCGCTTCAAGCTTGTTAACCCGCTCACGTAGATGTTTAAAGGTCGCCTCGTCTGAAAGTCTACCATATGTCTTAAATTTACGTAGGTATTTAAACTTCTCTTTAATTAAGCGTTTGAGTGCCGGAGAGTACCAAATAGGGTATGAGCTAGGAAGAATGGTCTTAGTGGGAACAAACCTATCCTGAATGTCCTTAATGGTGGCATAAAAATAATTGACAGCCTCGTTAAGCGACATGTCAGATAATACGTTTGTCCAGTCTATGGCTGCTATTTCCCTATTAATGGCCGCAAAGTCAGCTTTACCGTAGATGTAACGAATAAAGGGAGCGGGAGTTAAATAAGTGTATTCGGCAAAGTTAACATCTATACAGAGGGCCGGATGATACTTGTCAACGGGTGTTAGAGGTACTAGACATTCCCGCACTGATACAGTTTCATTACACAAAACTAAATCGAGAATCTTACCATAATTATTTAAAATTCCATTACATTGTTTTAACCCTAAAACACGTAACTCATCTGTGAGCGTATACTCGTCACCGCTACAAACATTCACGGGTAAAAATGTGTTATTATTTGTTTGCCACAAAATTCCACTCAAGTTAAAATCACCCACAACTAAATAATTGTCAGACGGATTGTTAAACATTATGCTTCCCAAACTATGGAGAAAATTGGATAATTGTTCGGAAAAAGAATAACCACGGTTTTGCTGACACAGATAGATGACACAAATGTTCAATTTAAGATAATTTTTAGTATTAGGCTGCCGTAAACTCAGAGTTACCCACAAGTCTTCAGCCGAAGAGTGAAATAATGGCTGTGGTACGACAGAAATACACTTACGGATAGCCACCAAGACGCCACCTCCACGGGACTGACCTGTAAGACAATAATCCCGGTCGCGACGCCACACAATAAACTGGTCACCAAATAACTCCGAGTTAGATATCCCGTCAACTAACCAAGTCTCCGTTAACACAATTACATCATACGTACATAGGCATAATTGACGAAAGAAGGATTCTGTTTTGGTGCGGAGTCCACGAACATTCTGATAATAAACATGTAGTTTTTTGCTGTCGTTTAAAGCCATTGATAATTTACACAAGTTTATTTTTTATTATATTTAATTTTTGTTCAAAGTTTAAGTTAATTGTCACGTCAAGTATGTCTTCTTTAATGACAACGTCAGCGGGCGGCATTGCCATGACCGAATACTGAGCCAGACAAAAAATTAAACTGGAGAAAAATAATACTAGTTCCGCCATCGACACGCTAAAAGGGAGTGTTTAAATGTTTTTCTTTTTCTTGTTCTATCCTGGGGATGTACAAAATCAACATCAGTTATATCATCATCACATATAGCCCAACTACTTCGGGCTCGGCTACCAGTCTACTAATTTGCTGCTGAATACCAGTCTTTTGCATGGATTAGTTACAGTTGTACATGTAACCTAGGGTCCTAGTCAGCTATTTTTACAAATTCGTCATTCCAACACGATTCCATTGTCATTTTGCTAAAAGTTCTTAAACTGCTAATTTATAATGATCGATCATTGATCGGTCAATGGTCTCGTAATAAAGTTGTGGTAGAATGACAATATCGAGCTTACTATAAGCAATGATTGCACAATGACGTTCTAACAGATATGCGGTAATGTGCTAAAATTTTGACAATTCCTTTGATCAGTGACCTACCATTAGAACGTCATTGTGCAATCATTGGTTTTAGTAAGCTCGATATTGTCATTCTACCACAAGACTATTGAACGATCAATGATTGACTCTTATGAATGAGCAGATTACGAACTTTTAGCAAAATGACAATGGGATCGTGTTGGAATGACAAATTTATAAAAATAGTGTCAGAATAGTCTATCATTGATTTCATAATTGGTGATTTTGACAAGTTTGATAGTCTACTAATATAATGGCGTCATTAGGACTTTCCAATGGTCGACCACTGACACTCCATTGAAAGAAATGGCTTAGAATGGTAATCTCATAAATATTGATAAATGAATGTCTGACGTATGCGGTAATCTGCTAAAATTTTGACAGTTTCTTTGATCAGTGGCCTACCTAAGATATTCATTTGTCATTATGTACGAGATTACCATTCTATGCCATTTCTTTCAATGGAGTGTCAGCTTTTGACTATTGCAAAGTCATAGTGACGCCATTATATTAGTAGATTACCAAACTTGTCAAAATCGACAATAATGAAGTTAATGATAGACCACTCTGACACTATTGTAATAGCAGACTTGAAGCCCTGTAAAACTACTGGATAACACAATATATTATATTAGTAGATTACCAAACTTGTCAAAATCGACAATAATGAAGTTAATGATAGACCACTCTGACACTATTGTAATAGCAGACTTGAAGCCCTGTAAAACTACTGGATAACACAATATCCCCCTCGGCACGACTGGTTGTCAGATTGTCGGATACCCGTCTCGACTGTCAAAGATCTACAAATGGCTGCCGGGACAATGGCTTCACGGGCTTTCCGACGTACGAAATTGATCGTTGATCGGGTACTGTCGGGTAGCGACACGTGTATCACTTCACCTTAAGTTCGGTATATAGCTAGACTAGCTTCTGCAAATGGCTTCGCCCGCGTCAAAAGTAAGTTTCTCAGTATAAACTTCGGAACACTGTTTCATCCCCTTGGGAGTTGAATTTTGGGAAATCCTGTCTTAGTGCTCACCTACGTCATAAAAGGAAACCTTGTGCAAAATTTCACTTTTTTTTTTGATATGTCAGTCAGTCAGTTTCTCCTTTTATGTAGACAGATTCATACTCAATGGCGGCTCGGAACACGAGACGAGTCACTGCGCAGAAGTAAATTCGTGAAACAGTGGAAGTAAGGGGTGTAAGCTGTAGCGTTACCTTGACGTCAGAGTATTTGTCAGTCATCTTGACGATGGGCACGGTGGCCTTCTCCAACACCTTGATGCTCTCCTTCTCAGCAATGTCCTGCACCACCAGCTCGCGCTCCAGCGTCCATAGCGGCAGCTTCTCCCATTGACCTGAGACAGTACACACACCTCGTAAGAATGGGACGTATATACACAGTTCATAAGTGTAGGATAATACAAAGGATTTATGGCCATTCCAATAACAGAGCCGTAATACGAGTAACAACAATTCCTTTATAAAAACCTTTATTTGTATACATTCTTCATACATTAATTAGACTGAGAATCAACAGTTTCAGAAAGTTATAATTATACATACACACACAACATAAATCTAGTATTTTTTAGCCACGAGGATCGACAAAAAGTTAATTTAGTCATAGTCATAGTAGTCACAGTAATTTATTGGTAAGGGATTCTTACAAGTCAAAACACACAGTTACAGTTCAAATTACAAAAATCAGCCGCTAAAATGTAATCCCTCATCCAGGCATTAGTGTTTTTGTCTAAGACATGGTTTTCAAGATCATTTTGATCACCCAATGCGACAAGATGTCACCGCAATAAGAAAAATAATAGTAAACCGGTAACATCGTACAAAAAGCTCCAGCATCACATTTCGGGTTAACGGTACTATGACAACAAGAAAATACTCGCGCAAAAACAGCGTGAGTCACCGCCATCATCGGCGAAGTACGTCTGATTCGATAATAGCCCTAAATAAATCGATCATAGCGCGTCATGGCGCATAATCACATAGCTCCTATAGTCCGCTATGCAGACAGGCGCGTCATGCCAACCAACTCGTGACAGACTACCAAGTACCTCTCCGCCGCTCCGACGTATTAGGAAATCCGTCTGACGATCGACCAGATGTTCTCCAACTAACAAACAAGTTGAGTGATTGTCAGTGTTCCGAATCGAATGCATCTTTCACCGTTCTGTTCATATTTTATCGATACGTCTATGATCGTCAGTATGTC
The DNA here is from genome assembly GCA_905147345.3 of Mythimna impura. Lineage (NCBI taxonomy): Eukaryota > Metazoa > Arthropoda > Insecta > Lepidoptera > Noctuidae > Mythimna > Mythimna impura. The sequence goes on along the minus strand of LR990361.1, from coordinate 601,089 downwards.
GTAATGAACCAAGCATACTTTTAGCATTACAGTCAGTTCTTTCAACGTTGTTTACACTAACATTAGCGTAAGATTTAACGCTTTTCAACGAAATCATCCTGTTTTCAAGCGATTATGTCATAGTGATGCCATGCTCTCCACTGAGCGGTGAGCGTACATATAAAGACATGAATGGATGTCGGTGGGCCGCATGGTGACTCACGCGCCGGAGATGTGTGACATCGTAATGTGTATGCGCACATCCACATAATGGAACGGTGCAAGCCCGCTGTTTGTTTTTTTCTTAGGTATACATTGTAAAGATACGAATTTTGACTCTCCACCACACTAGTCAATCTAAGTTTAGTATCAAGTCAATTTCAATCTGAACTCAAACCACAACGACTATAGAATAAATAGTAGATAGGTATGCGATATGAGTGTTAAGTTTGCTGCATCGTCAGAGTTTGACAACATATTTCCGTTTAACAGGTCAGAAGTAGGTCTAAAATACGCGAGGTAAAAGACTGACTAAAACCTCGTACGGGTCCAAGGCAACTGCTCTGGTAAGGCTGTCTTAATGATATCGCTGTCAGTGATAAGGCCGCCTTTGTAGCCACAGATTTTTAAGGTGTACAATAGTTTATTCAGAGACGTACGATAAATTCTCAAGCTAACTTTATCATATCATTCAACTCCGTCATTGTGCGTAAACAGTAATTTCTCTCAATGCGTTCCCCGCTGAGCCACGAGCCCCCCCTCTGCGTCGGTGTAAACACAGCGCACGTGGTGGCGCGCTGTCGTTACGCATGACATTGGAGGCCTGCCACGCCGCACCGCCAGCGCTCCTCGCTACAGCAGTTGCCAAACACACGGCTGATTAACCGTTTGCCATCATAACAGTGAACTTAGTTTTGATTCGATGACTTTTGGCTCCTTACAATGTGGTTTGAATGAAATCGCATAGCTATCTATTAGCGAATTGGGCCGTCATATAGATAAGTAGATATAAATATAATTTTATGCTAGAGAAGACATTTCCTTGAATGGAATAATGTGGAAAAGCGATGCAGTCCTTAAACGTAACGATTAATAAAGATAATAATACACCGCATGAAGACGAAACGAAAACTAAAGTTTAAAGAGGCATTCAAGTCCAGACAGTTCATGCATCTGCAATTTATCGTTTAGTCTGTTTCACAGCCATGTCTCCAATAAGCTACCTACGGCAATACAATATTTTTCGATGTTTACACATGTTCCTACTTGACCCCAGTGAATACACGGCTTTAAATCAGTGTGCTAAATGTCCTCAGCGCAATGGTTCGAGGTCGCAGTGCGAGTGGACGGGCATACAAAAATAGCCGCGGCGTGCGCCTACTGCCTCTGCTAGTAATTGCTAACTCTTGTCTACACTATTCATAATCTGCATTGTTTTGTTATGTCTTTAGGATGTGGATCCTGCGCTTCCGTGTCCTCAAGGTTATCGGTTTGAGGTCAATCGTATAAATAAAGATTTTACTGTCTTATTCATCTAACAAACCGTTTAATCACGGCATAGTTCCTAGATACGAGTGACTGTTTCTTTTGTCGTATGTTAACCTGAAGCCTCTTACTACGTTTTTCATCAAATGGGTATTTTTCTACCTATTTTCTATTATATTATCCTACTAGTTCTAATATCGTCTGTCCACAAGCTGGCTTCGCTCCTAAGTGGTCGGCGCGTGGGCAGAGTTCAACAAACCGTGCTGATCGCGGGTCCATCAGTCAGCAGATAACCACCTGTCATCCAAATCTCCCCTCACCTACGCGGTTTTTCCGCATTCCTCACCTGGCCTGTACATCGATAGTGGCTGCCGATATCCCCCTCTCATGGTGCTCAAAAGAAAAGAAAAACCGGATGCCGTGTACATACATATAGAATACGGTATTCCTAAGTCCTGCCGAAAAAACCCACTGCGAATCTAGCAAACGACCCAAGAGCTAGATTGACCCGACACTATAGCGAAAACATCCCGGACGTCAGCCTGTACGAGATTAGGATGGCTCTGAAGCAGCTTAGTAACAAGGCAACGGGTGATGACGGAATTACGGCCAAACTCCTAAAGGCGGGTGGGAAACTGATCCTTAAGGTCCTTCAGAAGCTGTTTGATTCCGTTATATTTGAGGGAAAAACACCACAGGCATGGAGCGGAGGTGTGGTGGTACTCTTCTTTAAGAAGGGCGACAAGGCCCTGCTCAAGAATTATAGGCCCATCTCACTTCTGAGCCATGTCTACAAGCTGTATTCCAGAGTCATCACGAACCGTCTCACACGCAGTGTTAGCGACGATACGTAATTAGTTATTTCTTTTATTCAGTCTTCAGATAATTTGTTTGATTAACTTGTCTCATAACGTGTTATTAATAACTAAGAATTTAAGTTAAAGTGTTGAACATTCCAGCCACTAGAGGCGCCACTAGCGCCATGTTGCATACGTAACTTTAAGTACCAGAGAACTTTACCGTAACGAGAACCGTTTCTGTAATTTCATTATTTTAAGGTGTTAATTAAGGATTTTGAGGCTGATTTTTATGTAAATAATAAAGATTTATTAGTCCTAAGGTTAGAAAATAAGAAAATATTGTAAAGAGTGTCCTACCACAGAAAAAAGGCAAGATTTAAGTTCCCCATACAAAAGGGCACCTACGCTCTGATTGGTCAAGGGACGGGGCATTAGTGCCGTGTGCAAAACTGAAGGGCCTTGATTGATCAGAGCCTTACGGGTTTTCTAATAAAAAGGGGGCACTTTCGGTGGTCGGGCATTCTCGATTCTCGCCCGACGCTCGCCCCGAACGGTCGTGCCGCTCTGTGCTCCGCGCCCGCTCCGTGCTCTGTGTCGTGTTACGTCACCCCGCGTGACGTCATCGTGGTCGCCGACCGCACCAGCGATCCGAAGCCGCCTTTTTCAAGGCAGTGGAGGATAGACTTTTCCTTACGGAAACAGTCGATAAACGTGTGCCCCTTCAGGGAAAATCCACAGTTTCGTGGTCCTTGACGGGAAACCTAACGGTGTCAACAACGTCAAGGGGGTGTTGCCCCAATACACCCGCCGAACCCCTTCAGGGCTAGGCAGTCATTTGGAGTCGGGAGCTAGGTTTTGGCCTTGGGGGATCTCCTAGTCAAACCTAATACTCCGAGTTCTCTTTCAGCTACTCACCTGGTGTCGGTTGGGGTGTCTATCCCTTCGCACCAGACCCTGGTAGGGCCCGATCGCACATTAAGATTGGCGATCGGTTTCAAGCTTAGGGCTCACCATTAGGTACACACCTCCCAGTTAGCAAACCCTTACTGGGAGGGTCACTCACCCCCGGGCCCGTCCACCCGGGGACGTAGGGTATTAGGCATAGGAGAGTTACAACTCATGTAACAAAGCCCATTCCCACCCTAGTCATGACGGACGCTATTATCTTAGCGTTCGTCAAAGAGGCCCTTTTTAAGGACCCCGATTTTCTCGCCAAATATGGCGAGAAAATCGCTTTAATTAAAAGCGCCCCTCCTCCCGTTCCGACGAGCGTCACTGATTTCAGTGACGTATTGTCGCCCTTTCCGGCCAACACGGACTCAGGTCCGTCCCCGCCGTCCCCCTGTCCCCGCCCTCTTCCGGGAAAGGCTTCTATGCCTCCCCTATTAGTAGCCCATTTTGCCAATGAGGCAATGGACACTTCAGTCCCCGCCAGCGACTCAACGTCGCAATCCTCCGCCTCGGACTCCGAGCAGTCCTCTGATTCCTCCTCCTCCGAGGACGACTTCCAAGTCGTCCTAGGGGGCAAGAGGAAAGCCCGAAAGGCCGCACAGGCCTCCAAAGCTAAGAAGACCGTAGTGTCTTCTCCCGCCCCCGCTACCCAGCCCGCCCCTGTTACCCAGCCCGCCCCCGTTTCGCAGGCTAGCTGCCCTCCGTCCGCTTCTGGCACTCAGCCAAAGAAGCAGCGCCCCCCTCCGCCCTTGTACATCCAGGACAAGGCGAAGTGGACAGATGTGTCCAAAATGTGTAGTGATCGCAAGATCAACTACACGAACGCCCGCTCTTGCCAACAAGGCATAAAGGTTCAGGTCCCGACGTCAAATGACTATCGGGAACTAACCAAAGTCCTCCGTGATAGGAAAATCTCCTTTCATACTTATTCCCTCCCCGAAGACACGCCAACCCGAGTGGTTATAAGACGTGTCCCTAAAGAGATCGCCACCGAGGACATCAAGTCCGACCTCCTGGCGCAGAACATAACCGTTTCCGCTGTCCACCGCCTTCACAAGGCGAGAGGAAGCGAGCTCTACGACATGGTGCTTGTCGTATGCGACCCCACCGAAGGACATCACCCCATCTTTAAAGTCAAGTCGGTGTGTTCCCTTTCCGGCATCTCCATTGAGAAGCCTTTCAGACCGACGATAGTTGGTCAGTGGCACCGCTGCCAATTATATGGCCACTCGCAGCGTAACTGCTACGCTACACCCAGATGCGTTAAGTGTCTGGGCGAGCATGGCACGAGCGACTGCCCTCGTCCCAAGGACCGCACACTCTGCACAGAGCCACCCAGCTGTGTACTGTGCGGTCAAGCCGGGCACCCGGCTAACTACCGTGGCTGCCCTAAAGCCCCCAAAATCCCTCCCAAGCTGGCAAAGCGTGCTGCTGCTCGCCAACAGAGGGAAGTTCCATCTGGGAAAGCCCCCTTTTCCCAACTCCCCGAACGTCTCGCGCCCCAGAGACCATCCCCATGGAATCTGTTGAACCATCACAAAGCCTTCCCGGCTTTGGCGGTCTCACAGCCCATCCCAGCGCTAATGGCCAAGCCCATTCCAGCGCCTGCCCCCGCTTCTGTGGCCCCCGTGGCCGCAAAAACTCCCCAAAGAGCGGCTGCGTTCCCACGCAGAACCGTTGGCCAGATCATTCTGGACAACTACCGCATCTTTATGACGCAGGATGCTAGGGATTTAGCTGATGAGCTAACCCTAGCTGAAATCAATGGCCAGCTCGACTTCGCTAAGCGAGCTGCGCTATTCACCAAATATGAGTCGGTCACGGCCGAACTCGACAAGTTACCCTCCGTAACTCTTGATGGATAGACATCAAAAAATTTGTTCTTCCAAACCGCGATCCCTTAAATTAGGCTTCTTTAATGCCAACGGCATTATCAATCAGAGAGATGAGATCGCCACTTTTCTCCGCGACCATCAGTTAGACATTCTCCTTATCCAGGAAACTTTCCTCAAACCCCACCGTAAAGATCCTAAAATTGCCAACTATCGCATAGTTCGCAACGATAGATCTCGCTGCCACGGTGGTGGCACCCTCATCTACTACAGGAAGGAACTGTACTGTATCCCCCTAACTCCACCCGCGCCCTGTTCTTTCTTAGAATACTCAGCCTGTCGAGTAGGCATGACTGGTCATCAACCGATCACTGTCATCTCCGCCTACTACCCCCCTCCGACTTCCTCGTTTCGTATGCCAGACGAGTCCATCGCTCTCACTAGAGACCTCACCGCCCTCTTTGGCTTGAGTGACTCCGTTATACTAGCGGGCGATCTCAATGCTAAACATCCCGCCTGGAACAGTAGTACGACCAACCCTAGAGGATAGGTCGTGTTCAACCTTGGTGCATCCCTTAACTTTGACATCATCGCCCCGATGTGTCACACTCACTTCCCCCTAAATCCCAACCATAGCCCCGACGTCCTCGATGTAGCGCTCCTGAAGAATGTAAACCTCCGTTTACAATCTATAGAAGCAATACACGAGCTTAACTCCGATCATCGCCCCGTGATCATGCACCTAGGCTCCCGCTCGGGTAATCTCGATCCCGGCCAGCCTCCCCCGTCCCAATTGATCACTGACTGGAAGAAAGTAAGCGAAAGACTGAAATCTACCACGTCACCTCAATTGGATTCTATCCCTGACCACATCGACTCAGTCGCTGACACGACGGCTGCGATCGACTCGCTCACGGATCACGTACAATCCGTCCTGAACGAATGTTCAAGGGAGATTCCAGCGACGGAGGACCATCGCTGGAAAATTCCGGACGATGTACGGGCTCTGATGACCGAGAAGAACGCAGCCATCCGTGCGTACAGCGCTTTTCCCTGCGACGCTAACAAGGCTCACATGCGTAGATTACAGCGTGCTGTTAAGAAACGCATGACCGAGCTGCGTTCCGCCCGCTGGGACAAGACGCTTAGCGAACTCGAGCCTACTCATCTCGCCTTCAGGCAACTTCAGAGGAAATTACGTTCAACTGAAGAGTCCTCTATCCCTCCGCTCACCCGCCCTGATAAGAGTGTCGCTTTCGACAACTCTGAAAAAGCGGAATGCCTAGCCGACAGCCTCGAAGCCCAATGCTCGCCTAGCTCTCAACTAGTAGACCAAGCTCACATCGACATGGTGGACGCTGAAGTCGAACGTACAGCCTCCCTCCCTCCCGCTGAAGACCCTGATAACCCTCTACCCCCCGTCACTCCCGACGAGGTGGAGGATATCATCAAAAAACTTAAACCCCGGAAAGCCCCCGGCGCCGACGGTATCACGAACAGAGTGTTCAAACTCTTCCTCAACTTATAATGCTAATGACCGCCATCTTCAATGGCGCATTAAGCAATAATATCGTCCCCCAAGCATGGAAGCAGGCCACCATTATCGGTATCCCCAAACCAGGCAAGCCCAAGTCTGACCCTTCCAGCTACCGCCCCATCAGTCTCCTCAATGTTCTCGGTAAAGTCTACGAGAGGCTTATTTATAAGCGACTCAAAGATTTTGCCGAATCCAAGGGTCTCATTCCTAATGAGCAGTTCGGGTTCAGTACCGAGCACTCATGCATCCACCAAGTCCACCGCATCGTAGAGCACCTAAGCGCTGGCTTCCAGCGTAATACGATGACGGGTGTCTTGTATTTCGATATAGCGAAAGCATTCGACAAGGTCTGGCACAATGGTTTATTATATAAGCTATACCAACTCGGAGTGCCAGACCGTCTCGTGCTCATCATGCGAGACTTTCTGTCGAATCGCACCTTCCGCTATCGAATTGAGGGTGCCCTCTCCACCCCCCACCCCATCCGAGCAGGAGTCCCGCAAGGCTCCGTAGTATCCCCCTTAGCCTTCACGCTGTTCACCAGCGACATTCCCCAGAGTAAAAAGGCCCAGTTGGCTCTATTCGCCGACGACACGGCAATTTACTACACCGGTCGTGACCCCAGAGTTATCGCTCGCAATCTCCAAACCTCCGCAAACATTTTGGGCAAATGGTTCCGTAAATGGAGAATAGAGGTTAACCCTGATAAGAGTCAAGCTGTTCTCTACTCGAGACAGCGGAAGTCCGTCCTCCCTCCCCCTCCGATCACCATGTACGGCAAGCCAATCCCCTGGGAGAAGCAAGCCAAGTACCTCGGAGTGATCCTAGATCAGCACTTGACCTTCGCCGAGCACATAAAGCAGGCTCGCTCGCGAGCCGCCTTCGCTCAAGGTAGGCTCCACTATCTCATGACTGCTCGCAGCAAATTGTCACTAAAGTGCAAGCTGCGCCTCTTTACAGCAGTAATCCGCCCGATTATGACTTATGCCTGTGCTATCTTCGCACACGCTAAGCCCCGTTTCCTCCATAGGATGCAGACCCTCCAAAATCGGACCCTCCGTAAAATCCTCGGTGCCCCTTATTACGTCCGAAATGAGAATCTACACTTAGATCTCAAAATCCCCACCATCCAGCAGTTCATGAAACGCCTGTGCAAGCGTTTCTTCGATACTGCTGTGAAACACCGCAACCCCCTTATCGTATCGGCCGCCCGATATGAACCCTCCCTCATCTCAAAGATTCGCCGTCCTAGGCATACTCTTGTCACCCCCGACGACCCCATTACCCTGCTCCAAGAGAGCCGTAAGGAAACCAGTACAGTTCGTAGACATTACAGACCGCCGTCATTCCGTCCTCGCCGCCGAGGCCCGCCGCGACAGACCCGTCAACGTCCTCCCCGTCCTTTGCTCGAGCCAGCCCGCGCCGCTGAGCCGTAGTTTTAAAAGTCCCCGTTAATAATAATAATATCTTTGTGCGATCCAGCCCGTCCCTTGCTGCCCCCCCCCCCCCCCAGCGACGCCCTAAGCCGAGGTCCGTACCCCACAGGGGGTGCCCTTAGCGTGTAGTCGCTTAGTTTTTAAGTTAGTTAAGTAAGCCCTGGCTGGAGGCTTTGATTTTCGAATCGAGGCCGCCACAGGCAAGACCGGTTAAGCAGCCGACAACCTCCTAGGTTGACCTGCGAGAGGCCACACACAAAAAAAAAAAAAAAGTGGTCGGGCATTCTGAATCCAGCAGTGTAAGCAGAGACATCAAGAGAAATAAACAGAAGAAAACGGCGTTGTTATTTTACTCCTCCTGCTACCACCGAAGACTCTTCAGTTAACATCCCGCCAGCGAACCCGCTCCACAACAACACACAAACACGAGCTTCAACACGCAGGTTCGACGACTTCCAGCCTCCCGAACAAGCCGGATTCCGAAAAGGCTTCAGCACCATAGACCACATACATACGCTACGGCAGGTTATACAGAAGACCGAGGAGTATAATCTGCCTCTCTGCCTAGCGTTTGTGGACTACGAGAAAGCCTTTGATTCGGTTGAGACTTGGGCTGTGCTGCAGTCTCTCCAACGGTGCCAGATTGACTATCGGTACTTCGAGGTGCTGAAGTGTTTGTACGAAAACGCCACTATGTCAGTCAAACTGCAGGACCAGACCTCGAAACCTATCCTCCTGCAGCGGGGTGAGAAGCAGGGCCGAAATTGTTCACGGCCGCAATGGAGGATGTCTTCAAGGTTCTGGACTGGAGTGGATTAGGCATTAATGTCAATGGCGAGTACATCACTCATCTTCGGTTTGCCGACGACATAGTAGTCATGGCTGAGACTACGGAAGAGCTCAGCACAATGCTCAATAACCTCATTAATGCTTCCGAAGAGTGGGTCTTAAAATGAACATGGCCAAAACTAGTCATGATAAACAACCATGTAGCACCCACTCCTATCAAGATTGGATACTCGAAGTTGTGGACGATTACGTCTACCTTGGACAGACAATCCAGTTGGGTAGATCTCGAGAAAGAGGTCAACCATCGAATCCGACTCGGCTGGCCAGCGTTCGGGAAGCTGAGCGGTGTCTTCACGTCCAATATACCACAATGTCTCAAGACGAAAGTCTATGACCAGTGCGTGCTGCCAGTGATGACATATGGTTCCGAAACGTGTTCGGTCACAATGGGCCTCATCAGAAGCCTCAACGTCACCCAAAGGGCAATGGAAAGGGCTATGCTCGGAGTTTCCTTGCGTGATCGAATCATAAATGAAGATATCCGCAGAAGAACCAAGGTTGCCGACATCACCAAACTTAAGTGGCAATGGGCAGGGTACATTGCTCGCAGAACAGATGGTCGTTGGGGCCGAAAGGTTCTGGAGTGGCGACCGCGTACCGGAAGACGCAGTGTTGGAAGGCCCCCTACAAGGTGGATCGATGACCTGGTGAAGGATGCGGGAATCCGATGGATGCGAGACGCACAGAACCGTTCATTGTGGCGACATTTGGGGGAGGTCTATTATCCAGCAGCGGACGTCTATCGGCTGAAATGATGATGATGATGATGATGATGATGATGAGTCCTGCCGATGCTTCAAGTATTTAGACTGTACTTTAAGGTAGTCTAATCAATTTAGGTCCATCGATTAGAATGGGCGAGTGATTGGTTCTAGTCGAAGTGCCATTCAAAGTGATAGTGCGAATTTTTTACTCTAGTTGATAAACTCGAGAACAATTCCTATGTTGCCAACCCCTTAAACCATCAAATCAGGAATACGTTTCTATTGAACTGAGCAAAACCTTCGCATCAAAACGTACAAGATTTTCATTTACATAACATGTATGACGTTGTTGCGACAAATCAGTCGCGGCGACTAGTCGCTCGCCCCATTCATCGTGGCGCGTGTTATCGCTCAGATAACTATTTCTATGACGACTCCGCGGTACGTACCGATTACGGTTTCATGTTATATGGATTCTCGACGGCGGTCGTTTTCCGGTGATTGACGCGAATAAAAACATGGCCGTCAGTTTCAAGTGCGTTTCAAAGTGCCAATATAGAAAGAAAGAAGATTCTATGCCAATAAGATTCTATTCTATAGACAAATTGTCATATATGTGTGTGTACACACCTACACGCATCGCGCGTACGCATTGCCTTCGCGTCGGCAGTAATAAACGAATGTTCCCGGAGCACGGTCGTTTCATTTATTATACTTACTAACAAACATTTCATTGGCGACGAGGACGACGCGGACCCGCGTTTACAAAAAAATGAATGCGTTTTTAGGTCATTTGCCTAATTTCGACCATAAATCACTAGACTGGAAGATATACAAAGGCAAATTAACGCAATTCATAATAATCAATGAAATTAAGGAAGATGAAAAGAGAAGTGGAATTTTATTGTGCCATCTCACTGAGGAGACGTACCGATTAGTGCTCAATCTGGCATATCCAAAGGAATTGGAAGAGCTCAGTTTTACGGAACTAGTGGCATTACTCGATGGCCATTTCAAACCCAAAAAGTGTTCTTTTGTGGACAAGGCGAACTTTTACAGCGCCAGCAGGAAAGCAGGCGAAACCATAGGAGAATGGGCGGCGCGTTTAAGAGGGTTGGCAACTTATTGCGACTTCGGTACCGCTCTAGAAACGAACTTGAGAGATCGTTTCGTCCTTGGCCTGACTGCAGGTCCAGAACGCGACAAGCTGTTTGAGCAGTGCCCAGCGACACTCACGTTATCGCGGGCTATTGAATTGGCGGAGCAAGTAGCATGTGCTAAAGAGGCGAAGACCATGTTATGTGCCAGTACCGAGGCCATTTCTATCAAGGAAGAACCAGTATACCGCGCGAGATTCCAAGGTCAAGCAAGCCGTGGGCGCAGCGCAGATGGCGGCGGCGGCGGCGGCGCTAACGCGGCACTGCGCCGCGATAAGGATTGTTGCTCGGTTTGCGGAATGAAGAATCATAGTGATAATAAGTGTCGTTATAAGGCCTATAAGTGTCAAAAGTGTGGTGTAAAGGGCCATCTTAAAAAAATGTGCGGCAATCAAAAAGGTTCTCGTATATATCATATGGACTCTAAGGAAGAGTGCAGTGACAAACAGCCAGAGGTTACGGGTTGTGAAGAGTGCCAGAATTTTAATATAAGGTACGTCACTGATAAGCCTTTCCTAATTGATATAGTTTTAGGTAATCAATTAATACAAATGGAACTTGATTCCGGATCTGGCAGCAGTGTTATTTCAGAAAGTCTGTACTTAAAAATGTTTTCATTTTACCAATTACGTAGTTGTAATGTTAAGATGAGTCTTTATAACGGACATAAAATCTCGCCTTTAGGATATTTTACCATCACAGCAAAATATAAAGACATGCAAAAAAATATTAAAATATTTGTAGTCAAAAATGGAGGTCCGCCATTGTTGGGCAGAGATTTCATGTCCGCCTTCAATTTAATAATAACCACCGACATAAAGTCATTAGAGTGTTCAGATGGTATACATAATAATAATAATGTACGAGAATTACTAGGGAAGTTTCCAGATCTGTGGCGGGATGAGTTGGGTTCATTTAATAAATTTAAGGTTAGACTTCAATTAAAAGAAAATTCTGTTCCAAAATTTTACAAGTCCCGAACCGTTCCATTTGCACTAAAAGATAAGGTCGAACAAGAATTAGAGCGATTAAAAAGGTTAGGTATTTTAGTGCCGATTGACCATGCTCCATATGCCACTCCGATAGTACCGGTTCTGAAGGAGAACGGTACAGTGAGAATAGCCGGAGATTTTTCTGTTACACTAAACAAAGACCTAATCATAGAAAAATATCCCCTTCCGAGAATTGAAGAGGTTTTTGCAAAGTTAGGTGGGGGCGAGATGTACAGTAAACTCGACCTTAAAAACGCTTATAATCAGTTTATTTTAGATGAGCCGTCTCAGTTACTTACAGCTATAAATACGCATAAAGGTTTATATAAATATACACGTTTAGTTTACGGACTAGCTAACGCACCAGCAATCTTTCAAAAATCCATGGAGGCACTTTTAACTGGAATAGACGGAGTCAGCGTCTGGCTTGATGACATATGTATTACGGGTCCCGATAAGAATACGCACCTTAAAAGATTGGCAGAAGTCTTACGTAGATTAAACGACGCTGGGTTACGTCTACAAAAAGAAAAATGTGAATTTTTCAAACCAAGTGTACTTTATTTAGGCTACGTGATCAGTAAAGCGGGGCTTATGACTAGTCCTGATAAAGTTAAAGCCATAATGAGCGCTCCCGAGCCAAGTAACGTCACCGAAGTTAAGAGATTCCTAGGGGTCGTTAATTATTATAGGAATTTTATTCCAAACGCATCGTCCCTGCTAAGCCCACTACACGACTTATTGCGAAGCGATGCACCTTGGGTGTGGGGAAATAGGCAGCGACAGGCTATGGCGGCAGTGCGCCGTGAACTCGCATCAGAGCGTGTATTAGCGCATTTTGAGCCGGCGGCGCAACTCGTGCTGACAGTGGACGCAGGGCCGGCCGGGCTCGGCGCCGTGCTGTCGCAGCGCGGGGAGGATGATGCGCACGAGCGCCCTCTAGCTTATGCATCTCGTTCGCTCACTGCCAGCGAGCGAAACTATAGCCAGATACAAAAGGAAGCGACCGCTATTATATTTGGCGTAAAAAAGTTCCATCAGTATTTGTATGGTCGCAGTGAGCCGTTCATTTTAAAAACCGATCATAGGCCTCTGGTCTCAATATTCAATAATAAGACCGGCATACCAGTAACAACAGCGCTGAGACTTCAAAGATATGCTATTATATTGTCGGCCTACAATTATGTAGTGCAGTATGTATCCGGTGATAATAACCCAGTAGCGGATTACTTTTCACGCGCGCCTTTAAAGTGTTCACACAAGTCGGATCAGTTAGATAACGCAGATTTATTTTATGCGCTTAAGTTTTTAAATGAAGCGTCACCAGCTACCACGATACGTGAGATAACGCAGGCTACGGAGCGCGATACAGTGATGCAAACAGTCATTAGGTATATGCAAAAGGGCTGGCCACGAAAAATTATGTGTAAAAGCGTTCTACCTTTTTTCCAGTGCAAATCGGATTTGCAATATGAAAACGGGTGTCTTTTTAGAGGGCATAGAATAGTTATTCCGATAACGTTAAAAGATAAAATGTTACGTGAATTACACGATACCCATTTAGGTATAACTAAAACTAAGAGTAACGCACGAAGTAGGATGTGGTGGCCCGGCATCGACAGCGATATTGAGCGTTGGATAGGGTCCTGCACAACATGCGTCAGCGTGCGCCCCGCGCCGCCGCGCGACCCCCCAGCGCCGTGGCCCGCTGCCGCCGCACCCTGGCAGCGCGTGCACATTGATTATATGACTGTAGGACAGCGGGTATATCTCGTGGTCGTAGATTCGTTCAGTAAGTGGGTAGAATGCATATTTATGAATAATGGAACCGCAACTAACGCCTTGATAGCCAAATTAAAAGAATTATTTTCGACTTTTGGCATACCTAACGTACTAGTATCTGATAACGACGTTAAAATTAATTCCGTGGAATTCAAAACATTTTGTAGTTCTAATGGCATCAAATACATGACGTCACCCATTTATCACCCGCCCAGTAATGGTCAAGCAGAAAACTCGGTAAAAACTTGTAAAAAAATGCTAAAATGTATTATAAAAGATACCATACCGCTGCATAAAATTAATGAGTTGTTGTTAGGCTACTTGTTCAATTACAGGAATACTGTGCACTGTACCACTGGGGAATCGCCGGCTAAGTTGATGTTCGGTAGAAACCTACGATCCCGTCTTGATTTAGTTGTACCTTCAAAAAGATTAATTTCGGCTGATACAATAGCAGTGCAGGGGAAAAGACTTTTTGTAACTGGTGATGTTGTCTGGACCCGATGGTACAGCGCACGGAAGGAAACTTGGCAATTAGGCGTAATAAAACATAGAATTGGTAATAAAATGTACAATATTTTTATTAAAGATTTGAATCTCCATTGTATTAGACATGTAGATCAAATAGTTAAATACACAGGTAATAATGACACCACACCCACGAATGCTGGTGATATGGTGTCACATGAGTTGCCATCGCCCGAGATAGCTAGTACTAGTGCAGGCGCTAAGGACGTACCTGCAGCTCAAGGTGCAGAAGGCGTCACTGGTGACTGTGACGGGGAGGAATGGGCCGATGGTGAGGTAATTGAGAGTGAGGGAATGGACGCTGATAATGAAGCGACGCCGCCGCTGCCAGTAGGGCAGGGTGAAACTTTTGTGTCCGAGGGAAACCAGTCTCCCAGTGTCATTGATCACAACGTTGACTTACCATCAGCGCCCTCACCCACACCTTCTCGTTCGAAGCGTACTAATAGAAAAATTATAGATTATAAGAAATACTTTTAAGATTTTTACTAAGGTACTTAGCCACTTATTATTGTTACCAGGTTTGAAAGCTAAGTGGGAAGGAGTGTCATATATGTGTGTGTACACACCTACACGCATCGCGCGTACGCATTGCCTTCGCGTCGGCAGTAATAAACGAATGTTCCCGGAGCACGGTCGTTTCATTTATTATACTTACTAACAAACATTTCACAAATACACTCACTTAATAATTACGCTCTCTAAGACGTTTTACAGATATGTTTAATAACCCTAGATTTCGCCAGTTGAGTTTTATTTCCATAGAATGATGTCTATAACGAGAATTGCACCTCAAGTAAGTGTAGTACCACTTGTATGTTAGGTAGGCCGGCGCGAGTTCGGGCGCGATACTTGTAAGTTTCAGTGGCACTGATAAGGCTGCGAGTATCAATGTCAGGCGTGTGTGACCCTGTGCGTATTGAGGTCGGCAGTTATGTACCCTAAGAGGTGAGCAGAGTTCAAATCTCGATACAGTTTTACCAGGTTTTACAATATGAAAGGATAAAACGCCTAGTATTCATGAAAACGGATGTTAATGCACGAATGTTATCAAAGCGAGGAATTCCAGATTTGTATTTAGTTTAGTGGCAGTTGACAAAATACCAAACAGATCGGGAAGTGGGTAACTCCATGGAAATCCGTGAGTGGTGGCAGTTAAGTAGCCTGAAGGGTGCCCTGAGATGATGGTATATTGATAAAATCACCATTTTGGTCGAAAATGAATACATTTATTTATCCTGAGTTCCCAGTATGTTCTGGTGGGTTGTTCAAACAGCATGTAACGATGACACACTCGGCCAGGCGACCTCCCGCGCTCCGGAGACGACGCTAATGCCAAAATTACGCGCCACGTACCACATACGCCACTTACTCAATCATTCGCACACATTCCTCACGGACCATAGACTAACGACGAGACAATTCTGATTTGACGTACCAATCTATCATCACAATCTAGTCTACAGTTAAACCAAAGGCTGTTAAATAATGTCATCTTGGAACGGAAAAATATAAGAAGTGGGGGAGGAAAAGAGGGTACAAAAAATCGAGACCTATGTGCAGCAAGGGACGAAGTCGGACTGCGGGTGATGATGAGGTTGTCTAAGACATCCATCTACGTTCTTTTGATTAGGCGACGACCTTTGAGTACATAGGTATCAAAAGAAAGATTAGGAGATAACACATGGTGCATTTTTGGAGAAGTCTTCTATTAAATACAAGACTAAAAAGGATCGATTAGCAAATCTTATTTATCTGGTAGATTATTTTGACAGTGTTACAAATGAACATATTAATAGTCATGTATTGATTAACTACAAAAGCAATAAAATGACCTCACCAAACATGGCTTATCCTTGGTAAGAACATTCTGACTTACATCTAGGTATTGTAATGAAGGAAATCGGATCATTCTAGATTACGATAATTAATTATGTCATTAACGTACGAGTAACAATGTAACCTACAGCCTTTTGTGTAAACTTCTTCATCAAATTATGAAATCTGCTAGTCTTACTATTGACGCTAACAAAGAGAATTCTTTAAAGATGCGCCGTTTTCGCATCAAGACGTCTAAACAAACATCGGAGTAAGAGCAAGCGTCCTTCACCGACAGTTACCGGCCACTCGCACATGTCATAGCTACACACCCAGCACGTGTCGTATAGCGTGTGCTCAGACGAGGGGCCGGTGACTGAAGTTATGCTCCACAATGACAGGGATGTGCCGGAGACACTGACCGTTGCACTTCTTTACAAAGTGGGAACTGGGGTCCAGTTATTTAACTGTGCTCATTTAAGATACGAATATGTGATGGCTCTCAGTCTTGATTGAATAATCTCTGTCGTTTGGCAAAACAAGCATATCGCCTCTTTGCTTCGATAACGTGATAAGTTAAATAATATTATTGGACTTATCACGTTGTCGAAGCAAAAATGCGATATTTTTAGACAAGTATATTTTAATTTATAATCTGCTTATCTGAAAATATGCCTACTTTTCTTTGGATTAACTACTTGGATACATTTTCGACGCAATTTCTTACACGTAGTCATGCTTACTTGCCAGATATTACTATTTGTTTTAATGTGTTATCATCAGGCCATTACAATGCACAGGTACGTTGTCTTAAGGGGTGACCAGACGGTTGCATACCAACGTCCCGCGTCCCAACCAAGGTGACCTTGCTAGTTTCAATCCGTGTAGACAGCAATTGTAATCCATGACCTTCAACGCCCTTGGTTGGGAGTTTGGGAGGCGCGTTTTCCCAACCACCGAACGTGTTGGCGCGTGGTTTACATCAATGTAGCCGCAACACAAATCAAACACATAAACCAAGGTCACCTTGGTTGGAACGCTAGTTTGCAACCGTCTGGTGATCTGGTCACCCCTTTACAAAATTCGCAATAAACTTAACAAGGTAGGTAACTTTCTCGATAATGAAGCGAAAGCCCAGTGGACTATTGCACGACAGAGATACCGGCTACCGACACACTGCCACTAACAACAATTCTATAGATTGTACGATAAGGAAATTGTTTTAAAAATAAAGATTACGAGTAGTTAATACCGCGTATCAGCTGTGTAAGCTTTGGGTAAAAACCCGAGAATTCTGGCCGTATTTTTCAGACATTTTCTAAAGACTAAAGAAAGGGTAGAATCGAGTTATGAGGGACTCGAGGGCCACTAAACCATATCCAGCAGTTTATTACGAAAAATACTTAATACATATCAAGCATTTCTGAAAAACTTGTTTGGGAACATCTGTTTACATCAAGTTGACAAGCAAGACCCTGAATTAGGACATGATGTGTCAGTCCCCGAGGAGCCCTGTGGGCTGCTAGTGCGGGCGGCGCGGCGGCGGCGCGGCCTTGCGGCGGCTTTACGAGCGGCGTCTAGTCGGCTCTAATGTGTGCCCTCGGAGTAAATAGTAGAGAAGAGACATGCCAAAATTGCGCGAAAAGAAGCTACGTAGGTTAACAACGAAAATATAAAACACTTCGGCTTTTGAAATCTCAGTGGCGCCGCGGCTCACTGAGGGTTTCTGATCTGGCGTCAACGATGTCCTGAGCTACAACTAACTAATTGAAAACTAACTATTCAAGTCCATAAGTGTCGTTTAAAGCAAAAACATAACCGTAGCGAATATGATCTGTGAAATTGTTGGTTTAAGATTAATTAGTTTTTTAGCAGAACTCGAATTTTTTTGCGAAACTGTTACTAATCATCAAATTCCTTTTGGCATTACTCTTTAACTCTTACGGAAGAGGTTTGATAATGCAGCATATTTCAGTTCTGTGTGACACATGGCAGTGAACCTTCTGTGCGCTCTTACTTAGTGTAAGTAAGCTTACTACGCACGATTAGTCATTAAAGTATCCCAGCGTCTGGCTGCAGCGGCCTGTGTTCCGCAACACCGTTATGAATTGATCGGAACATGATGTAGGCTAACAGCTACAGTTTAGTAGTTGTTGCTAGGCGGCACAGCGCCGATAACATAGTGTTTTATTGTGTCATACGGTCCTAATTTAAGTGAGAGGCGAATGGCACTCGAATCAATCTATATACAAGTTTAAGGCAATTCCGTCACGGTCACGTCTTTGATGGACAAGATGACCGCTATTGACATTCCTCCGAGTCTCAAAAAATCAATTGAATATTGTTGTGAACAAAATATCCATGACACAGTCAGAAATAGTTTTCAAAGAGCCATTTGCTTTCAGTTTGGAGAAGATGAAGTCATTGAACACAACGTCTTATCGTCTTTAAAAAAATACTGGGCCAAGGAACCTGGTGCCATCCCTGTAAATCTTAGATCATTCACAGTATACACCGTCTAGTTCTAATAAAAGCTCGTCAGCATAGTATGTAGGTCGCCTGACTACTGAACACCATTTTTCGCTCAACGACACGCGATGTCGCGAACAAAATAGCACAATAAACCGCTGTGCTTAACATTCGATTAAAGCCGGCGCGGCGATTAGATTACATAGTACGCAGATTGTGATAAATTGTAGGCGCTGATTAGACACCAGTTTATTTAGATCACAATGTGCAGTAACGTACGGCTGGTTGTCCATGTTTCTAAATGAAACCAACAAAAGTGTCACGTCTATAAACTGTGTGTATTTTAGTTCGTTCATAACCCGACGATGACGGTTGGTATTTAATACCGATATAAAGGCCACCCACAGCCATTTATCTGTGGTTCTCGTCCCGGGCTAGATCCAAGTCTATCGGAAGAGTAAAGCCAACAGCGCGTTTGTTAACGCCAAATCCCCGAGATAGAACTTTAAACTGTTGTTTGACTAGGTAACATTAAAAATAATTCAGACATGCTAGTCACATCCAAATTGAACGACATGAGTCGAGTGTAAACCAATAGGCAATTAACATAGCGATGGCGTTGTCAGACGGCGCCGGGGCATCAGTACATATTACGTAACAGGCGTCACAACAAGTGCGCGAGAGCGCCTCCTCAAGTGTCAGTCATCCAACAATGTTGGCACTCCACTCCTACTCAGTACCTGCACTTGGTACTGATATCATAATGCGTTTAGGACCTGATTCGTGGAAGTCAATCGTGCAGACGCCGAGCATTTCATCATGATCTACGTCTAACTATCAACATAGCTAGTACAAAAGGTCAGGGGTGAAAATGTATTTTGATAAACATTTTTCTTCAGCCAGATTGCCACATCGTCAGGAATGCGCCAGGAGCACAGGTAAGGATGTAAGGCAACACGAGATACTCACCAATAACCACGAGATCAATGTCGCTGGTGGGCAGGTACAGGCCTGTGCGGAACGAGCCGAACACCTCGACGCGTGCCTGCGGCCACAGAGCCAGGATGGCGCCGCGGATCCGGTTAACCACGGTAGAGCGCACCAGGTGCTCCGTCTCCGTCGGTGACATGTACATGTAGAAGTGCTCGATCTCCTCGTGCAGCCTGGAACACACAACGAAGCTGTTAAGTCAAAACGCAAATCAATTTGTTTTAGGTTCAAGTTCTGGAACCCCTAAGGACCATACGATGTCTTTTGTACAGAAACCTGTTTACAGTCTTTTAATTTACGACCGTTTAGATACGTGTTGTCAGTTTAACGGTAGATAATTTTTTAGGATTCGCATAAGGTACTGGCTAAGCACTTGACAAAATCTATCTCAGTTATCAAGCTAAAGATCATGAGTGGTGATGGTAAATGGTTGTAAGAAATTTTTTTGTAGTTGTCATTATGAAGCATCTGATAAATTAGGGGACAAAATGTCCTGTCAGCTGTCAAATTGTCCAACATATCCCGCGTCACGTTAATGCGTTGTAAAATGTCGGGGTGTAAGTTTTTTTATTTTATTAGATATGAACTAGTGCTTGACTGCGATCCCACCTGATGGTAAGTGAGGAGGACCACCATCAGGAGAGATGGTGGTCAAACGCGAGCCTATCAATAATAAAAAAAAAAAAAAAGTAGTAATGCAATCGTTGATGGTGATGCGCACTAATTTATTGAGAGCTTATTCACTCTAGCCTTGAAGACACCTAAATTATATTAGTTGCGGGACACTGGGCAACTAAGCGGGGTACATTCGAGCGTTGCGCGTCCTGTAGGGGACATTTTGTCCCCTAAAGCATAGCATAGCAACCTATTCAATTAGTTACGATTCTAGCATTTGAGTCTCTAGCTTTATCGAGCGAGTTAAATTCTAGTAACCACTATTGTATCCGAGTGCCGAAGCGAAAGCGTGATTGGTGTTAACCTGAACTGAACCGCGCAAACAGAACCGTTACTATTACTTAGATGATTACTGTATCATCACAACAAGACAAGATTGTCTAGATCTATACACTCGTATTGATGCAGTCAATCTTGTCTAGGTCAGGGAAAACCGAATAATAGCTATTTAATTGACTGTAGACTTTATCAAAAGCTAATAAAACGGAAAAATACTGTAACATATGTAATAACTTCAGTTTTGACGACACCTGAATGTAAAACGAAAGATCCGGTTCGGTAGCGATACCTTTAAGATGAGGCCGTACCGTCTACAAAGTACAAACTCCAATAGACACGACTAGCTACAAGCTTGACAACTTTGCTAATATAATCACAAGTATTAAATCCGGCGCGGCTGTCATTCCATTATTATTCCGCTGTAGTCGTACTACAACGGCAATTACGCGATACTTGCTAATTAAAAGCCGTGTGTTCCGACCTTCGCATGGTCGTGCAGCCCCCGGTCCCGTCTGTAGCCGTGGCTGCCGCCAGCCGACCTTAACACATAGACCTTTCACCGGAATGCACTACTGGTTTTGCACCACATTCTTGTTTTTGACAGTCACAACTCAAATTAATTTCGATCATTGGTGGTGCAAATAACAAGGTGATTTAGTTTCGATTTAAGCAGCATGGTCTAAAATAAAACTGAATTAATTAAAAATCGTGTCTATTCACCGCTAAAAGGAGCCCGTTTACCTTGGCTCCTGTTTTTCAGAATGTATCCCTGGAGTACACCGACCGCCTTCAGCTCTTGGGAGTTGAAATTTCCTCAGACCTTAACTTTGGGCGGTTCATTGAGTCCAAAGCCAAGGTAGCTGCTAGGAAACTCGGCGTATTTGCAAAGGTCCGGCGGTACTTCACACCAGGACAGCTTTTAATGTTATACAAAGCACAGGTCCGTTCCTGTGTAGAGTACTGCAGCCACATATGGGCTGGTGCTGCAAAATGCCACCTGGCAGCTTTGGACTCGTTGGAAAGGCGTGCAAAGAGGCTAATTGGTGATCCAGATCTGGTTAATTCCAATCTACAAAGTCTTGAGCACAGGCGTAGGGTAGCCAGCCTTTCGGTGTTTTACAGAATGCATTTTGGAGTGTGCGCAGGAATTGCATGACTTGATTCCACCATCTCATTTCTACCATCGGACAAGCCGACGAACGGCGAGTATCCACCCTTACGTTTTTGAAACCTCTACGGTCCGGACCAAGCGTTTTGCCTCGTCGTTTATACCGCGTACATCGAGGGACTGGAATAATTTGCCTGCTGCGGTTTTCCCGTCCGATTATAATTTGGGTCTCTTCAAGGCTAGAATGAATAGGCTCTCAATAAATTAGTGCGCCTCACCATCAACGATTGCATTACTACTTACCACCAGGTGAGATCGCAGTCAAGCACTAGTTTATACCAATTAAAAAAAAAAAAAAAAAGAAACCTTAAACATTAACGCCGACTTGTCCCTCGCATACTAAAACTTTAAGCATAATTAAGTATATACTTTTTTCTTTAATCTACACAGTTTCACCGGTACCAAATAATACCTGTCCCAAGAGATATTACCATCTTAATAAGAATGATAGCAAGCCCGTGGGCATCCCCAAGAGTTGTGTTTGTACATTAATCAAATGTCCAATTCATCATATCCCTGGGAGCCGCGCGGGCGCCAAGACGTGATCTGCATCTAGACGAGAGGTCGACCCACTGATTAGACACCTTTAGGCTATGACCTATATTCATCGTCATATTTCAAAACCCTGAATAGGTAATCTTCGTATAACCTTTGCTTGCATCTACGAGTGTCTTTGCATATTTTCGCAATAGGTCGAGTCGATATTTCACTAATGGATAAAGATTTAAGAGCCGGTCAAAGATGCCAATTAATAAGTTTCAAGTGCATAGATATTCCAAAGAACAAAAATGCTAAAATGGCGAGCTCGCAGCTAATTGCATTCCAGTCTCTATTTTTACATACTTGGAAGAACATGCCGAAATGTTTTACACATGAGTGACTTGCCCCGATTCAGGACCATCAATTAGTGCGCAAGTAAGCCACATACCGAGCCAGCTACAGCAAAGAGGGAAGCTATCTAGACTAATGAAAGTTTTCAAAGACTTCTAGAAGCTTGTTATAGTTGTGAAGTAACAGCGGAAGCGAATATAGGACACGGAATTGCCCAACGCCTAGACTTGTGCGCGTGATAATTACTCAGGTACAGCACCAGCTAGCATGAAACTGAAGCTAGCAGCCAAACAAGTCAGGGTGGATCTAGTGTGGGTCCCTAGGCCCAGAACCAAATTGTCAATGTAAAGTTAAATAGAGCTGTATGGTACTGTTTCAACAGCTAAAACAATAAATTTACGCAGATGGTAAGATTCCTGTAATAAGTCCAAACATTTTAATTGCAAATTAAATAATGTTTTTAAAACTAATCCCCCGTAACTTTGGTTCTAAACACTCGAATCGGTTTAAATTTGATCCAACGTCTACTTAGAGTGTCATTGAGGTCTGATATTATTTTCAAGAGGGATACTCAATCCCTTCTATTTTTTTTTTAATTTATCAATTTATGAATTTGGATTTTTATGATAACTCTTCTATTACTTTTATCCTGAACACTCGAATCGATCCAAACTCGGTCCAACGTCTACTTACAGGGTCATTAAGGTCTGATATAATTTTCAAGAGGGATACTCTATCCCTTCTATTTTTTTATAATTTATTATGTTACGAATTTTGGCTTTTATCATAAGTCTTCTGTAACTTTAGTCCTGAACACTCGAATCGAGTAAAACTTAGTTCAACGTCTACTAAGAATGTCATTGAGGTCTGATATTATTTTCAAGAGGGATACTCAATTCCTTCTATTTTTTTTAATTTATTTATTTATGTATTTGGAATTTTATGATAACTCTTTTGTTACTTTTATCCTGAACACTCGAATCGATCCAAACTCGGTCCAACGTCTACTTGGAGTGTCCTTGAGGTCTGATATTATTTTCAAGAGGGATACTTAATCCCTTCTATTTTTTATAATTTATTATATTACGAATTTTGACTTTTATCATAACTCTTCTGTAACTTTAGTTCTGAACACTCGAATCTGTTCAAACTTAGTTCAACGTCTACTAAGAATGTCATTGAGGTCTGATATTATTTTCAAGAGGGATACTCAATCCCTTCTATTTTTTTAAATTTATTAATTTATGTATTTGGAATTTTATGATAACTCCTCTGTTACTTTTATCCTGAACACTCGAGTCGATCCAAACTCGGTCCAACGTCTACTTAGAGTGTCTTTGAGGTCTGATATTATTTTCAAGAGGGATACTCAATTCCTTCTATTTTTTAAAAATGTATAATTTATGAATTTGGAATTTTATGATAACTCTTCTGTAACTTTAGTTCTGAACTCTCGAATCTGTTCAAACTTAGTTCAACGTTTACTTGGAGTATCCTTGAGGTCTGATATTATTTGCAAGAGGGATACTCAATTCCTTCTATTTAAAAAAAAATATAATTTATGAATTTGGAATTTTTTGATAACTCTTCTGTAACTTTAATTCTGAACACTCGAATCTGTTCAAACTTAGTTCAACGTCTACTTTTAGTGTCCTTGAAGTCTGACATTATTTTCAAGAGGGATACTCAATCCCTTTTATTTTTTTATAATTTATTATATTACGAATTTTGACTTTTATCATAACTCTTCTGTAACTGTAGTTACGAACACTGGAATCTGTTCAAACTTAGTTCAACGTCTATTAAGAATGTCGTTGAGGTCTGATATTATTTTCAAAAGGGATACTCAATCCCTTCTATTTTTTTTTAAATTTATTAATTCATGAATTTTGACTTTTATCATAACTCTTCTGTAACTGTAATTATAAAAAAATAGAAGGGATTGAGTATCCCTCTTGAAAATAATATCAGATCTCAATGACATTCTAAGTAGACGTTGAACTAAGTTTTAATAGATTCGAATGTTCAGAACTAAAGTTACAGAAGATTTATTACAAAAATCCAAATTCATAAATTAATAAATTTTAAAAAAATTGAAGGGATTGAGTATCCCTCTTGCAAATAATATCAGACTTTAAGGACACTCCAAGTAGACGTTGAACCGATTCGAGTATTCAGAACTAAAGTTACAGAAGAGTTATAAAAAAAGTCAAAATTCGTAAAATAATAAATTATAAAAAAATAGAAGGGGTTGAGTATCCCTCTTAAAAATAATATCAGACTTTAAGGACACTCCAAGTAGACGTTGAAGTAAGTTTGAACCGATTCGAGTGTTCAGAACTAAAGTTACAGACGAGTTATGATAAAAGTCAAAATTCGTAAAGTAATAAATTATAAAAAAATGGAAGGGGTTGAGTATCCCTCTTGAAAATAATATCAGAGCTCAATAACACTCTAAGTAGACGTTGGACCGAGTTTAGATCGATTCGAGTGTTCAGGACTAAAGTTACAGAAGAGTTATCATAAAAATACAAATTCATAAATTAATAAATTCAAAAAAAATAGAGGAAATTGAGTATTCCTCTTGAAAATAATATCAGACCTCAAGGACACTCCAAGTAGACGTTGAACTAAGTTTGAACAGATTCGAGTGTTCAGAACTAAAGTTACAGAAGAGTTATGATAAAAGTCAAAATTCGTAAAATAATAAATTATAAAAAAATGGAAGGGGTTGAGTATCCCTCTTGAAAACAATATCAGAGCTCAATAACACTCTAAGAAGACGTTGGACCGAGTTTGGATCGATTCGAGTGTTCAGGACTAAAGTTACAGAAGAGTTATCATAAAAATACAAATTCATAAACTAATAAATTAAAAAAAAAATAGAAGGAATTGAGTATCCCTCTTGCAAATAATATCAGACCTTAAGGACACTCCAAGTAGACGTTGAACGAAGTTTGAACCGATTCAAGTATTCAGAACTAAAGTTACAGAAGAGTTATGATAAAAGTCAAAATTCGTAAAATAATAAATTATAAAAAAATAGAAGAGGTTGAGTATCCCTCTTGAAAATAATATCAGACTTTAAGGATACTCCAAGTAGACGTTGAACTAAGTTTGAACCGATTCGAGTGTTCAGAACTAAAGTTACAGAAGAGTTATTTTAAAAGTAAAAAATTCGTAAAATAATAAATTATAAAAAAATAGAAGGGGTTGAGTATCCCTCTTGAAAATAATATCAAACTTTAAGGACACTTCAAGTAGACGTTGAACTAAGTTTGAACCGATTCGAGTGTTCAGAACTAAAGTTACAGAAGAGTTATTTTAAAAGTAAAAAATTCGTAAAATAATAAATTATAAAAAAATAGAAGGGGTTGAGTATCCCTCTTGAAAATAATATCAAACTTTAAGGACACTTCAAGTAGACGTTGAACTAAGTTTGAACCGATTCGAGTGTTCAGAACTAAAGTTACAGAAGAGTTATTTTAAAAGTAAAAAATTCGTAAAATAATAAATTATAAAAAAATAGAAGGGGTTGAGTATCCCTCTTGAAAACAATATCAGAGCTCAATAACACTCCAAGTAGACGTTGAACTAAGTTTCAAAAGATTCGAGTGTTCAGAACTAAAGTTACAGAAAAGTTATTATAAAAATCCAAATTCATAAATTAATAAATTTTAAAAAAAATTAAGGGATTGAGTATCACTCTTGAAAATAATATCAGAGCTCAATGACGCTCTATGTGGACGTTGGACCGAGTTTGGACAGATTCGAGTATTTAGAATCGAAGTTAAATTATTCGATTTAAAATTCCAGTTCAAAATTTTTAAGGTAGAATTTTATTAAAGTGTAATTTGTGTAATCTTTCTTCTCATCTTCGTAAATTGATTAATTTTAGATGACTTTTACTTTATAAATATTTTCTTGCCTAGGGCCCTTTTCACAAGATCCGTCCCTGGCGGCTGCTAGCTGCTAGTTTCAGTTTCATCCAGCTAGCTACACCACATGTTAACAGTTCGTGTCGATTTTCTTTTTATTAGTGTTGACTCACTGCACTACGAATAACTATGAATTTTATATAACGAACAATACTGTATCAGCGTGATGTCCATCAATCTGTCTAGTAATAAAGCAGCTAAAAGACCTTATCGGTCTTTAATAGAGTGCATACCACCCAACAGAATGTCCTTAGCGTCCCTGAGCACCTGTTTTAATACGCTCTGCAAAGTTGTCAAGTCCAAAATTTTACAAAGCGAGTGACGTCATCATCTTATAACTTAAGAGGGCTTAACATTGTAAGAAACATTTGCTCGCATAAAATCTTATCTATATACAGGGTGTCCAAGAACCTGGCGTCCAACTGGATTCCCACGATGCCCCAAGTTCTAACAGTACTCAGAAAAATATTTTAAAAAATCCACCCCATGTACTTACAGAATTATACTGATTTCAAAAAAAAAGGGAAAATGAGCACCCTGTGACATACTTTTGAATGCTGTGACTGCTAATGCTGATAATTTCGATATTTCTTGGAGGTTTTGTAATCTAGGGTATTGCTGTGTCTAAATAGAATGTAAAAATAAAGTACTTATTGTACCATTTTAAAATAAAATATTATTTTAACTAAAGGTGATATGGAAAACTATTGAATTTCGCAACTTTGACCGACTGTAGTGTAAAAAAAATGTACCAAAATAGTATGGCAAGTGACGTCAAATTTTGACGCGTTTATTCCTCTTTTTAAAAAGGTATAATACTTACACATTAATTTGAAAAAAAAAAATTTGATAATATTTTTACTCAACAACCCAATTTTTACGATGTCTTACAGAATTCTTAGAAAGAAAAATTTACGACGAATTGAATCTAACCTCTAAAGAATTACTATTGTATGCTCATAAAAATAACAACAGGCCTCTCAAAAAACAGGTTAGACCGTAAGGGACGGTATGTGCATGCATCTCACCATAGTGATTCGTTATTACAACAGGAGGGAGCAAGACAGAAACTATCTTTGCGATTTGCTGGTTCTTCTTTATGGTACCCCATTATTCAGGTAAGAGTGAGGGAGAAAAAGGTTAGAGGTGCGAGTGGGATAGATAGTGACGCTATCTGGGATCGTGCTATTTAGGATAACAGTACGGTCAGTACGCGTCACTGCCTCCTGCCGTTACTACGCACCTCTCTCTTATTGTTACCATTGATCACGTACTACGATTTAAAGCTTTGTTTATTGGACTCGATTACTCTTTGTGCTCTGGACTTTGAAACGAACTCTTTACGACGACCTTTGCCTGTGTTTGGACAGTTTGTGTTTTGTGTGTGCTACCATGGCGACCTACACTCCGCAAGAATACGCAAATATGCACTACATTTATGGAGAATGTAGAGGTAATGGACGAGCTGCAGCGAGACTTTACAGAGAAAGGTATCCGAGGGCTACGCGATATCCCGACCATCGAGTTTTCATTAATGTGCACAGATCACTATGTGACGGGCGGTTCCCCAATCAAGTAGCTGGTGAAGGACGACCCGTAAATGACTTCATACGCGATGAAGTTTTAGAGGCGGTGTCGGCAAATCCAAGCATCTCTGTGCGAGGAATAGAAGCTGATACGGGGATACCGAAGAGCACAGCACACAGTATTCTCCAAAAAGAAGAATATCATCCGTACCACGTACAGCGAGTGCAAAGTCTTTTACCTCGAGACTATCCGAGCCGAGTCGCGTTTTGTGAAACAATCCTGCAAAAACATCGAGAAGACGAAAACTTTATCGACAAAATTTTGTGGTCAGATGAATCAACATTTAAGAAGGATGGCTACATGAACCTACACAACTTGCACGAGTGGCATGTGGAAAATCCGCACTTGATGCGAGAAGATAGATCCCAGTACCGGTTCAAAGTGAACATGTGGACCGGTATTCTCTGTGGGAATATTATTGGTCCATTTGAGATGCCCGAGAATTTGACTGGCGAATCATATTTAAATTTTCTTCAAAATGATTTGCCAAACTTACTAGAAGAGACCCCACCAGATATGTGGTTCCAACACGACGGCTGTCCAGCACATTTTCGCGTATCCGTTAGAGAGTTTTTGGACGAGCAATACCCGAACAGGTGGATTGGGCGATCAGGAACAATCCCGTGGCCAGCCCGCTCACCTGACTTAAATCCGCTGGATTTTTTTTTTCTGGGGAACTATGAAGGAGCTCGTTTATGCGAAGCCCATTAATGACATCGCTGACCTTCGTGAGAAGATAACACAAGCCGTGCAGGTGATACGTCAAAAAAGTTACTCGCGAAACATAAAGCGGTCCTTTTTAAGGAGAGTGAGAGCTTGTATTGCCGCGGGTGGTCAACATTTTGAACATTTATTGTAATAAAATATCTTTAAACAAACATTCTTTGCTTTTATTCTACTGGGAACCCATCTACCTGTGTGTATTTCCTTCTTGCTCACTCTTGGAACCGAAGTAAATAATAGTAGTAACATAACAGTTTCTAAGATAAGAAAGGGTCCGACAGTTACCGTTAGTAGGTAGGCACTTCGTAAAAATTGGGTTGTTGAGTAAAAATATTATCAAAATTTTTTTTTTCAAATTAATGTGTAAGTATTATACCTTTTTAAAAAGAGGAATAAACGCGTCAAAATTTGACGTCACTTGCCATACTATTTTGGTACATTTTTTTTACACTACAGTCGGTCAAAGTTGCGAAATTCAATAGTTTTCCATATCACCTTTAGTTAAAATAATATTTTATTTTAAAATGGTACAATAAGTACTTTATTTTTACATTCTATTTAGACACAGCAATACCCTAGATTACAAAACCTCCAATAAATATATCGAAATTATCAGCATTAGCAGTCACAGCATTCAAAAGTATGTCACAGGGTGCTCATTTCCCCCTTTTTTTTTGAAATCAGTATAATTCTGTAAGTACATGGGGTGGATTTTTTAAAATATTTTTCTGAGTACTGTTAGAACTTGGGGCATCGTGGGAATCCAGTTGGACGCCAGGTTCTTGGACACCCTGTATATAAAAGGAGAAACTGACTGACTGACATATCAACGCACAGCCGAAACCGCTGGGGCTAGAAGATTGAAATTTTGCATAAAGATTAATTATATGTCGTAAGTGAGCACTAAGAAGGGATTTTTGGAAATTCATCCTCTAAGGGGGTAAAAAGGGGGGATTTCGTAAGTGTGCAAAATTTTTTTCCGTGGGCCAATTGACTCCAAACTTTGTACAAATATTAACCTAAATTAGTTTTAAAGTTTTCCATATTTATTTTTTCAGTACTACCCTCAGTGCAAGATTTAGGGGGTGTTAAAGTTTGTATGGGAGAATCTTATTCCTTGGGTTAATAAACTTGAAACTTTGCACGAATACATGTTTAAATAAATAATAAAGATTCCCATTATTCGTTTTTCAAAACTACCCTCATATTACGGTTTAGGTCGTGTTCAAGATTTTTTGAAGTCTTACTGCGCGGCCTAATTTACTCGCAACTCGGTATTAGAAATTAGAAAAACAAGCCCTAATAGAGCAAATAGCGATTATTTATTTCTCAAAAATAGTTCAACAACAACAAAAAAGTTCAAGTACATTCATGTATGTTGGTGAAATGGATTCCTCCATGTTTGTATGAAATATCTCTTTTTTAAATGTGCTAATAGATTTTCTTTGCAACGCAACCATGTGTTAACCTAATCCTATAATAACGTATCAATCATGTTATTTATATACGTACAACGACATCTACTGACCCAAATTGGAACAAACGATAACATAAAATTAATTACAAAACAAGTTGGTGTGTCATATGTTTTAAAAGTCTAAAAGCTTTGATTGATTAGTTCAGTAATACTTAAGGACACCATCGGTAGGCAAGATGTTGATGCTCATCAGTTGGGTCAAATAGTGGATTACCGTCCTCCTTCGCCGGTGGGCTGAGATACATGCACGAGCACACTCAATACGCCATGACTTATGTACGTCATTATGGTCGCGCAGACTTATTTTTCACCTTCACGTGCAACCCTCGGTGGAAAGAAATTAAAGAAAATTTGTTTCCAGGCTAAAAACCTCACGATCGCCACGATATCATCGCACAAATATTTCGCATCAAAGTAAAAAAAAAATGTTGGACTTGATAACTAAAGGAAAAATATTTGGTGAAGTACTGTGTACACAGTAGAATACCAACATTTTCCAGACTTCGGCACATTCATTCTGATATGGCTAAAAAGACACATTCCTTCTGACATTACTGACAATTTTATTTGTGCCGAAATACCTGATCCCATCTAGATCCAAAGCTCTATGAGATAGTGAAATCTAATATGATACATGTCCCCTGTTGAAATTTCAACGCCAACTCGCCATGCATGAGACTAAACGCTGTGCACTAAACGCTATCCTCGAACAATGCTTATAAAAACACTGACCGGCGATGACGGATATTCAAACTGCAGGAGACATCCTTCAGATAATGGCGGATTTACTGTGACCATAAATGGAGTAGAGCTTGATAATCGTTGGTAATCCAGTTCTTTCACATCAATGTGGAATACTGTAACTCGGTAAAATCGATTAAATATGTTTGTAAATATGTGAATAAAGGGTCTGACCAAGGTACTCTTTCTTTAAACAATTTAAAAGATGAAGTCAAAACGTATGAAAGTGGAAAGTATATCAGTAGGTAGTTCAGAGGCAGTGTGGTAAATTTTCGGGTTTTCTATTCATGAGAATTTTCCCACTGTGTTTCATCTTGCTATGCACTTAGAAAAATGGTCAAAGAGTATTTTTTAATCAAGAAAACTTAGCTAATAAAGGTTTCCTGTCCACCAAAAACGACTCTCTCGTCTTTTTTTTTAACTATGTCAAGTAGATGACTTTGCAAAGACCTTCCTGTATTGTGAAATCTGTGCATTCTATGTTTGGAACAGTAATCGGTTCGAAAGGAGGAAAAGAGGAGTAAATGTAGATGGTTGGCTACACATTAAAAAAGACAACGCTTTAGGCAGGGAATATACGGTATAGCCAAATAATACAGAGTGTTACCACCTTCGTTTGCTTTTTTATGAAGTTCGAGGTCCAGAATCATAGAACATACGACTTTCAAATCAGCATGCAAGGCTTTAGGGTTACTTGAAGATGATCAACACTGACGTACAGTCCTAGGAGAGGCAGCCATGTATCAATAGCCGTTCATGGTGAGAGAGCTTATCATTATAATGTTAGTTTTTTGTCAACGAGCGATTCCATTCAGCCTGTGGGATGAATTAAAACCATATCTTTCAGAAGATTTTAAACGACACATGGAGAGGCAGGTAAATAATGAACTATAACATTTTGTAGATCAGATTTTGCGCCAATGATTAGACGCCAATGTGCAACATTTTCAAGCATAGTAATCTGGTCCAATTGTTACGTAAAGCAAAAATAATAGTCTGGGATGAAAGTACAATGGCAAACAAAAGAGCTATTGAAGCATTAAACAGAACTCTACAGGATAACAGGACATAAGAAGCAATGACAGCTTAATAAATGGTTTGACAATATTGCTGGCAGGAGATTTTCAGCAAAGGTTACCAGTTGTACCAAAAGGGACACGAGTGAATGAAATAAAGCATATATTAAAAGATACTGTACTAAAATCCTTCAACATTATCATCATCATCATCATTTCAGCCGAAGGACGTCCACTGTTGAACATCGGCCTCCCCCAAATGTCGCCATAACGAACGGTCCCGTGCATCTCGCATTCACCACATTCCTGCGACTCTCACCAGGATATCGGTTCACCTTGTGGTAGGCCGTCAACGCTGCGTTTAACTAAAATCCTTAAATTAACCAAAACATGAGAGTACATCTCAGAGGGGACGTCTCAGCAGGTGAATTTTCAGACCTTTTACTTCAATTAGGTAACGGCAAGTACCAACAATTAGATGGGGTTATAGTCATACCAGAAAAATTATGTACGGTAGTAAGTACAGTCAAAGAGAAGATAGGAAGAAATTATTCAGGTGTGGCTCAAATAAAGGACAAACCATTAGAATGGCTAAGAGAAAGAGCTATATTGACGTCTAAGAACGACCGAGCAGCAGTTATCAGCGATATTTTGCTGACATCAATTGAAGCTGAAGAAATTGTGTTTAATTCTATAGACTCCACTATCCGGTTGAGTTTCTGAATACTATTAATCCAGTCGGCCTTCCATACCATAAACGTGAACTGCATGTGGGCACACCCGTGATGTTGCTTAGGAACTTGAAGCCTCCAAAGTTATGTAACGGTATCAGGATGCAAGTAAAAGCATTGCACCGCAGTATAGTTGAGGTTGTTATTTTAACCGGGTCTGTCCAGGGAGAAACAGAGTTCATACAGCGTATTCCATTAATCCCGAACGATCGTCCTTTCGAATTCAAAAAGTTTGCTTTGCAATGACAATAAACAATTCACAGGGCCAAACGCTTAAAACGGCGATGCGCGCGGACGTAGTCGCGGGCAAAGCGCTAGTCGGGAAATATAAACAAAAGCTCTAAAAGGACAAGTGGGTGTGTCAATCAATCTAAATTCTATCCCAGAGCAATCCGTTTAGACATCAGAAGGATTTTAGAGTGAAATATGTTATAGATTTTAATTCTAGGCCATTCTTCTGCACAAAATGGCAGTCCCAGACACTGCATCGTAATCTGAGAAAGCTCGTCATCAGCGGAGTGCAACTGTCTACTTGTGCCTCCCTCGCAGCTATCGCAGATATAGTCAGCTCGTTACTTCAGCTCTGAATTCCGCTCGATTTGACACTCGGAAAAAACGAATCTAGATTATTTTCTGAACAAACTTTTGCACTAAACTGTGTTTATGACGAACTGCTGCTGTAGTAAATGTAAAAGTAAAGTCTGTTTCTATCTTTTCAAAAATGTTAATAAACTCTTAAATCGTGCTTTTGGAGATAAAAAGTTTCGTCACAATGGAACTTAATTTATCCGTGCTTTGATTTATTAGTGAGATGGTTTCCTCATGATAAAATAATGAGTTCTCGATGAATAATGTAGGTCAATGAACTAGGGCTAAAACGGTTATGATAGGAATGTGATGAACAAGGCATTGAGATGTGTTGGCCGTCCTAACAAAACACTAAGGTATTTTCCACGTCAAAACTTTGGTGTGTTGTTTACAGTAGCAGCAAAATCTTGGCAACGTTTTGTCAAGTAGTTCCCGAGTGATGGCGCAACAAACAAACGCGCGTTAACGATGTTTAGTTAGGACAAAGACACTGACACAACTGCTGAGTTCGCAACCAATAAACGTTTCCTGATCAGTATACGGAACCTCTTCAATCGGATCTACGTGCATCAATTCATTCATAGCTGCTCGGATGTCACGCAGAAGAAAGCATTGAATATTCGAATCAGACTCATTCATTCGCTTTACACATTCAATTTACGTAACATTATTACGAGTATGACATGTTAAACGTTTAACGATTTTCATTGAGCGAGGTGGTATATCATTCAATGGATAGTTTGCTGAACTGCCTTTTGACGCTCCATTAGTGATGCACTGACGACTTTGTTGGTTACCTAGCAGTGCTACCTTCTTTGATAAACGATTCATTGGGAAGAGATCAGTCAGAACGATCTTTAGAATTAATCTATTTTTTTTAATTACAAATGTTAATTAATTAATTAAATTAATTAACATTTGTAATGGTATTGTCATTATTTTTAATGACAAGACTTAGTTGTGTAATTTATTAACGTGACATTTTTATTTTGGAATTTAAAATCGCTATTTCTTTATTGACACATATTTATTTTTTTGACATTTTTGTAATCACTATTTTACTATTGACATTCATACTTTTGACATTTGTAATGGTGGAATTTGAATTTATATTGTTTTAATATTGCCTAATAAGATTACTTACAGACACCATATAAAAGGGAAATTGAAAAATATTATTTGAAAGCACTTTGTTTATTGTACATAAAATTTCTGTTGATTGTTTATATTATGTTCTTAAATTTTTAATTCTTTGTTTTACTTTGTATTATCATAAATTTTCGATACAATGTAAAAATTGTTTATGAAATAAATCAATCAATCAATCAATCTGCTTCTGGATATTAAAAAGCCAAAAGTTCACAGTAAGACACGTTACCGTCGTAAACAAATACAACAAACAACATTGCGTGAACGTGCACATGTAAGCAGATTACTCGGCATTGCATCGTAAATATGACACTTCCGTAAACATCAATTTTGATCAGAGATCTTCGTGCTTTTTCCAAACTCCACGCGGGGTATCTTACGATAGTATGGCGAGTTTTTCTGTTAAAGATCTAGGTATTTTATTCGACCAGAGACTAAACTTCCATGAACATATGCGGAATCTTGCCGCTGATTCGTACCGCAGACTAGGATATACGATTCGAAATATGCGTGAATTTAATAACCCTTTGGCAATTAAACTGGTCTATATATGGCTTTAGTCAGGAGTAAATTAGAGTCAGCTTCCATTATTTGGAACCCCTATGAGGCTTCTTACGTCTTGCTTCTAGAGAAAGTTCAAAAAACATTCCTTAGATTTATGTATAAGAAATTATTTGGATACTATCCATTTTAATATCCGACAAAATTTTTGCTCGGAATGCTGAAATTTAATTCTCTAGAAGTAAGGCGCAATTACTTTTTGCTTATCTTCGCTTGTCAAGTTCTTCGTGGTGAATCTGATTGTCCTGAATTAGTTGCTCAGCTGGCGAGATTGTTTGTTCCTCTCGTACCTAAACAACACCTAAGGCCGCGAACACACCGATTGTTAGCTGATCCTTTATCGCATACAGTGTCACGAGCTAACTCGCCGCTCGTTCGTGCGCTTTCTGTGCTTAATGCTCTCCTGACTCTAACACCGGAGTGTGACTTGTTTGCTGGGAGATGGATAGATGTGTGTCGTGAATGTCTAAGGTTTTGTGAGAAGATGGATAAAAAATAAGAAAACATTGTTTCATTTGTTTTTTGGGATATTTATTATTTTAGTGGTAATGTATATGTATTTTCTTTTTATTCTTCAATGTGTTATTATGGTTTTTATTTAATGTAATTTTTTAGTTTGTAAGTTTCTACTGTACAACACCTTGGACTTCCTCCGTAACGTTGTACAAGTGCTTGTAAATAAATAAATAAATAAATAAATGGCTATCAAGGGGCATCAAAGGGCCGCTGTAAACAGTTGTTAGTACCTTGTCCCATCATCTTTGCTTGGTTAATAGGTTGAGGACTTGATTCCATCATTTTTTCTCTGTAGCCGTGCATGCAGTCTCGTTACGCACATGATACAACTCCGTTACGAAAATTAAAACAATTAGTACGAAATTATGTAATTATTGTAATAATAATATGATACTATTACATTATGTGCGCTTACTACAATTCATAGGGAATCGAATCCATTAATAACGTCGTGATGATACATTTATCGTATTGTTTGTATTGTGACTTTTATTTTTACTCAATGCCGCGATAAAGCGAGCCAGCTGTATCAATTCTGCAACAGTGAAAAATGTAAACTGCACAAAACTGTCGCAACTGAGCTGAAACTATCGCAGAGCTTGTTATTTCTTTTGCAATCATATCTACTGAACGAAATAATTATTTATCTTCAAATCTGATTGTTAACACTTTTTTATGACTTTAACGAGAATTAATTATTATAAGTTCAGCTATTTATAAAGTAGAAATAAATCTATCCGATGGCTTTTATCATCGTGATTATTAAAATGTTCAGTTTGACAATAGAAAACCTCAACGTTGTTACAAGTTGCGCGATTATACCGATTTGAATATTTAACCTAGTTCAAGAAATACTAGTGCGGGCAGAGGTTTCTCGCGGCTGCGGTCAGGGGGCAGCGACTGCCATCGCCAAGGTCAGACCACTAGACTGCCACCTTGTGCAGAGCTAGCGTGCAAATAGAATAGTTGACTCAATCATACCGTCATGTAGCGCACTATTGTTTGTTACGCTGATTTATTTACATTGTGCAATTTGTGTACAATGGTAATTTGTTACTACACGTCAACTGAGTGCTGTGTAGTCATCCTGCACTCTGGCTCTAGTGCAAGGAGTGAAGTTAATTTATTTTTAACTTATATTATGTAGCTGTGTAGTTTAGTGACATAGATTACCTCAGAGCAGACCACAGCCAACCACAATAATGCCAAATACTAGATAGATAGATTTACTAAAATACCTACATTGTTGTGGTCAACAATTTATGCTCATTACATACCTAATATATTGTGCATATAGTGAGTCTATGTTTTTCGCGCACATTCATTTATAGTTACTTAGTTGTTTTTTTAAGCCTATAATATTGTGTCCCACTTCTAGGCAATAGCCCGGATAATTTCATCCAATCTCTCTCTACTGCAGTGCCATTATGCACGAAATCATTCTCGATCGAGTGACGATTTCTAGCAAGTTGCAGGACGCAGAAGTCGGACGACCCACAGAAAATCTGAGCGACCTAAATTGGTAAACTTGACTTCGGAAACGAACGACCAATCTGTGTGTGAATAATTATTGGGTCAATCAGGTCAACTTACTGCTGTTTACCATTCTCGACACGTACCCGAACTGGCCAGTAACAGCGTATTCCACTAGATGCGCTGGCAGCACTGACCTCTATATAATACGGCTGGCAGCTAGTCAGAACATAGTAAAACGCACACACCCCCCGCTCCCCCGGGGATGGTCATCGTTATGTCAAGTCGCGCGTCACGGCAATGAGGACTGATTGCTGCGTCTATTCCCACCGCGACCGCTGGCCCTCCGCCAGACACAGGCCGTCATCAGCAACGTCGAGCAGAATCACAAGCTGTAGATGATTTACTACAACCGCATAACATGACGACCTCGCATACTCATGGGGATAAGATAACATCTATCTTATGAAAACATTACTAGCATACACATGACGTCCTTCCGCACTAGTGATGACGCTCGCTACAAGCGTCACGTCACAACACTGGGGCGGCTGCGGTCACCAACCCCCTTTTCACTTCTCACCGTGTGCAAACACAAATAGAGGCAGTATTGCACATCGCTACTGATTTGATTGTGTTCCCCGGAGCTTCTGCGCCAGTCTATTGAGTGATACAATGCTCAATAGTAGTGATTGCGCGGCAGCAAGAGATACAGCACTGCCGGCCATGTGCTCGCTACCCACTGCAGATTGTTTCATAGACACATTCATACGAGAGCTTTATGTTAGTCGTTGTTCTGGGGCTTTAGTTTGTCAAGTACATGTTGCAAAATTACATTTTGCAACATGTAGGCACAAAAGTTCAAGAGACGATAATTTTGGGTCAATTTGGAAATTAATTTAACCAGCAATATCGCAATTATGGGAATTCCCAATCATACCATACTAAGAAATGTCTATGATAATAAAATGTAAATCACGTTGGCAAATATATCGGCGGACATTCTGCGGTAACATTAACTGCTGAAAATATTCAGATTATTCGCTAATATATCGTGCGCTCGAGAATGTCAACAACCGTCTCGGCTGATAGCTTATTCAGAGTTAGTAGGAACTAGTGCAGTTTATGTGCACTCTCGCAGCGGCGGCAGCGCTGTCGGCGTGCGTAAGCGTCAATGCCGGAACACCGGCCTAACTGACTAACAATATGGAAACAGAGCAAACATTACCGCAAATATCTAAATTCGTTCAAAACAAAAAAAAAACGTTTTCGACAGCTTCTGATACCGGACATTGCGTGAAGTGATTCGAAGCAGTATAAAGTCCGTTGCCGATATATTTAAATAAGAATAGGATCCTTACTTATTTTGGCCAGATTAAAGAGGAGAACAACAGACGCGCTCGGATAAAGGATCCAACTTTTGTTCAGGAAACTTTGTTGTTCCCGAAAGTTTTTAAGGTGCTATGTAAATTGTACAGCGTTCTATTCGATAAATGAGACGTTATATTATATGGTCACGATTCATGCGATTGCATGGTAATCTTGTAGCGAAATCAAAACACGGCGCGTATCGGTGGCTTATCTTTCCGCTCAGCTGCGAGACGCAGCCGCCTCGAGCTCCGGGCTCTGGCACGACAATGTCACAATGTGAAACCTGTTACACTTCATCGTACTGCAGATCGGAAGTACTTCCAACAAGGCCGATCTGGCTTGTTACTAGTATTCATTTAAAACTAAGTTAGTAAAGTTAGTTAGTTCATATATTATGTTTTATGAGCATAGATGTATTAGATATCTAATACATCTATGCTATATATAAATAAAATTTGTAATTATCTATAATTTATATGTATAGATAAGTATGGAAAAAAGAGAGGGCATTCCACAAAACCACAATTATCTGAAACTATCTAAGTACCTACTTACAAGTCCACTTTTAAATAAATATTATTCTTATTATTGACCAATTAAAGATTTATCAAGTTTAAATCCAACTTCAGTTTTTCAAGTTTTACACATTTTTCTGGAGGAAATGATATTAACCTAATAGTGTAAGAGCTCTAACTCAACAGACTAAGTTCATACTATAGGTACAATAGTATAATCAGTGCTGAGCTCAGAGACTCTGAAAGTGAACTTTTAGAACACTGATGATTTTGGTGTACAACAATGTTAATTCTATTCTATTTTACTACTCTGCCTGTTCAAACACTTGCTTGCAACATATCACATTATACAATCTGGGTGATTAACTGATAACCTCTCTTACATTGGTTGGAACGCTAGGTTGCAACCGTCTGGTCACCCCTTAAGTGAATAGTCACTTATAGGATTTTGTTAAAGTCAAAGTCAAAGTTGTGTGTTGTTAAAGTAAAATGTCTAATGTTATTGCGAATGGAGTATAGACTCCATTCGCAATAACATTAGACATTTATACAAACTTTTGTTCACTGCCCGTTTAACCAATTTTGGCTTCTTTTCTATAGGCATAAGGATGGCATTCAAAGCAAAAAAGTGGTTACACAAACTTTTTACTGCATCTGCCATTTGCACCAACACAATAGAAGACGAATTGGGTGGAACGGACAGTGGAAAGGTTTGTTTAAATGTTTAATTCATCTTATTTCAAATGGAGTATATATTGTCAATCGTTATAATTGTAATAGGTAGTTTTGTTTCTAGTAACAAGGGAGGGATGTGTCCTAACATTAGAAATACCAATAGTATTTCAATGAAGCTCATTTAATTAAACAAATAGTGTTATTCTTACCTTTGACAGGACATAATAAAGTAGGTACATAACAATTTAATAACATTATCACTTATGTGGCTAGTTGTTGGTTCTAGAACTTGTGAATAAATATTAATCATTTGATGATAGCAGGACTTCCTGTTTCATGACTATGACAACATAGCATCATATCAACTGGAATTGCAAGTATGTATATAAAAATATACTTCATTACCATAATTACTATTTAAGTATATATTTTTATTTATTGATGTAGGTACTTACCAACTTGTTGTAAGTGAGCTTGCTTCCACAACTTTGTCACATAAACCTCCTAAAGGTTTTAGACTAGTATTATGATAGTAATTAGTGAAAATTAAAAGTATTGAAAAATAAAGTAACAAAAAAAATAGGATGGTATAAAACTAGAATGTAATGTTTTACACTTTTACAGGTTCCCAAACACTTGACATAATTTAAGTAAATTTTAGCAAAGTAATATTTTGATGTGTCGGCATGAAGATAGATCTATATTACAAATCACAGACAGAAGATACTAATAAACATTGTAAACTATCTTTTCTTAAATATTACTTTTTGAGGTTAAGTAACTGGTTACTGTGTATTTCATTTCAGAATAGAGATGAAGCGTATATACTAGAACAGATCCAGGGATTAGGTATTTAACGAGACTAGGCTGCACCTATTCTAACTTTTAAAATACTTGATCCACCTAGTCTCACTGTGCCTACGCAGTGCACGGCACCCGCGGCCCGCGCGAATCGAAGTACCGACTGTACTGGACTATGTGTTTGCCAAAATCATTCGTGAGTCAGTCACTTGAATTTGAACCTTAATTCAAAAGTCATAAAAGTAACGCGATGCGCACTCGTATTTACATAGATCATACGTGTGCCAGTCGTTTGAATTTGAACCATATCTCAATGGCATAAAAGTTACGCGACGCGCACCGTGTTGTGGAAGAATATATTCTGTCCTTTTTTAACTACACTATTCCGCAGTCTTTCCATCCTTGTCTGTCAATACTCGAGATCGAGACTAGTCGGGACTAGGCACTAGGCAGACTTTATAGAATAGGTAGAATAGATACTTTGACAATACTCGATGCGAATGAAGACTATAATGATGCAGTCGAGTATCAAGTAGGGACTCGTGCGAATGTGATCTCGATTGACGTATGATACCTACTCGACGTCGCTAACTTCTATCGGACTTATTTAGTGATCGGTTTTCGTAACGAAGTTTTAATATATTGTTAAAGAACTTAGATCTATTTTTAATAAGACATTAATTTAAAAAAAGGAAAACAAAAAATATTAAGTACCTACTCTGAAAAATGAATTGAAATCTTTTAAATACGCCAACAATCTTCAATGTAGATAAATCTATACGTTGACAGTCCTAAGCCTGTGTAAAGTAGGTATGAAGGGAAGATTACAATTCATTACTGCGTACGTACGTACTACACGTATCGTTGTTACGACTAAGCATCTATAAAGTATGCGTATTTCATGGACTAGGTGGACTAGGTGGAACAGGTATTTGGATCGAGTATTTGTACGGACTTGGACTAGGTGTACCTAGTCCAAGATTTGCCTAGTACGACCCATCTCTATTTCAGAAATCTAGTCAAGTACAAGACCTTTGCCCTCCCTCGTACAGGGAGGATGTACCTAGTTCAAAATGTAATGTAGGTAATGTATGTATGGTTTAAAGACTTGTATACTCACAAAAATTATATTTTGCTTTATTGTATACACAGTAAAATGTAGTTTGTTTTTGTTAACTAAATGATAGATAGCAATCAACTATTCAATTGAACAATGTGATTAGTATAGTCTATAAGAATAAATTAGATCATCCGCATGTCATGTAGCTTTGTATGGGTACAAATTTTATACATTTATTGGGTACCATTTACACTGGTTTTTTTCTTTGTAGTTTTATTAACAAAATAAATAAGGAAAATAATACTTTTATAAGATTTATTAATGTTTAAATCTCCTAGCGTCTGTCATGTAGTCATGACATGGGTGTGCTGGACACACTATGCTTTGTCATGTATAATTAAACTAGCTTCTGCCAGCGACTTCACCCCTGTGAAAATAAGTTTTTTCATACAACTTTGACTTCCGTTACATCCCTTTAGGGAGTGAATTTTGACAAACACTCTCTTAGAGCTCTCCTACATCGTAAAAGGAAACCTTGTGCAAAATTTCACGCTCCTAGTCCCTGTAGTTTCGGCTGTGCGGTGATATGTTAGTCAGCCAGTTTCTCCTTTTATATATATATATAGATAAAATGACTGTCAAAAGAATGGGAATACAGATATATACAGCGGTCAAATTGCTAAACATATCAGATGTTTCTAACCTATTCTTAAATCCCTGATAGTGCCAGATTAGTATTTTAACAATACTTGTTTTATTATTATTATGGAATCAAATTAATTAATGGAGAATTTACATGTTTATCAGCCAAATGAGTGTATTATTAGCTTTTAATAATTGAAGGTAGCTGTAAAAACTGACAAAATTATGTTTGGAATATTTTACTTTTGTTTCATAAAGAATAAGGTATTTGAATCATGCAAATTGCACAATTTTACGGCTATATGATTTGTACCTACTGCTTGACACTTACTGTCAAACTTCTGGCAAAAGTTTATGAGTATGTATCTGTGTATAAATACATGATGATGTACTACTACATAATGATCTACTGGTTACATAGGAATCTTGATTGGTTTTTATGTTATGGTCAAG
The DNA here is from genome assembly GCA_905147345.3 of Mythimna impura. NCBI lineage: Eukaryota > Metazoa > Arthropoda > Insecta > Lepidoptera > Noctuidae > Mythimna > Mythimna impura. The sequence goes on along the minus strand of LR990361.1, from coordinate 558,810 downwards.
GGTCATCTAATGAAAAATGGTTATGCAAATTAGTCATGGTCTTATGGATTTTATTCGTAATAAATTCCCAAATAGTTGGTTATCCACGATTGGGTAGGGCGCGGGTGGCGCAGCACCCAGCACTCGGTCGCGACGGCGACCTGCAGTCCGGCCGCGACACATAGCCTGCCGAGCTCGGCGCTCCGCCGCAAGTGTCACGCCGCGCCGCCGACTCGCTCATAACCAACACGTCAAACACGTTGACACCGCCAGCCATCACCAAAATAATAAATTAAAACGTCACTCACCCCAAAATTCCCGGTTTATAATTAAAGTTGGGTATCCGCCACGGACAACCCCCGTATTCACCTATGAGAGCATCGTGGTTTTTGTTCAGGTTAAACGTCGATGCGCGGTTATCGTTCATTTTCCTCCGCGCGGGGTTGAAATAATTGTTATTCCTACTTTCACCGTTCACATCATTTATTGGTATAAAGTCTGGTGCTTTATTCACGTTAGGGTTAGCGTTTTCTAAGTTTTTCAAGTTCATTTTGTCTATATCACTTTGGGTTTCCCAGATACGAAGCCACAGGCGCTTCGCGGGTCCTTCCTGCTCGGGCTGATACCACGCGACGGCGGGATCCATTCAGCCGGAGCAAGGTTCCACTATATGGAATGACACATACTGTTGCATTTCACATTTATAATATTGTAATGAAAATTAACACAAAACAAAAATAAGTCACACCACATTCGGAACATGGACGACACGCGTATAGTTGACACTTCAACAACTAGAGGGAGCCATCTTAGCAAAATAAGTACCTGGATTCTGACTCAAATTAAACACTTCAAAATGATAGCAATACCAATAGCAGTTTTATTTCAATATAACGTCTTGAAAAATCATGATATAGTATATCATACGATTAGAAGTTGCTAAAATTGATTACAACTGCTTGTACGGTATAAGCATACCTAATTTGACAACAGCAAAAAAGAATATGAAAAAAATTGTTTGGATACACACTCTCCACGAGTCAAAGCATAGCGTTATAACTTTTTGAGTTTGTCTGAAAGTGGTAGTGAAATCGTTTATAACAATAGTAATACCTCAATTAAAAGATTTTTTCCAGTTTTTCTTAAACTGAAGTAAAAAATGATTACGCAGGCTATACAAGGACAAGGCTAATTTAGCTTTAGAAACTATTCACTAGAAGAGTGGACACCGTATCCAAACCTAAAATGCCAACTGGCAATACTGAAACTCGATTTAAAAATACTCTGACTGAAGGATTTTGTATCCAGGGTCATGAAATAAATTTAAAAAGACTTAATTTTTTTTTACAAAATTAAATACTAATTAAAGTCCTCTCTACTCTACTTGAAGTCCTCTAAATATTAGTTTGGTCTTAGCCATGATTGTTACATTTTAATTTATTTTAATTATAACTATTCCATATTTATCATAGTATTTACAAGTTTATAATATTAGCATTAAGTATATACTTATTTTATTTCTTTATGCAACTTAATTAAATTATATTAGATTCTATTTCATATACTTTTACGTTCGACCAGAAACCTCATATTTGTGCTCTTTACACAGACATGACGAAAGCTTTCGATTATGTAAAGCACGACGTTATAATAGATAAACTACGTAGCTACGGTATCAGAGGTAATATTTTAAAACTACTCGAATCCTGTCTCTATTATAGAATGTAATGTACAGAGATTACAAGAGTATGAGATAAAACAAAATTTGAAAAGAGTTTTTTATCTCAGTCTAGATTGATTAAGTTTGGTGTCCCACAGGATAGCGTCCTTGGGCCCCCACTTTTTTTAATCTATATAAATGATACCAAACGTTGTAACTCAACATCAAATGTGATGTATGCAGACGAAAGTTATACTGCTAAAGTTAAATGTATTGATCGCAATATTTATCAAGATGACATAAATAGTACCTACACTATCGGACATAATCACTTGGCTTGATGAAAATAATTTAGTACCATCGCTTACCATCAGGTGAGATGGTGGTCAAACGCGAGCCTATCATTAATAATTTTTTTGACGTGACAACGTCTTATAAATTGGTTTGCCGGGTGACACTTCAAGAAACTGCGTTACGCTCCGCTCACGTTATGCGCTCACAATGAGAGCGAGTGAGAGGCACGCGTCCCTTCCACTCGGGCATGGTTAGCCCGCCTAAGAGCGAGAGAGACAGACATAAAAAGTGAAAGGCACGCGAAGTACTTAGGTAAAAATAAAATTTTGTTAATATGAAATTCAGTGCGAGATTCTTTGTATAAATTAATGTTTTAAATATAATTCTTTGTATAAATAAATGTTTTAAATTGTTACTATTATTTCATCCTTCTTCCTACTATACGAATGAATATTCACATTAAAATTATTTTACCACTCAAAGTCGTTGTCACGTAAAACTTTCGCCCGTATACCGACTTTACAGGCAACCAATTTTTTTTTTTTTTTAAGTAATAAACTTAAAGAAAACCAAAATAATGCACTTTCAGCAAAGAACTTCAGTACCAAAAGTAAATATCAGACATAATAATTGTGACATTGAAGAAGTTGAAGTAACAAAATTCTTAGGTTTATTTCTTAATAACCAACTTAACTGGAAGGGCCACATAGATGACCTAAGTAAGAAAATAAATAAATCAGCAATACGTACTTTTCCAAATCGCTAGAAAAATAAATATGGATCCACTACTAGTTGCATATCATGGCTTGGTAGCCTCAATTTTGCGATATGGCATTATTGTTTTGGGGCAATTCTACTAATAATTGATATTGTTTAAAGATGCATAAGATCAATGTGTAGTCTGAAAATTGATGATAGCTGTGTACTTTTCTTTAAGTCGATGAAAATACTTACCTTACCTTCTTTATATATTTTTGAAATTAGTATTTTCGTTAAAACAAACATGAATTTGTTCGAAAAAGTGTCAACGTTACGTGATGTCATCGCGCCGGTTGGTGACCGGGCCAGAGGACCCGATGGCGATCCCTGGGGGGGTTCGGGCGTCCCAGCAGTCTCTAGATCAACCTTCCATTGGCGCAGCAACTCTGGTTGTTTTGTTGGGTTTAACATCGCATTACCTCGCTCAACTGCCAACTTCCATCTTTCCTATTCACTCCACAAAAAAAATTGGTTGCCTGTAAAGTCGGTATACGGGGGAAAGTTTTACGTGACAACGACTTTGAGTGGTAAAATAATTTCCACTCGAGCACAGTTAGCCCGCCTAAGAGCGAGAGAGACAGAGCGTGCCTTTCACTTTTTATGTCTGTCTCTCTCGCTCTTAGGCGGGCTAACCATGCCCGAGTGGAAGGGCCGCGTGCCTCTCACTTGCTCTCATTGTGAGCGCATAACGTGAGCGGAGCGTAACGCAGTTTCTTGAAGTGTCACCCGGCAAACCAATTTATAAGACGTTGTCACGTCAAAAAAATTAAAAGTAAAAAGAAAGGCAAGTGTCAACAGCGGATGCACGTCCTCCCGTTTAGTTTTAAGTGCACCTCTCAAATATTAGAGGGCTGCACTCCAATCTCGATGCGATCCACCACCATCTTGAGACTGACAGCCACACTTGCTTTTCTTGAAGGAGATCCAAATTAGATGTCGGTCAGAAACGGCGTACCTCAACCACAAGGGATACTCACTGGAGCATCATTTCCTGCAGCGTGTCGGGGTCTGTGTATACGTCCGTAATGACATCTGCTGCCAGCGTCTACGTCACCTTGAAAATACTAATTTCTCTACGCTATGGCTTTTGTCTCAGAACGGATGGCCGTTGGGGCCGAGAGGTTCTGGAATGGCGTCCACGTACCGGAAGACGTAGCGTTGGGAGGCCTCCTACAAGGTGGACCGATGACTTGGTAACGGTTGCGGGAGTCCGATAGATGCGAGACGCACAAGACCGTTCATTGTGGCGACACTTGGGGGAGGCCTATGTCCAGCAGTGGACGTCTTTCGGCTGAAATGATTATGATTATGATGATGGCTGTTGGTGGACACTAGTATGGACAAAATTGTTTATGCTTGTGTCTACCGATCCAACAGCGGTGATCAGGAGACGACTCGGTAGTTTGACCGCCTCATGAGGCCACCTATAAGGCTCTGCATCGGCACCCTGATGCACAGCTCGTCGCTCTGTGGGACTTTAACGCCTGCCACCTAAACTGGCTTTTCCCATACCAGAGGACCGACCACGCTGGGAGAGAAGCGCGAAACTTTGCAGTATCGATGAGCCTTTCCCAGCTGGTAGAGCAAGCCAATTGTCTGGACCTTCTGCTGACCACCGATCCGGACAGATGTATCATAACAGTTTCCTCACCACTTGGAACTTCAGATCACTCACGGTCTGGTGAAGTCTGTTTCGTCCTTCTCCCCACCTGACTGGGACTTACAGGTCAACAGATTGGGATGAGATGCGGTACTTCTTTGCGTCTTATCCATGGCAGCAGGTCTGCTTCTCTTCTGAAAGTCCGTCGAGCTGTGCGGATGCTATATACGATGTGATACGTCAAGCTCTGGAGTTTTTTATCCCTTACGTACGCATCGGAGGCTCAGCTCACCCGTGGGTCAACGCCAATTGCGTTCAAGCTGAAGAGCGTAAGCATTCAGCGTTTCTCACCTGGGTTGACGCTCGTGACTGCAAAGCTCCGGATCTGAGCTCAAAGAAGAGAGCCTTCAACCGTGCTGCCAAGTCCTACAAAAAGGCACTTAAGAAGGCTCGGTTCGACCGCATCACCTATATTGGCATAAAGCTCTCTGCACAGTCGTCCGGTAGCAGAGCATTCTGGTCCCTTGCCAAGTCGGTCGAAGCGAACTTCTGTAGGCCCACATTGCCTCCGCTGGTTAAACCTGATGGAACACTGGCTCACACGGCGAGAGAGAAAGCAGGTCTCTTTGCATCTCTCTTCGCCCATAATCTCGTCTTGACACTAGCAGTGCTACTCCACCGATTTTACCTCACTACAACACCTCGATGCCCGAGATTCACATAAGGAACAAAGAAGTTCTGAGAGCACTGTGTTGTCTAGATGTGAATAAAGCTAGTGAACCAGATGGTATACCAGCAATAGTTCTTAAAGTATGTGCGCCCAAGTTGTCTCCTGTATTGACGCGCTTGTATCACCTCTCATTTAGGTCTGGTATAGTGCCCAAGTCCTGGAAGCTTGCCAACATGCAACCCGCATTTAACCTCTTTTTTTCCTTTCTTTTGTCACACCTACCACTATTCTTCTCTGCATTACCCAAAGGTTGACTGGTAGAAAATGCCTAAGGCATTAAGTCCGCCTCTGTACCTTTATGTGCATGAAGTATTAAATAAATAAATAAATAAATAAACCCGGGCCCAAAAAGGGCAGTCGTGCCGATCCCGCCAACTATCGGCCGATTTCCATATCATCCATACTCTGCAAGATTATGAAGCGTGTATTGAACTCGCGCCATCCTAATCTCGTACAGGCTGACCTCCGGGATATCTTCAGTACAGTGTCGAGTCAATGTAGCTCTTGGGTCGTATGCTAGATTTGCAGCGGGTTTAGTGATAGACGTGTATAACTGTCCATAAAAAAGCTTCGATCTCTCCCAGAAGCTCCGATTTGGCGGATATGACTCTGCCATCGTCGGTCTTCAGTTTCGTGAGCTGGCTTTGCCCAATAGACAGATCCCGTGCAAATACCTGAGAGCCCTTATTCCGCTCAATCGCATCCTTAATCCTTGGGGTATTAAAGCGGCGAAGGTCGCGTTTCTGAGACTTCGAGATTTGTCTATTGAGCTGCCGGTATATGCTCGCATCGTCTGAAGACTGCAAAATCATCTCACGCCTCTTCTTCATTAGCTCGAGGGTCGGATCAGAAAGCCTCTTGTTCTTATTTGTACGGTGAGTCTTGAAAAACTTAGACCCGACCGTTTGGATAGTATCCACGAACCCATCGTTATATTCGTCCACGGAGCTTCCTAGGTAGGTACTCGAAACGATTGTGGAGTTCGAGCTGAAAGCTCTCGGGGTTTTGGATTTGGATCTGTGCTGGACGGAGCGTAGACTTCATCAGTCGAGACCTTTCAAGCATAATATTAATATTCAATGTATCTGAAACGCGGTGAAAACTGGAAGTGATCACCGCATGGTAAGATGCGGTGATCACTTCCAGTTTTCACCGCGTTGATCACAGAGACATCATTGAATATTTGCTTCTTCGTCGACAGGATGAAGTCAATCTCATTTCTAGTTGCACCGTCAGGACTTTGCTAGGTCCACCTCCTATGCTCACGCTTTTTGAAGAAGGAATTCATCATGTAGAGGCCCTCCTTCTCCATAAAGCTAGCCAGTAGGTATCCCCGGCGATGCCGATGTCCAAATCCAAATTGCCCCACTCGCAGCTCGTCACCGTCTCGTTTGCCCAGTTTCGCGTTAAAGTACCCCATGACCACGGTGAAGTGAGTTTTATAACCATGCATGACTCTGGATACATCCTCATATATGGTCTCTACTTCGTCGTCGGAGTGTGTCGAGGTCGGGGCATAAACCTGTATGACCTTCAGCGAATATCTTAATGATATTCTGAGTATAAGGTACGCCACCCTGGTCGACACACTCTCGATCTTCACCACATTGTTCACAAGGTGATATAAATATGATATAAATTAGCCTAATTTGGTATCTCAAATTTTTAAGTATACACAACTGGACTTAATGTGGAATCATTGAAACAGGCACGATCTCGGTAAAACGGTTCTGAAAATTTTACTGTAAAATTGCCTACCTCGGTGAGGTAGTCAATTCTACAATCAATTAACTGATGAAGATACCATAGATTACACACTTGAAGATACCGCGAGGCTAGTCTATGGCGTCACATAGGAACTAATCCTGCATCGCGCAATCAAAGTTCTCCGTGCGATTAGAACATATAGAACAGCCCGAAATCATCTATCGGGCAGTAGCCCGCCAGACATAACACCCGTCTGGTTGGAGGATCCTCCCTTTTCAACGGAGGTATGTGGGGCTTTACTCTCTGTTTCACATACCTCTAAACTGGTGACCCTCGACAAAGAACATCAGCGCAGCCTTCGTGCAGCCACTACTTCGTGACGTCATCATCACTTCCTCAAGCTCTCGAGCAGCGAGCCATACAGCCAGCACCCACGGCTTTAAAGGGTATCCTGACCACCAGCATGCCTACCTGGTCATACCTGGTCATCACCCTCAGCCTCATCAGCGACCTTGGCTAATCACACCGCACCTTCGGACAGTCACATGAAGAGCTATGAAGAACCTCTCCTGGTCGACGCAAGCAGTCAAGCCACTACATCGCACAGCACCGCTCCGACTCACTGGTGCCAGCAGCACTACTCCGACTCACTGGAGCCTGCAGCATCATCCCGACTCACTGGGACATCATCACCCCGACTCACTGGGGCATCATCCCGACTCACTGGGACAGCAACACCCCGACTCACTGGGGCATCACCGTAGACAGTTCCGACTCACCGAGAACTATGCGGCATTCGGTTCCGACCCACTGGAACCATCCTACCACTGGCCTGGCACGCATCAAGAAGCATCAAGAACCATCGATCTCCGATCTCCGGAGGGGAGTGATGTAGCGACATCTATGGCGTCACATAGGAACTAATCCTGCATCGCGCAATCAAAGTTCTCCGTGCGATTAGAACATATAAAACAGCCCGAAATCATCTATCGGGCAGTAGCCCGCCAGACATAACACCCGTCTGGTTGGAGGATCCTCCCTTTTCAACGGAGGTATGTGGGGCTTTACTCTCTGTTTCACATAACTCTAAATCTATTTTATATACTTTCACACGCGCGCACGTTAGCTGCGACGCGTTGCAACCACAGAGTAGTGAAACCACAGCCTACTCGATATGATTTTTTTCCGCATTACGTGCTTTTGATTTGATTTGATTTGATTTGATGTTTACCGAGAAGGCTGGCTCGAAACACTTGCTAACATATATCGTACTACAAAAGGCATTAGAATTAATTAGATACGCATTCTTATGAAAAATATAGTACTATTTTCCTAATAAATAAATAAAACTTATATTTCGGGCAAAGTCCATAGTTGGTTAGTATACACAGAACTTAAAAACTAGTGTTAGTACTTATAACTACCGGTAACATTTTTTATGAATTATACGCCACAGGGGCATGCAGGCGTACCCAATGCTCCAGTATGGGACTGTCCCACCTGTCCGCTACTGTCTTTAGGATGATGTTGGGGCTGACGCGTACCCTGCGCATGATGTAGGCGCATCGCTTGCACATAATGGCATGAAAGCCATCAATTTCTGCCTCTGCGAACATACCGGATGCACTGCAGTAGCGCGGCAACCCCATCAACGCCCTAAAAGCATCATTATATTGAACACGCAGAGCACTGTATGCCCTCTGCGTGTAGTTGACCCACAGACTGCATGTATAAAATGACTGACAATACGCTATAAACAATGTGGCCTTTACGTCAGTCGAGCATTTCGCAAATCTGCGAGCCAACATATTGCAGCAGAAGCTCTACGCTCACGCTCAATATCTCGATTGTCTCTGAGGTCTTCAGAAACCCAGTGGCCCAGATACTTGAAAGCTGTGACTTGCTTTAAAGGGCTTTCGCAAAGTTTTAAGTGTGGCACAATCGGGTAGGTTTTAGTTCCTGCCTTAAAAACTAGTAGCTCACTTTTCTTAACATTGTATCTGAGCCCATGGGTCTCCGCATACCTTTCACATATCGTAAGCAGACTCATCATTGCGTTAATCGAAGGGTGAGCCCTCAGCAACACCATATCATCAGCATAACTTATATTATTGATGCATATGCCATCAACATAACATCCTTGATACGTGTTGCTGAGCTCAATGATCAACCGGTTTATATACAGACTGAAGAGGCGAGGGGAGGTCAGGCCGCCCTGCCTTACACCGCACTCCAGCCCATACACATCCGATAATGAGCCTGCCCACCTCACACAATTGAGCTGATTATTATACCAATACCGTAGTATTGATATAGCTTCACTAAGGTATCGTTCAATAACTTTTGCCACAATAAATCGTACGACACAAGATCGAACGCTTTGGAAAGGTCTAGGAAACAGGCGTTCACAGGCGTTTTCCTCAACGTATAAACATTAGACTAATGATCAGGTGGTATGGTTTAAGATTTTAGCTTCTTTAAATAAGTATGTTGAAAAAAAAATTAATGTCCCTGCCTGCCCTGCGTTCAAAAATGAGATTAGAGTTAACTCTAATGACGTCATCGGGTAGATACTCTAAGCTCGCATTTTTGAACGCGAACGTAGAGTTCAAATGTCAATGCCAAGCAACTGTCATTACACCAACCTACCCCTGCTCGGAGTTTGAGTTAGAGTGCGGTCGCGTTAACTTGGCGCGTCGCTGGGGGCGTGCTTAATGTTGCCAGTCCTACAAATCTATTTTCCTTAATTTAATTGAAAATGCCCTTTCTTATCAGTGTAATTTTTATTCGTCTGAGTGTAATTTAAAGAATTTATTAGCTCTACTACATTTATAGTAGGTACTAAACTAAAAAGAAAGTAAACAATTTTGTGTTGTCGCACTTATTTTGAAGCTTCCGGTTGCGGCAAACTTGAACAGAAACGTCATCGGATGTTAGGAGGGGCGCGCCACGACGGCCCATTTTTGAACACGACTGGGGAGCGCCACTTGACCACGCGCTGACGCCGAAGCAACACCTCTCCCTTTGGTAAATAGGTAGTCGGAAATAATGTTGTAAAACATTATTTCTTGAGTTTGATTATTTTTCTAATTATTCTAATACCTACTATGTGATTGTATTTAAATAAAATAAAAAAAAAGTGTAACGGTTGATTCTGATTTGCCATAAATATAGTTTACATTATGTTGTATTTGTATCATAATTCAATAAACGTTTCTTATGATTTACTGACCCTTGTTTTCTCTCTTTTATCAGAAGTGCGATACTGTACCTATTACGCTCACAAACATGCCGCGCGGTCGCAAACGAAGATCAAGGAGGGCGCCATCGACGAGTTCAAGTACGTCTACCTCCAGCTCAAGCAGCAGCAGCAGCACTAGTGCAAATGACCAGAGGCGCAAGAAGCGACGCCGCCGTAAGGATTCGCAAACCGTGAGTCAGAGTGTTGTATTATCGTCAGTGATTCCCGAATTCGACCCACTGGTAGATAGCGTAGATATGTGGATTAATGTTGTTGAGGCAAATTCACGTGCGTTTGGATGGTCCGATAATATGATTAAGTAGTCTTTATACGATTTCTTTTTTAAACAAAAATCTAAAATAGATCGCTTGCAGTTAGGTTTTCGAGAACGAGATATAATATCTATAATAGTAGGCTCAATAGGTGATAAAAACATTAGTACAGCTGCCGAAGCTTTTTTTTTTTTTTATTGGTGGGAAAATCATCTTATGACAAATCTCGCTCTTGGGCGGAGCAAGAGATAGTGTCAGACTTTTACTGACTAAAAACCCCCTCCTGTTCCTTCGTTGCCTTCGTCCCAGGGCCCCGGTTTCGTTTTCACACTACCCATGGCCCCAGTAGGCTTCGACCCTGCTGGGCCCCTACGATTTGCTGACATCTCCCTGAGGCGCGCGCGGAACAATACGCGCCGTCGACGACTTGGGCTCGGTCCGGATGGTAATCGGACGGTCGGACGGCGGGCCACCCATTGCCCGCCGTCCGCAAGCCCGCGCCTACGGTGGCCGGAAATCAGGATCGGAATCCCGGCGGCGGCTGGGGCGTGAGGACCGTTGCCGTTGCCTCACGCGATCGGCCGCCTCCTTTGCCAGCATTACTGCTTCGCAGAAGGAGGCGACCGCCTGCCACTCCTCCTCGCTCCGGACCATGGCCTGTACCAAGGCCCGGCGCGGGCAATTTTAGGTATTGTGACGAGTTAGTCTCTTTTCTTCACGGCAAAATCTATTTACCTTAAGTTAATGAAGTCCCTTCTAGAAACCCGATGACACCAAAACATCCTTCTCGGTCGTTGCAACCCGGGCACCAAAATGCATCAAGTAAACCTAATATTAAAGTTGAACCTTCTGTGAATAATAATAGTAAACATACCTGCTACCGGTGTGGGGAGGTAGGCCACAGAAGGAACAACTGTACCGTCAAAGATGATGTGAGATGTACCTTCTGCAAAAAGTTAGGGCATTTAGAGGCAGCCTGCCACTCAAAGTCAAAGCTTAAGGTCGAGAAAGATGTTGAAGTGAGAATGAGTTCTGATCCAAAAATGAAACAAAAGTTTTACAAACCGGTTTTAATAAACAATGAAAAATGTAGTGCATTTTTTGATATGGGTAGTGACTGCTCCTTAATTACATCTGCGTTAGTAAACCAATTTAAGTTGCAACCTTTCTCTTTGAATAATCCTATTAACTTAGTGGGATTTACTAATGGTTTTTCTGCCACAGTAACTAAGGCTGTCTCAGTTAAGCTAAAAGCCGATTCCGTGGAATTAATTATTACATTATACATTATTGATATTCTATCCGACTGTGACATTCTGATAGGGAGAAATTTTACTGAAGACCAAAATATAATGTATGTTCGTGTAGGATAAACTTTAACTTTTCAATCGGTTCAAGCATTGAGTGTGTGCAATATTAAGGTTGCTAATAATGTACCACGTGAATACCAATTAACATTAAATAACATACTATTAAAATACCCTCAATCTTTTGCTCAAGATTTATCGAATTTAGGAAAACCTCATGTGTAGAATTGGAGATACAACTAACATCTAATAAACCCATTTACCAACGGCCGTATAGGATGTCCGAGTTGGAAAGGGCCATCACTCGTGAATTGGTAGATGATCTTATGAAAAATGGGATTATTCAAAACAGTAATTCTTCATATGCTAGCCCAGCCCTTTTAGTCGACAAAGCTTCTGGGGCGAAAAGACTATGCGTAGATTATAGGCAGCTAAATAAAATCACTGTTAAGAAAAAATACCCAATGCCCATGATAGAGGACCTCATTGACAGATTGCAGGGGTGTAAATTCTATACTTCTTTAGACCTTAAAAGTGGCTATCATCGTCGTTTGCAATCTGGCAATGGGGCCCCCAACAAATTAGTTCCGATTTCGGCCACGCGCCAAGTTAACGCGACCGCTTTTCTAGTTGGGTTAACTCTAGGGTAGTTACTCGAGTTATAAAAGAACGACTCGGGGTTGCAACTCAAAGCTACTCTGGTTATTTTTGAACGCAGCCCTACTGTCATGTGTGTGTGATTGTCAAATAATTTCGCGCCATTTTACGTCAACAAAATTAGAAATTTTGGAGAATCGTATTTGTACTAATTCTGTTGAAAAAGAATAACTTAAAAGCACTAAAAGCAAGTAAACTAAAGTGTCATGGTGCGACTACCTGTCAGCTTTATAACAAAAAGCTAAAGAAGAAGAAACCTGAAGGGACAAATCTGTTACTCACTGCGTACTTGAATGTACGTTCTTTATTTCTATACAATGAGTTATTTTTTTTCTTTTTCTTTTAAACTAGATAATGTTATCAAATGCACTTTAATAGTAGCGTTACACACCTTATCAGATAAGATTGTAGTGCACTCCGCACATGTCCCATCTACGTGCCACTTGTTTACGATTCGATTTCTTTTCAGTTCTTGATGAATGAAGCAGTTCTTGAACTTTATTATACTACAAATGACATATGAATAGCATATTGAAGTTGGTTGTACCATGTAGAGCAGCGTTACAGATACAGCAGAGCATACTCAGTAGCTTCCCTAAAATACTGCATCCTATTCCAACAAGAGTCTTATGTATAAGTGGTAGGACGATGGCACAGAGAAGTATCACATCCTTCTTCAAGGTGTCTCCGCCTAAACCAGTTGTGAAGGAAGAAAAGATTGAAGACAAGGACATCAAAGTCAATGGTGATAAGGTTGATTCACCAGTCAAGAATGGGAAAAATAAGGTATGTAAATTAGTTTTATTTAGGTGTATTGTAAATTATTTTATATGATAAGTTACTGTTGTTGTATTAAAAAAATATTATTGTATGGTGTGCTGGTTAATAAAAAATAAAGACTAAAAATAAAGAATTTAAAGAGAAAAAAAAAAGTTGAAAAAATGTTAACTTGTTTGTACTATTTTCTTCAAGCCAGCAACAAAAAGACCTCGACTAGAGAGTAGTGAAAGTGACACATCACCAAAGAAGAAGACAGAAAAAAGCCCGGCGGTGAGCTCTGATAAGGTATCTTCTTATTGGTACATGAATATGATTGAATACTTCTTTCAAATTCACATTTTAACAAATATTTTTAATCATTTTCAGAAGAAGAAAATAAAAAGACAGAGAATTGAAAGCTCAGACAGTGAGGTAGACATCTCACCAAAATCTGAATCACCTATATCAGAAGCAAAGATCCCAGCATCACCATCCCTAGAAGATAAGACCACTGCATCACCAAGTCCCTCCCCAGAGAAGAAACCAGTAATTAAAATAGAAAAAACGAAATCACCTAAAACATATGCATCACCTAAAAGTAAACAGAAGAAACCCCTCACAGAATTAAACAGTACTAAGAAGAGTCCGTCCCCTAAGAAAATAAAGAAAGAAATTGTCAATAAGAAGGAGGTGATCAAGAAGCAGGAAAAAGATGTCAAGAGTGAAAACAATTTGTGTGAGGAAGAGAAGGAAGTCAAGAGTGAAGTTAAGGATTTGGTTCCCCGTGAGTTTTATTTATTCATTGATTATGGTATAAGTAAATATCCAAATAGCCGCTGTGGACTGCTTGGTAGGAATGCTGCTTAATATATTGTGTTACATTACCTTTTTTGATTATCAAGACAAACAAAGATAGCACAGCTAGGAAAACATGTGCTATGTGACAAATCCCTCTTGTTACATCATCTCTGCTGCTCTCTATCATGGTGTGGCCTACTCTAATTGAAGGAGTGTATTATACTTGTATCTTGTGTGAACATCTTTTGATGGAGATCCTTAATAAATCTTATGCTGAAGGGCAGTCTTGTTGTGTCTTACTATAGCTCTCAATACAAATAAAAAAACCTCATGCAAGCCAGTATGAGACATTTGTTCTAGGTAATTGATTCATGTTCCATCCATTAACAGAAGTGGAGTACAATCCTGCGAAAGCCAAATACCACCCCATCGAAGATGCGTGCTGGCGGGCGGGCCAGGAGGTATCCTACCTAGCCCTAGCCCGCACCCTGGAGCTCATTGAGGGCACCTCGGCCCGGCTCAAAATGATTGAGATTCTCGCTAACTACCTGCGCTCAGTGATTGTGCTCACACCTGAAGACCTGCTGCCCAGTGTGTACATGTGCTTGAACCAGCTGGCGCCGAGTTATGAGAGCTTGGAATTGGGTGAGTGACATCATGATAACATCCTAGCCAAAACCTATACTCTGAAATGGTGCTGACATCTAAAAGTCTGCTGCCATGCCCAAAAGATAATCATGAATGACACATCCTTCACAGCTTACCTCCTGTGGATACCATCTTATTTAGCTGTCTCTATTTTCTAGGCATAGCAGAGACATACCTGATGAAAGCCATCGGGCAGTGCACAGGCCGTACGTTGGCGCAAGTGCGCAGCGCGGCGCATAAGTGCGGAGACCTTGGGCAGGTGGCGGAGCAAGCCCGTGCCACACAGCGCACCATGTTCGCGCCGCCGCCGCTCACCATGCGCAAGGTGTTCGCGACGCTCAAGGAGATCGCCAACATGACCGGTGAGTGTGTGCGTGTCACTATATGTGACCAACAGGTCACATATAGTGTTGCAACAGAACTCTGCTTCCGTTTCCGCTTCTGCAGAAGTTCCGCAAGCCTATCAGCTCCCCCAGGAGCGTAGCCAGTGAGCAATTATTTAGTGGAGCTGGTTTAATATATGAAGAACACCAAACTCAAAGGTGTAAAAACGGCCAAATTACTTTTTATTAAATATAATTTGCCTATGTTTAATTTCGAGTACTGTAGTAAGTAAAGTACTTACAAAATACAAATTTAATTAAACAAATCAATTTAATACAATTTTCGCGTTGAAGTCCCCCATGACCACGGTGAAGTGAGTCTTATAACCATGCATGGCTCTGGACTCATCCTCATACATGGTCTCTACTTCGTCGTCGAGGTCGGGGCGTAAACCTGTATGTCCTTCAGCGAATATCTTGATGATATTCTGAGTGTAAGATACGCCACCCTGGTCGACACACTCTCGATCACATTGTTCACAAGGGCCTTGTGGACGATAAACCCGACACCACCCTGGGACCGCTGGTCACCCTCCCGAAATTAGAGCAGGTTACCAGATCTTAGGATTATCGTGTCTTCCCCCTGTCTTTGGACTTCGGATAATCCCACAATACTCACTGTAACCTGCTCAATTCTTCCTCAAGTTGCCAGGTCCAGCGTCGTTTAATAGCTGGTGAGCCAGAATCCTTTATGTAATCTACAGGGGTCGTTTGACGGTTAATCGATTTCGCCCGGAGATTTTTAGCTCCCCAGACCCCAGGGTTGCGCCCACGCCCGTCCACGCCAGCACAACCACTGGAGTCGCCGGGCTTGAGTCCCGATAGATGTTGATTGGGACCCCGTATACACTCCTTGATTAGGTAGTCGAAAGTTTGTGAGTGCGTATATTTGTTACTTCTTCACATTCTAACGGACGAACGCGTTTCAATGAATTTTGGTGCTCAGGGAGACCATGTCCTGGAATAGCACATAGGATACTTTTTATTCAGAGGATATCTTCCTTTAGGATAATTTTCAAAAAAAAAATCATAATATCAAATAGATTAGTCAATGGCATATTAAGCCGTGTATTCATTATGTTCGCGAACCTCTTACATTCGCGTTCCTGGAATCTGCAACGGTACGCGTTCCGCGTTTAGAACTCTAATCACGAGCAAAATACCACGTTTAGTGTGAGCGTGTCGTGTATCACGCTCCGCGCTCAGATAAATGGAGTGGTCGAATGTAAAATGTTCGCATGCGGACTGTTGAGCATGCGTGTATCACAGAGATGCGCGTACCGTCTCCAAAGCGGTTGCAGATGCGCTGAGCACAGTAAATTCGCGAACATAGTGGATACCCGGTTTTAGGGTGTGTGGCAGAATTGCCCATTCTCTTTTCAAATCACAGTACTCACTGGCCAGCGCATCCTATGCTAATTGAATGTCGGTTGTCAGGCACGGCGTCGGTGAACAAGAAGATCAACAAGATACAGTCGCTGTACGTCGCGTGCCGCCACTCCGAGGCGCGCTATCTTATCAGGTACGTACGACTTTATACTACCATTATGTTACAACTACTAATTGGGATTTTTTTAACGAATCCTTGTTTTATTATATAAAGTAAATGATACACTAATAAGCAATTTTTCATAAATTAGAAATTTTTATGGCATACCGTATACATCAATATTATTTGTAACAATGTCAGGTCGCTAGAAGGCAAGCTGCGCATAGGGCTAGCAGAGCAGTCGGTGCTGCAGGCGCTGGCGCAGGCCACCGCCACCACGCCGCCCGCCCCCGACGGCGTCAAAGTGCTGGACGCCAGCAAAACCATGTCGCCCGAGAAATTCAAGGTGAGAAGCTATTTTTAGTTCCTACTGCTTGTTCCCATTCCTTCAGCGTTCTCTGTTTAAGGTAGCGTCTTGTATTCAATCACGCCTGACAAAGTGCGAATTGCGATTTGCTTGTTTTCTAAAGTGCTTTTCAGCACAGTCAGCTAAAAAGTGATGCTCCTGATACATTATTGTTTTGTCTCTTTAGGCTCGCGTAGACGAGCACTCCCTGATAATAAAAACGACATACTGCGAGTGCCCGTCGTACGACCGCATCATCCCGGTACTACTGCAGCACGGCGTGGCGGCGCTCCCCCAACACTGCCGCCTCACGCCCGGCGTGCCGCTCAAGCCCATGCTGGCGCACCCCACCAAGCAGGTCACCCACGTGTTCGACAGGTGAGTGACAACTCTTGCATCATCCCGGTACTACTGCAGCACGGCGTGGCGGCGCTCCCCCAACACTGCCGCCTCACGCCCGGCGTGCCGCTCAAGCCCATGCTGGCGCACCCCACCAAGCAGGTCACCCACGTGTTCGACAGGTGAGTGACAACTCTTGCATCATCCCGGTACTACTGCAGCACGGCGTGGCGGCGCTCCCCCAACACTGCCGCCTCACGCCCGGCGTGCCGCTCAAGCCCATGCTGGCGCACCCCACCAAGCAGGTCACCCACGTGTTCGACAGGTGAGTGACAACTCTTGCATCATCCCGGTACTACTGCAGCACGGCGTGGCGGCGCTCCCCCAACACTGCCGCCTCACGCCCGGCGTGCCGCTCAAGCCCATGCTGGCGCACCCCACCAAGCAGGTCACCCACGTGTTCGACAGGTGAGTGACAACTCTTGCATCATCCCGGTACTACTGCAGCACGGCGTGGCGGCGCTCCCCCAACACTGCCGCCTCACGCCCGGCGTGCCGCTCAAGCCCATGCTGGCGCACCCCACCAAGCAGGTCACCCACGTGTTCGACAGGTGAGTGACAACTCTTGCATCATCCCGGTACTACTGCAGCACGGCGTGGCGGCGCTCCCCCAACACTGCCGCCTCACGCCCGGCGTGCCGCTCAAGCCCATGCTGGCGCACCCCACCAAGCAGGTCACCCACGTGTTCGACAGGTGAGTGACAACTCTTGCATCATCCCGGTACTACTGCAGCACGGCGTGGCGTCGCTCCCCCAACACTGCCGCCTCACGCCCGGCGTGCCGCTCAAGCCCATGCTGGCGCACCCCACCAAGCAGGTCACCCACGTGTTCGACAGGTGAGTGACAACTCTTGCATCATCCCGGTACTACTGCAGCACGGCGTGGCGGCGCTCCCCCAACACTGCCGCCTCACGCCCGGCGTGCCGCTCAAGCCCATGCTGGCGCACCCCACCAAGCAGGTCACCCACGTGTTCGACAGGTGAGTGACAACTCTTGCATCATCCCGGTACTACTGCAGCACGGCGTGGCGGCGCTCCCCCAACACTGCCGCCTCACGCCCGGCGTGCCGCTCAAGCCCATGCTGGCGCACCCCACCAAGCAGGTCACCCACGTGTTCGACAGGTGAGTGACAACTCTTGCATCATCCCGGTACTACTGCAGCACGGCGTGGCGGCGCTCCCCCAACACTGCCGCCTCACGCCCGGCGTGCCGCTCAAGCCCATGCTGGCGCACCCCACCAAGCAGGTCACCCACGTGTTCGACAGGTGAGTGACAACTCTTGCATCATCCCGGTACTACTGCAGCACGGCGTGGCGGCGCTCCCCCAACACTGCCGCCTCACGCCCGGCGTGCCGCTCAAGCCCATGCTGGCGCACCCCACCAAGCAGGTCACCCACGTGTTCGACAGGTGAGTGACAACTCTTGCATCATCCCGGTACTACTGCAGCACGGCGTGGCGGCGCTCCCCCAACACTGCCGCCTCACGCCCGGCGTGCCGCTCAAGCCCATGCTGGCGCACCCCACCAAGCAGGTCACCCACGTGTTCGACAGGTGAGTGACAACTCTTGCATCATCCCGGTACTACTGCAGCACGGCGTGGCGGCGCTCCCCCAACACTGCCGCCTCACGCCCGGCGTGCCGCTCAAGCCCATGCTGGCGCACCCCACCAAGCAGGTCACCCACGTGTTCGACAGGTGAGTGACAACTCTTGCATCATCCCGGTACTACTGCAGCACGGCGTGGCGGCGCTCCCCCAACACTGCCGCCTCACGCCCGGCGTGCCGCTCAAGCCCATGCTGGCGCACCCCACCAAGCAGGTCACCCACGTGTTCGACAGGTGAGTGACAACTCTTGCATCATCCCGGTACTACTGCAGCACGGCGTGGCGGCGCTCCCCCAACACTGCCGCCTCACGCCCGGCGTGCCGCTCAAGCCCATGCTGGCGCACCCCACCAAGCAGGTCACCCACGTGTTCGACAGGTGAGTGACAACTCTTGCATCATCCCGGTACTACTGCAGCACGGCGTGGCGGCGCTCCCCCAACACTGCCGCCTCACGCCCGGCGTGCCGCTCAAGCCCATGCTGGCGCACCCCACCAAGCAGGTCACCCACGTGTTCGACAGGTGAGTGACAACTCTTGCATCATCCCGGTACTACTGCAGCACGGCGTGGCGGCGCTCCCCCAACACTGCCGCCTCACGCCCGGCGTGCCGCTCAAGCCCATGCTGGCGCACCCCACCAAGCAGGTCACCCACGTGTTCGACAGGTGAGTGACAACTCTTGCATCATCCCGGTACTACTGACGTGTTGTTTACCTCGCTCATGCTCTGTAACTCGGCACAGGTTCGAGAAGGAGCAGTTCACGTGCGAGTGGAAGTACGACGGCGAGCGCGCGCAGATTCACGTGCCGGGCACCGACAAGCCGGACTTCGAGCACGCCGCCATCTTCAGCCGGAACCAGGAAAACAATACCAGGTAAAATAAACAATAGTGTTATAAAAAAAAAAACAAAATATTTCTGGTTTTGTTTCTTCGTTTATCCATACCGATCGTACTGGCGCGCCGTAATATTATGTTTTGACATTATGTTTTAGTGTTCCGTACCCGACGGGACCCTAATACTAAGTCTCCGCTATCCGTCCGTCCGTCTGTCAGCGGGCTGTATCTACGATTTATTTCTTACGGTTCATGCGTAAGAAGTTGAAATTCTCACAGAATGTTTATTTCTATTGCCACTTTAACAATAAATTATACACATAATAGCAAGTATGGATTACTAAAGTTAGTATGATTAAAGTTTGGAGTAGAGATGTCTCGAACAATAACTGTGTGCGTGATTGTTGCATCGTTTAGCTTACACTGACAAAATAAAAGTACGTGAATCTATTCACACATCGATGACCCTCAAAATACTATTACTACAAATTTTAAACCTTTGTCAAAAATACATTTGTAATCGACATTTCGAGATTCTACGCTGTAATAATTGTCAGTAGGTACAATGTAGGTAAGCAGAAATCAATTATGACGCCTCATGATCTTACATAATTCGCGGGTCGTGACGCGGGAATTTTTTAGAGTGCCACTGAAAGTGTTGCCAGCACAATACTCATGTTCAGATGCCTTTATAGGGGGCAAGCCGAGGAACCTTGACCTGTCTACTACTTATCTAATATAAGATCTATCTATAGATATTTTGGTGGCAACTCTTGCTTGCTCGGGTCGCTCCAATCGCTACGGTCGCAACATTCTAGCTGGCCACTCCTGGCTCCATCTTGTGCGCCATCTAGCGCACAAACGATTGACTACTACAATCGTTTCTAATCTAATCTAACTACAAATTCTTTACGAAGTTGATAGTATCAGTAATATCAACTTGATACTATTTAGCAAGTACTCACAACGTAAACAGACATAGCTCTTCGTTCTTCTCATCTTTACCACTAACAGATGACAAATAACAAAGCACACAGAAGGCATATTATTACTCGATAGACTTACAAATACTTAATTCAATGAAATACCTCCAATGGCTTTGATAAAAGCCGTTTGGTGTCAATTTGTTTGAGCAAACTATGCTGAAGTTTGATTTAGTTTCGTCTATCTTTGAAAATGATTTTATTACATCAGCATAAAAAGTTGGTAAACGTTTTATTTCTACCAACTAGGTTTAGATGAAGATACGATATATTTATCTCTAAAACTCGACAATAATTTCAAAAATAATAAAACTTTTAACCTCTTCAAAACCAAGTAAGTTACAGTCATAACTAATTACAAAACTTTAAATGACCAAAAACTAAAAGAAAAACCTTAAAACAATTGCATACAACAGTAGCCGCTAACAACAAATTTGAAGTAAATAATCACTGCGCATCATGTAATTTTTCGTAAACACGCACACACGAACCATTTAATTTCATTAATACTAAGCCAGGCATATTATAAGAACAAATTCCCGAATGAGTACCTAGCGTACGAATGAGTGAGTACTGAATGAGTAGCACGTACAATGGCCCACACAGGACTAAGTGCGGAAACCATACATAAATAGATAGATAGATGAGTACTAGCACACAGACTCATCTGTGTGAGTACAATTTGATACATTTTTATGTTTTAATTGGGAAAATTGAAATAGCAGATTAAACCAGGTACAAAAGCCAACACGTCGATTGAGAAAGCAACACATCTCATTTTTTTGTTAAGTGCAGCAACATTGCATAATGGATATCAACGGTATCGTATCTTATAAACAGACTTGTGACTTATTTGAAATACTTGTATTTAAAATGCAAATACAAAATAAGTATTTTATATTTTGTACTTAAATACCTTTTTTTTAAAGTATTTTGTATTTTATTTGAAATACTTTTCTAGATGTATATATTTTTAAAATATAAAATACTTTTTTACGGCTAAGTTTCGAAACCATTACCACAACAGCACCTGCATTGATTTGGAGACCTTCCAATATTTAAGAGAAGAAGACACAAGTTTGACCATGTTCAACACATACCCAACAGTAAAAAAAGTGTTTTTATAATACAACACCTGCCTCCCTAGTTCGGCACCAGTGGAACGATTATTTTCATATGGTGGTATGATAATGCGTCCACACAGACGCAACATGTCTTATGCTCTTTTTGAAGAGCTTGTAATTTTAGTCTTTATTAATAACTAAAGAACATTAGTAAACTTATCTGAAAGTATTTTATTTGAATAAAATATTTTGAAAATATCTATTTTATATTTAATAATTAAATAAAAAAAAGCAAAAGGATTTTGTATTTTGCATTTGAAATAGTAAATTTGAAAAGTATTTGCATTTTGTATTTAAATACTTTTTTAAAAGCATTTTGTACATCTCTGCTTATAAATGAATTTCAATTCGCATTGAACACACTAACGGCTCGTTCACGACCTTGCCGCTGCGGCGCCGCGGCGGTGTGGCGAGCGAAAAATACAAAAGTATGAAAATGTTTGAAGCACGCCATGAGTCGCCGCTCATAGCGAAAAAGCGAGTGGTTTTCTCAGAGCGAATCGCTACAGCGGCGAGCGGTGACGTGAGCGGCGGGAACAGAAGTACCGGCGACTACGTGCGACGCCACGAAACAGAGCGGCGCGGACAGCGGTGTAGGAGTGACGTACTCAGTGGCGAAACAAAAAAAAAATAGAAATGTTTCAAATATAAATGTTCAATGTGTTGCAGAATATAATTAAAAGTTTTCACACTCATTCTTGTGTACTCATAAAACTGGATATTTTCTGTAATCTTCGTCTAAGTGACGAAATTCGCCATTTAAACACTGATCTTTATTCAGTTCGTGCACTCCTTCTCTCAGATTAAGAATATCTTGTATTAAAAATATATTGCTTTCTAAACAGAGAAGGGTTTTGATAATGCCATTATTTTGAGCACGTTCTGACTACCTAAATACGTCCACCGCGGCCGCCGCCGTTCGGGTTCGTGGCGTGCAATTCGCCCCGCTTGCCGCCGCCGCGCCGCTCACCGCGCCGCGAGCCGCTAAGACTGAAGCCGTGAACAGGCCGTTATCATCGTCGTACGCGCGGAAGGCGCGCGTAGTTTAAACTTTAAGTCTTTATTTCATTCAGAAAGCTGGGCTTCTTTATTTTACTTGTATTGCTCGCACGTCCCTGATCATGTTATGTTTGTGTACATGGCAGCAAGTACCCCGACATCCTGCGCCGCCTGCCCGCGCTGCTGAAGGACTCCGTGACGAGCTGCGTGCTGGACTGCGAGGCCGTCGCCTACGACACCACCACCAAGCAGATACTGCCCTTCCAGGTATCAACTAGATATGTTTGTGTACATGGCAGCAAGTACCCCGACATCCTGCGCCGCCTGCCCGCGCTGCTGAAGGACTCCGTGACGAGCTGCGTGCTGGACTGACACTTTGCATAAGTTTTTAATTACTCGTAAAATCCATAAGTATCGTAAATTCTCACCTCACCCCGGCTCTTCAACCTGTACATGATCAAACTTATCCATGAGCTCAGCAGCACCAGTATCAGATCTCATATTGATAGAGTATGTATAACAATATAAGTTACGCTGATTATGGTGTTGCTGAGCCCATTGACTGGTTCTCGGCAGTTGATTACTATATGCGAGGTCTATACAGTGAGTCATGGGCTCAAATATAACGTTACAAAGAGAGAAATAATGGTCTTCAAAGCAGGCATTGTGACATACACAAGTAATCCTGATGTCATAATATGTGGTGAATCTTTGCTAAGGGTGAATAAGTTTATATATTTGGGCCACTAGATCACTGCCCTCAAAGACAATTGTTGTATAGAGAGGGCACGTAGGATGCTGGCTGTCCGCTGCAACATGCTGGCCCGCAGGTTTGCTCGATGTACGAAACGTTTTGGGAACACATTTATTGTGCGTACAGCTAAGGAGTGGAATTCCTTGCCGGAATCTGTGTTTCCTGATGGCTACAACCCGGGAATCTTTAAGTCAAGAGTGAATAGGTTACTTCTAGGTAAGCGCGCTCCATCGTCGACCGCATCGCCGCTTTCCATCAGGTGAGATAGCGGTCAAGCGCGAACCTATCAAGAATAAATAATAAAAAAAAATGTACGAAACTTGTAAAGACGATACTACTTAAAGCTTAGGGTCGCCGCACACGGGCCACCCGACACAACCACAAAACGTCGCCACCTGCATCTGTCCTGTAGGTTTCATATATTTCACGAACTGGACATTAAACGCCGATACAAAACGCCGTCACACGTCACTTCGCGTATGGGTTAAGGACTAAGGACGTATTTACGAATTGACGCGCTTCAATTCTATGTATTGCGTCTTACTACTACACGTGCACGACTCACACACACAGCGACAAGCGCGAAGCGGCGAAATTATGAGTGAACTGACACTGTTTTGATACTTGAGCCTAATATTATTATTTTTTTCATGTTTTTTTTTTTAAACTTACGGTGATTTGTTTTCAAAAAGTTAAAAGTAACATGAAATAGTCAAATAAGTAGCTACCATTGGACAGTGATTGGTTAGTAAGCAAGTAGGTATTGGCGAAAGTACGCACGACGATAAATTAAGGTGAAAAACCAGTATAAGCGCATCCTTCATTGTACGGGAATTCTATACAAAGCGAGGCCATGTTATACTGGAAATTTACATATAACTTGATAATATGTCGCCGTGTGTACACATGTATTTACAATTTATGTCACATGCTTTTTGAAAACAAATAAAGACATACACATTATTCGTTTTTAGTATCTCAAAAGGAAAGAACGGAACCCTTATGGGATCACTTTGTTGTCCGTCTTTCTGTCTGTCAAGATCCTCGTATCTTCGTAACTCAATTCGGGAATTGAACTATGTTTAACCGACTCCAAAAAAGGAGGAGGTTATCAATTCGCTTGTATTTTTTATGTGTGTTACCTCAGAACTCCGTCGTTTATCGACCGATTTGCAAATTTTTTTTTACCTCTTAGAGGATATGCTTTTCGATTGGTGCCATTTTTTTCAGAATCTAGTTCTGATGATTGGATCCATGAGGAATCGAGGGAACTCCTCAAATATTATATGGCGATTTTGGTATTTTAATCGAGAACTTAAGCACTACAGTCAAAAAGTAACATTTGATGAAGTGGAACTGATGAATAAGACCAGAAATGGCCAACTAAACTTCTTACTCACATAGATATCACAATGAA
This sequence comes from Mythimna impura, assembly GCA_905147345.3. NCBI lineage: Eukaryota > Metazoa > Arthropoda > Insecta > Lepidoptera > Noctuidae > Mythimna > Mythimna impura. Next base: position 534,068 of record LR990361.1, on the reverse strand, counting down.
GATAGTTAAGCGACTATGACAATACAAATAAATAAATGGTTCTGAATAGTTACGTTGAAAATGGTATCATCGAAGTGACCCGATGATGATGATGGAGCCGGAAGATAGGCACCGGAACTCTGTAATTAATTAATGTATTCTAGCCGTGTTTGGGCTTATTAGAATTGTCATGAGATGCAGTTTTGTTATAAGGTACTATCGAACTGATCTGATGATGGAGCCGGAGGTGGAAGGTAGACACAGGAACTTCATAATAAAACAATGTAACCTAGCAGTGTTTGGGTTAGTTGGAATTATCATGAGAAATAGGCACTCTGGTTATAATTATATAAGTGTATCGCAACTAAAAAGTGTGAGATAAAAATCTTTTTACAAAGAAAAAAATAACCAACTTCACTAAAAAAAACCACTAAAAGGATCAAAATAACTTTAATAATCGGAAGTCGGTGTTATATAAGAAACAAACAATACCGAGAAACACCGACTTCCGAAATTAAAGTTATTTGGATCCTTTTAGTGAAGTCCGTTATTTTTTTTTTGACGTAGTTAAGTTTGTACGGAACCCTCAGTGCGCGAGTCCGACTCGCACTTGCCCGGTTTTTGGTATTTTTTACAATAAATTTACTTAGGTATCAAATGTAAGTGGGTTCTCGAAAATTAGAAATAAAAGAAATAAGAAAGAAAATACGTTTATTTCGTACGTTTATTTCTCCACTCGTTTAATAGTTCCAGTAGCTGTCTTTGAGGTACACCTGCAGGTCGCCCCATCAAGTCATGAGGTAAGGTCTCATCATAACTAACACAAAGAGTCCAAACTCGGCACACCTAGCTCCATTCGTTTATTAGTTCCAGTAGCAGTCTTTGAGGTGCACCTACAGGTTGCTCCATCATGACCGGAGGTAAGGTCTCATCATAACTAACAACACGCCCAAACTAGGCACACCTAACTCTACTCGTTTATTAGTTCCAGTAGCAGTCTTTGAGGTGCACCTACAGGTCGCTCCATCATGACCTGAGGTAAGGTCTCATCATAACTAACAACACGCCCAAACTAGGCACACCTAGCTCTACTCGTTTGTTAGTTTCAGTAGAAGTCTTGGAGGTACACCTTCAGGTTGCTCCATCAAATCCTGAGGTAAGGTCTCATCATTACTAACACTCCGAGCCTAAACTCGGTACACCTAGCTCCACTAGTTTATTGGTGTCTTTGAAGTACACCCTCAGGTCGCTCCATCAATTTCGAAATAGAATGTTTTATAATAAGGATTATTCAAGAAAAAAATTATGAAACTGAATAAATAAATCTTATATGTTTGTCCGTAGTCCGCACAAAACACGTAAAGTATCAAATTAGGTAGGTCAAATATTTTGTATTCGTACAGCGATCTTATTCCACACGAGCGGCTGCTTACTCGTACAAGCGACACAGCGTCCACTCACGACGGCGGCCGAGCGCAGACTAATATTTTTATTTCAATTTTTTAAGCAATAACTCAAGACATTAACCAGTAAAATAACCCTTAAATTCAAGGTGTTAAGATTCACGCGATAGAGATAAATTTGTTGAGAAACTAAAATTGATTTGATTTTTTTTCTGAGACTAATTGGAAAATTTTGGTAGTTCTTTCTGCTACCTTTTTGGATCGATCATGTTTCCTTACATAAAATATTTTTAAATAAACAAATTCCTGTTATTAAATGGAAGAAAAATGTACCTAAACTCAATACGAAATCGTTAATTTTGTGTGAAGAGGTACGGGAAATGACTTTACAGGATACCATTTGAAGATGAAGGAGTAATCTATCTATGGAAATTATTATTTACATTTAGTTTAGTTCTGCCGCAAAATGTACCGAAGAACTGCTTATTTTGGTCAGATTTGTAAAAAAAGTAGCAGCCACCAGCCACAAGTGGCTGCCACGCGTTTCAGCTTCCTTTGTGGCCGCTTCTAGCTTCTCGTGGTGGCGTTTGTGACTGTGGCATGTGGCCCATGTGCGGCGACACTTGCTGTCAGTCCGTGCGGTCGGTGGGGCAGTTTTACACAGCGGGCATACAGCGATCTACGTTTCCAGTATAATAACGCACTGAGGGTACTGTTGGGGCTGCCATGGCGCTGTAATGCGCCAGGAATGTTTGCGGACAGTAATATTGAGGGTTTTACCGCCATCATTAGAAAAAGACACGCCTCGGGTGTTCGCCGACCGCTGGGACTCCTCGATGGTACAATTATGTTATGAAATAAAATTTAAATTATTATTGTTATACCTAAGCAATTGTCGCATGTGAAAATTTGGTCATGTTCAAATGTTAAACATTATTTATTATGCCATTAGATTCTATCGACCCGCAAGCGCAAGGACGCCAACGAAGCCGACATCAAGGTGCAGGTGTGCGTGTTCATCTTCGACCTGCTCTACCTCAACGGAGAGCCCTACGTGCGCCAGCCGCTGCTCACCCGCCGAGCCGCGCTGCGGGACCATCTCAACGAGAGGGAAGGTAACATTACGAATTAACGATAAAAATGGACTCATAAAAATTTTTTGTTAGGTTAGGAACATGACATGTGTTATCTTTTTTTATTCATATAAACTAGTGCTTGATTGCGATCCCACCTGATGATAAGCAGTGATGCAATCGTTGATGATGAGGCGCACTATTTTATTAAAGCACTCTAGCCTTGAAGACACCTAAATTATAATCGGACGGGAAGACCGCAGCAGGCAAATTGTTCCAGTCCTTCGATGTACGCGGTATAAACGACGTGTGACGCTTAGCCCGGAACATAGAGGTTTTTTCAACAACATAAGGGATCGACCCTTACGTTCGTGTTGTATGATGGTAGAAGGGAGATGGCGGAATCAAATCATGCAATTCCCACGCATACTCTCCAAAAAGCATCCTGTAAAATGCCGAAAGGCTGGCTACCTTACGCCTGTTTTATCAAAGTTTTCTGTGGATTACATATTCCTTTCAATAAGATATAACTTTCTATTTCATAATTGGACTTTTACAATATGGGATATGAAAGTAATTACCACATCGCTTCGGACTGCCTACTCCAGCTGTTAATGTTCCCTATGAGCCTTATGTTGGTGTGACCTTGCACATCACGTAACTTTTAAGCGAACTCTGATAGCTTGACTGAGAAACAGATCAACGAAATCACTCAAAACGAAATAGACTAGTAATAACCCAGGAACATATGTAAGTTTAGTTAACTGAAAATGTACGCTTGTCTCAGTCTTGAGGTACGTACACATAAGGTCACGTCAAAACAGTCACATCAAAAATGGAGTTTATTTAACAGTAGAATTCGTAGGTTACTGCTGGTGACGTCACGACCGGCGCGACTCTGTCTGTCTGTCGCCAAACACTCACAGATTGTATGTGATGACAGACTTCGGAAGTCTGCATCACATACAATCTGTGAGTGTTTGGCGACGTGACGGTGAGGTGACGCCGGTGACGGCGACCTCACTAATGTCTGTATGAACACAAAACAGATAGGTACATGAGTCAATCTCATGTATTTTCTTCACTCTTCATAGGTACCTACACTCGGCGATCGCATTAGGGTTGTCAACTTTGGCTTACGCGGCCGCGCGGACTTTCGGCACGCCGAACAGCTTATACTACAAGAAATACCTAATATAAATTGTAAAAATGTTATATGGCCACAAAGTCTTGACGGAGACCCAAATTAGATGTCCGTCAGATACGGCGTACCTCAACTACCCGGGATACTCACTGGAGCATCATTTCCTGCAGCGTGCCGGGGTCTGTGTGTACGTCCGTAATGACATCTGCTGCCAGCGTCTCCGTCACCTTGAAGACCCTAATTTATCTACGCTGTGGCTGTTGGTGGACACTGGTACGGACAAAATTGTTTATGCCTGTGTCTACCGTTCGCACAGCGGTGATCAGGAGACGACTCGGTTGTTCGACCACCTCAGTGAGGCTGCCGATAAGGCTCTGCAACGGCACCCTGATGCGCAGCTCGTCGCTCTGGGGGACTTTAACGCGTGCCACCAAGACTGGCTGTTCCCATACCAGAGGACCGACCACGCTGGGAGAGAAGCGCGAAACTTTGCAATATCGATGGGCCTTTCCCAGCTGGTCAAGCAAGCGACTAGGGTGCCTGATGTAGTTGGTCATACTGCCAATTGTCTGGACCTTCTGCTGACCACCGATCCGGACAGATGTATCGTAACAGTTTCCTCACCACTTGGAACTTCAGATCACTGCCTGGTGAAGTCTGTTTCGTCCTTCTCCCCACCTGACTGCGACTCACGCGGTGAACGGCGAATGTGGCGTTACAGGTCAGCAGATTGGGATGAGATGCGGCATTTCTTTGCATCTTATCCTTGGCAGCAGGTCTGCTTCTCTTCTGAGAGTCCGTCGAGCTGTGCGGATGCTATATCCGATGTGATACGTCAAGCTATGGAGTTTTTCATCCCTTATAGAGACGTACCCGTTGGAGGCTCAGCTCACCCATGGTTCAACGCCGATTGCGTTCAAGCTGAAGAGCGTAAGCATTCGGCGTTTCTCGCCTGGGTTGACGCTCGTGACCGCAAAGCTCCGGATCTGAGCTCAAAGAAGAGAGCTTTCAACCATGCTGCCAAGTCCTACAAAAAGGCACTAAAGAAGGCTCGGTTCGACCGCATTACTCATATTGGCACAAAGCTCTCTGCACAGCCGTCCGGTAGCAGAGCGTTCTGGTCCCTTGCCAAATCGGTCGAAGCGAACTTCTGTAGGCCCACATTGCCTCCGCTGGTTAAGCCTGATGGAACACTGGCTCACTCGGCGAGAGAGAAAGCAGGTCTCTTTGCATCTCTCTTCGCCCATAATTCTCGTCTTGATACTAGCAGTGCTACTCCACCGGCTCTACCTCACTGCAACACCTCGATGCCTGAGGTTCGCATAAGAAATAAAGAAGTTTTGAGAGCACTGTGTCGCCTAGACGTGAATAAAGCTAGTGGACCAGATGGTGTACCAGCAATAGTTCTCAAGGCATGTGCGCCCGAGTTGTCTCCTGTGTTGACGCGCTTGTACCGCCTCTCATTTAGGACTGGTATAGTGCCCAAGTCCTGGAAGCTTGCCAACGTGCAACCCGTGCCCAAAAAGGGCAGTCGTGCCGATCCTGCCAACTATCGGCCGATTTCAATAACCTCCATACTCTGCAAGATTATGGAGCGTGTATTGAACTCGCGCCTCATGGCATACCTGGAAGGTAACGATCTCCTCAGTGACCGACAGTACGGATTTCGCCACAATCGGTCTACTGGGGACCTACTAGTGTATGCCACTCACATGTGGGGCGAGGCCCTCGAGAAGAATGGAGAAGCGATTGCTGTCTCCTTAGACGTCTCGAAGGCCTTCGACAGGGTATGGCACGCCAGCCTTCTGAGTAAGCTTCCAGCGTACGGCATTTCCCCTGGTCTGATTAACTGGGTAAAAGACTTCCTGAGTGAACGGTCTCTCCGAGTTGTTGTCGATGGATGCTCATCAGAGCCCATGTCCACTAATGCCGGAGTTCCTCAGGGGTCAGTTCTCTCTGCAACTCTTTTCCTGCTGCATATTAACGATCTGCTGATGCCCGGTATCTATGGGTATGCAGATGATAGCACAGTTGTAGAGAGATACCTTCCAGGTGCTCGGGCTAGTAAGGAACTAATCCGGTCCGAACGAGAGGCTATGGTAGAGCGTACGAATGTCTCACTTCAGGCAGTCTCCAAGTGGGGCGAAACCAATCTAGTTGAATTCAACGCCGCCAAAACACAAGCGTGTCTGTTCACCGCCAAAAGGAGCCCGTTCACCTTGGCTCCTGCTTTTCGGAATGTATCCCTGGAGTGCACCGACCGCCTTCAGCTCTTGGGAGTTGAAATCTCCTCAGACCTCAATTTTTGGGCGGTTCATTGAGTCCAAAGCCAAGGTAGCTGCTAGAAAACTAGGCGTTCTTGCAAAGGTCCGACGGTACTTCACACCGGGACAGCTTCTAATGTTATACAAAGCACAGGTTCGATCGTGTGTGGAGTACTGCAGTCACATATGGGCTGGTGCTGCAAAATGCCATCTAGCAGCTTTGGACTCAATGGAAAGGCGTGCGAAAAGGCTAATTGGGGATCCTGATTTGGTTAAGTCCAGTCTACAAAGCCTCGAGCACAGGCGCAGGGTAGCCAGCCTATCGGTATTTTACAGGTTGCATTTTGGAGAGTGTGCGCAGGAATTGCATGACTTGATTCCGCCATCTCCTTTCTATCATCGGACAACCCGACGTACGGCGAGTATCCACCCTTACGTTGTTGAAACTTCAACGGTCCGGACTAAGCGTTTCGCTTCGTCGTTTATACCGCGTACATCGAAGGACTGGAACAATTTGCCTGCTGCGATCTTCCCGTCCAACTATAATTTAGGTGTCTTCAAGGCTAGAGTGAATAGGCTCTTGATAAACTAGTGCGCCTCACCGTCAATGATTGCATCACTGCTTACCATCAGGTGGGATCGCAGTCAAGCGCTGGTTTATATCAATTAAAAAAAAAAAAAAAAAAGTCATATTCGCTTTTTCGGCGCGGGGCCGGGGGCGGCTTACCTACGTACCTAAGTATTCTGTGTTACGTTAAAACGAATCATCGAAATACAAGTAAATACCTACACCTCTCTGAAACAACTGGTAGCTTCAAAAACGACAATTCACCGTTTAATGTTGAACTTAAACAATAGTCCTTTGAACACTTATAATAACTTTTGTTGCTCCATTTTTGCACAAAAAAACGCGTCTCAAGAGGATAGTACTGGTCCCAATCGGTCCGAGATATCGTGTCCGTGAGCGGTGTCTATGTGTGCGTTGCTCGAGCGCACGTTGTAGGTAGATTGACTTATCTACCTATTTCTCTTTTGTTAATCTTTAAGGCTTGACTATGACATAAAATCCGACTTGTAAATAGACCATAACAATAATTATAACTTCTAAGTAATGTAAAATACAAGTACATCACATGTCGTCACAGACTACAAACAGATCACAAGGTCTGTAGTTCGTATTATTACTAGCTATGTAATTGTGGCTTACAGAAATATCTAGTTCCTATTTAGTATGATTCAGAAAAAATTCAATAAAACAACCGGTATTTTGTGGATGATGATGTGTGAGTTGTGCATATAATTGCAAAGTGCTATATCCTTGTGGTATTGTCCACTAATTAGTGACGTTATTACTACACGATTATACTTGTAGTGCTGCCGCAATAACATAATACGTAGTTACAAGTGGCGGGAATTACGGCAGTACTGCGCTTTGTCGGTAGAGCGCCGCCGCGCCGGAAAGCGCGAACACAATGACATGATTCATCACAATAAAAAAATAAAGTAATTGCATCTGGTTTGGCTTTTCATGGACTTCCGCTAAGTGACGCCTGATACTTAAAACCTCATTGTAGCAATTTTAGTTTTTATTATATGCAAACTGGCCTGACTGAAAAATGTCGTCACAATAAGTATATCTTGTTTTTAACTGCTGTCTGGCACATTCAAGGCTGCTTGGTTAGCGTCGACATTATCTACCCTGGCGCAGCTGCAACGATCGACTACCAAGCGCGCTGGAGGATGCGCTCCACAAGCATAAATCAGCTCCGACCGAGCTTAGATATCGTTTACCTCATGTTTCATACATTAAAAAAAATAGGGTCCTCATGTGTGCTCTGGACTCGCTGCTTTGGAAAGTCGTTGAGAGCAGCGAAGGCCTCTTGCATACACAATCGATCCTGTATTGCGGGGCTGTTGCGGCTTGTCGTTCAGCTACCGCCACAAAAAATTCAAAATTAATGGACGTGATAGTTACATGAATATGCAAAATAATGATAATACTCGTAACAAAGTAACTGTTAATATAGGTTTTTAGTCGGGTTTTGGTTTTTGAATGTTAAATGTATTGTAATGAGGCAGACTTAATCAATAAATCAAATCAATATTCATTTGAAAAGGTAGGTATATTTTAGGGCCTCGTCTGCGTCTGCTTGTGTGGCTGCTTGGGCACGGGTCGCGTGACTATGCGCGTGTGTAATGTGCTCGAGTCCCCGTCACGGAAACCGAATAATTGCCTTCGCAGTGTCGCTAGGTCAACTTTAACGGTGTGCATGTAGTAGTGATAAATGATAAATGATAAATGATAAATGATATTTATTTTGTAAATAGGTTTAAAAAAACACTTTTACACGTCAATTTTTTTTTTCGTCATTTTTAAACTAGATGAGGCCGGTGTTTCCTAGCTGACTACCCTGAGAAGAAACACCGAAACAAACTCAGGGGTCAAAGTCTCTTTTAAAGTCCATACAGTAAATATGTAATGGTCAAATCACATGAGAACCATGCAGATTTGTCTGAAATGGTCTTTTGAAGAAAGAACCTTACAGATTTGACATACGTTAAAATTACTGAAAAGGAAAAAAAAGCAATCAACATAGTCCTCACGTTCACAATAATAAAAAGAAAAATATTGTTTACAATACTAAGTAAACATTGATGTCAAAAATTAATAGAGAAAGAGAAAAAAAAAAAGTCTAATTGCAAAATAAAAATAATCTACAATATCAAATTGTAATAAATAATAATAATAAAAAGCAAAATTGAAATTAAAAACAAAAAAGAAAAAAAATAATAATAAGACAACAGTTGCAGTGCGTACTGGAGCAGGTCAATCCCAAGCCTTTTGGTCCTCAACATAGTCCTTTATAGTGTAAAAGGCCTTTTGGCAAAGTTTTCGCTTTACAAATAATTTGAATTTATTAAGGCTTAGTTGTTGAATATGACTAGGAAGTTTATTATAGAAGTGTATGCATTGGCATCTAAATGAGCCCCCTATTTTTTTCAGCCTGGTTGTAGGAACCACAAATTTGTGTTTGTTCCTAGTATTAAAATTATGAACATCACTGTATTTTTTAAACATGTTTATATTTTTATGTACATACAAAATATTCTCGTAAATATACTGTGAAGGTACAGTCATTATATTAATTTCTTTAAATTTATCTCTGAGGGAGTATCTGGGACTTAATTTATAAATCGAACGAATAGCCCTTTTTTGCAAAACAAAAATTGACTGTATTTCGGCGGCATTTCCCCACAGTAGAATACCGTACGACATGACACTATGGAAATAGCTAAAGTAAACTAAACGGGCAGTCTCTACATCAGTTAAATTTCGAATTTGTCTAACAGCGTATGCTGCAGAGCTAAGTTTTTTTGATAATTTGTCTATATGTGGGCCCCACTGAAGCTTAGCATCTAGAGTTATGCCCAAGAACACTGTATTATCTTCAGGACTCAACTCTTTACCTTTATTAACACACTAGTTTCTACTTGCCTAACATGAGGCATGGTAAACTTTATACATTTAGTTTTTTTTTCATTAAGTAGAAGGTTATTTACATCAAACCAGTGTACTATTTTTGAAAGTGTTATATTTATATCGTCAGTAACCGGCTGCTGACGTTTAAGTTTAAACAAAAGTGAAGTGTCGTCTGCAAACAACACTATGTTATGGTTATCGTCTATGAGGTAAGGTAAATCGTTTATATAAATAAGAAACAAAAATGGGCCAAGAATTGAGCCCTGGGGGACACCCATTTTTACTACAGATCCAGGAGATCTTTTTCCGTTTACATCAACTCTCTGAATCCTTTCACTCAGATATGATGTAAGAAGATCCAGGGAGGAGTTCCGGATTCCGTAATGGTGTAGTTTCCTGATTAATGTTTCATGGAGAACGCAATCGAAGGCCTTTGACAAATCGCAAAAAATGCCCAGGGCATCGCATTTGTCTTCCCATGCATTATAAATATGTCCTAAAAGTTCAACACCGGCATCGGTTGTTGAACGACCCCTTGTAAAACCAAATTGTTTGGTATGTAATAATTTATGTCTGTTAAAAAATCTTTGTAGTTGCTCTAAAATAAGTTTCTCAAATATTTTACTAAAAGTGGGTAGCACTGAAATGGGTCTGTAATTCGTGGGGTCAGATGTACTACCCGTTTTGAACAATGGAATTATTTTACTATTCTTCATTAGATCAGGAAACTCACCGCGATCAATACAATTATTAAAAATAAAAGCTAAAGAAGGAGCTATAATGTGGATTATAGACTTAACAACTTCCACAGAATTACCCCATAAATCTGCAGTCTTTTTTATATTCAGGGAGTTAAACGTCTTAATAATATCTACATAAGTCACATGTTCGAAATTAAAATCAGAATCGCAAACTTTAACATTTTCTTTAAGCAGAGACTCTGCAGCAGTGGGTGACGAGTTCAGAGATTTTGTTGTCGATATGGGGATCTCTGAAAAGAAGTTCTCAAAAGCCGCGGCAACCTGTGAGTCCGATGTGATCACATTGTCATTAATTACAAGTTTATAGTCACTAGATGGTCTTGTAGACCTTCCAGTTTCACTATTTATAACATTCCAAGTAGTTTTAATTATATTATTACTGTTTTTAATTTTGGAACTTAAATAACGCGATTTCGCTACAGAACAATTTTTTTTAAATAATTTTGAATAATTTCGCACATATGAACTAAATTCAGCAGTATTAACAAGAACTCTTTCATCAAGTGTCGTTGGAGAACTAATATATTGGCAATTTTAACGTAGCGGCACGGGGTTCCCCGCGATGGGTGCCCGCGCCGTGTGCCCGCGCCAAGAGCCCCATAGGAGCACTGCAGTGTAGGACCGCCGAGGCGCCGACCAAGTAACGCAGTCTCAGCCCTTAGTCGTGGTGTCTTACCACGTGGTGTATTATTAGGGTTCTGTACCTCAGTCAGTAAAAATGGAACCCTTATAGGATCACTTTGTTGTCCGTTTGTCAAGACTCTTTTCTCAGGAATGCGTGGAGGTATCAAGCTGAACTTAACATCAAATGCTCAGTTTGGGAGCCAGACTGGGGCTGCCCTCAAGCGGCTCCTGCCCAATCTCGGGGGTCCAGACGCCTCCTGCCGGAGGCTCTACGCAGGCATCATCCAGTCCATGGCCCTTTATGGGGCGCCGGTGTGGGCGCCGTCACTGCGAAAGCGACCGGCGGCCCAGCTGAACGCGTGCCAGAGGGTCATGGCCATACGGATGGTGCGGGGATACCGCACTGTTTCCCGCGAAGCGGCGAGCCTCCTTGCTGGCCAGCCACCATGGGATCTGGTGGCAACAGGCCTTGCACGCATGCACGATCTGCGCGTGGAGATGCAACGTCGGGGCGAAACTCCGCTGCCACGACAAGTCGCGGCATGGCGGACAGAGCTCCGGCGGGGTCTCATGGCGGAATGGCGACAGCGACTATCGCAACCCAGTGCTGGGCACGCCATAATTATGGCGGTAAGTCCCTTCTTTGAGGAGTGGCTGGAAAGGCAACACGGTGTCCTTACCTTCCGCATGACGCAGGTCCTCACCGGACATGGTAAGTTCGGGAGGTTCCTGCACCGGATTCGTGCGGAAGAAACGCCCGGGTGTCACCATTGTGTGGACCACCCGGAGGACACGGTGGAGCACACGGTGGAGGTGTGTCCCGCTTGGGCAGAGCAACGCCGTGTCCTCGTGGGGGCGATCGGCGGCGGCGATCTCTCGCGCCGGGCCTTGGTACAGGCCATGGTCCGGAGCGAGGAGGAGTGGCAGGCGGTCGCCTCCTTCTGCGAAGCAGTAATGCTAGCAAAGGAGGCGGCCGATCGCGTGAGGCAATGATCCTCACGCCCCAATCGCCGCTGGGATTCCGATCCCGATTTCCGGCCATCGTAGGCGCAGGCTTGCGGACGGCGAGCAATGGGTGGCTCGCCGTCCGACCGTTCGGTAACCGTCCGGACCGAGCCCAAGTCGTCGACGGCGCGTGCTGTTCCACGCGTGCCTCAAGGAGATGTCAGCAACTGTAGGGGCCTAGCAGGGTCGAAGCCTACTGGGGCCAAGGGTCTGATTCTGAAAGTAAGACTCGGCCCTGATACGAAAGGCAACGAAGGAACAGGAGTGGGTTTTTAGTCGGTAAAAGTCTGACACTATCTCCCGCCCCGCCCAAGGGCGGGGGATGTCATAAGATGATTTTCCCACCAAAAAAAAAAAAAAAAACATCAAATGCTCAGGTCGGCTACCGCTTGAAGCAGTGAGTGAAAAAACAACCTTCTAATCTAAACAAAATCTATACATCTATACATTACATTACATAGTTAAGTTTGCACATAATTTACGGTGCGCGAGCCCGATTCGCACTTGACCTATTTTTAAATTTTTTTTTTAATTGATATAAACTAGTGCTTGACTGCGATCCCTCCTGATGGTAAGCAGTGATGCAATCATTGATGGTGAGGCGCACTAGTTTATTAAGATCCTATTCACTCTAGCCTTAAAGGCACCTAAATTATAGTTGGACGGGAAGACCGCAGTAGGCAAATTGTTCCAGTCCTTCGATGTACGCGGTATAAACGACGAAGCGAAACGCTTAGTCCAGACCGTTGAAGTTTCAACAACGTAAGGATGGATACTCGCCGTACGTCGGGTTGTCCGATGGTAGAAATGAGATGGCGGAATCAAGTCATGCAATTCCCGCGCACACTCTCCAAAATGCAACCTGTAAAATACCGATAGGCTGGCTACCCTGCGCCTGTGCTCGAGGCTTTGTAGATTGGACTTAACCAAATCTGGATCTCCAATTAGCCTCTTCGCACGCCTTTCCACTGAGTCCAAAGCTGCTAGATGGCATTTTTCAGCACCAGCCCATATGTGACTGCAGTACTCCACACACGATCGGACCTGTGCTTTGTATAACATTAGAAGCTGTCCCGGTGTGAAGTACCGTCGGACCTTTGCAAGAACGCCTAGTTTTCTAGCAGCTACCTTGGCTTTGGACTCAATGAACCGCCCTAAATTGAGGTCTGAGGAAATTTCAACTCCCAAGAGCTGAAGGCGGTCGGTGCACTCCAGGGATACATTCCGAAAAGCAGGAGCCAAGGTGAACGGGCTCCTTTTGGCGGTGAACAGACACGCTTGTGTTTTGGCGGCGTTGAATTCTACTAGATTGGTTTTGCCCCACTTGGAGACTGCCTGAAGTGAGACATTCGTACGCTCTACCATAGCCTCTCGTTCGGACCGGATTAGATCCTTACTAGCCCGAGCACCTGGAAGGTATCTCCCTACAACTGTGCTATCATCTGCATACCCATAGATATCGTTCATTTCATTTAATATGCATGATGATGTTGTGGCGTGCTTCACTCTTAGCTAAAGCAATTACTACTTTTTGAATGATGTCAAATAAGTGTGTGTACTTTGGAAAAAACGACGTGTCAGTATTTCGTAATTACTGAGTGTGTGCGATGTTCCCAGGCGAGTGGCAGTTCGCCACTAGTAAAGACTGCAGCACAGTGGAGGAGGTGGAGCAGTTCATGGAGGAAGCGATGCGCGGCTCGTGCGAGGGGCTCATGGTCAAGGCGCTGAGCGGCGACCACGCGCGCTACGACATCGCGCGCCGGAGCCACAACTGGCTCAAGGTAAAGACTGCAGCACAGTGGAGGAGGTGGAGCAGTTCATGGAGGAAGCGATGCGCGGCTCGTGCGAGGGGCTCATGGTCAAGGCGCTGAGCGGCGACCACGCGCGCTACGACATCGCGCGCCGGAGCCACAACTGGCTCAAGGTAACCCATGGCCTGCACCACGGAAAACTATACTTTTTGCTAACGCCATCTTTTTATATCGACATTTTGATATCGACTCCTTATTTGGTAATTGCTACCACTTCCGTGCTAATTCATAATAAAACTTGAAACAAGAATGCCATTTGAACTTGGTTGTAACATTGAGTTGTCCACCAGCTGAAGAAGGACTACCTGGACGGCGTGGGCGATACGCTGGACGTGGTGGTGCTGGGCGCGTACCTGGGCCGCGGCAAGCGCGCGGGGCTGTACGGCGGCTTCCTGCTGGCGTGCTACGACCCCACCGCCGAGGAGTTCCAGGCGCTCTGCAAGATCGGCACCGGCTTCTCCGACGAGAGCCTCCAGAACTTCACCGAGACGCTCAAAGAGCACGTCATTGACGCGCCCAGGAACTACTACAGGTAACCAGCTCGTCTTATTATAACATCTCGTCTGTATTTCCACAAGAGGATAGGCAGAGGTGTACGTTCATTTATTTAGACTTCATAGAAAAAAGGTACAAAGGTGACTTAATGACTATCGTCAAATAATATAAATAACAACTTTCTATACAAACTGAATGGAGATACAATTACAAGAACTGATTCCATGAAAGACCTGGGAGTCATATTCGACCGCAAGCTCACTTTTCACGACCACATCACATCTACTGCCAAGGAGTCCTTCAGGCGCCTTGGTTTTGTTTTAAGGAACTGTCGTGATTTCCACAACTCCCACGTTATCAAGCTTGTTTTTGGGGCATTATTCCGTAGCAAGCTTGAGTCTAGTGCGTGCATATGGAATCCGTATGAGAAGCAGTATGTATTAGCTTTAGAGAAAGTACAAAAAGCATTCCTCAGGTACCTTTACAAGCACTCGTACGGGTTTTATCCCTATTTGTATCCCACAAAATTCTTGTTGGGTTGCTTAAATTTCAACTCCCTAGAAGTAAGACGGTCGCGCGATCAGATGACTGTAGTATTTCAAATTCTTAGGGGGATTATTGATGATCCTGATCTGCATAATGAAATATGCAATCTTTTCGTCCCAGACAATTACTGTCGTGGCAGAAAGCATCGTTTACTGGCTGTTCCAACTTCCCGTACTATCGCACATTCCAAGTCGCCTATTCCTCGGACAATAGCCACCATTAACGCTCTCCTGAACTCAAACACAGGTCTTGATGTGTTTGCGGATGAATGGAAGCTGGTAATGTCAGAATGTTTGAATTTTTGTGAGAAGGATGCATGACTGAGTTAAAAATTAGGTATAAGTTTAAATAGTGTAATTGGCTTCGGCCGTTCTATTTAAAAATAATAAATAAATAATAAATAAATAACTTCTCCTGCGGAGTGCGAGAAAGTGTCAGACTTGTATTGACTAGAACCCACCCGTATTCCTTTAGTTGCCCTTAGCGTTCCAGGGCCGCGGTGACTCTTCTCCCGCCGCCCTGAGGTGGACTTCATGCATTGGACGTTCTCTACCATCGACAAAGAGTGGAAAAGATAACATTACGTATATCGAATCCATATTTTGTCACATATATTAAGTTTATACTTAATAATTGGCCTGTAACCATCACCTGCGCACACGCACACACTCGGCTCGCAGCTAAGGAGAAATGCTTCATCCGCTGAGCACTCGGCCTTATTAATACCTTCGACGACTATGGTGACGCGTTTTAATCTATTAAGCGTGACGGTTCGTTTCATAAGGCATATTATAAACGCATATTATTGCATTGTGAGAAAATCGATTCTAAATGGTCTATTTATCTTTTATAATAACCAGAGGTCGGAATTAGATAGAGTTAAACATGTACTTACACCGATTTCATACAGCGAAAGAATAAAGTGGATATGCCTCAAATCCCGAGATTAATTTTAAAGAACCGATTTTTTTTTTGTCTATCAGTAATATAGCAGACTAAAAAATATCCTGCATTAATGACAAGGAGGAGGAAGTGTATTGTTTGTTAATTATCTTTGTTTTATTTGTCTTATCTATCTCTGAGATTTTTTTTTTTGTCTTTGTTTTTATTTGGTTTGTGTAATATTGTTGGCCACACGGGATTTTTCATTAGAAATCCCGGGAAGATTTTTTTTTTTTTTTTTTTTTTTATTATTGATAGGCTCGCGTTTGACCACCATCTCACCTGATGGTAAGCGATGATCGATATTAATATCAACATTTCGATGTAAGTACATGAATGACTCTACCTAATTCCGACCCCTGATAATAACTATTGCGTGTGATCGTTAAAGCGAAGTATTTAGAAGATAACGAAGAGGGTGGCCTCTTCATCATCAAGTTAAATAACACCTTATTTTTTTGAGATGGGAATTCATCAAATAACTTTTTCCGCTCTGTGTGGAGCGAGAGGGCGTGTCAGACTTTTACGAACTAAAACCCACTTGTGTTCCTTATGGTCAAAAATATTATGGTCTCATATAAAATTGTTATATAAATACGATTTTACCAACGCACTAAACAAAGAAAATTACAAAAAATAGGGATCTGAATAGGTTCGCCTAAGCTAAATCCAGTGTACATTTTTAGCTTAAAAATTCTTTAATGTTTTTTTTGTTGTTGTTGTGAAGTCTTTATTTTTTTTAACAAACTTTTCATTTAATGTCATGGTTGTAAATTGTGGCGATGTTAGGGGTGCTAAGGAGGTATAATGTCATTTATTTTTAGGGTTCCGTCATAGACGGAGCAGCATGGGTTTCGTAGTCAGCAACCTTAAAAGCCATGTCGGTCTGTTTGTTTGTCAGTCTCCGGCGAAACTCACGACACTCTTTTACTGAGATAAATAGACGACGCGCTTTATCTTGTACTCGTAGTTTTACAGTTGTGCGTCAGTGACAGGATTAGCCGAAACACATAAAATAAATAACATTTTTATGTTGACCTTAGAACATAATAGAACGCTATAATTTTGCACGTGTATAAAATTATAGATTATGTAACTGAGGGATAGGTTTATATATATATGGTAATATAATAAGGATAAGGAAGGCTGATAAAGTTAAATTCCGTACGCAGCGAGAGATTTATATAACTAACCCCCGAGCGCAGCGTAGGAATTAACATAATCGTCCAAGACAATTATAGTAATAGCAAATGTCACTAAGTAACATACGTACGTCATACGTAGTAGTAATTACTTAGTGAAACACCTATAAATGTTACTTTATCGAACCTGGTTTTTCTTTATTTTAAGCTTAATACAAATTATACCTTATCAGTGTAGGAATAAATAAATAAACTAATTTTCATCCATACTCTCAATAAGGTTCAATTGAAAACCAGCGTTAGGTAAAAACTACAAAAATTGTGTTTATAATATTCACAATCGGATCTCTAAATTGATAAATGGTTTTCACACACTACACTACCCACAATATTTTTGAAAGGCCTATCTAACGACATCCCATACTATAGTAATAATAATAAATTTTATTCAAATAACGTTTACAAAAAATGAACATTAAGCCAACAGTAACTAGGTTTCCCATACAATTACAGTGCCTAAAAATATACTAAAACTAAAATAATAATAAAGGTACAATTAATCGTGGTTCGGAATTGCAATGTTTGATAGTGGACTGCCCGATATAGGTTAAATTAAACCTGTGTTTCAGGCCATCACTTTACAGTCCAGTTTCATTGCGACCGTAAAATTTACAGTTAGAGTAAAACTATTATAAAAAATTATATTCTATTATAATAAATAATTACAAAAATAAGCTTCTAGTACATTAATACCTAAAACTATGTCTATGAAATTATACAAAAATAAACATTTACGAATGGATCAGATAATATTATGCCAAAATTTCTAGAAGTTGTTCTGTGTCTGTGTAATTGAGTTTCACTAAATATTCTGACAAAATTTTACTACATTTTTTATACCTTACGCTATAGAGACTTAGTACTTTGTTAAGCCTATTATATAGAAATGGCCCTAAGAACACGTAAAAACGCTTAGTAAAGGCATGTCTGGTTTGAGGCTTTATGTAAATCAAGTCCTCTTGTCAGAAGGTAGAGGGTCAAAAGGAAGTGCCGCATGCTGGTGTAGTACTATGTTTAAAATAAATAATTGACGCACTGTTAGAACATTACATGCTACGTAGAGCTGGTGCGTAGGAAATCTAAAAAGGCGAAAGGTAGCAACCTCGAGATTTGCTTTTTGAGCACGCTCTAACGAGAGTAAAATTGTTTTAGCCGCACCACCCCAAGAAGTTATGCAATATGTAAGAATGGATTGACACAAAGCTAAATAGACGTGTTTAATTAATTTGTAGTCGGCTGTTTTACGTAAACTTTTAAAAACATATATTAATTTGCGCACTCTCGTACACAGTAACTCGATATGTTTACGGAAATTTAGATTTGAGTCAATCGTGACACCTAGATATTTCAAATGGTCAGCTTTGGCTAAAGTCAGGCAAGAGCATGCAGTGTCAGCATCATCATCATCATCATCATCATCATCATCATTTCAGCCGAAGGACGTCCACTGCTGGACATAGGCCTCCCCCAAGCGTCGCCACAGCGAACGGTCCTGTGCGTCTCGCATCCATCGGACTCCCGCAACCGTTACCAAGTCATCGGTCCACCTTGTAGGAGGCCTTCCAACGCTACGTCTTCCGGTACGTGGTCGCCATTCCAGAACCTTTCGGCCCCAACGGCCATCTGTTCTGCGAGCAATGTGCCCTGCCCATTGCCACTTTAGTTTGGCGATTCTTCGTGCTATGTCGGCAACCTTGGTTCTCCTGCGGATATCCTCATTCCTGATTCGATCACGCAAGGAAACTCCGAGCATAGCCCTCTCCATTGCTCTTCGGTTTGCCGACGACATAGTAGTCATGGCTGAGACTACGGAGGAGCTCAGTACAATGCTTGGTGACCTCAGTAGAGCTTCCGAAAGAGTGGGACTTAAAATGAACATGGACAAAACCAAAGTCATGGTAAACAGCCATGTAGCACCCACTCCTATCAAGGTCGGGGACTCTACACTCGAAGTTGTAGACGACTACGTTTACCTGGGACCAACGGTCCAGTTGGGAAGGTCTAACTTCGAGAAAGAGATCAATCGTCGAATCCGACTCGGCTGGGCAGCGTTCGGGAAGCTGCGCGGTATCTTCTCGTCCAATATACCACAGTGTCTCAAGACGAAAGTCTATGACCAGTGCGTGTTGCCAGTGATGACATATGGCTCCGAAACGTGGTCGCTTACAATGGGCCTCATTAGAAGGCTTAAAGTCACCCAAAGTGTCAGCATACGCGCAGTTAATATGTGCGTGAATGTTTAGGTTATTAAGCGGTATGTTAGCATTTCTCATTGTAAATAAAATGTAATTTGTTTTGTCTGCGTTTAATGTTAGGAGATTTTTCTGGAGCCACTTAGACACAATGTCAAAAAAATTTTGAGCATATTCATACACCTCAACTCTTGACTTACCTGAAAACAATAGAGCGGTGTCATCCGCATATGACATTATAGCTGCATAGTTCATTTATGTAGATTAAAAATAATGTGGGCCCCAAAATGCTTCCTTGTGGAATGCCAAAACAGCTATTTCTAAGATCAGAATTGGTATTTGACCTATTTTTACACATTGATGACGATCGCTGAGATAGACAGATAATAGTAAAAGTTGTTTACCTCTTATCCCAAGTGATTCAAGCTTGTGCAAAAGTAAAGAACAAGAAATAGTGTCGAAGGCCTTGGCAAGGTCTAGAAAGATCCCAATGATAGATAATGTGTGCATACTATTATTTATTCAAATTATTCAAATTATTTGTAAAGCGAAAACTTTGCCAAAAGGCTTTTTACACTATAAAGGACTATATTGAGGACCAAAAGGCTTGGGATTGATCTGCTCCAGTACGCACTGCAACTGTTGTCTTATTATTATTATTTTTTCTTTTGTTTTTTTTTAATTGTGTTTTTTATTATTTATTACAATTCGATATTGTAGATTATTTTTATTTTGCAATTTGACTTTTTTTTCTATTAATTTTTGACAAAAATGTTTACTTTGCTAAAGTATTACATTTTTAAACTATATTTTTCCTTTTATTATTGTGAACGTGAGGACTATGTTGATTGTTTTTTTTTTTCCTTTTCAGTAATTTTAATGTATGTCTGGCAATTTGAGTATTTTCTGCGGCCTACCCAAATGTCCTTTCCTTGGTATTGTTCGTCAAGTCGTTGAGCTCCTTAGTAGTCCTGAGTTGAGCTTTACGAATACTGACAAATGCTTGCACTGACTGGACAGGTCCACTCAAATCTGTAAGGTTCTTTCTTCAAAAGACCATTTCAGACAAATCTGCATGGTTCTCATGTGATTTGACCATTACATATTTACTGTATGGACTTTAAAAGAGACTTTGAAACAAACTCAGGGGGAGTTTGTTTCGGTGTTTCTTCTCAGGGTAGTCAGCTAGGAAACACCGGCCTCATCTAGTTTAAAAATGACGAAAAAAAAATTGACGTGTAAAAGTGTTTTTTAAATCTACTTACAAAATAAATATCATTTATCATTTATCATTATCTAGGTTAGTAGTAATATAGTTAGTTCTTATTGTGGACTGCTTGGCTAGTTGATCTTTTAGCCCTAAATCCAAATTGACTATCTGATAGTAGTCTGTTTTCTTCTAGATATTTTATTAATCTACTGTTAATAATTTTTTCTAAAACTTTAGAGGCCTGTTAACACTGAGATGGGTCTGTAGTTATTCACACTGGTTTTATCTCCAGATTTGAATACAGGTGTGACCACAGCCTTTTTAAGTAGTTTTGGAAATATACCTTTAGATAAGCAAAGTTGGAATATGTGGGTTAGAGGAGGGGCGAGTAGGTGTTTAAATGTGTTAAGAATATTATGAGGTATGTCATCCCACCCAGTGGCACAAACATCCTTAAGCCCGCTTATAATTCTGACTACTTGTACTTTGGTATACTATGGAATAGTCCAATGATGGGCGATTGTTACTGATTCCAACAATCGAATGGTTTGATACTACTAATATTAACAATCGAATGCAAAAACAATCGATCGCTAGTTCTCAAGTTCGAATGAAACCACTAGTTCATTCATTTACTTTACCCGTGCCATACAAAATAAGGCTGTTTTTTAAGTACAATAAAGTCTACTTTTAATTGATATCCGTAACAAGTAACTGATTTTTGAACCACTAGTTCATTCATTCAGTTTGCCACACGAAATTGAGTATTTTTTCTCAGTTCATAGAGTTTAATTTTAGATGAAGTTGCGGATATTCGAATATATGAATCAGTAATCTGAAAGTTGAATCGGAAGGAACGAGACAACGCAATACATTCTTATTTACTTCTCATTCGTTTTCAAATTCGAATGAATTGTAAGGTTATTCGAATAATTTGAATGACTTGTACAATCGAATCATTCGAATAATGTCATTCACAATCGCCCATCGCTAGATAGTCTAGAAAAAATATTCTCACTGTACGTGTGGACACCGGATATGGTCGCACACAGTGGCTTATTTCCCACTTTAGAAAACCTGAATAGGTACACATTACAGTTAAATGCACTGTATATTTTACTTCAAAATAATAAGGAATAAATATAGATAAACTATTTATATATATTTATTTTTAAGGGTATTTTTAACGAATAGTTCGAGTATTTAATTTTACCTACTTCCTTATTACATCATATTTTTAGGGTTCCGTACTTTAAAAGGAAAAAAAGCGGAACCCTTATAGGATCACTTTGTTGTCCGTCCGTCTGTCTGTCTGTCAAGACCCTTTATCTCGGGAACGCGTGGAGGTATCAATTTGAACTTATCCCTTGCCCCTTGGTCCCTTGAAGCTGTGAAAAAATCATAAATCTGAATTAACGGAAAAAAGATACGGCCGTCTAAGTCGCAAAAAACGTGTATTTCGACACTCTTAACCCTTTAACGCACACCTTAACTTTTTATTAAATTTATTATAATTTTAAGTGAAATTATATTCAGTACTGTTATTTATAATAATATGTAGTGATATATTTTTCAGAAAGTTGTTATTTTCCGAGAAAATCCAAAAAAACTAGTGTCCAGTATACTGACCACCGACCGTTCTGCATCAGTAACTATCCCTGTATAATCACTGGCCTGTAAACTGGACACATAAAAATCGGTTACTTTTTACGTAATAAAATGAAATTTCTGTGTATTTCGTAATAAGTTTTTAATCAGTGACAAAAAAATAACATAATTAGCGTATCATTTCAAACAAAGTTTTGGTATTTCTTCTTCTTAGTCTAAAAACATAAAAAATCAATATCAAAGTGTTTTCTCCTCTAAATTATTATTGAATTAAACGAAAAATCAAAAATAACTATTGTGGTGTTCAAAATTAAAGAAAAAAGGATAATTTGGATAGGCGATAGCAGTAGTGGTGAGGGATGTGGCGGTGCTGTTGAGGATTGCGGTGATGGCTGTGGTGGAGGAATTTGCGGAGATACAGATCCATGTGGGCGTTCTGAAGAAGACTATGATTGATGACTATAACTACGGTTACTAAAGCTGCTAGTATTCGAGACAACATCGTCAAAACAGTCATCAGCGTCGGAATCACCATCAATATCAGAAAGGATGGCCTGGTCATCAGTAATGGCCATAATTTCTGCCCATTGATCTTCACTCAGCATCTCCAGATCCTGGGTACTAAAGTTCTTTCTTAAACAGCAGAAAAACGAGAATTAAAACACAATAACTCAGGATTATTACACGTACCTACAAATCGACAGTATTCGATAGGAAAAAATACCTAAAAAATTACGATAACAAGTTATAACTACCGAACCCCTATATTTGTGCTTATTGCATTATTTTATCGTAAAAATAGATCATATACTTGGTATAAAATTATGTAGTTGATATGCATTAACCGATATATATACTTATGAGACTACCTCCAACACACATGTGTAATTTCTAAGTTAGAAATTTTCAACACACCTGTTAGGTTTTAATGGCAAAATAACATTGTTTATTTTATGATACTCGATTATATTTGCACACAATAAGAAAGTTTATACTATAACCAAATCGTTTTACTCACCTTTTTTACGAAGACATGTTTTTTCTTTGCACTACACTCGAAAACACTTGACGTCTACTTGTGATGACAGCAAATACTAGTGCAGATATGCGCAGTGGCCAGTTGACAGGCCACCGTAAAAAAAGGCGCCAATTTTGCATTGCGTGTGGCGTCCTTGAACACTGGCTAGTTAAAAAGCCAGTGTGCTATAATGGTTATCGTCTATGATCATAAGGTTCAATATTATTAAAAAAGTCTTTGAATTATCGACCTTAAAGTGATCGTCCAGTTTTTTGGCCACTTTGTATGGGCCGTCCTATAAAGGGTGGGAACCAAAATTCATAGGATAGGGTACTTCCCGTTGACCTAGAATCCTGAAATTTGGCATGAAGCAAGATCTCATAACACAAGTATAAGAAAAAATCTGAAATTTGTAAATTTGTAGTTACGTCACAAAAAAAAACTTTTTGCGATTCGGAAAAATCTTCGTAACAATTCGGGAATTGAACTGTTTTCATAGGTAAGTTTGTACGGAACCCTCAGTGCGCGAGTCTATCTATATATTCTATTCATATCAAAGAGGGTTGTGTTGTTGGATAAATTAAACTCAAGTACCTGTTTGATTTTGTAATATCCCATACAACATAAACAAACAAAAACAATAATATTTTCAAATTAGTAAATAAGGCTTTGGAAATAATCGTAGGTGTACAAAGAAACCATTAACATTATTTCTCGGTAACGATATGGTAAATGGTACCTACTTATTTTTTCGTTATTTTTTTGTGTATTGATCTATTTTTATTACCGCGTAGCGCTAGCGGGCCGCGTCTGATTATGAACTTGATGTGATGTTCGGCTCGACAAGGTAAATGAAATGAAATGAAATGAAATGAAATAATTTATTTGCTATGAATGCAGGTACAAAAATATGGTGTTAAGTAAGAGAAGGATCCAATACATTCTACCGTGAGGCATGCAAAATTTTTATATTAGAATTAAATTAAGAGGCCGTGCAGAAAATTCACTCGCTAGAGTTTAGGCAAATTCGCTGCAATGTTATGTTTGTGTGCATCGTGCATGCAGCTACACGCACACACGCGTAAAAATCGAGCTTGGTGGCCGCTCAAACAATTTTGAGCCTCTATAAGATATTTTTCTGAGTTACAAAATTATAAAGTAAGTATGGTTTGTAAATAAAAATCTGGAACGTGTATATATTTTATATTTGTCACAATTCACACCAAAATTATTCAATTTTGTGTTAGATGGATGTTGATACATTTAGACAATTAACTAAATGATAAATACAAAACGATGATACAATAATATTTATTTAAGTAAAATAGTTGTAAAAAACACTTTCCCTGTGTCAAAAAAAAATTAAGTTTACGAGATATCTCTTTTAAAATTCAGATATATGTAATCTCGGTAAAGGTGTATGCGGACAGTGTATACTAGTGTCTGAGATGTTCTTTTGAGGATGGAACCATACAGATTAGAGTGGACCTGTTCAGTCAGTGCAAGCATTTGTCAGTAAACGTATAGCTCAACTCAGAAATTAATTAATTGACAAAATAATACCAAGTTGAGGTCATCGTTAAAAACTACGTAAAAAAGGAAATAAAAAGACCTACAAATTCGCAGCAAATACAATAAAAATAATACATTTCACAAAGGTCATTGCGTTATTGCATAATAGTAGATTATGTGACTAGGGGATAAAGCAGTGTCTTTAAGTCACGGGCGGCATGTTGAATTTCGAACGAAACGAAGGTTGCTAATTTTAATCCCGAACGTCAGTGAGGGATTTATATAATTAACTCCCGAGCACTGCGAGGGAGTTAATAAAGAAACCTGAGTGAAGTGAGGAATTCAAGCCGCCCAAGACAAAGACAGCTTTATCCCCGTGTTGGATACTCTACTTTTTACACCATCTGTGAGATAATTAGAATGCCTTGTTGCATTAAGTCCGCCTATGTACCACTACTGTACATGAAGTTTAAATAAATAAATAAATAAATAATTAAAAGACAATTTAGTAAAACAAATCATATAATAGAGAAATATATGTAAGTATTATTTACGAGTTAATCTTAACTATCACTCAAAATGTTTTGAGATTTGAAACAAACAAAATTCACTACTCAAAGATTCTATAATTTAAATTTTCTCTATCGCTCCCGCTTGTTCATTACTTTTTTTAGAAACTTTTTTTATTCTGTTTTTTTTTGTTAGTGGCCAGTTTGAAATTTGAATAAACTTGTTTGATGCACTACATTTTAATTCACATAATGCTGACGGTTTTTCACGTTCCAAATTCAAATCTCATTATTCCCTAGGTATCGCCCATACTGCATTATCTCCCTAGGGACATAATGACTTGCTTTCAGTGATGGTTGTATGACGCATAAAAGGGCATTATCGAGCAGGTGGTGTAAAAAAAATATATTCATCAATGCCAAGTATTCGAATTGAACCAAAAATATCGGAATAAAAAGGAAAACAAACAAAATAAATAAGAACATCACCGTATTTTTAAAAACAAATATATTTTTTTTTTGAATATTTCAAAGATGAGATCAGTACAGCTCTATACACGATCAAACTTGTGCTTGATAAAGGTGGAGCAGCTGTCTGTTCCGGTGTAAAGTACCGAATCACCTCAGCTAAGATCTTCAATTTTTTGGCAGCCTGCTGAGCTTTTGCCTTGATATAAGAGCCAAAATTGAGGGTAGACGACAACGTTACCCCAAGAAGCTCAAGATGGTCGGTTATCGGCACGGTTACACCCCGGAAATATGGAGCCGTGCGAAATTGTCTCCGTTTAGCAGAAAAAGACACGCCTGGGTTTTAGCAGCATTGAACTTGACCAGATCGGCATCGTCCCAATCAGATACTGCCTTAGGACCAGTTCAAAGTCAAAGTCAAAGTCAAAAGTTTTTTATTTCACATAGGCTTACATGGGCACTTATAAAACGTCAGAAGCTAGTGCACGCGTTCAAGCGTTCAACCATAGTCTCTCGGAAAGACTGGATCTGTGTGTCAGACACGTATCTCTTGGCAACAGTGCTGTCGTCTGCATACCCAAAGATACCGGGTTTAAGTAAGTCATTTATGTGCAGCAAAAACAATGTTGCCGAGAGTACCGACCCCTGAGGGACCCAGGCATTAATATCGATTTGACCGGACGAGCAGCCATCAACGACCACTCGGATGGATCGATCCCTCAAGAAGTCTGCGATCCAATCACACAGACCAGTGGGTAGACCGAAGGAAGGAAGCTTAGCAATGAGGCTTTCGTGCCAGACCCTATCGAAAGCCTTCGAGATATCAAGGGAGACGGCAAGCGCTTCCCCATGCTTCTCGATGGCCTCGCTCCAGATGTGAATGGCATACGCTAGAAGGTCCCCAGTGGACCGATTTTGGCGAAAACCGTATTGCCGGTCACTGAGGATGTCGTTAGCTTCTAGGTATGCCAGAAGTTTCTTGTTTAGCACCCGTTCCATACTCTTACAGAGGACGGACGTAACAGAGAT
The DNA here is from genome assembly GCA_905147345.3 of Mythimna impura. NCBI lineage: Eukaryota > Metazoa > Arthropoda > Insecta > Lepidoptera > Noctuidae > Mythimna > Mythimna impura. The sequence goes on along the minus strand of LR990361.1, from coordinate 507,792 downwards.
GGGTCTGTAGTTTGCAGGGTCAGCTCGACTGCCCTTCTTGGGCACAGGCTGCACGTTAGCTTGCTTCCAAGCAATCGGCACTTTTCCAGTCTCATATGAGATGCGAAATAGGCGTGTCAAGATCGGAGACAATTCAGGCGCACAAGTTTTAAGCACAATTGCTGGTATCCCGTCGGGGCCACTAGCTTTGTTCACATCGAGGTTACGCAGGACCCTACGAACGTCCTTTTGATGGATACGAACGTCTGACATCTTCGCCGCGCATCCATTAAGAGAAACAGGTGGCCGTGCGTCACCAGAATTCAGACGAGAAGATTCCGCAAAAAGAGAGGCAAACAAGTTTGCTTTCTCCTCAGCGGTGTGAGCCAGCGACCCATCGGGTTTCAGCAATGGCGGAAGTGAGGGACGGCAGAAGTTCGATTCAACCGACTTAGCCAGGGACCAAAACGCTTTACTACCTGCGGGGTATGAAGCAAGTTTGCTCCCAATTCTGCTTATGTGGTCAAACCGAGACCTCTGCAACACCTTCTTGCAGGACTTGGCAGCCCTGTTAAAGGCCTTCTTCTTCTGAGCCACGTCGCTTGCTTTGCGCGTACGAGCATCAGCCCAAGCTCGATATGCCGCGTGCTTAAGCGCGTCTGCGCGATCACATTCGGCGCCAAACCATGGACGAGCTGGCATTCTTTACCGGCAGCTACTTCTTTCTTTTTTTAGTCATGCAAGTTGTCGTGACATTTCTGGTAGGTCAATTTGCTATTAAGTGGCAAATTAATGGAAGCCGCTGGCTCGTTCAAGTTGGCCCGACCACAACCAATACTAATAATACACGAAACTGCGCTGTTTTTAACGTCCATTTCATTTTTTTTTACTCTCACATGTGTTTATTTCGAATCGACTTCCACACAGAACATGATAAATATATTTTTGACGCAAATGACTGCACTTTCTCTTCTTTTATCAGTAGATTTGACAAACTGCACCCAAACCTATAATTATGTTTAGATATCGTTACCAATTGGTCAAACAGGTATTGAAAATCAACTATTCTTCGCTCTTCTATAGATAAGGATGATGATGATTCCTGAAAAAAAAATGTTCCTGACTCGTATTGTCTTAGGTACACGTCCACATTAAATATAAATACTTTTGAATAAAATCACACCTTATTTGATTCGATAACAAAGTCATCGTCTGAATCTAAATCCACTGGTTGGGTTTGATTCTCCTGTAAATTTTCTTTATTCTGTGACAAATTGTAGTATATTTTAACATAATATACTAGGCACCTTTAAATGTAAAGTCGCTGTATAACATCCAGACAGTCAGAAAGTAAATATGGCGAAAAATATGTAAAAATAATATTTTTATTTTCTGACCATATCTGATTGAACCTCTTCAACATGGACTGAATATTGCGGAATATTATTTCCGTCCGAATGATTATCACCTATATTCTGAAAGTATATATTATATAAATAGTTTTAACTATGCGTACCTACTTTATAGGGTTATTTGTAAAACACTGGCAACCTCTCAGGACTATGTTACTTACATCATAAACAAAAACTGTTGTGTTATGACTTTTAAAAATTTATCATATTTTAGTTCATCAGATTTTCATACAAAAATAAAAATATTTTAATTGAACATTCTAAACATTACGAAGTATATGCGAAGCAAGCGATAGTACAATAGCGGAGGGGAGCGGGGATCGGGCAGCGGGGGTGCTTGATGCGCTTGCGTCGCGTCATACAGACGTAGGTATACCAAAATACAAAGTTGAAGTGTGTTAGAAAGAGCAACGAAATCTTGAAGGGTTATTTTTGGTAAATGAATTATGTTTTGTAAAAAGTCATAGAACAAGAATTGTTATTTATGATGTCACTAATACAGTCCTGCAAGGTTGTCAGTGTTTTACAAATAACCCTGTAAATGAATATATTATTGTTGGTATATTATAAGTACATTATTTATTTTTATACGATGTAACATAATAAACGCAAAACATCCTGTGTGGTCTCTCGGACCAAGAACTTACAAAATTTCACTTTACGAGTTAAGTTTAGAGAAAAAATATGAGACTTTCAATATAAACTGAAACAATTAGATCACCATATATAGTACAACTAAAACAAGTTATGAATTTCTAAAAGTAGGTCTTACGTTTATTTATTTACACCCTGTACGTAACACAATGGTTATAATTACCATGAATAGTTCAAGTTGACACATATTGTCAACTTTATTAGTGAATATAGTCACGGTAATATTATCTATACAGTATTCCAACTTCATACAAACGGACGAAACGCGAGTTATACCTACGCGCCTCGATCTCGAGGTGCTCTCGGGATGCAGACAGTCGCGTCTGTGCCGCGCGATTTTTTCAATAAAAATAAGTTCAAGTACATATTTATATATTTAAGTAGTGTGCTTTTTTTGGTTGCATGAATTCGTCATTTAAAACCAAACATATAAATTGTAAAATAGCTGCAGGTATCTATAACCAAGTAAAAGATATTCCTTTTTCTCCACCTTGTCCATGTTTCCCAAAACAATTTTTAATTTTTAATAATAAAGCATTTCGTAGGTACGTCTCAGTCGAGGCGCAAATATTTAACACTTCCTATTCAATTCACAAAGTATTTTATTTGTTTATATAAAAAAAGTATATTTACAATCACAAAACTAAATGGAAACACAAAGTAGGCAAATGTAATTAAAATGCTGGAGGAGGGCAGCCATAGCACGGTAATATTATCTATACAGTATGCAGTATTGTAACTCGGCCGTATCTTTGAAATAAATGCCTACAGCCGCGCGGTACGTAAACATGCGATAGGGCTGCCCGCACTATGGCTGCCCGCCTCCAGCATTTTAATTACATTTGCCTACTTTGTGTTTCCATTTAGTTTTGTGATTGTAAATATACTTTTTTTATATAAACAAATAAAATACTTTGTGAATTGAATAGGAAGTGTTCAATATTTGCGACCGAAAAATATTTGCGCCTCGACTGAGACGTACCTACGAAATGCTTTATTATTAAATTTTAAAGTACAAAAATCCGCATTCTAAAGCTTAATTAAAATTGTTTTGGGAAACATGGACAAGGTGGAGAAAAAGGAATATCTTTAACTTGGTTATAGATACCTGCAGCTACTTTACAATTTATATGTTCGGTTTTAAATGAAGAATTCATGCAACCAAAAACAGCACAATATATCCTACTCGTCATATTAAATATATAAATATGTACTTGAACTTATTTTTATTGAAAAAATCGCGCGGCACAGACGCGGCTGTCTGCATCCCGAGCGCACCTCGAGATCGAGGCGCGTAGGTATAGCTCGCGTTTCGTCCGTTTGTATGAAGTTGGAATACTGTATAGATAATATTACCGTGGCCATAGTGCGGGCAGCCCTATCGCATGTTTACGTACCGCGCGGCTGTAGGCATTTATTTCAAAGATACGGCCGAGTTACAATACTGTATAGATAATATTACCGTGATATAGTCGTTTCAAAATTTTCATTAGCATCTATTTCCTAAAAATTAGCAACATTGTCAATTAGTATGTACTGGTAAATGCTATTTCAATACACTTACTCGAAAACCCGCTCTTATCCCTACCGCTTTTAGGCACACTATTTACTGTTTTTCGCACTAGTGCGAAAAAGTACGCGTGCTCGTTGCCAACATATTTTATTACATTTATTGTATCAGGCTGAGCGCTAAGCAATCACGTAAAAATGTATCAATCAGCAGCACTCAGATCCATATAAAACGCTCGCCTACGGCTCGTGTGAATTCGTCCTCGGTCGTAATGACAAACTTTCTCCACTGTATCAAAATGTACTATTTCACTTCTACTGCTGATCGAAGGTAAAATCTTACATGTTCTGGAAACGAAACCGTAGCCAGTGCATTGGACTTGCGTTCTTTAAGAACTTGTCTTGCACGTATCAGCCCCACATTTTGTTTTTTTTTTCCTTTTAGTGACGCCTTTATAATGCGTCCTTTTCTTTCGACTCATTATCTGCAAAAAAATTGGTCCATTAACGACGGAGTTCTGAGGTAACAAACATAAAAAAATTATTAAAACATACAACCCAATTGATAACCTCCTCCTTTTTTTAAGTCGGTTAAAAATATCAACTTTCTGTGGATGGTAATATAGCTGCCATTAACCATTGTAGATGGCATTAGTGAAATAATTGTAATTTAATCATAGTAGTAGAGTAATTCCGCAGATAACCTTTACATACAAACATACAACAGTTACATCTAAGTACTATTGAAGTCGAAAGAAATTTAAACAATCTTAATAAACAAAGTACATAAAATAAAAAATAATACTTACTGGATCACAACGTGATAGTCGGCGTACAAATTTGGGAATATATTCACGTCAATTTCGCGAGCGGCTCCGGAAAAAAGTAGTACGTGGTCACTCTGGGAGAGCCCGATCGTTACTGACGCGATCGTGTTTGCGCGGTCGATAATATAGTTCAATTTGTTTGTAATTTACGAAATGAAGTTATTGTTTATTTATAAAATAAATTTTAGATTCTATTAACAGATTAACTTAAGATTGTTGTGTAATTTTTAAATTTTCTTAAAAGGTATAGTTTCTAAGGTATAGAAAAAAATACTTATTTGTACAGATGTTTTCCAAGAATTATGTTTTTTCAACATTTTTTTTCTGCTATATTTCCTATTGAAGTCAATAATGTTTTCAACCCATCTGAGAGTAGACCATATAATGATGTTACTAATATTTTTTTAAATGTTATAAATCATTTGTAGTTTGTGTAAAACCTAGCCAAACTTCACTCGATCGATACTTTTGCGAGAAAAGGGTTTTGAATATGGGTAATTGCCATTAATACACACATTATTTTAAAAAAATAGTCAAGCCAACTGAGAGAATAAGAACTTGACTTTCATAATCCTAAAAAATAAGGTTTAAATTCTTCTTACTTTTCTCACAAACCATGATCAAAAAGGTTCAAAATGAGATAATTCTGTGCACGGAGCCTTAAGAAATAATTAAAAAACAAAAACAAATATTTGACTTATTTTCAAATGATTAAACTAGACAATAAAAATATAAACCATTCAATTTGTAAATTCATTCAGTGGTAAACAATGTCAAAAATAACAGGTACAGCTGCGCCTAGTTTGGGACAGCCGTTAATTACGCTCAAGGGTTTTTACTAGTTCTTATTTCTTTCCAAATTGATGCAATAATGCATGCGCCTGTTACTAAAAGAATTATGAGTTTACATGTGGATGGATGGAGAGGGGGAGGGAGACCAAAGAAAAGGAAGTTAGTGATAGCATGACGAGTGACAGGGCAGAATGGAAGAAAAAAACGTGTTGCGCCGACCCCAAATAACACGGGACAAGGGCAGGAAGATGATGATGATGCAATAATATGTAAATAACTGTGTATGTTAAAATAAATGATAATGTTTATAGATACGACGCGTCGCACGCACCGGACGTGTGGTTCAGTGCGCGCTGCGTGTGGGAGGTGCGCTGCGCGGACCTGTCGCTGTCGCCCGCGCACCGCGCCGCCATCGGCCTCGTGCACAGCGACAAAGGCATATCGCTCCGGTTCCCCAGGTACATTCTAGTTCAGTGTGGGAGGTGCGCTGCGCGGACCTGTCGCTGTCGCCCGCGCACCGCGCCGCCATCGGCCTCGTGCACAGCGACAAAGGCATATCGCTCCGGTTCCCCAGGTACATTCTAGTTCAGTGTGGGAGGTGCGCTGCGCGGACCTGTCGCTGTCGCCCGCGCACCGCGCCGCCATCGGCCTCGTGCACAGCGACAAAGGCATATCGCTCCGGTTCCCCAGGTACATTCTAGTTCAGTGTGGGAGGTGCGCTGCGCGGACCTGTCGCTGTCGCCCGCGCACCGCGCCGCCATCGGCCTCGTGCACAGCGACAAAGGCATATCGCTCCGGTTCCCCAGGTACATTCTAGTTCAGTGTGGGAGGTGCGCTGCGCGGACCTGTCGCTGTCGCCCGCGCACCGCGCCGCCATCGGCCTCGTGCACAGCGACAAAGGCATATCGCTCCGGTTCCCCAGGTACATTCTAGTTCAGTGTGGGAGGTGCGCTGCGCGGACCTGTCGCTGTCGCCCGCGCACCGCGCCGCCATCGGCCTCGTGCACAGCGACAAAGGCATATCGCTCCGGTTCCCCAGGTACATTCTAGTTCAGTGTGGGAGGTGCGCTGCGCGGACCTGTCGCTGTCGCCCGCGCACCGCGCCGCCATCGGCCTCGTGCACAGCGACAAAGGCATATCGCTCCGGTTCCCCAGGTACATTCTAGTTCAGTGTGGGAGGTGCGCTGCGCGGACCTGTCGCTGTCGCCCGCGCACCGCGCCGCCATCGGCCTCGTGCACAGCGACAAAGGCATATCGCTCCGGTTCCCCAGGTACATTCTAGTTCAGTGTGGGAGGTGCGCTGCGCGGACCTGTCGCTGTCGCCCGCGCACCGCGCCGCCATCGGCCTCGTGCACAGCGACAAAGGCATATCGCTCCGGTTCCCCAGGTACATTCTAGTTCAGTGTGGGAGGTGCGCTGCGCGGACCTGTCGCTGTCGCCCGCGCACCGCGCCGCCATCGGCCTCGTGCACAGCGACAAAGGCATATCGCTCCGGTTCCCCAGGTACATTCTAGTTCAGTGTGGGAGGTGCGCTGCGCGGACCTGTCGCTGTCGCCCGCGCACCGCGCCGCCATCGGCCTCGTGCACAGCGACAAAGGCATATCGCTCCGGTTCCCCAGGTACATTCTAGTTCAGTGTGGGAGGTGCGCTGCGCGGACCTGTCGCTGTCGCCCGCGCACCGCGCCGCCATCGGCCTCGTGCACAGCGACAAAGGCATATCGCTCCGGTTCCCCAGGTACATTCTAGTTCAGTGTGGGAGGTGCGCTGCGCGGACCTGTCGCTGTCGCCCGCGCACCGCGCCGCCATCGGCCTCGTGCACAGCGACAAAGGCATATCGCTCCGGTTCCCCAGGTACATTCTAGTTCAGTGTGGGAGGTGCGCTGCGCGGACCTGTCGCTGTCGCCCGCGCACCGCGCCGCCATCGGCCTCGTGCACAGCGACAAAGGCATATCGCTCCGGTTCCCCAGGTACATTCTAGTTCAGTGTGGGAGGTGCGCTGCGCGGACCTGTCGCTGTCGCCCGCGCACCGCGCCGCCATCGGCCTCGTGCACAGCGACAAAGGCATATCGCTCCGGTTCCCCAGGTACATTCTAGTTCAGTGTGGGAGGTGCGCTGCGCGGACCTGTCGCTGTCGCCCGCGCACCGCGCCGCCATCGGCCTCGTGCACAGCGACAAAGGCATATCGCTCCGGTTCCCCAGGTACATTCTAGTTCAGTGTGGGAGGTGCGCTGCGCGGACCTGTCGCTGTCGCCCGCGCACCGCGCCGCCATCGGCCTCGTGCACAGCGACAAAGGCATATCGCTCCGGTTCCCCAGGTACATTCTAGTTCAGTGTGGGAGGTGCGCTGCGCGGACCTGTCGCTGTCGCCCGCGCACCGCGCCGCCATCGGCCTCGTGCACAGCGACAAAGGCATATCGCTCCGGTTCCCCAGGTACATTCTAGTTCAGTGCGCGCTGCGTGTGGGAGGTGCAGCTCTAGAGCAGTCTGAACTTTTATGAAATGTCAAATAAAGCAGGACAGTGTGACTATTGTATTATCGTATAATGGCTTTTAGTCACGTCTTTGGTTAGTCCTTCGCTCGTATTGGTCGTGGCGTGTTATTATATCTTATAGCCTTCCTAGATAAATAGGCTATCCAACACTAAAATAACGAACTAGTTGGTAGTTTCTAAAACTAGTGCGTTCATTCAAACTCTTCAGCTTTATAATTGTAGCATGGATAATGGTCGCAACATGGCATCGGCGTGCGACCACCATTATATATACCATACCATACATTACATATACCATTAAATATCATCATATCATGGTTTATATTTTTAGTATAAGGAAGTTCAATTCAATTAATTTATTAATTTTGTAAACAAAAGGTACAATGATCTTATATATATAATGTTAGATCATACATCACAAGTTAGGGCTTTATCACACTGGCGGTTTGCGAGCGGCTGCGAGGCGGGACGGGCGCGCAGCGAATGCGTCGCGAACACGCTGCGGCTGCACAGCGAAGACGTCGCGACGCGTGGCAAATTTGTAATGTTTTCAAGACGTGTTTGTAGCAAGTTAACGACGTACAATACACTCAGTAACAAAATGGATTGCGACGACGAGACACTGCTGTTGGCTTTGTTAATTCTAAGACGCCGCAGACCCGCACCTCGTTGCTGGATCTCGTTGCGCGTCCGCAACAAATTCGCTGCGCATGCGCGGCGTGTTCGTTGTGCGCCCGTAACGTATTCGTTGCGCACTCGCTCCGCTTTGAGGACGCTCGCAACCCGCTAGTATGATAAGGTCCTTAGTGATAGTGTGACGAGTGACGACAGAATGGAAGATAATAACAAACCGGCCAAGTACGAGTGGTACTCGCGCACGGAAGGTTCCTTATCGTCTGTGGAAAAACACGAGCAAAAAAAAGTCACGTTCGTTGTATGGGAGCCCCTCTTAAATATTTATTTTATTCTGTTTTTTAGTATTTGTTGTTATATCAGCAACAGATATACATCATCTGTGAAAATTACATCTGTCTAACTATCACGGTCCATAAGATGCAGCCTGGCGACAGACGGACAGACAGACGGACGGACAGCGGAGTAGGTACGGGAACCCAAAAACGTTCGACCTCGAGTAACATGGGTCAAGGGCAGGAAGATGATGATGATTTATGTTCATATTTTTTTATTGTTGAGATTTAGCGTATTAATGTTTCTGATTGTGCTAATGTATTTATACGTAACGTTTTCTGTTCAGGTTCGTGCGCGAGCGCGCCGACAAGTCCCCCGAGCAGGCCACGTCGGCGCAGCAGGTGGCCGACTTGTACCTCGCGCAGGACTCCGTCAGGAACAGCGCCGCCGCCGCACACATCGACGACTTTTACTGATCACAACTGTGTCACATACCCACTGAGCTGGTTCCGCTCTCTGTTGAGAAGTCGCACTAGGCTAGCTCGGTTTGAATACCGACGTGTGGTTGAATATCATATAAGGTGTATGATGGACGGGTAGTTTGCTTGTATTTTGGATAGGTATTTTTTGTATTATGCGCTAAATGAGTATATTATTGAATGTTAAATAGATTGTGTGAGTGTATAAGTTCAGTACATTGAGATATACAAAAAAAAAAATTTCATGTCATTTGTGATTTTTTTTTTATTGTATTGTAAATTATAAGATAGTATTTGATATACAATCTTAAAAAGAAAATGTATTGTTTATCTTGTAAAGGAAATGTGTAAATAGTATGTAATGTATTTTAAGAAAAATGTATTTGTTTCAACATATTTCGATGCAAGTGAGTAAAATATAGGTACGTCTGAGTCGGACACGAGGCCGTTTTGAAACCGTGAAACTGTAATGGCAATTTATGTGTTCGATATATATAATTAAACGCGTCATAAATATAATATGTAGTATGTAATGATTGCGGGAAATGGTTCGTAAATTACTTTCTAAGCGCGTCCATGTCACCGCGCGCGGGCGGCGCGGGCCGTGCGGGCGCGGGCCGTGCGGGCGGAGCGCGGGCGGCGCGCGGGCACGTGCAGGCGCGCGAGCCGCGCTCCACGTCCAGTAGGAGCGTATTCACTACTGTGTTGAAATATTTGTGTGCATCAGAATGGCGGGTGTCATTTTCAGATTTGCCTAAATTTATTACAGTCATTTAGTACTTTCTGTGTACCTACACGTACAATGATATTTTAAAAATTAGTTACACCCGCCATCCTGATATCAGAACCACGGGTGTACTGCTAACCAATATATGTAGCCAAGCGTACTATATAAGTAAATTTGGTACCTCTTGTGCACCTGCAGATACAAGTATTAAATAAACGAAATACTGTAAGGTTGCTGCAGAAAATAAAAAATATGTATACATAATTACAAAAACATACAACATAATGCCCATTTTAGAATTGTGAAGGATTTATAGAATTGTAAAGATTTTTTTTCGCAACAACCTTGCAGTATTTCGTTTGTTTAATACTTGTATCTGCAAATACACAAAAGGTACCAAATTTACTTATCGATTGGCTACATACTAGAACAATTTGCCTGCTGCGGTCTTCCCGTCCAATTATAATCTAGATGTCTTCAAGGCTAGAGTGAATAGGCTCTTAATAAACTAGTGCGCCTCACCATCAATGATTGCATCTCTGCTTACCATCAGGTGGGATCGCAGTCAAGCACTGGTTTATATGAATTTAAAAAAAAAATATTGGTTAGCAGTACACCCGCAGTTCTGACATCAGGATGGCGGGTGTACCTAATTTTTAAAATATCATTGTACGGGTGTAGGTACACAGATTTTCAAGAGAGGTACGTAAAGGTACACAAAAAGTACTAAATAACTGTAATAAATTTAGACAAATCTGGAAATTACACCCGCCATTCTGATGCACACAAATATTTTATTCATTGCGCTATTTCGGTCAATCATTTCTACATTATAAACAATAATGTTTCCAAGATTAGCGCTACACGCCTGCACTCATTACAACCAACTGAATAAACCATAATTACATAAATAAAACCTTCGTTTTTACTGCACTGAAGTATTTTTTATTTTAGAACCATAACTTACAACTAATTACATACAATTATTTTAGGACTACTCTTACATTATACCAGAGAAGAGATAGTTTGTAATTCATAAGTAATATAAAATATACGCTACTGATTCATTTTAAAACTAAACATAAAAATTGTACTCGACAGATAATCTCATTTGATATGTTTTAATTAATTGAATGATATCGCGTCACAAACACAACCACGGCATCTATGAACATGCGAATTTAATTTGAGCAAATAATTATAAATTTGTTAAATAGGTCAAAGTGTCAGACAGCGCCTCACGCGCTTGTCCTGAGCATTCGTTAAGTATTCGAGCTGCACGCGGCGCACTCGCGCCACGTCGACAGTACATCACAACAATTTGGCACAAGTTCCATAACTTAATGTTATTGTATCATAGCGTACTTACACCTACCATAAGCACATCGTATTGCACTTATTTGAAACCCTACTACTCCAATAAGCTCGTCACCCTCGCCAGCCGCTCTCCCGACGAGTCTTACGTATACAGAACATACGCTCGTCTCTATGTAAACTTAAAATAGTAAACTTCAAAAAATTAAATTACAAAAAAATCACATTACATGCACAACGCTACGTCAAAAAGCTGCCGAAATAATTATTTATAAATTGTTCTAATCGGACGCCAACTGCTCGTCATTACTCACTAAACTGGCCTTGTATGTACTCTTTAACTATCATTATATTCATTGTAAATAAATAAAAAAATTAAAAACAATAATAAATGTCCGAAGTATAAAAATTGAGGAATTTCATGATTCATACATTTGAAGTAAATGATGTTCATAGTTCTACAAGTTATTGTCTCTAACTGCAACTGGATTCGTAAGATTAAAAAGAGAGCCCGGTTTCAAATGAAATGTGAACCGTGTGACACTGATCAAAAAGTGATACGAAACTGCATCTTGTTTGAGTTTGGCATATTTTGATGACAGTCACAGAACGGTTCCTAATACATCACCGATATGGCACGGTAATTCAAGAAAAGTACTACTTACATTATATTGTTTGATTTCACTTAGGATACGAATATAAATGTTCTTGTTAGAGGACAGTATAAACTAGGCAAGAGTATATCGGTTATTTACAACTCTACAAATTGATCACATTTCATATTAAATATCCACGTTACCTATCTACGAGTCGCCGAGAGCCGCGGGCGGCGCAGCGTCGCAAGCGAGGCAGCTGCACGCGCGCCACTCGGACACGCTCACGTACTATCACTATGTACTACAAATATAATGAGATTCTGATGAGCTTGATAGTGCAAGTCGCTCGAGCTAGTGACACGACAACCGCGCCGCGCCGGCTGGCGGCCGCGGTTTATTTCCATTTTGATCAAAATAAATTAGATCCGACTCAACAACTAATTTATGCTGGTCGCTACTAACTTAATTAATAAATATATTTTTCAAATGAGACGGAAGTGTAGACAGCTGCACACATGCAAACAATTCCTAATATGATCAGTAACGTGTCTTCGTAGAACGTGTCTGATCGCTTCATGTATACCTACGTCAAGAAATTACAGATTTTGGTCAAGTTTTTTAAAATAGACGATGTAACTCTTATAACTATGCTTGAAGATATGTGTCAAACACAGAATGTTAGGCCTCGTAGACATTGAGAGAATCACGATGCTGTAGTATTACGTAGTTATTGTGTAGCATCGGGGCGGGCGCGGCAGGCTCGGCGCGTCACAGCAGCGCGGCGCGCTCGGGCGTGGGCGACGCGTCCGGCGCGCGCGACGCCAGCAGGTTGGCGTGCTCCTGTACACAAACACCACATTGTATTCTGTATGCCTCGATACCGTCATTTATAATTCGAGATCACTTCAATCCGTGTCAAATGGCTATTTGTATTAAAAAGGCCTAAAAAATTATGAGTTACAATAGAATTTGAACTTTATCCCGTGAAACAGAATTTGTTGTTCTAAAACACGTGTTCAAATATCGTGGATTTTGAATACTGTGTTCTTGCTGTGTCACTTTATGTCATACATTGAATAATTATGGAAAATGTTTCGGTGGAAATAATGATCGCTTACGTTGTCTATGATTATGAACCTGTGCTTAGTGACACACTGTTACACATTGGCTGTATGAAACTTGCGTCTCTCTTCAGATTAATAAGTGGACAATTTAATTTGACAATTCAATTTAAAATGTCATTGTTTTGAATTAGTTGCTTTGATTGTAAATAACTAATGCATGCCACGGCTATCAGCAATAGGTTACCACGATTAACGTTTTAGTGATGGACGAACGCACGAGGCAATTTGCTTCACTTGCCTCTAATTTGGCGAATAAATCCATTGCTATGAGGTTAATCAAGTTTGTAACAATTATGAGATTAGGTATATCTAAGGTGCAGTGTGACGTCAGAGCTCGGCACACACACACACACGCACCTGGCCATGTTTGTGTAGGGATAAAGACAAACAAATTATAATGTTTGTAGAGGCGCACTAAAAAAAAACTAGGTTTCCGTGTTTCTGACTCACGATAAATAAAGACGTGTTGAGTTAGCGACAGAGGGGGAAAAACATTTTTTTTTTCATGCCGAACGATGCGGTACTTATCCTCGGTTGATGTTGAATATGACACTTAGTTTTTTCTGTACGTATATCTGTAGGATGCCGACGGCGACGTAAAAACCGCACGCTTGACCTTCCTCGGTTCCTCGTCCACTCTATCTCGACACGTTTGATGAGCTACACGCACACAAGCGCGACTCGTGAGATTGCCAGTAACATTGCAAAGTTATTTAATTTAATATATCATAAACCAAAATGTTAGACATTGGAATTAGCGTTGAATGTCTCAACTAACCACAAACAGATGAATATTTAATTTGAACACGACGGATTTAATTTGACTGAATATCACTATGTATCTATATTAGTAATATATAAATTACAACATCATATTTCATCATAATCGTGACTATTTTTTTATATTTCTTATTAATTTTAATGATTACCTACTGTATCTGTATTGCGATGAACCTTAATCTAAAAAGCTCAAATAAAAGTCCTCGCGGCCGTGACCCCGCCCCGGTGACCCCGGCGGCATCAAGGTCACTACAAACTTCATCATCAGCTCTTCATAGCCCGCGGCAGGGCGTAATAAAGACGCTACAAGTACTTACTACTAAGTACCTATGTATTATTTGTGTAACATTGTAGTATTTAATCGTATTTCTGAATAGGTAATATTATATATACTTGTGAGTTTGTTTTTTTTGTTACCACGTAAAAAGTATTCGACGAATTTGTATGAAATTTTGCAGATGCATAAAGCTCGACTTGGGTAGGACATAGATATATTCAATTCCATAAAAATATTTATTTCACACCGGCCTAACCTACCCTACCCATCCAGGGTACTTATACAACGTCAGAAGCTAGTGCATAGTTCCAATTGGTCGTTTAGAGAGTTTTAGAGATACCTTGAAGTTTCCCCTTGGTTCTCCCCTATGGGGAAGAACCAGTAAGAAACTTCAAGGTATCTCTTTAAAAAAAAAAATTGGTTTTTACGATATTTCCATATTCAATTATTAATAAGTATGAGTGGACAGTGTAAATCAACTACCATAGTTTCAAGTAATTACATAACAAAAATGTGGATCAGAATAGAACATTGTCTAAGAGTGTAGGGGCAATGCAATGTCGTCACGTTAAAATTATAAAAAGGAAGCTATATTAAAAACTAGCAGCTTCCCTCCCGTGATAGTAGAACATGTTCCCAAAACTACGCCTAAAAACCTTGTCTTCAACGTAGACTTTAATATATCATAATATGCTCTTTTTTTAATCAATAAAGACATGTTTGATGTGCGATTTGAACTTTCCTTTCGCCAAGTTTTGTAACCGATTTTGGCAAGTTGTTATTAAAGCCAAACGAGAATCCCATGGGATAATTTTCGTGGGGTTAGTAGGGTCGTTAGGTAAGTTAAATACATTTATTAGGCTTTTAATACATTGGTAATATTAAGTATTATCATTATTTACTATTTTCAAAAATAAGGAATAGTTTAATTGGTCAAAACTGTTTTGAAGATGCGAGACTCGTGTGGCAACATATGCGTGCATCTATGTCATACGGTGTGTCAGTGTGTGCGTGGTGCGTGTAGACATGGATCAGATGCCGTGTGCGTTACCTCGGCGGGGTTGTTCTGCTGCGGCGCGTACATGCTCTCGTACACGGGGTTCGCGAAGTGGTTGCCGCCGTTCTGTTTGTTACACACAACCAATGATAAATAAACAAACCAACATAATACTACCTAAATTACAAGATTAGGTATAATATTTATACGAACGTCTGCAGTCATTGGAATTTATTTAATTTAGCAGAGCTGTGTAGGTGGGTAAGTCACATTGAGGTACATCCGAATATAAAGTAGCAGTAGATATAATAATAATAGAATAACTGGATTCCATCGCGAGACTGTTCATAGATAACAGTCGCTATTACATGCATATAAATATATATATTTTTTTATTTTATTCATTGTGACTTATTTGCATACTGAGATATGTGCTCATTCAAACGCTGCATTTAACATCCAAAAAGTTGTGATCCCGTCAAATTGTAATCATGGGCTGATTATCTGTTAGATGAAGCTTTTAGTAGGGTTTTTAAATTCTAACTTAAAAACTTTATTGCAATGTGAAGTTTGAAAAGTTTTCATTGTAAAATAGTTGAACCACCCAACCAGCAAAAACTAGGCTTACAACAATCTCAAGACTACTGTTTTTTTGCTCTTACATCACTCCTATATAATGATATAAGCCTGGGTTTGGGCACTAATTATAAGCATATTTAGTTTAATATCGTTCTAATATCAGTCTAATTGAATGCTGTTTACACTTACTGAAATCTAGCCAAAATTAATTTAAGCCGACTTAGGCTAATATTGCTTTTACGTAAGTATCTTGTAAGCCTGCGTCTTCCCTTTTACGTCAGATCCAACTTAAAAGTTCGTGTGAGTGTTGGTTTGAAATTAAATGAAAACAAATTAAAGTTGCGTGAAGTTAATGTTATAATTATGTACTATTTATATATTTTAGTATAAAAGTAAAAGTAGTTTTACGGTAAGTAATTGTATTGGTATTTATTATTTATTGTTAATTAGACCTCGTTTTACGCTTCAAAATTCATGCGCCTTGTTAATTATGGTATTTCCTGTTCTCGTTTAATTATTTTATTTGTGAATTTGAATTGATAGTGTCGCCATTAGTATAGCTGCATTTTACAAGCGCACTATTAGACTAATGTAAGACTGTTTACTCTAATTTTAGCATTCGGTATACTAAAGATAACTCCATATTGGAATAAATTAGGGTTCCTCGCAATTTAACATAAAACCTTAAATCGACAGAGAGAAAACAAAAGAACTTAATCTTAAGGCTTTAAGGACACGAATTCGGCTTTTGTATTGTAAATATGTTGATCCAAATTCACTCTAATATCATACTTATCCAGTGCTATTGATCTTATATTAGTTTCAAATAAGACCAGAAATGCACGTACTCACAGTACTCTTATGCTATGCTAATATTAGTCTGACATCTTACAATAGCATTTGGCAAGTCTAATTTAAAATCAAACGAGCTTACAAAATACCCATATAAGAGCAAGTTTTTCTCAAGTGCAACTAGTCTTAGTAAATGCTCTTATATACATATAAGAGACTTGGTTATGAGACTGAGCGTTCTTGAGGCCATACCGGCTTGTCTAAAAGTAATATAAGATCGATGGTATGTTCTAAAACAAATATAAGAGCGCTTTAAGCGTACCACTCTTAAAAAGTGCGAGTTCTGAGACTGTTTTGCTGGTTGGGCAGTTATCAACTTCAGAATCTCAATTCTGAAACTGAAGGTCAATGTAGTGCCTTGTGTCGGCAGTAGGTAGGTGTGGGGCGCTCACGTTGTGCGTGTGGTTGTTGTGCGGCGGGTCGAGCTCGTCCTCGCCCGCCAGGTACATGGGGTTGTTGATCTCCACGTTGTCGGACAGGCGCGCGTGCACGAAGGCGCCGTGGCGGCGGCGGTGCAGCGCCCACAGCGCCGCCAGCACGCCCGCCAGCAGCGCCAGCAGCGCCAGCGCGGCGCCCGCCCACGCGCCCCCCGCCCCCCCCGCGCCGCCCCCCGCGCCGCCCCCCGCGCCGCCCCCGGGCGCCGCCGCCGGCTCGCCCGCCTGCGCGTGCGGCGCCGTGCAGCTTGCGCCCTCCAGGCACGCGCAGAACACGGGGCCGGGTTCTGTTGCACTTACTGGTGAACAAACAAATAACCTTTTTTTATACATTGCCTCCTGTGTCGTGGGTGTATTTACAAACATTTAAACCACATACACAAGACACCCAGACCCGGAACAACATTGTAGGCCACACAAATTTTGTCCCGAGCAGGAATCGAACCGCGCCGTCAAAACGTTAACGCTTGTAGATAAAGATAGGTTGCACATCTGTTTGTTTACGCGGATGTGCGTTGCAACCTGTACAAGTCGACATCTACACCATTATAAAGCTAGTACAGTCAAGTAATGTGATATTGTTCTAATATGAAGAGCCGCCCGATGCAGTGACGACCACGTGACACATTTTAACTTCATCTTTGGGATAGCAGCTTTAATGTTATACTTCTTCTATTACAAAAGGTTAAATTGGCACCAGAAGAACATATGTCCACAGTTATCTACCCGACTTAAAAGCAAGAGGTAAATCAGGTACTTTCTGGTCTCGCTCGATCGTAAACCTATCTATTCATCAGGCCAGATTCCGATCAAGAACAGATTTATCAGGTTGTAATAAAAAGTGACATACGGTCAGGTCCCCAGACACAGAGCGCGGGCGGCTTGCAGGCGCGCGCGGCGCACGCGTGGTCGTGGCCCACGTAGTGCGTGCAGTGCGCGCCGCCCCACGCGCCCGCGCAGCGGCACGCGCGCCCCGCCGCCGTCCACATGCACAGCCCGCCGTGCGCGCACGACCCGTCGCCGCACTCCAAGTGACGACCTAGAACACGACACACCATTAGACACTGCAGACGACCACGCAAGGTACAACAACAGGAAGCACATGCGGCTGTCACCCTCCTCCCTACTTAACCTAGACCTCTCAATTTAAACTACTATTCGAAACAGATTAAATTATGTGTTTATCATTTGTTGGAAAACATTAGCTTACAATAAATAATGTTTGAAACTTCTGATACGAGTACGATTACATTCTCAACCTACAGTCGCTCACTTCTCAGGCTACTTTTACGCAAAAAATGCTCGGCTCTGACGGCTACTGCCATGGCTACGGCCTGTGGGCTGGTACTGCTGGTTGGCTACGGAACCCAGTCAATACAATTATGAACTATATTGCGTTACCGTTATATATTGCATACGTGAACACGTCTCAGTTAGTTAATATTTAAAATAATACTGTGCAGCTGTCTTTCTTGATATTGGTCAAGCATTCGACAAAGTCTGGCATGAAGGCCTCTTATGCAAAATTAAGAACGCACTCCCACATTCTTTTTTTCCTTATAATGAAGTCCTATCTAAGTATGAGAAGCTTGATAATGAAGTATGACAATGAGAGCTTTCAACTAAGTGGCATCTTTTCGGGGTTTCCTCAGGGAAGCATACTGGGCCTAGTACTCTACCTCTTATTTACTTCCGATCTACCAACACACGCTGACACCATTACTGCTACATACGCGGACGACACGGCTTTACTATCAGTGAGTGATAATCACCAGAAGGCCTCAGCAAACCATCACCATCTCACAGAGCTAGAATCTTGGTTTGATCGGTGGCGAATCAAAGCAAACCAAAGTAAATCCGTCCACGTTACTTTTACCATGAGGAGACAGACCTGCCCGCCGGTCCGTCTCTACAATGAGGAAATACTGTAAGCTGAGGATGCAAAATACCTGGGCATCCATCTAAACCGTCGCTTCACTTGGAGGAAGCATATACGGAGTAAAAGAAAACAACTCGACATCCGCATGCGTAATATATACTGGGTGGTTGAAAGCAAGTCGAGACTTTCAAACATCAGTAAAATGGCGATTTACAAGGCAATCCTCATTCCCATAGGCCTTATGGCATCTAACTGTGGGGCACAGCCAGTTACTGGAAGTAATATTGAGATATTGGAGAGGTTCCAAAATAAACCTGTGCTATCCATGTTAAACATCCCATACTACATAAGTAACAAATACATGGACACAGACCTGGGCTTTCACAGTACAGTAGGAACTATCAAGATAGACTTCAGACTCACAGAAATTTACTGGCCTCGAGGCTAAAAGGGGAAGGCAGTGCAAGACACACAAGGCTCAGAAAGCAGTGCCTCCTCTCTAACCGGCAGATTCAACTGAATCGGAGCCCCAATAATAGAAAGAAGAGCACTCATTGGGAGTCTCTTTCCAGCTACCTTACGAAATTCCAGTGCTATGGTATAGCCAATAGAGTGGCTCATTGTGTTGAACACAGATCGCCATATTGCAGACGAGAAAAGAATAAATATATATTTTTTGAAGTCAAGATCGTTAAGTTAGTTTAATGGTAACATGAAGTGACGATGCGGGCGCTGCCCTGGCGGCTCTCGTTATCTGACTTGTCAACCGTCTCGAGGCAAAGACTAGATTTATTTTCGCTAGTCCAATCTTTGAAGAATGAAGCAAGTTCTCCGTTGTTTCAAATTTAAACTGACTGTCATGCACAGGAGGGTCAACAATCTTATAATTTGATTAGTGTAACGGAAGTATTACTTAAACTTAACAGCAGTCGCCGCGTCGTCATGGCCGCTAAGTAAGCCGTACGGCGCTCCCGACACTATGATGATGACTTGATGAGTGTAAGTGCACCCGCGCCCTGCTCGCCGCGCCGGTCAGCTGGCGGCGGCCGCGGCTTGCGTAACGCTCCGACCGGTCGCGCGGCCTTGACCTATCGCAACTCTTGCGCCGCAAACGAGCACCGGATTTAAGGCCCTTACTCCCGTTTATTGTCGTAAAACGGTTAGGTACATTACTTCATTAACGGTTTCGGTAAAATTTTGAAAAAAAAAAATACCACGGATCCAGTACATGATTCTGGACTCCCCAGTGGTGGAAATTTTCGTTGGCTTTTTCCTCATTTAAAAAAAACTGTACTTTTTAGGGTTCAGTAACTCAACGATAGGTTAAGGCACTATAAGATGGTTAGCTTAAAAGAAAGGCGGATCCATTCTGACTTACTTCTACTACATAAAATTATAAATGGTTCCATAGATGCGGAGTTGGTTAATTATTTTAACTTCAGGGCTAGCCAACGCAGCAAGCGACATCATCGTATTTTTCAATTGCCTACATCCACCTTAAATATTACCTATCTACTTTTAATAGTCCTCTTACACGTATGGCAAGGCTTTATAATGAAAGGTCCAACTTGATGGATTACCCTATCGATATCTTCTCCATGAGTTTCGCTTCATACAGACGCTGCCTATATAAACAGTGCGAATAATGTACGTCTTTGTATTTCGGTGTGTTTTTGTCTTTGTAGTGTTCTAGATTTAGGTATTCTGGACACGCTTTTTATTCTGTGTTTGTCTCTAATGTTCATTTGGTAAATGTCATGCATGCCTGTTATTTGCATGGTTACTGAAATGCCAATTTTAGATGTAAGTTTATTTGAATTGTAAGTGACTGTGCTGTTGGTGTGCTTATTATAAATAAATAAATAAATAAATAAAAGAAAAAAAACGGAACCCTTATAGGATCACTTTGTTGTACATCCGTTTGTCTGTCAGTCTGTCAAGGACCCTTTATCTCGGGAACGAGTGAAGGTATCGAGTTGAAATTAAAACCATATACTCAGGTCTGCGGTCCCTTGAAACTGTGAAAAAATCAAAATTGTAAGTTAACGAAAAAAAAGATACGGCCGTTTATGTTGCAAAAAACGTACCTACATTCCGTTGACGTAGAATCCTGAAATTTTGCATGAAGCAAGGTCTCATAGCACAAGTATAGGAAAAAATCTAAAAACTGTATTTTTGTAGTTACATAAAAAAAAAACTTTTGCGATTCGGAAAAAATCTTCGTAACTCAATTCGGGAATTGAACTGTTTTCATAGGTAAGTTTGTACGGAATCCACAGTGCGCGAGTCCGACTCGCACTTGCCCGGTTTTTTTTTAATATTTAAAATATGTAAACTCGTTATTCTAAACAGTCGGGATGATATTTTTAGTAAAAAACAAAAAAAAAAAAATTGAAAATTAATTAAAAAGTTATCGGTGTAGATAAAATGGTTATTTACTTAATCAACCCCGATGACATTTTTAATTTTAAAAGTAATATTCGTTTTTTTTTCACTAAAAATGGTAGAATAACGATTTTATACAGTTGTTATGACAGCAATGAATGCTCGCTCTCGAGATCATACAGATGCTTCTCCTCAATCACTCTAAGTTTTTAAGCAAAAAAACTCTTATGATCAATATCAAATCAACCACCATAATACCTACTTACATCATAATTATGTAGATTATATGACGTTTTATTGTGGTCTTAATTGTGCGTTGCTCCATCGATTAATTATTTTAATTCGATTGCTGCCAACTTTATTCACGAAAAACAATTCCGGAAATCAAATTGCACCTCCTAATCTCCAATACTCGTTCTCATCAAGTAATGATAAACTTATACGGAAAGTCTAATTTATTTTTGCTGGGAATTTATTATGACTTCCTTGAAAAATGTTTTGGTCAGTGGGTCATCTTTTTGTTTCCATGGGCAGGAGTAACTAAAATATGATTACCCGTTTCCGTTACGCCCTGTATAACATGTATTAGGAAAATGTTAATTACTTTTCGGGAAGATTTGTATACCACTTCATCCTAGCTCAAACACTATGGACTGATCACGAACCGTATCTGTTGTGGACAAAGAGTAATGAAATCGGCTGACAGAACTATAAGTCACTCATTCATTAAGCCATTACGAAACTCTCATCTATTAACATTTTGAAATAACCATTTTCGGTTCCAATCCCGCACAAGATGTGTTACGTAGCTATAGTTATTAGTATTACTCAGTGAATGTCACAAAATAAAGAGTTGACATTGTTCGTCTGAGAACTTCGTTGAGAAACTTTCGCCATTCAATTTAGTCATTGATGTTACAAACTGGTGTAGCCTAAAGATTGATAGTGAGAACAATGTAGTTAAGACAGAGTGATAACAATAGCTGGCTCCAGCCGCCCTACAGGACCACTACATGCTTCGAAGGTGCAAGCCTGCTCGAGCTCGAGCCGGTGAGGTGGTGTATCCGCGCGCAAACAGCTGATCGCTCACCTGCCCGCGCACGCCTCCTGCGCGCTCCAGCCATCACTCGGTCGTCACTGTCACTCCACTAGTAAACACGTTTACTACCGGCTGACCGTCACTATCACGTCATCACGCACACAGATGAACGAACACACAGTTTTCACATATAATAAATAAAATAAGAGTCAGCAGCGTGCTATGACCGGCGCCCGCGGCCGCACTCTCAGCACTGCGCGCGCCGCCACGCCGCGCCTCTATTAATGTTAACAAGAGTTCACGAGAGCGCGTGCGGTGAAACAAAACAATCATTTATTCCTTTGTAAACATAACTATGAGCCTCGGTGATGCGGTGATGTCCGACGTTGTCCTGCGTACCAACCAAAGTCTCCCACTTCACGCCTTCAGCTCTTGGGAGTTTAAGTTTCCTCAGACCTTAATTTTGGGCGGTTCATTCGAGTCCAAAGCCAAGGTAGCTGCTAGGAAACTCGGCGTTCTTGCAAAGGTCCGGTGCTTCACACCGGGATAGCTTTTAATGTTTTACAAAGCACAGGTCCGGTCGTGTGTGGAGTACTGCAGCCACATATAGGCGTGCGAAAAGGCTAATTGGGGATCCAGATTTGGTTAAGTCCAATCTTCAAAGCCTTGAGCACAGGCGTAGGGTAGCCAGCCTTTCAGTGTTTTACAGGTTGCATTTTGGAGAGTGTGCGCGGGACTTGCATGACTTGATTCCGACAACTCATTTCTAACATCGGACAACCCTATGTACGGCGAGTATCCACCCTTACGTTGTTGAAACCTCTACGGTCCGGACTAAGCTTTTCGCCTAGTCGTTTATACCGCGTACATCGAAAGACTGGAACAATTTGCCTGCTGAGGTCTTCCCATCCTATTATAGTTTGGGTGTCTTCAAGGCTAGAGTGAATAGGCTCTTAATAAACTAGTGCGCCTCACCATCTACGATTGCATCACTGTTTACCATCAGGTGGGATTGCAGTCAAGCACTAGTTTAAATAAAAAAAAAAAAAAACTGGCGACCACATACGACCACCTGCACCGCAGACGACCACTGCGGTGAACCTGAGCCAGTCTACCCGCGACAGCGATTTAACGACTCGAGATATGAGATTGAAAAGAGCTGTCGATTATATTGAAATGCTGACAATCAATGACAATGTCCACTGAACACTACTGGCAGGAGAGAGCACTCACCACACGCAACGGCTAACACGTCACGATGACGTACTCGTGCACTTGACAACAAACATACTCTTCATGGTCATGGACTCACGGCATAATGTCTAGTACAAAGTGCAGTATTCAGGTCAACTCCAGTTCAATAGAAAATGTGTTGATGGAGACAAGCAAGGAGCTTTATATTAAACGAGTCTGATGTAGTGCACGTGACGTGCGCAGTGTGCTAAGCAGGATCTTATTATAGTTATAGCTTGACATAGAAATAAGAGGGGCTCACTGAGGCACTTCTTGCAGGATGAGATGACGTCAGTAGGTACAAGAAGCAGTGATGACGTACTCATCATAAGACCGGTTTCTCGGTAGACCGACGACCTGGTGAAGGTCACTAGATGGGAAGACCGAAGCAATCATTGCGGCTATTTTTATATAGGCCTGTGTAACAGTGGACGTCTACCGAGTGATGTGACTCAACGTGGCGAGGTATTTGCCACGATCTTATGACATGGACTACAGGGATTGGAGACTGACCGCTCGAGTTAACCTGTTAAACGAGCAGAAAATGCTAATGTCCTGCGTGAGCGCGAGTCCAGCAGAGCAATGAATGTTGATTGATTGTTTAGTGTCGTGATCAGCATCAAGGCGCCGCCGTCGGTGACGTAACCTTACTGTCATTAAGAGTTATTAAGTAACGAAGACAACTCGCGGTCCGCCAAACTGAGCTTACAATGTGGCGCGGCGGCTCAAGAAGGTCGCGGATAATCGCTTAGCATTTATATACTGCTAAGTTAACTTTTTATAGCAGACCTACACATCAATTTCATTGAGCGTAACAAGGATAAACGATAACCTCTTAGAGTATAAAAGAAGAAGCGAAGTTTTTCCTGAGAAACGCCCAAGTAAAAACGACTAAAAACAAAAAAAACCCAAGTGCAGAAATAATTAGTAAACCGAAAAGACGGGGAAAAAGTCATCGCAGGCGGAGCCGGGCAGCGGGAAGCGGGGAGCCGGGGACTTACCAATACATAATCAGAAATAAGTTAGTATCTACAACTTATTTCTGATTATAGCTTTCGTATGTCTCATATGTAGAACGACCACAGCATCTGCGGAGGAGACATCATCGCTGTTGCAGCGTGAGTATTGGTTGATGCAGACATATTATTTTTTCCCTGAAAGTATAACCTCTGCTCTCTTCATAAAAGACTTTCCAAATTCTATCACATTGTAGTCTGAAGAGAGCAGCAGAAGAAACACACTAATATAATGAATGTATAATGGACACTTGAACAACATAACCGTCTTGACGCAATGTAATGAACTAATTAACCAGATGAAAACCAAAGTACACAGTTCATCAATCATCACAATCCTTCATTCTTTTTGAATTAATCTAAAAGATTCACACGTGTATCCTGAATTGAGATGTGGCGAGTACACATACTCATCGTACTTATACATCCATTACGATAGTACATAGATGTTTTCTAAGAAGTTCGATTTCGTGATCGTCGGCGGCGACCTTCACGTGAGCGGCGCGCGCGCGGCTACTTCCACATAACGTTACTGTCCCAGCGTCTGGGCGCGTGGGGGACGCTCACATATTTCTGCGCTTTGTCCCTGAGAACTTGCATCACTGGCTCAGACCACATCAAACATCGGCAGGTACTGGAGGCAGGTGACGTCATAAACTTTACATTGCAAACTAGGGACTTTTCAAAATCGATGGTTGACTTGATGTCAACCATCGATTTCCGTAGAGATCAAGTCAGTGCGACGCCTGGCAGCTGGATTACGTTTATTGATTTATTGTTTTACATTTTTATAGAATTTTGGTTACACTTTGTTTCAGGTGATTAATATCGAACCTCCGACGTAGCAGCACCTCAACGCGGACGACTTCAAGCGTTAAGGAAAACCGGAACCGTGCACAATCAGTACGTATGATCTGCTGTGGTCATGTTTCCCCGAAGTCGCGCAGGCCGTCGCCACTTCACAGTCGTTATGTATTATTTATACGTTACTTAACACTTCTCAGTGTCAACGGGTTTTGTCGCAGCCTTTGTTCAATTAAAGAAAGTTCACGCTAAAAATAATTTATGCAAAACAGCGCATCGCGTAACATCAAGATTATTTGTCTTTAGTTATTTCACAGTCTTAGTCTATTTGTAATTATTTTAAGCATAATAATGCACGTGAATTACCCCGTAAGGCAGAAGATGCGTCGCGTGCCCTTCAGCGCGCGCCGGCTCCAGTGACCGGCGCGCGGCGCCGTGCTAGCTTCAGTGAAAGTGTTGCGACCGCTGCATTTAATAGTCAACTGCACAGTAGGTCGACTCCATACAGCTAGTGAGGATGCGGCATTTGTTTAAGAACGCCGTAAGTACCGGCCATGAGTGCATGTTCATTCGTTGTAGGTAGCGTTGCCAGGCGTCCGGATAAAGCCGGACAGGGTCAGGCTTTTTAGTTGCGCGTCCGGCCAAATTAGGCGGAGTCCGGCCTTTTTTTTCTGATTTGTCATGTCTTCTACCTTATCTTGTATTGCTAGCGTAAGCGGAGCGGATTGTATGTAGGTATTTTATTGTTGTTGAATTAAAAAATATATACCTATTATGGTCAATAATAAATAATTCGAGATTGACTTTTAAAAAAATTGTCGGGCAAACTCAAATGTCCGGCTAAATTGGCTGTTTTGTCCGGCTTTTCGGTTTGAAGACCTGGCAACCCTAGTTGTAGGGAACTGGCCTTCTGCACGTATCCATATATTTTGCGTGTACGGCCGTCGCGAGCCTCTACACCGCGGTCAAGGTCGACACTACAATATCTTATTACCGCCATTATCACTGCACTTAAGATTTTAATTCACTTGTACTTAATCAGCATTTTAGCAATTATAATACTAAATTATAATTCTATAATTCGATGTTCAGTTACAAGAGGATGAAGAAAGCTCATTTAGGTGAGGAGTATCAACACCTAAGTTAGGTCTCTCTGGCTTCAGCGAGTACGTTTATTTATAATATAGTTGAGAAGTGGGTTTATGTTGAAATAAACCTATTGCGTCATGCATTACATCAAGACTGAGTTATTTATGGCTGTGCAAATGACTTCAATGACGATAATTGGCTCTACAAATATGAATACGGTGGCTCCCGGACACTGACACACCGACTGTAGCGCACGAGCCGGCCCGGGGACTTCACTACTGCCCACTAAGATCCCATGACAAGATAACACGACAATATTGATTAGTGCGATGAACAAATACTGACTAAAACCCAAGTAAGTAGGTCCCTACTCCAACCCCACCGAGGGTGTCCCCACGTTGTCGTCGTGGTGGGGCTTGCGTCTTTCAATAATCTTGAGGGCTTTGCCGGTAGAGCCATTCATGCGCCGGAAAGTCCCTAGTGAGATACCAGACCAAGAGAGTGATGGGCGCACCGTCTGGAATTTGAACGTGCGCGATTCACTCTCGAAAGCTATTGGAGAGTACGAGGGTTTTTGGTGTGCACCGTACGATGGTTCACGTACCTAGTGGGTTTATCGGGCGGTGTTTGCGATTTGCTACTCGAAGTCTTTGGGGCGCAAATCAGGGTTGCAGTTTTTACTGTGTACCATGCGGCCATGTCGAGATGGCAGCGAGCTTGCCTGCTAGGCATTGCTAGTATATTGTGGAGGAGAAGAGCGGGGAGACAACCCCCCTTTTAAATAAAAAAAACCAGACAAGTGCGAGTTTGACTCGCGCACTGAGGTTCCACTTCCGTACCAACTTATCTATGAAAACAGTTTAATTCCCGAATTGAGTTACGAAGATTTTTCGGAATCGCAAAAAATGTTTTTTTTTTGTGACGTAAATACAAATTTACAATTTTCGGATTTTTTCCTATACTTGTACTATGAGACCTTGCTTCATTCATTCTAGGTCAACGGCAAGGACCCTATGAATTTTTATTCCCTTGACAGTGTCGAAATACACGTTTTTGCGACATAAACGGCCGTATCTTTTTTTTTCGTGACTCAGAAGTTTGATTTTTTTCACAGCTTCAAGGGACCGCAGATCTGAGTATATAGTTTTAATTTCAATTCGATACCTCCACGCGTTCCCGAGACAAAGGGTCTTGACGGACAGATAGACAGACAGACGGACGGACAACAAATTGATCCTATAAGGGTTCCGTTTTTTCCTTTTAAGGTATGGAACCCTAAAAATCAATGATTTGGGGACCCCACCTCGCCTGATCGCTCTAAATCCCAATCGGGTTTTTTTCGTCTTCCAGGGGCGTGTTGAGTCCACGTACCGGTGGACAGGAGGCGCTGGGATTTATTTTCAGCACGTCCACAGCACCGAATCTTAACAAGCAAGCTACTGCTAACCTACTCTTTGACATCGGTAGAGAGATTGGCTTGCAAGATGGAACCAACGCGGCGGTATTGTTGAATTCACCTTCCACGAAGGCACAGAAAGTTTCAAAGAGAACATCAACTCGTGTACAATTTGTGCGCCCGCCTACAAAGCCGCCTGTTGCCGATGATATGGCTAGTGAAACCAGCGAGTCGTCCAGCTCGCAAATGTCATACGCCTCTGAGACGTCAACGAGATCGACCCAAGCCCGTATGCGCAAGCGCACGCAGACAAGCGAAAGAGAGTCGATCACAACTAAGAAGAAGTCTGTTAAGCCGCTAAACCTTAGCAAGCCCCTCACTAATGAAGAATAGCAGGGTAGAGACTCAGAACTAACCAACGGTATGGCCAAGACGATGCAGGCGCCACCAACAGCAGAACTTAATTTAACACTTGCATTAAAAATAGTCTAAGAACTATAGAAAAGGTTGCAAACGAATCGCGCAACCTTAAAGGAAGCTAGGTTTACAGCTTCAAACTGGTGACAGTTACTGCACAAGCTGCAGTAGCTGAGTTGGCCTCGCGATCATTGAGGTTAATTTTGAGAGTTTGGAGACTATAAACACCGAGTTAAAAGCTCGGCTTACCAGTCTATCAGCACAGGTTGAGAAGTTGAAAGCGCAGGTCAGCCTGTCAGGTCAGTCGCCAGGGCGGGCTAACAGAGAGCCCTATTGTGGCAGCACCATTGATGGGACAAGTCAGGCTGCTCCAGTGGCCGGGCATTACTGATCTGACAAGGTAGAGGCCCAGTTTCGGCGTAGTTTCGGCGGCCCTAGAAATTGGGTTTATGGTAGACGCTAATGGCTCCATTAGTGGAAGCTCCATTAGTTTTTTGGGGGATGAACTGCTTGCGTCCGTAGGATTTACTTAGTTATGAACACCCTACACGTGTCCCCTGGGTAGTGCTAAACGAGCAGTAAAGACGGTTGTAGGCAATAGCATCGGCTGCCGGCTTAAAGGTTACCACCCATCAGACAAAGCCATGCCGCCAAGCGATCCGTCGTGTTCCGGCGTGATGTCTGGTGAAGCCGTATGGTGGAAGATGGGTCTGAGCAGTTGTGTTGTGACGTATACCGGGTATGATGCGCCAGCTGTTGTTGTGTCGGACGTTTGATCGTGGAGGGTAGCGGGATCCGAAGCACGGTGCTCCGCTGGCCGACCGTAGGTAGATGGGGGCCCAAGTAGTGTGCCAGCCACACACGAAAGGCTGCCCCGCCAACTGCGAAAAATCCCAGGGTGGCCCCATCGTGCCGGTTGGCGACCGGGCGAGAGGACCCGATGGCGATCCCTGGGGGGGGTTCGGGCGTCCCCGCAGTCTCCAGATCAACCCTCCATTGGCACAGCAACTCTGGTTGTGTTGTTGGGTTCAACATCGCATCACCTCGCTCAACCGCCATCTTCCATCTCTCCTATTCACTCCACAAAAACCATGAAAGTTAAAAAGAAAGGCAAGTTGTGTCAACAGCGGATGCACGTCCTCTCATTTCAAGTGCAGTTCTCAAATATTAGAGGGCTGCATTCCAATCTCGTTGCGGTCCACCACCATCTTGAGACTGACAAGCCACACTTGCTTTTCTTGACGGAGACCCAAATTAGATGTCCGTCAGATACATACACTGGAGCATCATTTCCTGCAGCGTGCCGGGGTCTGTGTGTACGTCCGTAATGACATCTGCTGCCAGCGTCTCCGTCACCTTGAAGACCCTAATTTATCTACGCTGTGGCTGTTGGTGGACACTGGTACGGACAAAATTGTTTATGCCTGTGTCTACCGTTCGCACAGCGGTGATCAGGAGACGACTCGGTTGTTCGACCACCTCAGTGAGGCTGCCGATAAGGCTCTGCAACGGCACCTTGATGCGCAGCTCGTCGCTCTGGGGGACTTTAACGCCTGCCACCAAGACTGGCTGCTCCCATACCAGAGGACCGACCACGCTGGGAGAGAAGCGCGAAACTTTGCAATATCGATGGGCCTTTCCCAGCTGGTCAAGCAAGCGACTAGGGTGCCTGATGTAGTTGGTCATACTGCCAATTGTCTGGACCTTCTGCTGACCACCGATCCGGACAGATGTATTGTAACAGTTTCCTCACCACTTGGAACTTCAGATCACTGTCTGGTGAAGTCTGTTTCGTCCTTCTCCCCACCTGACTGCGACTCACGCGGTAAACGGCGAATGTGGCGTTACAGGTCAGCAGATTGGGATGAGATGCGGCATTTCTTTGCATCTTATCCTTGGCAGCAGGTCTGCTTCTCTTCTGAGAGTCCGTCGAGCTGTGCGGATGCTATATCCGATGTGATACGTCAAGCTATGGAGTTTTTCATCCCTTATAGAGACGTACCCGTTGGAGGCTCAGCTCACCCATGGTTCAACGCCGATTGCGTTCAAGCTGAAGAGCGTAAGCATTCGGCGTTTCTCGCCTGGGTTGACGCTCGTGACCGCAAAGCTCCGGATCTGAGCTCAAAGAAGAGAGCTTTCAACCATGCTGCCAAGTCCAACAAAAAGGCACTAAAGAAGGCTCGGTTCGACCGCATTACTCATATTGGCACAAAGCTCTCTGCACAGCCGTCCGGTAGCAGAGCGTTCTGGTCCCTTGCCAAATCGGTCGAAGCGAACTTCTGTAGGCCGACATTGCCTCCGCTGGTTAAGCCTGATGGAACACTGGCTCACTCGGCGAGAGAAAAAGCAGGTCTCTTTGCATCTCTCTTCGCCCATAATTCTCGTCTTGATACTAGCAGTGCTACTCCACCGACTCTACCTCACTGCAACACCTCGATGCCTGAGGTTCGCATAAGAAATAAAGAAGTATTGAGAGCACTGTGTCGCCTAGACGTGAATAAAGCTAGTGGACCAGATGGTGTACCAGCAATAGTTCTCAAGGCATGTGCGCCCGAGTTGTCTCCTGTATTGACGCGCTTGTACCGCCTCTCATTTAGGACTGGTATAGTGCCCAAGTCCTGGAAGCTTGCCAACGTGCAACCCGTGCCCAAAAAGGGCAGTCGTGCCGATCCTGCCAACTATCGGCCGATTTCAATAACCTCCATACTCTGCAAGATTATGGAGCGTGTATTGAACTCGCGCCTCATGGCATACCTGGAAGGTAACGATCTCCTCAGTGACCGACAGTACGGGTTTCGCCACAATCGGTCTACTGGGGACCTACTAGTGTATACCACTCACATGTGGGGCGAGGCCCTCGAGAAGAATGGAGAAGCGATTGCTGTCTCCTTAGACGTCTCGAAGGCCTTCGACAGGGTATGGCATGCCAGCCTTCTGAGTAAGCTTCCAGCGTACGGTATTTCCCCTGGTCTGATTAACTGGGTAAAAGACTTCCTGAGTGAACGGTCTCTCCGAGTTGTTGTCGATGGATGCTCATTAGAGCCCATGACCACTAATGCCGGAGTTCCTCAGGGGTCAGTTCTCTCTGCAACTCTTTTCCTGCTGCATATTAACGATCTGCTGATGCCCGGTATCTATGGGTATGCAGATGATAGCACAGTTGTAGAGAGATACCTTCCAGGTGCTCGGGCTAGTAAGGAACTAATCCGGTCCGAACGAGAGGCTATGGTAGAGCGTACGAAGGTCTCACTTCAGGTAGTCTCCAAGTGGGGCGAAACCAATCTAGTAGAATTCAACGCCGCCAAAACACAAGCATGTCTGTTCACCGCCAAAAGGAGCCCGTTCACCTTGGCTCCTGCTTTTCGGAATGTATCCCTGGAGTGCACCGACCGCCTTCAGCTCTTGGGAGTTGAAATTTCCTCAGACCTCAATTTTGGGCGGTTCATCGAGTCCAAAGCCAAGGTAGCTGCTAGAAAACTAGGCGTTCTTGCAAAGGTCCGACGGTACTTCACACCGGGACAGCTTCTAATGTTATACAAAGCACAGGTTCGATCGTGTGTGGAGTACTGCAGTCACATATGGGCTGGTGCTGCAAAATGCCATCTAGCAGCTTTGGACTCAGTGGAAAGGCGTGCGAAGAGGCTAATTGGGGATCCAGATTTGGTTAAGTCCAATCTACAAAGCCTCGAGCACAGGCGCAGGGTAGCCAGCCTATCGGTATTTTACAGGTTGCATTTTGGAGAGTGTGCGCGGGAATTGCATGACTTGATTCCGCCATCTCCTTTCTACCATCGGACAACCCGACGTACGGCGAGTATCTACCCTTACGTTGTTGAAACTTCAACGGTCCGGACTAAGCGTTTCGCTTCGTCGTTTATACCGCGTACATCGAAGGACTGGAACAATTTGCCTGCTGCGATCTTCCCGTCCAACTATAATTTAGGTGTCTTCAAGGCTAGAGTGAATAGGCTCTTGATAAACTAGTGCGCCTCACCATCAATGATTGCATCACTGCTTACCATCAGGTGGGATCGCAGTCAAGCGCTGGTTTATATCAAATAAAAAAAAAAAAAAAAAAGGTACTCATCGAGTCTGCGGCTAACTACGCAAGCCTCCCAGGCTTTGCGGGATGCGGCAAGTACTAGCACAGAGGCCTGGTCTACTGTGGTAGGGAGGAAAGCAAAGAGAGACAAGACTCCTCAATCCATCCCCAAGTCCAGCCTTGCAAACAAGTAGCAAGTGAGCCTAGGGTTCTCACCACAGCAGCTATAAGGGTATTGGTTAGGGAGAGAGCCTCCGCCGAACTCGGCGAGGTTATAACTGTGATGAGGCAGCGAATCCGTTTAGCTGGTGTTGGTATTGACACTGTTGGCCAAAGGAGGGCTGCTAATGGCGGTATGGTGCTTATCATTGCAGGCACAGATTTGTCTACCAAAGCGGACTATCTCGCTAGCCGCATGCGAGAGGTCCTAGCCGATTTTAATGTCAAAATTTCACGTCCAACCAAGAAAGCTGAGGCAAGGATCTTGATGCCGTCACGCTGAGGATGTGGCAGCTATCGCCGAAGTAGGAGGCTGTTCACCAGAAGATGTTAAAGTGGGTGAAATTCGTCCATCACATGCTTCTCTGGGGGACGTCTGGGTCCGTGATGTCAGTGAGGGTTCAAGTTTTGGGGGCGCGGCATATGATGTGTTTCCGTTGCCACGAACCCGGGCACATCCAGTGCCAGTGCATTAGTGCAGTTGATCGGAGTACTCAGTGCTATATTTGTGGTGGAGCCCACAAAGCGAGAGAGTTCACGTCACTGATCATGCGGTGTCCGTTGTGCCAGGGTCTTCCAGCGGATCACCGGCTAGGTGGTAAAAAATGTACTCCGCGCAAGACGCGTGTCTCACTTGCTCCTGTCGCAGCTCAAGGATCGACGCCGACACCCCTGGGTGCAGGCCCCTCGGAGAAAATGGACACTTCGCCTTCCCAGCCCAAAAAGTTCTCCAGTGCAACCTGAACCACTGCCGCAATGCACAGAATCTTTTTCTGCAGACTGCGGAGCCATACGGTTTTAGGGATCATCCTCGCTGGTTCCGGGACAATGTGGACTCCGTCGCCGTTTATTGGGCTGGTAGAAGAGGAGAGCCTCACTGCTCCCTACTCGATAGGGGGCATGGATTTTTTGCAGTGGAATGAGGTACTCTGGCTGTAGTGGGCTGCTACGTGTCTCCTAACATTTCTCTCACTGAATTCGGGGAATATCTGGACGGGGTTGCAAACTGCATTTAGTATAAATGCTTACCTCGTCCGGTGCTCGTCGTCTTGGGTGACTTCAATGCTCATTCCAGAACTTGGGGAAACATCCGAGACACATCGAGGGGACACGCGGTACAAGACTGGGCGGCGTTGCTTGACTTCAGACTTTTAAATTGGGGATCCGTGTCCACATGCGTTCGGTGGCAGGGGGAGTCAATTGTGGATCTCTCATGGGCAACTCCTTATTTATTTTTATTTATTTTATTTAACGATTTATGTACACACACAGAAATATAATATTAGAAGAAGGAAACAGAAAAATAGGTACAAAGGTGGTGCTTATTTCTAACGAAATCTCTTCCAGCACACCTGCGAATGGAGAGTTGGAAGAAAATAGATAAGTAGACACCGTGTGTAACAGTAACAGGAAAATAAATACATACAAAATAGATATCAATAGAATAATATAACAAGCAAAAAAAAGATACACTATTATAATTATATACATACACATAGTAAAATAAATATCACAAAAATACATATTAACTAATGTAATAAAACTAATACATACAAACTAATATGCAACTATGACGAAATGGAAAGATAGTGTTCTTTCACTCTACTTTAAGTCCTTCTGTTGCTCGCATAGTGTCGGATTGGAGGCGGCGATGATCGGAAAGTGTGACCATCTCGCTCACACTTTCACGGACACTGCGCCCTTCAAATAACCTTAGCCGACCAGTTCAGTCCAGTCCACCCAGCGCGACGTTGGGCCCTCAAGCGGCTTGATCGAAATATGCTCATTGCAGTTGCCAACGTCGCAGCGTGGTCAGAGGAAAATCGTTCCCAGGGGATCTCGCCCGATCTAGAATAAGAGGTGGCTTGGTTCCGGGCCAAGATGACGTCAATTTGTGACGCTTCCATGCCCCGGGTCAGGGGTCCACAACGTCCTGGTGCGGTTTACTGGTGGTCGGAAGACATTGCGCAATTACGAGTTTTCTGCCTTAGGTCCCGACGCCAGTATTAACGCATTCGACGCAGGAGGGAGCCAAGCGCTACAGATGAAGAGATAGCGACAACCTATAGTGTACCGGGAGGCCACTATGAACCATCAGCACGCAATCGTGGATGCCAGGTCAGTCTTGGGGAGAACTCCTTGAGAGGCTGGACAGGAATCCATGGGGAAATCCTTATAAATTGGTTATGGCCAAATTGCGTCCTTGGGTTCCCCCATCACGGAAACTATGGACCCGGATCTACTGGAAAGAGTCGTAAGCACGCTCTTCCCAGTATCTAGAGACAGCCCCTCATCAGTTCGGTCACTTTCGGACTTATCTGACGAGATGGAGGTGACTGAAGGCGAGCTTCAAAGGGTCATAAGCTCGTAACACAGCCCCAGGTGTATCCCTGGCCGTGCGCGGGTTCTGGCTCTGGTTTTTTTGGGGGATCGCTTAAGACGGCTGTTCAACAGCTGTCTTCGGGCGGGCGTGCACGAAGATTAAATTAGATATATACTATGATTTATTATGAAAGAAAGCGTGGAGCGTTTATGTAATCTTTACTCTTTTTGGACAAAACGCTCCACGCTTTCTTTCATAATAAATCATAGTAAATATCTACTCTATCTATTGAAGATTTGGCAAAGGGAAAACTCTTTGAGTCATCAAACTAAATGTCCGAATTATTTTATAATTTTTAGTGCGTGCTAAAAGCGTGTTTTTTAGTTTTTTAAACTATTATTTTTATTTTATACTTTTTAGTCTTCTTATTATTTAAACTAAACCCTTTCATTTTATACCTAAATCATAGAGCTGCATTTCAAATAGCCAATCCGCCACCTTGGGACGCCGCCATGTTGGATTTAGGTCACGTGATTATTTTTTTCGTATCCCATTCAGCAAACCCTTTCATTTAATACCCATATCATGGGGGTGCATTTCAAATAGCCAATCCGCCATCTTGGATGTCCGCCATGTTGTATTTAAGTCACGTGACTATTTTTTTCGTATTCCTGACAGCAAACCCTTTCATTTGATACCCATATCATGGGGGTGCATTTCAAATAGCCTGTCTGCCATCTTGGACGTCCGCCATATTGGATTTAAGTCACGTGACTATTTTTTTCGTTTTCCTGACAGCAAACCCTTTCATTTGATACCCATATCATGGGGGTGGATTTCAAACAGCCAGTCCGCCATCTTGGGGAGGCCGCCATATTGGATTTGTAATGACGTTTCTTAGCTAGTCATGTATTGTCATCAGAACTCAGAGCGTGTGCAAAATTTCATCCTAATCGAAGACCGGGAAGTGGGTCAAATTAAGATTCCAAGATTTTCTTACATACATAGTTACAAGTGAAGCTAATAAAAGCGTGTTAAAAAGAGTTAAGTATTAAAAATATTTTAAAAATCATTTGATACATATATAATTACACATGTTTGGCTCACCTAACATTACATCTACCACAAAATGGTAATTTGTATGCCATAGATTTAAAAGGAACCCAAAATTTATGAAATGGCTACAAGTAGTTACCTTATACCCAAAAGGTTTAAAATTAACTTATGTAGTGTGAAATAAGACATTTTAGTATTAAGCTTATCTTAGAGAAGAGTAATTGGTCTTATCAATCTCTAATGGCGTCAGTTTTTATTTTTAAAATTAATTAATATTCTAAATACATAACTAAGTGGACCTGTAAAAATATTTCACTTTATTCTACAAAGCATTCGAAGAAATGTACACCGCAAGTTATCTAAGTTCGTTGACACACTAACTATCAAGCAAATCATGAACTTAATAATTACAGGAAATAAAAATACTACTAATACAAATAACATTTTCATGAGTTGACAATTAAACTTGTTACTATACTTTACTTCATGAGTTGACAAACCTTTCGTATGTCGTAATTAGAGACACAATTACAAAGCGATTGTGTCTCGCGTGGATCCGCGTCTAAAACACACGAAAGGTTAAACTTACCGTCGATTTCGATATCCTACTCGCCATACTTCGCTCTCTTAACGGTGATTGACTGGTTTCGTAGTTACCTGTATGGCCGCCGGCAACGTATTTCCATAGACGAGTCCTGTTCTTCTTGGTGTTATACTTCTGCCGGTGTTCCTCAGGGTGGCGTCTTATCTCCTTTACTCTTCGCAATTTTCATAAATTCTATTTCCAAAAAACGTCTTTCCTTCTACCACCTCTATGCTGATGATTTGCAAGTTTATAGACAAATTCCCCGTACGGATTTGGATGCTGCTCTATTAACATCATTAACCAGGCTTCAATTTTGACTGAATTTTTTTCACCTTGAGTGGAGTGAGGCACACGGTTAATCCATCGAAGACTCAAGTCATTGTTGTTAGCAGCTCTAGGTTGATGCAAAAGATAAACTGGTCCCAGCTGCCTCAGGTTCTATTCAACGGTACTGCTATTCCAATAAGCGAGAAGGTTAAGAACTTAGGCGTTTGGATAGACAAACATCTTTCTTGGGGTCCCCAATAACAAGAGGTAAGTCGCAAAATATTTGCTTCTGCCAAGTCCCTGTGACGGTTACGTAACTTTCTGCCAACTGCCACTAAAATTGCACTTGGTCCCTCTCGCTCTCTATCCTTGACTGCCACTGATAACTGACATCAGCGAAGTATGGTATCAGTTATCTCGATCTCACTGAGGCACAACTTGATAAACTTGAGCGACTTCAAAATGTTTGCATACGATTTATATTTGACTTGCACAAGTATGATCACATATACGATTTTCGTACGAAACTCAAGTGGCATCCGATACGTCTTCGCCGGAACGTACACATCTTGTCTCTGCTTTACAGTGTTCTGTTCAATCCTAAAACCCCCGCTTATCTTAAAGAAAGTTTCAAGTTCCTTCATAACACACATACTAGATATCTTAGGTCATTATCTTAGGTAGATTATTGTAAGTGTAAAGTAATCTTCAAAAAGAGCGTTATAAGTTGACTAAGTGAGAATTCTCTTATAAAGTGCGCCTAAATCGACTCTTACAGTTGTTTGTAAGTATGCTAGAAGAGTAAAAAATATAGGTCTTGGGACACTTGTAAGTTAAAATTTTGCTAGTTGGGTACTCTCTGTTTCGCATACCTCTAAAATGGTGACCCCCTTGACAAAGAACGTCAGCGCAGCCTTCGTGAAGCTACTACTTCGTGACGTCATCATCACTTCCTCAAGCTTTCGAGCAGCGAGCCATACAGCCAGCACCCACGGCTTTAAAGGGTATCCTGACCACCAGCATGCCTACCTGGTCATACCTGGTCATCACCCTCAACCTCATCAGCGACCTTGGCTAAGCACACTGTACCTTCGGCCTGTCACATGAAGAGCTATGAAGAACCTCTCCTAGTCGACGCCAGCAGTCAAGCCCTACGTCACACAGCACCGCTCCGACTCACTGGAGCCAGCTAATATATCATACTAATCCTGCATTGCGCAATTGAAGTTCTCCGCGCGATTGAAACATATAGAGCCGCCCGAAATCATCTATCGGGCTGCTGCCCACCAGACATAACATCCTTCTGGTCGGAGGATTCTCCCTTTTCAACGGAAGTTTGCGGGACTTTACTCTCTATTCCGCATAACTCCAAAGACTCGTTGGGCACTTATCGCGAGTTGGTCTCGACCTTGCCGATTGCCAGTATGGTTTCCGGTACCAGCGATCTACAGTGGATGCGATCCTACGCGACCGCTTATTGTCGGAACAGGCAGTGTCCCGGGGTGGGGTAGCGTTGGCGGTAAGTTTGGTTATCGTCAACGCTTTTAACTCGCTGCCCTGGAATTCAATAAGGGCAGCACTAGAACATCATAGAATGCCCCCTTACCTGCAGTGCATCATCGAGGATTGCCTACGCGACCTAGGCACATTCACTATGTGAGCCGAGATGGTTGCGTTCATAGCAGGGAGATTACTTGTGGGGTTCCGCAAGGGTCGGTTTTGGGTCCTCCTTTGTGGAATCTTGCATACGACGTGGACCTGCGCGTCAAGCTTCCCGCTGGCGTTAATATTGTCTGTTACACCGGTTATATGTTATCTGGTGTTGGCCAGCGGGGACACTTTCGATGAGACTGTCAGGCTTTGCGAGCTCGGGGTGGCAAGAGTCGTGGCTTCAATTCGTGAGCTGGGTCTAGAAATAGCACCTCATAAATCTGAGGCGCTATGATTCCATAAATTGCCGAGGAGTAGAGAACCACCCAGCTCGTCAGTAACCGTAGGAGATGCGCAAGTCCAGGTGAGTCAGTACATTAAGTACTTTGGCTTAACCTTGGACAGCCGGTGGAGCTTCGAAGAGCATTTTAAACGCCTGGTCCCTCGCGTTAGAAGGGCAGTGGGTGCTCTGCATAGATTGCTGCCCAATCTAGGAGGACTTCGGGAAGAAGTTCGCCGCCTCTACAGGGGTGTCGTGCGATCGATAATGATAATGATAAATGATATTTATTTAACAAGTAGGTTTTTAAAAACACTTTTACACGTCAATTTTTTTTGTCAATTTTAGCTAGACGAAGCCGGTGTTTCCTAGCTCAAATACACCACAACAAACTCAGGGGTAAAAGTCTCTTTTAAAATACATACAGCAAACATGTAATGGTCAAATCATATGAGAACTATGCAGATTGGAATCTGAGATGATCTTTTGAAGAAAGAACCACACAGTTCTGAGCGGACCTGTCCAGTCATTGCAAGCATTTGTCAGTATTCGTGTAGCTCAACTCAGAACTACTAAGGAGCTCAACGACTTGACGAACAATACCAAAGAAAGGACATTTGGGTAGGCCGCAAAAAGTACTCAAAATTGCCAGACATGATGTTATAATTAAGAGAAAAAAGAAGAGTAATCCACATAGTCCCCACATTCACAATAATAAAATTTACAAAAAATGTAAATATTAAAATTGTAAAAAATATATATATGTATTTCTAAAAATAATTGTCTGACAAATTCTAAATATAAAAAAATAAACAATGTCATAATTGTAAAAATAATAATAAAAAAAAACATACACAACAACACACACAACTATACATATACAACTTCATAATTGTAAAATAACAATAATCGTCAATTAAAAAAATAATAATAAAAGAAATGACAACAATTATAGTGAGTACTGGAGCAGGTCAATCCCAAGCCGTTTTGTCCTCAAGATACTCTTTTACAGTATAAAAAGGCTTCTGGCAAAGTTTTCGCTTAACAAATGATTTGAATTTATTAAGGCTAAGTTCCTGAATAGAACTGGAAAGCTTATTATAAAAATGTATACATTGGCATCTAAATGAGCCTCCTATTTTTTTTAGCATGGTTGCAGGAACCACTAACTTGTGTTTGTTTCTAGTCGATAGTCCTTTATGGGGCACCTATGTCAAATGTCAAATAGACTATCAGGTATCCATCGCTGCAGGGCCAAAATCAATAGTCTGCAGCGGAGAATGGCCATTCGCATCGCACGTGGATACCGAACGGTATCCTTTGAGGCGGCAACGCTCTTGGCACGCTATCCACCATTGTACTATCATTGTGTATCTTGGCAGATATGAACGCGAGGGTCTATAACCGGATTCGTGACATACGCCAAAGTGGTAGTAAGGCTGAGGCGGCAGGAACGGCGACACGCAGTCGAGGTGGCGCGAGCGGCTACAGCAGCCGCAATTCTCGCGCAAGCGCCTTGTTGAAGCCGTCCTGCCGCACTTCGAAGCCTGGCTGAAAAGAGGAGAGCGCATCTCCTATAGGCTGACTCAGGTACTGACCGGGTACGGTTGCTTCGGTGAGTACCTGAATAGGATTGGGCGAGAAGCCACGGCAAATTGCCACCATTGCGGAGGTGACCTTGATTCTGCACAGCACACGCTCGAAGAGTGCCCTACGTGGGCCTCTGAGCGGCAGGTTTTGGTTGCCAAGATCGGGTGGGTCACTGCCAGCAGTAGTGGTGGCTATGCTGACGGAGACAGAAAATTGGAGTGAAATGGCGTACTTCTGTGAGACCGTGATGGTCCAGAAGGAGGCCGCCGAACGGGATCGTGAGAGGACCGATCCCACTCGTAGGAGGAGGCGTCAGAGGGCCAACCACCTCGACGCCTAAAACGCTGCAACCCCGCTTGCAACATTTATGGTAGGCGGGACTCCGAGGTCACGAACTCTCAGAGTGGGGACTCTGTCCACCCGCCAAGTGACTTCAGGAAAGATGGTGGCACCATGATCACGTGCTACTGTGCACAACGAGGCTGAAGGAAAACTGTGAGACCCCTCACAGTCTCCTCAGAAATGTGCCCTAACAGGCGTTGTACAGGGGGGTTCCGGGGTGGTCTTTTATTAAGAGGTCACGGGGTCCTCTTCCATGTGCTGATGGTGATCGCCGGGGTGGTTTTAGTAAGGTACGAATCCCACACTCTCTGGTCTTTTCCCCAAAAGTCCGCCTATTGAAGGTTTCCCCCCGAAAACAAAAAAAAAATGAGGTTGGAGAGAGTTTTTCAGTTTATGTTTTGTTTTGGTCGGTGATTTTCTTCTGTAAAGTCAATTCATTCACTGTTTATGTAACTTACTGACGATCAAACATGGCGGTGCGATGTCTGTATACATATATATACATATATATGTCACCCTGTTGTTATTAATAAAAGTCTGGAACGCATTTCGGTTATGGCGGCCGATGTCAACGGAGACCAGCAGTCAACGCGGGAGATGTAGTAGTGCGCAAGTGCACTTTCCAACTCTGGGTTGCCACTGAGAAATTATGAATGAAAAAACTTTATAACACTTTGGCCAAC
Source organism: Mythimna impura (assembly GCA_905147345.3). Classification (NCBI taxonomy): domain Eukaryota; kingdom Metazoa; phylum Arthropoda; class Insecta; order Lepidoptera; family Noctuidae; genus Mythimna; species Mythimna impura. The sequence goes on along the minus strand of LR990361.1, from coordinate 466,764 downwards.
TTGAGAACCCAGGAGCGCGGAAACCGAGTGTGCGGTTTGGCAGCCACGAGATCTACGAAGACATGACGACGTATCAGTTAGGCAGCGCCCTGTCTCGAGACTCAAGCCTCAAATTAAAACGCGTTAAGTCCGCCACAGGAAAGTCCAGTGACGCAGACGATAACTTGACAATGACGTCGGCCTGCGACTGCGCGAGATCAGTCACACGAGTAAAGTAACAAGAGCACTGACTGTTGTTCCTGGTGTCGTTGTCGTGCGCGGCAGCGTCGTGCGTGTCGTTGTCGCCGTCGTCGTGCTGCGCGCACGCCGCGTCCACGCAGGCGGGCCGCTGGCAGCGCTCGCCCGACCACGCCGGCGGGCACGCGCACGACACCGCGCCCACCGCCGACACGCTGCACGTGCCCTGCACACACACACGCAAGCGCTTAATTATTATAGAGGAACCAACTGGAAAGCTGACTATCCAACCGCATATTTATTTATTTATTTATTTATGTACACACAAACACTTAATATCGAAAAGAACAAATATATATATTTCATAACCGCATTATGCATATTTCATAACCGGTGACTATTTATATTTTTTTATAACTGTATTATGTATAAAACTATATTTTTAGGTATTGGTGTAACCCTCGATATTTTTCGAAACAACCAAACTGTCGGCTGACGCTTTGTTTCTGGATCGTACTGATAAATCCAGGATTCGTCCTGTCACATTGTCGTAAACGCGCCATGACGAGCCTGCTTCAAATTTTTTGATCATATTACGGCACCATTAAAAACGAGCCTGCTTCTGAGCTTCGGTGAGGTTGTGCGGCACCCAGCGGAAAACTATCCTCCTCACGCGAAGCTGCTCGTGTAGAATCTTGTGAACGCTTTCCGAACCAATCTGAAGTGTATGCTGAATATCTTCGTATGTAATTCACCTGTTTTCTTGAATTAATTTTTTTACTGCCACCACACTTTCTTCCGTGACAGCCGTCGTAGGACGACCACTCCTTTGTTCATCCCCAAAAGTAAGGCGACTGCGCTTGAACTCGCTATACCAGCGGTAAATGGTTGCTTTTGAAGGTCCTTCATCCATAAAAGCAATTTGAAGTCGATCAAATGACTCATCAGTTTTTAGGCCACATTTAAAATTGTAGGAAATCATCGCACGAAAATGTTCTCGATGCAGATCCATTTTTAAATGAGATACAATAATTTGATTTGGGGAAATTAAAAATTCGAACAATGCTATTTTTACTTTTAAATAACCAAAGTTTTCAAATAAATTACAAGTGGCCAGTGACTTATACATAAAAACTGTTTTTTTCGCAAAACTTTCTGAGTGGCCTGGTATATAAGAAACAATAAAGGTCCAAGTACACTACCTTGCGGTACACCACATTAAATTCAGCTTAGGAATATCAGGAAACGTATGTACATGAACAAGAAGAGAAGTCGGCTAATTAGTAGCGCTAGGTAGCCGTCTAGTCAGCACGCCCACAGTGGGCTCGTCTCTAATTAGTAGCGCTAGGTAGCCGTCTAGTCGGCACGCCCACAGTGGGCTCGTCTCTAATTAGTAGCGCTAGGTAGCCGTCTAGTCAGCACGCCCACAGTGGGCTCGTCTCTAATTAGTAGCGCTAGGTAGCCGTCTAGTCAGCACGCCCACAGTGGGCTCGTCTCTAATTAGTAGCGCTAGGTAGCCGTCTAGTCGGCACGCCCACAGTGGGCTCGTCTCTAATTAGTAGCGCTAGGTAGCCGTCTAGTCAGCACGCCCACAGTGGGCTCGTCTCTAATTAGTAGCGCTAGGTAGCCGTCTAGTCGGCACGCCCACAGTGGGCTCGTCTCTAATTAGTAGCGCTAGGTAGCCGTCTAGTCGGCACGCTCACAGTGGGCTCGTCTCTAATTAGTAGCGCTAGGTAGCCGTCTAGTCAGCACGCCCACAGTGGGCTCGTCTCTAATTAGTATCGCTAGGTAGCCGTCTAGTCAGCACGCCCACAGTGGGCTCGTCTCTAATTAGTAGCGCTAGGTAGCCGTCTAGTCAGCACGCCCACAGTGGGCTCGTCTCTAATTAGTAGCGCTTGTATGGCTCAGAGGTAGGTAGCTACTTACAGTTCAGTTGTTGGATGTGAGTTGACGAAAACCACAGACTTCACAATAACTAAGTTTATTCACAAAGGTTACACTAAGTTAAGTTGGATGCTAATCCGCGGTAATAGCGCTACGGCAGCTATTGGTCAACTAAAATTATTATAATTAAAAGTATAAAAGTAAATAAAATGAGTAATGAAAAGTAGGTCGCGGCGTCAGCGATTTGCCTGTACGTGAACCGTACATGCTCCCGAGGGAAAAGTGGGATGAGCATCCATTACAAATCAAATAATAGCTAATATAAAAAGTGTACAGTAAATAGTAAACAATAGTAAATGTGTATAAGTATATAAGTAAAAGTATAGTTGTCACTTAATTCACATCGTCAAAGTGAAATGCTTTCTTTGGCTGTCTTGCTTCGCTGTAAACGGGCTCCGCTGCTGTCGAATGTATTTCATGTAGCTCGATGTCCTCTCCCAAGTTATTCCTTCCTCTAGGTGCCACCCCTGTTTTGGCGCCTTTCTTTGTTTTGCACCATCGTTTCATAATAACATAGAGGGCAAGCACAGCGATTCCTCCCAACAGTAAAGAAGTAACGGAGTAGAGGTAGATGTCGTGACTTGACAAGTCCGACACCTTTGGTAATATTTCTCTGCTCTTTTGGAATTCCAACTGCTGGTCTATTTTTCTTATGTCTACTGCAGTTGGCGTCTCTTGTTCTGTTATGTTTAGTTTTGCATTATTCCAGCCAAGGTCAAAGATGTGGTTTATTGTTGAATTTATCGTTGGTATTTCTATGTCTGGTTCCATGTTAAAACTAATTCCCAGCTGATTCTGTGTAAATATTGTGGCGTCCTTTTTCTGTAGTATGCACTTTGATTGCAAGGTAATGACTCCAGTCCCGTCAATGACCGCTGGTGTAACTTGATCGTTACATATGACGCGCATCAGCTGTTTTCCGCATAATGTAAATAGCCACATGTTTGATTTGTGAAGCTTTGTCCAGGTTTCCTTGCATGTTACGTCTTTGAGGACGCATGATAAAGACTCTTGTTGTGGTCTTGAGTGTTGAGTGAGCAGCATAGAGTTGTAGTCGGCTAGGTGACTCAGTTCATGACGTAGGTGGCTGACAATTGTTTCGCAAGGCGTGTATTCATGTGATATCCTTTGGCATAGTTTATCAATTTGGTTGACATAATCATTGATCCGATCCGTTGCTTGCCAGTATGATGTTAAGTTGTAGTTTCCTTTTCAGGTCATCATAAAAGTTTTCTGCTGTATTGAATTTCTGTTGATAAACTGAGTCCTCATCTTGTAGTATGTAGTCTAGTTCCCAATTTACCTTTTCGATAAGCTCCCATTTAGTTTTCAGGGTGCTCAAGTTGTCTTCTAATTCCCATTTTTCCATCGGTACCGCCAATGCTATGCTTATCTTCTCCACAGTGCGTTCGAATGCCCTAAAGTTGCAGTATTGTTGACGTAAAAGATCTTGTTGCTTTTCCGTCGACTCGCTTGTTTCCCGAGGAGGTACGTGGAATTTGATATCGTCGAAAGTAAATTTTGATTGCCCCATACCTTGCTTAGGCGTCGCAGGTGGTTGTTCTATCTTACTAGAAGATGCAGACGGCAATTCCGCTTTACGTTTCAACATGTCTTGCAGCACTTCTTCATACATCTTCTTCGTGCTATTGAAAATGTCGTCGTTGAAGTATTGAAGGTCCGTTGCTCCAGACTCTTCGAGTAGTTGATGGTTGTGAACAAACTTCTCCCAGTTATTGTTCAGCTTAGAAAGACGCTCCTCCAGGTACGCCAAGTTCTTCCTGGTGGGACTATCCTTCTTGTAGTTGCTGCAAATAAGCTTCAAGTCCCTGAAGATGGTTTCTTGACGGCTTATAAGTTCTGTTACGCTCTGAACCATTGTTATTAGTTATTGGTTTGACCGTTGGTAGAGTAGAGTTGTATCACCGCAGGTACTAGTTCACCAAAGTTGCGAAGTTTCCGCAGGTTTTGGATATTGAGTGCGTCGTCACCCCAGTAATGCGATCCGCTCTTCTTAGACCGATTCGCTAACGTTAATAGAGACAATACGCACCTGTTATCCGGCTCGAAGGACCACTTTTATGTATGGCTCAGAGGTAGGTAGCTACTTACAGTTCAGTTGTTGGATGTGAGTTGACGAAAACCACAGACTTCACAATAACTAAGTTTATTCACAAAGGTTACACTAAGTTAAGTTGGATGCTAATCCGCGGTAATAGCGCTACGGCAGCTATTGGTCAACTAAAATTATTATAATTAAAAGTATAAAAGTAAATAAAATGAGTAATGAAAAGTAGGTCGCGGCGTCAGCGATTTGCCTGTACGTGAACCGTACAGCGCTAGGTAGCCGTCTAGTCAGCACGCCCACAGTGGGCTCGTCTCTCATTAGTAGCGCTAGGTAGCCGTCTAGTCAGCACGCCCACAGTGGGCTCGTCTCTAATTAGTAGCGCTAGGTAGCCGTCTAGTCAGCACGCCCACAGTGGGCTCGTCTCTAATTAGTAGCGCTAGGTAGCCGTCTAGTCAGCACGCCCACAGTGGGCTCGTCTCTCATTAGTAGCGCTAGGTAGCCGTCTAGTCAGCACGCCCACAGTGGGCTCGTCTCTCATTAGTAGCGCTAGGTAGCCGTCTAGTCGGCACGCCCACAGTGGGCTCGTCTCTAATTAGTAGCGCTAGGTAGCCGTCTAGTCAGCACGCCCACAGTGGGCTCGTCTCTAATTAGTAGCGCTAGGTAGCCGTCTAGTCAGCACGCCCACAGTGGGCTCGTCTCTCATTAGTAGCGCTAGGTAGCCGTCTAGTCAGCAAGCCCACAGTGGGCTCGTCTCTCATTAGTAGCGCTAGGTAGCCGTCTAGTCAGCAAGCCCACAGTGGGCTCGTCTCTAATTAGTAGCGCTAGGTAGCCGTCTAGTCAGCACGCCCACAGTGGGCTCGTCTCTAATTAGTAGCGCTAGGTAGCCGTCTAGTCAGCACGCCCACAGTGGGCTCGTCTCTCATTAGTAGCGCTAGGTAGCCGTCTAGTCGGCACGCCCACAGTGGGCTCGTCTCTAATTAGTAGCGCTAGGTAGCCGTCTAGTCAGCACGCCCACAGTGGGCTCGTCTCTAATTAGTAGCGCTAGGTAGCCGTCTAGTCGGCACGCCCACAGTGGGCTCGTCTCTAATTAGTAGCGCTAGGTAGCCGTCTAGTCAGCACGCCCACAGTGGGCTCGTCTCTAATTAGTAGCGCTAGGTAGCCGTCTAGTCAGCACGCCCACAGTGGGCTCGTCTCTCATTAGTAGCGCTAGGTAGCCGTCTAGTCAGCAAGCCCACAGTGGGCTCGTCTCTAATTAGTAGCGCTAGGTAGCCGTCTAGTCGGCACGCCCACAGTGGGCTCGTCTCTAATTAGTAGCGCTAGGTAGCCGTCTAGTCGGCAAGCTCACAGTGGGCTCGTCACTAATAGATGTTCCTTGAAGAATTCCCATGCGCAGAATTAGAATGTAAAATATTATCACTAATTTCCGTTACATTTCCCTCTTAAAGGGTATGCACGCTACAACCATGACTATTAAAATACTATGCAACTACTATAAAACTCAACCCCAAGTTCTTGACAGTAGGGACCGTCAAACGGGCTGAGTGAGTGTGCAGGGGTGAGTGGACAAAACTTTGATTAGATTTATCACTTCCATACCAGGCTGTTAGTTTCTAACAAGAATCGATTTATATAAATTAAGTACAATTTATTAAATTAAAAATAAGCTTCAAAGTTTTGTCCCTATTAGACCAAGACTCAGAGCTGTCTGACATAACGTATTTTCACATGGACGAAACCACGTGAGAAAGGGAACTAAAATAAGAGTAACTTCTAGGTAAGCGCGCTCCATCGTCGACCGCATCGTCGCTTTCCATCAGGTGAGATAGCGGTCAAGCGCGAACCTACCAAGAATAAAAAAAAAACTTAACTTAAATTTTTATGGTTGATTTTTATAGATGTTTTGTAGAATATTATTTTAAAGTAGTATCATAAGTGTCAGACACTTTCCATGGACCAAAACTTGTCAGACACTTTAAAGCTCAAAAAAAGAAATGAACTTTACTTATTTTTACATGTCTGATTTTAAAATATGTTATTGAGGTAACTATTACAAAGTTATATTTCAGTAGTTAGACTAATTGTAGTGGCCAAACATTCCGTAAACACAAAAATTATTCAGCCGAGAGAATGAGCGCGAGAGCACGTATGCGTTTCAGAGCGAGTGAGACAATTTCATGCACTGACTGGATGTTTGGTCACTATAATTTGCCTGACTAATGAAATATAACTTTGTAATAGTTACCTTAATATAATAACATATTTAAAAATCAGACATGTAAAAATAAGTAAAGTTTATTTACTTTTTGTGGAGCGTCTGACAGAAGTTTTGATCCATGGAAAGTGTCTGACACTTACGATACTACTTTAGAATAATATTCTACAAAACATAGGTATATAAAAATCAGCCATAAAAAATTAAGTTAAGTAACTCGTTATTTTTAGTTCCCTTTCTCACCTGGTACCTGCCCAGGGGCTCCAAGGAGGAGCTCCACAAGTACACGAGTATTCAAGAAGCTACTGAGAACCTAAGGTTTACATGGATGACCATGTGAAAATAAGTTTGACTGACAGCTCTGGGATCTTAGTATATATTCACTCCTTTCATCATTCAGTCATTCTGAAAGCGGCTTAATAAACATTGCTATTCAAAGATTCAAAGCATTATATTTCAAATAAACCATTTACAGGCAGACAGTCAGAAAAAAAAATGATGCTAATTGCACATTCCAAAGCGTAGATCACTATGGAGAAGAATGTGTAAGATCATGTTATTTGTTACAACTATCTCGGTTACATGTTTCTTGACGCTACTATCATGTGAGAACAATGTAAATAAAGAAAAAATAAAAACTAAATATAGATATTAAAATAGCAACTGGCAGCTAAGAGATGACCAGTCTCAACTGACAGCACCCGTTCACGGAAATATACGGCTATAAAGTGGATATTAGTTAAACAGTCGGCAATGGTACCTGGTTGAGGCAGAAGAAGCGGCAGATGTCTTGCCGGCAGTGCGCGCCCGTGGCGTCGCGCACGCACACGCCGCCCGCGCCGCACTCCGGCCCATCCACGCAGCGCTCGCAGCGCGGCCCTGCAACGTGTGACATATTGTACGATAGTCGGCGACAGTCGCGCTGCACGTGTAGTCGGGGTTGCACACGCACTACGGACATGTACCTGTGTAGTCGGGCGGACAGTCGCACACGAGGCGGCCGGCGCGCGCGCTGCACGGGGCGCCGTGCTCGCACGCCAGGCGCGCGCACGCCTGCGCCGCGCCCGCCGCCACCAGCTCGCAGCGCGGCCCCGTGTAGCCGGGGTTGCACACGCACTACGGACATGTACCTGTGTAGTCGGGCGGACAGTCGCACACGAGGCGGCCGGCGCGCGCGCTGCACGGGGCGCCGTGCTCGCACGCCAGGCGCGCGCACGCCTGCGCCGCGCCCGCCGCCACCAGCTCGCAGCGCGGCCCCGTGTAGCCGGGGTTGCACACGCACTACGGACATGTACCTGTGTAGTCGGGCGGACAGTCGCACACGAGGCGGCCGGCGCGCGCGCTGCACGGGGCGCCGTGCTCGCACGCCAGGCGCGCGCACGCCTGCGCCGCGCCCGCCGCCACCAGCTCGCAGCGCGGCCCCGTGTAGCCGGGGTTGCACACGCACTACGGACATGTACCTGTGTAGTCGGGCGGACAGTCGCACACGAGGCGGCCGGCGCGCGCGCTGCACGGGGCGCCGTGCTCGCACGCCAGGCGCGCGCACGCCTGCGCCGCGCCCGCCGCCACCAGCTCGCAGCGCGGCCCCGTGTAGCCGGGGTTGCACACGCACTACGGACATGTACCTGTGTAGTCGGGCGGACAGTCGCACACGAGGCGGCCGGCGCGCGCGCTGCACGGGGCGCCGTGCTCGCACGCCAGGCGCGCGCACGCCTGCGCCGCGCCCGCCGCCACCAGCTCGCAGCGCGGCCCCGTGTAGCCGGGGTTGCACACGCACTACGGACATGTACCTGTGTAGTCGGGCGGACAGTCGCACACGAGGCGGCCGGCGCGCGCGCTGCACGGGGCGCCGTGCTCGCACGCCAGGCGCGCGCACGCCTGCGCCGCGCCCGCCGCCACCAGCTCGCAGCGCGGCCCCGTGTAGCCGGGGTTGCACACGCACTACGGACATGTACCTGTGTAGTCGGGCGGACAGTCGCACACGAGGCGGCCGGCGCGCGCGCTGCACGGGGCGCCGTGCTCGCACGCCAGGCGCGCGCACGCCTGCGCCGCGCCCGCCGCCACCAGCTCGCAGCGCGGCCCCGTGTAGCCGGGGTTGCACACGCACTACGGACATGTACCTGTGTAGTCGGGCGGACAGTCGCACACGAGGCGGCCGGCGCGCGCGCTGCACGGGGCGCCGTGCTCGCACGCCAGGCGCGCGCACGCCTGCGCCGCGCCCGCCGCCACCAGCTCGCAGCGCGGCCCCGTGTAGCCGGGGTTGCACACGCACTACGGACATGTACCTGTGTAGTCGGGCGGACAGTCGCACACGAGGCGGCCGGCGCGCGCGCTGCACGGGGCGCCGTGCTCGCACGCCAGGCGCGCGCACGCCTGCGCCGCGCCCGCCGCCACCAGCTCGCAGCGCGGCCCCGTGTAGCCGGGGTTGCACACGCACTATGGACATGTCGCAGATAGGTATAGGAGGTAGGTTAAATATCGACAATACTCGGCATATTAACATAATACAAACGCCTTCGGCTTGGGCGAATTTCGCCTCGGTCGCAATAAGTATCAAAATTAAAACAATAAATCTAAATCTTTATAATTTAATATAATTGTGTATCTTTGTGTGTATTTGTGTAAATTGTAGTGTTTTTAATATGGGAATAATTTCCTGACAAAAAAATGATTATTATTATTATCAGGGCTGGGCAAAATACATGCTTTGCTTTAATTGAAATACAAATTACAAAATACAGTATCGCAAGTAATTAAAATATAAAATACAAAATATCTTTAAGTAAGGTATTTGAAATATAAAATACAAAATACAGTATTTTAGCTATTTTTAATTGAAATACAAAATACAAATTACATATTACAAAATAAGTAATCTAGACCCGCATGGGCTGAAAAGTAGAGGAAAACCAGATTAATTAATCAGTAAAACCAGAGTTTCCTTTCATGAACACTAGATTTTTAAATGTACTGTCAGACAAACAGCCTCTTGTTGGAGAGTGAATAAAACCTGCTAAAGAAAACAATCTTTCTTGAAGGTTAAATGTATTTTAATGTTAAAATGTATTTTGAAGCATCAAATATTTGAAATACTAATTACAAAATACTTCGCCGTCAGGTATTTAAAATACGAATTACAAATTACATTTTAAGGAAGTAATTAAAATACAAATACCAAATACGTATTTGTATTTCAATTACGTATTTTAATTACAAGTAATTCAAATACTGCCCAACCCTGATTATTATTAAATCTTTTTTATTTCATATAGGGCTACATGGGCACTTATAAAACTTCAGAAGCTAGTGCAAGATTCTTATTGGTCGTTTTCTATGGAAAAGAACCGGCATGATTAAAATCAATATTTAAAAAAAAAGTAAAAGTATTGTAATATTTGTTGGTATGAAAGAACAGTGTAGACCAGTCAATATTGTACTCAAAAGTACATTTAAATAATAATAATAATAAAACGTGCGGTAAATCCAACTGTCCATAGTTTGTCCGAAATATAAGATTTTTATTTATTTTTTATTTTATTTTAATGTGCGGCGGGATAACGCGGTTAATGAGCTACCAGGGAAGCCACGTATGCAGAAGCAGTAATTGCCAAACAAGCGTGTCTTCAACGTAGTCTTTAGCCTTGTAATACGCTTTCTTGGTAAGGATATGCTTGATGTGGGTTTTGATCTGTCAAACGACAGTTTTCAATCACATCCTAATATTAAAAATAAGAAATTTAAACATATTGAATTAGACATATTGATAATGTCTTTCGTAGTGACAATAGAATACGGATGTAACATTTTCCAATGATTTTGTAGTAAGTACTTAATTTTATTTAATTAATACAGCCACTGAACTTCACTGGAATAAAAAAAAAATCACGCCAAAAACCGCGCGCGTAAAATGGCGGCCATAGACCATAAAAAAAAAAACAAATTTTATTTGAATGTACGATTTATTTACTAAATGTTTTTTTATTAATTGAATCGTTTGTACAAGTTAAATTTGTCCATTTTAACTTTGAAATTGGAAACTGTTGAACGCATTCGAATTCAAAATTTGTTTTGCGAACAAAGAGGTTGAACAAAAAGGTTTTAACTACATTATAGCACTAGTGCGTAATGGTAATCAAAATGTCACAGTTTGGTAACGAGTGCCATTATATACCTAAGTGCAGTGCAATAAGAGCCACTTTCTGAGCAAGTGTGTTGGAAAGCAATATTGCGAACTGTTTTTTTTTTTAAATTGATATAAATCAGTGCTTGACTGCGATCCCACCTGATGGTAAGCAGTGATGCAATCATTGATGGTGAGACGCACTAGTTTATTATGAGCCTATTCACTCTAGCCTTGAAGACACCTAAATTATAGTTGGACGGGAAGACCGCAGCAGGCAAATTGTTCCAGTTTTTCGATGTACGCGGTATAAACGACGAAGCGAAACGCTTAGTCCGGACCGTTGAAGTTTCAACAATGCAAGGGTACGCGTACGTCGGCAGTCGCCGTACGTCGGGTTGTCCGATGGTAGAAAGGAGATGGCGGAATCAATTCATGCAATTCCCGCGCACACTCTCCAAAATGCAACTTGTAAAATACCGATAGGCTGGCTACCCTGCGCCTGTGCTCGAGGCTTTGTAGATTGGACTTAACCAAATCTGGATCTACAGTCTGAATATCGAGTAGTGTAATAAGAGTTAGACCGTTCAATCTGCGCTCGCGTCCGAAGGGAGTGGACGTGTGCGTGCGTTACGTATGTTTTATTTGTATTCGATGTGACTTATCTTGTCGTTACCTTTACCACAAAGCTTGCAGTAAAGAAAAAGAAGTATTATTAAGCGTCCTAGAGTTGTATGGCGAGATGCCATATTTATAGCAAAAAAAATCACAAAGATTATTTGAACAAAGAATGCCGAATCAAACCTTTCTTAAACCCTGTGAACGTATCACAGGGTTTAAAAGAGGTTTAAGGGTTAAGTTTTTTGGGGATTAAGTTTTATTCGAAGTATACAAAAATTTCGATGAAAAAGCGACCTTAACGACGTTTAAAAATAAATTAAAATCTACACTAATATTATACATTATTATAAAGAGGTAAAGTTTTTTTTTTGTTTGTAAGAGGTAATCTCTGAAAGTACTAAAAGCTGCTTTATTCCTGCGTGACATGGCTATATTTTATGTACGCGGGCGAAGCGGCAGGCAAAAGCTAGTACATATAATTTAAATTAACAGGCAAGCTCCTTGCAGTAAGTGCTGCGGCAATCTGTTGGGCTTCGAAGTGCAGGTGCCATGACAACTACCAACGTCGACGTCTTGCGTGCGAATGAGTAAGCGCGTATTGCATACCGCTTGAGACACATTGTTTCCACGGTAGAACTCATATTACAAAAAAATGCAAGTTTTCTTAGATTTCATACAAAAATGGTTATAAATACAGAAAATACAAAACACAAAGAAACCAATAAATACCTAATTTCGAAAAAAGAATAACGTACCTTTAATATAAAATTTATTTGAACTCCAAGTCAATCCAAAGATCAGTTCAAAGCAACCCGTTTTAAAAAACGGTAATTTCATACTTTAACCCCTATTATTACAGGACCAAGGTGAGAACCCTGCGGAACTCCGGAGGTTATAATTAGGGTTTTTGATTTGTATCCTTTGGCAATGATATAAAAAGATCCATCTTTTAAGTAGTTGTGAAGCCATAAACATGGACTACTCCATTAATCACAGTTCTCGTCAATCAGCGTCCGGCCTGCGAGGTACGCGTGGAGCCATGTATTAAGTGACCCCACTCCTACTTAGTTTGAAGTAGCTGGTGGTGCTACAAGGTCTCAAATGCTTTTTTGAAATCAATATAGATCACTACAACCTGCTTCCGCTGATCTAGGTGCTCATTAATATCATTAGAGAACTGCCCTAGAGTCGTAGCCGTACTCCTACCACGCCACGTCTCAAACCATGTTGAGCATTGAACATGTAGTGGAACCACTAAGGTCAGTTTCCATTTGTTAGGGATGATTCCGTGAACGTCAAGTGATTTGTATCGCAAATAGAGCTTCATACGCTCACAATAAGCAAGGCAATACCTTGAGCGGCGGCGGCGCGGTGGAGCCGTCGTGCACGTGCGTCGCGTCCAGCTCGCAGCGGCCGCGGCGGTGGCAGTGCTGCGCGCAGCGGTAGTGCTGGCAGCGCTCGCCCGCGAACAGCGCCGGGCAGCGGCACTGCGGCGCGCCGCCCGCGCCCAGCACGCACGTGCCCGCGCCGCACGCCAGCGCGCACGCCGCCCCCGCCGCCCCCCCCGACTCCGCCGCCCCCACTGCGCCCCGAGGGATCACGCACAGGCGCTGCTCCTGCACAACCAGACGAGGCCACAATAAATAAACTTTTTTTAATAAACTTTTTTTTCAAATAGCATATATTTTTACGAAATAAAAAATACACATACATCGTAACGTAACGTATTTAAGCTATTCTTAAAACTATTCGCCCGAAGATTTGTGACGGGAACAAAGAAAAAAATATATATTAAAAACTAAAAAAATATATTTTATTTTAGATAATACAATAATAGTAATAAATTGTCAAAACTATACGTTTGTTGGGCGTCGTGGTTTGTCATTAAATTGTGTGGTTACGCTCAGTGCTGGCTGGTACGAAGGATCCCGGCACACTGTCACTATTGGTTATCTGAACGTTCGAGCTAATACACACGAACGGTTTGTTGCCAACGGTAGCCGCAGACAGTCGACACGTCGGCAACAGCTGTTAACGCGTCGACGGCGGCCGTCGACATTCCAATTTTGAATATCACCGGCAGCCGTCGTGTGCGTCAAGTGTCACTCACTACAGGTCGACAGTTACCTCTGCCGTTGGCAACATGCCGCGAGTGTATGAGCTCTTACGTTGACACAATAAGTACAAAAGAAATCTTATTTCTTCGCATAAGATTCCAATGTATGCTAAGTTTGTAAATCCTGCATGCCATTTAACTTCAAGTAGTGAGAGCCTACCGACTCCCCGATCGTAACCAACTCTATGAACAATAAAAATTCAATTTGTCAATTTTAACAACGCTAGACAACTCTAGGTAATGTCAAATTGAAAAGAATAGCTTCCTAAACAAAGGAGAAAATAAAAAAATATACTTTTCCGTTTATTTTTAAAACTAAGAAAATTTAAAATGAACAACATCAAATGTACTGCTTTACAAAGTATGGTTGATATAACTCGTGCGAATAGATGTGGGTACTTGGAGACTTTTTAATTCGAGATCATTTGAAATAATCATCTCACTGATTCAAGTATCGACTTTAGTGCTTTGTATATTAAGTTGATTTTCAATTGACCATTCGTTTAATATTAAAATGGGTTGCAATGGAATTTAAAGTTCACGTTGTCTGGCATTAAGTTTTTTGTTGCAAAATTTAGATTTTGATAGTTTACTCGAATTCTGAATTCAAATTTTTGACCACCAACGTTCTTTTTTAATATAATTTTAGCCAGCGTATCTAAATATAAGAAAATTGAAAGAGGTTCGAGTTATTTCAACCACGCAATCGTTACGTCCAATAATTAAAAAAAAAATAAGATAAAAACTATAGAAAGTAGGCTGGCCTTCTTACAATTACATAAAATGCTAACATATATTATATTTTTTGTTTTATATTTAATATAATATCAATTGTATAGGATGATCTGTCAAATTTATTTCTGTTTAAAAAAAATAGTAAAAAAATATTATTTTTAATTTTAAAATGAGCAGTTTTTTTAACATGCACAAAAAATTACAAATTTTTAAAATTATAATATTACATAATTTCAGATACAAACACGTTTTGTATATATCGGAGTTGAGACAGGACAGTTATTTTTAAAAAAGCGCAGAACCGCTGACCTTATTGTGGTCATCGGTTCTGCTATAGCTATAGTGGATTATATTTTAAACTAAAGGCAAAGTTAAGGAATTTCAGCAAAATAAAAACAAGTAAAGCATTTCAAAATAATAATTTTTTAATCAAACAAACATAGATTCTACTCACAATGTTGTCTCTCCAAAAATCGGCAGCAAAGTGAGCTCCGCGCTCAAATTACGCCTTTTATAAACTTGTTCGCCCCACCCGAGGTAAACGTCACTCACAAAACAACGCTTGAATTTAAATACTAGGTTTTTAGCTATTTACAAAATAGTATTCCAAAAATTCAATTAAATTAATCAATAATCACAATTTGATTTTAGCATCAATTATCCGATCTAATTAGTCACAGTCTTGACATTATTTAATGTCAAGACTATTAACAACCAAATCCGAGATTATTTACCTACCTACAAACATAAAACTATTCTACACATTGGTACAGATTAAACATGTTTGTGATTTGCAATTAGGTAATTATTTTTAAAGTTAGTTAATTCAATCAGATTAATCAACCAGATAATCTTCGCGGCGACACGGCCATTCTGATGCGCGATGCGTGCTCTGCATCGCTCCATCTCTCCTGTAATAGAAATATAATCTTTGTGAGGCCAGGCACTTCCACAGTACACTCGAGCCTATATGTAAAACTTACAGCAGAAATATTCATATTTACTGTTCACACCATGTGACTACAGATCAATAAAAACATTTTTATAATAACACAAAGGGGACCTACTGCTCATCTCACATGAAAACAGTAAGCTTAGCTCTGTATATAACTGTGGGTTTAGCTATAATTTTTGTCAATGTTTCTGCTCATTCCACATGACAACAGTAACAATTTCATGTAAAGGGAAAGGATAGGTGTGTGAAAGGTCGATGCTGTTTAGAACAGAGGTCCTAAGGATAATAGGATAGGTCGATGCTGTGCTCTGGGCGGTCTCGTACGCCGTGGTACACAGGGGACATTTAATTCTTTCAGGACAGGCTTATTAAATGGCTAATTGGACGGCTCCACACGCCAATAGCATCTTTTGTTAAAATAAAATAGTTGGCTTATTGGACGGCTCCACACGCCAATAGCATCTTTTGTTATTTTTTTTTTTTAATTATTTTTTTTTTTTTTTTTTTTGTTGGCTTATTGGACAGCTCCACGCGCCAATAGCATCTTTTGATAGGATAAATTAGTTGGCTTATTGGATGACTCACCATGCCAATAGCATCTTTTTGTTATTTGTGATAGAACACAGACAATCAGAGTAATTACTTGGAAGGTTCTCACCGTTCTTATTTTTCATTGTTGTCATCTGCGGGCGGCAACGCAGCTGACGTGGTTTGTGATTGTGAGGCTGCCCCGGCGCTGGAAGGCCCGGCTTGCTGATCGTCTGGTGGCGACACGGCTGCCTGGGTGGTTCCTCCAGGTTGTGGGGCGCGCCGCAGTTGGTCATGTGCGACCTTGCGAGGCCGCCCATGGTGTCCCACTACCTTCTTCACAAGATAGCGGTCGTTTTCAAGAACCCTGTGAACTTCGTAAGGAGCGCTAAACTTGAGGTCAAGGGACGTCTGGTTTCTGGGGTTGTTTTTGATCAAAACAAAATCGCCTCTTTGAAATCGGTGAATTTTAGCTCGGCCTTTATCAAACCTGTCTTTATCTTTACAAGCCGTCTGCGTCATTTTTTGCTGCACATGACGTTCGAGAGCTTCAATGTTAATTACTTCTTTGTCCAGGTCAACTAAACTTAGTAACTCTGGTGGAACACAGTTTTGACGTCGAGTCAGTAGTGCAAGCGGAGCTACGCCTGTCGTTCTGTGGACAGTGCAGTTGAGGGCAAGTTGAAGGCTTTCCAGTGCTGTGTGCCAGTCTGGAGTCTCATAGTTTTTTATCATTACAAGACCATTCTTCAATGTTGCCATCACCCGCTCGACTTGTCCGTTTGCTCTGCTAACGCCTGGTGCTATAGAGTGTATTTCTATATTAAATGTGTCGCAGTAGTTTTTGTACTCTCCTAAAAACTCGCGGCCGCGGTCAACTATTATTTGCCTTGGAGCTCCAAAAAGGTGTATAACTTGCTTTAGGGCTGCCAAAGTGCTGTGTTGACTCTTGTCATTAGTGTAACGCAGTAACACATACTTGGTGAAGGCGTCCACCGTAACCACAACGTACTCTTGCTCATTAGGAGTTCCCAATTTACCCGTGATGTCCATGTGTATGACTTCAAATGGAACTACTGGCTTGGTAATGGGATGTAATTGTACCTGTGTAGCTCCCGATGTTTGCTTTGAAGTTCTGCATACAATACAGTTGTCGACAAAGTCACGGATAGTGGTGCTCATTTTGTCAAAATAATAAGTTTCCCTTATTTTGTGAAGGGTCTTCTCCCAGCCTGGGTGTTTAAGCGCACAATGGAAGGTATTGATCAGGCTCCACTGGAACGACTTTGGCACGACAATAAGTTTTTGTAAACCTGAGACAGCATCTAGCCTCTCAAATTTAAGAACGTTACCTTCGAGGAGGTATCCGGGGACAGTTTCACCATTATGCAGAGTATCTATGATGGATCGCAAGTGAGTATCACGTCTTTGTTCAATATTTACCCAATCCAGATTATTGGTCAAGACGTTGACAGTCAAAGGATCTGGATTTCTGCTTAGGTAATCTGCATGTTGCATCCGCTCGCCCTTCCTGTATTCTATTTCGAATTCGAAATTTTGGAGATAGGCCCACCATCTATGAATGCGAGGTAGTAAGTCCTTTTTGTGCTTTGAGGCTTTGAGCGCATTACAATCAGTAATCACCTTGAACTGGCGTCCATAAAGGAAGTGCCGGAAATGCTTGATTGCTCGGACTACAGCCAGTGTCTCAAGTTCATACGAGTGGTACCTACTTTCAATATCGGTCGTACGCATACTGAAGTACGCTACCACGTGCTGCCGTTCGTTAATAATCTGAACGAGTATCGCTCCAAAGCCAAGACTACTAGCGTCGGTAAATAGTTCAATGGGTTCCCCCTCTTGGAATATTGTTAGGACCGGTGTAGAAGTTAGATGACGAATTATGTTTTGACGTGCCTCTTCATGAACATGAGTCCATTGCCACCTAGTGCCTTGTTTAGTCAATTCGTAAAGGGGAGCCATAGTTCGAGCGAAATCGGGTATAAAGCGGCGGAAATATCCTGCGAGCCCGTTAAATTGACGAACCTGTTTAACGTTAGTTGGTACCGGGGCCTTCAATAAGGCTTCGACCTTTTTAGGACTGGGACGAACTTGGCCATTTTCTATCACGTTACCAAGATATTCGATAGATCGTTTAAAGAATAGACACTTGTCAATATTAATCGAAAATCCTGCCTCACGTAATGCTATAAAAACTTTTTCCAAGTATCCGAGACCAGATGTAAAATCACGACATTTACTGATGACGTCATCGATATATACTTGAGCTACGCTATCATTATGGGCCTTGTCTGCACTGCCTGGACTCAGAAGCGGACCTAAGGCACGGTTAATGCATCTCTGATACACTGAAGGTGCGTTGCACAAACCGAATGGCATGGTTTTGTATTCAAACAGACCATCTGGAGTGACAAAAGCTGTTTTCTCTATAGAGTCAGCGGCAACAGGGATCTGATGGAATCCAGATGCCATATCTAAGGTTGTATAATACTGACCACCAGCCAACTGATCAATCTGGTCTGCGATTAAGGGGAGGGGATAATGATCGCGAACAGTGTTTGAATTTAGCTCACGATAGTCTACACACATGCGGTCGTCACCGTTTTTCTTTTTGACTAAAATAATTGGACTCGAATATGGCGATTTGCTTTCTTGCACAATGTCATTATCTAATAACTCTTTAACAATTACTTTAACTTTTTCGCGCTCAACCGGGCTTAACCTATAAGGTCTTCGTTCCACAAACTTGTTTGAATTTTTTAAACGAATCTCTAATTGACCGGTATTCACCCGAGTTTTTGAGTAACCCCGCGTGAAAATAGCAGAATACTTATTGAGAAGAGTCATTAGTTGATCAATCTCCGACGTATTGCTCAAGTCGTGGTTTATATCATCAAATAATCCGGCCGTCGATCGCATGTGCATGACGCGAGGGTGAGAGCACAAAGTCGCGCTATTTTGAGTAACGATCACCGTTAATCCCGTTTTGCTCAAAAGATTTGCACCTATCAACACGTCTGACGTCATTTCGTAATCGGACAAAATATGAAATTCGATCTCTACGTTAATGTTATCAATAACACACACTGTTGTTAATATACTCGTGGAAACCACAGGAAAGGGACCTATTCCTCGCAAATAATTAACTACTTGTAGTCGCTTCCCAGGTAACTTATTTGCAATAGATTCGCGCATCACAGAGCATTCCGCGCCGCTATCGAATACCGCATCAATAATTGTATCACCTACTCGCATACGCATAGTATTTAAGATCTGTTTATTCTTTATAAATGAATTCACATTAGAGGTTATCTGTTTTTCACGACGGTAGCAAGTGTCAAATGTATGACCAGATTTTGAACAAAACGAGCAAAACCTATTGTCATTCTGTTTAGGTACCGATGTCGTTGAGGTACTAGGAGTTTTCTCGGTTGTATGTTTTTCTACGGCTACCGACGTATTTTTATTACGACAATCACTAGAAGCGTGCCCAGACTTCTTACAAAAGCTACAATAAGGAACGTTTCGATTATCAATAGCGTATTTTAAACGTTTGGATGGTGGTTGATTGGAATTTTGATGATTAGGATTGGGACGCTTAGCACGAATAGACGAGGCAACGGAAATTAATTCTGGCACTGAGGTAGCTCTGGCATTCATGAGCTCAATCCGAAGGCGTTCGTCACCAATTGTTCCTATCACCGCTTCTACCGCGTCACTATCGTCAAGTTTATCTTTGGTAACCCGTCTCCACAAAATCCACGATCGCGATAGAAACTCGGCAATGTCTTTGGTAGGATCGTAATTGTGTTCCTTAAACCTTAGCACATCCTTTGAGTAACGATTTTCGGGTTCAAAGGTAGTAATAATATTTTGACGCAGCTCGTCCCACGTGGACGTTGTGACGAGCCAATTATCAGCCCACATTTTAGCCCGACCTTTTAGTAAACTAGTTACTTTCATACGGAGATCATAGTCACTGAGCTCATAATTAGTCTTAGCCAAAGAAATATGATTACACCACTCGCGGACCCCAACGTTACCGTCTGGGTCAAATGAGGGCAAAAATACATCAGTAATTTTAATTTTATCGCGCTGCTTCGACAGCCTTTCACTCATATTCTGCATCATAGTTATCATGTGTAAGTAAAATTCAGGAGGTACGTTACCGCCCTGTGGTTGTAGTGGGGCCACGTTGGCAGATGTAGTTGGTCCACCATCGCCAGGGTCTGGTCCGGACACGGTGCACGTAGGTACACTCGGCGCCGTTGATCCGTTCTGGTCTGGTGCATCCATCGTTTCACGCAGGATAATTTATTCAATGCCGGTAGTCTGAAAAATAAAACAAATCGGACAGAAAGAGCGGATAAGTATCCCACTTCTGATATCGGAGTTGAGACAGGACAGTTATTTTTAAAAAAGCGCAGAACCGCTGACCTTATTGTGGTCATCGGTTCTGCTATAGCTATAGTGGATTATATTTTAAACTAAAGGCAAAGTTAAGGAATTTCAGCAAAATAAAAACAAGTAAAGCATTTCAAAATAATAATTTTTTAATCAAACAAACATAGATTCTACTCACAATGTTGTCTCTCCAAAAATCGGCAGCAAAGTGAGCTCCGCGCTCAAATTACGCCTTTTATAAACTTGTTCGCCCCACCCGAGGTAAACGTCACTCACAAAACAACGCTTGAATTTAAATACTAGGTTTTTAGCTATTTACAAAATAGTATTCCAAAAATTCAATTAAATTAATCAATAATCACAATTTGATTTTAGCATCAATTATCCGATCTAATTAGTCACAGTCTTGACATTATTTAATGTCAAGACTATTAACAACCAAATCCGAGATTATTTACCTACCTACAAACATAAAACTATTCTACACATTGGTACAGATTAAACATGTTTGTGATTTGCAATTAGGTAATTATTTTTAAAGTTAGTTAATTCAATCAGATTAATCAACCAGATAATCTTCGCGGCGACATATATAATCTTACATTTCCGATGGTATTGACAGACCAGCCTATTAACAGATATATATTTATATCAATATTATTATTATTTTAAAAGCACAAATGGCGTGAGGTTTTCAGAGGTTTACCGATTACTTCGCAATAGAGACAATTCACATTTTTTGTGCGCAATAACCTTCCAAATATGTATCATTACGACGGTGAAAGATGTCAGAGAGGTGCTTGTGGACTAAAACTAAAAGAACATTCTCTTCTCCTTTTTTTTTAGTTTTGTTAAAGTATATAATTAATGTTTATTTATTTAGAATCTCCAACAGAGGATGTACACAATATCTGTGTCTTATAATTAGTGGTTCCGGTATCTTGTTGGTGTATTCCTTCACTTATAGGAGACCAAAGCATAAGTAGTAGTTAGTTTAGTTTGCACGAAACGAGCTTCTCAATCGTCTAGGCACAGGAGATCATCAGCTGGACATCATACTTCTGTGTTTGAGTGTTGAGTGATACGTTTGAAACATGTAGTAAATATCTAATGAATATAGAATGTGTGCGTGGTCGCGGCACTCACTCGTGTGGCGGCCTCGTCCACAGCCACCAGGCCGTCAGGGCACAGGCAGGCGTAGCCCTCGGGCTCCGGGCTGCGCACGCACAGCGCGCTGGCGTGGCAGCGCTGCGCGCACGGGTCGGGCCCGGCGTCGGGGAACTGCGCCGCGTGCAGCAGCAGCAGCGCGCTCAGCGGCGCGGCGGGCGCGCGCGCGGGCCGCGGCGGACTGGACGCGCGCCCGCGCTTGGCGAGGCGCAGCACGCCGCGCGCCGTGCCGCACCACACCCACTCCTCCCACACCACCATGCGCGCGCACGCCCGCGATCTCACCACCGCCGCGCTAGACGATGCGTCGCCCAGGCGGAGCTCTGTACGACGAATAACAATTATACAGTCACAGAAAAAGACGAGGCTCATAAGCATACTTGTGGAAGATTATGTATGATAGTACTTGCCAATACAAACAACACGACAGACTAGAACAATATCAAAACGGCTGATGACGTCACAGTTAGTGTAATCAATAGCTAACTGAATTTGCACAACCGGAAGCTTTTATTAAACTTGCAATGTATATAAAGCCGGGTACAGACTGCTGTAACGTAATATGCAAAGTAACATGAAAGGAGCATTTCATAAGTGTGGACGCAGTGCGCGCATGAATTAAGCATCACCTACTCACATCTGTTTGATGTGATGAAACGGTGAAAGAGAAGTTTTGGGAGGATTTGATACAGCGTTAATGAACGTTCCTGTTCATGAAGAATTGATAGTTGGAGGTGGTTTTAATGGACATGTGGGAAGAATGAAAGGTGTTTATGAAAGAGTACATGGGGGATGGGGTTTTGGTAGTCCGAACAGTGAAGGAGAGATACTGCTGCAATCCGGTACTGCATTTGACCTGGCAGTAGCCAATACGTGGTTCCATAAAAGAGACGAACATATGATCACGTACAAAAGTGGTAATCATAAGACCCAAATTAACTACTTTCTAGTTCGGCGCAACCACTTAAAGCACGTCAAAGATTGCAAAGTACTGCCAGGAGAAGACCTAGTCTCACAACACAGACTTCTGGTTATGACATCAGTGGTCAAAATACTATCTACCAAATACAAAGAGCGTCCTCCCCTAAAATAAAATGGCATAATATGTTAGAGAAGAATGATTGTGCGAAGAAGATCAGGGAGCGAGTGGTGGACAGAATGATAGAGATGGGAGACATGAATGATCGAAGTATAAATGAAAGCTGGAATGAGATGGCTGGGTGTATCAGGCATGCAGCGAAAGATATTTTGGGAGAGACGAGAGGAAAGGGCATAATAGTTAGAGATACATGGTGGTGGTCGACAGAAATTCAGAGTGTATTGAAAGAAAAGGAGAAAAAATTCAAAGAATGGCAGCGTGTAGAGCCAGGAAACGCTAGTGTAAAAGCTGAAAAAAAGAATGAGTATGACGTTTTAAAGAAGAAAGCTAAGAAAGCCGTGGCAATAGCAAAATTAAAAGCCCAGGACAAACTATATGACGCACTGGACAGTCCTACAGGCCAAAAAGAGGTATTCCGGCTTAAGGCTAACGTCACAATCGAAGTACAGGGCGTAGTAGAAAATCACGTGGAAGTATTGGTAGTAGATGATTATTTAATAAATTTCCCTTTACTACTAGGCCACACTTTCACCGAAAGACCCTCGGTCAAAATAGTAAAGACAGAATCTGACGTCGTTTTCCAGCGGGTTAGTGAGCAGTCCGTTTTGATTTCTCCACTTTTATGTATAAAGGAGACGCGCATAAGGCGCGGTGAATTAAAGGCGATCCCAGTTAGTTCGTGTAATTCTTTCTCGGGAAAAATTTACGTGAATGGAACCGTGCGCAATATTGAAGGTTACGAACATTACTTGTTGCCCGGCGAGTATCAATTAACACACGGCGCGGGTAGGATTCTCGTTCAGAATATCAGTGACAACCATCTAGTTATAGAAAAGGGTAATCTTATAACTAGGAGCCACACTTTAACCGAGAGCCTAAACGTTCATAAATTAGATATTAGTGATCAGTCATCATTAGATGAAGCACCAATCAGCTGCGGAGGCAATTTAACAAAGGATCAAAAAGAGTCATTAAAGGTCTTGTTGGATAAATATAAATTCTGCTTTTCCAGTAGTTTAAAAGATCTTGGATTTACAATGGCAACTGAAATGGTGATTCAACTAGATGATCCCGATCCTGTCGTTTATCGCCCATACCGGTTATCCTTTACTGAACGCCAACTAGTTCAAGATATGATAAAGGAAATGTTAGAAAGCGGCATTATAAGGGAGTCTAATAGTCCGTACGCAAGCCCTATAGTACTAGTTAACAAAAAGTCTGGGGAAAAGAGGTTATGTGTGGACTACCGTGCACTAAATAGTAAGACAAAGAAAGAACACTATCCTCTCCCTCGTATTGAGGATCAGTTAGACTTATTATCAGGTAGTTCACTATTTGTTACCCTTGATTTAGCGTCCGGGTACTATCAGATCCCAATAGCCGAAGGTTCTCGAGATAAGACAGGCTTTGTGACCCCTCAAGGTCAATACGAGTACAACAGAATGCCTTTTGGGTTGCCGCACCATCGGTATTCCAGCGTACAATGAATAAGATCATCCACAATTCATCCGCTTCATCGTACGCATTGGTCTACACGGATGATATTCTGATCCCTGCCAAGTCATTTGATGAGGGGATGGAACGTTTGGAGGAGGTGTTGCGTTTGCTGGCACAAAATGGCCTAACCCTCAAAATGAATAAATGTAATTTCTTTTATGACAAAATAGAGTACCTGGGTTACGAAGTCAGTTCAGAGGGTGTTAGACCAGGGCCGCTTAAAACAGAGGCTATATCCAAATTCCCTACGCCAACAAATGTTCACGAGGTTAGAAGGTTCTTAGGCCTTGCTAGCTTCTTCAGGAGGTTTGTCGCGGGATTCGCTTTAATAGCACGTTCGGTGACTAGTCTGTTGAAGAAGGACTCTTCTTGGAGTTGGGGTAGTAAAGAACTAGAATCGTTTGAAAAATTAAAGGAGATTTTAGTACAAAGACTGGTTCTGGGACTTTATGACCCTAGTGCACTAACTCAACTCCACACGGACGCTAGCAAGTACGGGGTAGCCGGCATTTTAATGCAACAAGACAAATCCGGGGTGTTCAAACCTATAGCTTATTATAGCAGACAAACCAGTCCGGATGAACAATAAAAATAAAGTAAAAAACTAAAACCCGCCTACGACAAAAAAAAACGACGCTGAAAAAGTATGAAACAAGATTTTCATACTTCGAACAGAACAAAAAGAAAAGCCGCAGTCACACGTTATAGGTACCAACCGAAACACTTTAATAACTACTGTGTGACTACGGTTTTTCTTTTTGTTCTGTTCGAAGTATGAAAATCTTGTTTCATACTTTTTCAGCGTCGTTTTTTTTTGTCGTAGGCGGGTTTTAGTTTTTTACTTTATTTTTATTTAAACAATTTTGATGTTAAGCTTAACACATGACTTTTTGTCCGCTAGAGGGCGTCACTTTAAATTTGAGGAATATTTTCGAAGTTTACAAATGTAGCCCTTTCAAATGATACCAAACACGGCGTGTTTATCTCCATTTTTATTTTTTAACACATACTTTTTGTCCGCTAGAGGGCGCCATGTCTAGTTTTGTGACACGTCATGTAGCCTATGTTCAGCGGACAATGAAGACGGTTCTAACGATACCTCATATGTCGAGTTCCGATTGGTAGATTAGGAGCTATAAGGGAACAGATGAATATACTCACATACATACATAGCCTGTCAAAATCATAACCCTCCGTAGTCGGGTAAAAACTACACTGCTTCGAGTTAGAGACCCTTGCTATTATTGCCTCATTAAATAGGTTCAGGCACTACTTACTTGGTATTAGATTCACCATAGTTACGGACTGCAACGCATTGCGTACCACTTTGAGTAAACGCGACTTAATCCCACGAATTGCTCGCTGGTGTAATGAAATTATACGTTGCACTCATATCACTGCAGGCGCCACTCTCCTGCTGGAGTAAGGCTAACCACGAGATTAAACCGACTATCGTCCTACAATTCTCTATAAATTTTAAAATGCGATTCAAATAAGAATAGGAACGCCAATGACCTCTATCAGTCATAAGTTATTTGAAAAGTGCGGTTTGCAAAGAAAACTCATTTGCATATCACGATCGGTTTATTTTTAACATTGTTTAGCTGAGTCTTAGATAAATTTTATGTGAAGTAATAACGTTATTGTTTAATTTAATATTTAAGTCTTAAGTTGTTTAAAAGAAAATCTGTTTTCGTTCTTCGAAAACGCCTTTTTCTTCCATTCGCCACTACTCAGTAATGGCACCTCATACAGTAATGCAGAGATGAGCGGAATTGAAGAACTACATTCTGATTAAACTTCTTTTATAATTCGTAAATAAATTTAATTTAAAAAAATATCTTGTCGTCACACGTCACGTCACAACATGGCGCTAAGTCGATCTTATTCTTATCTGATTCACATAGTATTGTATGCGATCGTATGCTGCGCCATTGTTCGACAGAGTCATCGTGGCTCTGGAACGCAAAGAGTTACTTGAAGGAACAGGAGTGGGTTTTAGTCAGTAAAAGTGTGACACTCCCTCTGGCTTCATTTAGAGTGGGAGAAGTTAATTGATGACTACTCACCCTAAAAAAGAATGGGGCGGTGTTGCGGCAAACGGTTATATTGACATCCATTCGTTAAGAGGTCGAGCTAGTTGTTTGACGGCATACCTCCATCGACGAACACGGTAGGGTCGCGCGGCGCGCCGTCGGGGCGCAGCGCGAACACGGCGTGCGTGACGCGCTGCGAGCCGTCCAGCGCCACCGACTGCAGCGTGTCGTAGTAGCCGTCCACGAAGTACAGGCGCGCGGCCGGCGCGTCCAGCGCCAGCGCCGTGACGCGGCGCACGCGGCGCCGCACCAGCCAGCGCGGCGCGCCGCCGCCCAGCCCCAGCGCGCGCACGCCCGCCGCCGCGCCGCGCTCCGCCCAGAACAGCGTGCGCGACGCGTTGTGCAGCACCAGGTCGTCGGGCTCGGCGTCGTCGCGGCGCCACAGCACAGCGCGCCGCCGCCCGTCCAGCGCGGCCACGTGCACGCCGCCGCCCAAGTCGCCCACCCACGTCCAGTACACGCGCGCCGCCACGGGGTCCAGCGCCACGCCGCGCACCGACCCCGCCATACTTATCTGTGGACCGATACCGAAATGCTTTTTCCATTTTTCTCTCAAGAAATAAGAACTAAACCATTGTTGTAATGTTTTAAATAACGATAATTTATGAACCTGATAGCGGCTACTTTTTTAAAGTGCGAATCAGACTCGCCAACCAAGGGTTCCGTACAAACTTAACTATACAGGGTGTTTGGTGCATCGTGTGCCAAATTGAAATGGTCGATGGGAAGAGTCATCTGCTATCCTTTCAGACCCCTAAACACTTCTCATGCCCTGTGGTTTTTTTTATCGACTTTTTATTGTTTTATGAAAATAAGACCCAAATTTTTCATTCAAATACAAATTTTAAAAAATATATAAGGTGTAGACTCTGAATTTTAATTTTATTTAGATGTCTTGTATTAGAGCTACTTTTAAATTAGCTATCTAGTTTTTTTTTTTTAATTTAAGTACTTGCTCAAAACTTTTTTGAACTTAAATTCCAACTTCCTCATAATTTTTCTAGTTTATCTTCTTGCTAGTGATGTGTTACATGCCATAAAAATGCGCCCGCGCACTTACTGCGGCCACGCTCTATGAACTAGCTATGACGTGAGTGGCCTGCGCCGCTTCCCACGCTCACGTGCCCACTATGGACACTCCAAAGAAATACTTATGTTTGAGTTATCCACGCCGCACCCGCCCCGCACCCGCGTTTGCAGTCTGGCCGAACACTTACACTTGAGTATTTGATATTAATTTCCGCTTCATACCTCCACGCGTTCTTGAGAAAAAGAGTCTTGACAGAAGTCGGACAACAAAGTGATCCTATATGGGTTCCGTTTTTGCCAATTTAGGTACGGAACCTTAAAAAAAGATACGCTTCTTGTGAATACGATTATGTTATCCTTACGATGAGTTCCTGGTTGTCAGTGAGGTCCAGGTCGTGGTCGGGCGGCACGGAGGTGGAGGCGCGCGCGCCACCTTGGAGCTGCGCGGGCAGCGGCGCGCGCCGCACCGCGCCGGCGGCGTCGCCCCACAGCAGCCACCAGCTGCCGCGCACGCGCGCGCCCGCGAGCGCGGTGACGGCGGGCGCGCGCGCAGCCCCGCCGCGCGCCGGCGCCGCGTGCTCCTTGTGCGCCTCCCACACGCGCAGCGCGCCGCCCACCGCGACCAGCACCAGCGGCTTGTCTCCTGCCACAGACGCACACTAGAGCCGAGCTCGCTTGCCGGCGACTAAGGCGGCACTAGTGGTCGCGACTCACCCGCGGCCTCGCAGGTCAGCGTGCCGTCCGGCAGCTGGCGCTGCTTGAAGCCCGCCACGCACCTGTCGCATACAGTACAGTTACACATACAGCTTGCAGACGATTTACTGAAGATAACCATAAAATATTATTGTCATAATTTACATCGGCATAACTAAATTTAGCATAATAATTATCACATATAAAATTATTACATATAAATGTTTTACTATTAAATTTATTGCCACAAATACTGTTGGCATAATTATTCTTTTCGAATCGATGGTTTTCTTTTCCCTCAAACTATTTATTCCCAACAGGTGGCCTGCACGTTCATAGCGGCGACAGTGACGTTTTTAATGACCTCCAAATGTAGGGACGGGAAACTACTGGGAGTAGAAGGGTGAAATCTTGCACGAGGTTTCCTTTTATGACGTAGGCGAGCACTAAGAGATGATTTTCCGAAATTCACACCCTAAGGGGGAGAAACGGGAGTCCAAAGTTAGTATGGAGAACCTGCTTCCGCGCGGGCGAAGCCGCTGGCAGAAGCTAGTCAAACATATAATGTGGGTACACTATTATTGATCAGCTAGGAAATCCGATACGGAGATGCAACATTTGTTTAACAGATGTGCAGTTAGTTTGTTTTTGAAAATCGTTACTGGTATCTCTTTTATGGAATAAAAAAACGCAAAATTATATTTACACGTAACATTCGTTGGAATAAGAATAACAAGCCCTAATAAATAGAGTGTGACTGATGTGATTTTATCATGTGATTATCACGTGAAAATTGATTTATTTACGTGTAATTCGAGTAAATTCCCAATAATGCCATTGTTTATTTTATGTTATAGGGTAGATTAGAGTAGGCTATAGTTATATATTTGTATATTTTAAGTAATGTGTTTTTATATTTATTGAACTTTTGAAATTGGACAATTACCAATGTGAATTGTTCAATCCACATGTAGATACTTTTCTAAGTTTACCTAGGACAGGACATAACAGACGCTCCGTGCCTCGGAAAGCACGTAAAGTCATTGGTCCCGGTTGTCATTCGTAGATCTTTGACAGTCGTTACAGGTGGAGACGCCAGCAAGTCGGACCACTCAGTCTGACTAAGGAGTATCGAATGTGAGTGGGCTGTAGAGGTCTAATAGGCTGTTGCTTTCATGTACAACGCGGGTATTCAGCCGCATCCGGGTAGACTGGGAGCCGACCCCAAGCTAATCGGGAAAAGGCAAGGCAGATGATGATAAAAAAAACAGCACGGTATTGACCACGCTGATTTCCATCAGCGTGCCTTGTCTTCCGACAAGGCACAAGAATGTTAATACTTACCTGTCTACTTTATATTCCCTTGTCTCGCTTTACTTGAGTTTTTATTAGAGAAACTTGAATCTCTGGATTGAAGGTAGGCAGTTTTTTAAGCTTGAAGTTCACCGGTACCAAATATCTGCGTATTAACTCCCTGTGGCTCTCTTTAAAGAGGGCAGAGGTTACAATGTAATTTAATCTAATTATCAATTTCTTTTGATTTTTTTCTGCCATACATATCCTTTAGTCGAGATGGGGTCTTCACCCAATATTTACAAATCCCAAATCTGGATCTAATTCGGGAACGTCTTGGTGAGGAAAAGGGGCCTCCGGTTCACTCGTCCTCTTTAGAGGTACGATAGTAGACTCCACGGCAGGCACATTAGATACTTGCGCAGGGGGTAGTACCGCGGCGGTAGGGGCTCGGCGGCAGTATAATATGTACTTGTGCCATAGTGTTGTCGGTGGCTGGCGACTGTGTGAGGACAGGAACTGAGACCTCCTCCTCCTCTTCATCACTATATTCCACTGGAGCACGAGCACCCAGGTTGTAAACCTGTGTAGCCATGATATGTGGCACAATCGTCATCGATTGTGAACATATGTATTTAATGGGAAGTTAGACTCTTTGTGAGAAACACGCAATGCCAACGGCAGTGCGTGAAGCCAAAGACCTGACCTGAGTTCCTGCCTTGAGTTCGTGACATATCGCTATTAACACACAGTCGGCTTGGGTAGAATCGATGGGAACCCCTTGCAGGGACCCCCTGTTTCTGTCTGCGGGGCTAACGAAAGGAAGGAAGAAAAAGGAGGAAGGGGGATCGAAGGGGAGCGTGAGCGAAAAAAGTGTCCGAGTCGGGGAGCCCTAAAATTACAAGTTCGATTTGGTCGCTTTTGGACTAATTATTCAAATTAATTATATCATCGGTATACTAATAGATTGTTGATACTTCATGGCTCATTGTTATAAGACGAATAAATATTATGCCTTAAAATTTTATGGAACTGTAAATTATGCCAAAACAAATGAAAATAATAAATTATTGTCATTAATAATAGTAGTGTTTTTTTAATAAAGATAAATGCTAACCTTTAAATTATGCGAAAGTATTTTCTAATAAAAGTTATGCGAAACTGTTATGCCAAACAATATTATGCCTTAAAATTTGATCTTGAATAAACCATTAAAAAAAATGATGTCGCGAGGGGATTCCCCTGGCAGGCACAGCGACGCTACTCACTTGCAGGTGTGGTTGAGGTGCTTGGGCAGGCACAGCTGCGCGCAGGAGTCCCAGCGGCACGCGCGCGCCCACTCTGCGGGGAACCACTTGCACAATGTAGCATTATAGTGACAACCTGATCAATCGACTAATTTTTTTGGTATTTGTAACATTTGATAAATTAAGACACGAGTGTTTACTTTGTGTGTGGATGTGGGTTTTTTTTTCTTTTCATTATATTTAACGCTTACCTGGTACTATATGCTGCCTACCTATATGTCCTTTCTTTAGTATTGTCCGTCAAGTTGTTGAGGTCCTTACTAGTTGTTGAGATACACGAATACTGACAAATGTTTGCACTGACTGGACAGGTCCACTCCAATCTATGTGGTTTTTTCCTTAAAAGACCATCTCAGACATAATCTGCATGGTTCTCATTTGATCTGATCATTAAGTGTTCGCAGTATAGTCTTTAACCTCTAAGTTGGTTCGGTGTTTCTTGTAAAGCTAGATAGGAACCATCGGCCTCATCTAGTTTAGTCAGCATCCGTACATGGGACTTAGGCCTAGTTAGTCATTATTGCCAATCGGGTAAAAGTAGGTTTGCTGTATCGTCACGTACACAAGTGCGTCAGTAGTACGTTTAGCACCGAACTCTCGTAACATTTAACATTTTATAGAACAGTTTTTAGTCTTTTTATGTAACATTAAATTAGTGAAGTGTGTTATTAAACATTATTTATAAAACTTTAACGTCCTTTCATTTCATAACATTCAACATTATATGTAAAGGCTACTGCCCTTACAACGTCGCTATTGTTATGATAAGATAAATTTATTGGAACAAAAAATGCGTGGAGGACTCGTCTTGTGTTTTTCGTTTTGCTCTGAGCGGTGGGTGATGAGGGGAATCGTTGCTCTTCATATGTCCAGCACTGTCGTGCTATACCGTACCTGCGGCGCACGAGGTGTTGGCGGGCACGCAGCGGCCGTCGTCGCACAGCGCCTCCTCGCGCGCGCACGCCGCCTCCTCTCCCAGCCAGCGCCGCCGCTCGCCTGCAACACTACGCGTCAGTACGTGCCCCAGCGTGCCACACGCCAGCCAAGACCATACGCACAGAAGGCGGGGCTCTCGTCGCCGTCGCAGTCCACCACGCCGTCGCACAGCAGGTTGGGCGGCAGGCACGTGTCGTCGTTGCAGCGGAACATGGGCGGCGCGCACACGCGGCGCTTGCACAGCGCGGGCTCCTCGTCGCGCCCGTCCGCGCAGTCGCGCCGCGCGTCGCAGCGCCACGCGGCGGGCACGCAGCCGCCCGCGCCGCACTCCAGCCGCGCGCCGCACCGCGCCGTGCCGTTGTCGCGCGCGTCGCACGCCGCCTCGTCCGAGCCGTCGGCGCAGTCGGGCTCGCCGTCGCACCACCAGGCGGCGCGCACGCAGGCGCCGCCGGAGCCGCAAGCGCGCGCGCCCGGCCCGCAGCTGGGCGCGCAGCCCGTCTCGTCGCTAGCGTCGGCGCAGTCGGGCGCGCCCGAGCAGCGCAGCGCGGCGCGCACGCACTCGCCGGAGCCGCAGCGCCACTCGGACTCGGAGCAAGCGCGCGGCTCGCAGGCCAGCTCGTCGGCGCCGTCGCCGCAGTCGTCGTCCAGGTCGCAGCGCCAGCGGCCGGGCACGCAGCGCCCATCGGGGCAGCGGAAGTAGGTGGGCTCGCAGGGCGGCGGCGCGGCGCCCGGGCCGCAGCTGGCCTCGTCCTCGCGCGCGGGACAGTCGGGCTCGGCGTCGCACAGCCACTCGCGCGGCACGCAGCGCCCCGAGCCGCAGCGGAACTCGTTGGGCGCGCACGTGCGCGACGCGCACATGTCGCCCTCGTCGGACCCGTCGCCACAGTCCGAGTCGGCGTCGCACACCCACACCAGCGGCACGCACGCGCCGTTAGCGCACGTGAACTGCACACAAGCGCATACGTCACCACACTACTGTATTGATAATTGACAATCGTAGTGAACAGACGTATCGAACAATATTAATATAAAAAAATAATTACTTGCGAAATCGTGACCTAGTTTTTATTAAATTGCTGGTAATAAAGTAAATTGAGTCACACATTAGGTTTGAGGTGTTTTCTTATAAAAATGATCAGTGATTAATACATAAATAGTCTACTTTACAATGGTGAATAGTCCCTTCAGCCCAAGAAGTTAGGTGCGTTCGCTCCCCGCCGCCTATACCCGCTGCCATCCTCGCCCCTACCCTTAAGCACCGCAGCAAAAGAATGAAGCTCTTCAAGCTATTACGACGTCGGAAATTCAGAGCTGAATGACGACCATCGACAAGAACCTGCAGGAGGTGTGCGCTATTGCCGCGGAAGGTAAGCTGAATATGGACCAAATATTGCGCATCAATGCCCTATGCCGAAGGTTGGTTATGGCAAATCGAAAATGGCGGTACAGTACCAGTACATGAAAGCTAAAGTCTTCCAATCCCACAATGCTGCTAAAGCTCTTGAAACCCAATTCGACCTTTCACAGCAACTAAAGGAACTCAAGTTGAGTGTCGGGGACAAATTGAAACCTGTCCTGGGAGCTTCTTTTGCTTAAATGGTCAAAAAATGAGCCAACAATTACACCCAGTCGACAAACGTAAGTTCTGTGGCCATTTATCTGAAGGATAAATTAAAGTCTAGTGATGAGACGAAATCTATCGTCCAAAAAATTATTTACCCTGCATGTGAGAGGCCTGCGCAAGACCAAAATCGGCGGTGTTATCATCAGCACTGAGACGGAGACAGGAGTAGCTAACAAAATCAGATCTAACAGTCGACGAGCCTTATAAACGGAAGCCTAGGGTTGTAATCATAGGAGTTCCGACGTCCATGTTAGAAAAAGAGGTTTTTACATGTTTATACCACCAAAATCACGCCGAGAAGCTTCAAGACTGCAGCCTTGAGACGTTTTTGACCTCAATCAAGTTAAGCCATAAGTCGGGTAAGAAAGACTCTTCAAATATCTGGAACACAAATCAATTTTATCGGAGCGTCAGTTTGGATTGAGACCTAAAGTTTCAACTGCCGATGCCGTATATCATCTGACCGACTTTCTGGCGCAAGAACTTGACCAGGGTAACTATTCAGTAGATATTTTCCTGGACCTCGCAAAGGCTTTTGACACAGTTTCTATTCCCAATCTGTTGCGCAAGCTTGAGGCTATGGGAATAAGAGGCATTCAGCTGAAACTTTTCAAAAGTCATTTAGAAGACCGTACCCAGTACGTTAAGATTGGCAGTGTCCTCAGCAAAGACCAAAAAAAAAATACGTCTTTCGGTGTTCCCCAAGGAAGTATTTTAGGGCCTACCCTGTTTTTATTATATATAAAAGACCTTTGTAATCTCAAGCTAAATCACGGTATAATAATATCTTACGCTGATGATACGGCTCTTCACTTTTCGGCTGAATCGGAACATGAAGTCCACAAGTTTGCGCAAGACGGCTTTGATATTTTAAATAAATGGCTTCAACACAACTCGCTAACCCTAAATGCGGATAAAACAAATTATATTAAGTTTTCGATGCGCAAACAATCTTCTAATAACTCCGCAACTTTATCTGCCCATTGT
Organism: Mythimna impura; assembly: GCA_905147345.3. Lineage (NCBI taxonomy): Eukaryota > Metazoa > Arthropoda > Insecta > Lepidoptera > Noctuidae > Mythimna > Mythimna impura. The sequence goes on along the minus strand of LR990361.1, from coordinate 433,135 downwards.
TATTGTACAGTCTTAGACAGTACATTTTGCTGACGCTGGGTCTTACACCCGACGTGCGTCACTTCATTACTATAAATAAACACGCGGTGACTAACATTAGAGAAAGGAGTCGTCAACAGTTTTCTTTGTAAACAGTTTTCTTACGTAATAAACCTTACGGAAACCAAGTGATCTTTTCTCTACGCACTCCAACCTCTACAACAGCAACTCTTGCAAGTGTACGAACCGTACAGTTATACAACCCCTGCAGAATGCTCGTATATGTGTCCCAATATTAATAAAACTAACAAAATAAAATACTTAGGTTTTATAATAGATGGATATAAAAGATGAGACCCTTACGTTCAAACAGCATATGGAAGGTTTAAATAATAGGATTCGTAAGCTGATATTCATATTTAAAAAGTTACGATATATCAAGTTACGGTATATGCAGACACCAAAATGATTAGGCAAGTTACTTTGGTCTATGTCAGTCAATATTAACTTACTGCATTACCTCATGGGGTGGAGCGGGTAAAACTTTATTACTAGCTATTGAAAGGGCCCAAAGAGCGATTCTCAAGGTGGCTACTTGCCGCCCTTTTCTTTTTCCCACTAACCTACTCTATAAAACTTGTGAAGTACTAACAGTCCGACAGTTATTCATATTTAACAATACTAAAACAACACAGCCCTCCATTACAGAACATCTTACTAAAAAGAGACGGAAAGATATAGTTTGTCCCAAAAAAAGTACAAAAAATGCTTTCACAGCCAAATTTTATGTTTTTCTAGGACCTCTACTTTATAATAGACTGAATGCGATAGCAAGCATTTATTCCTTAGATTACGTAAACTGTAAGAAAATTCTCAAGGAAGCTCTACAAAAAGTGTCCTATGAAGATACAGAGAAGTGACTAGTTGTATTAAAATAAAGATTGCTTGCACTATTTATTTAGATTAGTTAGCTAAGTTAGTATAGTAAGATTTTATTAGCAAGTAAGGTTTCTTTATACTGTTTACACTGTTTCTGCTTACCTATTAGATGAATATTTTACCTTTTTGTGTTTTGGTAATTTATTCATAATGTTTTACCTTTTCTCGCCTGAAACACAGGATGACCTAGTCCAGGCATATAACGTTGAACTCACGTTGAGAACTTGTTACAGATTTAAGAAAAACTATATTCACTGAATTACTGTATAATTTGAATAAAATTTTATTATTATTATTTACTACCTTCCACTACTACTAACTGTTTTACGTTTCTTTCAGGTAAAAACCACCGTCCCAGGCATACAGTATAGTCGGCATATCTTGACCGCTCCAAGCTTCGAACAATTGACATGTATGCGCAATAGTTCAGAACGCCAATTTCAGAGTGGCCGTACTGTACTGTAGCGCGGCGGGCAGTCGGCCTCGTCGTCCCCGGCGTGGCAGTCGCGTCGCCCGTCGCAGCGGGCGCTGCCCGGCACGCAGCGCGCCGACACGTTGTACTCCATGGTGGAGTCGTGGCGCTACTCACGTGGTGCGGCGGACACGTGCGCGGCGGGCAGTCGGCCTCGTCGTCCCCGGCGTGGCAGTCGCGTCGCCCGTCGCAGCGGGCGCTGCCCGGCACGCAGCGCGCCGACACGTTGTACTCCATGATGGAGTCGTGGCGCTACTCACGTGGTGCGGCGGACACGTGCGCGGCGGGCAGTCGGCCTCGTCGTCCCCGGCGTGGCAGTCGCGTCGCCCGTCGCAGCGGGCGCTGCCCGGCACGCAGCGCGCCGACACGTTGTACTCCATGATGGAGTCGTGGCGCTACTCACGTGGTGCGGCGGACACGTGCGCGGCGGGCAGTCGGCCTCGTCGTCCCCGGCGTGGCAGTCGCGTCGCCCGTCGCAGCGGGCGCTGCCCGGCACGCAGCGCGCCGACACGTTGGCCGCAGGCTCACCGCGGCACTTCCACTGCGACGCCAGGCACGTGAATCGCTCGCAGTCACGCTCGTCGGAGCCGTCGCCGCAGTGCGGCGTGCCGTCGCAAATATGCGACGGGTGAACGCAGCGCCCATTGTCGCACTGGAACTGGCCCGGCGAGCAACGGAAGGGCGGGCAGCCGGCCGGCTCATCCGACGCGTCGCCGCAGTCGTCCTGCGTGTCGCAGCGCCACCAGAAGGGGATGCACTTGAGCGCCGACGCGCACACGAAGTGCGCCGACGTGCAGTTGGGCGCGCACGAGCGGCCGTCGTTGCCCAGCACCCAGTGCTCGGGACAGGCGCAGCGCGCGCCCGCGCTGCCTCCTGGCGGTGCCGGTGTCAGCAGGCACAGCCCCGAGCAGTTCAGAGCCGCACACTTCGCCGACAACTCTACAAAACCAGAGCAAACATTTTCTGTTGATTTATTTGGGCAATAACCAAGGACAAGGTATCGTGAGTGTTCACCCACCAGGCTGCGGCGGCTGGCGCGCGGGGTGGTACACGCGCAGATCCATGGGCTTGTGGATGGTGTGCAGCAGCGTGCGGCACTCGTAGGCGCCGCCGGCGCTAAGGCTGGCATTGGCGGCGAGGGTGAAGTGCTGGCGGGGCCGGCGGCGGCACGACTCCACGGCGCGCGTCTCCCAGTCCGACCAGTACACGCGCCCGTCCCACACCGCCAGCGCGAACACGTGGTGCAGGCGCAGCCAGGGCATTTGCTCTGTAAGAGAACGTGCTGGTCAATAAATGCAGCACTTGAAACGTCACGCCTGACTCGTGAGCGATGCTGACCCCTGGAGAAGAGCACGCGCACGTTGTTGCCGTCCAGGTCGGCCACGGCCACGTAGTCCTCGCGCGCGTCGGCCCAGTACAGCTCGTTGGAGGCGGGCAGCACGGTGAGCGCGTTGGGCCAGTACAGCCCCGCGCGCAGCAGCACGCGGCGCGCCGAGCCGTCCATGCCGGCGCGCCCGATGTGCGCCGCCGCGCCCCAGTCCGACCAGTACAGAGTGCTGCGGAAATAATTTCTTTATTTGTATTGAATGCAGGTGTTACAATAATGGTGTTAGATCAGATATATGTATACCCAGTACATTCTGCCGGTTGGCATACAAAAATATAGGTTAACTTACAGATTAACAAAACTAGGTACAGAGTTAAAGGTAAGCAAAAATTACAATTCATCATTAATAAAATCGGCAACAGAGTAATAACATTTCCCTGTTAGCAACGATGACAAGAGTTTTTTAAATTATATTAAGGGTTGATCCTTAATACAATTTGGCAATCTGTTAAATATAATAGGTGCCATACCAATAATGTTTTTTTTAAGTAATGCAGTGTTATAACTACCAGTACATAATAAACCCTGATATTTTGATCTCATAGTAGTAGTTCGCTTCCTCGTATCATTCAATGCAGGAAATAGATGCATGTTAGTTTTAACGAATATAGCTACTTCGAGAATGTATATACTAGGAAAAGTTAGAATTTTGTGTTTCTTAAAAAATGGAATGCAACTATCTGTTACCTTGAGATTAAAAATAGATCGTATGCACCGTTTTTGGGTTTTAAATATAGACTCTCTTTCTGAACAATTACCCCAAAATATTACACCAAACCTTAGAACAGAAACCACCAAACCGTGATATGCCACCATTAAAGTACTCGTATCAATGTTAACTTTCTTGGACAGATTGTAGAGAGCATACGCAGACGTGCTTAATTTTTTGCAAACTTCTTCAGCCCATGGTTTCCAGGTTAAGTGACCGTCAATCAATATACCCAAGAATTTTGCCACGCTAACTTATTTTATTTATTAATTTTAGAGAATTATTTATTTCATTTTCATAAAGCTCTTTGTTGAGGCAATCAATTAGGACCGTACTGTCATCGGCAAATAACACACAAAGGTACGGGATCTGTCGGGGCAAGTCATTAATATATAGCAAGAATAATAATGGCCCTAGAGCGCTGCCCTGTGGAACGCCATATTTAATTTCCCTCGGACCAGATAAATATTTAATCTCACGTATTGATTTGGCGGTTTTTACCTACAACTGGCCTAGTGAATAGACTTTGCATAGTATTTTATTCCGTTTGTTTTTTTTTTGGAATAATTTATTTAATGTTTTTTTTTCTTTTTTGTGTAAGCAATATCAATGAATTCCGTCAAATTCTGAAACTATGACGTGTGTTTTTCGGTACTGTAAAAAATTCAGCAAGAAATGTCAGCAAATCATCGGGTATTTTTTTGGGTGGGAAAATCATCTAATGACAAATCTCGCTCTTGGGCGGAGCGCGAGATAGTGTCAGACTTTTACTGACTAAAAACCCACTCCTGTTCCTTCGTTGCCTTCGTCCCAGGGACCCGAGTTTCGTTTTCGCACTACCCATGGCCCCAGTAGGCTTCGACCCTGATGGGCCCCTACGATTTGCTGACATCTCCCTGAGGCGCGCGTGGAACAATACGCGCCTTCGACAACTTGGGTTCGGTCCGGACGGTTACCTGACGGTCGGACGGCAGGCTACCCATTGCTCGCCGTCCGCAAGCCCGCGCCTACGGTGGCCGGAAATCGGGATCGGAATCCCGACAGCGGTTTGGGCGTGAGGACCGTTGCCTCACGCGATCGGCCGCCTCCTTTGCTAGCATTACTGCTTCCCAGAAGGAGGCGACCGCCTGCCACTCCTCCTCGCTCCGGACCATGGCCTGCACCAAGGCTCGGCGCGAGAGATCGCCGCCGCCGATCGCCCCCACGAGGATACGGCGTTGCTCTGCCCAAGCGGGGCACACCTCTAACGTGTGCTCCACCGTGTCCTCCGGGCGGTCCTCACAGTGGTGACACCCGGGCGTCACTTCCGCACGAATACGGTGCAGGAACTGCCCAAACTTCCCGTGTTCGGTGAGAACCTGCGTCATGCGGAAGGTGAGGACGCCGTGAGGTCTATCCAACCACGCCTCAAAGAGAGAACTTACCGCCATAATTGTGGCATGCCCAAGCAAATCATCGGGTATCAGTTTTCATCGGTAGGTTTTGTAGTTAAGCATTCTGTCATTCGTTAGCACTTAAGTATTACGTACCTACCTAGATATCAACCCGGGGCCCTGGGACGAAGGCAACGAAGGAACAGGAGTAGGTTTTTAGTCAGTAAAAGTCTGACACCATCTCTCGCTCCGCCCAAGAGCGGGATTTGTCATTAGATGATTTTCCGACCTAAAAAAAACCTACCTAGATATTACGTGCAGATTAGTATTCAAATATAAATTAGATAAATTTGTAGTCTTATGTGTGCTACTATTATTATATTTTAGGTTTGTTCACTCTGGTCAGCCAAAAAGGGAAAAATGGATAAAAATTCTTTAAGAAGATAGAAGTGAAAAAACGTTGCTTCCTACAAAATATTCGTTTATCTACTTTGCACACTTCCAAGCTGATGATATTTATATAAACTAAACTAAAGCTGGAAAACGTTTTCAAAAGAAGTCAGCTATTCCGTGTAGTATTCCTTCAGAATGTGCCCTCAAAAAATTACAGCTCTTCTCTCCTACAGCATTAGACCAAGTGCAAATTTCTGATTCCGAATCAATTCTTGATTCGAAAGTAGTAGAACGTTGTTGTCTGAATTTACACCGAGGACTATTGTTAAATTTTGAAATAGAGTGCTAATGTAATAAAGTGTTGTAGGCAAAAAGCTGTGTCACTTCTGCGGTATAAGACTCTATATAGATAACATGTCATTACACTATGTTGAACGAAACGCGTAAGTGCCACGAAATTCATGGCGCTTAAGACATTTTTGTCGCGAAAAAGTATCCTATAAAAGCTATGTAAGCGCTGTATGTTTTAATAGTTTTGTTAGACGACATAATGCCAATATAGCGCTGCAGCGAACTTTTCTTTTAACTTTTCAGCATTTTGACATATAGTTTCCATGAACGTGCTTGTCTATCTCTAGAATTTAAGTCGAATAATTAAGAGCATTCATCCGTTAAAACTACGCAGAAGCCAAAATCAATGATTTCCGATGGACAATATAACAATAATGTGTTTAATTTCTAGATAAGATATTGACGTCATATTATTGGGAATTTCATAATCTAGTGTATGTTCCAAAAACATTTTCAAATGATCGTATAGTTTTCCCATTAGAACAGTTCTTATCCAAGCCGTTTTTAAAACTAGCGGTCGACGGTCTACGCAGATGCGAGATAGTAGTTAAACCGTGTATGGTAAACTTACAACATTTTACTTAAAAAAAATGATAACATTGACTAGTACATGGCGCAAAAAAAAAACACGATTGCTGTAAGTTTTCATTCAAGAAAAGTAATCTCAAAACTGTCATTTTTAGCCGTTTTTGGAGATATTAAACGTGTTAGTTTAGGATAATATATGAGGCATTTTTGTTTTTTTTTTAGACTTATTAATTGAACGCATTTACGATCTATGACATGGTACAATATTTTTTTTAATAACTTATTTGTTTACACTACAATTAATTATTTAATATCACTATATAATAGACGCGAAATCGCGTCAGCGCTTTGTACCGGCCGAGGTCTTTCAGATTTTTAGTCTTTCTATTGTACAGTGATACTAAATAATTAATTGTATTGTAGTGCACATTATTGTCATATTTTCCGTCGGAAATCATTGATTTTGACTTCTGCGTGGTTTTAACGGATGAATGCTCATAAAATTAAATACTACAAAATCATTAGAAAATGTTACATCCGTATTCTATTGTCACTACGAAAGACATTATCGTAAAAACTTTTCACGCAAGAAAACATAAACGTAAGACTAGGCAGTATGATCAAAATACCTTAGCCTTCCTCTAGAGGTAAAAAAAAAATTATGCGCGCGCTTATGAAAACAGATTTTTATCGCCATGTCACAGAAAATTTAACTAGTTTTACTGTTGTTTTCTTCACAAGTGTATTGAAAAACATCGTATGACACACGTGAGTAATTAATCATTACCGTTCTTGGCTCGACTTGAATACCGCCTCGACGGTAATCACTAACATGACACACTTATATCATAGGCAACATTTTGATACGTCGGGTTACACTGTTCCAATTAAGGTAGGGGCTTTTTTTAAATATAGGGTCTCCTTTTTTACTCGGTTTACGAGTCATGTGTCGTACATAGCCCTCGCGTATTGCAGTTCAGCACTATTTCTCGCCTTGCACGAATTATATTGTAAAGCGACAGTACACAATTAGCATTCATAGACGGCTGTACTCATTAGCGAGATTACGTAATAAATCAGATCTTCTTTGGCTATCAGTGACTATCATTTATAACAAACTTCCAAGGTGTGTGCGACCCACTGAGCAGCGCATACACTCGGTGAACTACAACTTCTGTCTATGATGCCTATCTTGAATGGTTTGGCGTGGTTTGGATTATCTTCGCGCCACACAAACATTTATCTGTTCGGCACAGGGTGAATTGTTTCAGTGGGCGCGGGTGGAGGTGGCTCTCCGGATTGGGGAATGCTTGACTACTTTGAATTTTTTATTTAATAAATTTAATAATATTACTTTGATTCAAATTAGTTTTTTGGCACTGGTACGATACCAGTGCCAAAAAAGTTAGATGTTGAAATTAAATAAGTTAGATGTTATACAAAATCAATGTATGAGGGTAATTGGAGGATTTATTAGGACTACACCTACGCACGTCATAGAATGCGAGCTTAGTTTACCGCCATTGGAGGTCAGAAGATGGTTTCTGTGCGGGAAATTTTGGTTAAAAATAAATTCCTATAATTCTAACACAATAAAGTCAACTTTAGAAAATTTAAATGAAATGTATCTGAATGAAAGAGCTAAAAAAGTGCCTCTTCTTGTCATAACTCATAATAAATTAAAAGAATAGCCAATCAGCTCCTGTACACAATTAGAAATGTTTTCCTTTGATACATGGATGGCTGATATAAATTTAAATGATGTATTAAAAACTAACCTAGACTTAATTAATAAAGCAAAAAATAAAAACAGGATTCCTAAAATAAAATAAGAAACATTAAAATGTTTGTCTAAATATTCAGAATTTTATAAAATTTATGCGGACGGATCAAAAGATGGAGATCATGTAGGCTGCGCATTCTATGACGAACCAACTGAAGGTTTTATGAAATTTAAAATCTCCACCATGTGTCTATCATGTTTATCGAATTAATTGCTATTTCTGAGGCGTTATCATATAATGAATCCCTGGACCAAGGCAAATATGTTATTTACACAGACTCAAAAAGTTCCATTCAACACCTAGCTCGATGCACCTCATCTTTTCGAGGTAGACCGATAGCCTACTCAATTATCAAATCCATTTTAAGACTTAAATATCAAGGTAAACAAATAATTATTCAGTGGATCCCTTCCCATATAGGCATAGATGGTAACGACAAGGCAGATTATCTGGCAAAACAAGCTAGTTCGGATGGCACTGATTTCATAGCTGTTCCAAATTACATGGACTATGTCCCCATTCTTAAAAAGATATGTCTTCAAAATTGGAAAGATTACTTTGATCTTGGTTCAAGGGAAAAAGGCATTTGGTATAGAACAATCCATTCACAACCTTCGTATTCACCGTGGATTGATAAGTGTTTCATTACCAGGGAGGACTTAACCATATTACTAAGGCTTCGTTCGGGTCATATGCCTCTCAATAAATTCGGTTTTATGATGAAAAAGTTAACTTCACCTATTTGCAGTACATGTAGGTAACGAAGAAGAGGACACATCATATTTTAATGAGATGTGTCCGAAATCAATCGCTCAGAACACAAATTGGCGCGCACAATATTAATTTATCAAATCCTGTTTCAGATAAAAAAAAATGTGTGCGTGTACTAGCGTACACTCGTAAGAAGTGAAACTTCTTTATGACGTTATTTTTCAAAAAATAATTTACTATATGCAAATTTACAGAAATTTGTTAAATAAAGTTAAATTAGATAAAGTTTAATAAAAGGCTTTTATTATCATAGACATAAATACAAATTCTACAATTATTTCATTTTAGCTTATTACTACAAAGATTATTATTGAATTTAATTAATTGTAATAGAATTATTACTATCATTGATGTCGTTATTATATATTTGTGTTATTAATGGCTTATGGTAACTGAAATACGAAATATATTGTTTACATTCCACAAAATGTAGTAACCGAGCGAAAACTCCATCAATTGTAGTGCCGGATCTCGTTGTCGACGTTTGAGGATCCACTTATAAACAGAGTGCCTATTTCTCATGACGATTCCAATTAACCCAAAACACTCCAAGGTTACATTGTTTTATTAGAAAGTTCCTGTGTCTACCTTCCACCTTCCGGCTCCATCACCAGATCAATTCGATAGTACCTTATAGCCAAAGTGCATCTCATGACAATTCTAATAAGCCCAAAGACGGCTAGGATACATTGATTAATTACGGGGTCCCTATGCCTACCATCCGGCTCCATCATCAGATCAGTTCGATAGTACCTTATAGCCAAAGTGCATCTTATGATAATTCTAATAAGTCTAAACACGGCTAGGTTACATTGATTAATTACTGAGTTCCAGTGCCTACCTTCCGGCTCCATCATCATCATCAGATCACTTCGATGATACCATTTTCAACGTAACGTAACTATTCAGAACCATTCATTTATTCGTATTGTCATAGTCGCTTAACTATCTTCATTGTGATATCAAAGTGAGTATGAAGTTCCGTTGACCATTTCTGGTCTTCTTCATCAGTTCCACTTCATCAAATGTTACTTTTTGACTGTAAATGCTTAAGTTCTCGATGATAATATCAAAATCACTATATGGTTGCCTATAATATTTGAGGAGTTCCCTCGATTCCTCATAGATCCCATCATCAGAACTGGATTTTGAAAAAAATGGGACCAATCTGGAAGCATATCCTATAAAGGGAAAAAAAAAATTGCAAATCGGTCCATAAACGACGGAGTTCTGAGGTAACAAACATAAAAAAACATGGCGCGTAACGGAAAAATGTGACGCGTAACGAAAAATTGTTACACTAAATTTTTTTCCAACCCCGATAAAGAAGTTTCACTTCAATAATCCCTATCTATATATATAAAAGGAGAAACTGACTGACTGACATATCAACGTACAGCCGAAACCACTGGGACTAGGAGCGTGAAATTTTGCACAAGTGTTCCTTTTATGACTTAAGCGAGCACTAAGAGAGGATTTTCCAAAATTCACCCCCTAAGGGGATGAAATGGGGGTCCAAAGGATGGAGAAATCAACTTTTATGCGGGCGAAGCCGCTGGCAGAAGCTATTAATATAGGTAAGTTCGCTCTGAAAAAACCGACCCAAAACCTAACTGTTTTTTTTACTGTTATATTTGTATACCAACAGAGTGACATATTCGCACTAGCGAAAAAACTCTTTAAATAAAGATAAAAAAAAAGATGTAAGTAAAGCGATATCTGTTTGGGACAATACTGACCCCTGTTGCGGGTGCAGCGCGAGCGCGCGCGGCTCGCTGAGGTCGCCGCGCAGCAGCACGCGGCGGTGCGAGCCGTCCGCGCGCGACACCTCCACCGTGTCCGTGCCCTTGTCGCACCAGTACACGTTGCCGCCCACCCAGTCCACGGCCAGCCCGTCCGGGTTCTGCAGCGTAGCGCCGTGCAGCGTGCGCGCCGCGCCGCCGCCGCACGCGCGCCGGATGGCCGAACCCAGGCGCGTCACGTCGCTCCAGTACAGGCAGCTCTGCGCCCACTGCAGGTCCAGCGCCACGGCGTTGGTGAGGTCGTGCACCAGCAGCGCGCCCGCCCCGCCCGCGCCCTCCAGCGGCACGCGCCGGATGTAGTAGCGGTTCGTGAAGATGAGGCTCGCACGCACGGCTGCACACACGCACACGGTGAGACACAGAGCACGCTACACACACACACATATCTCACAGTACACTCACGTGAATTGGGTGTGCACGTGGCGCCGTCGGACATCAGCTTGTAGCCTTCCGCGCACGAACACACGAAGCTACCGATTGTGTTTCTGAGGATGAAATGTTTTACCAATAGTACATTATAATGCGTACTTTATAGATACTTTAAAAAGATTACAAAATAGGTATATGCCGCAGAAGCTACCCAAAAAACATCCAATTTGGTACAGTACATTGCTCATCAGATCTATTAAGGAAAAACATAAATATCTGAAAAAATTCAAGAATTATGGAAATAAACATCTATTAAAAATAATCCTAAACATTTTTGGACCCTTGTCAAAAATCGTTGCAACTCTAATGCTATTCCTAATACACTAAATCACAACAACGAATTATTGCCCACTGGTGATTCTATTTGTAAGGCTTTTTCCTCTTATTTTCTGTCTACCTTTCTTGACTACCTTCAACTAATAATCCCAACCTTACCCCTGTTTCCCCATCTGACACTGCTACAACTCTCTGTGACACGCTTTGCTCAGCAAGTTGGATCCATCTAAAGGAGTTCGTCCTGATAACATTTCATTTAAATTTCTTATGAATGTGCTAATTCCATTGCATTACCTATCTCCATTTTGTTTTCAATGTCCTTGTCTCAGGGTGTTGTCTCCAGAATGTGGAAATCAGCTTAAATTACACCGGTCCATAAGAAGGGGTCTAAAACTGAAGTTACTAACTATAGACCTATATCTAAACTGTGCATTACTATTTATTTATTTATTTAAACTTCATGTACAGTAGTGGTACATAGGCGGACTTAACACTAAATTACGCGGACACATAAACTAAATTGCGCGGCGGATTATAACTAAATTATTCGAGCGCATTATCTATAACCAGTTATATCCTGCTCTTACTTGCTACTTCGCTCAGCTCTTTCCAGCATGGTTTTTTGAGAGGACGGCCCACCACCTCTAATCTGATTTTATTTAATGGTTTTATTGCTGAGGCTATGGATGCCGGCAGCCAGGTCAAAGTGGTCTACACTAATTATAACAAAGCATTTGATCGGATTGATCACGACTCTTTGATAAAGAAGCTAAACTTTATAGGCATTCGTGGGGACCTCCTGAGGTGGTTTTCATCTTATATTAATAACAGGTCGCAAGCAGTAGTGATCAATAATTATATGTCCAGTTGAGTCTCGGTGCCTAGCGGAGTGCCTCAAGGTTTGTTGCTCGGTCCCTTCTTATTTGTGATCTATGTAAACGACATCAATCTGTGCCTGCAATCAAATTATTATACTTCGCTAATGATATGAAAATCTATGCTAAGGTTTCCTCGATTGAAGATGGGTTAGCATTTCAGGCTGACCTATATCGTCTTGAAAACTATTGTCGATATAACAAACTCGACTTGAATCCATTAAAGTGTTTAGTAATTACTTACACTAGAAAACGTGCAGTCCTGGCAACTACATATCAGGCCTTACCAGGCCTTACCTTACCTTGTCAGGCCAAGGTATGATACTATTCTTTTTGATATTGACTTAGGCGTACATCAAGATAGCAAGCTAGTTTTTGGTACCCACATTGACGCCATTGTAAAAAAAGCCTCTAAACTGCTTGGGTTTATAATGCGTCTGTCTAAGTGTTTTAATGATGCTAAAACCTTGAAAATTTTGTATTGCACCTTTGTTAGAAGTCAGGTAGAGTATGCATCTCAGTTATGGAACCCATGTTACCATAAATACGTCGATCGCATTGAAAATATCCAAAGGCGTTTCTTAAATATTTTTGTTTTCATCAAAAAATTCCTTATCATTCCATCGATTATCTTCGACTCTGTAAAAAAGTGCCATTTATTACCTCTCGAAGATCGACGTGAGATTGCTGACTACTTGTATTTGTTAACAATCTTCAATAATAATATTGACAGCCCCGAACTTTTATCTAAATTTTATTTTAATAAACCGAGAAAATTTTTCCGCCATAATCCACCCTTGCGTGTACCTTTAGCTTCAACCAATTATAGACAGAATAGTTTTATTATACGCGCAAGTAGACAGTTCAATAATATATGTAAGCAGCATGACTTGGATCCCTTTACGACTAGTGTGGCGTCGGCCAGAAGACGCATAAAGCTAGAACTACATTAGACCGAGGCACACGTGTAACACGCCTGATTTTTACGTAGAACGACATCGCGTGGCGTGGATCAATTGTAGCTCTACAAGTCTAGTTTCCATATAAAATGTATGGAGACCGTCGCGCCCAGATCGGCGTGTCCACACAGTGTAATTCTAGCCTAGCATAAGCCTCAGGTTTGTTTTTTTTTTAAGTTGTTGCCTTTTAATAGTTTCCCTCTGTAGTGTTTTTATTTTTTTATTATTACTCATTTTTCTGTTAACTAAACGTTTGTAGTTACTACTCGTTTAACCCTTGCAATTTGAACGACTTTGTTTATGTAACTGTAACAGTTTAAATAAGCTTAAATCATTGTGTAAAGGATGTTATGCTCTCTTCTCAATTTTAAGTCTGAATAGGCGTGAGGACTTGTAATTGGCTTGCTGTCGTCTATGTTTGTTTTTATTTTTAGTTTGTTTAATTCATTAACGCTCAGGCGGTAGCCGGCGCCCGCAAGCCATTGTCTTACTATTGTGTCTCTAATTACGCACGTCAAAAGGTTAAACTGTAACAAATAAATAAAATAATGAGGTCGTCGGACGCGACAGAGCGTCGCAGCGATACGTACTTGCAGATGTGGTCGCAGGGCTCGTCCTCGGCGCACTCGTCGACGTCGGCGCAGGAGCCGGCGTCGTGCGCGCGCCGCCAGCCCGCGCGGCACCAGCACGCGCGCCCCACCGGCAGGTCCGTGCAGTTGTGCGCGCAGCCGCCGTTACCCGCCGCGCACTCGTCCACGTCTGCACACACGTCACACGTCACGCGGGGTGCGCACACAGGGGCAGACGTCAGCTCGAATACTCACTGCAGTGGCTCTCGTCGGAGTAGTCGCCGCAGTCGTCGCCGCCGTCGCACAGCGCGGCGTGCGGCACGCAGGCGGCGTTGCGGCACGCCCACTCGCCGCGCGCGCACGCGCCGCGCGCTCCGCCCGACAGCGCGGACGCACCGAACGCACGCTCGAACGACGCTGCAACACAACACACCATTATACAAACATACCTGTATCAAAGATTTTTTTCAATACTTACTGGAAAACCCGCTCTTATCCTATCACATTTAGGCACGAAATTGACTGTTTTTCGCACTAGTGCGATGCAGTGCTTGTGCTCGTCCCCGCCACAATAATAATAATTATTATATATATTTATTCAGAGGTACAATTTGGTAAAATATTAAGAAAAACGATGGGTTTGTAGGTCAGCACAGTGGAATTTTGAGTCCGCAGTAAGCGTCTCACGGAGGTCTGCTCTTGAGTATGACGCTCTAGACGCCCTCATAATCGATAGAGTTAATATACCTGTATTGTACCGTCTGTGTTTCTTCGAAGACCTGATCGTCTGCTCGTACCTATCGTAAAAACTGTCTACAGACAGAACTCATACATTCAAAGAGTATGTCGAATATTCAACACAGTGTCGGGATGTTGAGCTTGATTTAAGGACGCTTTTACAAATTTCACTCGCTCAAGTTTAGGTAAACTAGTCGCGACACATCAACATTACGATTACGCACACAACACGCATACATAGAATCCATTGTTCGCTCAATCTTATACTTTGGATATATAAAATATCTTGATACTTTAAGGTATTATTTTATTTTTTCTAGTATTGATTGAGTGAAGTTTGTGTTTTTGGTATCAGTGTATTACCTACACCATCAGCCCTGCGTTCAAAAATAACCAGAGTAGGGTAGGGTCGTTACTCTAACCGTTCAAAAATGCTTCGAGTTGCAACCCAGGGTCGTTCTTTCATAACTCGAGTAGCTACCCCAGAGAGTTAACCCAACTAACTCTAACTCCGTGCAGGGTAGGTTGGTGTAAGCGGCAGGAATGACAGTTGCTTGGCATTGACAGTTGAACTCTACGTTCGCGTTCAAAAATGCGAGCTTAGAGGATCTACCCTGATGACGTGACGTCATTAGAGTTAACTCTAACCTCATTTTTGAACGCAGGGCAGGGTATTACCCATTTCCAACGCTGGCCGTAAGTGAAAAATAAGTAGGTACCATATACCGAAAAAAATCGACCAGATTTTTTTGTACACCTACGATTATTTCCAAAGCCTTATTTACTGATTTGAAAATATTATTATTTTTATGTTCGTTAATTTTGTATGGGATATTACAAAATCAAACAGGTACTTGAATTTAATTTATCCGACAACACAACCCTCTTTGATATGAATAATCTTCAAACTATGTATGAAGGAAGTGCGTAAAATTGAATACTCGATCTATTCGTTAAAAATACTTTTAAAAATATAATATGGGTATATAAACTATGATTCCTTATTATTTAAAAATAAAATATACAGTGCATTTAACTGTAATGTGTACCTATTCAGGTTTTTTAAAGTGGGTAATGAGCCTCTGTGTACGACCATTTCCGGTGTCCACACGTACAGTGGAAATTCTTGTTTTCTAGACTATTCCACAATGTGGGATGTCGTTAGACAGGTCTATCAAAAATATTGAGGGTGTTTGAAAACCATTTATCAATTTAGGGATCCGATTGTGAACTTTAAACATAGTTTTTGTAGTTTTTTTACTTATCGCTAGTTTTCAATTGAACCTTATTGAGAGTACGGATACAAATTATTTCTTTATTCCTACACTGATAAGGTATAATTTGTGTTAAGCTTAATACGAGTATCAAGAAAAACCAGGTTCGATAAAGTAACATTAATGATATTTGACTAAAAAATATCTAGTATGTTTCAGTACATTTGCAATTTTAATTTTATTTAGATATGTATTGATCTACGTTGAACTAGTATCTCCCTAGTTTCCAACTATCATCACTGCACAACAACTGCTACAAATTTGTAAATTCGCTAGAACTGTGAATGAGTCACATTACATAAGACTAAATTGCAAACATCTTCAAAAAACTTCGAGACTCGGCCGATCAAGATACTCTAATTAAAAATTAAAAATTTGTTGTTTTCGTGGATCTTATTGACATTATCAATGAATTTTTTTTTTTTTACTTTTGTTACGACTTTTTTTTCTTTTTTGGCATTGGTATTAATTTATTTTGACATTTGTAATGAATTTATTTTGACATTTGTAATGAATTTATTTTGACATTTGTAATGAATTAATTTTGACATTTGTAACGAATTAATTTTGACATTATTTTATAATAATTAATTTTGACATTTATAATGCATTTATTTTGACAATTATAATGAATTTATTTTGACATTTATAATGAATTTAGTTCTGACAATATTGAAAAATGTATTTTGACATTTAATGAATTTATGACATTTACTATTTTTATTTGCTATGTCAGTGACATTTGTATTTCATTTAATTTGAGTTGTATATCCGATTTCGTTTTTTTCTAATTATAACTTTGTTCTCTAAAATTGTACTTCTATCTGTTTTATGTATTGTTTGTAATTGCTGTGTCCGACAGGGTCCATGTGCACTTGTTTAACTATTCTGAAAGTGAAACGACTTGGGCCATGAACAAAACTATATTAATACAAATCACAATGACAGTCTTACACAAAGGTTAGTTTAAAACTGGACGAATAACATCTTAATATTTGATGGAAGCACTGGGTCTTGCTACAGTTCCCATGCATAAGTCAAGAGGTTAACGGATGTTTTTTTGTCGGGGCTCGGAGTACCGCAGCCCGAGCACTTGAACTGCTATGCCGATCCCGTGACGTCATCCAGTATTCCAACGCCGTCGCCGTCCGTCGATCACCCTTAGCCTCGCCAGCACCGCGATCGCCAACATTAGGCAGCATGCCTTTTTTATGTGATTAACGTTTTGTAGATATCTTCAAAATGTAGAATGTTGAATTAGATTTCAAATTTAGTCAACAGAATGATCCAAAGTTCGAGTAGGTGTTTTTTGCGCCTCTTTTCAAGTGGTTCGCTTCGTTATCCGATACTAATAAACTAAACACTTTGAGACTTTGTCTGTGTTATGAATGTGTACCAATCATTTTTATTAAAATGTAACCCAAACCACTAGACGTGTATCGTTCTCAGAATAGAACTGTAAACAAACGCGTTCATTTGTTTCGAACCGCCGACTCGTAACTTACGTCATGTTATTGTTAAGCTTGTGATATGAAAAAAATGTATGGCGAGGTCTTTTCTTTTGTCTGTTATATGTTAACTAAAGTGTATTTGTGAAAATAAAACAGTAACTTTATGAATTATTGGTCTAATTTTTTAATTAAAATTACTTTAACACAAGAAACTGGTAAAAATTCCCTCACACTGAACATACATGACAATTACTAATACGTTACAAGGCAAAACTATACTAATCCATAAATATCCTGTTAGGTAATTTAATAACGATTCTAATGATATAACTCGTAGCCAGCTAACTAACGGAGTTTCAAAGATATCATCGTTTAATCAGACGCGCCAATTGAAGCGAAATTTGCGCGCGAAAAATTCGCGAATTGCAACCATTGTTGCACATGCACAATTACGCCGTCACAGAGGAAGGGTTATGATCTTATGTAACACAATATGTGATATATAGCAATAAAGAATTGAATTGAATTGAATCTTTTATACAATAAAGTTAATAAATTACTCCAGATATACAAATTAAATTCTCATCACTGCAAAAGCACATTGAGAAAGTGGCTTTTGAAACAAACATACGATCAAACAGAAAAATTACTTCTGTCTCTAACTTAAAGTAGGTATCACCAAAACACACACTTACATACACCGTCACACATCACACACGCACACACACACGCTCACGAACACATCCACACTACACACAATCCCTTTTCCTTAACTTATTATTTACCATTTTTCTTTTTAATATTTAATATCCAAGTTTTGTCAGTATATTGCGTATAAAAAAATAAATAAAAAATAAAACTTGTTGGTGAACAGTGTTCTGAACACACAAAGTTATTGTTGAGTATCTACCTAATCTTAATGAAAGTATAACTGACTCCCAAGCAGCGACGTGCGAGCAATACAAGTTAAAAAGCCGGGCTTGATGTGAAAATGATACCTCACCACACCACAGTCATCTATATCATAAAACACAACAAATGAATTAAATTAAATAAAACTCTAATTTTTAAACTTCGCGCGCTTATGCGTTTACGCGCTGTTGCCATTTCGTGTTCATTCACGCACGATACCGAGGACGTATGCACATTATGCAATGTTGCCGCTCTGAGCGCCATCTCTCCGATCTCACTCTAACACTTAACAAAAAAAAAGAGATGAACACTAGTGTGTTGCTGCCTCTGTCTGGCGCAAAGGCTTGTTATGAGGCTTGATCTGCCATCTCACTTTTCCCTATAAAAACATAAAAATGTGAGTCTGTGTGAGTAAAATTTGATACTGTGTGCAAGTACTCATCGAACATTTTTTCTAATAAAATATTCCGGGCTTGAAATTTTTGATGAATGGATTTTACTACAAGGCGCACTTTTACTACGCAAACAGGCGCCCTCTATCTATGACGCGTAAAACAGTTCCGCAAACAAATTAGTTCAAATTTGCTTTGAGCGGTTAAATCGTGTTTACTTTTACGTGTCTGTGTTTTGTTAACAAAGATTTTTGATTTCTGTCATTTAAAGTTTTATGATTAGTTATTACTGTAACTTACTTGGTTTTGAAGTGATTAAAGTTTATTATCTTTGAAATGAATTCGGAAATACATGCAATTGTTCCTTGTGACGGATTAAAATGTGTGGAAAAAATACTTGGCCAGGTAAAGACTTTGACTTTTAGAGATAAATATGATCTCGTAACTTCGCCTAAACATACCCCTGATTTGAATATTTCTCAGAAAACTAAATCACATAATAGGCAGTTTCATTCGTGTTGCATATTTTTCTCAAACGATAAGAATGCTTGGAATACATCAGGTTATAATGACTTAAATAACTTCGCTGGTGCTATGAAAAGACATCAGAATTCTCAAATGCTGTTATTTCATTCTGTAGTTTTGGTAAACCGCGAACAAAAACTTGGTTCTATTTCTCGACCGATATCCGTGTTCTCGACAGTTATGTGATGAAATTTCTAAGTGTGTGATAAAGAAACGAAGAACGGCTATGCTGTTGTATACTCTATGGCTGTTTAAATTGTGAGTATTTTCTATGCTAATTATATTACATATATATCGTAAACAAATGATTGATTTCATTGATTACTACTTTGTGCGCCATCTAGTGGATTATTCAGAAGTAGCCAGCTAGAATTTTGTTGTGAGCGAGCAAGAGTTGCCAAAAAATATCAATAGATGGCTCTTACATATTTTAAATCATTTATGATACAGGTATGATGTATAATTAATTTCTATCTTATTAATAACAAATGAAAATGTAGCAATTAATCAGCATTACAGCAAGAGATTTTGCACTGATGATACGTGACGGCGGATTATAGCGCGAGTTTTTTTTATTCGAAATATTAGGTAAATGGGTACTTGGGTAGGTATTAGATAAGTCAAGGTTCCTTGGCTTGCCCCCTTTAAAGGTATCTGGCACGCCACTGATCCCAAGTCACAGGCTATAAACCTAGTTTGGGAGCCAGTAGTTATTTACTATGTCCTCATTTATGTACCAAGAATTATGTACCTACTTGTTTTTGTCACCATTTTATTATGATGATGATGATGATTATGTATCAGTATATCTCGGAACCCTGAGATCTCGGACCTTTGGAAGATGTACGAGGAGCCGAAACCAACTCGCAGAGGCCCTTTAGTCACTTTTAATGGAATGTGATACCAACCGACGATTATCCCTATTATTATTATTCACTTTATTCATTCAATATGCATATGAATTAAATTTTTAAATATTAAAAAAAAACATAAAAAAAATATTTAAAAATATAAAAATAGTCCGCCGGTATCGAGACAGGGTCCAAGCTACCGGTGGTTAGGGCTCCAGAGACAGGAACCTCCTCACGATGCGAGCCGTATCGAGGAGTACTGCCTTCTGTATCAGGCCCTTGATCCAACCGCGCAATGACAGCTTCGACAGATGGTCGTCGAAGCTTTTGGCTATAAGGCCGTTGGCGGTCACGACAATCGGCACAATGACAGCCGAGTCTACATTCCACATATCAACAACCTCGTGTGCTAAGTCGAGATATTTAATTTGTTTCTCTTTCTCAGCTTTCACGAGATTCTCGTCATGTGGGATGGTGACATCGACTATCATTACGCGGCGCGCTAATCGGTCTATCATTACTATATCCGGCTTATTGGCTACAATAGTCCGGTCAGTAATGATAGACCGATCCCAGTACAAGGTGACATGGTCATTTTCGATAACTGGGTCGGGCACATACCTGTAATACGGTACCTCTGAATACAATAGGTTGTATTTCAAAGGAAGTTGCTGGTGAATAATCCTGGCTACTTGGTTATGCCTGTGCAAGTACTCGCCGTTAGCCAGACGAGAACAACCAGAGATAATATGTCTGATAGACTCACCCGGACTATGGCATGCCCGACACACATCAACCGTCCCGTCCTTCATTACATATCTCCGGTAGTTATTCGTCAAGATGACTTCGTCCATAATTGCACAGATAAAACCTTCAGTTTCCCCGAAGAGGTACTGAAACGTAGCCAGGTTACGGACGCTGCAAAATCTATATCAGACTCATGAAGAGCCCGATAAAAGCGCCCGTGGAGCTCCTTACTTTTCCATACTTCCTTGCGGTCATCAGTTGTAAGTACCATAGGTTTGCGCCAGTTCTCTTTAGCCATGGATAACGGGGCGAGTCCCTTGTCCACTGCGACCACATCTCGGTGCATACCCACATCGGTTTTGTGAAAGTATTCTCTGAGGCTGCACACCTCGCGGTTGTGCAGGGTCTTCGCGTTTAAAAAACCTCGACCTCCACACTTCCGCGGGATGTACAGTCTCATCACCGACGACCGTGGGTGATGCATCCGGTTTGCGGTCAGCAGTGTACGGACCCGCCTATCCATAGCGTCTGACTCGGTCTGAGTCCATTTGAGTATGCCGAAAGAGTACATTAAGACCGGCATGACCCAGCCATTGAAGGCGCGCACCTTATTTCCACCTGACAGAAGGTTGTTTAATACCTTCTTCAGGCGGACAAAGAAGCGCTTTTTCAACGATTGCTTCATGTCAGCAACGTTAATGCCTAACGCTTCCGACATACCCAAATACTTATAGGTTTCGGTCGAGGAGAGGGATCTAAAGTATATGGAATCTGAGAGTTGAATCCCCTCAGATTCCATAATCTCCCCTCGCTTTACATGCATGACTGCACATTTATCCACACCAAATTCCATCCTGATGGCACTACTGAAAGTTTCAGTTACCTTCAGTAGTTCCATCAGACGTAACTTGTTGGGGGCAATGAGTTTCAGATCATCCATGTAAAGAAGGTGAGATAGAACCTGACCACCTCTTCTCAACCGATAGCCCAAGCCTGATTCCTCCAGCAATGTGCTTAGAGGATTCAGGGCCAAGCAGAACCAAAGTGGACTCAGGCTGTCGCCTTGGAATATTCCCCGTTTAATCCATATAGGCTCATCGTCCCTCCGAATCGATCGACATCCTGGATAGCGAAGAACTGTGTTCCATTGCCTCATTCATGACTCAAGGAAGGTGCGTAGAGTTGCATCTATTGTATACAACTCCAACACCCTCATGAGTCATGTATGTGGCACAGAGTCATAGGCCTTCTTATAATCTATCCAACATGTCGACAGATCCTTGCGAGGTCGACGAACCTGTTGGCTTATGGCCATGTCTATGAGGAGTAGCTCCTTAGTACCGCGAGACCCGTTCCTACATCCATTCTGAGACGCAGACATAATTGAGTTGGTGTCAATGTGCTTGTTAATTTTCGTTCTCAAAATGGACGTAAGAAGTTTATAGACCGTCGACAAGCATGTTATCGGTCTATAATTCTTGGGTTCCGCAGTACTACCTGTCTTATGGAGCAGATGGGTAACGCCATTAGTTAGATACTGAGGTAGCGACCCAGACTCTAAGGATGACTGGAATTGAGATGCCAGGAGCACGTGTGAGCTGCTATACCATTTTAGCCAGTCCGTCCGGTCCTGGAGACTTCCAATTCGGTAACGGACGGACTGCTCTGGCTACATTTATTGGGCTAATGACTACTTTTTCCATTTCTGGTATAGCTTCGCACACGCGCTCGACTTCACGCATCCAGCCATCCTCAGTGTGACAGACGGGCGCCGACCAAAAATTGCGCCAGAAAGTATTCGTGGCGACAGCATCTGGGCGGGTCACGTCAGTCACATTTTGTTCAGGTCGCTCGCAAGCTCTGTATACCCATCTCTCATCGCCCTGGAACTATGCGATTTTGCGAGTACCGGTCGACTCGCCGCTTATACCGTCGAATACGGTTGGCCCATGCACAAACTTTCTGCTTCAGGAAGTCGATGCGCTCGCACTCGTCACGATCGTGTATTTCCCTCCCTGAAGCGGTATAGTTTACCAATGAGCGCTCTGGCCCCATCAATACGCCTCTCAATCCTACATTGCCAGGCAGGTGCGGCAGGCTTTGGTCGAGTAGCTCCGTCACAACTTGGTAGTTTTACGTTGGCTAAACGACATGCCGCAATAGCCCCACAATAGAGGATCGAGTGCGTATCAGCGAGGTTTACGCTGCTCTCGAACACATTCTCAAGCAGCGAGTCCAGAGCACACACTAGCGCCCTATTTTTTTTGTGCATAGGTAACCGGGGTAGACGAGGTTTATTATTATTATTATTATAAACAACGCATTGGAACGGCTTTCAATACAATTAAGGAGGAAATACGACTTCGTACAACAACTGTCGAAATACGAAACAGATGTCGGGCCTGCATTCACAACAGAGGCCAAAAATTTGAGCAGGATTTGTAAAAATTATGAAATAATTATTAAAAATGCAACTTCATTTTTTTTTATTTCTAGTAAAACTCACGAAAAGAGATAGTATACGAGACAGATTTTACCTTATAAGAGTGAGATAACATTTTTAATAGGTTTTTCAGGTATCATTTAAGCAAAAATATTTTTTTAAACTTAATTTTGAATATTAGACTTATGTGACTTGATTCACAATTCTAGCGAATTTACAAAGTTATAAAAAGATTTTTATAGCATGCGGCACATCACTAGCAAGAGATTAAACTAGGTAATTTTTGAGGTAAGATTCCGGGCGCCTTTTTTTATTGCCATGTAAACAGCTGTAACAAGGACAGCTATAATTTAAGTCCAAAAATTTTGGACTAAATTAAAAAAAAAAACTAGATAGCTAATGTCACTAATTTTAAATTAAAGGTATTCTAGTACAATACACATCTAAATAAAATTAAAATTTTGAGTCTACGCCTTATATATTTTTATTATTTTTTATATTTTTATGTTTTTATTATTTTAATTTTAGATTACGCAAATATTTTTTGGTAGTTTTTTAAAGAATAATGGTCATTCTCCTAACATGCTTGGACCATATAAAATTAGTAAAACGTAACTTGATGAAACATATATCGTTTGATTTACCTAAATGAACGTATCTAAGTACGGCATTCAATATATTTTTAAAAGTACGGGGAAACCAGTAAATAATTAAAATGTTTTTTTAAGGTTATGTGGTTTATTAGTAATATGTAGCATTTCATCTTCGAGTGAAGTTACGAAACTTCACTCACACACACCGCACATGAGCGGGTCCTCATCGGAGCCGGCGCCGCCGCCGCCGCCGTCCAGGCAGTGGTCGCGGCCGTCGCACTGCAGCGCGCTATGTGTGTAGTACGTACCGCACATGAGCGGGTCCTCGTCGGAGCCGGCGCCGCCGCCGCCGCCGTCCAGGCAGTGGTCGCGGCCGTCGCACTGCAGCGCGCTATGTGTGTAGTACGTACCGCACATGAGCGGGTCCTCGTCGGAGCCGGCGCCGCCGCCGCCGCCGTCCAGGCAGTGGTCGCGGCCGTCGCACTGCAGCGCGCTATGTGTGTAGTACGTACCGCACATGAGCGGGTCCTCGTCGGAGCCGGCGCCGCCGCCGCCGCCGTCCAGGCAGTGGTCGCGGCCGTCGCACTGCAGCGCGCTATGTGTGTAGTACGTACCGCACATGAGCGGGTCCTCGTCGGAGCCGGCGCCGCCGCCGCCGCCGTCCAGGCAGTGGTCGCGGCCGTCGCACTGCAGCGCGCTATGTGTGTAGTACGTACCGCACATGAGCGGGTCCTCGTCGGAGCCGGCGCCGCCGCCGCCGCCGTCCAGGCAGTGGTCGCGGCCGTCGCACTGCAGCGCGCTATGTGTGTAGTACGTACCGCACATGAGCGGGTCCTCGTCGGAGCCGGCGCCGCCGCCGCCACCGTCCAGGCAGTGGTCGCGGCCGTCGCACTGCAGCGCGCTATGTGTGTAGTACGTACCGCACATGAGCGGGTCCTCGTCGGAGCCGGCGCCGCCGCCGCCGCCGCCGCCGCCGCCGTCCAGGCAGTGGTCGCGGCCGTCACACTGCAGCGCGCTATGTGTGTAGTACGTACCGCACATGAGCGGGTCCTCATCGGAGCCGGCGCCGCCGCCGCCGCCGTCCAGGCAGTGGTCGCGGCCGTCGCACTGCAGCGCGCTATGTGTGTAGTACGTACCGCACATGAGCGGGTCCTCGTCGGAGCCGGCGCCGCCGCCGCCGCCGTCCAGGCAGTGGTCGCGGCCGTCGCACTGCAGCGCGCTATGTGTGTAGTACGTACCGCACATGAGCGGGTCCTCGTCGGAGCCGGCGCCGCCGCCGCCGCCGTCCAGGCAGTGGTCGCGGCCGTCGCACTGCAGCGCGCTATGTGTGTAGTACGTACCGCACATGAGCGGGTCCTCGTCGGAGCCGGCGCCGCCGCCGCCGCCGTCCAGGCAGTGGTCGCGGCCGTCGCACTGCAGCGCGCTATGTGTGTAGTACGTACCGCACATGAGCGGGTCCTCGTCGGAGCCGGCGCCGCCGCCGCCGCCGTCCAGGCAGTGGTCGCGGCCGTCGCACTGCAGCGCGCTATGTGTGTAGTACGTACCGCACATGAGCGGGTCCTCGTCGGAGCCGGCGCCGCCGCCGCCGCCGTCCAGGCAGTGGTCGCGGCCGTCGCACTGCAGCGCGCTATGTGTGTAGTACGTACCGCACATGAGCGGGTCCTCGTCGGAGCCGGCGCCGCCGCCGCCGCCGTCCAGGCAGTGGTCGCGGCCGTCGCACTGCAGCGCGCTATGTGTGTAGTACGTACCGCACATGAGCGGGTCCTCGTCGGAGCCGGCGCCGCCGCCGCCGCCGTCCAGGCAGTGGTCGCGGCCGTCGCACTGCAGCGCGCTATGTGTGTAGTACGTACCGCACATGAGCGGGTCCTCGTCGGAGCCGGCGCCGCCGCCGCCGCCGTCCAGGCAGTGGTCGCGGCCGTCGCACTGCAGCGCGCTATGTGTGTAGTACGTACCGCACATGAGCGGGTCCTCGTCGGAGCCGGCGCCGCCGCCGCCGCCGTCCAGGCAGTGGTCGCGGCCGTCGCACTGCAGCGCGCTATGTGTGTAGTACGTACCGCACATGAGCGGGTCCTCGTCGGAGCCGGCGCCGCCGCCGCCGCCGTCCAGGCAGTGGTCGCGGCCGTCGCACTGCAGCGCGCTATGTGTGTAGTACGTACCGCACATGAGCGGGTCCTCGTCGGAGCCGGCGCCGCCGCCGCCGCCGTCCAGGCAGTGGTCGCGGCCGTCGCACTGCAGCGCGCGCGCCACGCAGCGCCCGCCGCACTGCAGCGCGCCCACGCCGCCGCACAGCGCGCCCCCTGTGCCCCCGAGATCTGCGCCCGCGCCCCCGCATTCAGCCGGCTCGTCCGAGCCATCCGCGCAGTCCGCGTCACCATCGCAGTACAAACTCTACAAAAGTACAAGTTTATTAATTCATAAGAGTACTTCTTGGTGGACATTTGTTACATAGAAAGCGATCGTACCGGGTGCAGACAGAGCTGCGTGTCGGCGCAGCGGCGCGCGCCGGGCGGGCACGCGCAGCCGCGCTCGTCCTCGGCGCGCGGGCAGTCGGGCGCGCCGTCGCAGCGCGCGCTGGCGGGCACGCACACATTCCAAGCGCCGCACGCCCACTCCGACGGCGAGCACGTGGCATTCACATGGCGGCAGTGTTCCGTCTCGTCCGACGCGTCGGCGCAGTCGGCTCGGCCGTCGCAGCGCCACGCCAGCGGCACACACTCGCCGCCGCCGCACGTGAATTGCTCGCTACCGCACGACGCCGCGTCTGATCCGGCGGCGTCCTCTTGTGCCGGTATGGGCGTCGTGCTTGTCTCTATCGCGTTAGAATCTGAAACACCAATTATGGATTAACTGATCCTTTTATTTTCTGTCTCTCATTTATAAAGAAATAATTTCGTGGTGTTTTTCTGTCGACCGTATAATAGGCCCTTTTTCAGAGACTAGGATAACGTTTACCAGTAACGGGCGTGCAGTCTCCGTGCAGACAGGCGGGACAGTCCCGCTCATCGGAGCCGTCGGCGCAGTCCTGCACGGCGTCGCAGCGCGCGCGCAGCGGCACGCAGGCGCCGGCGTCGCAGCGGTAGTGCGCGGGCGGGCAGGCGCAGCCCGCCTCGTCGGCGGCGTCGTCGCAGTCGGGCGTGCCGTCGCACACGCGCGCGGCTGCCACGCAGCGCCCCCCGAAGCCGCAGCGGATCGTGTCCGGGGGACACACGCGCGACGCTGCACCATGATTCGAGTCACATTCCAATTTATTTATTCGCTCTATTTATTTATCAATATCGAAAAACAAGCAAAATTAATTTTTGCTTGTTTTAGCAAAATTTGTTTGGAGTCTGATCAAGGAATAACTATGTATTTTTTTTTTCAATAAAAACATTTTATTAGCATTCAATCCAGTGTACTACTTTAGAAAGAGCGATATTTATATCGTCAGTAACCAGCTACTGATGTTTAAGCTTAACAGAAGTGAAAGGAGAGGTTCAATAAATGTATGGAGCTTGGCCTAAAAATAATTAAAAAAATTGTACTGACTGCAGTAGTAAAGGTCCTCGTCGGAGGCGGTGGGCGAGTCACTGCAGTGCGGCACGCCGTCGCACACGAGCTCCTCGGGCACGCAGGCGCCCTCCGCGCACGCCCAGTGGGCGGGCGGGCAGGCGGCGCGCGCGGCCCCGCACGCGCGCCCGTCCGCCGCCAGCACGCGGCCCGCCCCGCACGCGCACGCCACTGCACCCAGCGCGTCCAGCGTGCACAGCTCCGCACAGCCGCCGTTCAGCACGGCGCACGGGTCCGCAGAACCTGTACACACACTGTACAGGAACATCCGCTTACATATTGATGGCCCTGCCGACGCGCTTGTTATTTGCATACTTACATGTCTGATGGGAGGGCGCTACTGCTATAATAGCCATGGGCCGCGGCACGTCTCTCCGCAGCGGAGTGGCCCCCCCGGCCCGCTTGTCAGCGCGGAACACGCCGTGCGCCAGCCAGTCGGTCCAGAACACCCAGGGCCCACTGATGGCCAAGTCGAAGGGGTGCTCCGTGCCCGCGCGCGTCACCACCTGCCACACACGCCCACACATACAGTGCACGGGTACTCTTTTACTTATAACATAAGTAAAGTAGGTCCTCCATGTACCATGTAATAAAAATGCTTCAAATTAGCGATGCACTAATTTGAAGTATTTTTATTTATTTAAATAAATAAATAATAATGCTTCAAATTAGTGCATCGCTAACCAAAGATAGTACTTTGAAGGAGGATAATTCAAATTAAATGTAAATTTATTCCATTTTCAACTTCTATGCCACACACGTAATTGATCTCATAAGAGTTCCGCCCTTATAAGATCACTCATGTTTTCTTCAGTCTATCTGTCTTATCTATTATTCTTATAAGTTATGGAACATAAAAACTTGAAATATGGCCTAAAAATATATTTAATAACTTTGTTTAAAAATAAAGCTGTCACGTTGATGGCAGCGCGTGCATCGGATCATTCGATTCAGCAGCTGCAGGTGACTCACGTGTCGGTGCGAGCCGTCGTAGTGCATGCGCTCGATCTTGTCGAGGCGTGCGTCGGCCCAGTAGATCTTCTTGGCGGCGTGGTCCAGTGCCAGGCCGTTGGGCATGAGGATGTGCGAGTCCACCACGGTCTGCAGCGCGCGGCCGCTCGCGTAGGCGCGCTGGATGGACGGGCGCGTCTCGTTCCAGTTGGTCCAGTACAGGCGGCGCTCGCACGGCTCGTAGTCGATGCCGCGGGGCCGCGTGCCGCGCGCCAGCTGCAGCACGGTGCGCGCGCCGGGGCCCGCGCCGCCGGGCCCCCCGGGGCCCCCGGGGCCCACGAGCGCCGCGCGGATTGCGGCGCCGCTGTTGCACGTCCAGTACAGCATGCTCTCGGCCGCGGCGTACACCATGCCCTCCACGGCGCCCACCTCTGCAACACGCACGCAGTGAGCACACCGGGCTGCGCACACTCGCCACACTACAGAAGCCAGGTACTCACGCTCGAGCAGCACCTCGTGGCCGGAGCCGTTGAAGTGCACGGTGTTGATGGAGCCGCGCTGGATGTCGGAGTAGAAGAGCCGCGAGTCCTCGTACCAGTACGCCAGGCTGATCGCGTTACGCATCAGCTCCCTGCACACACGTACTCGCACTCAATGCCGATGCCGACACCTAACATAATGCTACTACTTGTTTCCTTATGGCAACTTTAAACAAATATTTTTCTCTGACAGTTTTGCCAGCTGAGTTTAAAATAGTTTCATCGACAGTATTTATACCACATAACATCATACTCAGTTTTAACTGTTCATTCAAAACTGCTAGTGACAAGCTGAAACAAAAACACCCGACTACGGACATCACCACTTCACGATAGAATCCATAGAACGCAATAAAATATGGTAAAATTATTTTTCTGTCGCTTGCTGTTTTTAGGGTTACGTACCCAAAGGGTAAAGGGTAGTAAGTAGGGTGGGTCCCCCTATTACTAGACTCCGCTGTCCGTCCGTCTGTCACCAGGCTGTATCTCATGGACCGTGATAGTTAGACAGTTGAAATTTTCACAGATGATGTATTTCTGTTGCAGCTATAACAACAAATACTAAAAAACTGGGCAAGTGCGAGTCGGTCTCTCGCACTGAGGGTTCCGTGCAAACTTAATTATGAAAACAGTTCAATTCCCGAATTGAGTTATAAAATTTTTCCCGAATCACAACAATAGTTTTTTTTTTTTGTGACGTAACTACAAAATTATATTTCTCAGATTTTTTCTATACTTGTGCTATGAGATCTTGCTTCATGCCAAATATTAGGGTTCTCGGTCAACGGGAAGTACCCTATGAATCTTGATTTCCTTGAGAGTGTCGAAATATACGTTTTTTGCGACATAAACGGCCGTCTCTTTTTTTTTTCTTTGACTCATTAGTTTGATTTTTTCACAGCTTCAAGTGACCGCAGACACCTCCAGGCGTTCGGAGATAAAAGGTCTTGAAAGACAGACAGACAGATGAACAACAAAGTGATCCTATTTTCGAGGTACGGAACCCTTCGTACCGCTACTAACGGCTTCGCCCACGTGATAGTAGTAATTATCTCAAGGGACCATATTCTATGAGCTATTCCAGAACAAGGTCTCCGCGTGTACCAAGTTGCTGTTCGAACGTGAACAAAGAAAAGTACACACTCGCCAACTTTCGCCTTTATATGTATTACTAAGTGAAATAGTACATTATTCAAATTTATAGGTATACATTTAAACTCAGAATTTTCTCCTACGTATAAAATCTCACTCGACACAAGACTTAAAACACTTGTTGGACCTTTTTTAAATATAATTTTCGCCATATTAATTTATTAATTGTATTTTGTGTTGAATGGTTAATATGGATTAGTATGGATGAAGTCAGAATAGCAGTAAATGAAATGAAGAATGGTAAAGCCATTGGTCCAGATGGAATACCAGTTGAAGTGTGGAAGTTATTGCGAGTGGATGGATGGACGTGGTTAGCTTTGTTCTTCAATAAGTTGTTGCTGGAAGAAGCCATACCTGATGAGTGGTGCAATAGCTCTTTGGTGCCGATTTTTAAAAACAAAGGTGATGTGCTTGAGTGCAACAATTATAGAGGAATAAAGCTAATGTCACACACTATGAAAGCCTGGGAAAAAGTTATTGAAAGGCGACTGAGAGAAGAGAGTGAAATTTCACAGAACCAATTCGGTTTTATGCCGGGTCGGGGTACAGCGTGAGGTGTAGTAGTATATATGTCTATAGTATAAGGTCTATGACCCTATCCATATCAATGTATCTTCTATTAATATATTAACACTTGTAATCTTTTAGTCAGTAATTAAAGGTAATCGCTTGAGAACAGTTGTTTCAATAACACTACATCCCCACATGGCGACCCTTGCCATTTTTGGGGCGCGTGACGCGATTTCTATCTCGGCGTAGTGTTACGGCTCCAAAGCAAAGTAAATAAATTGAACTAAGTTTGTGATAAATTGGCCTGAAAATATTTGTGAATATGGAACTATCGTAATTAAAATGAATCGAATACATTTAACAAGTTAACTTAGCGTTCGGAAATTCAGTGAAAATGTGTCGTTCCAACGTAGAAAAGGAGACAGTCTTCGTGAACCAAAATTCTGCGGGTTCCAATAATGCACACATTGAAGAATGCCATTTTTGCTATACGCCAGCTGTGCGAGAAATATAGAGGTGCGCATAAAAACTTGCACATGGTATTCATTGACCTCGAAAAGGCATACGACCGGGTACCTCGTGAGGTTCTGTGGTGGGCCCTTAAGGAGAAAGGTGTGCCTGGGAAGTATGTGCAGTTGATCCGAGCGATGTACAGTCGATGCAGTACCCAAGTCCGGTCTACAGTGGGCACCACTGGCAGCTTCAATGTGGCTGTCGGCTTACATCAAGGGCCGGCTCTCAGGCTCTCAGCCTCTTCCTGATGATAATAGATGCTCTGACGTCGGACATTCAGGAAGAGGCTCCCTGGTGTATGCTGTTTGCCGATGACATTGTGTTGGTTGCCGAGAGTGGCCTAGAGGTCCAGAACAGATCGGAGGTGTGGTGGCACAGACTGGAGAGTGTTGGCCTGAAATTGAGTAGAACCAAAACGGAATACTTGTTCTGTGATTTCGGCGGTCTCTCCAATCCAGTGCCTTTATCTCTCGCTGGAATACCCATACCGATCTTTCGACTTTCGGTACCTCGGGTCACTCGTCCAAGGGGATGGTGAGGTAGACCGGGACGTAACACATCGGATCAACGCAGGATCGATGAAATGGCGACAGGTCACGGGAACAACTTGTGACCCACGAATGCCCCTCAAGTTGAAGGGTAAAATCTACAAGTCCGTGATAAGGCCTGTCATACTGTATGGATCAGAATGTTGGGCTGTGAAAAAGACGGATGAAAAAAGATTGCACGTAGCGGAGATGAGAATGTTAAGATGGATGTGTGGTGTGACGAGAATGGATAAAGTGAGAAATGAGTATATTAGGGGAACTTTGAAAGTGGCGCCAGTGACTGAAAAGTTGAAAGGGAATCGTTTGTCTTGGTATGGTCATGTGAAGAGGAGAGATGAAACGCATGTTACTAAAAGAGTTATGAGTATACATGTGGATGGGTGGAGAGGGAGAGGGAGGCCAAAGAAAAGATGGATGGATTGTGTGAACAGTGATATGAAAGAAAAGGAAGTTAGTGATAGTATGACAAGTGACAGGGCAGAATGGAAGAAAAAAACGTGTTGAGCCGACCCCAAATACCCCAAACACGGGACAAGGGCAGGAAGATGATGATATTCTGTGTTGAATTTAAAATAATATCCCTTCCTTCTGGTTTTTCCGTAGTCGGGTAAGAAGCATGCAGCCTTTTAATGTTCCCACTGCTGGGACTCAGGCCCCCTCTCTCTAGGAGAGGGAATGGGCCGTAATCCACCACGCGGGCCCAGTGCGGATGGTGAATGTCACATGTCTTTGAATTTTTCGTTCTAGAACATGCCGGTTTCCTCACGATGTTTTCCTTCACCGTTTTGAGAGCAGTGGTGATGAAATAAATTACAGAAAGTAATGCGCCTGGCTGGGTTTGAACCCGCGACCTACAACTCAGTAAGTCGGGGCCGTTACCACTCGGCCACCACTGCTCGGGTAAGAAGAGATCGTATAATAGTTGGTTTGCTGTATTACTTATTCTCAATGGGCTTGTAAGGAGAGTTGAGGTCCTTCTCGTCGAGTAGATGGATGCTGTCGATCTCGGTGACGCGCGAGTACATCAGGAACGAGTCGTACGCTGCGGACAGAGAGCGGGTGAGTGAGTGTGTGTGCGGCGGGAGAGGGGCGTGCCGCGAGGGGGAGTACTGACGCGTGCAGCTGCGGCCGTCGCGCGCCAGGCGGCCGTGCGGGCACGCGCAGCGCGCGCGCGAGCCGTCGTGCAGGCACAGCGCCGCGCAGCGCACGTGCTCGCCGCAGCCGCCCGCGCTGCCGCTCGGCACACGCTGCGCTGAGCGCGACCAGATCTGCGAACACAATTGCTCTTTACATAATTTGATTTCAATAAATATTTGATAACTTTAAAATAACCGCAACAATATACTGATCAAGTACTACATGCGCGGCCGCGGCCGTTGCGTTGTCGAGTATCACTGCGACTCTGTCAGCAGGTGGACGCACCGCTTATCCAACTTTTAAACTGCCTCTGACTATTTTTTTGCAGGAAGATAGTGTGTGCTTGATCCGTAAAAAAATGAATGCGGTATGATTTATAGAGCTCATATGAGACATAAGAAACTGTAATAAAATCATTTTGCCAGTGATAGTTAGAGAAACTAGAGATTACATTGTGAAATTTTAACGGTGCTGATATCTCGCATCCACTATGACACAAACGGTGCTGATACCTCGCATCTACTATGACACAAACAGTGCTGATACTTCACACCCACTATGACACAAACGGTGCTGATTTCTCGCATCCACTATGACACAAACGGTGCTGATACTTCACACCCACTATGACACAAACGGTGCTGATTTCTCGCATCCACTATGACACAAACGGTGCTGATACATCGCATCCTCTAAGACACAAACGGTGCTGATACATCACATCCACTATGACACAAACGGTGCTGATACCTCGCATCCACTATGACACAAACGGTGCTGATACATCGCATCCACTATGACACAAACGGTGCTGATACTTCACATCCACTATGACACAAACGGTGCTGATACCTCGCATCCACTATGACACAAACGGTGCTGATACCTCGCATCCGCTATGGCACAAACGGTGCTGATACCTCGCATCCTCTATGACACAAACGGTGCTGATACCTCGCATCCACTATGACACAAACGGTGCTGATACCTCGCATCCACTATGACACAAACGGTGCTGATACCTCGCATCCACTATGACATAAACGGTGCTGATACTTCACATCCACTATGACACAAACGGTGCTGATACCTCGCATCCACTATGACACAAACGGTGCTGATACCTTGCATCCACTATGACACAAACGGATTTGCCTGTTATTTTAAAACAAACAAATTTCCGGTAAAGGTATATTTTGCGGTAACAGTTAATAAAGCTCAGGGGCAAACCTTTAAGCACGTAGGAATCGATAATAGGCATATATGTTTCCCTATCAAGATCTGGTTCCGCAGGAAATCAATGTGTACTTCTACCAGAAGTGTAAAAAGTAGTGTTTGGCGCTATGGTGACCTTGAAATGTAGCCATGAGGATAGGTGGCCGATGGAAACAAATGTTCGTTGTAATCAATTATAAAGTACGAATCATACTACTAACTTATATTACTAGAATATATGCTTTGCTTGCGAAATGTGACATGTTATTGTACCGACGACTGTCATAATGAGGATCAGCGTCGCACCATCAGGCTGAATTCGGCTTCTTCGTTGAGGGTTGACTACAGTTTCGAATTGGCCAAACCATAGTGTCGGTTGGTCACGCCAAAACAAAGGTAGCTCCGGGCTTTGACGGAGATTGTTTCAATTTCTTCTGCCATTTCGATGTGAGGGTATGCACAAGAACGCTCGTCGGGTCACCACTTTACCGAGGGTTGGTAAGTAAAACGCAAGTAGGATCTTGGAACAGAATGTTTATTTCATGATTTGCTCGGCCTATATATACAATTTTGAATACCACACAAAACTCAAAATTAATAACGGACCAATAGCAAACGAGCTAGTGCGCGGGTCCACCGTCCTATAAAGATGTGTCGCTGCTGTCACCTCATCGAACGTGGAGTTTACTAGTTACGTAGATTCGTAAGTACATATAAAATATAGGCGGCCGGCGCGCGCGCCTTAGTGATTGAAGAGTGCGCTCCGCGCGCGATCATTTACGCTGACTGTAGGTGTCTGGTACACTTTGCTGATCCTCATTATGACAATCGTCGGTATATTTCGCAAGCAAAGCATTAATATTCTAGTAATATAAGTTAGTAGTATGATTTGTACTTTATAATTGATTATTAATAAAATGGACTTAACAACAAACAGTTGTTTCCATCGGCCACCTATCCTCATGGCTACATTTCAAGCTACAAATCACTACAACAGTTAGTTACAAGAAAGGTAAAATGGTAATAGTAATCGTTTTAAGTGCGAGTAGCTCTAACGAGATTTGAACGCGACCTGGTGTAACTATTCAGTAATCTGTGACCTGGTCCATTTTGGTGAACGAGCGAATGTGCATACTTGCGTTTGATGCAATTATGCATTTTCGCTTAGTGTTCGATTAAAACTCGAACAGGAAGAAAACAAAACTAAAAACTGGTTCACCAGAAGAATGCTACTTTACCCCCCTATATTAATAACTTTTTTTTTTTCTTTATAATATTAAGCTGTTGATCCCCGCACGAACGCCGGCGTTCGTGCGCCATTGTCTTACTATTGTGTCTCTAATTACGCACTCAAAAGGCATCGCACTTAATATAGACACAAAATCGAGTTCATTGATAACTGTAGTAATGTAATCTAAGATCGGATCGGAACAAAATGGAGGAGTGCGAGTACGTTACCGTGATGTCTTTCAAGCTGTCGCCGAGGTTGTCGCGCAGCACGCGGTAGTGTGACGCGTTGCTCAGCGGCGCCGCCAGCACCGCGCCGCGGTTCGCAGTGCTGTGCGTCAGTGGTGGAGCATTAAAATTTATAAATGATGTGTATGGCATAGTTATCTTCGTTGAGTTCAGGAATGAATCGTGCTTGTAGCTTTTTCTTGTTACTGCGCTGCGTATGGTGGGTTCGATGCACTCTCGGAACAAATAATGTATGACCTGAAGACAGTGGTTCCGGGTCTGGGTGTCCTGTGTATGCGAGTTAACATGTTTGGGAGTGTACCCACGATACAGGAGTAATTTATCTTCAAAAAAGGTGGCGGGTGGGGGAGATGTGTGGCGGATGGGGGAGATGTGTGACCGTGCAGATACTCAGAAACCGTGTCAGTCAGTTAAGCGGTCTACCTATAAGTAATCCTCAGAGAGGTAATCAGGAGACTGTATATAAATTTTTGTGTTTAAAGTGTTGTACTTGGAGCTGCGTGCTATTCATTATGAACAACTGTCGCGCTGTAAGAGAGGGAGTATACTCACGTGTCGAGCCAGTACAGCGTGTGGTTGTAGAGCGCCAGCGCCAGCGGGTGGTGGCGCTGCGGCGGGAAGCTGGCGAGCCGCGCGCGCGCCGAGCCGTCGTAGCGCGCGCCCCACAGCAGCGCGGCGCGCGGCTCCGCCCAGTACACGTGCTGTAAGAGAGGGAGTATACTCACGTGTCGAGCCAGTACAGCGTGTGGTTGTAGAGCGCCAGCGCCAGCGGGTGGTGGCGCTGCGGCGGGAAGCTGGCGAGCCGCGCGCGCGCCGAGCCGTCGTAGCGCGCGCCCCACAGCAGCGCGGCGCGCGGCTCCGCCCAGTACACGTGCTGTAAGAGAGGGAGTATACTCACGTGTCGAGCCAGTACAGCGTGTGGTTGTAGAGCGCCAGCGCCAGCGGGTGGTGGCGCTGCGGCGGGAAGCTGGCGAGCCGCGCGCGCGCCGAGCCGTCGTAGCGCGCGCCCCACAGCAGCGCGGCGCGCGGCTCCGCCCAGTACACGTGCTGTAAGAGAGGGAGTATACTCACGTGTCGAGCCAGTACAGCGTGTGGTTGTAGAGCGCCAGCGCCAGCGGGTGGTGGCGCTGCGGCGGGAAGCTGGCGAGCCGCGCGCGCGCCGAGCCGTCGTAGCGCGCGCCCCACAGCAGCGCGGCGCGCGGCTCCGCCCAGTACACGTGCTGTAAGAGAGGGAGTATACTCACGTGTCGAGCCAGTACAGCGTGTGGTTGTAGAGCGCCAGCGCCAGCGGGTGGTGGCGCTGCGGCGGGAAGCTGGCGAGCCGCGCGCGCGCCGAGCCGTCGTAGCGCGCGCCCCACAGCAGCGCGGCGCGCGGCTCCGCCCAGTACACGTGCTGTAAGAGAGGGAGTATACTCACGTGTCGAGCCAGTACAGCGTGTGGTTGTAGAGCGCCAGCGCCAGCGGGTGGTGGCGCTGCGGCGGGAAGCTGGCGAGCCGCGCGCGCGCCGAGCCGTCGTAGCGCGCGCCCCACAGCAGCGCGGCGCGCGGCTCCGCCCAGTACACGTGCTGTAAGAGAGGGAGTATACTCACGTGTCGAGCCAGTACAGCGTGTGGTTGTAGAGCGCCAGCGCCAGCGGGTGGTGGCGCTGCGGCGGGAAGCTGGCGAGCCGCGCGCGCGCCGAGCCGTCGTAGCGCGCGCCCCACAGCAGCGCGGCGCGCGGCTCCGCCCAGTACAC
Source organism: Mythimna impura (assembly GCA_905147345.3). Classification (NCBI taxonomy): domain Eukaryota; kingdom Metazoa; phylum Arthropoda; class Insecta; order Lepidoptera; family Noctuidae; genus Mythimna; species Mythimna impura. The sequence goes on along the minus strand of LR990361.1, from coordinate 396,287 downwards.
GTGCTGTAAGAGAGGGAGTATACTCACGTGTCGAGCCAGTACAGCGTGTGGTTGTAGAGCGCCAGCGCCAGCGGGTGGTGGCGCTGCGGCGGGAAGCTGGCGAGCCGCGCGCGCGCCGAGCCGTCGTAGCGCGCGCCCCACAGCAGCGCGGCGCGCGGCTCCGCCCAGTACACGTGCTGCGTCTGCGCGGGCCACGGGATATTACTGTTTACTCAGCAGCGTGACTTGGATCCCTATACTACTTGGATCCCTTGGATCCCTAGTGTGACGACAGGCAGAAGGCGCATGTGCAGCAGATATTTTAGATAACCTTCTAATTGTTTCCTTAATTTTCCGTAATGTTCTTATTGTTACAAATTTTACTGTTATCGAAAAGTTTGAAGTTAACTACTAGTTAAACCCTTGCAATTGACTTTGTTTAAGAAGAAGAAGTGTAACCTTATAATAAGTTTAACTCATTGTTTTAAGGGCTGTTATGCTCACTTCTCAATTTTAGGTCTGACACTATACGTGAGGACTTGTAATTTTGCCTCAGTATTGCATCTTTCCGCGAAAATCATGCATGCGTGCAAGGACTGTTACTACCAGATCCCATGGCGGTTTTTTTTTTTTTTTTTTTTCGGTGGGAAAATCATCTTATGACATCCCCCGCCCTTGGGCGGGGCGGGAGATAGTGTCAGACTTTTACTGACTAAAAACCCACTCCTGTTCCTTCATTGCCTTTCGTACCAGGGCCGAGTCTTCCTTTCAGAATCAGACCCTTGGCCCCAGTAGGCTTCGACCCTGCTAGGCCCCTACAGTTGCTGACATCTCCTTGAGGCGCGCGTGGAACAGCACGCGCCGTCGACGACCTGGGCTCGGTCCGGACGGTTACCGGACGGTCGGAAGGCGAGCCACCCATTGCTCGCCGTCCGCAAGCCCGCGCCTACGATGGCCGGAAATCGGGATCGGAATCCCGGCGGCGATTGGGGCGTGAGGACCGTTGCCTCACGCGATCGGCCGCCTCCTTTGCTAGCATTACTACTTCGCAGAAGGAGGCGACCGCCTGCCACTCCTCCTCGCTCCGGACCATGGCCTGTACCAAGGCCCGGCGCGAGAGATCGCCGCCACCGATAGCCCCCACGAGGACACGGCGTTGCTCTGCCCAAGCGGGACACACCTCCACCGTGTGCTCCACCGTGTCCTCCGGGTGGTCCACACAATGGTGACACCCGGGCGTTTCTTCCGCACGAATCCGGTGCAGGAACCTCCCGAACTTACCATGTCCGGTGAGGACCTGCGTCATGCGGAAGGTAAGGACGCCGTGTTGCCTTTCCAGCCACTCCTCAAAGAGGGAACTTACCGCCATAATAATGGCGTGCCCAAGATCCCATGGCGGTAGGCCGGCAAGGAGGCTCGCCGCTTTGTGGGAGACCGTGTGGTATCCCCGCACCATCCGGATGGCCATTGACTCTCTGCGACGCGCTCAGCTTGGCCGCCGGTCCCTTTCGCAGCGTTTACGCCAACACCAGCGCTCCGTAAAGGGCCATGGACCGAACAATACTCGCGTAGAGCCTCCGGCAAGAGGTGTCTGGACCCCTAGGCCCAATCTAGTAGTTCGGGGTACAGGAGCCGCTTGAGGGCAGCTCCGGTCCGCTCTAGTTTGGGAGGCAGATGTCAGAAGAGTTTCTCGAAATTCCACCGGCTGTCGAGGACGAGTCCCAGATACTTCATAGTCGGGAGGTCACCGCGCAGCACGTAGTCGTACCCGATATTCCACAAGGGTGGCCATAGTACCGAGCCCTGCGGAAAACCACTCATGTCTCGCTTGAAATAGCTTGCTTATCTCGTTGAACAGCATTATGGGCCAGTATGCAGACGGAGAGTCTACAGGGCGCCCTGACTCCCTGATGAGGACCAGTTTCTCGATTTTCTAAAGAAGTGGGAACTGGCCCCTCTCCATGCATGAGGTATAGACCCTTAGTCGAGGCCTGAGAGTCTCCATGACTGGACCGGACCCACCCGTCATCGCTATGCCACACACACAAACACACACACGCACCTGCACGTCCAGCGCCACGCCGGCCACCTGCGTGCCGTTGTACAGCAGGTCGCGCTGCCCGCCGTCCAGGCGCGCGCGTTGCAGCCAGCCGCCGCCCGCCAGGAACAGCCAGCCGCCCACCGGGTCCACCGCCATCGCTGTGCAACACACACACGTCACAACATAATATCATTGATACAAATCTGATTTGGTGGTTTAATAAACGACCATATCTCAGTGTAAAACCAAATTACACGTTTACAATTAAAGTTTAGCTCACAGGTAACGGCTAGTGGGTCGGTGTCGAGCAGCACGTAGCGGTGCGCGCCGTCCAGCCGCGCCACCAGCACGAGCGCGCGCCGCGGGTCGGACCAGTACACGTTCCGCGCGCGCCAGTCCAGGGCCAGCGCGGCGGGCCAGTCGGCGCCGCCCAGGGCGCCCGCGCCCGCGCCGCCCACCTGCGCGCGCCCCGACCCGTCGCGCCGTACGCGCCACACGCCGCCCGCCTCCGAGTCCACCCAGAACATCCACTCGCCCTCTGCGACAAACGGAACGTTAGCTCGGTCCGCGCTCGCCGCGCCTCTCCCGCAGCGTCTGCTCACCCGCGTCGTAGTCGATGGCCGACGCCATGCTGAGCTGCGGCACCGGCGGCAGCAGGCCGCGCGGGTCCAGCTCCTGCAACGTGCCGAAACATTAGGGAGAGTCGGGCGCGAGCGCAGACCTGCGCAGTAGTGTGTGCTACCTGCGTCGAGTTGCTGGCGTTGAGCGGCACGCCGCGTAGCTCCCAGCTCACCGAGTACACCACCACCTCGTCTACGGCTGCCGACCAATACGATACACATGTCATTGACATAATTTATTTATTTATTTATTTATTTATTTAGTACATGGAGGACTTACAGCTAATAAAACCAGACAAAAAAAAAAGGAAACCATAATCAAAATATGTCAATTTCAATACAATAATTATGATGATTGTACGATTTTGGATCAAATAAAATATAGATATACAGCTTAATTTTTAAGCATAATTATTTCAAAACACGCTAAATTTTAATTTAAACAGATAATAAAGCCGGTGTCGTACCAGTGCAGTTGTCATCATGCTGGTGGTAGCCAGTGGCGCAGCGGCACTCGGACTGCACGTCAGACACGGGCAGACACAGGTGCGCGCACGGCCGAGTACGCAACGAACAAGCGCCACGCACCGCGTGCTGCGTGCTCGCGTCGTATACGCGCAGCGACAGCACGCCCTCTGCGGGAAGGGAGGACCACTCACATACATTGGAGAGGGAAAGTTCAAAACCCACATCAAACAGGTCCTTATCAAAAAAGCATATTATAAAATGAAAGACTACGTTGAAGACAAGCTTGTTTGGTAATGACTTCTTCTCTGTTTCTTCTTAATATCATTCCTGATATACTAATATCCTGATATTGAAGTCTATGGTTTTCGACGGCTCACAACCAACGACACACCTAAGTAACTGCCAGTGGCGAAGAATATATATATTATATAATTATAGTAACTAGTGACATGCTTATCAAAGAAAAACGAATCCTGAACTTAATGACCGAGGAAAGTTTTACAAATTTACCTAGCAAGAAATGATAAGATCTCCAATGCAAGCACAAATACAAGTACAAATTCAGACGCAAATGCGATCACATTTTTTGAATTTTGCGTTGTTTAATCACAAACAACATGCATTAATAATAGTTTAGTTTATTTTGCATCAAGTTTTTCATTTTACATTAAATACATGGTAGTACATACAGCTTAAAATAATATACAATGATGTGGTGACATCAGCACCCTTACTAAGTTGCCAAGACAACTTGTGTTAAAGACGCTGGGCCCAACCCTTTATTGGATGTTTCTTATTTGCATTTAGGTAAGTACATACATGAGATGCTATTTTGTATTTATATGACTGGTTCGTTATATGGCATAGTTAAACGGACAAATAAACTATTTATAAAGGAAATAAAATAAAACAAAACAATTGATAAGTGGAGTAGTGTAGTGTGTGTGTAGGGGTGTGTGAAGGTGTGTGTGTGAGGGTGTGTATACGAGGGTGTGTGTATGTATTTTTACTATATTTGTGAGTAATGGTAGCGAGTGATGATCAAATGATGATGGTATGGGGTTTAACGGGAGCCGTATTGAGTCAACAATAAGCTTTCAGTGTTGCTATAATTAAGTGTTTGTAGCCAATTATTTATTTTCTTTTTAAATGACATTATAGGGAGTGAGTAAAAGTTTAATATTTTATTAAGACTATTGTAGAGATGAGGACCTTGGAAACAGGGAAATCTTCTTGTAAAAAAGTATTTACAACGGAAAGGTTGGCATACCTTGTCTTTGCGTCTTGTGGTGATTATTTCATAGGAGGTACTTTGATGCTGATATAGTAGTATGTGTAATACAAATAATTGTCTGACTATAAGGACTTTACAGTTCCTATATAATTCTTCAGTTGGGAAAAGGATGGACCGAAAGGTACTAACTTTCAGCACGGCTCTCTGAGCTCGTTCTAGTTTCAAAAGTACCGTTTTGGGTGCACCACCTCAAGCGCATATACAGTACGCTAAGAGAGACTGACAGAGAGCAAAATATGTACACCTAATAATTTGAGGTTCTGCGATGTGACGGAGACTACTAAAGACAAAAATCAGTTTTCTGATTCTTTTTGTCAGTAACTCTATATGAGGTACAAAGCTTAGGCCATCATCAAGAGTCACACCGAGATATTTGATGGTTCGACAACGTTCTAATTCTGAACATGTACATGTAGCACTGCCAGACAGTAAACATGAGTGCGCAACTAAAGTGTATGAATTTGGAGGTTGAGTGGAATTTCGTAAGCTGTATGTAAGAATTTTAGTTTTGTCGGTATTGATTGTGAGAAGGTGTCTTTTGAGCCACTGTAAAACACTATTTAGTCCTTTTTGTGCGGAATCGAAGGTGTCATCCCAAGTGTCATCAGAGAAAGTGAGGACGGTGTCATCAGCAAACGCCACGATTCTTCCACTTTCCAGACTCAGATTACATAGTTGGTTGACGTAAATTAGAAATAGGGTGGGGCCAAGGACACTACCTTGGGGAACGCCGAATGTCACAGGTTCCTCTCTACTGAGGTAATTTTGTATTTTTACACACTGAGTTCGATTTTGAAGGTAGTCCCTAAAGATGTTGAGTGATTGGCCTCGAATCCCGAGTTCCTCCAGCTTATTTATGAGATCAGAAATCGAAACCGTATCGAAAGCCTTTTTTAGGTTCAAAAAAATTGACAATACTTTCTTTTTATTGTCAATATTTTTTGTAACATGGTCGATTAGGTCAATCACAGCACTGCTGGTAGATTTATTGCGTCTAAAGCCAAATTGGTTTGGAGAAAAAAGCTTTTTATCCTCCATATAAGTCACAAGTCTTTTGTTGATTAGGCGTTCTAGAACTTTAGAAATGGAAGGTAATACTGCAATAGGTCGATAATTATTTACAAGTTTTTTACTCCCAGTTTTGTGAATAGGGTGCATGATGGCCTTCTTGAAGTACAGGGGGAAAGTGCCGGTACGGAAACAGATATTAAAAATATGTGTGAGTAAGGGGACTACTGTCAATGAATATCGTTTTAAAAACTTTGTTGAAATATTGTCCCAGCCAATAGCAGAATCTGATTTCAGTGACATTAGTACTTCTCCAACCTCCGCCTCATCGGTGTCTAACATGACGAATGACTGCATAGGTGAAGATGTGGAAGCAATGTTTGGTGGATATTATATTTACCAGGTGGACAAGAAAAATTATCAGCAAGTTCCTTCCCGATGTTGGCAAAGAACTTGTTTATTTTGTCCACCGAGAGCTGAGGTGAAGTAGAAGAAGCCAATAAATCAATGTTGGGTATGTTTTGCTTGTCTGTATTAGTAACTCTCTTTATCACCTTCCAAATCTTTTTATTGTCAGAAGTTCCTATATCTTTTATATGTAATACTTACTTGATGATGATAGTTTGAATGATAGGCAAGAGTACGTAATAATAACGTTTATTGACTGATAAATGATACTAACTAAATAATGAGTGCACGCGATTTGAATGATATTTGTGTACTGAATTATCGACCACGTGTGGCAAGTAAAGTGCTGATACAATGATGTCAAATTTGTACGTGCTTGCACTGTACTAGAATTTATTTATTTATTTATTTAATTTAAACAGAACGGCCGAAGCCAATTACACCATTTAAACACGTACAGAAAAAGATATAAAACAATAATTAAAATTAAATTTAAAAAACAGACAAGTCAGAAGTCACGCAGGACTTTTAAGGGGACCTATTTAATAAACATTACACACAGTCATACATTCATCTCACAAAATTTCATACATTCTGACAGTATCGTCTTCCATTCTTCACCAAACATATCAAAATCGGTGTTTTTGTCTAGGAGAGTATTAAGCGCAGAGAGTGTCCGCGGTATGGGTGATTTGGAGTGAGCAACTGTACGACACGTCGGAACTGCCAGGAGCCGATGCTTCCTGCCACGGCTGTAGTTGTTTGGCACATACAAATTACAGATAAGGTTTTGTAGGTCAGGAGCATCTATAATTCCCCTGAGTATTTTGAATGCTACAATCATCTGGTCGCGTGACCGTCTAGCTTCTAAGGAATTGAAACCCAAGCAACCCAGCAGGAATTTCGTGGTATATAAAAAAGGATAATAGCCATAAAGACGTTTGTAAAGATTCCTTAAAAATGCTTTTTGCACTTTTTCTAAAGTTAATATATATTGTTTTTCAAAAGGATTCCAAACGCACGCACTTGACTCAAGCTTGCTACGGACTAATGCACCGAAAACAAGTTTGATGACATGGGGACTTTGAAAATCGCGACAGTTTCTTAAAACAAAACCAAGACGTCTAAAGGACTCCTTGGCGGTAGATGTTATATGGTTGTGTGTACATGCTCCGGGGCCCGAGAATATGAGAAGGAGATGAAGGATAATGATTTACAGGATGATGACTAACAATATTGTGGTTACAAACTTAAATAAACTAAGCTTAAGGTACTCGTATATCACTGAATTGAGTTCGAATGGATGGTGAAGACCCTTTGTTGGCGGTGGTGATGGTAGAACGACCCGCAGCGGTGGTGGCGGCGGGAGCTACATAGCTCACGCTAGCTTCTGCCTGCTCTGGTCGCGGCTGGCGCGCTCGCACGCGTCTCCATGCGTACAAGATGGCGCAAGCTACGACGACCCCAGCCAAGGTGTAGATGGCGACATAATGGTGAATGTCGTGGGATGACACTTGATCCGCCAGCTCCTGATTGGATCTCAAATCTTTGAGTGCCTTTTCGATCGTCTTTATGTCTTCCCGTTGCTCGTTGAAATCATCTGTCTCCTCTATTGGAGTGATGAGAGGTATGGACAGATTAATTATGTGATTTATTGGTGGAATCTTTATGTTTATGACATCAATCTTCATTTTAACTCGTTGAGTAGTGTAATTAGAGACACAATAGTAAGACAATGGCGCCCGAAAGCCGGCGTTCGTGCGGGGATCAACAGCTTAATGGAGTTGGATAGAGATTTGTGTGCGTAAATCGTAAACATTCTGTCTTTAATGACGCAACTGTCTTCCAGTGTAATGACACCTGTTTTGCTGAGTTGCTCGATCGTAATTTCGTCATCACATATGACTCGCACACTGCATTGTCCACAACAAAAGTATAGGAATGAATTAAGTAAGTTCAATTCAGTCCAGTTATCTCGTCATTCTTTCGTTTCAGTCTGACATTGATTAGAGGTGTGGTGTTTCAGACATAGGTTGGTGTCTGACGTCATCTGGTAGACGGGCCTTTTCAGTGGACAAATGTACTCATCGGTGTCGTAGGGATTGCATCTTTGTAAGTCACTTAAAGACACCGGAATGTAAGAGTCTTTGTGCATGTTGATAGCTAGGTGGGCTGCTACAGGTACTATGTTGACCATGCTTTCATTGGCTTGTTGTGGAATCGGTATGAGGTTGTAGATCTCATAGTCTTCCCTGCTCACAAGAGGAATTCTGACTTCGAAAATCAGGAACTCTCTGGTAGCTCTCGCTTTCACTTTCAATAAGTGATATATCTTCGCCAAGTCGGTAAAAATATATTTTTATTTTCTGCAACTTTGGAAATTTTGTGCTCGCATGTTCCTGAACAAATAACCATCAGAAGTACGAGTGTTGTAATTATGAAGTTGCTTAATTTTGTTGACTTGTAGGATGTTCTGTTTTTTGATTGACGTTCTTGGTTTTCCTTTTCTGTGTCGTGACTTTGGTTATTGTCGTTAGTCGGCAAAACGGATAATTTTGTAATAGGTCTCTTGAGCGTCCCATTTTTCGTCTGTAGGGTCACTACTCTGACGTGTCCATCTTTCCCTGAATGAAGTTCAATAATTTTTCCCATGGGCCATTTTCCCGGTGGTAGATTGATGTCGTGAATGATGACGATGTCATTGATCTTCAAATTCTGATGAGGTTTGCGCCACTTACTGCGAGCTGATAGTTGGCACAGATACTCCGCTCGCCATCTCTTCCATAGGTCATCAAATATTTTTTGTGTGAGCTGCCATCTTGTCCGTAGATCTCTCTCTGTCTCGATGATAGTTAACGTCGGCCCGCTTGCCAAAAAGTGAGATGGTGTGAGATAGTCTAAATCTTCAGGATCTTCGCTGAGTGCGCATAATGGACGGCTATTCAAACATGCTTCTACCTGAGCAAGCAAAGTCGAATATTCTTCGAACGTCAACTTCTGATCTCCTATCACTCGTTTGAGGTGATACTTCAGACTTTTGACGGCGGCTTCCCAGAGACCTCCGGCACTGGGCCAAGAAGGGGCATTAAAATGCCAGGTAATCTCCATACTGGTAATTGCCTCGAAAAAATTGACGTCCAAAGTGTCTTGAATGTTTATGAATTCTTCGTTAAGTATTCTGCTTGCACCAACAAAATTTGTGCCATTGTCACTATAGACATGGCTTGGGCTGCCTCTTCGAGCTGCCATTCTCCGTAAGGCCGCTAAGAACGATGAGGAGGTCAGGTCTGACACTAGCTCGATGTGTACAGCTTTGGTTGCCATACAAACGAACACAGCGATGTACCCTTTCGTGGTCTTGATACCTCGGCCCTTGCTTGCTTTTACATCGATAAACCCGGTAAAATCAACCCCTGTGTGGTAAAATGGTCGTGTCGGATTACTGCGTGCTAAAGGAAGGTCGCCCATTAGTTGCTCATGTTTGATTGGATCGTGTCTTAGGCACTTTACGCAGTTTCGAAGACGCTTCTTGACGGCTCGGTTTCCTCCCAGAATCCAGTATTGCTGACGCAGCCAGGCTTGAGTGACTCTTGCTCCCCCATGGAGTGTCATATGATGTTCTTGATCAATCAACAGGTCGTTGAGACGGGTGTTGTTGGGAATGATGAGTGGGTGTTTCATATTCTGGCTCATCTTCGCGTTGTTCAATCTGCCGCCGACTCTTAGTAATCCTTCTTGATCCAAGAACGGGTTTAGCTTCAGTAATTTGCATTTCGTGTCTATTTGCTTCTGACCACGGAGACTGGTCATCTCCTCCTTAAATACTGCCAGCTGCATTTGTTTAATTAAAAGATGTTTAGCGATTTTTATTTCGCTGACCATCAAATATTTTGGTTTGAGTTGATTGCGAGATATGGCGCGCAAAGTCCATGCTAATACGCGCGCTGCTCGGTCGAAATTGCTGTATCTGTTTAATAATTTTAAAACAATGTCCTCATTTTGTTGAATTACATTGCTTTTCACTGACTTTCTGATTTCTTCGTACGTGACGTAAGTTGGTAGCTCTTGACTTTTGTTTTCTTTGAATGTTGATAGCCAGGCTGGTCCATTCCACCAAAGAGGGTGATGTTGCAGTTGGTCCGCTGATAATCCTCGGCTCGCGCAATCAGCAGGATTTTCAGCTGATTTTACATAGCGCCAGCTATTTGCTGGTATTGTTTCTATTATTTGTGTTACTCTGTTCGCCACGAATGGTTTCCAGCGGTGCGGATCACCCTGAAGCCAACCTAGTACTGCTGTCGAATCAGACCAGCCGTATATTTGGATTCTGTTGTTTGATAAACAGTTCTGGACCACTTTCATTAGTTTTGCTAACAAGTGCGCAGCGCAAAGCTCCAATCTAGGCAAAGATATTGATTTGCTCAGAGGCACGAGCTTTGATTTTCCTGCTACTATGATCACAGAGGATTGACTCTCTGCCTTTTCCTGATTGATAATCCTGCAATAAATAACACATGCGAAGGCCTTGACTGATGAGTCACAAAATCCATGTACTCGTAACTCTATGTTTGCATTTTTTGGCGTCTGCAGCCACCTTGGGACGTTCATATGTTCGATTGCTGGTAACTCCTTCTTTATTTTGAGCCATTCTTCATTGATGTTTGTAGGTACTTTATCATCCCATTGAAGATTCAACGACCAAACGTTTTGGAACAAAAGTTTCAGTTTGGTAGAGACTGGAGACAGCCAGCCAAGTGGATCAAAAATCTTTGAAATGTCAGATAGTAATAATCTTTTTGTGGATGGTGTCAATGATGATGTGTCTATCTTCATCTGGAACTTGAATTGATCTTCCTGGGGGTGCCAACGCAGTCCAAACGTTTTGGTGGATTCTTGATGCCTGAATTCGAATGCTTGTTCCTTGTCTGATATTGCGTCATCTTTAATGTTGATTTTATTTGAGGACCATTTTCGCAAGTTAAAACCACCAGATTTCAACAAATTGATAAGATCAGCCTTGAGTTGTTCGGCTTCCTTTAGGCTGTGATGTCCAGTCAAGAGGTCATCCATATAAAAACATTGTTCGAGTACAGATGATGCTGCTGGATACTTTGAACGTTCGTCTTCTGCTAGACGTTTTAGCGTCATCATAGCTAGGAATGGAGCGGCTTTTGTGCCATAGGTGACAGTTGTCAGCTTGTATTCTCTTAACAATAGTCTAGGTGAGTCACGCCAGACGATTTTCTGATACTGTAGGTCCTTTTCATTGCAGAAGATCTGTCGGAATATTTTCTCGATGTCGGCTGTCATTGCATATTCATACTGTCTCCATCTCAGAATTAGTGTAAACAAATCCTGTTGTAGGTTCGGACCGCTATACATTAAGTCATTTAAACTATAGCTTGTCGATGTTTTTGCTGATGCATTAAATACAACCCGCAACGCTGTTGTTGTCGAGTCCGGGCGTAGAACGCAAAGGTGAGGTAAAATGCAATCAGGCAGATTCTTCCGTGTGCACGCGCGCATGTGACCCAGTTTGATATACTCGTCAATGAATGTTTTGTAATCTTTGGAAATGTTTTTGTTTCTAGAAAATTTTCTTTCTAATTGATAAAATTGGGCTATGGCTCTTGGTTTCGATTCTCCCAATTTTTCTTTGATTTTTCTTTTTCTTTTCGGGCTTTAGTGGTATTCTAACCACGTATCTGCCATCGTCTCGACGTATTGTTTCCGAGTTATATTGTTGAAGGCATTGATAGTCTTCAGAGGACATGTTAGTGTCGGGCTCAGTGACATCTTCAATGCTCCAAAATCTTTGTATGTCTTCTATATTGTTCATGACAACGTTGCATTGATAGGACTTGACATTTCCGCTTAAAATCCAGCCAAGTTGAGTCTATTGTGCTACTGGTAAAGATGCATTTTCCTTGATCATGCCTGGCATGATGATTTCCGAGTAAACTTCTGCTCCTAGCAATAAGTCGATAGGTCGACATACGTTGAAGTCTGGATCTGCTAGCTGGATGTTTTGTAGGTATTCCCACGAAGGTTTTGAGAAACTATGATTTGGCAAGTTGTTGATTAATTTCTTCATAACAACAGCTTCTGTCTGAAAGGTGTAATTGGAATGTAATGAGGATGCCACAAGGCTGAGAACTCCCTTACAATTAGTTTGATTGGCACTGACTCCAACTATGACGCCTTTGCATGATCGGCGGGGGAGTTTCAGGATTTGAGCTGCGTTCTCAGTTATGAGGGAGGCTTGAGAGCCTTGATCTATGAGTGCTCTCATTGTGTGATATTCCCCATTAGCACCTTGTATTCGGACAAGTGCTGTTGCTAGCAGAACTTCAATAAGAGTTTCTTTGGAAACATGCGTCACGTTACTTCGTGCTTTGTCTTCACGTGACGTAGACGGTGACGTATTCATGTTACTGGACACCGTGTTTGCCTGTAGGGCATCATGTAGCACGGTGTTATGAGTTCCTTGACAGACCCTGCATCTTGACTCAGAACGGCATGGTTTATTTTTGTGATCAACCAGACAATTTTTGCACAAGTTAAGCTTATGAACTGTGTTTCTTTTTTCGTCTGACCCAGATTCCAAAAAAGGTCTGCAGTAGAATAATCTGAATCTGAAATACTGTGTCCTCATTGCACAACTTTTTGCTGCGGAACTGCGTAGAAACGGTTTATTAGAATCGGTTTTGTTGTTGAATTTATTTGATTTTAATTGATTCCTTTTATTGAATTGATATTCAGAATCTTTGTTACTACTCGGAGATGGCGACGATGATAATTTGGATGTATGGTGCTTGCATCGTGTTGATTCGAGAGCAGTGTACTTGTTCTCCAAAAATTTTAGAAAATCTGCTAGAACAGGCAAGGCTCTAGGATTTTCTAATGTTTGAGTGTATTCACTGAGGGTCTGGTTGTCCAGCTTCAGTGTAAGTAAGTGCACAACCGTTGGCCCCATGGCAGTTACATCTATGCCAAGATTTTTCAAGGCGTTCATGCATTCATTAATGGTGTCGAACATGTTCTTGATCTGTGTGTCGACTTGGTTTTGCATTGTAGGTATTGACAACAGTATGTTCATGTGAGAGGTAAAGATCAGCCTGTCATTGTTATATCTATGGTTCAAGATATCCCAGCAGATTTGGTAGTTTTCAGAACTAATATTGAGATGTTGAATGATCCTTTCTGCTTCGCCTTTCAGCTTACTTTTTAATAACTGCATCTTCTGGGCACTTGGAATTGATTTGTTGTTATGGACTGCTTCTTGGAATAAGTCCTTGAATGATATCCATTTGTGATAGTTCCCCGAGAAGGTAGGTATTTCTATTTTCGGTGTGAAACTTTCCCGATATGAAACGGAATACATCTTGCTATTAACCAACTTTTTGATGTCAATGTACAGTTGTTCGTACTTGTTATATTCCTGTTCATAGTCTTCATCTTCCGAGTACATCTCACTATCAATTTCCCAGTACAGCGAGTCGATGGTTGACCATTTTGCCTGAATGGTTCTGAGCACATCTTCAAATTCCCACTTTTCGGAGAGGCTCTGAGTGTCCACGCCTTTGATTGCCCGTGATAAAGCCTTAAAGTTACTCTTCTGCTTGCGTAGCATTTCCTCTAATTTACTGGCATTTCCCCGAGAGACAATCTTCTTGAACAATGATGTGGCTTGACTTCCACTAGGCTTGATGTTCGGTTGATCTGGATCAACCGACAATGTGTCCGTTTGCTGTCGCTCATCCGCAGGCTCTTGGTTGCGAGTGTCTGATATACGACTTGCTGGAGCGCTAGGCGACTTACCCTCCTTCTCCAAACCAGTGGGCGGTTTGTATTGTTGAATGATGTCGCGAGCTTCATTGTAGAGAGTCATTGTCTTGCTGTAGTAGTTCCCGAAAAGTAGGTATAACCACGATCTTCAAACTCACATAATCTAACATGATTCTCTTGAAACTTCCGCCAGTATGTATCCAGGGTTTGCAAACGTTTCTTGATATTGGCCGGAGTCTTGCGATTTGCAGAATCTTTCTTGAAGTTCCGTAGTTGCTGCTCCATGGCCTGAATGATCTGATCTTGGTTGGCCAAAATGTCTTCCATGTTGGCGTTTATGGTTGGTTGAATATGCTAAGATGGATTAAGCTGTAATTGACTTCCAGTAGACGGATGTTACTCTGTCCACAGGTCGTAGTCGCAGGAGCTATACTTACGTGCCCGCAGAATATTCACACTGTCGAGGACGCGAAATAGTCCCACTTATACGGAAGCTCGAAGGACCAAAAAGATGTAGGGTGTTTACACTTGATGATGATAGTTTGAATGATAGGCAAGAGTACGTAATAATAACGTTTATTGACTGATAAATGATACTAACTAAATAATGAGTGCAAGCGATTTGAATGATATTTGTGTACTGAATTATCGACCACGCGTGGCAAGTAAAGTGCTGATACAATGATGTCAAATTTGTACGTGCTTGCACTGTACACCAACTGTCATCCACGGTTTGAGCAAGCGTTTTTTATTTGGGATCTTGATTATAGAAGTGTGAGTATTTATGAGTCTAGCTAGAGTGGTAACTAAACTTTTGGTCGCTTCATTTGCATCGGTATGTTCATAAACTGCTTGGAAATTGGTAGTCTTCATCTCACTATCAAGAGTTTCGTAATTAGTCTTCAAGACGTTGCATGAGCGTGAATTGACACATCGTTCCAGATTAAGGCACAGCATTACAGGGTTATGGTCGGTGACGGAGGCATGTAATACTATGGTTAGTGCAGTCAAGTTAGATTTAAGCATGATGTGGTCAAGACAGGCACTCTCTCGAGTGGGAAGTGAGTGAGCACGTAGCAGGCCATGGGAAGCTATGAGATCGAGATAGTCCGAGGTTTGGTTTGAGGATATAGTACATGCGATGTCAAGGTTAATGTCACCAACTAAAACTATATTTTTATATGAAATCAGGCTTGTTAAAAGAGCATTTAAGGATTGTAGGAAGTTACTTACGTCTCTAAAAGACGGAGATCTATAGATACATATTATTGCCTTATCGGTGCCGATTTTTAGCACTAGAAAACTAGCATCTGAGAAGTCAGGTTCTTCGACTGTGTAGTTTTCTATATTTTTAACATAAAGGACTACACCATCGTTCTGGTTTAAGTGATTTTTTGTTTGATAATAAGAGTAGTTATCGATAATTGGGATTGAATCATCATAACGTTTCAGCCAGCACTCAGTCAGCACTAATATTTCACAGTCAAGGTTTATTCTGTGGAGAAGGGTTAAGAAAGAGTCAAAGTTTGCATGAATAGAGCGAATGTTCTGAGTAATTATTTTTAATTGCTTGGAAGGGTTAGTGACATAGCTAGTGCATTCTTCAGGGTCACAATTAAGTGTGGTAGAGACTGAGAGCTGATCTATATTGCTAATAATTTCTGTCACGCTATCCACTATTAAATTGTTTTTTTATAGGTGAACCAGACTGGGGCGTCATTAGGTATTCTGTACATAATAGATGTACAATATCGATAACGAGTAAATGTTTAAACAAACACAAAGTAAACAAGCGTATAAGGTACCATGTAGCAATCTTTTTAACACTACAAGTAAGAGAGCTTATAAGGATGAGTGGATGAATGGATGGATGGATGGTTGCTACTCTCTCACGCAAACATGGCTGGACGGATTTAAAAGAAAATTGGCACACAGACAGTCTACAACTTGCAACAACACATGGGCTACCGTTTATCTTAGTTCCAAGTGAGTGAAACCCCGGGTAAAAGCTAGTGATGAATATGTGAGTGTGATGTAGAAAATATAGTGAGGTAACTGTGAATGTGTATAGTAAAAACTGATATAATATAATGCATAATATGTGTTGTGTTTGTTGATTGTTGTTGTGTGTAGTGATTGGTTGTATTGTGTAGATAAGGTTCTAATGTACTTTGGTTTTAGTGTGTTGACATACACGTAAAAAAATATAAAAAACAGAAGAAAAATACTTAAAACTATATTATATACAGGAAAGTTAAAATGGCATGCAATTAATGTTCTAGGTAGGTCACGTTGATGGGTGTTATGCATTATATGCGTAATGCATAAACCGTGGCCGAAGAAAAAAAAAGAGTATTTTCTGAAAAGGAACAAAAAGTAAACACTTTGTTTCCAATTCAACAAACCAGTACAAATAAAAAAAAAACATACTATACGGTGAACCCACACATTCGTATAATTAAGTAGGTTATGCAACTGCAGCGTTTGCACACGCGCGACCATTTAGCATAATAATAAAATAAATCAATTGTAGGGTGCAATCCTAACATAAATATGATGTCAATGCAATGCAACTGCAAGTGTAATAACTGCAGAAATGTCACTGAGTGCCTAACGGGAAGAGTCTAAATAAAAATGCAAGTAGTCCGACTCAAACCACGTCTAATTGAACACTAAAATTAAATAATTTACATAAATGCATGCAATCGTTGCTGAGTCTATGTCAATGCATGTCCGAATGTAGGTCGCGTTCAAAGTGCACTTACATGAGCCTACATTCGGCTAATTTAACTAATTTAATAATCAAATTATTTTTCCATGTACGTACACCGTACATATTGCTACTACAAATAGGAAAACAAGTAAATAAAATAATTCAAAGCATACAAACAATAACAAACTTTAACATGAAAAGATAATAGACATGTAAAGAATAAAATGTAAAAATATAAAATGTATAAATGGTTGTAAATTGATTATGACTATAATAAACACAATGTTAATTAAAGTTAGAGTACACAAAATTGTCACTAATCACTACTTAAATACTAACTTAGCACACATCACTGTGTCTTGCAGTGTCAAATGTCACTTCACTTGAGGTAGGGTTGGCACTCACATTCACTGACACATTTGGTTTTGAGTCCCGTTTGTCGATCTCGCTGTACCCGTCCTCGACGTTGCGATCTCCTTCTTCCTGCCTTCTTCTGCTTCTCGCTACTTGCGGACCCTCCCCCTGTCTTTGGGTTGCCATCTTTCGCCAAAGGTACACCGATGTTACGAACAGTGCAATGCTAATCGCAACAACCACATAGATTGCAGTGTAGTGATGGACGTCGTGAGAGGATAAGGTCTTTAGGTTGGTCTGTTCTTTAATTGACTGCAGTTGTAGGTCAATCTTCTTGAACGTTTCTTCGTGCGTTTCCAGATGCAGTGACGAGTTACGAATCGAGGTGTTGATAATATTGTTAATTGGAGAGATCGTGGGCATAATCATCGCGTATGGCTCCTTGACTAAAATGTCACTTCTGTGTTCCATATATGCGTGTAGTCAAAGTCAAAGTCAAAGTCAAAGATTTATTTGCAGATAAATATGGTTATAAAAGTTCTTACAATGGTTATATATAATAGTTGCTTAACATATTTAATCATAACATAATGACATGCAAATTTTTTACAGGTAAAATTAATTAATTATTATTCCAATTGTAGTACAAATAAACAAATTATTATTAATTAAATTTGAACTGAAGGAATTCTTTTATAGTATAAAAGGGATTCTCAATTAACCACCTGCGTAAGGCCCTTTTGAAGCGGACCATTGGAAGTTTCTTAAATCGGTCTGGAATCTTATTATAAACTTTAATGCACATGGGGTAACAACTTCGCCTATATAGATCCGTTCTCATTTTAGGATTAATCAATCTATTAGGAAATCTAGTTCTGAACGAGCATTTATCTCCCAGTTTTTCAAACATCTCTGGATGAGATTTGGTAAATTTACATATTTCCTCAATATAGATACCTGTTAATGTCAGTATTCTTAGTTTCTTGAACAGTGGTTTACAGGATGTGAGTGGGTCTACATTACAAATCGCACGTATACACCTCTTTTGTGCGATGAAGGCTCTTCCGAGATGCACCGAGTTTCCCCATACCAGTATACCATAACGCAGTATTGAACCAACATAAGCATGATAAGCCTGTAATGTGGCTTGTCTACTTGTTAGGTTAGATAAACGCCATAAAACATAAGCAAACTTACTGAGTTTTCCACATATCATATCAATATGACCAATCCAGGAGCACCTCTCATCTAGAACTATCCCAAGAAAAGTCATACTATCTGATTGTTGTATTTGTTTATCATTATAAGTGATGTTTAAATTAATTTTATTCCAGTTTTTGTTAAGAAATTGTACATATTTTGTTTTATCTATGTTAGGTTTAAGGTTATTCTTTTCCATCCAAGATATTATTTTTCTTACGGTGTTATTTATTTCTTCATTATAGTTTTCTTTAGTTTTAGGGATAATTACGGACACATCGTCTGCAAAGAGTATGCAAGGATAGTCAGTTACTTCTGTCAGGTCATTAATATATAACAGAAAGAGTGGGGGACCTAAAATACTGCCCTGTGGAACGCCTATACAATTGTAACCCAATTCGGATTTAAATTTCATTTCACCGTTTTGGTTTGGTTTATCCACAGTAATTTCTACAAATTGCGATCTGTTTGTAAGGTAACTTTGTAACCATGCATTTGCTTTACCGCGTATTCCATATTTGTCACATTTTTTTAGTAGTAGCTCATGCGATACAAAGTCAAAGGCTTTTGACATGTCAAAAAATACAACAGTGGTCGGGATTTTCTGGTCAATATTTTTAGTAACTAGGTTAGTTAAATTAAATGCCGCTGTGGTTGTCGATTTCTTTTTTTGGAATCCATGTTGTTCATGTTTCAAAATTCGGAACTTATCGATAAAATTTATTAATCTCGTATGCATGACCTTTTCGTAAATTTTCGCTAAAATAGGCAATAAAGCTATCGGTCTGTAATTATCAACAAGTTTTTTGTTACCTTTTTTATATATTGGTTTAATAACTGTCATTTTTAATTTCTCAGGAAACACTCCCGTAAATAAGGACAAGTTTATTAAATGTACTAATACCGGACTAATAATAAGGCTTATATATTTTATAATTTTTGTAGGTACTTCATCATAACCTGTTGAGTTTGTATCCCGGAGTGATTTTATTACTTTTTGTATTTCGTCATCATTGGTGGGCATTAAAAATATACTAGAATTAATGGGATCAATGTCATAATTATTAGTATTAATGTCAAAATCGTTATTCGTCATATTGATATAATAATCATTTACATAATTGGCAATGTCTATGGGGTTTGTTAGTGATCCGGTATCAGTTTCTATCTCCTTAATATTTGACTCCTGAATTTGATTATTATTGGAATAATGTTTTATTAAATCCCATGACGCCTTGCATTTATTTTTAGCCCTAGTTATGTAATTAGAATTATGAAGTTTTTGTGCTTTTTGTATACATTTTTTAAGTAATTTATTATAATTTAAGTATTTTATTTTATTATCTTTATCTGATGAGAAGTAGTATTTAAAACGCAAGTTCCTTTTGGTTTTAGTTGATTTTTTAATACCTTTGGAAATCCATTTTGCATATTTTTTTACTTGATTGACTTTGATCTTGACTTTAGGGAAGCACAAATCAAAGAACAAGATAAGTGTATCATGAAACTGATTAAACGCACTGTTGGCTTCCTGATCAGAAAAAACTTCTGCCCATTTTAACTTTGACATACAGTTAAAGAACTTTTCTTTATTTTCGGCGCTATAATCACGCTTATGAATTATACGAAAGCGTAAAGGCGGAACTTTACTGTTTACTTGTATGGAAATCATCTGAGCTGTTTCGTGATCTGACAGTCCCAGCGGTATAACCTCACATATTGCATCCTTACAGTTACTTATTATTTGATCTAGACATGAATTTCTTCTTGTTGGTTGTTTTATATGTAATGTTAAGTCAAAATTATTTACAATCCTAGTTAATTCGTCTATACATTTCTTATTTCTATCGATTTTTTTGCTCAAAATATCAATGTTAAGATCACCTACTATCACTAGTTGTTTTTTTGATTTATTTCGAAGGTTGCACAATATTATTTCTAAATTACGTAGGAAAATAAAAGGGTTTGAGCTTGGTGTACGATATAAGGCTATTATTATAATGTTATATTGTAAGAGTTCAATACCACAACACTCAAACTCATTTTCAGACGCATATTTTTTCAATTGCGTCAGTACTTTGTACTCAATGTGATTTAGGCAGAATATACAAACACCACCTCGCTTTTTATTCTTTCTTGAGTACCAGTCTCCTAATTTGTAGTCATTTAAGGCAATGCTACTCTCCTCACCCGCTTTAATAAAAGTCTCCGTTAAGCACACTACGTCAATAACTAACTTCTCATTTAGGAACGAGTCAATTGCAATTTCTAAAAGTTCTCTTTTACTTCTTAAGCCTGCAATATTTTGATGAAGAACATTTATTGAGTGACAATTAATTACGTCAATGGACTTTACGTCTTTTACCTTACTTAACTCATTATCATAAGAGTTCATATGTGGCTTATCACAGAACGTTTTAGTTGTAGGTAAAGTATTACTAGTACCTGCGAAAAAAGGTATTATTTGTGGTGCTTTTATAGTTAGATGATCTTTTTGGTCGGTAAGTAGGCTTTATGTCTAGGCTTGTATTAAAATATGTAGACAAATCGGAGCATTTTGACTGAGCAGTTGGGTTTTTGTTGAAGTTTAGGTATTTGCTTTTATAGTCAATTGTATCGATCAGAACGTTCAGTTTATGACAAGTATTGCTATGAGTACGTAAGAAGTAACAATTATCGTTATTGTTACATATTAGTTCTAAATTATTATTTAGTAACTTTACATTTAGATGTTTATTTTCCAACACACTTAGCACGATAATTGGACAATTTTTATATTTTTTTATAAACATATATAATTCATTTAGCAAAATAGTAGGGTTGTAGTCATTTTCTCCTACACAAATAATAATTTTATCACAAGATTTACATGTCAACTCTGTGTTTAACAATTGCTGAGAGATTGCATTGTATTTTATCATTCCCTCTACACAGTACCTTTCATATGAACTATTAAATCTTAGATCAAGTAGGCGTGTAGTTAAGCCCGTAATTTGCTGGGTTCCAAGGACATGTATTTTTCTCTTCGGATAAATACTATTGTTTCTAAGATATGAATTAACATTTATAATAGCTTTTTTCTTACTATGCTGCATGGTAGTTTGAGCGCATTCTGCATTTGTCTTCTTGAGTTTTGGTCGTTCTTCCGTATTTAGTGTAGTAGTCAAATTGGTTAAGTTGAATTTTTGAGTCCCATTATGTAACGAGTTGTTAGGTTTCCTTCCCATTCCTGGTTCATGTTGTAGTTGGTTGGTTAAAATCTTTGATTCGTGTAAGTTTCTAGATTTCCGTTTAGGAGTGCTAAGTTTTGGTGAAAATATTTTACTTAAACTATTAATTTTGGTTTCTTGATTTTGTAATCTTTTCTCTAAATCAATTTTTTCAAGTATTAAGTTTTCAATTTCTTTATGAGCACTCTCTAGCTTTTCCTTTAAATCTCTGACAGTTTCCTTTAAATCAGTAATATCTTGGCAATCCCATGTAGATAAGTCAGGTAAACTTCTTCCCAGGGCATTAGAGTCGGTGGATAGGAATGAATTATCTTCAAAACTTGTTGCAGAGGCATTTAAATTAGTAATTCTTCTTCGAAGTGTAATATAATCATTCGTGTTTTCCATGATAGTAGATTGTAAAATTATTAAAAGAATTGAGTACCCAGATAAGCAGCAATATTCAGACAATGTTGTTGCTGCACTGCACTGCTGAGTGTCGCTGCACTGCACCGCCGAGTATTGCTGCACTGAACCCGTGAGTGTCGCTGCACTGCACCGCCGAGTATTGCTGCACTGAACCCCTGAGTGTCGCTGCACTGCACCGTTGAGTATTGCTGCACTGAACCCCTGAGTGTCGCTGCACTGCACCGCCGAGTATTGCTGCACTGCACTTCTGATACTGAGTGTAGCTGCACTGCACCACCAATGCCAATGGCGCCGGTGTTATCTGCTTTGGCAACACTGTTTTTAGGATGTTGATCTGCCGAAAGGTGGCGTTGTATTCAACTGTTTTAAATAAAAAACGGAACGTTTTTGTAGGAAATTTTTGAAATCACTATTTCAAAGTGTTTTCTCAATAATTGTTCCAGGTGATATTTCTAATATTCAGTCAGAAACGTTACAATCAAGTTCAACAAGCACTTACAACATCTTGATTCCCAATATACAAGTCACTGTTTGGGTCACTTAAAGTCACTGTTAATATAGTTTTAGATGCACAATAATCGTGGATAACACTTTCACAGATAGATAATGTGTCCGGATTCACTTTATTGAAGAATTCACAGTTCATAGATGGGATTAATTATTTTTAAATATAAATTTAGCAGGAGCACAGTCAAAGCGAATGTTTACGTGTCAGCGCCATCTGGCGGTCCCAGTAAATGAGTCGTAAATGTAGTGTAAATGAGTCGCCTTGCAAGTTGCATCCTTGTTTTAGTGTTATGAGACCCGAGTGACGTAACGTCTCCGATGTCATTTGAGTGCCGCACACTAGTTGCACTTCGCACGTGTCACAACAATAATAAAACCAGGTGTTTTGTTTATGTAATTTAACCCATTTGTCGGTGCATATTTTTATTTCCGTATGACAATAAACGCTGTGTTCCTCGTTGTCTTGAATCAGCTGTACATCGCAAATCGATTTGTGTCGATCGCCTGTATTGTATATAGGTTGATGTAATTTGCACATTAGAATTTGGTCATGTAATTTTTGACATTCATGGATGTCATATAGTTCTAATGGGGTGAATGAGTGTTGGTTGACGTTGAATGCTATTAATGCGGAGTTAGGAATAACGTACAGTACCCGATTGTTGTCAATGCGTTGAGGAATGCTAATCAGTCTGTTGAGCTCGTATAGGGCATCACTCAAGATCGGTACTTTTATTTCCATCAACAAGTAATTCTGTGTTATGCGTGCATGTATTCTGAACAGCCTGTAGATATCTCTTACGTCATTTCGAACTTCCGGTAATGTAGAGTCGCGAGGTAGTAGCCGGGCTACTCTATCTAATTCACTTTGCATTTGGGTCGGCGATAATAGGTGGACGTCCATATGTCCTTGGTACATATTTGTCAGGGTGTTGATTAGAGACTCCTGGACGTCTTTTAAGTTTTGAGCCATTCTTTCTGCAGCTATGGCTGATGTAACTATGTAGAATGCATTTGACGTCTCAAGTTTATCTCTAATCGTCTTGTTTTGCAGAGAAGTGAGGTGGTCATTTACTAACTGGAACTGCTTCACCATTGTTGCTTCATTGCGCTGTACAATGTTATTTTCCGTTTCCAGAATACTGGTCTGTTTTTTGAGCAGTTGTAACAGGTGGTTTTCGTTATGTTGTATGGTGTCGATATCTTGCTCATATTGTTCTGCAAAATGTTGATCTAATACTCCAAACAACGAGTTTGCAACATAACCTACTCCGTCGATCAATCCTCTTTTGAACCTGTGCTGAATTATACGCTGAGACTTGAGTAGTTCGTTGTAATAGTTGAGTTCACTTGTGCTTTGTTCGAGTTGGTTGATTAAGACATGAAATTGCATCAACCACTCATCGCAACGAGCTTCCTTTATGTGGGATACGAATCCTTGTAGAGTGTCCACATTGCGCCAGTAATTTGTCATGTTATAGTAGAAGACTAATTTCCATTCATCTCTAATTTCTTGTAAGTCTGCAATTTTGTCAAAGTAAATCGTTTGATTTTTCGTCAGTTGGGTAAGTTTCATATCTTGCTGGACAGTGGGTGCTATTAATGTCATAATCAGCATCAACGTGTAGCACACCAAGCTGCTCCAGGTGAGCTTTTTGGATCGGTTTCGATTGTTTTTCGATAGTTTGTCAGTGTTAGTTTGGTTTTGTTTGTCAGCTTCGGTACCAGCGTCAACTAGTGGTACCAATCTTGTAATAGGTCGTTTAGTTACGCCTTTTGCAGTTTGTAGTGTCACAACTCTAGTGTGGCCATCCTTTCCAGGGTGTAGTTCCGCTACTCGACCTAGTGCCCACCTACCTGCAGGTAATTTTTCATCCTTAATGCATACAATGTCATTTATTTGTGGGTCCGTATTTTGTCGTTTCCATTTTAGTCTAGCTTGTAGTTGTTGCAGGTATTCTTGCGACCATTTCTTCCAAAAATCCTTGCCAAGTTTTTGCACAGTTAGCCATCTCTTGCTTGGATGGTAGGTATTGTCAATGTCTGGTTCTGGGATTGTCATAAGTGAGGTGCCAGTTAAGAAATGTCCTGGAGTTAGGCAGTTAATTTCTTCGGCATTCTCTGTAACGGTGCATAATGGTCGTGAGTTCAAACAAGCTTCAATCTGACATAGTAGAGTAGTAAATTCTTCGTAGGTTAGGCGTTGATCTCCAATAACCCGTTTGAGATGATATTTCATGCTCTTCACAGCAGCTTCCCACAGTCCGCCTGCGCTTGGCCACACGGGAGCATTGAAGTGCCACGTGACTCCCATCTCTGATATTTTTCCCAAAAAGAAGTTGTCAATGTTCTCTACTATGCATTTATATTGTTGCAAAAGGATCCGATTTGCGCCTACAAAATTCGTGCCGTTATCGCTGTACATGTCCCGTGGCGTGCCTCGACGTGCGCAAAAGCGCTTGAAAGCCGCTAGGAACGCTGTACTGGATAATTCCGATACCAGTTCTAGATGGATCGCTTTTGTGGCTAGGCAAACAAAGACTGCGACGTATGCCAACAGTGTTCTGACGCCTCGGCCTTTACTTGCCTTGATCTCAACGTGGCCAGTAA
This sequence comes from Mythimna impura, assembly GCA_905147345.3. Taxonomy (NCBI): domain Eukaryota; kingdom Metazoa; phylum Arthropoda; class Insecta; order Lepidoptera; family Noctuidae; genus Mythimna; species Mythimna impura. Next base: position 371,659 of record LR990361.1, on the reverse strand, counting down.
AATCGACACCTGTATGTGTGAAAGGACGAGATACTGTCACTCTCGCCTCTGGTAGGTCAGCCATGATCTGGTTTGTTTGTTTTGCATTAAATCGGCGACATATAACGCATTTATGTAAAACCTTTTTGACGGCGCGATATCCTCCTACGATCCAAACTCTTTGTCGTAAGAGTTAATTTAGGACCTCCATGCAATGTTCTTTTGTGTGCTTGCCAAATCAATAATTCTGTCAGTTTGTGGTCGTGTGGTAGTAGAATTGGATGCTTAGCGTCTTCATTCAAGTTTGAGTACTGTAACCTTCCCCCCACTCGCAGAACGTCTTCTTTGTCAAGAAATGGATTCAAACTCAGTAGGTTACTTTTGGTGTTCAAACTTTTATTTTCCTTCAGTCTCGTGATCTCGTCCTTGAAGGCATGCAGTTGAATCTGTTTCATTACAAGTTTTTCAGCGCTTTGTAATTCTGTCGAAGTCAAATAGGTGGTATGTTTAGTGTCCTTGTCCGAACAGCTGTTTATGAAATGTTTTATCCAGGCTATGACCCTTGTAATGCGAGTCATATCGCTGTGTCTATCTAATAACTCAATTACAATTGAAGACGGTTCACATTTCACAACACACGTTTGCATTTGTTTTTGTTTTGATTCGCATGTCGTCGGTGTAATTGCAATTTTATCAAATGTTTGCTCAGTGCTGTAGTTTTTCATCCAGTAGGGTCCTTGCCACCATAAAGGATGTTGCAATAGTTGGGAACAACTGATGCCGCGTGATGCACAGTCTGCAGCGTTTTCCTCGGATTTGACATAGCTCCAGTGCTGTTTTGGAATTACGTCGTGTACTTGTTGTACTCTGTTGCTGACGAACGATTTCCATTTTGTGACGTCACCATGCAGCCAGCCTAGTACAATCATAGAATCCGTCCAGGCGTATGTGTGTTTGTGCAAAGTATCCCATTTAAAGGCCTTGAGAACCTTTTTCATCAACCGTGAGAGCAGTAACGCTCCGCATAGTTCGAGCCGTGGAAGTGACAATTTTTTGCTGACGGGTGATAACCTTGACTTTGCAACGATAAGTGTAGTCACGGGCTCGTTTTTATTATTTGTTGTCAGCAAGTATATAGCACATGCGTAGGCCTTTTCTGATGCGTCGCAAAACCCATGGATTTGGAAAGGTTTTGTTGTATCTCCTAGCCATCTCGGTATTTGGTATTGGGTTATGTGATGCAAGTCGTCAGTAAACTGTTTCCATTCTTCTTGCACGCTGTCAGGTAAAGTTTCATCCCAGTCGCATCCTGATAACCAGACGCTTTGAAACAGAAGTTTTGCCTTTACTGTCAAAGGTGTCAGCCAGCCAAGTGGGTCGAAGATTTTCGAGATCTCAGATAGTAGCTTCCTTTTTGTAAGTTGAGTTTTATTGTCAAATTGTATTTTATTTGTAAATGAAAATGTGTCAGTTGTAGGATTCCACTGCACCCCCAAGGCTTTTGTAATTCCATCGTTTGTAAAGTGCATTGTCGTTTGATTACGATCTGATGATGATAATCTTTCAATCAAGGTCGGGTCATTACTTGACCACTTCCGTAGTGTCAGGCCAGCTCCTCCTAGCATGTTGATCAGTTGATCTTGCATTTCTTGTGCTTGCTCGATGGAATCGCTGCCACTTAAGACATCATCAACGTACATCTCGCTTGCGATGATATTGGCTGCTAACGGGTATTTATCTACGTCATCATTAGCTAGCTGTTTTAGCGTTCGAAGAGCTAAAAATGGTGCTGCCTTGGTGCCATACGTCACTATGCATAGCTGGTACTCTTTTAAAGGATCTTGATTGCCTTCCCTCCACACGATCTTCTGCAAGTGTTGATCTTCTTCCTGTACTAGGATCATGCGGTACATCTTCTCACAGTCTGCAGTAAAGACGTACTTGTATAGTCGCCATCCAAGTAGCAATGTCAGTAAGTCTTGATGAAGCTTAGGACCGCACTCCATCAAGTCGTTTAGGCTGTAACCTGTGTCAGTTTTCTGGGAGGCGTTAAAAACCACCCTAAGTTTGGTTTTCACTGAATCCTGTTTGAGTACTCCATGATGTGGTAAGTAGCATGCCGTGTTTAGGTCAGATTTGCTCTCCTTCATGTGTCCCATTTTCAGATATTCTTGCATGAATTTGGTGTAACTATCCGATAATTTGTCATCCCTGCCTAACCGCTTTTCTAGTTGCATGAACTGTGCTACAGCGCGTGACTTGGATTTACCCAGCAGTTGATGAAAGTTAAGCTTCATTGGTAAACGAACTTCATATCTGCCGTTGCATAATCGTTTTGTCGTTGCCGAATAGAACTCCTCACAGTATCGCTCCTCTGACGTCATGGAGTTGCATGCATCCCCACTGATGTCTTCTACTTCCCAATATTTTGTCAAGTCGGCAATTTCATTTACTACGACGTTACAGTTGAATGTTTTTGTGACATTGCCTGACAGTATCCACCCTAACCGTGTTTGTTGTGCCATGGGTTCGTTAACCCCTCCTTTGACTAAGCCATTCATGAGTATTTCTGAAAATACATGTGCATCCAGAAGTATATCTATGGGTCTTGAGATATTATATTCTGGGTCGGCTAGTGTGATGTCTGTCACATGAGCCCAAGATTTCTTTGCAAACGTAACATTAGGCAGATTGTTTACCACTCGTGTCATGATTACTGCTTCCGTTGTGAAACGGAAGTCATTGTGCAGGGACTTGCATGATAATTGGATCTTTCCTTTGCTCTTATTGGATACAGTGCCGATCCCGCTTATGTTTGCGCTCAGTTGTTGACGCTGTATGCCCAATCTTTGAGCTGCATTCTCCGTGATCAGTGTGATCGGTGAACCTTGATCAATTAAAGCCCTTAGTGTCATGTAGTCGCCTCCAGCTGACTCTACTCGTACCAATGCTGTTGGTAATAATATTTCATCATCATTGTTTGATGCGAAGTTATTTTGCAGGTTTTTGTTTGACCTAATTGAAGCCGATGACGACGGTTTAGGCACAGTCTGCGTTGCCGAGGGCGTTTGCGCTGACTTCGTAATATCGTTGTGCAAAAGTGTGTTATGTTGCTCGTTGCACTCTCTGCATCTTTTCTGTGACGCACAGTAACCCTTACTATGCACGTACAGACAATTTTTGCATATTTTATTGTTCTCTATAAATGAAATTTTTTCCGTACTTTGCATGTCAGTGAACTTAGGGCACTGAAATAATGCGTGATTAGTATTGCACAATGGACAACTAATCTTATTAAACTGCCCAGCGTTTGACGCATGGAAATTACGAGAACCGTTTGACGAACTTTTATTGGTTTGTGAATTTGCTGATTTGTAATTTTTGTTGAACGAGTATGGCGTATTGGGTTGAGGTTTCGATGCAGGTTTACTACCGTTTTCTGGTTTTTTCCTATGCAGCGGTTCTAGAGCCATAAACTTATTTTCGACGAAATCCATAAAATGATTGAACGTTGGTATCTCGCGCGGATCTGACCTGGACTGCATGTATTCCGAGTACGTTTCCGAGTCTAATTTTTCGCATAAAACGTAAACTAGAACCGGATCCCAAGAGCTAGTATCTACGCCCAAGTTATGTATCGCATTTATGGTTTCGTTGCTAGTGTCATATAACCGCTTGAGGTCGAATGCAGATTGTTTTTGTAGATTAGGTTGACGCATAAATACCTGGAAATTCCTGGTGAATAACAAGAATTTATTATTGTATCTATGGTTCAGAATTTCCCAACACGTGTCATAATTTTCGGGTGCAATGTGTAAATGTTGTACGAGCTTTTCCGCTTCCCCGCGAAGTCTACCCTTTAGATGCTGCATTTTCTGAGTTTTTGCAATAGCTGTGTTATTATGAATCGCTTCTACGTACAAATCCATAAATGTAGGCCATAATGCACAATTACCGTTAAACGTGGGAATGTCAATTTTAGGCAATGTTTGTTGTTGATGTACAGAGGCGTTTAATTTTGTGTCCAATGCCCGTTTTATTTTTATAAATGCATCTTCATAACGGCTAAAATCGTCATAATAATCATGAGGTTTCCCCTCTAATATGCCGTCAATTTGTAAGTGTAATTTGTCAATTGTAGTCCACCGAAATTCTACAGTCTTGAGCATATCCTCAATCTCCCATTTTTCCTTAACCTCATCTAAGCTTCGATTTACTAACCTAGTGAACGCACGAAAGTTAGCTTGTTGCAACTGCTGTAACTCGAGTAGCTTGTCCTCTACTCATGAAAATGTCTCGAACAGGGTCTTGTCAAACTCAACATTCGACTTACTATGGCCGGCGTTACTGGGTCCAGCAAGAATCTTCATCTCGAACGCTGCAATTTCCTGACGCGCTCCTTGGTACCAGCTCTTCATGACCTCATAAATATTGCTGGTGAAATACTGATGATCTTTCTCTTCTACTGCGCTCAGCTCCCGGTTCTTCTCTTCACATTCCTTCCATAGTAAATCTAACCGTTCAAGCCTATTACGAATGTACTCGGCGGTCTTCCTGCTCGCTGAGTCCTTCTTGAAATTAGAATGAATTTTCTTCACCTCCTCAAGGATCTCGGCTTGACGCACGATTAACCCCTCCATTGTAAAGCCGTAAGACAAAAAATGAACGATCTTACTTGAAAGTCAGGAACTCTCCCTGTATGCTGCTGACGCTCTGGAACCTGGATCGCTGCTACCTCCCTGAATGCTCCTGCACGGCTACACACGTGGTACGGTATGACGCGACACGACACAGATCCCGCGCGATCAACGACCGATGTATCGGACTGTATGATACTTGCAAAGGTTACGAAGGACCAAAAAATTATGTAGGGTGCAATCCTAACATAAATATGATGTCAATGCAATGCAACTGCAAGTGTAATAACTGCAGAAATGTCACTGAGTGCCTAACGGGAAGAGTCTAAATAAAAATGCAAGTAGTCCGACTCAAACCACGTCTAATTGAACACTAAAATTAAATAATTTACATAAATGCATGCAATCGTTGCTGAGTCTATGTCAATGCATGTCCGAATGTAGGTCGCGTTCAAAGTGCACTTACATGAGCCTACATTCGGCTAATTTAACTAATTTAATACTTAATCAAATTATTTTTCCATGTACGTACACCGTACATCAGTGATTTTTCTACAATCCACACGGGCGGTTTTTATCATCCCCGGTTTATATCATTTTACCATAAGTGTGCAGACTATCGTCGTACAGTTTTTGGTCCTTCGAGCCGGATAACACGCGTGGACTGTTAGTCCATCGGGTATATAGTTTAAGGTGCGCGGGTGGTTCGGAATGATAACCCCATACTTGATAATATTCGTTGAATATTTCGGGACAGTTCGGTAAAATGTAATCACTCCGAATTGTTCGTAGAAGACATTGGCGGAACTTCGAGTGCCTTCATCTACATTTCTACTGCATTCAGGATCTGCAGATCGCTGTTGGTATCAACTCATCTGTGACTAAGTAAGATTGTTCCTTTTAGTTAATCGCAATGGCAGTATCAAGCGCTCGTCAGTCGGAAATATTAGAAGGGCTCAATAGGATAAAGGTCAATTTCGGTAAGGATTCGAGAAAAACTCCGGATTATAACCAAAAAAGAATAGAGTCGTTGGACAACCTCTGGGAAGAATTTGAACTAAATCACCTGAAACTTTCCGAGTTTCCAGACAAGGAACCACAATACTTCACCGCAGATTTATATCAACAGAGTAAGATCCTCTACCAGTCTACCCGTAACCTGCTTACTGCATTTGGCTCTGATGAGAAGGGAACTCAAGCAAACACGGAAGCCAATGAACTGTTGGCTCAACAAACAACGAATTTTAAGACCTTCAACAGGTTGGTGAGGAGCATCAACGTGAACGAAGTAACGGAAAAATGGCAACTTGAAGACGAGCTAAGGGCTATACAAACCAAGTGGAACACTATCGACTCGTTGCATCTGCGTATCGATCATTTACTTCAAGGCAGTGACTTATTGTACGAAAACGAATTTAGTATGTTTGAGTTTGAGCGTAATTACAAGGACATCAAGCGTTTGCTTAAGAAAATATCATCCATGGTACATGTACAGCAAGCTACGCCTCAGTAAGAAACTGGACCAGGAGACCTACTGTGATTACAAAGAAGCGAACATCACCACGAGAGCTACCGTCTCTGTCAGAATTTATGACGTTCGTACAGTAGAGAGAGAAATAACGAAGCCTGCTACTAAACGGGAGTCAAGTCTACAGAACAACACACCTGTAAATCAGGGGAACCACTATAAGAAATAATATCAAGCTGCCGCTACTCAAGGATCAAACTGTCCGATTTATAATACGCGTCACTTTATATTTACTTGTAGGAAATTGCTGAAAATGACTGATTACAGAAAAACAAAGCAAGTATGTCTAATAAACACCAAAGATCAATTGTCATCATTGGGTTCTACTTTGAGTCGTTAGATGGGGTTGCGAAGTATGTAAATTGCGTGTGTAGGAATATTTTACTTCTTAAACACTTTAAATTTCTTAGTAGTGCGAATCGAATGCGATGAAACAAAGATTAAGTAATACATCAAGTTACACAAAATTTTTGACTAAAAAAGTTATCTATGTCAGTGTCGTACATTTAACGTGATGCGTGCACAACTAAACAGTCAAACAGATAAAAAATCGAAAATTACTGGAAGTATATCACTATATGTGCAATTAGACCCCGCTACTCAAAATATGACTTAAACACAGGGATGATTTTACGTTTTGTTGCCAGATGGGCAACTTTCGAAATACCCCTTCCCGTGCGACGAGCGAGACTGACCGGTGTTGTTGCGCAGCAGGCGCGCCGAGCTGGGCGCGCACGCGTCCTTCTCGCACGCGCGCACCGCGCCCTCCGCGTCCGCCCACAGCAGCGAGCCCGCGTACACGTCCAGCGCCAGCGGCCGCGCGCCGCCGCCCTCCAGCTGCAACATACGTCACGTCACACACCACACCCACACCGCACCTACTGCACCCAGCGAGGCACTCACGGTGGTGTGCTTCCCGGTCGCCACGTCCATGTACATCATGCTGGCCGAGCCGGAGTTCACCCAGTACAGCCGGTCCGCGTCCAGGTCCACGCACAGGCCTGCAACACACGGCACGTGAGAGGGCAACCAGCGGGGGCGGGGGCAGGGGCGGGGCACGGTACGCACTGGTGACGCCGGCGAGGCGCGGCTCCCTGCGCGAGTCCAGCAGCGCGCGCGGCTGCGTGGCGGCCTGCGTGGCGCAAGTGATGCGCTCCGCGTCGGGTGCGCGCGCCGCCCAGTACAGGCGGCCGCGGCGCGGGTCCACGGCCAGCGCCGACACGTTGCGCACGGCGGCCAGCGCGCACGAGTGCGTGCCGGCCGTGCGCGCCGCCACGATGGCGCCGCCCGCCGCGTAGTACAGCACGCCGGCCGCCCAGTCGAGCGCGAAGCCGCGCGGCGCGTCCACGCCCGCGTCGGCCAGCACGGCGGCACCGCCGCCCGTGAGCGCAGCGCGCCGCAGCTCGCCCGTCTCGCTGTCGGCCCAGTACAGCTGGCGCTCCGCCGCCACGTACTGCAGGCTGGCGGGCGCCGTCACGTGCGCGCCCGACACCGTGGGGATCATGTGCACCAGCGGCGCCTCCAGGTCCACGCCGCGGATCTCACCGGCGCGCCCGATGAGCAGCACCTTCTCGTGCGCTGCGGACAGAGGGACGGTAAGGGGGGCGCGGCGGGGCGGCGCGGGGCCGGGCGCGGCATACGTACGCTCGCAGGTGACGGCGTCGGCGGCCAGGCGCATGACGTGCGGGCAGGCGCACACGCGCTCGTGCGGCGCGTGGATGAGGCACAAGTGCGAGCAGCCGCCGTTGTGCTCGCAGGGGTTGTGGTCGGCGGGCGGCTGGCGCGACGGGTGCACCACCTTGACGTCGAAGGGCTGCGTGAGCGTGCGCTGCACCACGGTGACGTCGCGGCCGTCCCACTTGCCGGCGCGCACCACGCTGTTGGAGCGCCAGTCGGTCCAGTACACGTGCTGCTCGAACACGGTGATGGCGAAGGGGTGCGACAGCGCCGCGTGGCCGCGCAGCACCTCGCGGTGGTCGGCGCCGCTGTAGTCGGTGGTGTGCACGGAGTCGGAGCGCGCGTCCACCCAGTAGAGGCGGCGCGCGCGGTAGTCCAGCGCGATGCCGTTGGGCCAGGCGCCGTCGGACACGGCGTCCACGCGCACCAGCACGACGCGCTCGCGCCCGGCCAGCGACGCGCGCTCGATGCGCGGCGCCGCCTGCTCCCAGTCGCTCCAGAACAGGTAGCCTGTGTGACACGTGCCGTTACTGAACATGTCGCCACGCGCACCTCGTGGTGCTGCTGCGGGAGAGTGCGGCACGTACCGAGGCGCGGATCGGCGGCGATGGCGCGCGGGGAGTCCATGTCGCCGGCCAGCAGCGTGCGCCGGAACTGCCCGTCCAGCCGCGCCACCTGCGCGCCAACACGTACACACTTTACTACCGTCACATCAACTACACTGCGAACAGTGGGTCCTCGCCCATATACATAAAATGGATCGTGATCAGACCATTACAACGATAGATTACCTCGATCTGATGCAGGCTGCTCTCCACCCAGTAGAGGTTGCCGGCCACCCAGTCCACCGCCAGCCCCTCCGCCGTGGACAGGCCCTGCCGCACCACCGCCTCGATGCCGCTCAGAGCTGCGGGAATAACTCATTTATATAATTATTACTCTTATTACTATGAGTCCGATATATCCCACTGTATGGCAAAGGCCTCCCTTCCGTTATTTCACTCTTTTCTGTCCTTAGCTTCTTCTGGGCAATCCTTTAGGTAGGAGTCCAAATCGTCTGTATATGTATGCGGTCTTGCGGACGGCGAGCAATGGGTAGCTCGCCGTCCGACCGTCCGGTAACCGTACGCACAGAGCCCAAGTCGTGGACGGCGCGTACTGTTGCAAGCGCGCCTCAAGGAGATGTCAGCAAACCGTAGGGGCCCAGCAGGGTCGAAGACTACTGGGGCCAAGGGTTTGCTTCTGAAAGAAAAACTCGGCCCTGACATGAAAGGCAACGAAGGAACAGAAGTGAGTTTTTAGTCAGTAAAAATCACACAAGAGTAAACGTTCCGCCCAAGAGCGTGAGATGTTATTAAATGATTTTCCCACAAAAAAAAAAATCTTAAAATATAACATCACATTTTCTCATACTTCCATTCACCAGAACATAACCTCTTTTGGGGAATAGTTTTTTACATTTTTTATTGTTTTTTTATATTGTTAACCAGAAATCCTTAAAATCTGAGTAAGTGCGAGTCGGACTCGCGCATTGAGGGTTCCGTACAAACTTCATATGCAAAGTTCAATTCCCGAATGGAATCTCCAAGATCGCAAAAAATTTTTTTTTGTGACGAAACAACAAATTTACTAATACGTTAACTTTGAAGTTTCATTTTTTCAAAGCTTCAAGGGACCTCAGATCTGAGTGTATGGTTTTAATTTCAACTCGATATCTCTACACGTTCCCGAGATAAAGGGTCTTGACAGACAGACATACAGACAGACAACAAAGTGATCCTATAAGGGTTCCGTTTTTTACTTTCGACCTCTATCTCCTAAATACAGGTGTGACTGTTGTGTTAAGTAGGATCAATAAATTGTACAAACACCACCCCAGCACGGGAAGATTAACGATGATTGATGATGGGAAAGGATCGCACGGTCAGCTTGTGACAGACGCCATGTGTGATGACTTCGCAGGGGGCGTCGCAGGGGGCGGCGAGGGGGCGGGTACCTACTTATAGAGACAACAAATAAGTAGTTTAGAAGGCAAGAGAGTGGCTCACCGTTCCCGCGGATGGTGCCGCGGTAGATGTTGTCGTCCACGACGTCGGTCCAGTAGAGCGTGACGTCACCGCTGGCCGGGTCGCGCCGCCAGTCCAGCGCGATGGTGTTCTTGAGCGACGAGATGAGCGCGCGCGCCGTCAGCGCCGGCAGCGACACGCCGCGCACCTCGTGCCGGTTGGAGAACACCAGCAGCGGCGTCGTGCCGTCTGGGACATGCCACCAGTGCCCAACTTATATCACATCGCCTACTTCACCTATCTACTTATATTCAAAGGCTAAAAAAATCTTGCAATGAAGTTTCAACTTTGTAAGTATCAAATTCGAAATCGCTGTTAGGAAAGGCTGAAGGAAAGTTGTGTCTGGTTCGGGTGCTGCCTGACTTGGGGCTGTTGTGACTTTCTAATCGTGCGAAGAACTCTGATATCGCGAGATGCAGGATTTTGAATGTTAGTTCGTATGTGGTGACATAGATGTCGCTACACACATAAGCAGTGACGTTTTTTGACCGAACTTTATCTTATTACATGATGGTGCACTCTAAGTTATGCGGCAAACGTATGCCAAATATTTAGATTTTTTACAATTTTGTAATTTTTGTTCTGTGAGAGGTATGGCCGTGACGGAATACTGTAGGTATGTCTCACCGGTACTCTTGCAGTTGAAGCCGTCGTCAGCGAGGCGGTAGCCGGCATCGCACGTGCACTTGTAGCCCGCCTTAGTGGGCGCGCAGCCGTGCGCGCACACGCCCCACGCGGCGCAGGCGTGGCGCGGCGCGCAGCTCACGCCGTCGCGCTGCAGGTGCAGCCCCGCCGGGCACGCGCACACCGGCCCGCTCGGCGCCGCGTGGCACGAGTGCGAGCAAGCCGACACCGCACACATGGGCTCACCTGCGCACACATACACTCGTCACACAGAGATACATGAGAGGGCAACAGGGCCAGTGGTCGTGCACGCACCGCAGCGGTCGGCCTCGTCGGCGCCGTCGGCGCAGTCGGCGATGTTGTCGCACAGCTGCTGCAGCGGCACGCAGCGCGTGTTGTTGTCGCAGCGCAGCGCAGGCGCGGGGCAGGCGGCCACGTCGGGCGCGTCGGGCGCTGCCGTGGTGCTGGTGCTGCTGGAGCTGCTGCTGGCGATGGTGCCGCACGCCATCTCGTCCGACCCGTCCAGGCAGTCCACGTGCGCGTCGCAATGAAATTCCTGCGTCACACCGACACACATATACACACTTGACACTTGAGGTAAATATAAGTTTGATATTGGCACTCAAGTAGAACGGACGTGTTTCTTATGTAACAATTATTTGACGTTAAAATAATTATCTTTGAGTAATCTGTGACCTAGAAAATAAATTGTGCATTTTTTGCTAAGTTGGTGATTAACTTTAAGTAAATAATTATGAGTGTTTGACTAAGTATTATGTCAGATATAGAAAAGAGCCCTCGGAGTATCCCAACTCCTCCATCAAATGCACTTGAAGAAAAATTTGAAACAGTGGACACCAGTGACATTAGTAATTGGTTGATCTCAATAGAAAAATACCTGAACGAAGTCTGTTCCATTGCTCAAGAAGGAAAGTTAAATTCCGATCAAAAGCTGAAGATCAGCTCCCTGTCGCGCAAGATAGGACATGGCGTTTCGCAGATGGCAGTTTTTTTACCAGGACTTAAAATTAAAGGCTAAAGAAGTGGGAAGCTCTGTTCGAACGATAAGAGAAAAATGCGACCTGACAAACTGCCTTGAAAATTTTCAGCACACCATTCAAGCAAGCATTCAAGAAAACTGGACCAAACCAATGATGACAGAAAAAGTTTCATTCGCTGACATAGTCAAAACTAATAATAGTAGATTATGTGACTAGGGAATAAAGCAGTGTCTTTAAGTCGCGGGTGGCGGATGTTGAATTCCGAACGAAACGAAGGTTGCTAATTTTAATCCCGAACGATAGTGAGGGATTTATATAATTAACTCCCGAGCACTGCGAGGGAGTTAATAAAGAAACCTGAGTGAAGTGAGGAATTCAAGCCGCCCTAGACAAAGACAGCTTTATCCCCGTGTTGGATACTCTATTTTTTACACCATCTGTGTACAATTTCCCTAAAAATCTGAGGAGCCTTCAAGGCATTTACGTAGTGAATCAAACGCCAAGTTCAGAACGAGTAATTTTATTTACAATATGCAAGGGAGGTCATGAAATCGCTGAAAATCTTAACACCGCCATTCAGCGGACGGTCTAAAATGTACAACACCATCTATCGAGTTGATGTGAACTAAAATGCATAAAACAAAATGAATGATAATTCTACTTTTGAATCCTAACATTCCGCCCACCATGGACAGTGTCCATAAAGTAACACACTATAAAGACAAAACAATTCATCTGCCCACCAAGATAACAATACAGCTACTACCAAAAACAATAAAAATATAAAACTTAAATCAACACTTCACTTGTGTGTGGCAGGTAGCCTTTGAATCAAAAACAAATATCAAAACTTAAATCTAGATGGTAACAGGTAAAATAATGAGCTTGGACACTGGTCTCTTTATGATAGAATCCTTACATTTTAAAGAAACAACGCGTGTAAGATTGTCCACACCAACTTGCTTGTCAGTTATAATTCCATATAACCATCTAGCAGGTGGCAGATCATCCTCTTTAACTAACACAATATCTCCTACTTTAGGTTCCGGAGTCATGTGTGACCATTTATAACGATGCTGTAGTTGTGTAAGGTATTCATGCGACCATCGACGCCAAAAGTCTTGCACAAGCCGTTGAGTAAAATGCCATCTTTTGAGAGTACTCATGTTCATATTTACATAATTAGCATCCGGTACTAGTACTAAAGGCTCACCCACAAGAAAATGTCCCGGGGTGAGTGGGTATGGATCTTCTGGATTGGAACTAACTTGTGTTAACGGCCGTGAGTTAAGACATGCCTCTATTTGGCACAAAAGAGTCGTCATCTCTTCAAACGTGAGTGTACTATTGCCGATCACGCGTTTTAGGTGATGTTTTGTGAACTTCACTCCAGCTTCCCATAGTCCACCAAAGTTTGGAGAATGTGGAAGGAATGAAGTGCCAGGTAGTGCCGTTTGTTGCAAGCCAGTCAGCTATGTCACTTGCTGCTACCAAACCTTCACGTGGTAATACATTTTTAAGCTCTCTATTCGCTCCAACGAAGTTAGTGCCATTATCACTCCACAAATCTGCACAATGCCCTCTACGAGCAACAAAACGCTTAAATGCAGCGAGAAATGCATCTGAGGTCAGATCACTCACCACCTCGAGATGAATTGCACGAGTGGCCATACAGATAATTAAACAAATGTAACCCTTAGTGGAGCGATAACCACGTCCCTTTGTGGTTCTGACGGCGATAGGTCCGGCGTAATCAACACCACTTTGATAAAAAGGCCGGCAAGCAGTGACACGGGCTGATGGTAATTGGCCCATCAATTGTTGGTTTGTTTGAGCCGCATAACGAACACAAACGACACAATTACGAACATGCTGCTTTACGAGACTCTTTGCGTTTATGATCCAATATCGAGTTCTTATGTATGTTAGCATTAACTGAGGGCCTCCATGAATAGTACGCTCATGGGCATCTGCAACAATCAACTTTGCTAGATGTGAATTATAAGGAATCAAGATAGGATGCTTCATTCCTTCTACTACGTTAGCCTTCTGCAATCGACCACCAACTCTAAGGATGTCTTTGCTATCAAGAAAAGGATTAAGCGAGGTAAGTTTACTGCGTTTATTTATTTTACCTAGTCCTTGTATACTCTCTTTTTCTTTCAGGAATCCTTCCCTTTGACATAACCGGATACAGGTAAGTAATGACTCATACAATTCCTTAGATGTTAGCCAACATGTAGTAGTAGATCTAGTGTCAGATCTATTTGTTTTTAGAAACCTTCTACAAAATGAAATCACCCTAACTAACCTACTTAAACTTGAAAACCTTGTAAGTATATCAATGCCTTCAGTTGCTGTGTGACATAAGACCTTATTTTTTCTTTCTTCTAAATTAGTTTGCTTAAACTTCCCCTTACTATAGTGGACTGTATTTTCTTGTAGCCATTTAGGGCCATTTTTCCAAATTTGAATTTCAGACATGTGCTTTGGATTTAAGCCCCGCGATACGCAATCTGCTGGATTCTCATCGGACTTGACATGCGCCCATTGAGTGTTGTCCATTATGGTCAATATTTCCGAGACCCGGTTGGCCACAAAAGTCTTCCACTTGCTTGGATGACTACTTAGCCAATCAAGAACAACACTAGAGTCAGTCCAAGCGTGCATGTTTTCCTTTGAAATGCCCAATACTTCCGAGACTTCTAGGAGCAATTTAGCCAGTAAAACAGCTCCGCAAAGTTCCAAACGAGGTATTGATACCTGTTTTACAGGGGCAATCCTTGATTTGGAAGCTACCAAATTCACATGAACCTTACCGTTACAATCTACTGATCTAACGTAGACTACGGCTGCATATGCTGCGTTAGACGCATCAGAAAACCCTTGTAGTTCCATGTGAACATTGTCTCCGCGTGTCCCTACCCATCTCGGAACTTGAAAACTAGTGAGATGAACGAGATCCTCACGATATGAAAGCCAATCTTTGAGAATGTCAATTGGTATCTCGTCATCCCACCCTATACCAGCAAGCCATATTCTCTGGATGAAAACCTTGGCTGTTGTTATGACGGGCGCAATCCATCCTAGTGGATCGAATAATTTTGCAATATCTGAAATTACCTTACGTTTTGTTACAGGTGTTTCAAGCGACGGAAGTTGGACAGTATACTGAAATACATCGTTAGATCTGTTCTAGGTTAATCCTAAAATTTTCAAAACAGAATCTAACTTTATTTCTAGGTTTTCCTTCCTATTCTCACTGTCTTTATCAATTTCTTGCAATAAACAAATGTTATTGCAAGACCACTTCTGAAGCTCAAACCCCCCGCGACTAAGAAGGTTCTTCATTTGATGAAATATTTGTATACCTTCTTCAACGCTTTCGCAACCTGTCATATGAACTCTCTTAAAACCCTATCTGCTGCTAAAGGGTATTTATGACCTTCATCATGTGCAAGCTGTTGCAGAGCTCGTACAGCTAAGTAAGGTGCCGAAGATGTACCAAATGTTACACGTAATAACCTTAGATGTTGAAGTTCTGAAGTTATGTCTTTACGCCATAAAAGGCGTTGATAATCAACATCCTTTTCTGATACCTTTACTTGTCTGTACATTTTAACTATGTCTGCAACAAGACATATTGGATGACAGCGCCAACGCATGATGATGTGCCTCAGTTCAGGTTGTAGCCTTGGACCAATCAGCATGTCTCTATTTAATGATGAGCCATTATTTAGAACACATGATGCATCAAATACAACCCTCACCTTTGTTGTAGTTCTATCATTTTTGACAACTGCGTGGTGTGGCAGATAGACAGCACTAAGATTCTCTTTCTGTAATTCTGGAACCACCTCCATATGACCCAAAGTTAAATATTCTTCAATTACATCAGAATATTTAGTCCGAAATTCAATGTTCTTAAGCAACCATTTCTCGAGTAAATAAAACCGTTTTCGAGCAATTTCGAAAGAGTTGCCAAACTTACACTCAGGATCATTTGACTTGAAAGGCAATCTCACTACATAGCGACCTGATGAGTCTCTTGAAACAGTTTCTGTAAAGAAATCCTCACAGGCTTGCTCTTCCTCTGAATAAAGCCTTTTTTCAGAAGAAGATTCCTCTAACTCCCAAAACTTCTTTAAGAGATCATCTGTTACTACCGCAGTGTGCATGTTCACGATTTTATTTCGCGGAGAAACTTGCTTACTTTGTGAGTTTATACAGCCAGACAGGATCCATCCGAGTTTGGTATTTTGAGCCATGGGAAACCCAGGTAGACCCTTGATAACACCATCCATTAAAATCTGGCAATATATCTCTGCTCCAAGCAAAATATCAATTTTGTTTGGAGTATTAAATGAAGGATCAGCTAATTTTAGATCCGACATTTGAGGTGATAACGCTGTCAAAACAATCTTCCTTTCCGGAAGAAGTGATGTTATGTTCTTAAGAACATGAGCCTTTACAACAACTATAAAGTTGGGATCATGACATGACTGAAGACTTACGGTCACAAAACATTTAGAGCGCAATGTTGCACTCTGGTCACTGCCAAATCAATAATAATAATAATAATAATAACCCCATCGCCGTATCTCTACGTTGACGTCGTGGTGGGGCTTGCGTGCTCCAATATACCCTAGGTCTGTATCGGTAAAGTTTGCTTTGCCGTAATATGCCTAGGGTGAGGGGCCAGACTAAGAGAGATACAATCCGCAGTGCAGTTTTGTGGCGAACTGTTGGGCATTAGCGACCCCACGGACCCGATCTCCCGGGAGAATTCTTGTTCTTCATCTCCGGCTTGCCTTTATTGGCCGGCCGTAGTGAACACTGACGAGGAACTGAGCTCCCACCTCTCTCTTGCCTTTATTGGCTGGCTTGAGTGGAGATTCGCAAGAGCAAACGTGCTCGGGAGAAGGATGTATAATCCAGTAAGGTGCTGGTAGGGATCTTGACCGTACTTCCGGGATTGTCCTGATAGCCGTGGTATACCTCTCCACTCCTCAAGCACCTCAGGATATGTTGCCCTCTTGTTGCTACGTCACTTCGTGCTAGCGGCCGTTTTTGGGGGCCCATTTATTGAGTGTGCAAGTCACCCCCTCCCTTTTTTCGATGCATATTAATAACGTTATTCAGGCAGGGGCCATAGTCTTGACATAGTTCCATGTTACCAGTCCACTTAAGACTCCAAAAACCATAGCCCTATTATCTTTGTTCTCCATATGTCGCAACAGTTTTTCAATAACCGGGGGTTGTCCTTGGGTGCACTAGCATAGCGCGTACAGGGATAATCGTCGGTTGATATCATGTTCCTTTATAATTATCTAAAGGGCCTCTGCGAGTTGGCTTCGGCTCCTCGTACGCCTCCCAAAGGTCCAGGACCTCAGGGTCCTGAGATAAATAAAATATAAAAAAAAAAATAATAATAATAATAATTTATTTTCAAAAAGTACACAATTACAGGTGACACTTAATTAAAGGTACAATTGGCGAGGTACAAGATAAATGATCAATGACCCCTGCGCTAGGTAAACCTGTGTTACAGGGGTCATCCATCCGTCCGTTCTGTAGTGACAAGGTTTTGATACGTAATGTGCACTTATATAAGGAAAAATAAAAATTAAACTAAATTAGTACAGGAATCAGTAGAGGAAAAATGCCAAAATTAAACTGAAGGAAAGGGGAATTTTTGTGTCGTGTGTATTGTACTTGTGTGTGCGTGTGAATGCCTAACTGGTTAGGGTTTAAGAAATTCTTCCGTCATATCATAATTGAGAGTAAGCAGAAATTCTTTAACTTTGGACTTACATTGGAACTTGTTTAAATTGTGTATGTCCAGTTTATTGTGGAGTTTGTTGTAGATTAGTGCGCTTAAATAGCAGTTATGCCGACGTGCGAAGGTCGTATTGGTACAAACTCTGGCACAGACTGGTTTGGGTCTTCTTCTGATCGTAGGGCTGAAAACCTCTCTATTGGGAGGAGTATTCTTATGCGTTCGTGACATTATTCGAAACATGTACATTTGCCGGACCGTTAGCACCTTAAATTCAGCATACAATTTTTGAGTTGGATACCTAAACGGTTTACTAAGGAGAACTTTGACAATCGCTCGCTGAGCTCTTTCCGCTTGTAATAGAATTGTTTTGGCAGCACCTCCCCACGCAGTGATACAGTAGCTTAGTATTGATTCACATAGAGCGGTGTATACCATTTTTAGGATGTCTTTGTTAGCAGAAGTTCTCAACTTTCTAAAAAGGTAAATTAGTTTTCTGGTACGTGCAGACAGGAAATCAATGTGTGTTTTCCAGCTAAGACAGGAGTCAAGGTAAAGGCCGAGATACTTGACAGACGAGGCTCTTGTCACTGACTGGCATGAGCAGCAATCATTACGGATATTCCTGTCACAAACGTGGGCTTTCATTTGTAGTGAAAGGTGAGCTGGAAGGGCAGATGTATTGGAGCCAAAGGTAATGAAATTAGTTTTAGCGACGTTCAAAGTTAAATTGTTGCTACCCAGCCAGCTCATAACCTGACTTAGGGACCTTTCAGCAGCCTCCCTTGCCGTTACCCAGTCGGGTCCACTAGATAGCAAAACAGTGTCGTCAGCATATACTATAACTTGAGTAGAAGGAAGGGTGAGTAGACAGAGATCGTTAACATAGATTTGGAAGAGGATGGTTATTGATTAATAATTTTTATTGTGTAAAGGATTACATTGAAAAAAGAAATTAATGTAAATACTTACTTACTAAATTTGCATGCTAATACTTAGCGAAACATGTTTGCTCATATTTGTACCTTTTTACCACCTTTTATACCATGTTTTTTAGCAAATAAATATATTATTATTATTTTTATATATTTTATTTATCTCAGGACCCTGAGGTCCTGGACCTTTGGGAGGCGTACGAGGAGCCGAAGCCAACTCGCAGAGGCCCTTTAGATAATTATAAAGGAACATGATATCAACCGACGATTATCCCTGTACGCGCTATGCTAGTGCACCCAAGGACAACCCCCGGTTATTGAAAAACTGTTGCGACATATGGAGAACAAAGATAATAGGGCTATGGTTTTTGGAGTCTTAAGTGGACTGGTAACATGGAACTATGTCAAGACTATGGCCCCTGCCTGAACAACGTTATTAATATGCATCGAAAAAAGGCAGGGGGTGACTTGCACACTCAATAAATGGGCCCCCAAAAACGGCCGCTAGCACGAAGTGACGTAGCAACAAGAGGGCAACATATCCTGAGGTGCTTGAGGAGTGGAGAGGTATACCACGGCTATCAGGACAATCCCGGAAGTACGGTCAAGATCCCTACCAGCACCTTACTGGATTATACATCTTCTCTTATTATTATTATTATTATTCCATTTATTTATTATATTACATACTTATTATATTTTTAAATATTTCCTTAAAAAAAACACATTAAAAAAAAACATTTAAAAATATAAAAAATAGTAGCCCACTGGCATCGGGAACAGAGTCCAAGCTGCCGGCGGTCAGGGCTCCTGAGAGAGGAATCTCCTAACGATACGCGCCGTGTCTAGGAGTACTGCTTTCTGGATCAGGCCCTTGATCCAGCTGCCTAACGAGAGCCTCCTCAGATGTTGTTCGAGGCTCTTGGCTATTAAACCATTGGCCGTTACGACTATCGGCACAATGATTGCTCTATCCACTTCCCACATGTCGACAACCTCGCGAGCCAAGTCAAGATATTTAGTTTGCTTATCTTTCTCAGCTTTCACGAGGTTTTCGTCATGAGGGACCGCTATATCAACAATCATTGTGCGACGCTCTATTCGATCTATCACCACTATATCAGGTTTATTGGCAACAATAGTCCTGTCAGTGATGATAGATCGATCCCAATATAACGTGATATTGCCATTGTCGAGAACTGGGTCGGGTACATACCTATAGTACGGTACCTCTGATTCCACAAGATTGTATTTAAGAGCAAGTTGCTGGTGGATAATCCTGGCTACGAGGTTGTGTCTATGCAAATAGTCTCCGTTAGCTAGATGAGAACACCCAGAAATAATGTGTCGGATTGATTCCCCGGGTCGGTGGCATGCCCGACAGATGTCAACCGTACCGTCCTTCACAATATATTTCCGGTAGTTGTTTGTCATCATAACTTCGTCCATAATCGCAAAGACAAAACCTTCAGTTTCCCCGAAGAGGTCACCGAAACGCAGCCAAGATACGGACGCTAACAGGTCTACATCGGGCCCATGTAAGGCCCGGTAAAAGCGTCCGTGAAGCTCCTTGCTCTGCCATACTTCCTTGCGGTCATTAGTATCCAGTACTATAGGTTTGCGCCAGTTCTCGTTAGCCAAGGAGAGCGGAGTAAGGCCCTTGTCCACCGCTACCACATCTCGGTGCATACCCACGTCGGTTTTTAGGAAGTATTTCCTGAGACTGCATACCTCGCGGTTGTGCAGGGTCTTAGCATTTAAGAAGCCACGACCCCCGCACTTCCGCGGGATATACAGTCTCATCACCGATGACCGTGGGTGATGCATCCGATTTGCGGTAAGTAGTGTGCGGACCCTCCTATCCAGGGCGTCAAGTTCTGTCTGAGTCCATTTGAGTATGCCGAAAGAATACATCAATACCGGCATGACCCAACCGTTGAAAGCGCGCACCTTGTTTCCGCCTGATAAAAGACTATTGAGTACTTTATTCAGGCGTCCAAAGAAGCGCTCTTTCAACGATTGTTTCACGTCATCAGTATTGATGCCTAACGATTCCGACATACCCAAATACTTGTAAGTTTCGGTTGAGCAGAGGGATCTAAGGTGTATGGAATCCGAGAGTTGAATTCCCACAGATTCCATAATCTCACCTCTCTTTACATGTATGACTGCACATTTGTCCACACCAAATTCCATCCTGATGGCACTACTAAAGGTTTCAGTTACCTTCAGTAGCTCCACCAGCTGCAAGTTGTTGGGGGCAAAGAGTTTCAGATCGTCCATGTAAAGAAGGTGAGATATGACCTGACCGCCTCTTTTCAACCGGTAACCTAAGCCAGAACCCTCCAGCAGTGTGCTGAGCGGGTTCAAGGCTAGGCAAAACCACAGTGGACTCAGACTATCACCCTGGAATATGCCACGCTCAATCCTTATCGGTTCGTTGTTCTCCTGAATCTGTCGACATCCCGGATAGTGAAGGACTGTTCTCCACTGCCCCATACATGACATCAGGAAGGTGCGCAGAGTTGCATCAACTTTATACAGTTCTAGCACCCTCATGAGCCATGTATGAGGAACAGAGTCATATGCCTTCTTATAATCTATCCAACATGTCGACAGATTCTTCCGAGAACGTCGAACCTGTTGGCTAATGGCAATATCGATGAGGAGGAGCTCCTTAGTACCGCGGGACCCGTTCCTACATCCATTCTGAGAGGCAGACATGATAGAATTTGTCTCAATATGACTATTGATTTTAGCTCTCAGAATGGATGTAAGAACTTTATAGACCGTCGGCAAACACGTGATCGGTCTATAATTTTTGGGTTCCGCAGTACTACCTGATTTATGGAGCAGGTGGGTTATTCCTGTCGTTAGAAACTGGGGCAGCGACCCTGACTCTAAGGCAGACTGGAACTGAGATGCCAAGCGAGCGTGCGACCTTTGGAACCATTTAACCCAGAAATTGTGCAGCCCGTCCGGCCCAGGAGATTTCCAGTTAGGCAATGGACGGACTGCACGGGCTACATCTTGGGGGCTGATGGTAATTGCCCCCATTTCTGGTAAAAGATCGCATGCGCGCTCGACCTCTCGAATCCAATCACCCTCGGTGTGACTGACAGGCGCCGACCAAATGCTGCGCCAAAATGAACACATGGCGTCATCATCCGGCAGGCGCGTATCAGTCACACCTTGGTCCGATCGCTCCCAATCCCTGTAAACCCACCTTTCGTTGCTTTGGAATGTACGATTCCGAGTATACCGCTCCACTCGCCGCTTGTACCGACGAATACGGTTTGCCCATGCATAGATTTTCTGCTTCAGGAAGTCGATACGCTCTGTGACGCAGGGCAGATAATCTCGAGGACTAATATCAGTCCCCGAGAATGCCCGCCTCACAAAGCGCATCACCCTAGGGCGAGTGTTGCCCTCCCTGAAGCAGATAAGCTTACCGATGAGTGCTCTAGCCTCACCGATACGGTGCTCTATCCTGCACTGCCAAGCTGGCACAGCTGGTCGTGTAGCTCTGTCACAATTAGGAAATTTAACATGAGCTACACGACATGCCGCTACAGCCGCACAGTACAAGATTGAGTGGGTATCAGTGAGGTCTTTGCTGCTATCAAAGCAATTTGATAGCTGCGAATCTAGAGCACACACCAGCGCCCTATTTCTCTTGTGCATCGGCAAACGAGGTAGACGAGGTCTAAGCCCCGGCGGTGTGGAACGGTACTCTCGAAATGCGTCCTCCAAAGCGCCCCTCAATCGATCATTACATTGGGTACTCACAGATATAGCCGCGTCATCATCGGCGTCACCAACCTGGACGGGTCGCGGTGAAGCAGTGGGTAGACGTTGCACCGCGGCCGGTGTTGTAGCAGGTGAAACACGGCTACTCTGTGATTCCAGGCGCAGTCTATCAAGTACGGCGTCATCCAACATACGATTACGCTGAATGACCCGCACCTGATCCGATAGTCGTTGGACCGAAACATTGACAGCTGGCTCAAGCACCTGAAACAGAGAGAGCATCCGACCACGATACGCAGTCAGGTTAATTCCCCCCTCTGTAGCCCCAAAGTATGAGCGCATGACGTTTTCATTAATGGATGATGTCCATCGCATGCGCTGCACACTTCCACCGGCAGCGGGGACCCTATCAGAGGCCGGCGGGCCTCGAGGTCCCAAGCTGGCCGGAGGTCGGCCTCGTCCCCGTCGACGCGCAGGTGGTGGTGTCGTCGGCGGCGAGAAGTATTCGTCGCTCGAGCTCGACGCAACTGCAGCGACCGGAATCTCTGGACTCACGGTTGGCGCTGGTCCCGGCGGCTGCGAGGCGGAGCTGAGCGACGAACCCGAAGATGTTGGGTGTGTGTGTAGTTTTTGTGCTCGGCTTCTTGTCAGCATTCTTCCAATTCAGTTCATCGCCATTTCATTGTATATTGCTTTTGTTGGAGGCATTATATATAGTTGGATGGTGATGTGACGGTTTTTTTTATTTTTTCTTGAGGGTTTTCCGGTGGTTGTACATTATTATTGTGTATTATTGAATAAAATTAAATGAAAAATTTTGGCGAGAAAATATTTGCTGACAGTCAGTTTGACAGCCGAGCCACAGATTATTATTATTAAGTATTTATTATATTATTATTATTATTATTAAGTCCTGAAATAAAGCTCTTGTTTGTTATCTTCTTCAAACCAAGCATTTGTAGCGAAGACTCGGTAATAAACGATGCTTGAGATCCTTGGTCTAAAAGAGATCTTAAAACGAAAGTACCTGTTCTCGCTTCTACCTTAACCAAGGCAGTGGCCAATAACACTTGGCTGTTTACATTGGATAAACAAGATACTATGTTATTTGGTGCCTCGCTCTGTGAAGTTGATGGCACAGATTTATTCGTACCATCTTCCCCTTTATCACGTGTGACGTGATTGCTTTTAGGGACTGATTTCAGATGAAGAAGAGAGTGGTGTCTCTTCTTACATATACGACAATTAGTTGAAAGACGACATGAAAATACCGAATGATTTGGACCGAGACAGTTAAAACACAAGTTATTGGTTTGGACAAACTCACGACGTGCATCAACATTTTCCTTAGCAAACTTCTTGCAATTTATGAGTTTATGACTTTCAGCACAAAATTCGCAAGTTGGATTTGAAGTGACATGCATAACCTTAGTCGTGCGAGTACTATTATTTGACTTGTAACTAACTTTACTATCCAAAAATTCAAGAGACCTGAATCGCTGCTCTAGGAATTCCTGCAAATCTCTTATTTTAGGTAATTCGTTATTGAATTTACAGATTTTAACTTCCCACAGTTTCCTAGAATCAGTATCAAGTTTTAAACTAACAATATAAATTACAATAATATCCCATGAAGAAATATCAATATCTAAGTTTTTAAGGGCGTTTAAACATTCATTTGTTGTATCAAGTAATTCTTTAATGGCACTGGATGATTCAGAAGTTATGTTCTTTTGATTCATGAAACGTTTTAAAATACAAATAGCAAGATGTAATTTATTATTATAGCGATGTTGCAATTGATCCCAACAGACTTTGTAATTACTGGCCGTGATAGGAATATGGCGTAAAAGCTGTTCAGCCTCACCCGTTATGTAGCCTTTGAGATAGTGTAGTCGTTGAACATCGTCCAATGCTTTGTTGCTATGTATTAACGACATGAATAAATCGCGAAAACTTGTCCATTCGGTGTATTTACCACTAAAACTAGGAATGGAAATTTTGGGTAAACTAACACTAAAGGATTGACCGATGTTTGACTCAATAACCTTAGAACTAGACATTGCAACAGTATTAGAGTCTAACTTAAACTTAAATAAGCAATCCTTTAACTCTGTTTTATATTCCGTGTATAGTTCTTCGGTTACTCCGTATGCATCAGCTGTGCAATAGCTAGATTTAACCAATTCCTTTGGATTAAATTCCGAAACGATGACTCTATGTGTGTCGCGATACGAAGTCCAATAATTTTCCAATGTTTCAAGCCGAGTTTCGAAATAAGATTGAGTTAGTCTTTCCTTAGGAGATTTTTTAAAGTTAACTCTGGCTTTTTGAATCTTAGTTTTCGTATCTTCTTGAATTGTAAAATACGTTTCCATGTTTACTAGTTTTTGTTTAAATTAAATGTGTTGTTTTAATTATCTCAAATAAGTAGTTCAAATTTTCAATTAACTTGAATGCCCGATCTCAAAAAAATTACAAGTCCATGAATGTTTTCATAAAAATTTTCTAAGTGTTTGGCACTTCTGTAGGAAAACCGGCGTGGATTCCCCGTCTGTTGACTTTTTGCGAAACTATTCTAAGTCCAAACAACTTCTAAATTTTTCTAAGTCTATTTCTTCTTGTATTGAAAGTTCTAATTTGCTTGAATTTTCTCAAAGTCAATATTTCAAAGAGTACTCACAGTTTTTTCAGTTTATACTTCACTGAAATAGGGTCCAAAATTCAGCTCCGTCCGATACCGTTTCCTGTATTGGATATGTCGCTGCGTAGCTCAACTTCAATCAACCGATTTATCATCCGGCTCGAAGGACCATGTACAATTTCCCTAAAAATCTGAGGAGCCTTCAAGGCATTTACGTAGTGAATCAAACGCCAAGTTCAGAACGAGTAATTTTATTTACAATATGCAAGGGAGGTCATGAAATCGCTGAAAATCTTAACACCGCCATTCAGCGGACGGTCTAAAATGTACAACACCATCTATCGAGTTGATGTGAACTAAAATGCATAAAACAAAATGAATGATAATTCTACTTTTGAATCCTAACAATCTGTGAGATAATTAAAAGATAATTTAGTAAAACAAATCATATAATAGAGAAATATAAGTATTATTTACGAGTTAATCTTAACTATCACTCAAAATGTTTTGAAATTTGAAACAAAATTCACTACTCAAAGATTCTATACTTAGTTTAAATTTTCTATAACGCCCCGCTTGTTCATTACTTTTTTTAGAAACTTTTTGTATTGTTTTTTTTTTGTTAGTGTCCAGTTTGAAATTTGAATAAACTTGTTTGATGCACTACATTTTAATTCACATAATGCTGACGGTTTTTCACGTTCTAAATTCAAATCTCATTATTCCCTAGGGATCGCCCATACTGCATTATCTCCCTAGGGACATAATGACTTGCTTTAAGTGATGGTTGTATGACGTATAAAAGGGCATTATCGAGCAGGTGGTGTAAAATAGTAGATTATGTGACTAGGGGATAAAGCAGTGTCTTTAAGTCGCGGGCGGCATGTTGAATTCCGAACGAAACGAAGGTTGCTAATTTTAATCCCGAACGACAGTGAGGGATTTATATAATTAACTCCCGAGCATTGCGAGGGAGTTAATAAAGAAACCTGAGTGGAGTGAGGAATTCAAGCCACCCAAGACAAAGACAGCTTTATCCCCGTGTCGGATACTCTACTTTTTACACTATCTGTGAGATAATTAAAAGATAATTTAGTAAAACAAATCATATATTAGAGAAATATAAGTAATATGTACAAGTTCAAATTAACTATCACTCAACACGTCTTGAGATTTGAAACAAACATTCACTACCGACAAACTGCTATGCAGTTTGGCAGATGTTATAAATGATATTGATGTAACAAATTAATAAAATAAAAAAAATAAAAAACTACTCTAAGATTCTATAGTTTCAATTTTCTTTATCGTTCCCGCTTTTTCATTACCTACTTTTTTTTCGAAAGTCGTCATTAACCACGACCACATTTTATTGTTTTTTTTTTTTTGTTAGTGGCCAGTTTTAATTTTGAATAAACTTGTTTGATGCACATACAGTTTAGTTCACTTATCGTTGACGGTTTTTGACGTTCCAAATTCAAATCTCATTATTCCCTAGGGATCGCCCATACTGCATTATCTCCCTAGGGACATAATGACTTGCTTTAAGTGCTGGTTGTATGACATATAAAAGGGCATTATTGAGCAGGTGGTGTAAAAAAATAATTATTTACGTCCCAATAACCTTAGCTCTATTGCAATTTATCCAACCGATAAGAATAAATCGAGTGACGATAGTAAATCTCTTGTCCAAAAAATAATACGCCCTGAACAAATGAAGTTACACGTTAGAGGATTACGCAAAACAAAAAATGGAGGTGTTATCATTAGCACGGAGACAAAAGACGATATAGAGAAACTTAGGAAATCATCTCAACTAAGTGATTCAGGCCTGAAAGTGGAAGAGCCCTATAAGAGAAGACCGAGAATTGTAGTAATAGGAGTACCGACCGAGTTAAGTGACCAGGAAGTGTACGATTGCATCTATGAGAAGAACCTGGCTGACAAGCTGCCTAATTTACCCCGTGACTCTTTTTTGGCGTCTATAAAATTAAGTCACAAGTCGGGTAAAAAAGAGGGATCTACATGCTATTATGTTCTAGAAGTAACTGCTAGCATAAGAAAGGCGCTTATAAACCAAAGCCGAGTATTTATTAATTGGACATCCTGTCCAGTGAGGGACTTCACACTTGTGACCAGCCCCCCTAGTCAAGTTACAGTCGTTTCGTTCGCGCCGAATGCCTCGAGTAGGCCACGCCTCCGATTCCTTTGTTCTGACCACGTGACAGCGTTGAGATGACGTCATAGAATACGGATGTAACATTTACTAATGATTTCAGTCAGTTCAGATGGGAGTTCAGTCGTGACACTGGTTGTGAGCGGACGCGTGTCGCTGATCCTAACTATCTTCTTTCTGATTGGCTCTTGCGCTGGTGTTTTGGTTCCTTGTTACTCTTAAAGCGTTTATACCTGTTGATCCCGCCCAATGGGCAGTACTAGACAGAGACAGTGCTAATTTTATCAGTTTAACACAATTAAGTGTAAAAACACGAACTCTGATTCGACGTGATTTGAACCGGGCTGTGACTGCGTGGGAGACCGCGTTCTAATCCACTGCGCCAAGGAACGAGTGACGTATCTCGCCAATATCACAACTACTACGAGCTTCGGACGCCAGCGGAACCGCTACGAGCTACGCGCCGACGTCATCTGCTACAAGCTACGCACTGACATCTGCTACGAGCTGCGAAGGACATCTGCTACGAGCTACGCGCCGACGTCATCTGCTACAAGCTACGCACTGATATCTGCTACGAGCTTCAAAGGACATCTGCTACGAGCTACGCTCCGAATCTCGTATATACCTGCCCCCCTAGCCAAGTCACAAACGATAAACGTAAACTCTCAGTAGTCTTTAATAGATTTTCAACTTTATGTTTTTGGATATAAAGTTGAAAATCTATTGAAGATTACATAGTGTTTTCGTTCGTTCCGGTCGCTAACGCTCAGTAGTCTTTAATAGACTATCAACTTTATGCTCTTAGGTATAAAGTTGAAAATCTATTGGAGATTAGGTACTAAGCGTTCACGTTTATCGTTTGCAACTTGGCTAGGGGGGCTGCTACCAACTACAACTCAACTCTCAAGTAACGTCTCAACCTACATTACGTGCATAACATATAAAGCGTTGCTGATTACATTGTGTCTGCGCCTACGCCCCGTATTGGCTAGGAATTATAATCAATCTATCGTGGCTTATCTTCTATTAAAATATTCCTCGTCAGGATGTCGTTGCAACGCACTCCACCAAATCCTTCTACCTCCACTATTGAGCACACGCAGTCGGATACCGATTTAATAAGTGAGGTTTCTACTAAGTGAGGTTTCCTACGTAAACACGACTAGACATAAGCGCCTCCGATCGGATTTGTCGCCAAGAACGCATAATCTAGACCTCAAAGAAGAAATTATGGGCATGCTAAATAAATTTAAAACCGATTTAGATGCCAAGCTAAATGAGATATGTGATAAACAGAACTCCCTTATCACAAAGATTTCTACAGATATCCGTGATTTGAAGACACAAACAAAAAAAATTCAGACCTCGAATGACGAAATTGTAAAATCTATGGCTTTCATAAATAATCAATATGAAGAAATCAGGTTGGGACTAGAAAACCTGCAAAAGGAGCGTTTAGAACAACGAAAATGTATTGAAAATCTCGAAAAGAAAGTGCAGGATCTGCAACTCAAATCAAGATCTTCTTCTATAGAAATAAGAAACATTCCGCTCACCGAAAAAGAGACCAGTGAGGACCTTACAAACTCAATCTGTGCAATTGGACATGTTGTTGGCTCCAGCATCACTCCATCTGATCTTCGGGACATTTATCGTATACCTGGAAAACCTGGACTGACACGACCCATAGTCGCAGACTTTCAATCGGTCCAAATGAAGCAAAAAATCATATCAGCCGTGCGTGATTATAATAACAGCAAGAAAACTGTGGAGGACAAACTGAACACGGAACAAATAAACGTCGTCGGTAAGAGACAGCCAGTGTTTTTAGCCGATCATCTCCCGGCAAGCTTAAAAAAATTGTTCTTCCAGTCTCGTGAACTTACTAAGCAGCATGGCTACCAGTTCTGCTGGACCTGTAACGGCAACATTTTTGTTCGAACAGCTCATGGTGAAAAGCAGATACTCTATCCTCTGAACAATCACTGTTGGACCTGAAACCAAAACAGTGACTAGTTCCTATTTCTTCACTGATCACTAGTATACGCTTTTATTTGTTTAAACTTATATACAGTTTCTTTATAGTAATGTTTAAGTTTTATATTACTAATCGTGTACACAAATATCTTACAAACTTAACTATAATTACATCTCTACACTTACACTCATCACACACACAATATGTACAAAAAAACTCTCTTCAACGGAACCTTTCTTACTCTTATGCTATTCCCACTCGCAGTTGGCTTCTCCCATGCCATGACCAGCTTACACTTTCTTTTACAAGGAGTTCACTTTGTAGTTCGCTAAGGTTTTGGGTTTTTCAAAGTTATAAATGGCTAACATAAACAACATAAATAATGACCTGGACTCGTTGGAGGCATCAACGTCATATACTTATTTATTTATTTATTAAAACTTAATGCACTAGTAATAAATACTGTACAAAGGTGGACTTAATGCCTTAGGCATTTTCTACCAGTCGACCTTAGGGTGGTGCAGAAACAAAACATGGTAGGTGCAGCTTAATGGTAAAGAAAAAGAAAAGGAATACAATAATAAATATATACTTAGATACTTGTCTTCCGAAAGACTGCAAACTGTTTATAAATAATAAAGGAGGCATTACACTACTCCATTTAAACATTAGAAGCATAAATAAAAATTTTGATCAACTCTGCATGTTAATATCCGACATTAACGTTAATTTAGATATAATAATACTTACGGAATGCTGGCTGCAAAAAGTAAATAACTTACCTATCATTGAAGGATATACGTCTCATTATACCACACTGAATCAAAACCAGAATGATGGCATAATCATCTACACCAAATTAGATCTAACGTGCAAAGTAAACGAACCAATATTCAAGGATGGAAACTGTCTCGTTTGTCAAATAGATCGCAGTATCAGTGTGGTAGCCATATACCGATCCCCTTCTTCAGCATCCAAAGAAAAATTTAATAACTTCATTAACAGTCTCAATGACGTATACGATAATATAAAAACTCAAAACATTATTTTAGCAGGGGACATGAACATCGACATAAGCACGACCTCAACTGATCCATTCTGTGAAGAATATCAAACGCTTAATGCCAGTCATGGCCTTTTTCCCACGCATTCTCAGCCTACTAGAGCTAAGTCGTGTCTCGACCACTTTTTCACAAAATCAGATTTTCCCTCTACAACACTCATATTGGAATCCCACATAACTGACCATCAGCCCATTACTTTATATCTAAATAGAAACATTTCACACAACCGACACCTTAATACTAGAACATGCACGTGTTATGAAAGTATCAAAGCGGATTTAGAAAACACCAACTTCACTGACATTCTAGCAGTTACCGACGCGAATGTTGCATCTAACATGTTGGTCACACTACTCTCAAACACAATTGCGAAACACACTAGTACATCTACAGTCTCCAGAAGCAAACGAGTTCTAAAACCCTGGATGTCGCCGGGACTACTAAAATGTATTAGAAATCGCGATAGACTCCACTCGAAGTCTAAAAAAGCACCGGATAATATGATCCTAAAATTAACTTATACGCGATATCGGAATTTCTGCAATAACCTCCTTTGTAAATTAAAGCTTGCTTTTAAAAAATCACAAATCCAAAATGCCGGTAATGATCCAAAGGCCCTGTGGAAAGCCGTTAGAGACATATCAACCACTCAGAAGACAAAAAGCAGTGCAAAAGAACTTTTGAAATTATCGGACAACCCAAAAATGTCTACTAATCATGTCTGCACCTACTTTAAAGATATTGGTAAAAATTTAGCTGAGAAAATTTGTAACGCTGATACCATTAATACAAAAACTACCTCTCTACAAGAACTCGATCCAAACAGTCCATCCAGCTCTTTGGTTATCTTAGAAGTAACGAACACCGATGTTGAAGCATTAATGTTAGAACTTCGTTCTGACAGCGCTACAGGATGGGATAATATTCCCTCTCAAGTCCTCCGACAAAATTGCCAGGTACTAACACCTATAATAACGCACATTTGTAATCTTGCCTTGAATAGCGGCGTTTTCCCAGAGGTTTTTAAGAAGTTGACTATACATCCTATCTTTAAAAATGGTGATAGGGATTGCCTTAATAATTATCGCCCTATTTCAGTGCTCTCAGCCTTATCGAAGATCTTAGAGAAAATACTTAATCGAGCACTAAAAACATTTCTGGAAAGATTTAGTATACTGGCACCAAATCAATATGGTTTTCGCCCAAATCTATCCACAGAGGACGCTGTAACAGATTTGACCAATACCGTTGTCGACAACTTAGACGCAAAAAATAGATGCTTATGCATCTTTCTTGACCTCTCAAAGGCATTCGATACGGTATATGTTCCTAATTTATTAAAAAAATTACAAAAGCTAGGAGTAAGAGGTTTATCCCATAACATCTTTAAAGACTACCTTACAAATAGGAGACAACGAGTTAAAATTGAGAGCTATTATAGTGATGAGGAAACAGTGAGCTACGGTGTGCCCCAGGGCAGTGTTTTGGGTCCCACGCTATTCCTCTTATATATTAACGATCTCTGCACTCTCCAATTACCTCATACTAACATCTTCACCTACGCAGATGATACTCCTATCCTTGTTTGGGGTCCAAACTGGCAAACTGTAAAGGAGCGTGCCGAATATTCATTATCCAGAGTTATGAACTGGCTAACTAATAACCTCCTAACACTAAATTTAACAAATACCAACTACATAGCTTTTTCTCTCAGCAAAATTACCGATCCTCCAGAAAACTTTTATATTAAAGCTCACACTCATGCAAATTGCAACGAATGCAACTGCCTAGAACTTACGCGAGTCAAAGATGTTAAATACTTGGGCGTACAGATTGATCACAGACTGAAATGGAACAAGCAGATAGACTTAGTCACAACAAGAGTAAGGAGATTGATACATGTCTTTAAATCCCTACGAGATGTCCTACCACATGACAAACTAATACTAGTCTATCTGTCTCTATGCCAGTCTGTCATACAATACTGCATCACGGTCTGGGGTGGAACTGCTAAAACGCACCTCATTAAGTTGGAGAGGGCACAAAGAGCCGTGCTTAAAGTAATGACAAATAAACCTTACAGATATCCGACTGTGAGCTTATATTCAAACTGTAAGGTACTCACAGTCCGTCAGCTGTTCATCTTGAAGGCTGTCCTCAGAAAACATCGAGATGTGCCCAACCCAAACCCAAACAAACGCAGCTTATCGTCTGTATGCCCTCGTGTGACCTGTAGAACCTCTTTCGCAAAAAGTCAAACGCGTAGTACAAGCGCTAAACTATATAATGATTTAAATAAGAAACTGAACATCGTTTCAATAAGTAGACGTAAAGTTAAAGTAAAAGTTACAGAATGGCTTCAACAACTGGACTATCTATCAACCGAAGACCTTCTTAATTACATAATATAAATCCGACTTTCCAACGCATGCACACACACATACATACACTCTCCTTCTCACGACACACACACACACACACACACACACACACACACACAGACACGCGCGCGCGCGCACTCTCACACACCATGACATACTATCAATCACCCTCAGATATAAAATTGCTAGCGTTCAATAACTTAAGTATAGACAGCGGCCCATTGTACGAACAGTATTGTTTACCTTTTTTGCGACTGAACACTGTCTCCCAAGATACAGGCTCCTGGCCTAGTTTGGGAATCAGTCTGCTTATTTCTAACGAAATTTCTTCCAGCAGACCTGCGACAGGAGAGTTGGATGAGAGATGTAGACGCAGTGTGTATAAATAACATAGAGAAGAATTAAATGGACTATATTATCTATATTAAATCTTATACATACAAAAACCAGTATCTTAAGAGTAGAAAGAGCACAAAGAGACATTCTTAAAGTTATGACTAGGAAACCGTATAGATTCCCAACTACTGAATTATACTCTAACTGAAAAGTCCTCACGGTACGTCAGCTCTTCGTGCTCCGATCGATTCTAAGAACTCATGCTAAGCTGCCATCGCCAAATCTAAATAAGCGACAACAATTCATCACAGGTTCTCAGCATAATACCACTTTCGCTAAGCATCAATTTTTCACACTTGGCAAATATATCTACAATAAAATTAACAAAGACCTAAAAATCCTAAAACTGAACGCCAACGCTGTAAAAACTAAAGTAACAGAGTGGCTATTAGAAAGGGACTATGACTACACGTAGTCGCTACTTACATACATCACCTAATCTCTCACACACCCCGATTTCGCTGACATTCACACACTCAAACATGCGTACACGCACCCCCCGAACATCCCAACTTATTATACATGCACACTGTCTCACATAATACTCACCTTTCACTACACGCACACATCATCACACACATAATTTGCACACTTCACAATTAAAAATTAAAACAGAACACATAAATTATTCAGCGGTAGGACGACATCGCCCGTCAATTGTTTGTTGTAAAAATAATCTTATATTATATAAAAGAAAGTCGTGTTAGTTACACTATTTATAACTCAAGAACGGCTGAACCGATTTGGCTGAAAGTTGGTGGGGAGGTAGCTTAGAACCAGGAGACGGACATAGGATACTTTTTTTTGAGTTGGGTAGAGTAGGGTAGAGTAGGGTAGAGTAAGGTAGAGTAGGATAGAGTTGGGTAGAGTAGGATATAGTAGTCAGTTGACGGGAGCGAAGCCGCGGGCAAAAGCTGGTAGTGTATAAGAGTTTTGTGGCTGTTCACTGTTTCTCAAAATACAGGTTATAACCTAGTTTGAGAGGCAAGGTTCTAAAAAATTTTTTAGTACAGATTTACAACATACGTACCTAAAGAACTGTATAACTTCTCAACCTACTGTTTGTTTCATTATGTATCTGTACTTTTTAGTAAATAAACATATTATTATTATTATTACTTATTATTTATTAATAACAGAAAAAGTAAAAAACTAAACTAAACTTTTTTGCGATTTAGCAAAATTTTCGAGACTCCTTTCGGGAATTGAACTATTTACATAGGTAAGTTTGTACGGAACCCTCAGGGCGCGAGTCCCAACTCACACTTGCCCAGATTTATGCTTTGGATCAACGAGCACACGACGCGAAGGTTGAAACAATTAGGTAGTTAAATAATATATAGTGTCCATGAGACAGCAGAACATAATGGTGTCACAGGTGTTCCTAGTTGAGGAGCCAGAGTGTCTGTGCGGTTCAGGCGGAAGATTGCGTACTATTTGAAAAGAAAATGTCCAAAACGGCCCTGTGCAATAAAGACTATCGGAATACAGGATAATTAATAGCAAATGTATCTAGTCTGCCTTGGCCAATTTTGGTCACAAATATATAGGTACTTGGTAGCATTTTCAATATGAAATTAAAATAGTGTCATAAAAAAGTCATCATGTTGTGTTACAAAATTTAGTGGCAGAAACGAGTCGCTGCAAAACCGGCTTCACACAGTCTTGCCTGCTACCCCCAGAGTGTAATTCAATCCCGCGTAGGCGCGGAGGGGTAGGGCGGCCCACGAGCTGAGTAGCAGGTGGTTTGAAGGCCCACCGCCGTGACTGAGGCTGGCCGGCGAAGCCGACCCGAAAGCCAAAGCTGCGGTGGTGAGCGTTAAAACCATCTGGGACGATAAGCTCGCGTGAGGCCGCCCAAACCCCGCAGCGCCGGAGCCGTGACAGAAACAATGCTTGCTGCATGTTGCATGCCTGTTTGCATGCTGCATGCCTAATGCATGTTGCATGCCTGCTTGCATGCTGCATGTTGTCTTGCATGCTACATGCCTGCTTGCATGCTGCATGCTTAAAGCAAGTATCCTTTTTTGCATGTTTCTTACTGTGACTAATTAATCCCCCCCCGCCGCTGACTTCCTAGCGAACGGTCGTGTTTTGTTAAGCTCCGCAAAAATAATCGTGAAAAGTGTTTCTTATTAAGTTTATAACATTATTATTGCTTCAAAGCGAATAAAACCGTTTACTCGATTGACTGTAGAAAAATCACGCAAAAAAAAATAAGTGCAAGTGAGCTTATTACTCTGATCAAGAATTTCAAGAATCAAAATTAATCTACAAAGGTGACAACTTGTTGCTGAGTAACTGTGATCTACCCTATATAATAATTTGTCTTAAGCTGTTGATCCCCGCATTAACGCCGGCGTTCACGCGCCATTGTCTTACTATTGTGTCTCTAATTACGCACTCAAAAGGTTAAATCTTCCATCGGCAAAATACCGTGCGCTCTACATACTACATGATAAATTCGACAGGTACAATTATTCCAAGTTAGCGCATATTCGTAAGAGTCCGACTTGAGCGATAAGTGTCCCGAGTTCGATTCCGCTCGAGGACGTTCACTTTTTGAATTTTTATTTTATTTTTCTATTATTGCTATGGCTGTTCAACGCTCGCCAACAAACTCACCTTTACCAGCTTTAGCTCACCAAGATGCACTAGATAACTTACAAAATGTTACAAAACGTTACAAGCGTAATTTCGATGACTTTTGTGTTCAGTCTGACCAGTCGGAGGATAACATAAAATCAATTATTTCTGAGCTCAAACAGCAAATCGATCTCAAATTTGATTCGTTAACTGCTTCAGTGAATGCACTAACCTGTCAAAACGATGAAATGCATAAATCAGTTCAATTTATGTCTGGCAAATATGATGAGTTACTATCTAAAATGAATTGTCTGATTAAAGAAAACACTGATTACAAAACCCGTATTAAAACCTTGGAAAATAAATTGGAACTATATGAGAATAAGACCCGTTCTACTTCCGTGGAGATAAGAAATATCCCAAAGCAAATTAATGAAAATAAAAAGGATTTGACCAATACTATCAAAGATATTGGCTTGGCTATTGGATTGAAAACGACTGTTCAGGATATGGAAATCAGAGATATTTACCGATCTAAGTCTGAGGCAATTATTGTAGACTTCACCTCCGTACCAAGAAAGGAAGCAATGTTATTTACATACAAAAGGTTTAATAAATCGCAGCGTGAAGCAAAGGAGCCTCAACTTCATACAGCCCTTATTAAACTACCTGGACCGGCCAAACAAATATTTATCTCAGAGTGCCTTACCATTAAAGCTCAACGTTTGTATTACATGACAAGAGGATATGTTAAAACCAAAAAACTCGCAGCTACGTGGACATCCTACGGCAAGGTGTACGTGAAGAAGGAGGAGGGTCAGGCCCCTATTCGTATACAAGACGAAGATGATATTGTCAAGATGATAATGTGACTAAATTTAAGCCATTTTTTGTTGCTAGTTTCTATACCATTTCTATGTTTTATGTGCATGGTTCCTACTAGGCATGTTTTAGTAATGTTCTGTAAAGTGATCGATGTCTCAATAATTTTAGAACTTTATGTAATTAACAAGTTACGCTGTAAATATACACCACTCACATTTAAATTAGTTGCATTCGCGATCATTCGTCTAATAAATTGTTATGATTTAGTTATGGTAACCACCGCGCACAACTTTCCTTTCTTGAAATAAAATATTTTCGTACAACGCAAAATTTAGAATGCCCGATCGTCCAGTGTCCCAAATTACCCCACTTTAACTTTGAATATGAAGCTCTATGTTTCACCCCAAAAATTGTGTTTAATATCGGTATATCTAAAAATTCCCCCTCGGCGAACTCGACTTTCAATGCGGTGGTGGACGAGCGTTGGAACGGGTTTCAAATGTTTTTCACCGATGCTTCTAAATTCACCGACTCCAGTCATACTGGAGCGGCAGTATATTACCAAAGCTCCAGTATCATTCTTCAATTTAAATGTCCCAAGGAGTCCTCTGTGTTCACAGGCGAGTGTGTGGCTATATTAGAAGCTTGTCTTTTTATAGAGTCACACCATAATATCGACAAAGCCGTAATCTTCACACTCTCTTAGCTGTCTACAAGCCTTAGTCCAGAATCCCTTCAAAAGTAAATTGCACAGCTCAATTCTCTTAAAAATTAAAAAATCTCTATTGTCATGTGCTAACAGTCAAAGGGAAGTTTAGTTAGTTTGGATACCTAGTCATTGTGGCATCAAGGGCAATGAACATGCTGATGCTTTGGCCAAAGATGCTTGTTCGTCAACTACAGCTGACCTCTCACATAATTTATCCAGGGGTATGACTTACTGAACCTGCCAAAAGCAAGTCTTCAATGTGCATGGCAGGAGCAGTGGAATACCACTGGTAAAAAGAAAGGTAAATTCTATTTCGCAGTTCAACCAACTATAAAATCAAAACCTTGGTTCTTCACATATAAAAAAGTGTCCAAAACTGTTATTTCCGTCCTCTGCAGAATACGCTTAGGTTTCTGTTGCTCACCTGTTTTTTTTGGAAAAAATCCGTATTCGCGACTCCTCTTTATGCGAGTGCGGTTTGGAGGAAGGCACACTGGAGCACATATTTTTTGAATGCTCAAACAACGTCCCACATTTAGACTTATACAGCCGCCTCCCGAAATTTAAGATCCCTCTCCCAATCAATGTCCCTGCTCTCTTAACATATCCCTCTCCAGAATTGCTTGTGGCGATGATGATCTTCATCCGCCACAATAATATAAAATTATGATTCATAGCCCCAAATATTCTGTCTTTATAGTTGTGGTTTACGTTTTTTTTTAATGTTTTAACAATTATAATATTTATGTATTTTTATTTTTTGTTTGTATCAGTCCAATACTAACCCATCAAGTTCAACTTTATCAACCGAAGAATTTTGGTCTACAGTTACTGTCCCTTTCCATTTTCTGAAATAATAATAATAAACACGCTTGCTTTTCAAATTTATTTTAGACATTGGCAGAATAGTCGACATCGGCTCTACTTGCCATTAATTAAGAATAGAATAGAATAGAGCTAAAATGTTTACGAAACAAGTTTGTAGCGACATCTATGGCGTCACATAAGAACTAATCCTGCATCGCGCAGTCAAAGTTCTCCGCGCGATTGGAACATATAGAACAACCCGAAATCATCTATTGGGCAGTAGCCCACCAGACATAACACCCGTCTGATTGGAGGATCCTCCCTTTTCAACGGAGGTTTGCGGGACTTTACACTCTGTTCCGCCTAGCCCTAAACTGGTGACTCTCGACAAAGAACGTCAGCGCAGCCTTTGTGCAGTTACTACTTCGTGACGTCATCATCACTTCCTCAAGCTTTCGAGCAGCGAGCCATACAGCCAGCACACACGGCTTTAAAGTGTATCCTGACCACCAGCATGCCTACCTGGTCATACCTGGTCATCACCCTCAGCCTCATCAGCGACCTTGGCGAAGCACACTGCACCTTCGGCCAGTCACATGAAGAGTCACGAAGAACCTCTCCTGGTCGAGGCAAGCAGTCAAGCCACTACGTCGCACAGCACCGCTCCGACTCACTGGAGCCAGCAGCACTACTCCGACTCACAGGAGCCTGCAGCATCATCCCAACTCACTGGGATAGCACCACCCCGACTCACTGGGGTATCACCGCAGACAGTTCCGACTCACCGAGAACTATGCGGCATTCGGTTCCGACCCACTGGAACCAACCTACCACTGGCCTGGCACGCATCAAGAAGCATCAAGAACCATCGATCTCCGATCTCCGGAGGGGAGTGATGTAGCGACATCTATGGCGTCACATAAGAACTAATCCTGCATCGCGCATTCAAAGTTCTCCGCGCGATTGGAACATATAAAACAACCCGAAATCATCTATCGGGCAATAGCCCACCAGACATAACCCGTCTGGTTGGAGGATCCTCCCTTTTCAACGGAGGTATGTGGGGCTTTACTCTCTGTTCCACATACCTCCAAAAGTTAAAAAGTTTTCAAAAGAAACACTTATTAAGGACGCTTTTACGCTTTTTGACAAATATCTCGGTTTTTCGGGTACCATTATGATACACTAGGAACCATTTAAACTATTAAGATGTAATGGTATCAAATAAAAGACAATATATTCATCTCCAGGATGGCGTAAAAAAATATTATGGTCTTATATAAAATTTTCATATAAATACGATTTTACCAACGCACTAATCGTAGAAAATTAGAAACAAACGGGGTCTGAATAGGCACACGTAAGCTAAATCCAGTGCACATTTTTAGCTTAAAAATCAATCAGCTTATGTAGTCTTCTATCCATGTAGCTAATTATTTTGAACCTACATAAATAACTTTAGGATTTATGACCAAAATAAAACCACTAACAATTTTTCTTCATACATTTTTCACCGAACGCACGATTTCTCGCGTCATTCCGCGCTCAGAAGCGCTTATGAACGGTCGCCTGTACTACTTTCTTAGAAAAAATAAATACGTCGAAGCCTATAGTAAAGTGAGTGCAGACTTGTTTAATGCGACTACAAAGACGTGCTACTTTCTCGGACTTAAATAAAAATAAGTACAAATACCATACTTATTTTTAGAATTGGATGGAGGATGATTCAAGACGAGGTGGATGTAATTTTTTTTTAACCGACTTCTAAAAAAAGGAGGAGGTTATCAATTCGGTTGTATTTTTTTATGTTTGTTACCTCAGAACTCTGTCGTTTATGGACCGATATGCATTTTTTTTTCCTCTTAAAGGATATGCTTTCAGCTTGGTCCAATTCTTCAAAATCTAGTTCTGATGATGGGATCCTTGAGGAATCGAGGGAACTCCTCAAATATTATAGGCAACTATATGGTGATTTTGGTATTTTTATCGAGAACTTAAGCATTTACAGTCAAAAAGTTACATTTGATGAAGTTCCACTTCATCAAATGTAACTTTTTCTGTAATGACTGATGAAGAAGACCAGAAATGGCCAACGGAACTTCATACTCGCATAGATATCACAATGTAGATAGTTAAGCGACTATGACAAATACAAATAAATAAATGGTTCTGAATGTGACCTGATGATGATGATGGAGCCAGGGGAATAGGTACCGGAACTCCGTAATTAATCAATGTATCCTAGCCGTGTTTGGGCTTATAAGAATGGTCATGAGATGCACTTTAGCTATAAGGTACTATCGAACTGATCTGATGATGGAGCCGGAAGGTGGAAAGGAGATATGGGAATTTCATAATATAACAATGTATCCTAGCAATGTTTGGGTTAATTGTAATTGTCATGAGAAATAGGCACTCTGGTTATAAGTGTATCGCAACTAAAAAGTGTGAAATAATAAACTTATAACAAAAAAAAAAAATATAACCGACTTCACTAAAAAAAAACACTAAAAGGATCAAAATAACTTTTATTTCGGAAGTCAGTGTTAAATAAGAAACAACTTATTATTATTATTATGTTTAATCATTAATAAGGGTTCCGTTTTATCTTTTTGAGGTACGGAGCCCTAAAAACGAAACGATAAGGGCCTGCGCACACTTGAGATAAGACCGTCTTAGACAGAATTGTCTACGACGTCGCAGACTTGTCTGGGCTAGGCCAATTAAGTTTCGTGTAAATAAACTTGACTTTTTAATTTTTAGTCTTCTGATGCTTATTTGTATAACTTTAGTGTCTTTGCGATTTGTATCCTTCTCTTCAAACTCTATACTACTTCTTCCATCATTAAATCT
This sequence comes from Mythimna impura, assembly GCA_905147345.3. Classification (NCBI taxonomy): domain Eukaryota; kingdom Metazoa; phylum Arthropoda; class Insecta; order Lepidoptera; family Noctuidae; genus Mythimna; species Mythimna impura. The sequence goes on along the minus strand of LR990361.1, from coordinate 331,261 downwards.
TCGCTTCAGATTTCAAAATTTTCTACGTTCATTTTCTTATCATTTTCTACGTCCACCCCCTATCTAAGTAACCACAACACTGCCGTCGTAATTAAAAAGGGCACAACTATATTTTTTTTAAATACTTATTCGATGTCATATTTATAACAATTGTGAGCGGTATCAGGTAATCCATGAGTTGGGACTCGAGGTGGCATTGTACAAGTCCGAGGCCATATGCTTTCACGGCCCTCGGAACGCCCCACCACCGGGTTCCCAACTAACGGTAGGAGGAGTTCACATCGGCGTCGGGTCGACGATGAAGTACCTGGGACTCGTTCTCGACAGCCGATGGATTTCGAGGAGCACTTCCAACGTCTGGCTCCCAAACTAAATCGGACTGGGGCTGCCCTCGGGCGGCTCCTGCCCAACCTGGTGGGTCCAGACGCCTCTAGTCGGAGGCTCTACGCAGGCATCTTTCGGTCCATGGCCCTTCATGGGGCACCGGTGTTGGCGCCGGCGCTGTAAAAGCAGCCGGCGGCCCGGCTGAATGCATGCCAGACGGTCATGGCCATACGGATGGTGCGGGGATACCGCACGGTTTCCCGTGAAGCGGCGAGCCTCCTTGCTGGCCTGGCACCATGGGTTCTGGAGGCAACATGCACGATCTGCGCATGGAGATGCAACGCCGCGGGCAAAACTCCGCTGCCGCGACAAGTCGCAGCATGGCGGACAGAGCTCCGGCGGGATCTCATGGTGAAATAGCGACAGCAGCGACTGTCGCGACCCAGTTGCTGGGCACGCCACAATTATGGCGGTAAGTTCCCTCTTTGAGGCGTTGAGGAAAGACCTCACGGCGTCCTCACCTTCCGCATGACGCAGGTTCTCACCGAACACGGTAAGTTCGGGAGGTTCCTGCACCGGATTCGTGCGGAAGCGACGCCCGGGTGTCGCCTCTGTGTGGACCGCCTGGAGGACACGGTGGAGCACACGGTGGAGGTGTGCCCCACTGGGCAGAGCAACGCCGTGTCCTCGTGGGGGCGATCGGCGGCGGCGATCTCTCGCGCCGGGCCTTGGTACAGGCCATGGTTTGGAGCGAGGAGGAGTGGCAGGCGGTCGCCTTCTTCTGCGAAGCAGTAATGCTAGCAAAGGAGGCGGCCGCGTGACGCAAAGGTTTTCACGCCCAAACCGCCGCCGGGATTCCGATCCCGATTTCCGGCCACCGTAGGCGCGGGCTTGCGGACGGCGAGCAATGGGTAGCCCGCCGTCCGACCGTCCGGTAACCGTCCGGACCGAGCCCAAGTCGTCGACGGCGCGTATTGTTCCACGCGTCAGCTAATCGTAGGGGCCCAGCAGGGTCGAAGCCTACTGGGGCCACGGGTAGTATGAAAGCGAAACCCGGGGCCCTAGGACGACGGCAAAGAAGGAACAGGAGTGGGTTTTTAGTCAGTAAAAGTCTGAAACTATATCTCGCTCCGCCCAAGAGCGGGATTTGTCATTAGATGATTTACCCACCTAAAAAAAAAGCGGTGTCAGGTAAAATTATACAAAGCCTTCTATTTTCTGAAATCCTTTAATTACGTGATAGTACGTACTATTTCTAGTTTTACGTAAATATCACAACTGTTAGACCTAACGTTCCAATTGACAATGGCCGCCCGTCGCTATCCATCTACTTTCGAATATCTGTCAATATCAGTATTATAAAATGAACTTAAAATTATTTATTAAACAATCAACAATAAACTAACTACGGCAAAAAAACAATACTGTTTGAAGGAGCACGGCTGTTTAACGATTTACCCGAAGAATTGAAGAAATGTGATAACATTAATATGTTTAAATCAAAATTAAAAAAACATGTATATAACATAATATGACGTCACCAACACACCAGATGTGAATATTTCAATACTTTTATGCTGTTATTTGTATCTCATTTTAAGTGAACTGTAATTGTTCTTATGAGAATAAATTCTTTAAACCTATAAAGTGTTTTTTTTTTCTGATTCCGAATATGTATTTTGGTAAAAATAAATTGATATGCTCTTTTTAATTACGACGCGAGAGCAGAACAAAACAGCGTAACCACAGGGTTAAAACTTGTGTGCGCCTTTAATTATTAAGAACTTTAGCTAGATATTTAGCTTATTGTAAGGATATACCTACATCTATAAAGTATTATTATTATTATTAAGCTATTGCATAGCTTTTAAGCTATTGCATAGCTTCTATCGCGGGCCTTGAGCGCGGGGACCGAATCCAGAAATTCCGTAACGAAAAATATACATCACGCTCCCCACTCCGACGGGCACGGAGGTGTGGCTTTAAGGCCGACAGAGACCGAACACCTATTTTAGAAAAGTCGTTAACGACCTGTGTGGCGCATTGGTACAGCGTTCTACCTATGTTATCATCGTGCCTCGAGTTCAAATCTCGGTCAAACAAAATAGTCTTTTTGTATTATAATAGATTATAATAATGTTCTATGATAGATAACAACTGAACATACTTGTAGCAATTTATGAAGTAAACAAGAAAGAAAAAAAATTGTTTTCTTATCGGTCACCACGCTCAAAAAGTGTAACTTGAATTAATATCAAAGAAAAAGAAATACTGCATAAATAAAATAAATAAATAATTATAATTGCATAAGTTGATACAAAATGCTATGCAATAGCTTTACCGCGGCAGTCCCCGAGTGCCACACTTTTTTTTTTATATAAAAAGGATGATGATGACTTTAGAAGAAATAACATGGAAGATAAATTAAAAAAAAAAATATTTATTATAATATATGGTTCCGGAAATAATATACTATACGACATACCTAATAAACGATATAACTGTGGTGTAAGTCGGTTCCCATGCTCACTTACCTTCCTGATACATTCGGTGTTGTTGCACTGGAACTCGTGTTCCTCACATGCGCCGTTATCGTGGTGAAGTTTTCTGAAGCATAATAATGTCGTTAAATTTAGTATAAAACAGTTCGAGCAATTGATGACGTGCAGGTGTGGGACACTCACGTCTGTCGGTGCGCGTCCCGGGCGGGGGGCGCCGGGGGCGGCGGCCTGGGCGACGTGGCGGCGCAGGCGCGCTCGTCCGACGCGTCGGCGCAGTCGGCGCGCCCGTCGCAGTAGTAGTCCCAGGGCAGGCAGGCGCCGTTGTCGCACGGGAACATGGCGGCGCTGCAGGGCTGCGCGGCGCAGTCGGCCTCGTCGCTGCGGTCGCCGCGGCCGCAGTCCGGCGCGCCGTCGCAGCGCCACCACAGCGGGATGCAGCGCCGCGACGCCGCGCACTGGAACTGCTGCGCGCGACACGAGGCGCGCGCGCACGCCGCCGCGCCCTCGTCCGCGCCGTCGTTGCAGTCTGCAACACGAGCAAGTGTCACGCTGGCCGCACTCCCTGCGGGGGCGTGGCTGCTCACCGGGGGAACGACTCACCTTTCTGTCCGTCGCAGATCCAGGAGTTGGGGATGCAGCGGTTGGTGTCGCAGCGCATGAACTGCTCCTCACCGCACGTCACGTTGGCTGTGGACACAGCGCATGTGTTAGTACGGCACGACGTGCGTGTGCGTGCGAACTTGTAAAATCGAGGTCTACGTTGGATGCTAACTATCAGGAAACACAGACTCCGGCAAGGAATTCCACGTCTTAGCTGTACGCACAATGAAGTTCCTAAAACGTTTTGTGCGTATGGCTTGGATGTCCATGGGATGTCGCGTAAAATTGGCTCCTTATAGTGGGTAAAAGCCGCGCCTGGGTTTTAGCACCTTTGAACTTGATCAAATTGGATTTCTTTCCTAAAGATTAGCGAACCCTGGGAAACCCAGGCATTCATATCCAACTGACCGTCAATCAAGTTTTAACTAGATCAAAATATGGAGGATCACATTACACATATACTTAAGTAACAAGAAACAGCAGTATTCTCCAGTTTGTGATAATTACGTACAAGTCGCGCACGAGAATACGTGCCTGGGGCTCTGGGCGTGTGTGACTCTTGACGCCAAACTACGCTGGAAAGCCCACGTCGAGATAAAAAGATCTACGATTGACCATGCAAGAAACTCCACACTGTCTGTACAAATAGTTGTTAGAGAGACTCGTCGTCGTGATACTGACCGCAGGGCCCGGTGGGCGAGGAGTCCTCGTCGGAACCGTCGGGACAGTCCAGGTCACCGTCGCACACGAACTGCTGCTCGATGCAGCGCCTGTCACTCATCACTGCGTTAGTCCCGTCGTAACGTGAGACGAACACGAGCAAATATACCCGTGCACGTTTCATTGAAAATTTATAAATATTTTATTTATAATTTATTTACTATAACTATTGCGCCTCACCATCAATGATTGCATCACTGCTTACCATCAGGTGGGATCGCAGTCAAGGACTGGTTTACATAAATTAAAAAAAAAAAAATTCATGCAACACAAAGGCGGACTTAATGCCTTAGGCATTCTCTACAAATCAACCATGGGTGATGGAGAGAACAACATGGTAGATGAATAAAAAAAGAAAAGATTTGTAAGAACACTAGGGTACTGTAAAGTATAATATAATATAAATAAAATAAACTCACATATTATATTTTTAATATAATATACACCTTTATACATATTTATATAAAGTAAAAGAAAGGGGTTTTTGAGACCATTCCGTTTATAGTGGAGAAAATAACTCCGCAACTTGCGCTTATTCATATCATCTTGCACGGACACTCATGTACCAATTCCTATTAAATGAATGTTTTCAGTTTTATCATGCAGTATAAGCATTTTTTGATAATGGGATTTGGGCGCTCACCCATGGTGGCAGGCGAAGGTGCCTGCGGGGCAGGGCGGCCGGGGGCGCGGCGCGCTGGCGGCCACGCACTGCTGCGGCGCGCCCGCGGGCGGCCGGCGGCCCGCGCCGCACGCGCACGTGCGCCCGTCCGGCACCGCCAGGCACAGCTCTGCGCAGCCGCCGTTCTTCAGCGAGCACAGGTTGTGGCCTGCACAGACTCTCCGTCACACGCCGCCCCACGCGCAGCACGCGCAGCACACGCCATACTCACCCTGACGCTCCGTGTCCGACACCAGCTTGAGGTCGTAGAGCGGCGGCGGCAGGCGGTACAGCTCCGTCACGTTGCCGTCCACGTCGCGGCGCCGCACCGCGCCCGTGCCGTGCTCGCTCCAGATCACGGCGCCTGAGGGGAGACACGCGGGCTCATTACACTTTCACAGTGACACAAAGGTCACGTGCACTTGTGGCTATCTCGTGTCGCCTCACCTTCGTACAGCGCCAGGCCGTAGGGCTTAAGCAGTGGCGCGTGCGGCGCGTCGGCCACCAGTAGCTGGCGCTCGCTTGTGGCCAGCAGCAGGCGCTCGATCTTGTTGAGGTAGGTGTCGCACCAGTAGAGCGCACCGCCCGCCAGCGCCAGCCCGGCCGGCCAGTGCAGTGCGCTGTCCAGCAGCGTGCGGCGGGCCGAGCCGTCCATGTGCGCCGCCTCCAGGCGGCCGGGCGCGCCGCGCGCCGCCCACACGGACCAGTACATGGCACCAGCGCCGGGGTCGAGCGCGATGGCGCGCGGGTGGTAGTGCTGGTAGTCGCGCTCCTGCACCAGCACCAGACGCACGCCGGGCGCGTCCAGCCGCGCCGCGTTAACCGTGCCTAACGCGTCGTCCGTCCAGTACAGGTTGCGACCTGCAAGCCATCAAACAATTTCCAAAAGTTTGCCATAATACGAGTATATGTCATTGCTTCCTAAAATTTTATAATTATTTGCGACACTACTGAATAGTATCGAATAGTGCAATAAATAATGTGAAGTGATTGTTTTCTAAAATCAACTACTTATTCTATTCCTAGCTACGAATACCTATTGATGATTCAAAAATGAAATTGTAGAGTAATTCATGACACAGATCGTTATTCGCCTTTTAATTCTCAACAAGCTGCCCTAAGCACGTAGCTATAGAAAGTCTAATGGGGAGGCAATGGGCACGCCACAATTATGGCGGTAAGTCCCCTCTTTGAGGCGTGGTTGGAAAGACCTCACGGCGTCCTCACCTTCCGCATGACGCAGGTTCTCACCGAACATGGTAAGTTCGGGAGGTTCGATTCAGATTCAGATTCAAATATATTTATTTGCTATCAATGTAGGTATAGATATAAGATGATAAACAGGTGAGGGTTTCCGCGACATTCCGGTTCCTGCACCGGATTCGTGCGGAAGCGACGCCCGGGTGTCGCCACTGTGTGGACCGCCCGGAAGACACGGTGGAGGTGTGCCCCGCTTGGGCAGAGCAACGCCGTGTCCTCGTGGGGGCGCTCGGCGGCGGCGATCTCTCGCGTCGGGCCTTGGTACAGGCCATGGTCCGGAGCGAGGAGGAGTGGCAGGCGGTCGCCTCCTTCTGCGAAGCAGTAATGCTAGCAAAGGAGGCGGCCGATCGCGTGAGGCAACGGTCCTCACGCCCCAACCGCCGCCGGGATTTTGATCCCGATTTCCGGCCACCGTAGGCGCTTAGGCTTGCGGACGGCGAGTAATGGATGGCTCCGATCGTCCGGTAACAGTCCGGACCGAGCCCAAGTCGTCGACGGCGCGTTTTGTTCCACGCGCGCCTCAGGGAGATATGAGCAAATCGTAGGGGCCCAACAGGGTCGAAGCCTACTGGGGCCACGGGTAGTGTGAAAGTGAAACCCAGGGCCCTGGGACGAAGGCAAAGAAGGAACAGGAGTGGGTTTTTAGTCAGTAAAAGTCTGACACTATTTCGCGCTCCGCCCAAGAGCAGAGTATTTTAGGTGGGAAAATCATCTTATAACAAATTCCGATTTGTCATAAGATGATTTTCCCACCTAAAAACAAAAAAAAAAGGGAGGCGACCTATAATACAACTAGACGAAAACGCGAGCGCAGTGAGCGCAAAATTAAAAAAATCGCTATTAAATATGTATATAATAATTAATATTTATATCGAATATTTTAACTCTATGTTAAGTTTAAAGGTCCGAACACACGATAATCGTAAGAATATAAAAAAAGTTTATTCGTCTAAACATTCATGCCTTTCGCTCGTCCAATCTGGCGAGAATCGCCTCGCAAATATGGAATATTGCTTGTGTCCGTTCTAAACAAAATTTCAAGGCAATAATCGAAATTCGAGTTTTTGTGACAGTTGCTATCATGATTGCAGTGCGCGAGGGTGTTTTAATTATAGCTGCTCTTCTTAGACAGGAGTTAATGAAACGGAAAAAAGATATTGGGTTAAACAATAGATAACGAGAAAAAATGATTTTGGAGCATCTAACACGTTGTGCCTTGAATTACGACAAATGACCTGACAAAAGACATGACAAATGACATGTAATGACATGACATATGACATAGCAAATGCCATGACACATGACATGGCAAATGACATGACAAATAATATGACATATGACGTGACATGTAAATGACTGGCAAATGACATGACACATGACATGTAATGATATGACACATGACATGATACATGCCATGACACGATATAATTATGACATGTAATGACATGACAAATGACGTAACATGTAAATGACATGGCAAATGACATGATAAATAACATGACTCATGACATGACAAATGACATCACATATGACATGACAAATGAAATGATGAATGATCAGTGTTTATAAGAAAGCCAAAAAGCGTTTATTGTTTTTACCCATGTTTCTGGGTGGTATAACTTTAGAATAGTGTAGCAGGAGGGGAGAGTTGTTAGTTGGGGACCACTCCCATGAAAAAGTAACGCACCGTTTCCGAGAAAAACGATCTTTTGTAACCTAACCTCAGAATACTCAAAAATTAAAATGCGTAGTCGACGGAGCTTTGCTACGCGGGGCTCATACTTCTGGGTGGATTTATTAAACCCCAAGCGAACGCCAGCGTTCGCTCGCTCATTGTATTTCTATTGTGTCTCTAATTACGGTACTCAAAAGGTAAAAAAATAACCTCGAAGGAGGTGGCGGGGTTTTGGATGAATTACACTCAGACACTGAACCAATGATTGTGCTCATCACACAAATATTTGTCCTGGGTGGGAATCGAACCCACGACCTCCGGCATAGCGGTCAGGGCCACTAACCATTAGACCAACAGGCAGGCCAGTCTGTAAATCTAATATATAAAATTCTCGTGTCACGGTGTTCGAACTTGAACTCCTCCGAAACGGCTCGACCGATTCTCATGAAATTTTGTGAGCATATTGAGTAGGTCTGAGAATCGGCCAACATCTATTTTTTTTTTTTTTTTTTTTTTTTTTTATTTATATGGCAGAACAACGTTTGCCGGCTCAGCTAGTAATAAATATATTTATTATATATATCTTATATAATAAATATATTTATTATTTGTTTTATTTTATGTGTTTAAATTAATGCAATTAAATATGTGTCTACGCTACTGGACTGAACTAGTTTTTACCCGACTACGGAGGGTTATGATTTTGACAGGCTATGTATGTATGTGAGTATGTTCATCTGTTCCCTCATAGCTCCTAATCTACCAATCGGAACTCGACATATGAGGTATCGTTACAACCGTCTTCATTGTCCGCTGAACATAGGTTACTTGACGTGTCACAAAAGTCGACATGGCGCCCTCTAGCGGACAAAAAGTATGTGTTAAAAAATAAAAATGGAGATAAATAGGCCGTGTTTGGTATCATTTGAAAGGGCTACATTTGTAAATTTCGAAAATATTGCTCAAATTTAAAGTGACGCCCTCTAGCGGACAAAAAGTCATGTGTTAAGTTTAACACCAAAATTGTTTAAATAAAAATAAAGTAAAAAACTAAAACCCGACTACGACAAAAAAAAAACGACGCTGAAAAAGTATGAAACAAGATTTTCATACTTCGAACAGAACAAAAAGAAAAACCGTAGTCACACGTTATTAAAGTGTTTCGGTTGGTACCTATAACGTGTGACTGCGGCTTTTCTTTTTGTTCTGTTCGAAGTATGAAAATCTTGTTTCATATTTTTTCAGCGTCGTTTTTTTTTTTGGACATAGGCCTCCCGCAAGTGTCACCACAAAGACCATTCCTGTGTGTCTCGCATCCACCGCATTCCCGTGACTCTCACCAGGTCGTCGGCCCGCCTTGTGGGAGTCCTTCTAACTCTTGGTTTTCCGGTCCACGGTCACCACTCTAGAACCTTTGGGCCCCATCGACCATCCGTTCTACGAGCAATGTGCCCTGCCCACTGCCACTTTAGTTTGGCGATTCTTCGGGCTATGTCGGCGACCTTGGTTCTCCTGCTATCTTCATTCCTGTACCTCTACCATGAATTTAAAGCAATAGTATTCGTCGCTACTCGGTATCGACGCCGTAAATATTTTGTATGGCAAATTTTGCCTCTAGCGGTCACTTGCAGAACCAAAATCGGTAGTATAACTCATCAAGTACAAAACCTATCGAATAAGAACTCGCTAGCCACTAAAGTTTTTAGTAGTTTCCTATAGAAAATCGGTACCACGAGTAATAAATTTGACAGGTGCTATCGAAGCAAACCGTTACTACAGTAGTAAAGTAACTCACTGGCATATTGAAGGGTGAAAATGTTGTAAAGCGTGTCGTGTAAAACAATATTTTGCAACACACTTGCTCAGAAAGTGACTCTTATTGCACTGCACTTAGGTATATAATGGCACTCGTTACCAAACTGTGACATTTTGATTACCATTACGCACTAGTGCTATAATGTAGTTAAAACCTCTTTGTTCGCAAAACAAATTTTGAATTCTAATAAACTTCCCATTAAATTATTGCGTTCAATAGTACCTATATAAATTAGTGTCTTACTTACTTATTTCATCCAATTTACAAGTTAAAATGAACAAATTTAACTTGTACAAACGATTTATTTAATAAAAAACATTTAGTAAATAAATCGTACATTCAAATAAAATTTGTTTTTTTTTTGTGGTCTATGGCCGCCATTTTAAGATGCGCGCGGTTTTTGGCGAGTTTTGTTTTATTTCAGTGAAGTTCAGTGGCTGCATTAATCATATAAAATTAAATACTTACTATAAAATCATTAGAAAATGTTACATCCATATTCTATTGTCACTATTGTCTATTGTATTGTTGTTCTATTGTCGTTCTTGGCTTTCTTAAGACCCTCGCCACCGCTCGGGTCTAAATACCGCCTCGACGGTAATCACTAACATTACACACCTATATCATAATGTACTATTTTACTTCGCGCCGAAACTGAAATGCAATTCTATTATTGTTCACATAATGTAGTAATATTTTCATTACGGGTCAAAGGATTCGCAAGTTTAGATATATATAAAAAAATACAATCAATGTATCCTGGCAACACCATCGCGTCTAGATGTCACTTATTTTTTTTGCGGTAAAAGTTTCGCATGGAAAAAACTTTATCCTATCTAATTATTCATTTAAGATACATGGGATAGTATTTTTTTAGCAATTTAACAAAATCCCAAGTGATACATCTTATTATTCATTTATAATACATGAAATAGTTCCTTCTTTAGCAAAATAACAAAATTTCAAGTGATAACCTATAAAGTGTATTGTGCAATAACGAATTTCAGTGTCGAATTTAAGCCTTGAATCTACAATCACACAGGATGAAGAACCGATATCCAGCAAAAGCCAAAGCAATAAGTGATCATAGCGAGTACTGCATCTCAGACTTACGAGTCGAAACTTTGCTCAATCTTCAATCAGGGTACGAGATACCATTAGCGAAGTTGTTTTTGCACGCTAACTGATTGGAAGCTGCCAGACTGGTACGTGATGCTCTTAGCGGCTTATTCTACGTTGCTAGTCTGAAAAGGCCCCTGAAACCTGTCATCGAGGACGCGATCCTCATCGGGCAATGGCGGAAGCACTAAGTGATCATAGCGAGTGCTGTTTTTCGGACTTGCGAGTCCGAGGCCTTGTTCAATATTCAATCAGGGTACGAGATACCATTGGCGACGTTAATTTTTACGCGCCAACTGATTGTAAGCTACCAGACTAGTACGCGATACTCTTGGCTTCGTTACTCTACGTTGCTAATCTGGTATGCATCTGTTATAGCAGGTGAGTCCCATTCATTTATAATCCAAAGAACAAAAATGGCAAAAAGACTAAGTTCGACGTGCTCCACTTTATCAGTGCCTATAAAGGTCACGAGAAGGCCAAGTTCATACTACCCATCTGTGTATTATTAATTCGTGTAAAAACAGTACACCACCTATGTGTAGATCGCTACAAAACATTCAAACTCCTTTAGTGAATACGAGATATTCCAAACCACCATAAGGTGGCAAGTTATACTGCCTAATATGTAAATTATAAACTTTCCAAAGTAATGCTAAAGAATACGAGATATTCCAAACTGTCATAAGTTAATCCAATGTACCTAGCCGGATTGCCGGTAGATACCCACCTGTGTCCAGTTGTTGGACTAGAAGCCAACCCAAAACCATGGGAGAAGGCAAGGCAGAATTATTGACACCCTCACCGGCTACAATGCTGGTGGAAAATACTGCCATAGTGCGAGCATAACAGTGGCCGATTATCAAACCTATTTTTTGCTGAGTTAAATAGTAAAGACCTATTCAATAGAAATATTATTATTTCCTTATGGTTATGTTGTACACTGACCTGCAATATATTCAAAATAATAAAAACAAAAACAAACCATGGAACACGAGATGTTCACAATGATATATATCTAAGCACTAAGTGACATGAATACTTCATCAACAATTTACAAATGATATGTTCACTTATAGCAACAAATATCAGTAAGTGTTGATTATGATATGACTCCATGTAATAATATCTATGGAAAATCTTGATATAATTTAAACGGATTAAATTCATAGGTACAGCATATCATTCCACATCCTCAGTATTTAAGCTTATAGTAAAAACCTTGCTCAAAGAGCATGTAAGCTAACTTTTAAGGAACCAAAACCTAAGGAAATCGCAGGTTAAGTCCTCTGCTGATACCAGCAGTCCTGAATAAAATTATAAGGTTCTAAAGTTTCAATACCAGAATTACAGGAACTCCTCACAGGCTCGAAGAACCCGTGCACCAGCACCTTGGAATACTTGATGTATGACACCAATGCCACAATTGGTGTGGCCACCCGCTGGGCTGAGCGGTTTGAGGAAGCTACCATTGATTTTAAGAAGAAGTAACTTCTCACTGTTGAAAGCAGAAGGGAATAATATTGACGGGCAAAACCACCAGCCCTACTTACTTATAATCACCCCAAGGGAGTAAGTCAGCAATAAACTTATAATGATATACAACAACTAAATAATGAAATATGTGCTGATATATTTGTAAATAGTTGTTAGAACAAAATGGTATGAGGTATCTACCTTACTCGTACTTAATGTCTAAATCACTCAATAAACTAAAAATTCAATATAAATGAATGTCAAATTACACAAACCGTGTACGCCTGCTATTGACATAATTGCACAGAACTAAACCTAAATTCAAATCTTTTGTAAAAACTTACCTGGTTGGTGCTCCTAATAAATGAATAAACAGGGAAATCTTTGTTGTAACAAAACAGAAATAACAAGATTCAGATTTAATTTGATCTGCACTGATATAACATTTCCAGTAGCAATTGTCTTATATTGACAATATTTTCTGTGTTCAAATCAAATATTGTATGGAGGGAAATTGCCTTATTATAGGGAATACCTAGGAACAAGCTTCCCATGACTAGACAACTGGCCTTGTCATGGAAACATTACTTCTGATTCATTTGGCACATAAGAGCTCTCATGCCACGGGACACAAAAAGTGTGCACCAAAGCAACTTGTTTCACAAAGGACTCACTTCTATGACAATCAAAAAATCTCACTGCGCTTAATAGAAAAATTACTTTGCAGTATACATGACTCCTGAACTTAAAAATTTAACATAAAAGTAGACAACTATCTACCACTTGGTAAAGAAATGTAATGTTAGATTTTATGTTAGATCATTCAGACATTCCCAAAACATGCATGGCATACCCACCAATTTTGGAACAGGGATGGTTTGCTGAACACAGTTTAATATCATGCCTATAAGCCTATATGTACCTATCCTATAAGTCATATGGTGAAATTATGGCTTCTCTCTACTTTGTTAGGTTGTCACTGTCAAACAGTGTCAGAAATGCAATAGACAACTTTGTCTACGGTGCAGCTAAAACCCGGTCCACACATGACCTACAGTAAAACTAGTCTTTTCTTTGGCTGATACTTTTAAATTTATTTCATGTTTATCCAGGTAGAATAAACATATCTTATCTCCTCTTTATTCTCTAAAATAGCTAAGTGGGACTGAATGTTCAAAATACACTTACTTAATTGAGGCAATGAATTACCCCATTTGAATTACTAGTATCATCAAAACTATAAGTACTTAACTTACCAATACAAAAGTAAAATTGCATTGAAACAAAAAGGGGGGGGGGGTGTATGCTGGGGACCAACTAGTGCAACAGGTCCTCGTGAAAAGTCAGTGACCATACAACTTCTCTAGGTATCTAGTCCCTAGCAGGAAGTTCATTTCATCGACATGACATAAACCCCTCCCTCAAGAAACAAAGTTTCTCGTTACATATAACATAAACTGTGACACAAAAATACTACTATGATGACAGAGAAAGACAATCGCATTAACTTCCATTTCGGGAGGCACAAAAAAATGACATAAAATGGTCTTCATAAGTATAAAATAATTGTATTTACATATATTTAGATAGACCCATATGCATATACATACAGGTATATACAAGTATACACATACATGCTGAAATAAACGTTAGTATACTAGCTGTATCATGCAGTAGAAAAAAAAAAAAATTGTAATACTTAATAATAATAATATTAATAATAATAATAATTTAATATAATAAAATATAATTTATATGTTATGTTAAATGAACAAACGGAATAATAATAATAAAATCGATAAGCTAGACTTCCATACCAGTCACCTACAATGTCAACACAAATATAACTTAGATGTGAATAGATACTTATCGTTTGAAACGAAAATGATGAATGTGATAATATATAATGCATGTACCTAATTGCATTGCCTAATGCAAGGCTAATTATATGATGCATGTAATGTAATTACATTACCCCCAGTGACATTTAAAACATCACTATGGTATGATAAAAACAACTAATGAGATTATTCTGCTTCAATAGATTTCAACAAATTGTCTTTGTGTTAAGTGGGAACAGCAGTATTATAAAACCAAAGTAACTTTTTGTCTGATTACATTTAGTAATAATGACCTTGTAATATAGCCGACATCAACGGCTAGGTACAGGGGCGCTGGCTTTTAGAAAACCCCATGGGTGCTCATGCTCATTTGATGGACTCGAAAAAGTGGCGAAGTGTGAGAAGAAAAATGCACACTGATCAACCGACAAATAAATAAATGTCCTACTTACATACTGCGTACCTAATTACTAATTATGTTCGATAAAAATATAAAATGAAATCATTTTATAAAAATGAAACTAGTTTTTAGTATCAAGAAATATTATAATGTAACCGTAACCTAAAAGGCGATTACTTATCTGTTTCTTGATGTCTATTCTCAGGGGTGCTCGGCACCCACTGTTTATTTCTCATAATCGGCGCCCCTGGCAAGGTACATATAACGATGATGTACAAATAACCAAGTAAGTACTAAAATATACTGAGAGTAATGATATAATATTTCTAAAATAAGCTAGTAAGTCATAAGTGACTTTCATTAAGAATAATCCAATTAATTACAATACACGTCTCACACCGTGGTATTATAACTGCCCCTGTTGAAGATAACATGCTTCTCATCTAAATCAGTTGCCTATCAATGAATCAAATATATTTTTACAATACGAGAATACTTGTCACACAATACTTTAAAAAAAATGAACGGATAGTCTAGTCAACACCTTGGGACACTCCCAGCAAGAACGTATGACTGTAGCGACAAAAAAACCTTAGGGAAAACTGAAATCAACTCATATCTTACTATAAAAAGAAACCGCACTTGAGTTGATAGTACCAGTACTAACAATAGCGTAACAATTAATTATTGCAGCAAACTCTAAACATCTACATTATGTGAACAATAATAGAATTGCATTTCAGTTTCGGCGCGAAGTAAAATTGGGAATCAAACGAGCTTACCTGTTAAGCGAAGTCTTGATTCTAATTTTATGAGCGCCGAAACTGAAATGCAATCACCCACCCACCACTAGTTAATAGCCCCAAAGCTGCAATAATTAACCTACCTAACTCACAGTTATCCTTACAGGGAAATAGTGAATGTAAGTATGCGGTAACAAGTCTGTCCAAAAGACAGCTTGTTCCTTGTCCTATAATCTCTAAAGTAAGTGACATCTAGACGCGATGGTGTTGCCAGGATACATTGATTGTATTTTTTTATATATATCTAAACTTGCGAATCCTTTGACCCGTAATGAAAATATTACTACATTATGTGAACAATAATAGAATTGCATTTCAGTTTCGGCGCTCATAAAATTAGAATCAAGACTTCGCTTAACAGGTAAGCTCGTTTGATTCCCAATTATTTATTTGTGCATAACTGTGTCCGGTAAAACTTATTTAACGTAGAATAATGTTAGGTACGGCTGCATATGAAGACGAACGACGCGTCGAAGGAAATTTCCAAGCGACTAAACGAAAGGCACTTAAACATATTAGTGAAAATAATGTCATCAAAGAATATAGCTCATTATAGGGGCTTTCGAGTATTTGTGTGGTCTGCTAAGGGGTTATACAGATTTGAAATTTACACAAAGAGTAACACTTGAATCGAAGGTAAATTAGAAATAAGTATGTTATAATAACTTACTTTTTTAAATGCACTTCATAATAGAAATACCTACAACGTTTCATTAAGCGCATTGTTAGTTTACGTATTACTAGCAAATCTCTTCATTTTTCCCATTCAAGAATTCACAAACACAATAACACTGAACCATCAAAATATTTGTACAACTATACCTACTCCATTTGTTTAGGTAGTTAACTAAACGTAAACAATCTTGATATGTCTTTTTATTTAAAAAAAAATCGTATAAAAGACATACAAAGATGATTTAAATTTAGTTAATTACCAAATATAAGTATAGGTACCAACTTATCAAATTGTAAACATTTTTAGATAACAATTTTAGACAACCTTTAGATAAAAGACATGTCAAGATTGTTTACATGTAGTTAATTACCTAAACAGATGGAATATACAATATTACATTTTCAATAGGCCGGGTTATAGAAAATTGGTGTTTAGAATTGGTAGGGTTTTTAGGTCTATCTGCCTTACTCTGTCTTTTACTGTAGCTAGAAAGAGAGCAAACTTAAGTGTGAAGTTAGATACGATGCGGTTTTTGTACCAACGTAAACACTCGACTCCGTTTATACTGTCGAGTTGTCGCTAGCGAGTCCGTTTGACTCATGATACGAGTTTAATTTTAATCTATTCGATGCACGTTTGTTCGATATCGACTACGGTAAGATGGTGTAGTTTTTCGATAGTAACTCATGGTAAGGGTATTGATACGATCACGCAAGGAAACAAGAATAGCCCTTTCCATTGCTTTTAGGTGACTGTAAGCCTTTTGATGAAGCCCATTGTAAGCGATCATGTTTAAGTGCCATATGTCATCACTGGCAACACGCACTGGTCATAGACTTTCGTCTTGAGACACTGTGGTATGTTGGACGAGAAGATAACGCGCAGCTTCCCGAACGCTGTCCAGCCGAGCCGGATTCCGGAGTGAACCTCTTTTTAACCGACTTCAAAAAGGAGGAGGTTATATGTTCGGTTGAATGTATGTTTTTTTTTTGTGTATGTTCACCGATTTCTCGGTCAATTGTGGAACGATTTTGATTTTTTTTTTTTTTGATTGAAAGGTTATGGTTCCGAGTTGGTCCCATAGAAATATTGTTATGATCTGATCATGAACTTCGAAGATATGAAACAGAACTCCTCATAGGATCACAGCAGAACCGTCGTAACAAGTAAAATTGCTTTGTTTATACGTGTAGTTGATGACTGACTAAAAGTAGAGGGGGAATATATCGAACTGATCTGATGATGAAGCCTGAAGTTAGGCACCGGAACTCTATAATAAATTAATGTAATCTAACCGTGTTTGACATTATTAGAATTGTCATGAGATGCACTCTGGCTATAAGGGATTTAAGTTTGGCTGAGGGGTACTTTTTAGTGGTGGTACCAAAACTAAAAAGTGTAAAATAAAAAAGCTTTTTACAAAAAAAAATACAACCGACTTCAAAGTAAAAAAAACACTGAAAAGTGCAAAATAACTTTAATTTTAGAAGTCGGTGTTAAATAACGAAGAGACAAAACTATTATAGAAACACCGACTTCCGAAATTAAAGTTATTTTGCACTTTTCAGTGGTTTTTTTTTACTTTGAAGTCGGTTGTATTTTTTGTTTTTTGTAAATAGTTTTTGTCTAATGCAGACATCGCTATACATATATGTACTACGCACTAGATTACGCGTGCCGTACACTCACTTCAATCGACTCAGGTGCAGTGTCGTCTATGCACCTTGATATTGATGACATTAGTACAGTTTTGACGTTCAGAGCGGCACTTATAAATTCAAATCAAAGTGAATCTGGACGTAAATAATAATTCTATAGTAATTTAAGTAAAATTACTGGTTATCCAAGCAATATAATAGCTTCTAATATCGTAATAGTATGTTAGAAAACATATTATTTTATATAAAAGCCTTCCCATTTTACAATCATAGACTAAAACATGCAGATGTTAACCCCCACAAAAACCAGATTTTTACCTACAACTGGTTTAGTGAACACAGACTTGCATGGTGTTTTATTCCGTTTGTTTTTTTTTAAATATTTTATTTAATGTTATTTCTTTTTTGTATAAATGATATCAATGAATTCCGTCAAATTCAAAAATTATGACGACGTGTGTTTTTCGATACTGTAAAAACTCAGCAAGAAATGTCAGCGAATCATTGGGTATCAGTTTTCATCGGTAACTTTTGTCGTTGTAAGCATTCTGTCATTCGTTAGCACTTAGGTATTACGTACCTACCTAGATATTACGTGCAGATTAGTATTCAAATATACATTAGGTACAGTTGAATTTGTAGTCTTATGTGTGATATTGCATTACTGATATTGAGATTTCGTCCTTCATACACTATAATTATATTCTAGGTTTGTTCACTCTGGTCAGCCGAAAAGGAAAGAATGGATAATTTTTTTTTCAAGAGGATAGAAGTGAAATCACGTGGCTTTCTACAAAATATTCGTTTATCTGCTCTGCACACTTTCAAGCTGACGATATTTAAGTTGAAAAAAGATTTTAAAAAAAGTTTTAGCTGCAAAAAAAAGTTACGAAACTGAAACTAGCAGCTAGCAGCTAGCAGCCGGCAGGAACGGATCTTGAGAAAAGGGCCCTAGGCAACCAAATATTTATAAAGTAAAAGTCATCTAAAATTGATTAATTTTCGAAGATGAGAAGAAAGATTACACAGATTACACTTTAATAAAACTTTACCTTAACAATTTCGAACTGGAATTTTAAATCGAATATTTTAACTTCGATTCTAAATACTCGAATCTGTCCAAACTCGGTCCAACATCCACATAGTGTCATTGAGCTCTGATATTATTTTCAAGAGGGATACTCAATCCCTTCTATTTTTTTATAATTTATTAATTTAAGAATTGGAGTGTCTTTGAGGTCTAATATTATTTTCAATAAATTTAAAAAAAATAGAAGGGATTGAGTATCCCTCTTGAAAATAATATCAGACCTCAATGACACTCTAAGTAGACGTTGGATCAAATTTAAACCGATTCGAGTGTTTAGAACCAAAGTTACGGGGGAATAGTTATAAAAATATTATTTAATTTGCAATTAAAATGTTTAGACTTATTACAGGAATCTTACCATCTGCGTAAATTTATTGTTTTAGCTGTTGAAACAGTACCATACAGCTCTATTTAACTTTACATTGACAATTTGGTTCTGGGCCTAGGGACCCACACTAGATCCACCCTGACTTGTTTGGCTGCTAGCTTCAGTTTCGAAAAAAAGTTATAAAATTACAACGGGAAAATAAATATCTTTCAAAAAAAAAACGGAATCTTTAACTGGAATTGTTAAACATTTTAAAGATAAATTTACCGTTGTTGTTTGTTTTGTTACTAGATATTAGCAGCGCAGTCCTGATCTTCATTCACTCAGGATAGCTGTTCTTCAGAATGATGATTACAATATAGGGTTTCAATATTTTACGCGATTTCGAATTCACTTATTTATTAAAGTGGTTTGAATTTACACTAACGAGGACTATTGTTAAATTTTGCACTATTTTAAGCCTCGCGCGGGTATATGTATGACGCCCGGGACGACATCTGCTATCGGCGTCTCGGCAACCATGAGGACTTCAGGTATTCCACGTTTTGGGCTTTGGTGGACACTGGCATAGATCAAATTGTCTATGCTTGTGTTTACCTTTCGCACAGCGGTGATCAAGGGACAACCAGGCTCACACAGCAAATTAGTGAGGCGGCGGATGTGACTCAGCAGCTGTACCCTTCTGCCTAATTGGTGATACTGGGGGATTTCAATGCCCATCATCAGGAGTGGCTCTTCCCATACCAGTGCACAGACCATACTGGGCGAGAGACACGGAAGCTAGCGCTAGCGTTAAATCTTACCCAGCTGGTCCAGAGGGCTACAAGGGTGCCGAATGTTGAGTCACACTTGGCCATTGCTTGGACCTTCTGTTGACTACAGATCCGGACCGGTACTCAGTGTCGATATCTTCACCAATAGGTAGTTCCGACCTTTGTCTGGTAAAATCTGTATCCGTCTATTCCCCGCCCGATCCCAGCCCAAGAGACACCCGGCGGGTTTCGCGATACAGTCAGCAGATTGGGATGGTATGCGATCTTTTTTCGCATGCTATCCTTGGCAGCCTACTTGCTTCTCTTCTGCTGATCCTTCATTGTGCGCGGACGCAGTGTCCGATGTGTTGCGTCGGGGTATGGAATATTACATTCCATTCTCTAATGTAACAATGTCTGACAAAGTTCGACCTTAGTTAGTTTATTCTATTCTATTCTTGGTTTGGCGCCGAATGTAATCGCACTGAAGCGCTAAAACATGTGGCTTACCAAGAATGGGTCGACGCTCGTATGCGCAAGGCAAGTGACGCAACTCAAAAGAAGAGAGCCTATAATAGAGCTGCCAAATCCTGCAAGAAGATGATACGGAGGTCTCGGTTTGATCACATTAGCCGAATTGGGAACAAACTTGCTTCATACTCAGCAGGTAGTAGAGTCTTTAGGTCCCTGGCTAAATCTGTCAAAATTGAACTTCTGCCGTCTCTCACTACCACCACTGCTGAAACCTCATGGGTCGGTGGCCCACACCGCTGAGGAGAAGGCTACTCTATTTGCCTCACTTTTTGCGGAATCTTCACGTCTTGATTCCGATAACGCGCGGCCCCCTGCCTTTCCTGAGCGATGCGAGACGACTATGGCAGACATTCGCTTCCATCAGAAGGACGTCCGTAGGGTGCTACGTAACCTTGACGTGAACAAAGTCAGCGGTCCCGACGGGATACCGGTAATTGTTTTAAAACTTGTGCGCCTGAACTGTCTCCGATCCTGACATGCCTATTTCGTCTTTCGTTTGAGGCTGGAAAAGTACCGATGGCTTGGAAGCAAGCTAACGTGCAACCCGTGCCCAAGAAGGGTAGTCAGGCTGACCCTGCTAATTACAGACCTATCTCGGTAACATCCATTTTCTGCAAGAGTATGGAAGGAGTGATCAATAATAAGCTCCTGACATACCTAGAAGCTAATGACATCCTCAGTGATCGTCAATACGGCTTTCGCCGAAATCGGTCAACTGGGGATCTTCTAGCGTATACCATTCACATCTGGAGCGAGGCCATCGAGAAGCATGGGGAAGCACTTGCAGTCTCCTTTGATATTTCGAAGGACTTTGACAGGGTCTGGCATGATAGCCTTATTGCTAAGCTTCCTTCCTTCGGTCTGCCCACTGGTCTGTGTGACTGGATCGCAGACTTCTTGAGGGGGCGATCCATCCGATCCGATGCGTTATTGATGGCTGCTCGTCCGGTCAAATGGATATTAATGCCGGGGTCCCTCAGGGGTCGGTATTCTCGGCAACACTGTTCTTGCTGCACATAAACGACCTTCTTAAACCCGGTACCTTTGAGTATGCAGACGATAGCACTGTTGCTGAGAGATACGTGTCCGATGCACGTGCTAGTGGGTCACAGATCCAGTCTTTCCAAGAGGCTATGGTTGAACGCTTGAACTTGTCTTTGAAGGCAGTATCCGATTGGGGCGATGCCCATCTGGTCAAGTTCAATGCTGCTAAAACCCAGGCGTGTCTTTTTTCCGCCAAACGGAGCCAATTCCACCCGGCTCTATCATTCCGAGGTGTAACCGTGCCGATAACCGACAGCCTTGAGCTTCTTGGGGTAACGTTGTCGTCTACCTTCAATTTCGGCTCTTACATCGAGGCAAAAGTTAAACAGGCTACTAAAAAATTGGGGATCTTAGCTAAGGTGTGACGGTACTTCACGCCGGAACAGCTGCTCAACCTTTATCAAGCGCAAGTTCCATCGTGTATGGAAGGCAGCTCTCATCTTTGGGATGGGTCTGCCTAATACCAGCTTGATGCCCTGGAGTCAATTGAGAAGCGAGCCAAGAGGATCATCGGTAATGATGCACTTGTCGAGTCAAAACTCCACAACCTTGAGCATACGCCCGGGTGTCGCCACTGTGTGGACCGCCCGAAGGACACGGTGGAGCACACGGTCGAGGTGTGCCCCGCTTGGGCAGAGCAACGCCGTGTCCTCGTGGGGGCGATCGGCGGCGGCGATCTCTCTCCCGGGCCTTGGTACAGGACATGGTCCGGAGCGAGGATGAGCGGCAGGCGGTCGCCTCCTTCTGCGAAGCAGTAATTCTAGGAGGCGGCCGATCGCGTGAGGCAACGGTCCTCACGCCCTAACCGCTGCCGGGATTCCGATCCCGATTTCCGGCCACCGTAGGCGCGGGGGTTGCGGACGGCGAGCAATGGGTGGCTCGCCGTCCGACCGTCCGGTAACCGTCCGGACTGAGCCCAAGTCGTCGACGGCGCGTACTGTTCCACGCGCTCACGCGTGAATTAGTTACTTCTAGGCAATCGTGTCTATCATCGGTCACATCATCGCTTACCATCAGGTTAGATAGTGGTCAAAAACAATAAAAAAAACATTTTTAATTTTCTTCAAAATCAATAATCCTATCAGTGTTTTTCACTATTCTTCATAGTTCTGCATGTGACCATCTACGCTTACTTGGCGTGGACAGGATGAATTGTCATTTCACAGCTGACAGCAAATAAGATAAGGACACAGTCGCGCACTCACCCATCCAGTCCACGGCGATGCCCTCGCAGTTGTCGACGTCGCGGCCGGCGAACACCTCGCGCGCGCTTCCGTCCAGCTTCTGGCGCACGATCTCGTACCTGCATGTGAGAGCGACACGTGTTAGCGGGGGCCGGACACAGCAAGGGGGGGGCGGGGCGGGGCGGGGCGCACCTGTGCACGTCGCAGTAGTACAAGTAGCCCGCCTGCGTGTCCACGTCGGCGGCCGTGGGGCGCGCGGCGTCCAGCGCAGGCGCTGCCGCCTCCCAGCCCGCGTGCTGCGGCGCCAGCGCCAGCGCCTGCACCAGAGGCGGCGCGCCGCGCGCCAGCAGCACGTAGGTGTCCAGGCGCACGCGCTCGCACGCGCGGCCGGCCGTGCGCCAGCCGTGGCGGCACATGCAGTGCGCGTGCGGCGCGCCGCGCACGTACGCCGTGATGCACACGTGCGCACAGCCACCGTTGTCGCGCGCGCACGGGTGCTGCAGGCGCGGCTGGCGCTGGCGGTGGAAGGCCAGCGCGGCGGTGGGGCGCGCGTCCAGCGGCAGCGCGGCGGCCGTGACGGCGCCGGTGCCGCTGTAACGAGGCACCAGCGCCACACTGCTGTTGCGCCACACCGGCAAGAACAACGTGGAGCCCAGCACCGAAATGTGTTGCAGTTCTTGTGTCTGCGCCAAAACTCTTACTGTTACTCCAAACTCAAAGCATTTATTTCAACGAAACTATTTACATACATGTTTAAATTGTTATCCAGAAGTCAGTCACTTAGAAAGGAAATTTGCACATTCCAAAGCGTACGTGCGTAACGTGCAAGGACACTCTTTTAAATTACGATATGTATTAGAAAAACCCTGACTAGGTACATACCCACCTAGCAAAAATACCGTATACTCTTACGACTATAGATCGAAAAACAATCGTATAAAAGATCCTATTATTCCAAAACTGTATAAAAGCAGTTTTCAGAGTTTTTTTTTTATCATTCAAAACTTTTTAGCTCTATAATATGTTTAGTAAACGTGGTCCTGACGAATTCATACAGATTTTATTCGATAATCATATCTCTCGATAGCTTTCATATAACCGTAAGTCTTATAAAAGCTCTTTAAAAGTAACTGAATTGCTAATTTGTTGTAAATGTAGTATTTATAGCACTATCTTTCGACATATAATTCTTACAGCATTATTGCAGAACAAACGCTGTTCATTCGACAAAATAGCATCCAAGTTACAATACTAGCACATAATGTCTAATGTCTAATTGCAGAGCAGTGGTGGCCGAGTGGTAACGGCCCCGACTTACGAGTTGTAGGTCGCGAGTTCAAACCCAACCAGGCGCATTACTTTGTGTAATTTATTCATCACCACTGCTTTCAAAACGGTGAAGGAAAACATCGTAAGGAAACCGGCATGTTCTAGAACCAAAAGTTCCAAGACATGTGACATTCACCAACCCGCACTGGGCCCGCGTGGTGGATTACGGCCCATTCCCTCTCCTAGAGAGGAGGCCTGAGTCCCAGCAGTGGGAACATTATAAGGCCGACTATGCTATGCTATGCTAATGTCTAATATGATAGTATGATAGTTTTCTGCAAGGCTTTCATTAGGCTTAATTATTAAAGTTGAGAAAACGCTTCAAAATAATCTATTTCAACCCCAAAGGTGCTCTAAACATTATTTGATAGCCGTCTTATAGCGTAATAGTGATAAAAAAGTTCAATAAATAGTACATTATGATATAAGTACACCGCACTATGCTATCTTATTGTTTGTCTCACAAAACTTTTACTAAGTACCTACCTATGTTTTTGTATTTAATTTTTTAACGTGTTTTTTTTTTTTTAATTTCAATGTAAGTACTTGTAACATTCATGTCTGTGATTGTTTACATTTTTTATTTTTATTTTTTTGTTAATTTAAGTGCTTAGTTTTATGTTTGTAATTTTGTTGTGCTTTTGTGAAGGTACTATTTGTTAATTTTCTGTGTTGCATCAAATAAATGTTTTATCTATCTATCTATAAGTGTGTAATGTTAGTGATTACCGTCGAGGCGGTATTTAGACCCGAGCCGTGGCGAGGGTCTTAAGTGAGCCATACGAGTTTTTCAATACACTTGTGAAGAAAACAACAGTAAAACTAGTAAAATTTTCTGTGACATGGCGGTAAAAATCTGTTTAAATCATAAGCGCGTGCATCATTTTTTTTTTATTTACCCCTAGAGGAAGGCTAAGGTATTTTGATCATACTGCCTAGTCTTACGTTTATGTTTTCTTGCGTGAAAAGTTTTTACGATAATGTCTTTCGTAGTGACAATAGAATACGGATGTAACATTTTCTAATGATCTTGTAGTATCTAATTTTATTTAATTAATACAGCCACTGAACTTCATTGAAATAAAAAAAAATCACGCCAAAAACCGCGCGCATAGCGTATGGCGAATGGCGGCCATAAACCACAAAAAAAAAACAAATTTTATTTGAATGTACGATAAAAGCAAAAGTGCATAGGTACTACAGAAATAAAATCGTGTGAAGCGAGAAATGACGCCATCTATCGTAAAACCAGATTGAAATGTTGCTATCGACAACATTACATTATACTGATAATAGATGGCGCCGCTGTGCTTCAAATGATTAATGCTTATTTTTGTACTTTCTTTTTGTTTCTTCAAACATTGAAATAATTTATAATTTCCTTTAAACAGATGAAGATATTAAAATTGAATATCAATTTATAAATATTTGATTATCTGTGTTAGTTTTCAAACTTGAGAGGGTAGGTTGAATATGGATTTATAAATAATAACTAGTAGGTAGTATAAATAATACTTAGACCAAAGAGTTATGACTAAGCTCAATTGGTTGTTCGCTAAGTTAATTTCGATTATCTCGTTCCAGCGCCTTTCATTCAATTTTATTTTTAACCAGGTGTATTGTCTACTTAATTTACCAAAATGAGTAAATATGCATTGTTATACAGATTTAGTAAAAAAAGCTCAAATAATTGCTATGCATTAATATTAATATTATAATCTTATTCGGTGATTAATAAACGGTGATTGTTAAATTTGATTAAGAAATTGTAAGAAACAAACATATTATTTTTTAATAGTGCCTTTTTGTTTGATGAATTTCACTTGAATATTATATTACAAATAAATATCCACTTGTTAGCTTTGATATAATATTCCTTCCGACTTCTTTTATTTGTTATTCATAACTTACAAAAAGTGTGAGTACTACGTGAGATTTGAACTCATGGCTCATTGATTTACGCATCTATCTGCACATGCTAAACCGCTAGGTCAACATGACTCTAGTTTGAATGATGAAATTATAAACTACAATAAAAAAAAAGAAATTAAACTTCAACTTCATAAAAAAGCAGCCGCAAAATTTAAGTTTAAAATTCAGCCTAACGACACCAACAGGGAAAAATATGTCTCCATTAGAAACCACTGCAGCAAGGTGTGTAGAAACGCAAAACGCCAACACATCCATACTTCAGTTCAGAATGATGATCCAGCTAAGGTCTGGAATTTTCTTAAATCATTAGGTATCGGAAAAAAGTCTCATGACACGATTCCTAAAGACTTAGACTTCAACTTACTCAATAGTCATTTTTCTACTTCGCCCTTATTAGATGGGGCCACCAAAGCAACTACATCTTTCAAACCTTCCGTTACCTGATTAATCCCCTTTTGTCATAAGTCAATTCACCGCTTGTGATGTTAAAAAGACTATCTTATCGATTACATCTAACGCTGTTGGTAGTGATTGTATCAGTAGAAAGATGATAATCTCCATCCTTGATAACATTTTACCTGTCATCCTTTACATCCTGAACTTCTCTGTTTCCAGTAGCGTTTTTCCACAAACTTGGAAAGATGCTCAACTTATCCCTCTGCCTAAAAAATCACATCCTGCTTCTTTTTCCGACTATCGTCCTATTTCTATTCTTCCAATCCTATCCAAAGTCCTTGAAAAGCTTGTCCACCAACAACTTAGCACGTTCCTTTCCAGGCACAACCTATTAAATCCTTTTCAATCTGGTTTTCGACCTGGACACAGCACTACCTCAGCACTCGTGCATATCACGGATGATATCAGGTCAGGCATGGAGATGGGGAAGTTAACAGTACTTGCTCTGCTTGACTTTAGCAATGCTTTTAATACTGTTGGCTTCGACATTTTGCTTGGCATCCTTTGCTCTTTTAACATATCTCCTTCGGTAATTGACTGGTTTAAGAGTTACCTGTTTGGTCGCCGGCAACGTATTAATTGCATTGAGGAAACTTTTTCTTCTTGGTGTAACACATCTGCCGGTGTGCCGCAGGGTGGCGTTTTATCTCCTCTACTTTTCGCACTTTTTATTAATGCTATCACTCAACGACTTTCTTCTTTCTACCACCTGTATGCTGATGATCTCCAAATATACACCCAATCCCCTCTCGATGAGCTGCGTGATGCCATTGAGACTATTAATATAGACCTGAAACAAATAGGTGACTGGAGCACTGAGTTTGGACTGAAAATCAATCCAACCAAGACGCAAGTGATTGTTGTTGGTAGTTCCCGGACTGTATGTAAGATAAATTGGTCGACACTGCCCCAGGTTTATTTCAATAACACCATAATTCCTCTAACTCACACAGTGAAGAACTTGGGGATTTATATCGACAGCACTCTTTCCTGGACTACTACTATCAACTGCAGGAAGTTAGTCGTAAATTGTTTGATTCGGCGGGCTCCTTGAGGCGCCTTCGCAATTTTCTTCCCATCACTACTAAAATTGCCATAGCACAGATTTCTCCCAATCCTGGACTATGCTGATGCCAGCTATCTTGATCTCAACCAAGACCAATTGGATAAGCTTGAGCGACTTCAAAATCTCTGTATTAGGTTTATATTTGGCTTGCGCAAGTATGACCACATTTCTGAATTCCGTACTCAGCTCAAATGGCTTCCTATTCGCCTTCGCCGGAATGTTCACATACTTTCTTTGCTTTACAATGTACTCTTTAATCCTTCGACTCCTTGTTATCTTAAAGAACGCTTTCAGTTCCTCTGTGACACACATTTTAGGTCCTTGAGGTCATCGGTAAATCTAAAACTTAGTATTCATATGCATTCCACTTCGTTCTTTGATAGATCTTTTACGATACAAGCCGCTCGTTTGTGGAATGCATTACCCATAGAAGTGAGGCGAGCCCAAACGCTACCAACGTTAAAAAAAATGGTGAAGGAGCATTATCTATCACTTTAGTTTTTTCTTCTCCTTTCTAAATTGCAATTATTTTTGATATTTATTAGTATATTATTTGGTTTTTTATTTATGTATTATTATTTTTTTACATTTTTTTGCATTATTCTCTATGTTGATGTACACTGACAGCCCGAAATCTTTTCCTTTCGTTCAGTCCATCCAAAGGTTTTCTGGTAGAAATTGCCCTGTGCAATAAGACCGCCTATTGTACACTTATTTATTTACATGTTTGTCCTATTTTATGTTATGGTGTGCAATAAAGTTATATAATAACAATCAGTTGTTGACGACAATGATGACGCATGTGTCTATTATTTGTTAAACTAAAAGTCAAGTTTATACTTTGTGAGATTGCCTTTGTTCGCCACTTAGCTGTGAAGAAACCAGCGCCATCTAGTTTAATTTTCGAAAACTTGAACTTTAACGTGCAAGGGAAAATAGGCGTTAAGGTATCCAAGCACTTTTGCTGGGTCACTGTACAACAAAAAGGTTTTAACTACATTATAGCACTAGTGCGTAATGGTAATCATCGCATCATCTGAGCAAGGATTTTTCAACACACTTGCTCAGAAAGTAACTCTTATTGCACTGCACTTAGGTATATAATGGCACTCGTTACCAAACTGTGACATTTTGATTACCATTACGCACTAGTGCATGTAGTTAAAACCTTTTTGTTCAACCTCTTTGTTCGCAAAACAAATTTTGAATTCGAATAAAATTCCCATTAAGTTATTGCGTTCAATAGTATGTATATAAATTAATGTCTTACTTATTTCATCCAATTTACAAGTTAAAATGGACAAATTTAACAAACGATTTATTTAATATAAGGCATTTAGTAAATAAATCGTACATTCAAATATTTGTTTTTTTTTTTGTGGTCTATGGCCGCCATTTTAAGATGCGCGCGGTTTTTGGCGTGATTTTTTTATTCCAGTTTTATCCAAGTTTAGTGGCTGTATTAATTAAATAAAAGTAAATACTACAAAATCATTAGAAAATGTTACATCCGTATTCTATTGTCACTACGAAAGACATTATCGTAAAAACTTTTCACGCAAAAAAACATAAACGTAAGACTAGGCAGTATGATCAAAATACCTTAGCCTTCCTATAGGGGTAAGTAAAAAAAACTGATGCGCGCGCTTATGATTTAAATAGATTTTTACCGCCATTTCACAGAAAATTTTACTAGTTTTACTGTTGTTTTCTTCACAAGTGTATTGAAAAACGTCGTATGACACACGTGAGTAATTAATGATAACCGTTCTTGGCTCTTTTAAGACCCTCACCACGGCTCGGGTCTAAATACCGCCTCGACGGTAATCACTAACATTACACACTTATATCATAATGTACTATTAAAACACTATAGGCGCCATTGTGTTACAACAACCGTATTTGCTTCTATTTTGAAAGAAATAACCATTATCAATGAGTAACTGTTAAAAAAGTGGAAAATAAACAAGATTTAAACGATTAAAATGAACATCGACATTGGCAGTAACCACAGATGCAGAGCGATCACACAGTATAAGTGCGGGTTCTGTAGGAAATATTTACACTTGTACTGTTAATGGAATTTATAAACCGTCAACTTGGGAAGAGAGTTTACCATTCCGAAAATAATATCATGATCATGACTCTGATTCTGATAGTAGTATATAGAGTGACTGGTAATTAGTGACCGATACTTAAACACATGATGGTACTCATGGTTACAAACAACTTTCCCAAAGAAACTGTTTTTATATTCTCATTAGTTTTATCACAATAATAATACAGCTGTTTTAAATACGCGCGCGCGCCTGCGACCGGCGACCGCTCAGCTGTTAGCCGCGTGACGCCACCGTACCTACAATAGTGATAGAACACCCGCGCAGCTTGCAAACCTATAGGTGTACGTACGTAATCAGTGAATGTACCTACAAACTAGTGAGTATAAAAAAAAAGTTTCTTTGGGAAAGTTGTTTGTAATCATGAGTACAATCACGTGTTGAAGTATCGGTCACTAATTACTAGTCACCCTATATTATATCAGCCTATTTTTAATGTCCCCACAGCTGGGACTCAGGCCTTCTCTCTAGGAGAGGGAATGGGCCGTAATCCACCACGCGGGCCCAGTGCGGGTTGGTCTGATAGTTGTATATAATACTGATAATTATAGTAGATACAAAGTCCGAAGACAGGGAAAATTTAAATGACTAGCTATTCGCCGTGATCCCACTCGCCTCTTTGGTTACTACTCCGCTCCTATGGGCTGTAGCGTGATGTTATATAGGTTTCTTCATTATGGGCTATTCAACAAAAATATTTTTTCAATTGGAATGAGTATCACCAGTACTAAACTAGTAATACATTGAGATTAGCGCGTACAAATAAACAAACAGACAGACATAATTTCGTTCTATTTTAAATAGTACTCCACTTCAACTTTTCTTACGATACCTTAAGAAAATTGACAAGAACTTTTAAGAATTTATAATTTACTGTTAAAAGACCCTCAAAGATACATGAAGGATTAACATATTTACTGTTGGCTCTGGGTTATACTGGCATAACAAACAAACAAAATTTTTGCAAAAATGTTTAGAAATTATTGCTGTTTAGCATTTTGCCCTAAAGAACCCTAAACTAACTGCAATAGCGGTCCTAGAAGTCGTAACAATGAAACCAAATGACTGAGAAATGGAAATGATAAATGATAATTATTTTTCAAATAGGTTTAAAAAAACACTTTTACACAATTCTTTTTCGTCATTTTAAACTAGATGAGGCCGGTGTTTCCTAGCTGACTAACCTGAGAAGAAACACTGAAACAAACTCAGGGGTCAAAGTCTCTTTTAAAGTTCATACAGTAATGTGATGTACTATGACCTGTGAAAGTGCCTGGATAGTACAGAAATAAAATCGTGTGAAGCGAGAAATGACGCCATCTAGCGTAAAATCAGATTTAAATGTTGTTATCGACAACATCTCATTATACTGTTACTAGATGGCGTTGCTGTGCTTCAAATGTTTATGTTATGCTAATGCTTATTTTTGTTATTTCTTTTTGTTTCTTCAAACATTAAAATAATTTATAGTTTATTTTAAAGAGATGAAGATATTAAAATTGAATATCAATTTATAAATATATATCTATTATCTATGTGTTAGTTTTCAAACTTAAGAGGGTAGGTTGAATATGGATTTATAAATAATAATTAGAAGGTAGTCTAAATAATACTTAAACCGAAGATTGTGACTAAGCTTAATTGATTGTTCGCTAAGTTCATTTCGGTTACCTCGTTCGCGCTCCTTTCGTTCAATTTTATTTTTAATCAGGAGAATTTATCTACTTGTTTTATCAAAATGAGTACGAATTATTGTAATATCGATTTAGTAACAAGAGCTCAAATAATTGCTTTGCATAATCAAGGTAAAAACTTGTCAGAAATAGCCAGGGAGACCGGTGTAAGCGTAAGTAATTCTATTTATACTCTTATATAACAATAAACCCACTATATAATAATCATAATTTTGGGTATTATATATTTTTGTTTTATTGTTGCAGAGAAAAACAGTTGTTCTATGGGTACGACGATTTGAAGAAGAGGGTTCTTTGAACCACCGTCAAAGAACTGGTAGACCAAAACTCATAAACATGTTTCAGCGTCAAACCATGGTAAGGGAGTACGATGAAAATGGATTTCTGCCGACGAATCACTATGCTGGTTTATTTGACACAAGTGTTGATACTGTCCGTCGTGCTCTTCATAGCGAAGGGCTGCATTATCGAAGGCATGCTGTGAAACCTTTGCTTATGGAAAACCATAAAAGAGCAAGATTGCAGTTTGCTATGGATCACATAAACTTTGATTGGAGTAATGTCATCTTTACTGATGAAAAAACTTTTAAGTCCAGCGAACACGGACGCTTATGTTTGTGGCGTCGAGATAATACGCGATACACAAGTGGTCATGTAGTGCCCAATATGCAATCTGGTCATATAACTGTGAACATGTGGGGATGGATGAGTGCAGCCGATCCGGGAGAACTTGTCAGAATACCTAGTCGAGCAAATAGTGCAAATTATATAGAAGTGCTGAAGGAGATCATGTTGCCTACAGTTCGAAATGTGTATCCAAGAGAAGAATTACCACAGATAAAATTTGTACAGGATAATTGTCCAATACACCGTTCCCACAGTGTGCAGGCTTGGTTTCGTCAGCATAATGACATTTGCACTATTCCTTGGCCTGCTAGATCACCGGATTTAAATCCAATTGAAAATTTATGGGGTGTCATTGTTCAACGGTGGAATAATCAAAATGAGCGTACTCCAGATGCGTTAGAGGCTCATTGTTTACAAATATGGGAGAGTATTCGTGGTTCAGATTTGTGTAAAAATTTGATTAATTCAATGCGTTCCCGAATGCAAGCTGTTATTGACCAAAATGGTGGTTACACGAGCTATTAAATAATTTATACTTAATTTATTAATATTATTTACTCAGTACTTATTCTCTATACTAACTGGAGATCTCGTTATGTGTGTTTAACCTAATACTTGTAAATATTTAAAATAACTTAAAAAAGTTATGAACACTTCAAGTTAAAACACAACATAATTTTTATTTTTTTTATGTTACCTACTAACCATTTGATACTTCGTTGTGCAATTTTGTATTTTTTAGCCTATATTTAATCCTTTTGAGCTTTGTGATAAAATTATCTAGTTTTGTGTTTGTTTTTGTTAAGGTTACATACGCTTCAATCCTCTTTCGAATTTTGGAAACGAATATTTAAGCTATGGCCTCAAAAATAAATTATATATATAAAGTGTTATTCGATGATTAATAAACTGACAGTTAAATTTGAATAATAAACTGTAAGAAATAAACATCTATATTTTATCAATAGTCCCTTTTTGTTTGGTGAGCCTGTTTACCTGCTCTTTTATCATTTTGATGATTAACTACCGACTTGAATATTATATTACAAATAAATATCCACTTGTTAGCTTTGATATAATTCCTACCGATTTCTTTTGTTATTCATAACTTACAAAAAGTGTAAAGTACTACGTGAGATTTGAACTCACGGCTCACTGATTCACGCATCGATCTGCACATGCTTAACCGCTAGGCCATCATGACTCTAATTTTAATGATGAAATTATGAACTACAATCAGTTGTTGACGACAATGATGATGCTTGTGTCTATTTTCTGTCAAACTAAAAGTCAAGTTTATACTTTGTGAGATTGGCTTTGTTGCTCGCCACTTAGCTATGAAGAAACCAACGCCATCTAGTTTAATTTTCGAAAACTTGAACTTTAACGTGCAAGGGAAAATAGGCGTTAAGGTATCCAAGCACTTTTGCAGGCGTCTGTACATGTTACGGTTGGTCAAATCACACGAGAACCATGCAGATTTGTCTGAGTTGGTCTTTCGAAGAAAGAACCATACCGATTTGAGTGGACCTGTCCAGTCAGTGCAAGCATTTGTCAGTATTCGCAACGCTCAACTCAGGACTACTAAGGAGCTCGATGACTTAACGAACAATACCAAGGAAAGGACATTTGGGTAGGCCGCAGAAAGTACTCAAATTGCCAGACATACGTTAAAATTACTGAAAGTAAAGGGGGAAAAAGCAATCAACATAGTCCTCACATTCACAAAAATAAAAGGAAATATATAGTTTACAAAATGTAATATTTAGTAAAGTAAATATTTATGTCAAAAATTAATAGAAAAAAAACTGAAATTGTAAAATAAAAATAATCTAAATAGTCAAATTGTAAGAAATAAAACCAATGTCAAATTGTAAAACTAAACATCAATGTCAAATTGTAAATAATAATAATAAAAAAAGAACAATTGAAAATACAAAACAAAAGAAAAAATAAATAAGACAACAGTTGTAGTGCGTACTGGAGCAGGTCAATCCCAAGCCTTTTCGTCCTCAACATAGTCCTTTAGAGTGTTTGCCTTTTGGCAAAGTTTTCGCTTTACAAATGATTTGAATTTATTAAGGCTTAGTTGTTGAATATGACTAGGAAGTTTATTATAGAAGAGTATACATTGGCATCTAAATGAGTCCCCTATTTTTTGGGCTTGGTTGCAGGAACCACAAATTTGTGTTTATTCCTAGTATCAAAATTATGAATATCACTGTTGTATGATCTCTTGCTAGATCACACACTACTTCTAGATGATGTGGGCGGTATAGAATAAAAGATGGTAAAATAATTTAAACTACTGTATTGTTCCAAAGGTTATAGGTAAAATGAGCTAATGAACTGATGTGTGTGAAATGAATGACACGTGGCCATTGTTGGCCGTGATGAGATCGCCCAGCTTGATGGCTCGACGTGAACTAAACTTTATTATATAGTAAAATGAGTGTGAGGCGTAAATGCTGACTTGCAGTATGTGCGGTTGCACCGTACAACTGTATTTTTAAACATGTTTATGTTTTTATGGGCATACAAAATATTCTCGTAAATATACCGTGAAGGTACAGTCATTATATTGATATCTTTAAATTTATCTCTGAGGAAAAAAGTTGAATGAATGCTTTGTAATGGTCACTGAGTTGCTACTAATGGCGAACTAGTGACAACTAATAAATTAATATTATTTATAAATTTATTCATTAAGAAATCCTGCGGCCCATAAAAATATTAACTAAGAGGTAAGGAACATAGATGAAAATTTAATTCCGCATATGAAAGTAAGACATATTCAAGACAACTTTAACAGGTCACAAATTGAATTGTCATTATTACAGTAAAATTGTGTGCCATTTTGGAAAAATATTATATTTGTTTTCATTTCTATCCACACAACACAACCTTTTACAACGGTACTGCTTTATTAAAATAAATAAGTCGAAAGAAAGAGCTTCTATCGACTTGAAAAAAGCTGATGTGTGGAATAATAGCATTCTGATGTCTATTTATAGTCATCATCATCATCATCATTTCAGCCGAAAGACGTCCACTGCTGGACATAGGCCTCCCCCAAGTGTCGCCACAATGAACGGTCCTGTGCGTCTCGCATCCATCGGACTCCCGCAACCGTTACCACGTCATTGGTCCACCTTGTAGGAGGCCTTCCAACGCTACGTCTTCCGGTACGTGGTCGCCATTCCAGAACCTTTCGGCCCCAACGGCCATCTGTTTTGCGAGCAATGTGCCCTGCCCATTGCCACTTTAGTTTGGCGATTCTTCGTGCTATGTCGGTAACCTTGGTTCTCCTGCGGATATCCTCATTCCTGATTCGATCACGCAAGGAAACTCCGAGCATAGCCCTTTCCATTGCCCTTTGGGTGACTTTAAGTCTTCTGATGAGGCCCATTGTAAGCGACCACATTTCGGAGCCATATTTCATCACTGGCAACACGCACTGGTCATAGACTTTCGTCTTGAAACACTGTGGTATATTGGACGAGAAGATACCACGCAGCTTCCCGAACGCTGCCCAGCCGAGTCGGATCCGACGATTGATCTCTTTCTCGAAGTTAGACCTTCCCAACTGGACCGTTGGTCCCAGGTAAACGTAGTCGTCTACAACTTCGAGTGTAGAGTCCCCGATCTTGATAGGAGTGGGTGCTACATAGCTGTTTACCATGACTTTGGTTTTGTCCATGTTCATTTTAAGTCCCACTCTTTCGGAAGCTCTACTGAGGTCACCAAGCATAACAAGCATTGTACTGAGCTCCTCCGTAGTCTCAGCCATGACTACTATGTCGTCGGCAAACCGAAGGTGAGTGATGTACTCGCCATTGACATTCATGCCTAGCCCTCTCCATTCCAAAACCTTGAAGACATCCTCCATTGCTGTCGTGAACAGTTTCGGAGAAATAACGTCTCCCTGCTTCACGCCCCGCTGCAAGAGGATATGTTTCGAGGTCTGGTCTTGTAGTCGGACTGACATAGTGGCGTTTTTGTACAAACACTTCAGCACTTCGATATACCGATAGTCAATTTGGCACCGTTGGAGAGACTGCAGTACAGCCCAAGTTTCAATCGAATCAAAGGCTTTCTCGTAGTCCACAAACGCTAAGCAGAGAGGCTGATTATACTCCTCAGTCTTCTGTATAACCTGCCGCAGCGTATGTATGTGGTCCACGGTGCTAAAGCCTTTTCGAAATCCGGCTTGTTCGGGAGGCTGGAAGTCGTCGAACCTGCGCGCGAGACGATTCGTGATGACTCTGGAAAACAGCTTGTAGACATGGCTCAGAAGCGAGATGGACCTGTAATGCTTAAGCAGGGCATTATCGCCCTTCTTAAAGAAGAGTACCACCACGCTTCTACTCCACGCTTGTGGTGTTCGTTTTTCCCTCGAGTATGACTGAATCAAATAGCTTCTGAAGGGCCTTAAGGACCGGTTTTCCACCCGCCTTCAGGAGTTCGGCCGTAATTCCGTCCTCCCCCGACGCCTTGTTGTTTTTCAGCTGCTTCAGAGCCATCCGAATCTCGTACAGGCTGACGTCCGGGATATCTTCGGTATATATATCTTCGGCTATTTATAGTACTAAGTAACATTTGGGTACCTAGCCATTATTCGATATTCTTTCGACTATTTGGCTAATTAGATGATAGAATAGAATAGAATAAACTTTATTGTAAACCATAAAAGTAACACAGCCTATACAACATTCATAATCTTATAATCTTACATATTATATTTATATCACTTAAAGCAGAGAGAAATGCGCCCAAATCGCGTTGAGAGAACGTGCACAGATCATTTACTCGACATTTTAAAGATCCGTCTCACCACCTATAGCTGAAATAGAAACGTGCTGCTGACTTTTTTACAGCATATTTTGCTAGTTGGGTATGTCTTGTCGCAAAGTACTACTTAAGATATGCCACAACACGTATCGAACTACAGCTTACAACAATGAGTCGGCGCTCCGCTCCCGTCACTATTATTTAAATACCAAATGGGAATTTCAAACAACTACTTTAGAAAATGTTTATTTTTAAGGTACCATACCTCAGTCGGTAAAAACAGAACCCGTATAACTTTGTTGTACATTTGTTCGTTTGTGAAGGTCCTTTTTCTCAGAAAACGTAGAGGTATTAAGCTAAAATGAATATATTATCAAATACTCAGAACTACCCCTTGGAGCAGTAAAAAATCAGATTTGTAAGTCAAAGATATGGCAGTTTATGCTCCGTATATGTGCATATTTTGACACTCGCATCAAAACCAAGAAGCAAGGTCTCAAAGCAAAAGTACCTAAACGAAATATGAAACCGTTTTGTTGTTACATCACAAAATAATTACTTTTTACGATTCAGTAAAATCTTCGACACTTGATCGAACTATTTACATAGGTAAGTTTATACAGAACCCTCGGAGCGCAAGTCCGACTCGCACTAGACCAGTTTTTTTTCAATCTGACTCTCCTATAAATGGTTAGCATGCGGTGTGAGCCTACTCTAGGCTCGGTATGAGACTCACGGCGTATCCGCGGCGCAACGTGCGGCGGCGCGCACCGCTGTAGTCGGCGCGCTCCACGCAGTCCAGGTAGGCGTCCACCCAGTACAGCGCCTGCGCCGCCGGGTCCAGCGTCAACGCGCTCGGGTACACCAGGCGGTGCTGCGCCACGTGCGCGCGCGCATCGCCCGCCAGCGTGGCGCGCTCCACGCCCGGCGGCGACGCCCCCCACACGCTCCAGAACATGAGGCCGGCGCCCGGGTCCAGCGCCAGCCCGTGCACCTTGGCCAGCGCCGCGTCCAGCAGCAAGCGGCAGTACTGAAGCGCTCGTGCACACACGTACAGCGCCTCGCGCCCGCCGTCCACCAGGTACCAGTTGCCGGCCACCCAGTCCACGGCCAGGTGGCTGACGCTGCTCACGTCGGGGAAAAAGGCGGGCACGCCCAACACGCGGCGCTGGCTGAAGTCATCGGCGTCCACGCACACGATGGCCGACTTGCTGATGTTGTGGTGTACGTAGCAGATGCTCCTGCACAACGAGCGTGCCGTCAGCCCTGCGGCAGTACAGTGCCATGCCGTAGGAGCCGCGCTGTACGTACCGGTTGTCGTAGAGGAAGTCGATGGCGCGTACGTTAAGCGCGGGCAGCGAGTGGTTGCGCGTGCGTGGCTCGCTCGCCAACCACGCGCGCCGCACGTCGCCTCCCGTCACCACGATCAGCGACAGCGGCTCCGTCACCGGCTCTGCGGCACATTCATCGCCTATGCTCAAAATATGTAACGTAAATCAAAATAATGAAAGTTTGGAGGTATGTGGAACAGAGAGTAAAGTCCCGCAAACCTCCATTGAAAAGGGAGGATCCTCCGACCAGACGGGTGTTGTGTCTGGTGGGCAACCGCCTGATAGATAATTTCGGGCAGTTCTATATGTTCAAATCGCGTGTAGAACTAAAATTGCGCGATGCAGGATTAGTTCTTATGTGACGCCATAGACGTCGCTACAAAAGTTTGTAGACACTAGTACACAAGCCCGGATCTGAACGTAGTGTTGAGCAATACCGGCCAATTTCTGTTGTATCTACCTTGTCGAAAAATTTTGAAATAATACCCAATCCATAACGCTCTTATACAAAAACAGTATAGTTTTGTAAAGAAACGGTCAAGAACAACGAATATATTGGTGTTCGCTAGCGATCTGTTAGATAAGATGGATAATCGTATACAGGTTAATACAGTATATACGGACTTTCAGAAGGCTTTCGACAAGGTCGATCATAAATTTCAGCTGAGCTGAATAGCCTACAATGGTATTCGTGGTAACTTGTTACGCTGTTTCATTTCTTACATCACTTATCGTTGTCAAAGGGTTGTAATCAACGGTTACCATAATTATTGCTATTCAGATTACCTCTGGTGTCCCTCAAGGCTCTATTCTCAGTCTCCTTTTATTGATCATCTTTTTAAATGACACTGGTAACTGCTTTCATAATTCAAAATTTTGTTATAGGTATGCGGATAATTTTTAGGCCTATTCGAAACGTACAGTATTGCTATCTTCTCCAAGAGGGCTTGAGCAGACTGACAGACTATTGTTATTCAAGTAAGTTTCATATAAGCATTCCCAAGTGCAATTATATTAATTTTACCAAAAACAAAAACGTTATTAGTCATTATTAGTAGTAGTAAGGTATGGTAGGTAGTTAGGCATTATTTGTTAAAAACATTATTAGGTTTGCGCAGATAAATGCTATTTAAGTATACCACATAAATAGTATTTATGTGGTATCTCACTGAATATAAAAAAACTCGGTGCGCGTCATACGGTAGGGTAGGTAGGTAAGTAGGGTGGGTAGGTAATTAGGGTAGGTAGGTAGGTAGGGTAGGTGGTAGGTGTGACTGTACACGTACATACTGTAGCGCTGCAGCGGTGCTGCACTCACCATTGACGGGCACGCAGTCACGGCGGTCGGCATGCAGCGTGTAGCCAGCCGCGCAGCCACACGAGTAGGAGCCGCGGGCGTTGAGGCAGTGCTGCGCGCAAGCGTCCTCCCACGCGCACTCGTCCGTGTCTGCAACACACACACTATAGCACAAAACTACAGTATCGACACAGACCAGTGACATGAAGCGATATACTCACCGACGCAGCGTCCGCTGGCATCAGCTTCATAGCCGAGGTGGCAGTAGCAGGCGAGGCCAGCATGCGTGGGACGGCAGCCCACCTCGCAGTGCAGCGCCGAGCACTGCGCCGCCGTGACTACGCACAAACACACGCGTTACCAAGCGGTGTCTCTACAGGGACGTCACCTACCAGAGCCACCAGTACGCACAATTGTCGCAGATGTCCCACTCATCGCTGGCATCGGGGCACTGGCGTGCACCGTCACAGAACTGCTCGATGGGCACGCACGAAAACTGCCCCTCAACCGGCGTCTCGCAGCGCGCGCTGTTGCCCGGGCACTTGAAGTCTTTCTGACCTGTGTTAAATGATAAATTTTATAATGTAAACTGCTTACAGCATAAAACCACCCAAACCCACCCACCCATAAAACTTAATGGGTTTCTTTTAGAAAGGGTAGACATTTTTAAATACTTAGGCCATTTGGTGACGCCTACCCTGAAGGATGATGCTGGCATTGAACGGGAGCGAAGGGCGCTGTCGGTAAGAGCAAACATGGTGATTCGCAGGTTTTCGCGGTGCTCAGCTGAGGTGAAAGTGACTCTTTTTAGAGCTTACTGCACTACACTGTACACGTGCAGCCTGTGGACCGACTACACGCAAAAATCGTACAGCGCCCTTCGTGTCCACTTCAACAACGCGTTCAGGATGATGTTGGGGCTTCCCCGATACTGCAGTGCATCGACAATGTTTGCGGAAGCGCGCGTGGATTGTTTTCATACATTAATACGCAAGAGAGGCACGTCGTTGGTGCATCGAGTGCGGGGGAGCGCTAACAATATGTTGGCCACGCTTGCAGAGAGACTAGACTGTAGCATTATAATGCACTGTTGTTTGCGTCACGTGACAGGCTTGTGACGTAATAAACAATTTATTGTAATTTTAATTTAATTTTAATTTTGATTTTATTATTTAATTTTGATTTACATTCTCGAATTAACTAATTGTATTTAAATAATTATCAATTTATTTATTTGCATTAATGTTATAATATGATTTGTTTTAATTGTTTCTGATTTTACAAACTGTGAATTTAATTGTGACTGTTTTGATTATTATTTTTTAAATTTGTATATGAGTCAATGTTACTCGTAATAAATATATTATTATTATTATTATAAGTCGTATTATTTTTGGTTGTGTCTATTCCTCCCACGAAAAAATTGTCATGTGTTTATAGAAATAAAACAGTTTTATTAAAATTCTTACTACTTAAATCGTCTTATTTTTGGACCCATAACATTAGGTTATAGACCTAGGTACACTTCGTAAAATTGAGTAAAGAGCAGAAATAAAAAAGTGAAAACACGCACACGGTCGAAAGTGAATAACCTTTTGAATAACGTAAAAAAAAACAAAATGGAAGTCACAAATTCAATGCAAATTGAGAAGTTTAACGGTAAGGATTTTCGACAATGGAAATTTCAGGTCAATTGTGCCCTAAAAGCAAAAGGTCCATGAAGGAAAACCCAGGGTAGGTGATACGACGCAATGGGATAAAAATGATGGCATGACCATGTTTCTTTTAACTTCATCCATGGAACTAAGCCAAATGTCATTAATTGAAAATTGTGAAACGGCAAAGGAAGTGATGACAAAGTTGGAATCAATTTACGAACAAAAATCGGAGTTGAACAAAATGATGGTGCACGAGAAATTCTATCAATATAAAATGTCATTAACCGATAGTATTGCGCAGCATATTTCCAAAGTTGAAAACTTAGCTAAACAATTAAAAGAAACTGGTGAGGAAATAAGCAATACAGCAATTATTACAAAAATATTAAGTACACTGCCTTCAAAGTATCGCTCTCTACGTCAGGCATGGCTGTCATTAGATCCACATTCACAAACAATTCAGAAGCTAACAGCAAGATTATTAGATGAGGAAGCGAGCTTGACAAATGAAGAGGAATCTGAGAGTGCTTTACTAGCTATGAAACATTCTAAACCACAAAGAAAGTTTCAGAATAACAATACGCACCAAAGTTCAACATCTGGCCAGCATAATCAGCATCGATTTATATGTTATGATACAATTGTAATAAGAGAGGACATTTTGCAAGAGATTGTCGAGCCCCAAAGAAGTCTGAGAGAACACCTCAAGAGAAATTTGAAAATGTAAATTTTAAATGCATTTTTAGGGTACCTACTTAGCGACTGAATAAAATTTGTTTTTTTAGTGGTTTATTAGCACTATAGAATCTAATTGAGACACTTTTCAAAAAAGAGTGTATATAATAAACGAGTGTGAATACCATATTACAGTCACTACAATGAGAAAACAGTAACCTGAAAATGGGTATTTTGTGTAAAAAGAAATTCTGATGGTGATATAGAAAGATACGAAGCTCGTCTTTGTGCACGTGGAATTACACAAACTAAATATATCGATTACAAAAAAAAAACATTTTCACCAACAACAAAATTCGATTCCATTAGAATAATATTATCTCTTGCAGCTCGAGAGAATTATGAAATCCAGCAATTTGTCAAAACAGCATTTATGTACGGTGAGTTGTCAGAGGATATATTTTATGATGAATGGTGGGCTTGTTACTTGGGCTAGCAGTAAGCAAAATACTGTAGCATTATTAACTACAGAATCCAAATATATGGCTGCCAAAGAAATTTTATGACTTTGGCAGTTATTAATTGATTTGAAGAACCACAATTGGTAGTAACTCTATGTGTAGATAATCAGAGTGCTATTAAACTCATTCATAATCCTATTTACCATAAAATAACAAAGCACATAGATGTAAGATATAATTTCATAAGAGAAAAGGTAGAACAAAATGTCATAAATATTCAATACGTGAATAGTTCTAGCCAACTTGCAGACTAACTAAAGCTTTACCTGCTGGTAAATGTATTCATAACAGAGATGAAGTATTTAATATAAACTGAGGTTGTTAATAAGTATAATATTAAATACTTATTAGGTTTAGAAGTTAATCTTGTAGTTTAAAAGTTAATGTTTTAGTTAGGTTTAATTTTGTTGGAAGAAGAAGATAGTAGAATGATTTGAAGCTTACTTTAAGCTTACTTGCTTACTTACTTTAATTTACTAATTCTAAAATTTAAGTGGGAGTGTTAAGTAATAAATTTTATAATGAAAACTGCTTACAGCCTAAGTCGTATTATTTTTGTTTGTGCCTATTCCTCTCACGAAAAAATTGACATGTGTTTATAGAAATAAAACAGTTTTATTAGAATTCTTACTCAATCGTCTTATTTTGGACCCATAACATTAACCTGCGCTTCCGGCGCAGCTCGGTCGGAGCACTACTTAGTACTTACACATGTAGGGGTCCTCGTCGGAAGCGTCGTGCGCGCCGCAGTCGGGCTCACCGTCGCAGCGCCAACTCGGTGCCAGGCAGAAGTTACTGACGGCGCAACGGAACTCGTCGCCGCGGCAAGCCGTCATCCATGCTGCACAACACAACACATCGCTACAGTACCACAGCCGTAGTATCTTCAATGCTTGTTAATCAGTGTAAATATAACTGGCGGTTTAAAATTTACCACCCACCGGACAAAGCCATGCCGCCAAGCTATCCGCCGTGTTCCGGCATGATGTCTGGTGAAGCCGTATGGTGGAGGATGGGTCAGAGATGTATACCGAGTATGATGCACCAGTTGTTGTTGTGTTGGACGTTTGATCGTGGAGGGTAGCGGGATTCGAAGCACGATGCTCCGCTGTCCGACTGCAGGTAGTTACGGGCTCAAGTAATGTGTAGTGGAAACACGTGCACTCATTCCAAGTGCACCTCTCAAATATTCGCGGGCAGCACTCTAATTTCGATGCGGTCCACCACCATCTTGAGACTGACAAGCCCCACTTACTTTTCTTGACGGAGACCCAGATTATATGTCAGACAGATGCGGCGTATCTCGACTACCCAGAATTAATAGGAGCTTTTCCTGCAGAGTGCCGGGGTCTGTGTGTACATTCGCAATGACATCTGCTGCCAGCGTCTCCGTCACCTTGAGGACCCTAGTTTCTCATCTTTATGGCTGTTGGTGGACACCGGTGTGGATAAAATTGTCTATACT
Source organism: Mythimna impura (assembly GCA_905147345.3). Classification (NCBI taxonomy): domain Eukaryota; kingdom Metazoa; phylum Arthropoda; class Insecta; order Lepidoptera; family Noctuidae; genus Mythimna; species Mythimna impura. The sequence continues at coordinate 287,840 of LR990361.1, read as the reverse complement.
TGTGTCTACCAATCCCATAGCGGTGATCAGGAGACGTTCGACTGCTTGGCCACCTCAGTGTGGCCGCCGATGAGGCTCTGCATCGGCACCCTGATGCGCAGTTTGTCGCTCTGGGAGATTTTTACGCCTGCCACCGAGACTGGCTGTTTCCGTACCAGTGAACCGACCACGCTGGGAGTGAAGCGCGAAACTTTGCAGTATCGATGGGCCTCTCCCAGTTGGTAAGGCATGCGATAAGGGAGCCTGATGTAGTGTAGTTGATCATACTGCCAATTGTCTGGACCTTCTGCTGACCACGGATCCGGACTGATGTATCGTAACAGTTACCTCACCACTTGGAACTTCAGATCACTGTCTGGTGAAGTCAGTATCGTCCTTCTCTTCACCTAACTGCGACTTACGCGGTGAACGGCGAATGTGGCGTTACAAGACAGCAGATTGGAATGAGATGGGACACTTCTTTGCGTCTTATCCTTGGCAGCAGGTCTGCTTCGCTTTTGAAAATCCATCGAGCTGTGCGGATGCTAATATCCGATGTGACACATCAAGCTATGGAGTATTTCATCCCATAAAGTGACGTATCCAACGGTGGCTCAGCTCACTCATGGTTTCTACCATTCGGCGTTTCTCACCTGGGTTGACGCTCGTGACCGCAAAGCTCCGGATCTGAACTCAAAGAAGAGAGCCTTCAACCATGCTGCCAAGTCCTACAAAAAGGCACTAAAGAAGGCTTGCTCCGACCGCATTACCCTTATTGGCACAAAACTCTCTGCACTGCCGTCCGGTAGCAGAGCATTCTGGTCCCTTGCCAAATCGGTCGAAGTGAACTTCTGTTGGCTCACATTGGCTCCGCTGGTTAAACCTGATGGAACACAGGGTCATACATATGGTTAGAGAGAAAGTAGGTCTCTTCTCATCTCTCTTCGTTCATAACTCTCGACTTAACACTAGCAGTGCAGGTACTACTCCAACCAACTCTGCCTCACTGTGACACCTCGATGTTCGCATACGAAAAAATTCTGAAAGTACTGTGTCGAAAAAAAGAGACGTGAATAAATCTAGTGGGCCTGATGGTATACCAGCAATATTTTTCAAGGCTTGTGCAGGCAGTTGTCTCCTGTATTGACGCGCTTGTACAGTGCCCAAATTCAGGAAGCTTGCCAGCATGCAACCCGTGCTCAAGAAGGGCAGTCGTGTCGATCCTACCAACTATCAGTCGATTTCAATAACCTTCATACTCTGCAAGATTATGGAGCGTGTATTGAACCCGCGCCCCATAGCATACCTGGAAGGTCTCTCAGTGACCGATAGTACGGGTTTCGGCGCTACTAGTTTATGCAACCCACATGTGGGGCGCGGCCCTCAAGGAGATTGGGGAAGCGATTGGTGTCTCCTTAGACGTCTCGAAGGCCTTTGACAGGGTATGGCACGCTAGCTTTTTGTGCAAGCTTCCAGCGTACGGCATTTCCCCCGGTCTGATTAATTGGGTAAAAGACTTCCTGAGTGAACGGTCTCTTCGAGTTGTTGTCGACGGATGCTCATCAGAGCCCATGACGACTAATGCCGGAGTTTCTCAGGTGTCTGTTCCCTCTGCAACTCTCTTCCTGTTGTATATCAGGGTAGTACTTCAAGGACAACATTTTAGATGTCTATGGGTATATTTCTGTAACCAACTAACAAAACTACATGTAATTTTTTATTTGTACAGTTTAGCTTAATCCCTTACTGGGACAAATGTAATTTTTCAAATAATTGCTGTCTAAGTACCTACAAAATAAAAATATTTGAAGTTTGTTCATTCATATAGCGCGTCCGTTTGCCATTTTCCGGAACAAAATAGTCGATGACGCATTTTCGTTTTGATACATCAATTATATCGAAAGGAAATGAATTGTCCTCTTATAAAAAAAAATGTGTCTTAGTTATAATAATTATAACTACGTTAGTGTGTTTATAAAAAAAAATAATAAGATGTGTTCGGCGTATAATACTGATTAATATGACGTAAGCTGCGCTTGACCGTACTTGGTCGGGTGATGATATGAGAGTCTGGCTCCCCGCGCGGGGGCAAGCCGGTCGTGCAACGACGAGCTAGAAGGCGGACGTGCGGCTAGTTGGCTCAAATCCCGGTGTTACGAAAGTAAATATCTGATTCATATGTGTTTGGTTCAGGTAGCATACTGATTACAATGCCTACTTACTTTATAAAATTTATTTTATTGTTTTAAAACTTCAATCTTTGTTTCTTGTGATACTTTTTGGTTATAGATTCGTGTAGAAAAAATGACAATAATGAAATCTATATGTTTGATGAGTTATGCATGATTGTAGGCAAAATCCTGATTCATATGGTTAAAACTCCATATGAATCATTAAATACATTCGTTTTTCCACTCTCCAGCTTGAAAAAAGCGCTTTTGTTACATAATTGATCTATAATATCAGTTATGTAGTACGTATACCACAAGCTCTGCTTAGTTTAGGACTATGTGGCCTTCGCCGGGATCACACATCGTGGTCGGGGGGGTCCAAATCGCTGTCGAGTCCACCATGAAGTACCTAGGATTGGTGCTCGACAGCCGGTGGGACTTTGGCCCTCACTTTCGGCGGCTGACGCCCAAGTTGATGGGCGCAGCAGGCGCGCTCGCAACGCTGCTTCCCAATCTAGGGGGCCCGAGCACTGCCTGTAGGCGGCTATACTTGGGGATCGTGCGATCCATGGCCCTGTATGGGGCCCCGGTATGGGCTTCTGACCTGACGGCCGGCAGCATTGCAATCCTGCGAAGACCGCAGAGGGCGATGGCCGTCAGGGCTATCAGGGGGTATCGCACGATCTCCTACGAGGCGGGTTGTGCACTGGCCGGATCTCCGCCCTGGGAACTGCAGGCGAGAGTCCTCGCCTCACTGTACCGGTGGCGCGAGGAGATGAGGACGCGGGGTGGTGAACCGATGCAGCGCGAGATCGAGCTGCGTCGGTCTCAGCTCCGCGAGGTCATGGTGGCGGAATGGCGGGACAGGATTCTGCGCCCTACCGCCGGCCTCGCCACCGTCGATGCGATCCGACCAGTGCTCGACGAATGGCTCGGGAGGAAACACGGCTCCCTGTCGTTTAGGGCGACGCAGGTGCTCTCGGGGCATGGCTGCTTCGGGAAGTACTTGTGTCGCATAAACAGGGAGCCGGACGCTCGGTGCCATCACTGCACCGACTGTCGGGAGGACACGGCGCAACACACACTGGCAGAGTGTGCCGCATGGGAGGAACAGCGCCGTGCCCTTGTATCTGTAGTGGGCCCCGACCTGTCGCTGCCGGCCGTCGTTTGTTCGATGGTCTGGGGCGCCGAGTCGTGGGATGCGGTGATCTCCTTCTGTGAAGCCGTAATTTCGCAGAAGGAGGCTGCGGAGAGGGAGAGGGAGGCCGTGGCCACTCTCCCGTGCCGCAGCAGGCGAACCGGGCGTCGGCGGAGGGCAGACAACGCCCTCTTCCAGCCCCCATAAAGAGGTCCGGAGGGACGGCGGACTCGGGGTCGTCCGCCGTCCCCCATCCAGCAAGACCCGAGGCGGCAGCGCGTTGTGTTCCACGCGCGCCCCTATTGGACGTCGCGGGGGGAGGACACCTCACACTCCCCCCGGCTTGAGGTGGCCCGCGTAGGCGGGCCAGCACTAGCCGGGGATCATGGATGGCGTATCAGCTCCCACGATCCCCGGTCCAAGTGTGGGAGGGAACACCGAGGTGGTTTTTAGTCAGTAAGAGTCTGACAGGCCCCTTCGCCTGCCCCAGGTGAAGGACATCTAAGAGGATTTTCCACCCCGGCAACAAAAAAAAAAAAAAGGACTATGTGGCCTTCTGTGAAAGTTGTGGAATATTATAATTATTCTCCTTATCCGATTTTGTACCGTGTACAACTCGGTAACTGCATAAACTGCGCTTCAATGCCCCCAGAGATCGGTTAGATTTACTCCACCTATCTCTATTCCTTTTTCCTCTTCTAACTACAAGCGAAATTCATACATGCATACATGGTACGAGCGATTTTTAATATTCTTTGAAAAAAGTTCTAATTGGACATATTTCGCACGCGCTCAGCTTACAGCTGAGTGCTGACTTTTTAAAAAGTGCATAATGCTAATTGTATTTAAGTGATATTTAATTATATTCTTTTTCTTATCGTGTTTGTTAGTTATTTTAAGGTTCCTACTCTTTTTCTATCTGTGAGAAACTATATTATTATGTATGTAATTGGCTCAATGTCTCATATATTATTGTATCCAGTTCTTATAGCTGTAAGTTTTCCTACGATTAAATAAATAAATAAATTTTCTCTATACATTCTGTTAGGTACTAGAAGGCATTGTTGTTAACTGCAATATTAAAATAACAGAAATTAGATAGAGACTTTATATTATTATTTTATTTATTTATAATTTTCTGTATTAAGAATCATAAAAACCTTTTCATGTTTTTATGATTGTTAAATCATAAAAACAATACAGAAGTATTATAGTTTTAATACAGAGCCAATCTACATAAAGTTTTCCATTTTTATTTCTGTTTTTGATTCATCTATAACAAATTCTGATTCATGTGATCTCAAAATATTCGAACGTCTATACCTTGAAAAATACTTTAAAAAACGAGTCCCTTATTCAAATATATGTTATTTGGTATACCTATTTTCATATGAAAATGTGTAACAAAGCTGAAAGTGGAATTATATTTTGGCCATATGAATCAGTCGAAGAATCAAATTTCAAAGAAATATCCATCAACGATCTGCTGATGCCCGGTATTTATAGGTATGCAGATGGTAGAACAGTTGTAGAGGGATACCTACTAAGTTCTCGGGCTAGTTAGGAGCTGATCCAGCCCTAAAGAGCGTATGGTAGAGCGTACGAATGTCTCAGTTCAGGCAATCTCCAAGTGGGGCGAAGCCAACCGGGTGGGATTCAACGCCGCCAAAACACCAGCGTATCTATTCACCGCCAAAAGGAGTCAATTCACCTTGGCTCCTGCTTTTTAGAATGTATCCTTAGAGTGCACCGCCTTCAGCTCTTGAGAGTTGCAATTTCCTCAGACCCTAACTTTGGGCGGTTCATTGAGTACAAAGCCAAAGTGGCTGCTAGGAAACTAGGCGTTCTTGCAAAAGTCCGGCGGTACTTCAAACCGGGACAGCTTTTAATATTATACAAAGCACAGGTCCTCTCGTGTGCGGAGTACTGTTGCCACATAAGGGCTGGTGCTGCAAAATGCCTTCTAGCAGCTTTGAACTCAGTGGAAAGGCGTGCGAAGAGGCTAATTGGTGATTCAGATTCGGGTAAGTCCAATCTACAAAACCTGGAGCTCAAGCGTAGGGTAGCCAGCCTTTCGGTATTTTACAAAATGCATTTTGGAGTGTATGCACGGAATTTTATTACTTGATTCCGCCATCTCCTTTCTACCATTAGACAACCCAACGTACGGACACGAAGTCAGCGGGCGCGGCGGCGTTCCATTCATAGATTTATATAGAACTGGCCACGAAAGCAGCGGTGCTCGCGCGTCTGCATTGGCGTAGTGTTGTGTTGTGCATTTTATTTTTTACTTTTTAACGACCGATGTTTCAAAATGCAAGCGGATGTGATGGAGCAAATTATATCGACGATTTTTGATAGGACACTGATTTGGAACGGCTAAGATTTATCTATACTCTATACTCATTCTGGCATAGTCAATTAGTAATAAAACAGAGACAATGTCCTGATACATTGTCTCTGTTCTTCATGATTCCGATGAAACTCGCCTTTTTGTTTCCTTGCCCGGTTGTAGGGATTAAAATCTTTTACCCATAATAAATCTAACATTACGAAGAAATTAGTATCACACAGATGTCGCTGCTGTTCAGACATTTTGTTCGTGAACAAGAACACTCTCTCACAACACAACACTAGGCCGCTCTAGCGCCGCCCGAACTGCCCGCTGACTTCGTGACCGGGTCAGCGTTGCCGCGCTGCTCGCCGCACCACCCGGCCCTTCTGCCCGCTGGCTTCGTGACCGGGTCAGCGTTGCCGCGCTGCTCGCCGCACCACCTTCTGCCCGTTGACTTCGTGTCCGTGGTCAAACATTGTTGAAACTTCTACGATCTGGACTTTAGACTAAGCAATTCGCCTCATCGTTTATACCGCGTACATCGAAGAACTGGAACAATTTGCCTGCTGCGGTCTTCCCGTCTGATTATAATTTAGGCGTCTTCAAGGCTAGAGTGAATAAGCTCTTAATAAACTAGTGCGCCTCACCATCAACGATTGCATCACTGCTTACCATCAGGTGGGATCGCAGCCAAGCCCTAGTTTATTTCAATTTAAAAAATAAATATGACAGTGATAATGTGTTAATATTGTTGTGTAGTGAGAGTTGTCTGTCTGCATAGCATGTAAGGTTACGGTTGGGGAAGCTGCAGTGCAGCTCGTCGGAGGCGTCGGCACAGTGCGCGCGGCCGTCGCAGCGCCAGTCCAGTGGCACGCAGCGCAGCCCATCGGCGCATGCGAACTGCAGCGCGTCACAAGCCGCGCGCGTGCCGTTCTCCCCCGCGCTCGCCGAGCTCGTCGTCTCCGTCGGCGGCGGTGGCTCGTCTCCTGGACACACATTACACGGACAGTAACATTAGAGCTTGAGCTCAGATCTCAATTAATGACAGTCGCAGACGGCACATTATAGCCATAGTCCAATATTGATTGTTAATTAATTAATTAATCAGTGTACATAGGTAGGTACATAACACAGATCTATATGTTCGACTGTCACGCGGGCGAAGCCGCTTGCAGAAGCTAGTAAAGTATACAAGTGACGTGTCTCGGTGTTCTCGAAGTCCTCCAAAATAGCTTGACTGATTTTTGCTATTGTTTACTCTCCTACCCCCACCCCCATTTTTTCTTTGATTAATATATAATTATGGCAGAACAATGTTTGCCGGTTCAGCTAGTAATTCAAATTCAAATATTTATTTCAGATAAACATCCATCCATTATGTGTTAGTAGTAGTACAACTTAGCCTAATGTATATGTAATATTATAAAGCTGAAGAGTTTGTCTGAACGCGCTAATCTCAGCAACTACTGGTTTAAATTTAAAAAAAAATCTTTTATTTTATTTGGGTGGCTGTAAAACAATACAAAATATATAACAATAAGGTAGATAGATCACTATGAGCCATTTACAAGCCTCCACATATAATATGAGAGTATTGTTGAAAGTTACAGTTATAGAAGTAATTGAGATATACAAAGTTTGGTGGGAAGATAATATAGAAGACAATAATGTAATGCAATTATAAAACAATGCTTTTAGACATAACAATGTTTATGGATGCTAAACAAATTGCTTGTGAAGAGATCAACTGAGGTGTGTTCTTTGACTAAATTGTTAAATGCTTTTGCTGCGCCAATCAAGTAAGAGCTACTACGGTAGACTGTGCGTGAATGAGGACCGTGAAGAAGATTTCTAATTCGACAGTTCAGTTGGGACGTACAGAGATAGCTTTGACAATAATTCAGAGCAATCTATCATACAGCGTGCTATTTAGATTAACAAACGAATATCGGATATATTTCTGCGAGTTGCCTGTTGTAAGGCAACAAGTGGAATCGAGTGCATCTTTCATTGTAACTCATATGGGATTTTGAACTTGTACCCCAAGTACCTCGTGAATCTCCGTTGTATTCGTTCCAACCTATCGGATTGAACTGTATAATTAGGTTCCAAATTTGACTAGGTACCGTATTTAAGGTGACTGCGAACGTACTTACGTCCATATATACAATACATATTTTTTAGGGTTTTCATATTTTTAAACGAACTGGAATTACGGATAATGAATCCCAGGGCTTTGGCCGCTTTTTTGGCGATATCATCGACATGACATTCATAGGAGAGCTTACTGTCAATAAGAATACCGAGATCTCTGGTAACGTTAGTTCGCGATAACGGCTGATTTTCGATCGAGTAGTTAAATATGACTAACTGAGTATTACGTGTAAACGTGATAACTAAACATTTTGCAATATCTGTTCAGCTTTTCTGTATAAATTCACAAAGGCTTCGCCATGATCATCAAAGACCCACTATTTCTGTTATTTATCAGAAGAAATCTTAAAACGTCTTAAGCATTATTTCCGAGATTAATTCGTTTTTTTAGATTTTTTTAAATTTGAATCGTTCGAGGTAGGTATGCAAAAAACAATCATCACCTAGGTTTTTCCAAAAGTACTGACTTAATTAGTATCCTACTAATAAATTAATCAGTAGTACGGGCCCCTTGGTCTAATTTGCTACAGGCCCCGCGCCGGCTCAATCCGGTACTGACGGCGCTTCACACCAGGACAGCATCGAATGTTATACAAAGCACAGGTCCAATAGACATGCGTCCGATATATCAAATCATATTCAAAATCCGATGCCAGTCACCAATCGATACGTATCGATATCACAAACTAGAAAACCGATTTCACGAAAACCAAACCAAACGTAAAACTAAAATCTGAAATCTAGCCGAAATCGAGATATATTCGCCCTGTCCTTTTTATTTCCACAATGTTCCGCTTAGTTAGAAAGAGAGGAGGTGAATTTCATATCGCATCAGTCAGTTTGCGTTTGGATATCCACACAAATAGTTTTGTAATATCTAAATATCCGGATACGATTTGAATTTTTGTAGTTTCGTAATATACTATTTGGATTTTTGTAGTTTTCGTTTTTTGAAGTTTGCGTTTGGATTTCCACACAAATCGTTTTATGATACTTATCCAGATTTTTTTAGTCGGTTTGAATTTTTGGATTCGTTTGGCTATCGGTTTGTTGGTTACCGAAATCCAACCAAAATCTATTGCACATTATGCGATCAATGTCACCCTTATTTTTAAGCGTAGTAAAGATTGGTTTTCCGTGATTATGCGTTGATTTATGTTGGTGTTAATTTAGTGTTTATCTAATGTTTTTGTTCAGAGATGCAAACTTGACCTTGGTGACAAGTGCGCGCGTCTTCGTATCACTATATCAGTGAATAGAATTTGCCGACTTTTTGCATGTGTTAGTTTAGAGTGGAATAGACTTTAGTTAAAGATAGATAATAAATGTAATTAGTTAAGTAATTAGTGATTAGTGTTACATATACATATATTATATTTATAGTTTAGACTTTATTTTAATTGATTTTATATAAATAAACGAGTAGGTACCTACCATGTTTTAATTTTTTTTCCAGTAAGGAACATCGCGCAAATCTTTATCTTCTTGTCTTAATGGTACCAATGTTTGTGTTTCTCGATAGCTAATAAAACCAAATCGAAGTTTTTTGGCGATATTTTTTCCGAGTGAATTCAGTGGTCGTTGTAATTATTCGCAAATTGATTTCTAATGGATATTGTAATGTAAAATTGGTGTTGTTTCGTATCTGACTACTGAGAAGGCTGACTCGATACATTTGCTGCCAAATACACCCGCATTCTAATGAAATTCATAAACAGGGCAAAGAAAGAAGAAAGAAAGAAAGAAAGAAAAACTGTTTATTCGCGCGAAATGAAAAATAAAAAACATACAAGTATACTACGCGGCAAATAAGTTGAACCAAAATGGCCGTCGTTGCTATGGTTACGTGCAGGCCCGAAAATCGGTTACTTAGTACGAATTCAAGGTCGATCGCCATTTTGGTTCAACTTATATGCCGCGTATTGTAAGGAACGAATTGGTGAAAGTAAGTGCTACAGAAATCGGATATCTAAAATCGGATATTGAAATCGATTTCAAAATCAGAAATCGGATACATATCCGTTTGCGTTCAGAACCAAAAACGCCCATGTCTAAGGTCCAATCATGTGTCGAGTAGTGCAGCCACATGTGGGCGGTGAAATAAAGGGTCTTTCAAGAAGCACTTTCCTGGAATCTTTAAATTTTAATAAAATAAATTGTGTTATCGAATTTTTTTATTCATTTGAATGGTCGATTGATGTACGGAATATAATATAGTTCAAATATCCGCCGCAGCTTTGCTGGATAGTGCGCATCCGAAATATCAAATTTTCCATGTCCTTTACTTTTCTCATTATTAGGAGTTTCGTCGCTCATTGTCGAAACCTCCTGAAAAGTACAATTCACCGTGTGAGTAATATCAGAATTTGTTATTAATAGTCAAAAAGTATCAAAATTTTATAATAGAAATTAAAAAACTAACCTAGAAATGAAATTATTAAATCCAACCGTCGCATTTTGTCTGCACGTTTCTAATTTAATTCACTTTTTGCGTCTTTAAGTTTGTCAATCATGTTAAATAGAAGCCTCTCCGTCGAACTAGTGATTGTTTTAGGCATTATTTTAAGCAAAACGAGTAAAATAAGATGCACGTATGTAAACATAAAATGAGTTATGTACGAAACGTCAAGAACACAATTTTGACAATTCTTATTTTCTAAAATGCTGCCATTATACAATGTTTGAAATTCTCGAAATTTGGCATCGAGATATAAGTACTAACGTAGGTACTAGAGAAGACACCGTAAATTCCTACTTTGTCTCGTTCAACTGCGGCGATTGCGCCGCACTTTGTCGAAGAAAACGCGTAATTGCCGTGATTTACATTGCGCCTAAGACCTTTTTGCAGAGAATAAATACACTTCCGCAGCAAATCTAGTGCTGTGGTAAACTAGTTACGGTTTAGACGAATTGGTATTATTTTAGCGCTGCAGCGAACTAAAGATTGAAATTACGAAAATAGGACAATTTAGTTATTTGACGTAGCTTCTCTAGTACGTTAGTACTTATATCTCGATGAAATTTGGTGACTTCTTTCGCTGGCCAAACTCTACCACCTTCCATCTTGCGTCACGTCACGTGCCCTGTTCACATAGATATCTAATGTTAGCGTTAGCGGGTGGTGGTGGTGGTGCCAGGTTAGGAATTTCTTCTTCTTCCTGCCCTTATCCCATATTACTTGGGGTCGGCGCAACACATCGAGATATAAGTACTAACGTACTAGAGAAGCTACGTCAAATAACTAAATTGTCCTATTTTCGTAATTTCAATCTTTAGTTCGCTGCGGCGCTAAAATAATACCAATTCGTCTAAACCGTAACTAGTTTACCACAGCACTAGATTTGCTGCGGAAGTGTATTTATTCTCTGCAAAAAGGTCTTAAGCGCAATGTAAATCACGGCAATTACGCGTTTTCTTCGACAAAGTGCGGCGCAATCGCCGCAGTTGAACGAGACAAAGTAGGAATTTACGGTGTCTTCTCTAGTACGTTAGTACTTATATCTCGATGGCGCAACACGTTTTTTCATTCCATTCTGTCCTGTCACCCGTCAAATTATCACCAATTCTCTTTTCTTTCACAATATATCACTCCTCACACAATCTATCCATCTTTTCCTTGACTTCCCTCTTAGGAGTGAGGCATATTTATCGTAACAGATAGAAGTAACAGATATTAACAAATAACAATTGCTCCTACCAACTTATTTTATCTGTTAATTTAATAACAGACCCTCAAACACTGTTACCGCGGCTGTTACGGTTATTCACATACAGACTGTTTGTTGTTACTACATGTTACTATTACTACGTACGGCTGTTACTTCGTTACATTTACATCATACTCATTCTCTCTTTTTCTCATTATAGCCTCATTATTATTTTATTTTACCTTTGCTAATAAGAGACACACCTATTATTTATTTCGTAATATGTTTACTTATCCCTCTTACTAAAGCGTTAAACTACGCTAAAACGAGAAGCAGTTAGTATTTATTAACCCTAAAATATAGTTGGTGGTCTTACAAGAACAAATAGTAACGAAACAGTGACTCCTAAATTTAGTTGAATTACCTGTTACATGACCTGTTACTGACCAGTGACCATTATAAAAAAACTTATAATTTGATTTTCTTTATGGCAATTTGTGATACAATTATAAAAAAATGGGTCCGTAATAATTATTTAAAAATTGTGTTAAGCCTGCCAACGCAAAAGCAACACGAAAGCAATAAAAAATTAAATTTAAATAGTTCAAAATAAATTAATTGTAATTGTATAATCGTTACATCTATTTTTTTTGGTTAAACAGAATGAATCAAAAAACTTTCAAGGAATTCACGATTTTTTTTACCAACCATTATGTAAATCAATTCCTAAGAGAGTAATTTGCCAAATTTGTTGGTATTTGTTGACAGTTATAGTATTATTATTTATTTAATTACATTTTTTAAGTTTGTCAAGCAACCAAAAACAATTACATTGATCGTGTCAGGACGCCCTTATTATCTTTGGTTTGACTTTTGATGGGATTGGTTGAAAAATGTTTTATGTATTTACGACTTTATTAACGTAATTTTAAAGACCATATTCAACTGAAAGTTATTAGGCTGATTTGTTTGTTGACATTATTTAAATTTAGAATTTTTCTTCTTGTTCTAAAACGAAAGCAGTGGTGAATTGTAATTTTAAAATTTTCGGAAAGATTTCTCTGTTGCTCAGTGTTTGTTTACGGCGTCCTAGTGTTCATTTAGTTTATGTATAAGTTTAGTTATTTTAGTTTAGGTTATTCGTTTTATAGTTTTGGTTAGTACTTAGTGTACGTTGTAAAAAATAAGTTTATTTTCGTTTTTATTTAGGTAAGTATAATAATAAGCGTAGTTTTTCAGTTTAGGTTATTCTTTTTCTAATTTAGATACTAGGTACTTAGAGTAGGCTGTAGCAAATAAGTCTTTTTTAATTTAGGTTGAATATTTACAACAATGTCTAATATTAATAGAAAAGTGAGTGTTGTGTGGGACCATTTTGTGGATATAGGTGGTCACTACGCGACTTGCAACATATGTAAGGCAAAATTATCTTTTAGATCCTCTGTGACTAATTTAAAAAAACACTTGGATAAAAAGCATCCCATGGTTCAGGTGCTTGATAGAGTAGGTGCTTCAAGTTCCAGCGCCCCGGTAATATTGCCACACCAGCCGCTAGCAGAGTCATCAACTGAGCCATCTCCTCAGTCATCGTCCGCACCGCCACCTCAGTCATTAACTGCGCCGTCATCCCAGGTATTCCTGCAGCAGCAGTCACAACCGCCACCGAGAAGAACGTATGGCCATCAGCCTATAACTAATTTTGTACCCAGGCGAGGTAATAATGTTAAAGCGGAAATTGATAAAAAAGTCGTGAATCTTTTTATAAAAGATTTTCAGCCCTTTATGATGGTCGAGGATCTTGGGTTTCGGGAGCTGATGGAGTACGCGTTCCCGAACTATACTATCCCTACTAGGAAATATTTTTCCAATAGTATGCTACCGGCAGTATATGAGAAAGTCAAAGCAGACTTAAAAGAATCCATTCGGAGCCAAGTAAAGTCACTGTGCATCACCATAGATATATGGACTTCCTGCGCAAATGACTCTGTGCTAGCCGTGACTGAGCATTACATCGAGCAAGAAGAGTTTGCCCTGAAATCACTCTTATTAGACTGTGTTCCCCTTGTGAACACCCATACGGCAAAAAATTTGGCTGACGCAGTGAAAACCTTTTGTCAGGAATGGAACGTAGCAGACAAAATTCTTCTGGCTGTATCAGACAATGGCGCCAACATTAAAAGCGCTATTGAAAGGGAACTAGGATGGAAACATTTCCCTTGTTACACCCACACACTAAATTTGGCAGTGAATGACATTTTGAAAAGCCCAGAAATTAGCGAGCTTTTAAATAAAATTAAGGGAACAGTCCGGCACTTGAAACAAAGTAATGTGGCATGGGAAAAGTTGAAACGGTACCAGAAACAAGCCGGTACCACTGCCAAACGGCCCATACAGGAGGTTCAAACGAGGTGGAACTCCACTTATTATATGCTCCAAAGATGTGTGGAAATCAGGGAACCCCTAAATAGTGCCATGGTAAACCTTGGCATGAGCCCTATTTCCACTTAAGAGTGGGAACTGTGTCAAGAATTATGTCAGATACTCCATCCGTGTGAAGAAGTTACGCGCGAGTTAAGTGGACAAAAATATATAACTGGCAGCCTGGTAATTCCCATTACAGTAGGGCTTATAAAAGCATTGGAACAGTTAGGGGACCAACATATTTTCATGCCTGACATAGATAAATTACGCCAGGACCTTATAGGTAGTATAAAACGAAGGTTTTCAAATTTAAACCAAAGCAAGACGTTCGGAAACTGTATGTTTCTCGATCCAAGGTTTAAGTTTTATTTCGACGATCCACATGTGGCGGAAGAAACAAAACGAAGAATGGTTTCGTTAGTTGCAGCTCAACATTCGCGTGATGCGGCGACTCAAAACGACGTGAATATCCAAGCGATTGAACCCACATCGTCTTCTACCAGCCAAACAAAATCAATTTGGCAATATTTAGAGCGGAGAATGCAAGGCATCCAACCAGAAGGCACAGCTCAATCCCGTGCTATCGTAGAGGTGCAACGGTATCACGATGACAAAATTATTTCCAGAAACGAATGCCCCTTGAAATGGTGGAGAGAACTCAAATCGGTGTATCCCACATTATATAAAATAGCAGCCACAAAGCTCAACGCCATGACTTCATCGGTTCCTTGCGAAAGGGTATTCTCTGCTGCAGGGAATATTCTTAATGAAAGGCGGAATAGGTTAGGAATTAGGAAATTGCAGCAACTCATTTTTTTGAACCACAATTTGTAAATATATTATAGAAATAAAGAAGTAAGCGTAGATATAGAATAGGTGATCAGTGATTATATAGTCATGTAGGATATGGAATAGGTGACAATGTAAATAGTCATGCACATAATAGTACATTTTGATACAAGTGCAGAAAGTTTGTCATTGCGACCGAGGTGGTATTCGCACGAGCCGTAGGCGAGTGTGTTATGGAACCGAGGGCTGCAGTAACAAATTTGCACGTGTGTCAAACTTTTTTCAATACACTTACTAAGAAATGAATAAACGGGGGTTGACCGGCGACTGGTGGGGGTCGACGCGCGCCCAGCCTGATGCAATAAATGTAATAACATTGTGGAGGGGGACAGCACGCGCTATTTCAGCACTAGAGCGGAAAACAGTCTATTGTGTGCCTAAAAGCGGTGGGATAAGAGCGGGTTTTCGAGTAATTGAACACTTCTAAATGCGCCAGTTTCAGAAACGTAATTGTCTATCTGTCTAATCTTTTACATTATGTTGGGGTTGAAGTCTCAAAAATTTTAGGAGAAAATCAAAAAGAAGATATTCAATTAAGGTTTAAATACGTATACGTACAAAAATAACAGGCTGTATCAAAAAGAAGATATTCAATTGAGATTTAAATACGCATACGTACAAAAATAACAGGCTGTTATTTAATAACAGATATTTGGATCTGTTATTTATAAGTAACACTAACAGTGATAACAGATATCGTGTTTAACCAGTTACAACCCATCTCTATTCCCTCTCCCTCTATATCTATATGTATACCTACTCAGAACTCTTAGTAATATGCGCTTCATTCCTCCTCTTCACATGACCATACCAAGACAACCGATTTCCTTTCAACTTTTCAGTCACTGGCGCCACTTTCAAACTTCCTCTAATAACTCATTTCTCACTTTATCCATTTTCGTCACACATCCATCTCAACATACTCATCTGCACTACATGCAATCTTTTTCATCCATGTTTGTCACAACCCAACATTCTGATCCATACGGTATGACAAGTCTTATCACGGACTTGTAAATTGTACCCTTCAACTTGAGGGGCAAGTTGTTCCCGCGACCTGTCGCCTTTTCATCCATCCTGCGTTGATCCGATGTACCTTGGACGAGCGTACCGAGGTGCCGAAAGTCGGGACAGATCGGTATGGGCATTTCTGGCGAGAGCTAAAGGCACAGGATTCGAGAGACAGCAGAACAAGTACTCCGTTTTGGTTCTACTCAATTTCAGGCCAACACTCTCCAATCTGTGCCACCACACCTACAATCTGTTCTGGACTTCTAGGCCACTCTCGGCAACCAGCACAATGTCATCGGCAAACAGTATACACCAGGGATCCTCTTCCCGAATGTCCGGCGTCAGAGCATCCATTATCATGAGGAAGAGGTAAGGGCTGAGAGCCGACCCTTGACGTAAGCCGACAGCCACATTGAAGGTTCCAGTGGTGCCCACTGTAGACCGGACTTGGGTACTGCATCGACTGTACATCGCTCGGATCAACTGTACATACTTCCCAGGCACACCTTTTTTCTTAAGGGCCCACCACAGAACCTCACGAGGTACCCAATCGTATACCTTTTCGAGATCAACGAATACCATGTGCAATTTTTTATGCGCACCTCTGTATTTCTCGCACAGCTGGCGTATGGCGAAAATGACATCCGTTGTACCCCGACCAGGTATAAAACCAAATTGGTTCAGTGAAATTTCAGTCCCTTCTCTCAACTGCCTCTCAATAACTTTCCCCCAGGCTTTAATAGTATGTGACATTAGCTTTATTCCCCTATATTTGTTGCACTCAAGCACATCACCTTTGTTTTTATAGATGGGCACCAAAGAACTGCTGCACCAATCTTCAGCTGTGGGTTCTTCCCGCAACAACTTATTGAAGAACAAAACTAACCGCGTCCGTCCATCCACTCGTAATAACTGCCCTACTTCAACTGGTATTCCATCTGGACCATTGGCCTTACCATTCTTCATTCCATTTACTGCTATTCTGACTTCATGCATACTAACCACACACTGGTTAACATGGTAGCATTCACTGGTTTACTCTCCAAAATCCCACTCCAATTATTTTTCTTATTCATCAGTATTTCAAAATAGTCCTTCCACCATTCCGGCTTCATTCCTTACACATCTTACCTGATAAATACCTGAATTTAATTTAGAAAATAAACTCCGTTTCCCATCGACACGCAGTATAGAATAAAGGAACCCGATAGCATCGACTAGGTTTGCGGTTCTGTTTTTTATTTTATTTTATGAATGTCACTAGCACTATCTATCTGCTAATTAAAACAAAATGAGTGCTTATAAATTATTAATGACCACTAGTATAACGCCAGTGCTGACAAACAGCAGAGGTTATCGCTCAGCCGCGCGCTGCCGACCCCGCGCGTGCACACTGTCTTCTCGCACAGCCGCCGTCTGAGGTTCACTGTGCGCTACGTGGAAAACTTCTCTCCGATAAGATATGGAGCTCCTTTCAATACATTCCAAGGGCATTCACTATTGTAATGCAGAATTCTCGTCCTAGACACCAGTAGCGGGGCGGAGTGCTTATGCACCCGTGTCTACGCTGTTAAACTCTATCGGTTGTGACTTGGGAGTGTCGCGCCTGCACCGACTATTCCCGGAGAGTGTTGGTAGCTTCACATTCATTCGAGACTAGATAATTTAGAAAGCGACCGAGTGCATGGCAAACTACACGTAAAAGGAGTTCGATGAGTACTATACACTTAACAAAATGTTGAAATTATATTTTCGCCAATAATCAATCAAATCTATATTATAAAAGCGAAATACCACTCACAGAAACTTTTTTTTCACGAAATCTCAGAAACTATAACACCTACAAACTTAAAATTTGGCAGGTAGGTTCCTTATAGGGTGCAGACATCCGCTAAGAACGGATTTTACGAAACTCCACCCCGACGACCCTACGAGGGGGTAAAACGGGGTTTGAAAGTTTTAATGAGTCCTATGTTTTTGAAGTGACTTGAAATTTTGCACAAAGCTTTTTTTATATCGTTGGCGAGCTTTTAAAGAGGATTTTCCAAAATTCACCCCCTAAGGGGATGAAACGGGGATGTAAAGTTTGTTCGGAGAAAGCTACTTTCCCGCTGGCAGAAGCTAGTACTCAATAATAGTATCTATAATACTCATCATCATCATCATCATCATCATCATTTCAGCCGACAGACGTCCACTGCTGGACA
Source organism: Mythimna impura (assembly GCA_905147345.3). Classification (NCBI taxonomy): domain Eukaryota; kingdom Metazoa; phylum Arthropoda; class Insecta; order Lepidoptera; family Noctuidae; genus Mythimna; species Mythimna impura. Next base: position 269,928 of record LR990361.1, on the reverse strand, counting down.
TAGGCCTGTCCCTAATGTCACCACAATGAACGGTCCTTTGCGTCTCGCATTCATCGGATTCCCGCAACCTTCTCCGCGTCATCGGTCCACCTTGTAGGGGGCCTTCCAACACTGCGTCTTCCGGTACGCGGTCGCCACTCCAGAACCTTTCGGCCCCAACGGCCATCGGTTTTGCGAGCAATGTGCCCTGCCCATTGCCACTTAAGTTTGGCGATTCTTCGTGCTATGTCGGCAACCTTGGTTCTCCTGCGGATATCTTCATTTGTAATTCGATCACGCAAGGAAAGTCCGAGCATAGCCCTTTTCATTGCCTTTTGGGTGACTTTGAGCCTTCTGATGAGGCCCACGTGTCGGAACCATATGTCATCACTGGCAACACGCACTGGTCATAGACTTTCGTCTTGAGACACCGTGGTATATTGGATGAGAAGATATCTATAATCAGGGTTGGGCAGTATTTGAATTACTTGTAATTAAAATACGTAATTGAAATACAAATACGTATTTGGTATTTGTATTTCAATTACTACCTTAAAATGTAATTTGTAATTCGTATTTCAAATACCTGACGGCGAAGTATTTTGTAATTAGTATTTCAATTATTTGAGGCTTCAAAATACATTTTAACATTAAAATACATTATACGTATACACATACGGTTTTATTCACTCTCCAACAATAGGCTGTTTGTCTGACAGTACCTACATTTAAAAATCTAGTGTTCATGAAAGGAAACTCTGGTTTTACTGATTAATTAATCTTGTTTTCCTCTACTTTTCAGCCCATGCTGGTCTAGATTACTTATTTTGTAATATGTAATTTGTATTTTGTATTTTAATTAAAAATAGCTAAAATACTGTATTTTGTATTTTATATTTCAAATACCTCACTTAAAGATAGTTTGTATTTTGTATTTTAATTACTTGCGATACTGTATTTTGTAATTTGTATTTCAATTAAAGTAAAGCATGTATTTTGCCCAGCCCTGTCTATAATACTACTACTACTCTAACACATAGCTATGATTTCGTTTTTTTAGAATAGAATAGAATTTTTATTTTGCAAATATGGGTAATACACATTATCAGATACATAAAAGCTCAGCCACATTTTACCATTTGGCATCCAAATATTTACATTATTTTATAGCGTTTTTATTACGTTAAAAAAAAGACATGAATATCAGATCAATTTATAAATTAGCGTTATTAAATTTTTATTCATAAATTCAATTAAGTAAATATATTTTGTATGTATCAAAAGGAAAAATTAAATTATTATACTATATAGCATGTCATTAAATTTTAAAATACAGATCAATTTATAAATTATCATTATTAACATTAATCGTTGTAATCGAAGCTGATTGATTTTGAAGATTTTCGTCCATAAAACTTGAGCATCACCTATCTAATTATAGGTAAAAATCTCATGTTTCTTATCGAACTCTTCCGAAACAGCTTGGCCGATTTTTATGAATTGTTTCTGTACCTATATTTTGAAGATCTGAGAATAGGTCGTTCGTTATTGTTTACGCTCCTACCCCCACCGCCATTTTACGCTCCTACCCCCACCGCCATTTTACGCTCCTACCCCACCGCCATTTTACGCTCCTACCCCCACCGCCATTTTTTACGCTCCTACCCCCACCGCCATTTTACGCTCCTACCCCCACCGCCATTTTTTGATAATTTAACGTTTGCCGGGTCAGCTAGTTCTTTCTATAAAATAGTTTTCGATTGGTTCCAAAACTACTTCAGAGTACGGAGCAGTAACGGCGTTTACGACTTTAGCTTGCCGGCGTTGGGTCAGAATGCACCTGATCACGCTCGTTGAGCGATACGTAGGATGCGGATGCGAGTACCCCGATACCCCTAGTAGGTAATAGGGGTGTTACGTACATTTGCATCCCCATCCGCAAATGCGGAATATTCGCATCAATTCTGACACCTTCATCCGTATTCTAAATTCTAATCCACATCAAATTGATGCAGATCTTACGGATGCGGATTTATACATGTCAAACGTAGAGTTCAATTTCAATTAAGCAAAGACGTTTTGTTATAACTTGATGCGCTGTCCACAATAATTAAAATATATAAAAACTAGCTTTTGCCAGCGGCTTCGCTCCCGTCAACTGACTACTCTACCCAACTCTACCCTGCTACTTGTAATATTTATTTCTTATTCTGTGACCCTGCCCTACTCTACCCTACCTAGTTACCTACCCTACGCTACCTACCTAGTCTAACCTACGCTACTTACCTACCTAACTACCTTCCCTACAAACTTCCCTTTATGCTGGTGAACAAAACAAAAAAGAATGATTAAAATTGATCCAGCCGTTCTTAGGTTATAGCGTGACCTTTTTTTTTTCTTATTCTTGATAGGTTCGCGCTTGACCGCTATCTCACCTGATGGAAAGCGACGATGCGGTCGACGATGGAGCGCGCTTACCTAGAAGTAACCTATTCACTCTTGACTTAAAGATTCCCGGGTTGTAGCCATCAGGAAACACAGATTCCGGCAAGGAATTCCACTCCTTAGCTGTACGCACAATTAATGTGTTCCCAAAACGTTTCGTGCGTGTGGGCGGGATGTCCACCATGTACCGGTGGCGCATTGCCGTACGCCTGGTGGTCCGATGATGGAACGGGCTAGGCGGAATTAGGTTATGAAATTCCGACGCACACTCTCCGAAATGCAACCGGTCGAAAACCGACAGGCTAGCAACTCGGCGTCGATGCTCAAGACTTTGAAGCCTCGACTCAACGAGTGCATCATTGCCAATGATCCTCCTGGCTCGCCTCTCAATTGCCTCAAGTGCATCAAGCTGGTATCAGGCAGATCCATCCCAAAGATGAGAGCAGTACTCCATACACGATCGAACTTGCACTTGATAAAGTTTGAGCAGCTGTTCCGGCGTGAAGTACTGTCTGACCTTCGCGAGGATTCCCAGCTTTTTTGCTGCCAGTTGAGCCTTTGTTTCGATGTATGTATGTAATGTACAGCCCAAAGTTGAGAGTTAACGTCAGCGTAACACCAAGAAGATCAAGATGGTCGGTTATCGGCACGGTTACGCCCCGGAAAGTTGGAGCAGGGCTGAATTGGCTGCTTTTAGCGGAAAAAAGACACGCCTGGGTTTTAGCAGCATTGAACCTGACCAAATTAGCATCGCCCCATTCAGAGACTGCCTCCAAGGACAAGTTCAAGCGCTCGACCATAGCCTCTCGGAGAGACTGGATCTGTGACCCACTAGCTTGCGCGCTGGACATGTAACTCTCAGCAACAGTGCTGTCGTCTGCATACCCAAAGGTACCGGGCTTAAGCAGATCATTTATGTGCAGTAAGAACAATGTTGCCGAGAGCACTGACCCCTGAGGGACCCCAGCATTAATGGAAATTTGACGGGGATCAAAGAGCCATAATTGCATTGGATCACCTATAAGATCTCATTATTAGAATTCACTCCAGAGTTGATAAACAATAAGGATTATTTAAATAACTCTCATCATAGCTAAATCATTAGAGTCAACTATTATAATATTGGACATCATGTAGGTATTATTGGTGTCGGGATCAGAAATCTCGGCACATATGATATCATCTACTTTGTGATCTACTTGGTCTGGTCGAATTAATTCTACTAACCAAATAAAAATGTGTGCATGCGGCAGCCTCGTTTTTGTTATTCCTAAATTCGTAGTTAACAATTTTTTTTTTTGGTTTGTCTGGCAGTATTACCATGTTGAATAGCAATGCTGTTTCCGTGGCCAAAGAAAATCCCAACCTTCAGTAGTTTTTGCGTGAAAGAGTAACAAACATCCATACATTCAAACTTTCGAGTTCATAATAGTAGTAGCATGATTATTTCCGTATTATTTCTCCCAACCAAAGACATTATACTAAAAACAAGACAGTGCACTTCAGATTTTTTTCATAATCAATTTAGTCTTTAAGTCCTTAAAATAAAGTTGTAATTGATATGTGAATTTGTATGGGACCGGTTGAGAGGCACCTTGCAGGGTGGGTGTCCTTGTCTAACAACTTGCCAGTGTTTAACGTACGTGAGTTTGGTAGAATATTAAGAAACAATGTTCTATAGGCATTTTATTTACAACTGTATTAAGAAAAATAATAAACAACCTTATAGTAAGGCTATTTACAAAATAATAGTAATTAACGTTTATTTGGCGTAAATAATCTTATTTGCAAAGTAATATCAAAAGACATGTAATATTCATAGTAGAATAAAGATATTTAATTGGGTAACACTGGGTGTAATGGCGTCGTCCAGAGTATTATTTTCTGTGCGTCGTTCAGTCTCGTGATCTCGTCAATCTGTAAGTGCGATAGTGTTGTTTTCGATATTTGTGAGAAAATAAAGCTTGTGCTTAACTTATTGTATAAATACTTATTATTGAAGAAAATGGTGAACTGTTGCTGTGTGAAAGGATGTAAAAATGAAGCGTATCCGGGCACCAAATTATCTTTTCATCGGTGAGTAAAAGTGTAGGGTGACAATGATTCCACTGAGTAGGCTACTCATTGATTTTAAACAAACAGTATCAGAATGATTTCATATTTTACCAATTTTATTTTTTAGATTTCCTAAGAATGAACAACGAAGACAGGTATGGACGGCCGTTGTGCCTGGACACGTCGCAAAAAATTCTGTCATTTGCAGTGCACATTTCAAGACAGATGACTATCGTCCTGAGATGAATAAAAGAGTCTTAAAACTAGAAGCAGTACCATCGATATTTCCAAAGGTAAGATTAAACTTATATTGTAATTAAACTATATTGTAACCATGAGTACTACACAAAATGTCTAGTAGTTTGGGCTGTGCGTTGATAGATCAGTCGGTCAGTCACCTTTGTGTTTTATATATTTAAATTTTAGCAATCTTACAAAAACGGAACAATAAAAGTCTACAAATTTTGAGCCCCATATAGGTGTAATTTCCAAAAATATTTTCTTAGCGTATGCCTACATCATAGTAGCTATCTGCATACCAAATTTCACCTGATTGGTCCAGTTATTTTAGCTTTGCGTTGATAGATCAGTCAGTCACTTTTGTGTTTTATATATTTAGATTCTAAATTTCAATATGATTTTATTCACAATTATACATTAGATATTGTTTTATTTTTGCAGATCATACCCGAAGAACATAAAATATCAGTTTTGTCTGATATAACACTGGCTCCACCAGCAGCATCAGTATCACAGCCTGGACCACCACCCAAGAAGATTAAACTTGCTGATGATGTGTGTACACAAACTAGTGCCCAGGCTAGTACTCCACGGAAAAAAAAATTGAAACGTGACATAAAAAATTTGAAGAAACGTATAATAAGACGAAATACAGCTATTGATAATTTAAAATCATTACTGGCAATTATTAAAAAAAAATGTGACAATTATGCTGAAGTGGAGCAAATTATCCAAAATAATTTTGAAAATATTAGTACTAAACTAAATGTTAGAAAATCAAATAAAGGTAATCGCTATTCGGAAGAACTAAAATCATTTGCTCTATCTCTATATTTTTATTCTGGCAAATCATATTTATTTTTAAGAAACCATATTTCATTACCACACCCGGCAACATTAAGAAGAATTTTGGCCACCCACAATTGTAATGTGGGATTCATATCAGAAGTAATAGAATTCATCAAGGTTAAGGTTGCTAAGAACATACATATAAGGAACGTAGCATTAATTTTTGATGCCATGGCCATAAAAGTAGGCAAACAGTATGATAAATCCACAGATAAGTTTTGGGGTGGTATTGATTTAGGTGGAATCGTACCAAATGATTCAGAATCGTTTGCAAAAGAAGCATTAGTATTCCAAATAGTTTCCTTAAAAGAAAAATTTGTATGCCCTATTGGTTATTTTTTTATAGATAAAATTTCTGCAGATATGCAAGTCCAACTTATTATGACTGCTATACGTATGCTTGCTGATATAAAAATTACAGTTCGAACCTTAACAGCAGACGGGACAACTACAAACATTCGCACATTTGAAAAGCTGGGCTGCGATTTTTCACTCACGCCTATTTTTTTTTTTTTTTTTTTTCGGTGGGAAAATCATCTTATGACATCCCCCGCCCTTGGGCGGGGCGGGAGATAGTGTCAGACTTTTACTGACTAAAAACCCACTCCTGTTCCTTCATTGCCTTTCGTACCAGGGCCGAGTCTTCCTTTCAGAATCAGACCCTTGGCCCCAGTAGGCTTCGACCCTGCTAGGCCCCTACAGTTGCTGACATCTCCTTGAGGCGCGCGTGGAACAGCACGCGCCGTCGACGACCTGGGCTCGGTCCGGACGGTTACCGGACGGTCGGAAGGCGAGCCACCCATTGCTCGCCGTCCGCAAGCCCGCGCCTACGATGGCCGGAAATCGGGATCGGAATCCCGGCGGCGATTGGGGCGTGAGGACCGTTGCCTCACGCGATCGGCCGCCTCCTTTGCTAGCATTACTGCTTCGCAGAAGGAGGCGACCGCCTGCCACTCCTCCTCGCTCCGGACCATGGCCTGTACCAAGGCCCGGCGCGAGAGATCGCCGCCACCGATAGCCCCCACGAGGACACGGCGTTGCTCTGCCCAAGCGGGACACACCTCCACCGTGTGCTCCACCGTGTCCTCCGGGTGGTCCACACAATGGTGACACCCGGGCGTTTCTTCCGCACGAATCCGGTGCAGGAACCTCCCGAACTTACCATGTCCGGTGAGGACCTGCGTCATGCGGAAGGTAAGGACGCCGTGTTGCCTTTCCAGCCACTCCTCAAAGAGGGGACTTACCGCCATAATTATGGCGTGCCCTCACTCACGCCTATGAAAACTCATTTTAAACATCCCACTCAACCAACCAAAGTATATTGCGTACTAGATCCTGCGCACATGGTGAAGCTAGCAAGAAATGTTTTCGCAGAGACTTCATTGTCTTCAGACAAAGGTGATATAAAATTTGACTTTGTGAAAAAACTTCACGAAATGCAAGAAGAAACGGGCTTAAGGTTGAAAAATAAATTAACTAAAATGCACGTCAATTTCTTTGGTAAAAAAATGAATGTTCGTTTAGCCACTCAACTTCTTAGTAGTTCTGTTGCTGACAGTATTGAATTTTTGAGGTGTAGTGGCCATCCAAGTTTTTGTGGAAGTGAAGCAACAGTTGAATTTTTGCGATATTTGGATCGGATTTTTGACATTTTTAATGCCAAAAATCCTACGGCTACAGGTTTCAAATCTCCTTTACGTCAAAATAATAAACATGTGTGGATGATGGTTTTTAAAGAAACGAGAGAATATTTGTCTCAACTTAAAATAAACGGTGAAAATATAATGACACATAGGAGGAAGACGCCAGTGTTGGGTCTTATTATGGACACTTATAGTTTTGCAGGTTTAGATTCTGATTTGCTAGGCGGAAATATCCTAGAGTATCTATTGCCTTATAAATCGTCTCAAGACCATATTGAAATGTTTTTCTCATGCGTAAGAGCAAGAGGAGGGTCTAATGACAATCCAAACGCTCTTCAATTTATGTATATTCTGCGAAAATTGTTGTTTAGAAACAGTATTCGGCCAAGCATGGATGCTAATTGCGTGGACTCTGAATATGAGACATCAACAATATTAGAATTTCGTAGTGCAAAAAGGTCGACTGTAGAAGAAAGCATTGAAGAAGATGATGATGATTATCAAACCGAAAATCTTCTTAATTTGATGAGTCGGACAAATTTATCGGATTTTAAAAATAATATTTTATATTATATTTCGGGCTTTCTTGTTAGAAAAATAATGAATAAAATTACTTGTCAACAATGCTGTTCCTTACTGGTTACAAATGAGCACCATGATGACCATAATTATATTGTAGATATATCAAAATTTTCATCCTTCACTGCTTTTGTGGATAAAGGTGGTTTAAAATTTGCGTCGAAATTTGTTTACGATATTGTGAAACACGTAGAAAAAATGTTTATGGTTATGACAGAGAAGAATGAGCTAAACATGAAAAAAATGCTCAATATTACTGTGCAGCATTTTGCGTATGAACCAAAAAACATTTTTTCTTCTGATTTGCCAAGATGTGAAGGATTACATCAAATAGATTTAGTTAAAGCTATAGCCCAAAATTTTTTGCATTTGAGATTCAAAGCATATGCCAAATCTGTAACACTCGAAAACATTGGGCATCGAGCTACATTACGCCAGAAATTACATAAAACCATATTGTTTAGTAATGTTTAAAAGGAAACTGGAATAAACCTTTGATTACCTAATTATTTGCTTTTTATTTTTGGATGTTTATCTTTATCTAAATATGTATTTGTAAAAAACATAGTATCGTACATATAGTATCGTGTACCCCATAACACAAGACTCGAAGATGAAAGCGTGATTTGTCCGTAATTTATTATTTATTTCTATTTATCCTGCGAAAATCGCATCGAAATCCGTCAAGTAGTTTTTCAGTGACGCGAGTACCTACATACAGACAGATATAAATTCAAAAAAAATATATTTTTGGCTTCCGTTGGTCATATATAGATCCCCCATATCAATATTTTGACAATATCTTTCAAGTGCATAAATCAGTTTGTTACTGTATACTTAGTTTTATACACAGGATGATCACAAAGGATAGCAAAGAGGATATGGACGAAAGTTAGCCTATTAATAATTGTATGTCCATGGTATATCTTAGAAGTGTGGTGACACTACAATAGAAGAGGACAAACACCATGCAGCGTGTCTCTCACGTGGTCCGTTCATTTGACAAAGTGCACAGTCTTGTTTTTAGTATAATGTCTTTGCTCCCAACGGCGACTACGACTTGTCAACTGAAAGAAATGTCATTGACAACTTGACAGTTACGCTCGATTATTTTTTAGTTTTGGCTTGGATACTAAGTCCTTTAAGCCATATCTTTGTATGAGTAATTACTTAACTTTTACTTTACTTTACATTATATACGTATAACTCTAACGGTTTTTGCAGTGCACGCCTGAATAAATCGCAGATGGTAGTATTTTTTCCTATCATCTAGTGCGTCGGAATTTCATAACCTAATTCCGCCTAGCCCGTTCCATCATCGGACCACCAGGCGTACGGCAATGCGCCACCGGTACATGGTGGACATCCCGCCCATACGCACGAAACGTTTTGGGAACACATTAATTGTGCGTACAGCTAAGGAGTGGAATTCCTTGCCGGAATCTGTGTTTCCTGATGGCTACAACCCGGGAATCTTTAAGTCAAGAATGAATAGGTTACTTCTAGGTAAGCGCGCTCCATCGTCGACCGCATCGTCGCTTTCCGTCAGGTGAGTTAGCGGTCAAGCACGAACCTATCAAGAATAAAAAAAAAATCTTTTTTTTTATTATTATGCTGTCGTTTGCCTGTGGGTTAGAAAATTATCTCAAAGGAACATAATCCAAGGATAAAAAGTATTCTATGTGTTATTCTAGGACATGGTCTACCCGTGTACCAAGTTTCACCGAAATCCGTTCAGTAGTTTTTGCGTGAAAGAGTAATAAACATCCATCCATACATCCATACATACAAACTTTCGCATTTATAATATTAGTAGGAAGATCCCAGAGCTGTCAGACATAACTTATTTTCACATGGATGAAACCTTAGGTTCTCATGTGCTTTGAATACCCGTGTACTTGTGGAGCTCCCCCTTGGGGCCCCAGGTGAGAAAGGGAACTAAAAATAACGAGTTACTTAACTTAAATTTTTATGGCTGATTTTTATATAGGTATGTTTTGTAGAATATTATTCTAAAGTAGTATCGTAAGTGTCGGACACTTTCCATGGATCAAAACTTCTGTCAGACGCTTTAAAGCTCCACAAGAAAATAAACTTTACTTATTTTTACATTTCTGATTTTTAAACATGTTATTAAGGTAACTCAGAAATCAGAAATCAGAAACGTTTATTTCAAATAGACGAATTACAGGCACTTTAGAATTGTCAAAATGTCGGTCAGTCAAAAAAAATACTAGTGAAGCTAAATTTCACGTTCCAAAGCGTAGATCTCTATGGAGAAGAACGTGCAAGAAACTCCATGGACACTCTTATAAATCATATTATGAGTTACATAAATCTTGGGTACATATTTCTTGTCGCTTCTAATATGTGAGCACAATGTAGATTTAATTCAGTCACTGGCAGCTAAGACATGACCAGTCTCAACTGACGGCACCCGTTCACGAGCATGACGCGTGCATCAGCCCCACTCAGCTCAACCATTTTGAAGGGAACTGAATGACCCAATAACACGTGCCACCATCAGCGAGACATTTGAGTGAGCATGACAAACTCTCAACTGCCATGCTCGTAATGTCAAACAAGTTGTAACCTAATAAAAATGCTCCATGGTACTTCACATTCACAAAACTTGAAAAACAAAGTGCTTCTACATTATACAATGCTATTGTTTCCAAATACAAAAGGTAATAAATTATCATAAGCTCTATTGAAATAAACAAATAAAATAAAATAAAAAAAACGTTTCGAAAACAACAATACAAAAAGGTAGTATCTCTTCCAATATTTATATATATATATATATTTAAAAAAAAACTAATTTGAAGGTAAAAGTGGCTGTGGCTGCGGAGCAGGACCGGCATTTAGCCAAGCGTTTTTATCAAGGATATAATCTTCCAGTTCATAATACGCTTATCTACATAGTGTGCGTTTAATGCATGCTTTAAATTTGGACTCATTTAGTTGTAGAATCTCAACTGGTATCTTATTATAAAATTTTACACAGTACCCCATGAAAGAACTATGTACTTTAGCCAATCTGAACCGAGGTTTATCTAATTTGTTCCTGTTCCTAGTATTAAAATTGTGCCTGTCACTTATCTTAGTAAAAAGATGAATATTTTTCCGAACATACATAATGTTTTCATAAATGTATTGACAAGGGACCGTCAGGATGTTTATTTCCTTAAATAGTTCCCTAAGAGAATCGCGTCTGCGAAGATTATATATGGCTCTGATAGCTCTTTTCTGCAGAATAAAAATAGACTCTATATTTGCAGCCCGTCCCCATAGCAAAATACCGTAAGACATGATACTATGAAAGTAACTAAAATAAACTAATCGCGCAGTTTCCACATCAGTAAATTGACGGATTTTTCTGACAGCATATGCTGCTGAACTAAGCCGACCTGCCAGAGATGTTAAATGAGGACCCCATTGTAGCCTCGAGTCAAGCGTGATCCCTAGGAAAACCGTATTCTCGACGAATTCAAGTTTCTCCTTGTTCAATACTATGTCGGAGTAATTACTTTTAACATTCGGTAACGCAAATCTTATGCACTTAGTTTTTTTTCCATTTAATACTAAATTATTAACAGTAAACCAGTTTTGGACTTGCTGTAAAGCATTGTTTACGTCATCAAGATTTGTGAAACGTCTATTGATCTTAAAAATTAACGACGTATCGTCAGCAAACAGTACAATATGTGGTTGTTTTTTTAATAGATGCGGTAGATCATTTATATATACTAAAAAGAGGAAAGGACCTAATATTGAGCCTTGTGGTACACCCATTTTGACTTTCAAACCCGGAGAATTGACACCGTTTATCTGAACTTGCTGTTGCCTGTCAATTAAATAAAATTTCACCAAGCTGAGTGCAAGTTTACCTAGTCCGTAATGTTCTAGCTTTAAAAGCAAGATTTCGTGATTATCACAATCAAAAGCCTTTGAGAGGTCACAAAAAATTCCTATCGCATCTTGGGCTTCTTCCCACGCTGCAAATATATGTTTCAATAAAGTGACACCAGCGTCAGTCGTACAACGTCCTTTGGTGAAACCATACTGCTGATCATGAAAGATTTTATTGCTGTTAAAATGGTAAAGCATTTGATTAAGCATAACTTTTTCAAACACCTTACTGAAAACCGGCAATACTGATACAGGTCTGTAATTATTAGTGTCATTATGGTCACCGGATTTAAAAAGTGGTATAACTTTACTGTACTTCATTATATCTGGAAAGACTCCTTGGTCCACACACAAATTAAATATTAAAGCTAAGTACGGTGCTATGGTCTCAATTATAGATGCGCATACTTTAGCAGACATTCCCCATAGGTCTTCGGTTAATTTGACTTTTATTTGCCGGAAAGCCTTTATGACTGTCAAAGGGTTTATATGTTTGAAATGAAATTCAACCGGACAGCCTGGCAAGTTTGTTTTCAATAAAGCAACTGAAGCTTCAGGGGAGGAATTTAGAGCTTCCGTTGTCCTAAGAGGTATATCGGTGAAATAATTCACAAACTCTTGGGCTACTTCTATGTTAGAGCTTTTGGGACCATGTGAAGTCTCCAATAAAAAATCCGTATTGCGTACTTTATTCCTACCAGTTTCACTATTAATAACTTTCCACACAGTCTTTATTTTATTGTCTGCCGATTTGATCTTATTGCTAATGTACAGGGCCTTTGCTACCTTGCAAATCTTTCTGAAAAGTTTAGAATATCTATTTACATATTTATTAAAAGTTTCAGTGTTGAAGAATGGCTTAAGGCCATACAGCTCATATATTCTTTCCCTACTTACCCTAATACCTTTAGTCGCCCGGTCACTAAATACAAACTTAGGGAAAATATTTTTAGACTTCTTTTCAAAAGCTGTATTAAATTCATTGAGTACCACTGAAAAGAAATTATCATAAAATTTATTGGCATCATCAATATCATGGCCCAGAACATTTAACTTATTTTCTAAGTTACTATTAAACTTTTTTAATTTGCCTATTGTAATTGGCCTAAATTGAAGAAGATGACGTATAGAATATTTACATAATCTTCAAGTTAGACAAAAATGGTTGAATGCCGCAGATAATATTAAGATTGGTACAGTGGTTCTCATACATCAGGATGATGTCCCTCCTTTACGTTGGCCAATGGGTGTAATTACCGAAGTTTTTCCCGGCAGGGATGGGACAACCCGCGTTGCTATGGTGAAGACATGCAGTGGCTCTTTTAAGAGACCCGTTGTCAAACTATGTCCTTTACCTTCTCAATAACATCACCGCGTAATTAAAACCCTAATTTAGCTGTAGTTAACATACTTCAAAATATTTTTATTTTTTTCTTAGTCCGCTTTAATATAATTTATTTTCTTTTGAGAATACTACATATCCTCAAAACCGGGCAGGATGCTCGCGCAAGTTTTAGTTATAATAAGTTTTTTTTACTACAATATATCCGACCGCAGTTTTGAGCTATATTTCCGTCCTCTCCCAACTCCATACAACAGAGCGAGAGAAGTGTATATCGCTCGCGCTAATCAACGGCATTTCCGCCGCAGTGATAGCCAATCGCTGCATACCTGTACTCTGACTTGAGAGAAATTCTCGAAGGTTAAAAAGAAAGGACAGTTCTATCTCAACCGCGACCGCTTCCGCTCACCGCATCGCTCCACGCCTTGGAGTAATCAGTTACTTTATAAAGACTCAAAAATATCTATTTATAAGTATTGGCCGACACAAGTGTAACATTTGGAGACCTCATGTAAAAGTGCACCACAGTGAAAGAAGAGAATCAGTGAAGTGGGACATCTGTAAAGGCTGTCCTTGAGTCAACGCTCACCATCCAGAATGTTCCCAAGTAAGTCCATCCATCCATATCTTCTTCTCAAAAGATTCCCTTTCGCTCAATTCTGTGTGTCGTGTCAATTCACCGCCCCCGCAAAAGGTCCTTCGAAAGCCGCGTCAAGCTTATCACCAACAAGCTTCTAAATTTAAAATGTATTTCTTTCTCTTAAAAAGAACATAGACAATCTGAAAATTCACACCTACAACAACTATTACAAAGTTATATTTCATTAGTCAGACAAATTGTAATGACCAAACATCCAGTCAGTGCATGAAATCGTCTCACTTGCTCTGAAACGCATGCGTGCTCTCGCGCTCATTCTCTCGGCTGAATAATTTTTGTGTTTACGGGATGTTGTCACTACAATTAGTCTGACTTCTGAAATATAACTTTGTAATAGTTACCTTAATAACATATTTAATAAAAATCAGACATGTAAAAATAAGTACTAAAGTTCATTTTTTTTTTTGAGCTTTAAAGTGTCTGACAGAAGTTTTGGTCCATGAAAAGTGTCTGACACTTACGATACTACTTTAGAATAATATTCTACAAAACATCTATAAAAATCAACCATAAAAATTTAAGTTAAGTTACTCTTATTTTTAGTTCAATTTCTCATTTGGTACCTGCCCAGGGGCTCCAAGGAGGAGCTCCACAAGCACACAGGTATTCAAAGCACATGTGACGCTACTGAGAACTTAAGGTTTCATCCATGTGGAAATAAGTTATGTCAGACAGCTCTGGGATCTTGGTCTAATAGATTTTGCAGGACCATTTCAGGGTAAACAAAGACATTAAATATATCTTTAAATCTCTTTGAGGGTAAATATTGGTTAGTTCTTTGCGATGCATTATCGAAATGGATAGAAGTCAGACCCATGAACATCACTGCTGATAAACTATGTGATGTATTGAACGACATTGTCACGACATTCGGATTACCCGAAATAATAGTATCAGACAATGAACCTCAATTTGCATTAGATAAATTCAAAGCGTATTGCAAAGAGAGTGGAATAACGCACATAACATCATCTCCGTATCATCCACGTACCAGCGGTCTAGCTGAACGCTTAGTACGCACTTTCAAAATTCGCTTGTCTAGTGGAAATCAAAACATCAGCACAACTGAACGTCTAAGGGATTTCCTGTTCACATACAGAAATATACCTCAAAATACTACCCTTAAGTCTCCAGCTTATATGATATTCGGGAGCAAAGAGATTTAAAGAGATACAATAGAACGGCTATCAGAAAAAATGTCTTAGAAAAACAGCCCCCCTAGCCAAGTCACAAACGATAAACGTAAACTCTCAGTAGTCTTAATAGATTTTCAACTTTATGTTATTGAATATAAAGTTGAAAATCTATTGAAGATTAGGTACATAGTGTTTTCGTTCGTTCCGGTCGCTAACGCTCAGTAGTCTTTAATAGATTTTCAACTTTATGCTCTTAGGTATAAAGTTGAAAATCTATTGGAGATTACTAAGCGTTCACGTTTATCGTTTGCAACTTGGCTAGGGGGGCTGTCATCCTATACCTGCTGTCAGTGACGCCATCTGGCTTTGAATAGCAAACACGCGAATTAAATTTTTCAAAATTTATAATTATTTAACTAGGTATCGCTCGGTAGGTGGCCAGGGGCCTTACCATGATAATGTTAAAAAATGTCAGTCGTACGAGCGAATAAGAGTGATGGAGCTATACACCCTACCTATAACAGTTCGGTTTAGGTCGTAAAATGGATCACGTTATGAGCTCGTGGTAGAGCCTCAGTGTGTGATAAAGGTAAGGTTAAGCTTTTCAGTAATAGATGGCGTTATCACAAATTCAGCAAATGTTCTGGAACTATTTATAAAAATTATTGAATTCTAATTACATAATTACTTCGTAAATACCAAAAATATTTACGAAAATAAACTGAAGTTAGGTCCAGTCATTTTACCATACCGTAATGCGAAGTTTGGCATATTTTCTCAGAAAATGATTTTCTTTTAGTGCATAGAGCGGATTCAAACACGACTTGACGCCATACTAGACTGAGCGACTTATGACCACTAGGTAATAAGTATCGGATTACGATTTTGTTCGCTATGTCCTGTCTATTGGTAGTATATATTTAATGTCTTTGTTCGGGAGACAATGCGCGCCCCAGCACCAAGAGATTGTTACGACACAAAGAAGTGAAAGCAAACCTCACATTCATAGAACGCCTAACTACCTCCCCGGTAACAAAGATACATTAAAACTAAAGAGCAGAAAAGATGGGAGCCAGCAGAAATTGAAAAACGAACGCAACGATATTCGTACGTAATCAAAACACCTGAAGGAATATTGAAACGCACACATGCAGATCACATCAGACAAAGGGTTGAAACAACAATTGAATCACCAACAGTGCCAGAAAATTTAAGTTCAACCACTTTCGCAACGCCGACTGGAGCACCATCATCATCCACAACCACATCACCGGATATACCACCTGACAATCTTACCGCTGACGTAGCAACAACAATACTACGAAGCGAAGAAGTACCAGGACAATTCGGCCTCCACGACGCCTCATTGAAGAGTTCGAGTAAGGAGGATTGTTATAACCGGACTCATTTTTATTATATCATCATTCCTTTTTGACATGACTGTTGTTCTTCTGTCACAAAAACGTCTTAGTTATGAATATACATTTAGAATTGAACACAGAGTACTTTGTGAATTGAATTGGAGACAACCGGGACCAACGGCTTTAGTGCGTTTTTTTTATAGCTGTCAGTCGTGCTGGAGAGCTCATTTTTTCCAAATCTACTTCTTTAAGAAAATAACAGTTAGAAATTTTATATTTCTTCGCAGTTTTCAGTGTTTTTTCCCTCTCATTTTTTTTTAATAGGCATGGACCTTCCTCCTCCCCCTCCAGCTCCTCCTGACCCTCCTGACGCTGTTTTATGTTTAAACTCGGCGGTGGTTGGTAAGCGACGCCATATGATAGACTCAGAAACTATTGAGGTTATTTAAAAAAAAAAACAATAAAAATTATTTTTTTTATTCTTGATAGATTCGCGCTTGACCGCTAAAGATTGACAAGGATATGGCTGTTCAAGATTCAAGATTCATTTATTCAATGTAAAACATAGGTACATGATAAGTTCTTATATAATAAATTGAGGGCGCTGTTTTGCCTCTAGGGCGTACAAAGTAATAAGTAATTATACATGCAATATACTTAATTAAAACAAGAATTTAATACAGATTTAAAGACCACAAATAAAGAATTAAATAATTTTGATAATTTATCGCATCAAGAATTTGCAATCACATTGAACATTGTCGATTAAATAATTACAAAAGACAAATAAAATAATGGAATTAACAAAATGTCCGCAGTTGTTGTATTGAAAGAAATTGTCAGCACTTATTTAAAGAATATTATAGAATTTGAATGATGTCATAAATTAAAATTAAATGTCAAAAAGTAAAATTAAATGTCAAAATGTAAAAATTAAATGTCAAAATGTAAAATTAAATTGCTGCTGTTGCGGCCATCCAAACATTATAAAGGGTGTTTGGTGCATCGTGTGCCAAATTGAAATGGTCGACGGGAAGGGTCATCTGCTATCCTTTCAGCAGACCCCTAAAAACTTCTCATGCCCTGTGGATTTTTTTTCATCGACATTTTATTGTTTTATGAATGATTTATTTTTGAATGATTTAGAATTTAACTTATATTTACTAGTAATTTAATTTTTAGTATTTTTTATTTTACTTTGACATTTAATTTTTTATTGATTATTTATTTTATTTTGACATTTAATTTTTTAATGATCTTTTATTTTTTAATTTAATTTTGTATTGATTTTTTAATTTAATTTTGTATTGATTTTTTAATTTAATTTTAAAAAATCAATACAAAATTAAATTAAAAAATGGGAAAAAAGCGGGTAGGAAGCCCCGCAAGAGGTTTCACCTCTGCGTATTTATTATTGTTTTTATTTGATTTTCCTAAGTTTTCGTTAAGTACCAGTAAATATTTCCAACCACTCAGGATAATTAGGAGTGCTCCTATGTTTTCCCTGTATTTCTGGCCAGAACTGATCGATAATTTGGAAATCAATCCGTTGGTGTTGTGAATTCCGAAGATTTTGTTGAAGCTGATTTTGTTTTTTATTGAAGAAGTCGTCATAAGGTTGTGATTTTTGGGCAAGAAAGTGTGAAGTGGAAGGTGGTGCTGTGATTGAAAAGTGGATTACAGTTGGAAAGGGGATTACTTTGTAAAAAGTAAAATATCCCCAGCTCGAACCAACTTTTACCGCCATCTAGTCTCGGAGCCTGGTATCAATTCGTCCGTGACTCTTCATCGTTCAATACTGCAAAGAATAAAGATCAATACTACCAGTACAAGGCCGAGGTTTGTATTGCGACCGCCAGAGGAACCAGGGTTTACATAAAATTTGCAACACTCAAGCTCGTCAGGTTTCCAGTGGGGAACAGCAGAGGGCAGTTCTCTCCAAAGTGAAAAGCGTTTTACTTACACATGTAATTAATTTTTAAGACCCGCTTTTTTAGTAATTTATTTTACTCCTGCTCCTATTACTTAATATTAGGTAAATAAATAATACGATATTATTACGAAGCAACAGGTAATGGGTAGTATAGTAGGTATGTTAATTTGTAAAGTACTTACCATTATTTTAGCGTTTGACTTTTGATTTAGATCGTATCAGTCTGTTCTATTATAGTAGGTACATTGTAAAGTTTTTCTCATTTTTTATCTTATTAATTTGTATTAATATAACGCATTGTAACGTTTTTCTTGATGTGACGTATTTTTATTCGTCAATTTTATGTTTTTTGCTATTAATGGTAGTTAATAATAATTTATTTATTTTATCCCTTTGACATTGGACAATATTTTTTGTTTTTGTAAATTACATATTATTATTTTTTATATTTTTTTGGACATTCTTAATTATTGAAATGCTGAATTATTTATAAATTATTTATTGTTTACTGTTACCACTTTATTTGGGTATACTTTATCACGATTTTAATTTGTGGCCTAATTATTTGCATTTCCCTATTCCCGAGCACTATCAAATCAAATCAAATCAAATCAAATCATTTATTCGCATAGAATGTGGGTATTTAACAAAAGTTGGTAAAAGAAAAATATATATTGGCCCGTGCACATTCTGCCTGAGTATTGGCATGCAAAATTTAACAAATTAAGTTTCAAATTTAAATACAGTTGGAACACTAATAAAATAATTAATATAATAATTTCAAAATTAAATTTTAAACTTCAATACAGTAAATATGGAAAACTAATAAAAAATTAATATAATAATTTCAAATTAAAATGTCAATAATAGCTACTTAATGTCAATTATAATTAATGTCAATAATACTTCATGTCAATATACAATGTTCATGGTCATGGTTCAAGGGTCATTCAAAAAATCACTTATTGTATAGTAACATTTTTGAGTCAAATATTCCTTGAGTTTGGTTTTAAATTGTTGAAGGGTGTCATTTTTTATGTTGTCCGGTAGTTTATTAAATATAATTGGACCCATGCAAAGAACACTTTTTCTAACTAGTGCTGTTTTATAGCTGCTGACAGTTAAAAGATTTTTATATTGACTTCTAACGGGACCTTTCTTGGTGTCTGAGACCTTAGCAAATAGCTTTATGTTGCTTTTAACAAAAATTGCCATTTCTAAAATATACAATGACGGAAATGTAAGAATTTTTAACGACTTGAAGTAGGGTTCACAGCTATCTCTTGGTTTTATACCGCACATGGCTCTTATACAGCGTTTTTGGGCTTTAAATATGGTATCTCTTAAAGTACTATTACCCCAGAAAATTACTCCAAACCTTAAGACCGATGCGACTAAGCCATGGTATGCAACTAAAGCTGTCTTAATGTCAACTTTTTTTTTCAAATTAAATAGGACATACGCAGCAGTACTCAATTTTTTACAGACCTCTTCTGCTTGTGGTTTCCATGTTAATTGATCGTCTATAAGGATTCCTAGAAATTTCGCGACCTTCGTTTTTTGAATCGTCTGTCCGTTATAGTTTACGTTAACGTTTGGTGGAGTAGTACGTTGGTGAAAATGCATTATATTCGTCTTTACCAAATTTATTACCAAATTATTTTTATCAAGCCAATCAATTATATTTCTAAGACTATTGTTGATGTCCTCTTCATAATCACTAATGTCATTACATTTTATAAGCGCTGTGCTGTCATCGGCAAATAGAACCATAGGATGTCGAATTTGTTGAGGCAAATCATTTATATACAGCAAAAATATTGGAGGACCTAATACACTACCCTGTGGTACACCAAATTTGACTATTTTACCCTCAGATTGATATTTCTGTTCACATTTTGACTTAAGACAAATTCTGGATATCTCGGTATACTGTGTGCGGTTACTAAGGTAAGATTTTAGGAGATTTAACACATTACCCCTTATACCATATTTATTAAGTTTGCTTATTAAAATATCATGATTGACACAGTCAAAAGCCCTAGTCATGTCTGTAAAAATAGCACAGACAGGGTTCTTTTTATCAACGTTTATCATAACTTCGTATAACAAGTCATACAGTGCTGTATTAATACTCTTATTCTTTCTGAAACCTGCCTGTTCACTACATAGGATGTCATATTTTGTCAAAAATTTGTTAATTAATTCATAGATAACCCTTTCTATAACTTTGGAAAACACAGGAATCAATGCTATCGGCCTATAGTTAGCTATATCTTCTTTGCAATTCTTTTTATGTAGCGGTTTAACTATGACAGTTTTCAAAGCGTCCGGAAATACACCGGTGCTGATGGCTAAGTTAATAACATGACAAATATGTATGCTTATATTAATTGATACAAACTTTATAACTTTAGTTGCTATTTCGTCATATCCGACGCTATTTTTATTTTTCAACGTCCTTATTACCCTGACTACGTCTTGCGGTATAACTGGAGTCATAAACATTGTATTAGGGTTTTCGCGTAAACTACTTGTGTCGACTGAGGCTTTGGATGAGTTTTTAACTAGATTAATGATATAATTATTGAATGCGTCTGCAATGTCTTTTGGGTTACTAATAATTGTATTGTTAATTTTTATCTGAGAAATGGGTTCCTTAGTACATATTTTATTGTTGATTACTTGCCAGGATGCCTTCGATTTATTAAGTGAAGTGTTGATAAAAAAGTTATTTTGTGCTCTTTGAGTTAATTTCACTATTTTTTTAAATCGGTGGGAGTAATTTTTAAATTTATATTTGCTTTCATGCGATGGATTAAGTCTGTGTTCCCATAGAAGTTGACGCTGTTTCCTACTACATAATCGTATTCCCTTAGAAATCCATTTAGGTTTTTTTAATGGCGTTATTGTAATTCGCTTGTAAGGGAAACAAAGATTATATAACAAACCAAACTGTTGCATAAATATGTTATATGCTTCATTTACATTTTCTGTCTTATACATTTCGGAAAAAGAAAGGCATTGTAGATAGCTTTGGAATTTCAACAAATTTTCCAATGATAGGTCCCGCTTTTTAACATACCATGAGTTCAATCTATAAGTTTTGTTTACTTTTATCTCAAACATTTGTGCGGAGTGATCAGATAAGGCGAAGTCTATTACAGTACATTTACATTTATTATTTGAATTATGTGCAAAATTATCCAAACAGCTGTTACTAGATAGCCGAGTTGGTTGGTCAAGCACTAGTCGCAAGCCAAAGCCCAAAAGAAAATATTCGAAATCTAAACTAGTATTATTTCTTTTTAACCTATCTATATTAAAATCCCCGCAAATAACTACTTTTTTATTAGGGTTGGTACAAAGTTTTTTTAAAATAGTCTCAAGATTATCATAAAAGGTATTTAAATTACTCGACTTTGGTGGTCTATATACACATATAATTATTACTTTCTGTTGTATTAGTTCAATAGCACAACATTCGATCACACCTGATATTGAATACTTTGTTGCGTCTCTAAATTCTGTGCATTGAAGAGACTTATTAACTAGAATACAAGCGCCTCCCCGCTTCGTCCCACGTCTTGAATAAGATGCGGCCAGTTTATAATTTGGAATATTGAGTAGTTTTTCTTGCCCACGCATTATAAAATGTTCGGTAATGCAAATAACATCTATGTTTACTTGTTTTCCAATCATTTCTTGAAGGTGGACGGTTAGTAAATCTGCTTTGTTTAAAAGTCCAGCTATGTTTTGGTGTAGTATTATAACACTATTGTGAACGAAATAAATTCATATTCTTGGTCAAATTCGTGTCACTGTCGTCACTGAGGTCGATTTGTAAATTTTTTGATAGCATGTCTGGTTGTTTAAGTGAGTCAGATTCATTATTTTGGTCACAATCAACATAGGAAAACACTTTATCCAGGCTACATATTTTTATAACTAATTGTTCCAAGTCTGATACAATAATATTTAATCCCTTATTATTCAATGTGTTATGTCGTTTGTTATAGGTGTCATACGTATATGGCAGATTTAAATTAGAATCTAATACATACGCATAATTACATGTCCGTGCATCCATATAAAGCAGGTTATTAAAGGTTTCTATACGACTGTTGTACATAATATTATGGTTTTCCATGTATTTAAAAGTAGGTAAACAAATAATGAAATTGGTGTGATTTAGTGGTAATAACCTGCCACGAATAAAAATGACGAGTTCAATATAATTATGAGTTGTACGAAAATCTTCCTCACCAATATAAATAATACAGTAGTCACACTCTGTTAAGTCTCGGACTTTTGCATCAATATTATCGAAGATAAGTTCTATTCCACATTTGGGTTTACGATAATGACACAATTCAAAATTATTTAGATAAGTTTTTTCAGCCATCCTATACAGTCTATTAGATGTTTCACCACTCAATAAAACTATTTTATGTTTAGTCGATGGCTCCGACGTGGGCGGCGTCCGTAAGGGCGGTGATGTTTTCCTGCCGGTATTTGTTGTCTGCAATACAAGCTCTCTTTCGCTTGAAGTGCATGCATTATCAGCGATATTAATTTTTGTACAGACATCCAAAGAAGTAATATCTTCCCCGATGATCTTCTTCGATAAATTTACAGTTTGCGTTTGTTTGAATTTTGTTTTATTATTAGATGATGTTTTTATTGGTGTTGTTTGTTTCTGGTTCACTGGACTACTGACGATTCTTTGAAAAAGATTATTTTTCTTCAATAGTTCTTCATTGCATAACTTTAAATTATTATTTTCCAATGTCAAT
The DNA here is from genome assembly GCA_905147345.3 of Mythimna impura. Lineage (NCBI taxonomy): Eukaryota > Metazoa > Arthropoda > Insecta > Lepidoptera > Noctuidae > Mythimna > Mythimna impura. Next base: position 247,000 of record LR990361.1, on the reverse strand, counting down.
AACTCAACCTCATGATGTGCACTATTTAATTGTGCCTTTAAAGTATCAATCTCGGCTTTCAATATTTTTATTTGGTTGTAATCATCATCTTCTGATATATCCGGCATGCTATTTGAGGTACAATTCAATGTTTGTGATATAATATCACTGTCATCGTTACTTGGTTCTGATTGTCTGCGTGTACGACGGAAAGTAATATTTTCAAGGAAATTCATGATGATAAATTGATACTAAAAACTCAAAAACAATATCTTCCTAAAATTTTCGTTTTCTGGGATTCGAACTCACACCCCCATACTTGAGAAGCCAACTGGTAAGCCGCTTGGTCAATTGGCAGACGCTTTCGAGTGTGAAATTAGCGGTCGTATTATGTACTACGATGAAGATTACTATTTCTACCAAGAGATGTCGCTATTCACAATAGTCAATTAGGATTTATAGCATTGACGTACGGTATCACTCAGTACGTGTTAGTTCCTGTGTGTTTTAATAGATGGTGCTGTAGTGACACTCAATTCAAATAAAAAAAACGGAATCCCATCGCCGTAATTTTAAATAGCGTTGATTTATCCAGAAAATATATCCACAGATGTTTATGTTATTGTTGGTAGATGTTTTATTTAGCCGGATTACACGCACACACGTCCTTCACTATGCCTTTTGGTCATTAATTATAGTAATACAAGTCTTTGTTTATGCAGGTCGAATATCACTGTTTTTATGTTAATTATGCTACACAGATTGTTTATAACACTGTCACAATTAGTTTGTTGCGTCAGGTTCACTTTTAAACGGGTTCCACTGTCTAAGAGTTAGTTTTTCTATTATTTAAATGATTTTTTACGGGAGCACAATAAAACCAATGTTTACTTAACAGCGCCACCCACTATATTTATTTTTATACAAAATGAGTTTGCCTTCAATTTTAACTTGCCCCCACTGCCCGGGTTCTTCTCGCGTTTTCTCTGCGCACGGGCTGAAGGTGCACATCGGGCGCATGCACAAACATGCCCTGCGTTCAGGTGCTGTGTCACAGGTACCGCCGATCGACACAGTTAACACCTCATCGTCGGGACAGGTGCGCCCGGCGCATTCACCAACCCAGAGTCCCTTAGATAGGCTAGCTTCTTGCAAGGCAAGTATTCCCGTTCTTCGACACATACCTAAGGGTGCCCGGAATCAGGCGGCAGGGAAACTCTGCGACATTTTAGATTCTTGTGTTGCTAGTAATGGGGTAGATGAGTGGAGTGCTCTTCTTTCGTTTGCTTACACATCTTTAAGAGTCCCAGCGAAAGAGTTGCCCGGTAATATGACATCTAAAGTCAAAGCCAATATAATGTCACCTGTGCATTATCATGAAGAAGAAGTGGACGCAAATAGGAGGTCGGGTTCCCGGTCTATAAAAAAAAGTATAGAAACAAAGGTTTTCGAGGGCGATTTAAAGGGGGCAGTGCGGCTATTGATGTCCGACGACACGTTCGCTCGGGGGGACGCCGACACCCTTGCTTCTTTGAAACTCAAGCACCCTGATCCTTCACGTCCTCTCAGTTTTCCACCAGACCCTGACCCCTCATTTACGGCATTGTCGGTTACTGTAGAGGACGTGATATCGGCGCTTGCTTCTTTTTATACTGGGTCAGCAGCGGGCTTGGACGGGATCCTGCCGGGGCACCTCAAGGAGTTGATTTCTGTGTCGGCGGGGGAAAATGGAAGGCGTCTTGTGGGGGGTTTGACTAGGCTGGCAAATTTCTTGCTAAGTGGTCAGTTGAACCCATGCGTTTGTCCGTTCCTGTACGGGGCATCACTCTTTGCACTAGAAAAAAAAGATGGCGGAATAAGACCAATTGCAGTCGGTAGTGTCTTTCGCCGTCTTACTGCAAAATTAGCTTGTCGTGCAGTCAAAGAGGATATGGCCCATTACTTGCAGCCTCATCAGTTGGGTTTTGGCACACGTCTGGGATGCGAAGCTGCCATCCACGCCACGCGAGCATTTGTGATGGACCCGGAGAATGAAGACTCGATACTGCTGAAGCTCGATATTCGCAACGCGTTCAATACTTTGGAAAGAGACGTTCTGTTGGGCGAGGTAAAGGAAAAAATCCCGTCTTTATATCCCTTCCTTCATCAGGTTTATAGGCTGCCTTCTAATCTTTTCTCCGATAACAGTCTTATTCTTTCAAAAGTGGGAGCCCAGCAGGGGGACCCTCTCGGGCCACTCGTTTTCAGTTTGGCCATTCATAAGGCAATTATCGAGCTGAAATCCGGCCTAAACGTGTGGTACCTTGACGATGGCACTATCGGGGGCAAACCAGAAGATGTTTTTCAGGATTTAGAGGCTCTAGTCACTCGCCTCAGAGACCTGGGTCTGGAGGTGAATCCCTCGAAGTGCGAATTCTTCCCCTGTAGTACTGAAGCTCGTACACACTTTTCTCGCTTTAACTCCTTTCTTCCTGGCCTCAGAGAACTTTCATGCTCCGACTTCAATCTCTTAGGATCCCCTATTTTTCTTGGTGCAGTACCTGAAGCCATTACTTCTCGAACTCGGCTCCTCCTTTCTGCTCACGAGCGTCTTAAAGATCTTTCCGCGCACGTTGCGATTGTCCTGTTGCGCATGTGCTTCGCTCTTCCAAAAATCACGTATCTGTTGCGGACCACCCCTACTTGGCTGTGTCCAGAGGAAGTTTCCTCGTTTGACAACGCTTTGAAGTTGGTGGTGGAGTCTGTTCTCAATGTCTCCCTAGATGAGCCCCAGTGGAGGCAGGCGGCTCTACCAATCCGATATGGTGGTCTCGGGGTGCGGTGCGCACGGGATGTGGGTCTGCCGGCTTTCTTAGCGTCTGCGCATGGGGTTGCCAACCTAGTCACTGTATTACTCAATACCAATGGTGATGGGGGAAGTATGCCTTTTGTGTCGGATGCTGTGTCAGCTTGGTTGACCCTCAACTCGGGTGCAACAATTCCCGATTCAGTTCATGTTCAGCGGGCGTGGGATGACAGGGGGGTGAAGCTGCTCCAAGAGCAGTTGTTGGGGGGTGCGTTGGGAGTCGATAAGGCTAGACTACGAGCAGTGTCGCAACCCGAGTCCGGGGCGTGGTTACAGGCGATTCCTTCACCTCATCTGGGCACTCTACTTGACGATGACTCTTTGCGTGTGGCGGTGGCTCTCCGCCTGGGCTGTAAGGTGTGCGAACCTCATACATGCACCTGCGGTTCTATGGTGGAGGCCGATGGCCATCACGCATTGAACTGTCGGCGCTGCACAGGGAGGTTCCCACGTCATCATGCCCTGAACGACATAGTCCGTAGAGCCCTTATATCGGCAAACGTCCCCTGCGTGCTTGAGCCTCCAGGTCTTAGCAGGTCTGATGGTAAGAGACCGGATGGGCTGACTCTGGTGCCATGGAAAAACGGGAAGTGCTTGATCTGGGACGCAACTTGCGTCAGCACTGTCGCCGCCAGTCACCTGAGTCGCACCATGCACACTGCCTCTGCCGCCGCTGAAGACGCCTGCTCTAAAAAAAGGCTCAAGTACGCTGCCTTGGATCAGCTTTACCATTTTGTGCCGGTTGCTGTGGAGACTCTGGGCAGTTGGAGTACGGAGGCAAGGTGTTTTGTGGGGGACTTGGGCCGTAGGCTCGGGGAGGCAACGGGTGACTCCCGGTCCAGGTCGTTCTTGGTTCAAAGGATGGCCATCGCTATTCAGCGAGGTAATGCGGCGAGTGTTATGGGCACCTTTGCACCGGGAACGATCAGGGGCGGGTTATTTATTGACGATTGACATTTAATTTATGACATTAATGTATTTTTTTTTAGATTTAATTGTATTGACATTTTAATTGTGTTTAACTAATAAATTATTCTGATAGTGTTTTAAATGTAAAAAATTTTGATATTTTAATCTCTAATATATAAAATTCTCGTGTCACGGTGTTCGAACTTGAACTCCTCCGAAACGGCTCGACCGATTCTCATGAAATTTTGTGAGCATATTGAGTAGGTCTGAGAATCGGCCAACATCTATTTTTTTTTTTTTTTTTTTATATGGCAGAACAACGTTTGCCGGCTCAGCTAGTATTACTATAATAATTTCATAACTGTGACTGTCAACTTTTTATCTTGTACCAGTTTTCATTATTTGCATATCCATGTGATGGTTAAACATGGAGAACTTTATATTATTCATTTAAAAACAAAACATCAATTTATATTTTTGCCCATGTTTGCAAATTAATAAATGATTTATGATGATTTATGATAATAAGACCCAAATTTTTCATTCAAATACAAATTTAAAAAAATATATAAGGCGTAGACTCTGAACTTTAATTTTATTTAAATGTGTATTGTATTACAGTACTTTTAAATTTAAAATTAGTGACATTAGCTATCTAGTTTTTTTTAAATTTACTTGCAAAGTTTTGGACCTAAATTAAAGCTGTCCATGTTACAGCTATTTACATGGCTATAAAAAAACCCAAAAGCGACCAGATTCTTCCAACTTCCTCAAAAATTCTCTAGTTTATTCTCTTACTAGTGATGTGCCACATGCCATAAAAATATTTTTGTAACTTTGTGAATTCGCTAGAATTGTGAATCCAGTCACATAAAACTAATATTCAAAATTATGATTTAAAAAATATTTTTGCTTAAATGATACCTGAAAAACCTATTAAAAATGTTATCTCACTCTTATAAGGTAAAATCTGTCTCGTATCTCTCTTCGTGGGTTTTACTAGAAAAAAAAAAAAAAATTGCATTTTTAACATTTATTTAATATTTTTTTACAAATCCTGCTCAAATTGTTGGCCTCTGTTGTAAATGCAGGCCCAATATCTGTTTCGTATTTCGACAGTTGTTGTACGAAGTCGTATTTCCTCCTTAATTGTATTGAAAGCCGTTTCAATGCGTTGTTTGCAAGTTAGTCTTATGTGACTCATTCACAATTCTAGCTAATTTTCACGGCTGTTTTGGTCGGCTGTCAAAACAAAAAAGACTTATTAAAACTTTTTTTGTTTTGTTGCGCCGTTTCAATGCGTTGAAATAGCACCTCCCTAGTTTCCAACTATCGTTACTGCACAACAACTGCTACACATTGGTAAAGGAGACAATTTTTTTGGGCCCACTATTAAACGGTAACGTATATTAATCATATTACTCACACTTTTTAGTTGGATGCACTTATATCCAGAGTACCTATTTCTCATGACAATTCGAATTAACCCAAACACTGCTAGGATACATTACTTACTTTATTATGAAGTCCCCATCCACCTCCCGGCTCCATTATCAGGTTAGTTCGATAGTAGGTACCTTATAGCCAAAGTGCATATAATTGGGAATCAAACGAGCTTACCTGTTAAGCTAAGTCTTGATTCTAATTTTATGAGCGCCGAAACTGAAATGCAATTCTATTATTTTATCACATAATGTAGTAATATTTTCATTACGGGTACGGTATCGCAAGTTTAGATATTTATTTAAAAAAATATAATCAATGTATCCTGGTAACACCATCGCGTCTAGGTGTCACTTACTTTAGAGATTATAGGACAAGGAACAAGCTGTCTTTTGGACAGACTTGTTACCGCATACTTACATTCACTATTTCCCTGTAAGGATAACTGTGAGTTAGGTAGGTTAATTATTGCAGCTTTGGGGCTATTAACTAGTGGTGGGTGGGTGATTGCATTTCAGTTTCGGCGCTCATAAAATTAGAATCAAGACTTCGCTTAACAGGTAAGCTCGTTTGATTCCCAATTTTACTTCGCGCCGAAACTGAAATGCAATTCTATTATTTTATCACATAATGTAGATGTTTAGAGTTTGCTGCAATAATTAATTGTTACGCTATTGTTAGTACTGGTACTATCAACTCAAGTGCGGTTTCTTTTTATAGTAAGATATGAGTTGATTTCAGTTTTCCCTAAGGTTTTTTTGTCGCTACAGTCATACGTTCTTGCTGGGAGTCTCCCAAGGTGTTGACTAGACTATCCGTTCATTTTTTAAAGTATTGTGTGGCAAGTATTCTCGAATTGTAAAAATATATTTGATTCATTGATAGGCAACTGATTTAGATGTGAAGCATGTTATCTCCAACAGGGGCAGTTATAGTACCACGGTGTGAGGCGTGTATTGTTTAATTGGATTATTCTTAATGAAAGTCACTTATGACTTACCAGCTTATTTTAGAAATATTATATCATTACTCTCAGTATATTTTAGTACTTACTTGGTTATTTGTACATCATCGTTATATGTACCTAGCCAGGGGCGCCGATTATAAGAAATAAACAGTGGGTGCCGAGCACCCCTGAGAATAGACATCAAGAAACAGATCAGTAATCGCCTTTTAGGTTACGGTTACATTATAATATTTCTTGATACTAAAACTAGTTTCATTTTTATAAAATGATTTCATTTTATATTTTTATCGTACATAATTAGTAATTAGGTACGCAGTATGTAAGTAGGACATTTATTTATTTGTCGGTTGATCAGTGTGCATTTTTCTTCTCACACTTTGCCACTTTTTTGAGTCCATCAAATGAGCATGAGCACCCATGAGGTTTTCTAAAAGCCGGCGCCCCTGTACCTAGCCGTTGATGTCGGCTATATTACAAGGTCATTATTACTAAATGTAATCGGACAAAAAGTTACTTTGGTTTTATAGTACTGCTGTTCCCACTTAACACAAAGACAATTTGTTGAAATCTATTAAAGCAGAATAATCTTATTAGTTGTTTTTATCATACCATAGTGATGTTTTAAGTGTCACTGGGGGTAATGTAATTACATTACATGCATCATATAATCAGCCTTGCATTAGGCAATGCAATTAGGTACATGCATTATATATTGTCACATTCATCGTTTTCGTTTCAAACGATAAGTATCTATTCACATCTAACTTATGTTTGTGTTGACATTGTAGGTGACTGGTATGGAAGTCTAGCTTATCGATTTTATTATTTTATTGTATTTAATTATTATTATTTGTTTTCTACTGCATGATACAGCTAGTATACTAACATTTGTTTCAGCATGTATGTGTATACTTGTATATATACCTGTATGAATATGCTTATGGGTCTATCTAAATATATGTAAATACAATTATTTTATACTTATGAAGACCATTTTATGTCATTTATTTGTGCCTCCCAAAATGGAAGTTAATGCGATTGTCTTTCTCTGTCATCATAATAGTATTTTTGTGTCACAGTTTATGTTATATGTAAAGAGAAACTTTGTTTCTTGAGGGAGGGGTTTATGTCATGTCGATGGAATGAACTTCCTGCTAGGGACTAGATACCTAGAGAAGTTGTATGGTCACTGACCTTTCACGAGGACCTGTTGCACTAGTTTGTCCCCAGCATACACCCCCCCCCCCTTTTTGTTTCAATGCAATTTTACTTTTGTATTGGTAAGTTAAGTACTTATAGTTTTGATGATACTAGTAATTCAAATGGGGTAATTCATTGCCTCAATTAAGTAAGTGTATTTTGAGCATTTAGTCCCACTTAGCTATTTTAGAGAATAAAGAGGAGGTAAGATATATTTATTCTACCTGGATAAATACGAAATAAATTTAAAAGTATCAGCCAAACAAAAGACTACTTTTACTGTAGGTCATGTGTGGACCGGGTATTAGCTGCACCGTAGACAAAGTTGTCTAAGTTGTCTATTGCATTTCTGACACTGTTTGACAGTGACAACCTAACAAAGTAAACAATAGTAAGAGAGAAGCCACAATTTCACCATATGACTTATGGGATACATATAGGCTTATAGGCATGATATTAAACTGTGTTCAGTAAACCATTTTTGTTTTAAAATTGGTGGGTATGCTATGCATGTTTTGGGAATGTCTGAATGATCTAACATAAAATCTGACATTACATTTCTTTACCAAGTGGTAGATAGTTGTCTACTTTTATGTTTAATTTTTAAGTTCAGGAGTCATGTATACTGCAAAGTATTTTTTCTATTAAGCGCAGTGAGATTTTTTGATTGTCATAGAAGTAAGTCCTTGGTGAAACAAGTTGTTTTGGTGCACCTTTTTGTGTTTTGTGGTATGAGAGTTCTTATGTGCCAAATGCATTAGAAGTAATGTTTCTATGACAAGGTTAGTTGTCTAGTCATGGGAAGCTTGTTCCTAGGTATTCTTTATAATAAGGCAATTTCCTTCCATATAATATTTGTTTTGAACACAGAAAATATTGTCAATATAAGACAATTGCTACTGGAAATGTTATACCAGTGCAGATCAAATTAAATCTGAATCTTGTTATTTCTGTTTTGTTACAACAAAGATTTCCCTGTTTATTTCAACCTTATATGTTGATAGGGGGTCTGTTTATTTATTTATTAGGAGCACCAACCAAGTAAGTTTTTGAAGTGAAAACTTCTTTAGCGGCGTTGTACACTTTTTTTGTAATGGGTAAAAAATGTTAAACTCGCGTCAGGGTCACGTGACCGTCAGGGTCACGTGACCTGATCGAAAATTCGTAAGACGGATGTCGTGCAAAATTGTGTGCAAAATCGTGCAAAATTGTGTGCAAAAAATTTTGTAATGGGTAAAAAATGTTAAACTCGCGTCAGGACACGTGACCTGATCGAAAATTCGTAAGACGGATGTCGTGCAAAATTGTGTGCAAAAAAAAAGCAATTCGTGCAAAATTATTCCATAACCATTCCAAAATATCCAAAACGCACAACGTTAATACTTAAGTTTTCACTTCTGCCGGCACTCCCAGAGTGCAACCCGTCATTTTTTTTTACAAAAGATTTGAATTTAGGTAATCAAACTTAGTTTAGTTCTGTGCAATTATGTCAATAGCAGGCGTACACGGCTTGTGTAATTTGACATTCATTTATATTGAATTTTTAGTTTATTGGGTGATTTAGACATTAAGTAAGGTAGATACCTCATACCATTTTGTTCTAACAACTATTTACAAATATATCAACACATATTTCATTATTTAGTTGTTGTATTTCATTATAAGTTTATTGCTGACTTACTCCCTTGGGGTGATTATAAGTAAGTAGGGCTGGTGGTTTTGCCCGTCAATATTATTCCCTTCTGTTTTCAACAGTGAGAAGTTACTTCTTCTTAAAATCAATGGTAGCTTCCTTAAACCGCTTAGCCCAGCGGGTGGCCACACCAGTTGTGGCATTGGTGTCATACATCAAGTATTCTAAGGTGCTGGTGCACGGGTTCTTCGAGCCTGTAAGGAGTTCCTGTAATTCTGGTATTGAAACTTTAGAACCTTATAATTTTATTCAGGACTGCTGGTGTCAGCAGAGGACTTAACCTGCAATTTCCTTAGGTTTTGGTTCCTTAAAAGTTAGCTTACATGCTCTTTGAGCAAGGTTTTTACTATAAGCTTAAATACTAAGGATGTGGAATGATATGCTGTACCTATGAATTTAATCCCTTTAAATTATATCAAGATTTTCCATAGATATTATTACATGGAGTCATATCATAATCAACACTTACTGATATTTGTTGCTATAAGTGAACATATCATTTGTAAATTGTTGATGAAGTATTCATGTCACTTAGTGCTTAGATATATATTATTGTGAACACCTCGTGTTCCATGGTTTGTTTTTGTTTTATTATTTTGAATATATTGCAGGTCAGTGTACAACATAACCATAAGGAAATAATAATATTTCCATTGAATAGGTATTTACTATTTAACTCAGCAAAAAATAGGTTTGATAATCGGCCACCGTTATGCTCGCACTATGGCAGTATTTTCCACCAGCATTGTAGCCGGTAAGGGTGTCAATAATTCTGCCTTGCCTTCTCCCATGGTTTTGGGTTGGCTTCTAGTCCAACAACTGGACACAGGTGGGTATCTACCGGCAATCCGGCTAGGTACATTGGATTAACTTATGACAGTTTGGAATATCTCGTATTCTTTAGCATTACTTTGGAAAGTTTATAATTTACATATTAGGTAGTATAACTTGCCACCTTATGGTGGTTTGGAATATCTCGTATTCACTAAAAGTTTGAATGTTTTGTAGCGATCTACACATAGGTGGTGTACTGTTTTTACACAAATTAATAATACACAGATAGGTAGTATGAACTTGGCCTTCTCGTGACCTTTATAGGCACTGATAAAGTGGGGCACGTCGAACTTAGTCTTTTTGCCATTTTTGTTCTTTGGATTATAAATGAATGGGACTCACCTGCTATAACAAATGCATACCAGATTAGCAACGTAGAGTAACGCCGCTAAGAGTATCGCGTACTAGTCTGGTAGCTTCCAATCAGTTAGCGCGTAAAAATAACGTCGCTAATGGTATCTCGTACCCTGATTGAAGATTGAACAAGGTTTCGACTCGCAAGTCTGAAATACAGTACTCGCTATGATCACTTAGTGCTTCTGTTATTGCCCGATGAGGATCGCGTCCTCGGTGACAGGTTTCAGGGGCCTTTTCAGATTAGCAACGTAGAATAACGCCGCTAAGAGTATCGCGTACTAGTCTGGTAGCTTCCAATCAGTTAGCGCGTAAAAATAACGTCGCTAATGGTATCTCGTACCCTGATTGAAGATTGAGCAAGGTTTCGACTCGTAAGTCTGAGATGCAGTACTCGCTATGATCACTTAGTGCTTTGGCTTTTGCTGGATATCGGAAAAGGTTCTTCATCCTGTGTGATTGTAAATTCAAGGCTTAAATTCGACACTGAAATTCATTATTGCACAATACACTTTATAGGTTATCACTTGGAATTTTGTTAATTTTGCTAAAGAAGGAACTATTTCATGTATTATAAATGAATAATAAGATGTATCACTTGGGATTTTGTTAAATTGCTAAAAAAATACTATTCCATGTATTTTAAATGAATAATTAGATAGGATAAAGTTTTTTCCATGCGAAACTTTTACCGCAAAAAAAATAAGTGACACCTAGACGCGATGGTGTTACCAGGATACATTGATTATTTTTTTAAAAATAAATATCTAAACTTGCGATACCGTACCCGTAATGAAAATATTACTACATTATGTGATAAAATAATAGAATTGCATTTCAGTTTCGGCGCGAAGTAAAATAATGATCGAACATCACAGGTAAGTTCGTTTGATCATCTATTATACTGCAAGCTTCGTTCGAAGATATATTTAATATACCATGCAGATGTTAAGAGTCAACTTAAAGCAAAATTAAGATTTTTAATATCAAACAAATATATTTCAGGAACCAAAATCTCTTAGGCACTTATTAGGCTCATAATATAATGGTAATATGAGACAGTCTTTTTTGACATACTTATACATTTTATATTATATAAGTATATATGTCTATTTTTTTTTATAATTATTTTAAACATATTAAGGCATTTATAAGCAAATATTGAAGAACTGTTGGTTCAGCCGTTTGCCTAATTACATCTAATGATACTCCCCTAGCTTTAGCAGTCGACGTGGATGCATGTCTTGTACTATGCCCTGAAAAAACGCTAATATCTATGCCACACATAGAGAAAGTATATATATTTTATTATTATTATTTTTATCCATCTACTAATGGTAGACGAAGAAATTGGCTTGTGTGGGTTATTCAATGAAAGTATTAAATGAGTATTATCTTCCTTATTACTCTTGAGTGTATTTAATGTAATAAAATAAAGTAGTGTCAGGGCAGATTTCAGGTTTTTCCGTGCATTTTCGTTACAGAAAATGGCTCTATTTTTGTATGTTGACTAAAACAATAAAAATAATAAAATAAAAACAAAAATAAAGGTAAATAAGAGGTTCGGTCCGCTGCAACCAGAACCAGATGTTTTTATAGTGTCTAGGATAGAAATGTTTACACCGGTTTCATTAACTATAATATTGGGTATTTTTATAAATGATAAATCTGTGCTACTTGGGCTAAACAAATTCACTAACTTTTTAGACAATTTGATTTTTATAGAAACCTTAACATAATCTCTGGATGTGACCATTACCACCAATTTATGAGTCTATTAATTTATTAATTGGTATAGACTGTGTCAATAAGTGAGATCCTATAAGTAACATTGAATTGAGGCATTATTTGAAGGTAACGTAATGTAACCTCTATGGCTGATGGAAGAACATCATGTCAATATTCTGGAAATTAGTGTAAGGAGGTGTGTAAGATGACACTCTTTAAAAGAGGAATGCAATAGTTTTTTATTGAGTACCTATAAAGACTAACTGCTTGAAAAAACTAACATTGTTTTCAATGGTGGACAAGCTTGTGAAGGTCAATATGACATCACCTTTTCATTCTTGATTTTTGTAGCCTCCCCAATATTGGGCTAAATGGAGGAAAGAACACATAAAAGAAATAAATTATCATGTCCAAGGGCAGTAAAAAACATCTAATTAAATGTATTTTGAATCTGGTTTCCAGGAAACACAGGCATCACATTTATGCATTACTTGTAGAAGGGAAAAATCAATCAGTTTGACCAAACTGAGACACAATATACCTACTAAAAGAGATAGAGATTTCTTTAGAAATAAGCATCACCTTTGTACTATTCTTCTGTTTCCTTCTTCTTTTCTTGTATTTATTATTGTGTGTACATAAATTGTTAAATAAATAAATAAATAAAATGTAGAGATATTCTGTTCCCACTCTATGTTAGATGTATGAGATTGTTAATTGGTCTCTTTGTTGTCTTTTGAATCCATATATGAAGCAAATAGACAAATCTAATTATTTTCACACCATTGCTCCATATTTCTGGCTATATTATTTAATTGTTGATACCGTAGGTATTCCTCCCATTCGGTTTATATAAGATACAGCAATCTATTATCAATCTCACACAAAATGTGTAAGTGCTCATGTTTAACAAAATAATATTTTTAAAGGTAAAAAATGTGAAGCAGTTCTAAATAATTTATGTGATAATTATAATTTTTATCCTTTTTGCAGAACCCATGGACTTCTGTTATCACTACAATTGCGCCCCCCCCCCCCCCAGTTCTTGTTGCATCATTGTAGGTCTAGTTTGATGACTGGATGAATTTTTATTTTGAATCTTAGTTGCCTTTACTTATAACTAAGTATTTATGTTCTAATTTTAGTATAGAACCAACCAACAACAAATGTTGTTGCAACAAAATAATGCAACAGTTGATGTACCTATTAAGTGAGTAATCTTTAATAAGCTAAGAAACTTGTTTCTGTAAATATTTTTAAGGGATTTACAGAAACAACATCTTTTGTATGTGACATCAGTCATTGTATAAGTGTCATATATAAAATCTAAATAATTAACATGATTGGGATGGCGTATTTTGTAAAAAGGAGTCATTGTTCCTTGAATATTTTTCAACCTTTTATTATATAATAGTAGACTAGTATGAACAGTGTAGTGTGTATAGTAGTAGACTATATAGTCTGAACCAATACACAAAAGGTCATCAAGATGATGTACATACTGATTTGTGAACTTTTGATCATAGATATACATGTAACTACCACTATCAAAAATGCAGTGTGTAAAACAAATCCCATATGGGACAGCAATAGACTCTTTTTAAATGATCATAATGAAATAATAGGTATCTCCTGTGATCTGGATTCAATTTTTGCCATAAGATTTCCTGGGTACACTAGAGCCACCGCAGTGATCTTACATCTTACAAATTTGGATGTGTGAACCAATTTGTTCAGGGGTTTAAAGGTTTCAATAAACCTCCCTTCTCCATCCCTGTTGGGAAACCAAAAAATATCTTGGATATAAGTTGATTCCCACACGGTTTCCATGGGGAATTTGTGCTCAATGGCAGTAAATTATGAATGGTGTTTTATACATAAATATGCATTCATCTTGGCCCCTGATTGATCACTTGTAAAACCATTTTGTTTTGAACCGTTGAATTTTGGTTGATAAGTTATGGAAGAAAAAATGCACTTACCGAACATCCACTGATGTGCTTCAAAATTGGGGCATTACCACAAATCCTCTATCAACGAGGTAGGGGAATGGGCTAATCTGTAAGCATGACTAACCTCTAGTTTCAACCATGAGCCTGTGGTGGAACTTTTTGTGTTCTAGCATACACTGGATGTGTTGCGAGAATTGCTTGGTTTTAGTTTAATATTTGGACTGCAGTTACTTTCGTCCAGGCCTAGGTATTATTCTTTGCTGGTTGTACCAAGATGGACCATTCCCGTTTCCCTGACGGGTTACAGTTGAAGATTAGGCTGGCTTCATAATAAGCTTGTCGCTTCTGTGGCATGTCTTTAGGAGTTTAAATGTTCTCTGTTGAAGTATTCCCATGCAGGTAGTCGTCTCTATCAACATCTTTGACAATATCTTTGTTTATGTGAAGTGCAAATCTATTAAAACTCTTCCAGTATCAATCAACTGGGAAAATTAGTTTCAGCCTATTTATGCCATCATTGCTGAGAAGCTTAGATAGAGTCAACCCAACCAGGCCCAACTGATTCTGTTTTGATTTAATCTTTTTGTATCAGTATATTTATTCTTGTATTATCAGTGAATTACTGACTGAGGCAATAATCTCTATAATATTTAAAACAGTTATTACACACATTTTTATCTAGTTTTTGTTCATATTCCTTGAGTATTTCCAAAAATGGTATTCTAGATGTGGGTTAAGTCATTAATTAAGTCAGGCCATTAAATCATTTGGTTTTGTAGATATAAATACTGTAATGCTCTGAATACTTCAGGAAATATAGTAACTGGTTCAACGACTAGCTCAGATCCTAGTTCAGGAAATGTTATACTCAAGTCTGTAACAGTTGAGGTTGTGCCTGTTGGAGCCGATGATGATACAACAGATATCTAGTTTAATGTCCACTTCTTGAGGATCATCCTAAATACAAGGTCTAAAAACCTAAAACTATTGACCCTGTTATGGTACCAAAGTGTACCTAGGCAGCCTTTCGGATTTTATCAAAAGGTAATGACCATTGTGCATTCATCTCGTAAACACCACGAGTAAGCGGATCACGTCAATGCATCTCGTACATCACCCGTGTCCATGTACCAAAAGGTAAAGATCATCGTGTGTTCATCTCGTAAACACCACGAGTCAGCGGATCGCGCCAATGTATCTCGTACATCACTCGCGAGTTGCGTCCATAGGTACAATATTCAAAATCCATTTCACTTGCACTGTAGATATAATAATAATATAAAAAAAAAAACTGTACTAGTACTTTTTACAAAGAAATACATAAAACAAACTTATGAATACTTAAGTAGTAGTACTAATTTCTAAAAAGATTGGCTTAATTACCTAATTATATAAAAACTAGTTTTATTTACACATATTATATTGACCTATTAATGGTGTATTAGTACTGCCATAACAACTTGTAGCGACTTGCCTGAGCTAGGTTAACAAAAACCTGTGTTTCAGGCCATCACTATACTAAGCGATCAATTTATTTTGGTCCACATTTAATTAATTATTAAAGAATACTATGCATGTATGTTGATCCCCGCACGAACGCCGGCGTTCGTGCGCCATTGTCTTACTATTGTGTCTCTAATTACGCACTCAAAAGGTTAAGATAATTAACAAATACAGCTTAAAACAAACAAAAACTACAAATTTAATATCTATAAAATTATTGAAGTAATTCGAGAAGTTTTTCTGTGTCCGTGTAGTCAAGTTTTCCCATATAATGTACCATAGATAACTTTCCTGACGAAGTTTTTCAGGTTACCCCAAAGGTGTGGGGCAAAAAACAAGCTCGTATGTTTATCTCGTAAACATCCCGAGTCAGCTGAACGCGTCAATGCATCACGTGCACAACCCGCGTCAGTAGGTATATTCATATTTCGAAACCCATTTGATTTACAGTCTTACACTGTATAATGTACCATGGCAAAGCCTTTAAAGTTATGGAACAAGGAAACAAGCTCGTGTGTTCATCTCGTTAACACCCCGAGAAGTTTGATCGTGTCAATGCATACAATTATTTGGGTTAAGTACGTGAAACTCTTACTTCACTGAATAATCTAATAGATAAATCTATTACTTCACCTGGAATCAAAGAATTAAATAGAGATAGGACAGGTGACGTACTATGTTATCGTCGTTTCATCCTTTTTTCAAACTTTTCATCATATTTATTTATTTATTTATTTATTTGGTCTACCAACAATTGTTTACACTAACAACTTGAAACAAAAATAACATTTCTATAAAACTTTAAACAGTGCAACAATTACTTAAAGGTAAACACCACATGAACTAAAAAAAAAAAACATTAGTGTAAGCTTATAGGTACATGTAAAGCTGACATTCAAAATAACAATTGAAAACAAATTTTAATACTTAGATAATTATTACAGTTAATATTTAGACACTTTTAATGCTTAAAAATTACAACAAATCTGATAAACAGTTTACAATTTTGAATTTCTGCCTACGGAAAGAATCAAAGTGAAAATCTATTTGATGGCTACAGCTGTTCAAAACTCTACAGAATCTTGCGACTGGAGAGTTGGATCCTAACACCGTTCTTCTCTGCGGAGGACAGAGTGGAGTAATTGGTTTACGTGGAATCCTTGAAGGAGCGCGAAACTTAATAAGTGCAAGTAGCGTTGGTGAGTCAATATTGCCTTTCAATATTTTACATGCAAAAGTTGCATCGTTTAAACGCCTCCGCTCTTCTAAGCTATGCATTTTGAAGGCCTCCAATCTGTTCTTGTAAGAAGGCGTTTTTTTAGCGATACCCACAGAGAAAGCTAGATGCCAGGCAAAACGTTTTTGGATGCGTTCAAGCCGCAAACTGTGAGTAGCATAGTGCGGTCGCCACACCACGCTGCAATATTCCAAAATACTACGTACCAAACTATAGTACAACATAATTTTAGTTTTAATCTGACGCAAACCTTTACATTGTCTTATGACAAAACCAAGCATTTTTGACGCTTTTTTAGATACGAAATCTAAGTGTGGTGCAAAGGTTAACTTTTGGTCAAATAAAATTCCTAGGTCCCGAATTGTATCTACTTCATTGACCTTGTCTTCGGTAATGTAATATGCTGTCTCTGTACAATTATTTTTTCTTGTATATTTTACATGATAACATTTTTTTGAGTTTAAATGCATTTTGTTATTTTTGCACCATTAGACGAGACTATCAAGGTCCGTTTGTAACAGCGAGGAGTCTCTATCAAACCTAATTATTCTTAAGAACTTTAAGTCGTCCGCATACATAAAAATTTTTGAGTGTCGTAGACAGCTGGGAATGTCATTAATAAAAAAGTTGAATAATATAGGCCCTAAATGTGAACCTTGTGGGACTCCAGAAGAAATTTTATATACGTTAGATTGATAACCATTTACCACAACAAAGAAAGATCTGTCTGATAAATATGACGTCACCCATTCAAGCAAGTTTCCAGTGACTCCATATGCACGCAACTTAGAAGATAATATTTTGTGGGAAACTTTGTCGAAGGCTTTGCTAAAATCAGTATAAATGACGTCTGCCTGGTGACCAGAATCAACAGCCCCGATCAAAAATTCCGTAAATTCAACCAAATTAGTACTCGTTGATCGTGATCCAACAAATCCGTGCTGATGGTCGCTTATGAATAGCTTTAAATGATTTTGAAAAAGCGGGCATAGCAGTGATTCAAACACTTTAGCAAAGGTTGAAAGAATTGAGATGGGTCTATAGTTTGACACATCATCATTATCATCCGATTTATGTATAGGCACTACTTTGGCCATTTTCCACTTCAAAGGGAATACATCAGAAATGAATGATTTGTTGTATATGAACATTAGTGGATTCACTAACTCGGCAGCACAGGCCACAATAAATATTGGTGATATACCATCTGGGCCAGCACCCTTGTTAACATCTTAACTTTTTAATTTTTTAAGTAAAGGTGTCACTACTAATCGTTGGGCTTGTCAAACACAGACTGCTATTCCCGAGAGGCTGTAAGTACTTATCACTTGATTCCTGGTCATGGCTGTAGACAGACGCAAAGTTGGTGGCAAACATTTCACATATTGTTGTTCCGTCAGATGTGAAACTTGATCCATCTGTCATACTCATGGGGTAGGTACTAGAACCCCCTCTTTTATTTTTTACAAACGTCCAAAAAAATTTAGGGTTATTCTTTAGCTTGTTTTCTATATCTATGACATAATTGTTGTAACAAAGAGTGGCTAGGGACTCGCAGCGCTTACCAAGTAGTTTTAATTCAATCAAGTCCATCGGGTTTTTATATTTGTGATATCTCTTTCTTACATTGTTTTTTGAGTTTAACATTTTGATTAATTTATGGTTAAACCACGGAGGAAATTTACGTTTTGTTAGCGCTCTAGAAGGAATGAATTTATCTATAACATAATCAAGCGTCTCATAAAACACGTCCAACATTTCATTTACATCACTAAGTCCCTCAAACGGTGCATAATTTGTGGTACGAAAATTAGGTCGTCTCGTGGTATTATTGTATGGTAGTCTTGTTTCCTTGATCAAGGTAACAGTGATATCAAGAGGTGGATGCAGTTTGTCTACATTACTAATTGGATCTATGCTTTCAGTGACGCTACACAACAAATGTGTCGACAAAACAAGATCTAATATGCGGTCAGAATCGTTTGTTATTAAATTAAGTTGATTGAGCCTGTTAACCATTATGAAATCGATTAAAATTTCACTCGTGCCAGGCAAACCGAGCCTATTAGCTGATTTCCCCACCAAACTCCAATCAATGTTACTCAAATTGAAATCACCCACAACAAAAACCTCTGAATCAGTACATTGTTCAAAAACAGCATTACAGTGATCTAAGTAGTGCTCCAGAGAAGAACGGCGTATAGGAGGAGGCAGGTATACTGCACAGAGAACCATTCGACGAAAAGTAGATGATCTTGGTAAATCAACACTCACCCATAAGTCCTCACAATCACTTTCCCAATCCTTGATCCGTTTAGATTTAATTTGTTTCTTAACAGCTATTAAGACACCACCACCATCTTTATTGCACTGATAATGAGCACTTTCTCTATCCCTCCTATATACCACATATCTGTCGTCAAATAGCTCGCTGCTCAGCACTGAGTTGTTTAACCAAGTCTCAGATAGAATTATTATGTCGTAATTATTACAGAGAATTTTACGATATACAGTATGCGTCTTAGTTCTTAACCCTCTGCTGTTCTGATAATATATTTTCAAACTATTGAATTTAAATAATTAGTGTAGTATAAGTACAAGCCAAAAAAGGAAAAGTAAATTTTATATTGTTATTATTAATACATTATTTTAAGTTGTTTAAAGTATCTAAGCTTTTAATTAAAATATGATCGTCGCCGTCCGTTTTTCTGACAAATATCCTACCGTTCCTCACCCAAACGTATTTATAACCATTTTCCTTTGCTTTGATTCTTGTTGCAGCATGAAGAGCTTTGTAGGCTGGAGACAAATGTTCAGCGATGAAAACAGGAGACCTGGTGCCAGCTATGCCAAAATCTGCGGTATTCAGCTTGTCGTGGGTTTTATTTTTTTTGTTATATTTGATTACAGAGGCCATCAGCTGATCACGGATTCTCGGAGAGGCAAGCTGAATAACAATAGACCGAGGGCGAGCATTGCTGGTGTTAAGTTTTGCAATCCGTGTGCAGTGTGAAATATCACTATCTTTAATCTCACACCCGACAATTGAACCCAATTGCCTGACGACGGTATACAGATTTTCCTGTTTATTTTCAGGTAAACATTGCAGCTCCAGGTTGTTGGCTCGTGCATGTTGCTCCAAATAATTAAGTCGTTGACTAAGATCAGCCACGGTGTTTTGCAGTTTAATGTTCTCACCTTTTAAATCTCTCATAGTATTTTTAAACACGTCGTGTTCCGACCTAAGCGTATCAAATTCGTTTGTATGGAAATTCAAGGACTTTTTAAGGTCTTCAATATCTTCACGGATCGGGGCCAACTCCTTATTGACAGTGTTTACAATAGTACTATTTATTTGCTGTAGCATAATTGCTAACTCTGTTTTTACAACTTCTTCCACGATAGAACGCACGTCCTCGCTGGTAACCGCAGGAGCAGTTTCCGGAGGAGAGTTCAGAGCGAATCTCTTATTTCCTCTAGTAGTTGTGATGTTACGAACCGTCTTTACACACTCCTTCGTACAGACCTTCTTAGAGGACGTTAGGGGCTGACTCATGCTTGTACATCCCGAACATTTCCAATTGCGATAAGCTTCTGATTCACTAAGTATTTCCGAGATGGATAAACAAATAAAGTGGTACGATTTATTACAACGAGTGCAGTTGACGTATCTATAGTTTTCTTTAGAACTATCGTTGGTGCAGCACTCCCACAAAGTTGACGCCATTATTACCAGCTTAAGTTGCTTAAGTAATAGTTAACAAGCGGACGAAATAAGATAGTATAATCACTGTATTCACTTTTAGTGTTTATTTGAAGTTAAGCTCATTAGTAAGGTTCTGAGTCCAAAGTCAAAAAACGGCGCCGCCGCCCGCAAGCAGTTTGTAAGTGAGCTCGCGAGAAGAACGTCGTAAGTGATGCATATATCACGTCAGTTACGCGTTCTGAGCAAACACTTGACGCTAACACTTACAGACGGTATCTGTTTTATGTATATTAATTAAAATTGCAAATTGATCGCAGATTAACACTCTGACTTGTGCACCCACTATGCAGTTAGGTAATTAGAACTGTTGATTGATATATTTTCACAAAAACTTAGTCGAACACTGCTTTTAAACATAAACAATAACAAAAAAAATCGAGGAGCACACTAACTAATATGTTTACCGTGCGGTAGCTCAAAACTGTATGAAGATAGTATTTCATATCTTTTCGTTTTGGCATACTTCATTACAAATTATACAAGCACTATGCTCTTATTTAATTACTTAAATTGGTAAAAAAGCAAATAAAACACAACGTAAAACGTATTGGTTGCCGCGCAAACGTATGGAATGACATTTGACATATGTAACTGACAGATACTCGCTCGGATTCGGTGCGTTTTGTTTTTGCTTTTAGGCTCTGAAAAGCTGCGATTGGTTCGCCTAGTGCATGCAGGGAGCTGCATGGTAAATTAAATATATCTTCGAACGAAGCTTGCAGTATAATAACAATTCTAATAAGCCCAAACACGGCTAGGTTACATTGATTAATTACGGAGATCCAGTGCTTACCTTCCGGCTCCATCATCATCAGATCACTTCGATGATACCATTTTCAACATAACTATTCAAAACCATTTATTTATTTATATTCTCATAGTTACTTAACTATTTTCATTGTGATATCTATGCGAGGGTGAAGTTCCGTTGGCCATTTCTGGTCTTCTTCATCAGTTCCACTTCATCAAATGTTACTTTTTGACCGTACATGCTTTTTTGGTATTCTCAATGAAAATACCAAAATCACTACATAGTGCCTAGAATATTTGAGGAGTTCCCTCGATTCCTCATGGATTCCATTATCAGAACTGGATATTAAAAAAATGGGACCAATCTGGAAGTAACCGAGTAGGATATTTGCGTCGGCACATCAATCTTTGAAAGAATCAAGTTATTTACCGCAACCGCTATGTCCCTGCATTTTAAATCTGTAATATCTTCGAAAATATTCACTTAAATTACACGCTGTAAAGGGCCATATTGATTTATATTAAATGCACAATTTATTTAAGGTACTTAATTGGATAAAGATTAATGCTGTATTGCTTAAAATCGTTTCGTAAATAAGCTATTATTTCTCGTAAAAAGTAAAGGATAAACAATGGTTATTGTGGGTTATACCTAAAAGATAGACATATACCATCGCGGACTTTTTTGTAGATCTTTTTAAGGTGTACAATACTGTAGTACATTATTTTGATCTATCTCTTAGGGTTCAGCCAGCGTTTGCAATGTAAGCGCAAAAAAATGTGTTTATTTACGACATCACATTAGAAACCTCAAAAATCATGAGTGTTCCTCTACTACAGTGGTTCTTAACCGGTGGTCCGCGGACCACTGGTGGTACCTGGACGCATCCCAAGTGGTCCGCGGAACCATCCTAATAAATAAGAATGGTCGGGAATAAATCTTGAGGAATTTTGGAGCCAAAAGGCAATTTCTTTACAAAACTTCGACATATCTATGTGAGCAGCGGTTCTCGGCGCTTCTGATTATTAAAAACAAGCACCTCAATCGGTTGGATGCCACTGCCGATATACGTTTGGCTTTGAGTAGCACTGAACCAAGGAATCAGAAGTTATTAAAGAGTATTCAGTCACAAAAATTGTATTGAAATCGTAACTGTAATGTAGATAATTTACCGTAAAGAAAGTTAAAATACTGAGGGCTATAAATCCCAAGTCGTCGACGGCGCGTATTGTTCCACGCGCGCCTCAGGGAGATGTCAGCAAATCGTAGGGGCCTAACAGGGTCGAAGCCTACTAGGGCCACGGGTAGTGTGAAAGTGAAACCCGGGGCCCTGGGACGAAGGCAAAGAAGGAACAGGAGTGGGTTTTTAGTCAGGAAAAGTCTGACACTATTTTTCGCTCCGCCCAAGAGCACGATTTGTCATAAGATGATTTTCCCACCTAAAAAAAAAAAGGGCTATAAATAATTTTATGCGAGTTTTATTTATATATGAATTGGAACAACCGGCAACCCTCTATTTATTTACATTTAGGTACTTTATATTAACTACAAACTAATTTACCAACTTGGTGGTCGACGGCAAGATAAAAATTTTGTCATATGGTCCCTCATGACTATAAGGTTTAGAACCACTGCTCTACTATATTGTGCGTATATTATACACATAAACCTTCCTCTTGAATCAATCTATCTATTAAAAAAAACCGCATCAAATTCCGTTGCGTAGTTTTAAAGATCTAAGCATACATAGGGACAGACAGACACGAAAAGCGACTTTGTTTTATACTATGTAGTGATTAATGAACAATGCACTATTTTAACTTAAAATACCAAGGAGACCTATCCACTCATTAGACAATCGCTCATGTGAGATTTTAGGTTATTATGAGAGTCATGTTTTGACTGTCGTATTTCATGGTATTCCGGTTACTTAGAGCTTTGCTAATATTACCACTATAATCTATATGGATTATAAGGAATAAACTAACGTGCATTTCATTGTTTCGACAAAACACGAAACAGATGTTGGGCCTGCATTTACAACAGAGGCCAACAAATTTTATTTTATTTTATTGATTAGGAACAACAAAAAGTTACATTATGCGATATTAAAAACTTGATAACATAAATATCTTAAATAACAATGTAGCCCACAGCGCTGTTCACAGATTACCATATAGAATAGACTTTAAAAAGCTAGGATAAAAGCTGCATGCATTTTTTTTTTTTTTTTTTTTAAGGTGGGAAATCATCCAAATGACTTCTCGCGCTCTGGGTGGAGCGGGAGGGCGTGTCAGACTTTTACTGACTAAAACCACACCTGTATCCTTCAATTACCCTTTGCGTACTAGGACTACGGGTTTCCCTTTCAGAAATTCTCCCCGGTCCTAGCTAGCGGGCATCGGCCCCGCTGGGCCCCTACGGTTTGCTGACATCTCTTTGAGAAGCGCGAGGATCACTACGCGCTGTTGACGACTGGGCTCGGTCCGGTTAATTACCGAACAGCCGGACGGCGAGCTACCCAGTGCTCGACGTCCGCAAGCCCGCGTCTACCGTGGCTGGTAGTCGGGGTCGGAATTACGACGGCTAGGGCGTGAGGACCTTCGTTCCCTCACGCGTGCAGCCTCCTCCTTCGCTAGCATTACTGCTTCGCAGAAGGAGGCGACCGCCTGCCACTCCTCCTCGCTCCGGACCATAGCCTGAACCAGGGCCCGACGCGAAAGGTCGCTGCCGCCAATTGCCTCCACGAGGACACGGCGGTGCTCCGCCCAAGCGGGGCACGCCTCCACCGTATGCTCCACCGTGTCCTCCGGGTGGTCCACACAATGATGACACCCGGGCGTTGCTTCCGCCTGAATCCGATGCAGGAACCTCCCGAACTTGCCATGTCCGGTGAGGACCTGCGTCATGCGGTAGGTGAGGATGCCGTGTTGCCGCTCCAGCCACTCCTCAAAGAGGGGACTTACCGCCATAATTGTGGCGTGCCCAAAGCTGCATGCATGACAGTTATATCACTTAATATAAAATATATAAATATATATTACACACCACTAATTCTCAACTAGTACGAATACTGTGCGAATACTCAAAGGGCCCACTAGAAAAGGTCCTGCTAATATTTAAGTAGAGTCTCAATAAATAATATTCATAAACAGCAAAGTTATTAGGGGTACTTACGGATAGAGCCCTATTATTATGATTTTTTTCTGTACCAATTAAAAACAGCTTAAAAGCAGAAACAGAAAAAGCAAAAGTAGTAAAAAAAAAAAAAAAAAAAAACTTAATTATAATACTAAAAATATTGACGTTAGTGAATATTAACGTTAAAGTGCTCGAGTGTCTCATACAAAAGTCTTCGAAACTTTTGTATGGAGCATGTAAATATGTCAATGTGCTCAAATTCACAATTGTATGATGTTACCATTCGCCGAATTGGTAAACGTCGGCCAGTATTAGATCGGCAGGTACCTGTTGCAAATAGTAAACCGGCACGCACCTGCCGTCTATGAACACTTCTGGGGACTGCATAACACAGTACATTGTTCAGGTCGATACAGTCAAAATTGCCATTAACAATATTATATAAAACCATTGCTTCTAATTGTTTGCGTCTAGAGCTCAGCGTCAAAAGTTTGTATTTACTAAGCAGCTGGTCATACGGCAAATACGCTCTGTGACATCTGTAATGCATTGCACGAAGAAATCTGCGCTGTACATTCTCCAACATATCAATGTATTTTTTATAGAATGGGTTCCAAATGGGTACGGCGTATTCAAGCTGAGAACGGACTAAAGTTTTATATAGGTAGAGGTACGAAGAGGATTGTTTAAAATCGTGAGTGGATCTCATTACTCAACTCAACTCGTACATTTTGTATGCCTTATTAATGATTTGCTCGATATGAAAGTCCAAGCAAAGCTTAGAGTCAAGCAATATACCTAGGTCACGTACTGAGCTTATTTTATTCAGCGAGATACCACACAAAGAGTACACAAACCTTATAATGTTTTTGTTTTTGGTAAAATTAATATAGGACCAAAAGGCTTGGGATTGACCTGCTCCAGTACGCACTGCAACTGTTGTCTTATTATTATTATTTTTTGTTTTTAATTTCAATTTTGCTTTTTATTATTTATTACAATTTGATATTGTAGATTATTTTTATTTTGCAATTTGACTTTTTTTTTCTCTATGAATTTTTGACATCAATGTTTACTTTGCTAAGTATTAAGTACATTTTGTAAACAATATTTTTCTTTTTATTATTGTGAACGTGAGGACTATGTTGATTGCTTTTTTTTTTCCTTTTCAGTAATTTTAACGTATGTCTGGCAATTTGAGTATTTTCTGCGGCCTACCCAAATGTCCTTTCCTTGGTATTGTTCGTCAAGTAGTTGAGCTACTTAGTAGTCCTGAGTTGAGCTTTACGAAAACTGACAAATGCTTGCACTGACTGGACAGGTCCACTCAAATCTGTAAGGTTCTTTCTTCAAAAGATCATTTCAGACAAATCTGCATGGTTCTCATGTGATTTGACCATTACATATTTACTGTATGGACTTTAAAAGAGACTTTGACCCCTGAGTTTGTTTCGGTGTTTCTTCTCAGGGTAGTCAGCTAGGAAACACCGGCCTCATCTAGTTTAAAAATGACGAAAAAAAAAAATGACGTGTAAAAGTGTTTTTTTAAACTTATTTACAAAATAAATATCATTTATCATAGTTATACTTGGGAATACTTAGAAGAAGCTTACTTGAATAACAATAGTCCGTCAGTCTGTCCAAGTCCTCTTGAAGAAGATAACAATCCTGTACATTTCGAATCGGTCTATATACCTTGAAATCATCCAATTTGAGCAGGATTTGTAAAAAATATGAAATAAATGTCAAAAATGCAATTTCTTTTTTTTATTTCTAGTAAAACCCACGAAAAAAGAGATACGAGACAGGTGAGATAACATTTTTGATAGGTTTTTCAGGTATCATTTAAGCAAAAATATTTTTTAAATCATAATTTTGAATATTAGTTTTATATGACTCGATTCACAATTCTAGCGAATTCACAAAGTTATGAAAATATTTTTATGGCATGTGGCACATCACTAGCAAGAGAATAAACTAGAGAATTTTTGAGGTAAAATCTGTTTTTTAATTATAGATAATGATTTGACAATTCGAATGTTGCATGTTTTTTCCATTTCATAAATAGTGAGGTACCGCAACCGATATTGAACAAAAAACCGAAAATATTCGTAAAAATATTTTCGTTTTTTTATGGAACTAATTATGGTCGTTTTTTTTATTTCTGAAGGTAATTTGATAGATGCAAATGTCTAACTCATAAAATAAAATATAATTTAAGCCTAAGAATTGAAAGACTAGCAAAAGCTGCGTCATTTTATTTTTTCGTCTCGATTTATTATCACCAAACCCAGATAAAAATATAGAATTACTCAAAGTTATATTTTTGCTGACACTTTGTTACAACTTTACTAGGTTAGAGATTAATACTAGGTTAATCTCTTCTAAAATTGTAGCGATAAACGAATCTAGTGTCGATTTCTTGCAATGCAGACATGTGAATTCACAGCTTGACGTGCAATGGGCACGCCATAATCATGACGGTTGAGGACTAACCGTCATGATTATGGTGTGCCCATTCTTTGAGGAGTGGCTAAGCAAGTCCTCACCGGACATGATCAGTTCGGGAAGTTTCTACATCGGATTGAGGAGGTCACCACTGTGTGGACCGCCCGGAGTACACGGTGGAGCATACGATGTGTCCCACTTGGGCGGAGCACCGCCGTGTCCTCGTGAAGGCAATAGGTGGCAGCGACCTCTCGCGCTGGGTCCTGGTACAGGCCATGGTCTGGAGCGAGGAGGATTGGCAGTTGCCGCCTCCTTCTGCGAAGCAGTAATTCTAGCGAAGGAGGAGGCTGTACGAGTAAGATAACGAACATTTTTACGCCCCGGTCGCCGAGACCCCAACCCCGACTGCCACAATGTCAATACTGACGTCGAGCAATGGGTAGCTTGCCGTCGGGCAGTCCGGTAATCGCCGGGACTGAGCCCCAGTCGTCGACAGCGCTTCTCAAAGAGATGTCAACAAACCGTAGGGGTACAGTAGAGCCGATGTGGTTTTAAGCAGTAAAAGTCTGACAAGCCCTCCTGCTCCACCCAAACCGGGAGAAGTCATTCGATGAATTCCCATCTTGATAAATATCTTGACGACCAATGATGATAACTTTTTTAATTCTAAAGCATAAACTGTGACTGTCTCGTCCCGCTCTTGTAAACAAGATATAGAATTGTGTTGGGACGCCCATATACTGGAGCTCCCTGGTAAAAGGTACTAGCTAAGAACTTATGAAGCGGTTTTCAACCGCGCCCGCCACATTGGAGGAAACAGCTGTTTTATTTCTAAACCCACGGGACCGGAGTTTTGTGTGGTTACACAGCCGTCGCGGTTGCGGTTATCGCTCGCAAACATGGCAGATGACAATCGCAAGCCGCGCGGTTAATTACCAGTTGAGCTCCAGACCGCCGTGGACATACACCAGAAACGAGCTGTTGAGTTATACTTACTTCACAGAAGAATTAAAAAAAGAAGGCCTATAAAGTTCTGGGTGCATCAATCGATTTTCGGATTTCGCATCGAATTTCTCTATCCCCTGTAGGCTGCGGGTGTTAACCGACCGCAGAGAGTGCGGGCGCAACCCGCCGAGGCTGCGGGTGACCGTGGCCTGCACGATTCTACTAGTTGCCCGCCGGTAAAAACGGTTTTGTGAGTTCTTAGTGTAAGTAAAAGTCCGAGTGTAAAAAAATATGTTAATATTTTTGAATATTTTAATCTTCAATTGATATTAAACTCACAATATTTTATCTTAGTCCTTCTTTCCTTAAAGGTTGTATTATTAAAAGAATCGGTATAAAAAATCGAATTTGGAGACATCACTTTTATCAAAAAGCAGGCAACATATTTTTGGAGTTTGACATTTGCACTTGTCAAATCATTATCTGGGATTAAAAAACGAACTTTAGTTAGAAGATTCTGGGCACCTTTTTTTTATTGCCATGTAAACAGCTGTAACAAGGACAGCTATAATTGAAGTCCAAAAATTTTGGAGTAAATTAAAGAAAAAAACGATAGCTAATGTCACTAATTTTAAATGAAAGGTATTCTAATACAATACACATCTAAATAAAATTAAAATTCTGAGTCTACACCTTATATATTTTTTAAAATTTGTATTTGAATGAAAAATTTGGGTCTTATTTTCATAAAATAAAAAGTCGATGAAAAAAAATCCACAGGGCATGAGAAATTTTTAGGGGTCTGAAAGGATAGCAGATGACCCTTCCCGTCGACCATTTCAATTTGGCACACGATGCACCAAACACCCTGTATATTCACCCTTCTCTGAAAGAGGGCATAAAATCTTATAGTGAGCTAGAAAAAGGTCCCTTTTTAGTTCACGTTTCCCGATTCGAACCGGATCCTTCTGCTGGGACATCGATTCGTCTAATTAAGTTTGGGCTATTTTTAATTAAAAATAATATTAAAAATATTTGTAGATAGGGATTTTTCTTTATAGGTGGGAAAATCATCTTATGACAAATCCCGCTCTTGGGCGGAGCGAGAGATAGGGCATTAAAAAGTGGGCAGAAATAAAATCTCTGTCGAATTCACCTCTGGTGAGGCGTAGGGGATGGCTCGTCCAAGGGGATGGTGAGGTAGACCGGGACGTAACACATCGGATCAACGCAGGATGGATGAAATGGCGACAGGTCACGGGAACAACTTGTGACCCACGGATGCCCCTCAAGTTGAAGGGTAAAATCTACAAGTCCGTGATAAGGCCTGTCATACTGTATGGATCAGAATGTTGGGCTGTGAAAAAGACGGATGAAAAAAGATTGCACGTAGCGGAGATGAGAATGTTAAGATGGATGTGTGGTGTGACGAGAATGGATAAAGTGAGAAATGAGTATATTAGGGGAAGTTTGAAAGTGGTGCCAGTGACTGAAAAGTTGAAAGGGAATCGTTTGTCTTGGTATGGTCATGTGAAGAGGAGAGATGAAACGCATGTTACTAAAAGAGTTATGAGTTTACATGTGGATGGATGGAGAGGGAGAGGGAGACCAAAGAAAAGATGGATGGATTGTGTGAAGAGTGATATGAAAGAAAAGGAAGTTAGTGATAGTATGACGAGTGACAGGGCAGAATGGAAGAAAAAAACGTGTTGCGCCGACCCCAAATAACACGGGACAAGGGCAGGAAGATGATGATGATGAATTCACCTCTGGTGAGGCGGCCAACAAGTTTCTTTCCAACCCGGTTTTAGTTTCAAAATATTCAGTTTTTATTCCATCTTTTAACATTACCAAAATGGGTATCGTCCGTCAAGTGCCGGTCGATATGTCTATGGAAGAATTTGTGGATTCGGTTATTCTTCCTGATGGGTGTGGAGTTGTTTTGAAAGCACGCAGGTTAAACCGGTAAAATATACACATGGGCAAGACCTCCTGGATCCCTACACAGATAATTGTTGTTACCTTCAAGGGACAAGTTCTTCCTCAAAGGGTATTTTTATTTCACACATCTCTGCCAGTGGAGGTATATCAGTACCCCACTATGCAGTGTCAAAATTGCTGCCGCTTTGGGCACGTTAAGGCACAGTGTCGGTCCAAGGCAAGGTGCTTTAGGTGCTCACAACCTCACACTGGTGACAGTTGTGACGTAGTAGAGGCCATGGCCACTTGCATCCATTGCTTGGGCCGTCACTTTACCTTTTATACGGTAGCTGTCCCGAGCAAGGTAGACAAAAATCTATTAAGCTATTAATGTCCCAGGAAAATCTCTCACATGAAGAGGCTTCTCGATCCTTTCCTAGTGTAAAAAAATTATATTCCGAAGTCACCCAAAATTTACCAACCCAATCTTCTTACTCTTCTTCCCAATCTACTAGCCTTACTCCTCCTACCTCTTATAAAAAAAACTGTGTATTCCTCCCCTAAGCCTAGAGCTCCTCTAGGCAAGTCTTATGACAAAACTGCCCATAGATCTATCGTTGCTGAAGATCCTTCATCCTTTCCCAATGGCTTCTCTCTTCTTTCTCAAAATTCTTCATCCCCAAAGTCCCCTCAAGAGGATAGCCTCTTAGAAATACTTTTGTCTCTAATTATTAGTTTAGTTTCCCGTGATAATTTCTCTTTACCGCCTCACGTTACCCAGAAACTTTCTTTGCTTCTCTTTAATAATAATTATGGATCTAGTCTCCACACTCCAGTGGAACATTCAAAGCATTCGGCCGAAAAAGCCTGAACTTTTATTTTTAATAAATAAATTTCACCCCTCAGTCATTGCCGTTTCGGAAACTTGGTTGGTGCCTGGTTCTCACTTTCGGGTCTCAGGTTACTCCTGTCTTCGAAATGATAGGGTTGATGGGTACGCAGGTGCCCTTCTTGTTAGGCGCTCCCTTCCTTTCTCTCTTATATCTCTTCCCCCTACTTCTCCTGACATTAATATCGTTGCTGTTACGGCTTTTAATATAACTTTCCTCTCTGCATACATCCCTCATCCTCATTCTAGGTTAATTCCAGACCTTTTATGTATATTTTCCTCAGTTCCCTCTCCAATAATTTTTATGAGCATATTTTTGTTTGGCTCGAGAGCCATGATGATTACTTTGGTCGGGCCCTCCTTGAAATTTTTAAGTTGATCAAGAGCAAGATGAAGTTGATCTATGAGTTATTAACAACGTTTCTCCCATTAGGAGAGTTCGCCCTTCTCAAAACCCTAACTCAGCTGTGGATATCACAGCTGGCTCTGCCTTTCTTGTGTCCATCCTTTCCTGGAGTATCTTGTCTCATTCTTATGGTAGTGATCACTTTCCTATTATTGTCTCTATCTCTGACAGAGTAGTACCAATGCGTAATTTTAATCCCTCTCTTAAATATAGATTAAATGATGCAAGCTGGTCTTCTGACGCAGATTCTCTTGAAAATAAGTTACTATCTCTTCCCCTTCCCGACAGAAACAATCTTGTTGATTGCTATTCCAAATTTGTAGACTCCGTTATCTCTAGTGCTGATGTCAATTTTCCTCTTAAAAAACCCTACAGATTCAAAGTCTCAACTCCTTGGTGGGATTCAGAATGTACTTCAGCTGTCAAGGAAAGGAAAATAGCAGAGGTTAATTATTCGAATTCAGTGAGTCTTCAAAATTTTTTAGTGTGTAGCGAGGTATGTGAGACTAGTGCAAAACAAAACAAATAATTATCTTACTAAGGGACTAAGAAAATCATGCCAAAATAAAAGATTAAAACTAGAATTATCTCGAATCAGCTCAATAGCGCCGTATTTAAAAAACACTACAAAGAGTACTCGAAAATGTTACGAAGATGCATTACAACATAAAAGAGATGAATGCCTCAAAAAATAAAACGAAAACGATGTGGTCAGTTATCAGTAAAATTACAAAACCAAATAAAACTAAACAAAATCAAAAAAACATTAAATTAAATTTAAACAATACAATAATAAAATCACCACAACAAGTTTGCACCGCATTTAATAATAATAATAATAATATTTATTTATTTTCTCCCATAAATAAATTATTTAATGATTACTTCGTATCGGTAGGTGTAGATAAAAGCAAGAGTACGTAAGCTGCGGCGCCGGCGTCGTGTGGGCCATCAGTACATTCGGTGCACACGCCCGCGATAAACTCCATATACATCGAACCAGTGACCGAGCGAGAGGTTTTTAATATTATACGCGGAATGCAAAATAAGCGTAGCTTTGGAGTAAACGATATCCCACCACTTTTAGTAAAAAAATGAAAAAAAAAAATTTAAACCAATTTAATAAATAATTCTTTCGAAGAGGGACGATTCCCAGAAAAACTTAAAATTGCGAAAGTACGCCCAATCGCGAAAAAAGGAGGAAATTCAGAAAATCCTAGTAATTATAGGCCTATTGCACTGTTACCCACTATGTTAAAAGTTTTCGAAAAAGCAATGGCGACACGTATTAATAAATTTTTAGAAAAGTTTGATATTTTAGATAATAATCAATTCGGTTTTAGGAAAAAACGCTCAACTACTTTAGCGGTATACAATTACGTACAGGAAATATACAGTTGTATTAATGAACGAAAGTACGCTGTTGGACTATTACTAAATATGACGAAAGCATATGACAGAGTGTCACATAAATATCTATTACAGAAACTTTATGGATCAGGTGTTAGGGGTAGTGCTTTTAATTGGTTTAAATCCTATTTACATAACAGAGTACAATTCGTGGAAATGGAATATTTCGATAGTATTACTCAGGAAACGTACAGCATACGATCTGACATGGCTACCATCAATAATTCAATACCCCAAGGAAGTGTCTTAGGATGTCCCCTATTTATAATTTACATAAATGATTTGCCACAAAAGATAAGTTCGTCATGTATTTTGTTCGCTGATGATGTTTCCTTATTAACCGACTTCTAAAAAAGGAGGAGGTATTTTGTTTTTTTTTTTTATGTTTGTTCGCGCATAACTTCGTCGCTTGCCAACCGATTTGAAAAATTCGTTTTTTGTTGGAAAGGGTATACTTTCCAAATGGTCCCATAGTCACCAAGTCGGGATCTGATGATGGAATCTTGGCGAAATCGAGGGAACTCCGCAAATATTATAGGCAATTATATAGTGATTTATGTATTTTCATCGAGAACTTAAGCATTTACAGTCAAAAAGTAACATTTGATGAAGTGGAACTGACGAAGAAGACCAGAAATGGTCAACGGAAGTTCATACTCGCATAGATATCACAATAAAGATACTTATGCGACTATGAAAATACAAATGAATGAATGGTTCTGAATAGTTACGTTGAAAATGGTATCATCGAAGTGATCTGATGATGATGATGGAGCCGGAAGGTAGGCACTGAAACTCCGTAATTAATCAATGTATCCTAGCCGTGTTTGGGCTTATTAGAATTATCATGAGATGAACTTTGGCTATAAGGTAGGCTGTCGAACTGATTTGATGATGGAGCCGGAAGGTGGAAGGTAGACACAGGAACTTCATAATAAAACAATGTAACCTAGCAGTGTTTGGGTTAATTGGAAATATCATGAGAAATAGGCACTCTACTTATAAGTGTACCTATCGCAACTAAAAAGTGTGAAATAAAAAACTTTTTACAAAAAAAAAATAACCGATTTCACTAAAAAAAACACTAAAAAGATCAAAATAACTTTAATTTCGGAAGTCGGTGTTAAATAAGATACTGTATAATAATACCGAGAAACACCGACTTCCGAAATTAAAGTTATTTTGATCTTTTTAGTGTTTTTTTTAGTGAAGTCGGTTATTTTTTTTTTGTAAAAAGTTTTTTATTATTTAAAACGCCAGCGAATTATGACCATTTAACTACATATTTTAAAAACATTCTCAGAAACCGAACAATGGTTAAATGAACATAACTTAGAAATAAACTTATCTAAAACTAAAGTAGGTATGCCAATTTAGAACTTACCAAAGAACCCCAATAAATCTAAATATATTAACGCAACAAATAAAATTAGAAGAAGTTAACGAATTTACACTTTTAGGCTTAACATTAGATTCAAATCTAAATTGGAAAAAACATATCGAAAATACAAAAGCAAAATTGTCCCAATTTATCTATGCACTAAGCTTATTAAAACGCAACACAGACTACAAAACCGCTTTATCTGCCTACTATGCGTACGCCTACTCCTGGTTAAATTATGGTATAATTCTGAGGGGAGAAAGTACCGACTTCATGGACCTCTTCATTCAGCAAAAGAAATGTATCAGAATACTTATGAACATAGATAAACAAGAAAGTTGTAGGCCACACTTTATTATGCAACAAATTCTTACACTACCGTCAATTTATATACTGCAAAGTTGTCTATTCGTTAGGAAAATAGGCACCTCTTTAAATCTATTATTGAACTCAATGCAAACTATAACCGACGGAACAAAACTAGACTGATACTACCCTTCACAAACTTAAAAGTTGTCGGGAAAAGTCCATACTCAAGACTAGCTAATATATTTAATAAACTACCCGAAAGTTTGAAATCCATACCAAATGACTTGACGTTCTCGAAACAGTTGAAATCTCTATTAATAAAAAAAGGCTACTATACCGTTGAGGAATTTAAAACTGACAAATTGTAAATTGATCGACCTTTTATTAATTTACCTCAACGTAAATATGAAACAAATAAATTACTAATACTACATTTCCTATATGATTAAAATTAACAAATGAATGAATG
Organism: Mythimna impura; assembly: GCA_905147345.3. NCBI lineage: Eukaryota > Metazoa > Arthropoda > Insecta > Lepidoptera > Noctuidae > Mythimna > Mythimna impura. The sequence continues at coordinate 212,521 of LR990361.1, read as the reverse complement.
AATCGATATAATTATTTAATTTAATTTTAAAACAAGATGTAATTAATTGTTGACTAATTTTTAGCATAATTAATAAATTGTAATAATAATAATAATTGGCAACACCCGATGTCAACAGAAGTTCTATTTTTTCCATCACAAATTAAATTTTAAAATATTGATTTCTGGACCCATTACAACACAAATTCAACAATAAAAACAACAAGAAACATTCTCCTACGTATAAAAACTTCTGTAAACCATAATAAATCAATAAAATACCAGATAAAAGAGAAAAATGCATACACCAGACAGATGACATATTATGTCACCATGATGGATAATTAATATAATGCCGAAATGGAAATAAATTTACAACTATGTTGACGAGAGCCGCAGCTCGCCGTGCACGCCCACCACCTCCGGCCTCGTCGCTCAGCTCCGCCTCGCCGCCGCCGGAATCCAGCCCCACTGTGAGTGCTGTGACAGCGGCCGTAGCAGTTGCGTCGAGCTCCAGCGACGAGTACTTTTCTCCGCCCACGTCACCACCACCTGCGCGTCGACGGAGAGGACGCCGGCCGCCGAGTGGCTTAGGACCTCGAGGCCCACCGGTCTCTGATAGGGTCCCAGCTCCCGGCGGAAGTGTGCAGCGCATGCGATGGACGCAATCCATCAATGAAAACGTCATGCGCGCATACTATGGGGCTGCAGAGGGAGGAAACAACCTGACTGCGAACCGTGTTCGGATGCTCTCTTTGTTACAGGTGCTTGAGCCAGCCGTCAACGTTTCGGCCCAACGACTGTCGGATCAGGTGCGGGTTATCCAGCGTAATCATATGTTGGACGATACTGTACTTGATCGCCTCCGAACGGAAATGAGTAACCATGCCATTGCTCCTTCGTCGCAAATTGTGGTAGCGCCATAGTATGAGCGCATGACATTCTCATTGATGGATTGCGTCCATCGCATGCGCTGCACACTTCCGCCGGGAGCTGGGACCCTATCAGAGACCGGTGGGCCTCGAGGTCCTAAGCGACTCGGCGGCCGGCGTCCTCTCCGTCGACGCGCAGGTGGTGGTGACGTGGGCGGCGAGTAGTACTCGTCGCTCGAGCTCGACGCAGCTGCCGCGGCCGGTGTCACAGCACTCACAGTGGGGCTGGGTTCCGGCGGCGGCAAGGCGGAGCTGAGCGACGAGCCCGGAGGTGGTGGGCGTGCACGGCGAGCTGCGGCTCTCGTCAACATGGTTGTATGATTTTCATTTCGGCTAGGTTTCGTCTATTTTATTATCGTTCATGCTGGTGACATATGTCATCTGTCTGGTTTATGCATTTTTTCTCTTCTCCTCTATGTGGTATTGAATATATAATTCTTTTAGTTTTTATATGTAGTGAAATCTTCCTTGTTATCTTTATTGTTGAATTTTGATTAGAATGGGTCCAGAAATCAATATTTTAAAATTTAAAACTGTGATTGAAAAAAATACAGCTCCTGTTGACATCGGGTGTTGCCAGGTTATTATTATTATTTCGTTTATTCGTATAGATATCTACATATAAATTATATTTTTAAATATTTCAATAAAAAATAAAAATAAAACATTTAAAAATATAAAAAATAGTGTCCCACCGGTATCGGGAACAGGGTCCAAGCTACCGGCGGTCAGGGCTCCAGAGAAAGGAACCTCCTAACAATACGAGCCGTGTCCAAGAGTACCACTTTCTGAATCAAGCCCTTGATCCAGCCGCCTAACGCAAGCCTCCTAAGGTGTTGGTCGAGGCTCTTGGCTATTAAGCCATTGGCTGACACGACTATCGGTACAATGATCGCCGAGTCCACATCCCACATGTCGACAACCTCGCGAGCCAAGTCAATATACTCTCGGCTTTCACGAGGTTCTCGTCATGCGGAACGGATATGTCAACAATCATTGCACGCCTATCGCTTCGGTCCACCATCACTATATCAGGCTTATTGGCTACAATAGTCCTGTCAGTGATGATGGACCGATCCCAGTACAAAGTGATATGACCATTATCAAGAACTGGGTCGGGCTCATACCTGTAGTACGGCACTTCCGATTCCACAAGAGAGTATTTCAGAGCAAGTTGCTGATGGATAATCCTTGCTACAAGGTTGTGCCTATGCAAGTACTCTCCGTTAGCTAGACGAGAACAACCAGAGATAATGTGACGAATTGATTCTCCCGGACGGTGACATGCCCGACAGATGTCAACCGTGCCGTCCTTCACAATAAATCTCCGGTAGTTATTCGTCATGATAACTTCGTCCATAATTGCACAGACAAAACCTTCGGTTTCCCCAAAGAGGTCACCGAAACGCAGCCAGGCTACGGACGCCAATTGGTCTACATCGGGCCCGTGAAGGGCCCGGAAAAAGCGTCCGTGAAGTTCCTTGCTCTGCCATACTTCCCTGCGATCGTTAGTGTCAAGCACTACCGGTTTGCGCCAGTTCTCATTAGCCAGGGAGAGCGGGGTGAGTCCCTTGTCCACTGCCACTACATCTCGATGCATACCCACGTCGGCAGCTAGGAAATATTCCCTGAGACTGCATACCTCGCGGTTGTGTAGGGTCTTAGCATTTAAAAAACCTCGCCCCCCACACTTCCGCGGGATATACAGTCTCATCACCGACGATCGTGGGTGATGCATTCGGTATGCAGTCAGCAGAGTGCGGACCCTCCTATCCAAGGCGTCAAGTTCCGTTTGAGTCCATTTGAGTACACCGAAAGAGTACATCAATACCGGCATGACCCAACCATTGAAGGCGCACCTTGTTTCCGCCTGAAAGAAGGCTATTGAGTACCTTCTTCAGGCGTCCAAAGAAACGCTCCTTCAACGATTGCTTCATGTCAGTGATATTGATGCCTAGAGCTTCCGACATATCCAAATACTTATAGGTTTCGGTTGGAGAGAGGGATCTCAGGTTTATGGAATCCGTGAGTTGAGTGCCCACGGATTCCACAACCTCCCCTCGCTTTACATGCATGACCGCACGTTTGTCCACACCAAACTCCATCCTGATGGCACTACTGAAGGTTTCAGTTACCTTCAGTAGCTCCATCAGTTGCAGATTGTTGGGGGCAAAAAGTTTCAGGTCATCCATGTAAAGTAGGTGAGATATTACCTGACCACCTCTCTTCAACCGATAGCCTAGACCTGAATTCTCCAGCAGTGTGCTTAGAGGATTCAAGGCTAGGCAAAACCAAAGTGGACTCAAACTATCACCCTGGAATATACCTCGCTCGATCCTTACAGGTTAACTATTCTTCTGGATATGTCGACATCCTGGATAGCAAAGGACCGTACTCCATTGCCTCATACACGACTTCAGGAAGGTGCGTAGTGTTGTATCAATTTTATACAATTCCAGCACCCTCATGAGCCATGTATGAGGAACAGAGTCATAAGCCTTTTTATAATCTATCCAACATGTCGATAGATCCCGGAACGTCGAACCTGTTGGCTAATGGTCATATCAATGAGGAGCAGCTCCTTAGTACCGCGGGACCCGTTCCTACATCCATTCTGAGAAGGTGACATGATCAAATTTTTGTCAATATGACTATTAATTTTGCTTCGCAGTATGGATGTAAGAACTTTATAGACCGTCGGCAAACACGTGATCGGTCTATAATTTTTAGGCTCCGCAGTACTACCTGACTTATGGAGCAGGTGGGTTATTCCTGTTGTTAGGAACTGGGGCAGCGACCCTGACTCTAAGGCAGACTGAAATTGATATGCCAAGCGAGCATGCGATCTTGTAAACCACTTAATCCAGAAATTGTGCAGCCCATCCGGCCCTGGAGATTTCCAGTTTGGCAACGGACGGACTGCACGAGCTACATCTTGGGGGCTGATGTCAATTGCCCCCATTTGTGGTATTGGATCGCACGCACGCTCGACCTCCCGAGTCCAGTCACCCTCGGTGTGGCTGACAGGCACCGACCAGATGCTGCGCCAGAATGAACTCATGGCGTCATCATCCGGGAGGCGCGCGTTAGTCACACCTTGGTCCGGTCGCTCCCAATCCCTATAAACCCACCTTTCATTACTCCGCAATGTGCGATTCTGGGTGTATCGCTCCACCCGCCGCTTATACCTGCGGATACGGTTTGCCCATGCATATACCTTCTGCTTTAGGAAGTCGATGCGCTCCGTGACACGGGACATATAGTCTCGGGGACTGATGTCAGTCCCCGAAAACGCCCGCCTCACAAAGCGCATCACTCTAGGACGAGTGTTGCCCTCCCTGAAGCAGATTAGTTTGCCGATGAGTGCTCTGGCCCCACCAATACGACGCTCGATTCTGCACTGCCAAGCTGGCACGGCTGGTTTCGGTCATGTAGCTACGTCACAGTTTGGGAACTTGACGTGAGCTACACGACATGACGCTACAGCTGCGCAGTACATTATCGAGTGTGTATCAGTGAGATTTTCGCAGTCGTCAAAATAGTTTGACAACTGCGAATCAATCCAGAGCAGCCACCAGCGCCTTATTCTTATTATGCATGGGCAAAGGAGGTAAGCGCGGCCTAAGTTCAAGCGGCATGTTGCGATACTCCCGAATAGCACACTCCAAAGCACTCCTCAACTCATCGTTGCACTGGGTACTTACATGTGTAACCATATCAGTAATCTCTTCGTCAGCGTGGTTGGAAAGAAGGTAGGACGGTGGTACTGGCTGTGCTGGTACCACAATTTGCGACGAAGGAGCAATGATATGGTTACTCATTTCCGTTCGGAGGCGATCAAGTACAGTATCGTCCAACATATGATTACGCTGGATGACCCGCACCTGATCCGACAGTCGTTGGGCCGAAACGTTGACGGCTGGCTCAAGCACCTGAAACAAAGAGAGCATCCGAACACGGTACGCAGTCAGATTGTTTCCTCCCTCTGTACTACAGAGGGAGGAAACAATCTGACCGCGTACAGTGAAGCAATCATTGAAGGAGCGTTTCTTTGGACGCCTGAAGGAGGTACTCAATAGCCTTCTTTCAGGCGGAAACAAGGTGCGCGCCTTCAATGGTTGGGTCATGCCGGTATTGATGTACTCTTTCGGTGTACTCAAATGGACTCAAACGGAACTTGACGCCCTGGATAGGAGGGTCCGCACTCTGCTGACTGCATACCGAATGCATCACCCACGATCGTCGGTGATGAGACTGTATATCCCGCGGAAGTGTGGGGGGCGAGGTTTTTTAAATGCTAAGACCCTACACAACCGCGAGGTATGCAGTCTCAGGGAATATTTCCTAGCTGCCGACATGGGTATGCATCGAGATGTAGTGGCAGTGGACAAGGGACTCACCCCGCTCTCCCTGGCTAATGAGAACTGGCGCACTGTAGTGCTTGACACTAACGATCGCAGGGAAGTATGGCAGAGCAAGGAACTTCACGGACGCTTCTTCCGGGCCCTTCACGGGCCCGATGTAGACCAATTGGCGTCCGTAGCCTGGCTGCGTTTCGGTGACCTCTTTGGGGAAACCGAAGGTTTTGTCTGTGCAATTATGGACGAAGTTATCATGACGAATAACTACCGGAGATTTATTGTGAAGGACGGCACGGTTGACATCTGTCGGGCATGTCACCGTCCGGGAGAATCAATTCGTCACATTATCTCTGGTTGTTCTCGTCTAGCTAACGGAGAGTACTTGCATAGGCAGAACCTTGTAGCCAGAATTATCCATCAGCAACTTGCTCTGAAATACTCTCTTGTGGAATCGGAAGTGCCGTACTACAGGTATGAGCCCGACCCAGTTCTTGATAATGGTCATATCACTTTGTACTGGGATCGGTCCATCATCACTGACAGGACTATTGTAGCCAATAAGCCTGATATAGTGGTGGTGGACCGAAGCGAGAGGCGTGCAATGATTGTTGACATATCCGTTCCGCATGACGAGAACCTCGTGAAAGCCGAGAGTATATTGACTTGGCTCGCGAGGTTGTCGACATGTGGGATGTGGACTCGGCGAACATTGTACCGATAGTCGTGTCAGCCAATGGCTTAATAGCCAAGAGCCTCGACCAACACCTTAGGAGGCTGGCGTTAGGCGGCTGGATCAAGAGCTTGATTCAGAAAGTGGTACTCTTGGACACGGCTCGTATTGTTAGGAGGTTCCTTTCTCTGGAGCCCTGACCGCCGGTAGCTTGGACCCTGTTCCCGATACCGGTGGGACACTATTTTTTATATTTTTAAGTGATTTTTTTATTTTTTATTGAAATATTTAAAAATATAATTTATTTGTATCTATACGAATAAACGAAATAATAATAATTAGAATCGATATAATATAATGTAATTTAATAATTTATATGTAAAATTTGCAGTGCCCTTACAGGGTGCATGTTTTAATACTGTGTCATGAAATTTTAATGCATGCTTAATATCCAGTGTTTTACATGTCAATAAATAAATAAATAAATAAATGACTTTACTCTCTGTTCCGCATACCACCAAAAGTGTATCAAAGAAAAGCGGCCACTGCTAAGAGACTTCTTTCCAAAAAGAAAAAAGATGGTTGAATTCGCTACTGTCAAAGCTTGTCTCCCTGTTCCCCTTCTTCCCTAGTATGGAAGCAAATCAAAAGATCCAGAGGCTCCTGATATACTTTTGATATTTCAGCTAACGATCCTTCTTCCTGGATCGAATCTTTCTCGGATAAACTGGCTCCCCCTTCAGTTCCAAATTTGGACTCTTTTCCCTTTTCTCCGGCTTTTCTTACTTCCGAGAATGATTTTGATTTCTGGTGCAAATGGGATCCCTTACTCATTCTTGAAAAATGCCTCAAGAAGTAAAATAATAGTTTAAAAACCTAAAAGACACGCTTTTAGCACAAAATAATTCGGACATTTAGTTTGATGACTCAAGAGTTTTCCCTTTGCCAAATCTTCATTAGATCGCGGGTAAACATAAACAATTTCAGTTCGTGATGAACGGTAAATAATTACCTATGCGAAATGGTTATAAGTAGGTAATCAACTTTATTGAATATTTACTATGATTTATTATGAAAGAAAGCGAGGAGCGTTTATGTAATCTTTACTCTTTTTGGACAAAACGCTCCACGCTTTCTTTAGTCTTCTTATTATTCAAACATAATTTACTACTTACTAATTTAAAATATTAATAGGTATTTAAAGATATTTATTACTAACAAACTTATCAAAATTAACAGTTTTACGCATCCAAATTTAATACGGCGCGGCGTTAGCACGCATTCTTTCCATTTCCGCCAATGCGTCAGTGTTGCAAGGAGTTTTCCCCGTGAGCAGTCAAGTTCCCCTATTTGAAGGCCATCTAAGGACTTGACGCGACTTAGAGCAACGTAATCTTGCCCGGATGCAAAAGTACGGGGTCCCAAATATACTACAGCACAATCCACCGTACAACCTTGCATTATGTAATTTCGCATTATTTTCAGCAAACCCTTTCATTTTATACCCATATTATGGGGGTGGATTTCAAACAGTCAGTCCGCCATCTTGGGGAGGCCGCCATATTGGATTTGTAATTACGTTTCGTAGCTAGTCATGTATTGTCATCAGAACTCAGAGCGTGTGCAAAATTTCATCCTAATCGAAGACCGGGAAGTGGGTCAAATTAAGATTCCAAGATTTTCTTACATACATAGTTACAAGTGAAGCTAATAAAAAAGCGTGTTAAAAAGCAATATTACCTGGATTTCGTTAATAACTTTTTTGAGTACGGTTTAGTTCCTCAACCGCGGAAACATCAAATAATAATTCCGGTCATTAAACCTAGCAAAAACCCGTCAGACCCAAATAGCTACAGGCCTATTGCTTTGTCGTCTGTTTTGAGTAAGGTTGCAGAGTATTGATGAAGCATCGACTTGAGTGGTTTGTGGATAATAGGAACTTGTTGCCCTCATCCCAGTTTGGGTTCCGTAAAGGTATGATAAGTGTCTTAGTATATTAATTTCTGATATTCCTATTTCTTACATAAGTATATGCAGTTTTTAGTAGGAGTTTTTTTGAATATTGCCTCTGCGTATGATAATGTTTTACTCCCGGTGATCAGGGATAAACTTGTGCATCAGTTGAATCTTCCTATAAAATTGGTCCGTTTCATTTCTAATTTATTGATGGAGAGAACCATCTCTATTAAAACTTAAGACTGCTGTCATGTGGCGCATATTTCTTTCACATAGTGTGCTTATAATTTATTACTTAGTTCTAAATTTGCGCCTGTTCCGCCAAATAAAATGTTTTTCTTTCTTCTTTCTTTCTTCTTCTTTCTCTCTTTCCCCTAAGACTATCAGGAAAGGCTTACCACAAGGTTCAGTATTCAGTCTTTATACTTATGATTTACATTTTTCTACTGATTTATTTTGTCAAAAATTGCAGTATGATGATGATATAGCTTTATACTTTTCTGGAAAATCTCTAGATGAGGCTAGTATTTTTAGGAGTTTGGTTACATTCAAAATTATCAGGTATTGCTCAAACAAACTTTGTTTCTCAAAAATGTGAAAGAAACGTTACTGTTCTTCGCTCTCTTTCTGGTGTTTGGTGGGGTGCTCACCCATATACTCAAAAACTGATCTACAATGCTATAGTTCGTAGTCATTTTGATTACGGTATGTTCCTACTAGATCCTTGTAACAAATCTGGCCTTCAAAAACTCGATAAAATTCAATCAAACTGTTTACGGATTATTCTTGGGGTGATGAAGTCGTCACCAATTAATGCCATGCAAGTTGAGTATGTTGATCCTCCCCTCTCAATTCGAAGACAATTTCTGGCAAATAAATTAATTTTTAAACTTGTGCAAAATTCAACTTATTTTACTAATTAACAATTTTAACATATCATGGTAAGGCCCCTGGCCAGTACAAGCGAAAAAGAGTGATGTAGCTATACACTCTATATAGCTCCATCCCTCTAACAGTTTGGTTTAGGTCGTAAAATGGATCACGTTAAGAGCTCGTGGTAGAGCCTTAGTGTGTGCTAGTTAAGGTTAAGCTTTTCAGCAATAGATGGCGTTATCACAAAATCAGCAAATGTTCTACAAGAATTTGTGAAAATTATTGAATTCTAATTAATTACTGCGAAAATACCAAGAATATTTATGAAAATAAGCCGAAGCTATCAATATTTATTTATTTTTTTATTATAATAAGCGTAATAGTCTTTTACCCTAACAAGATTTGCAATAGCGTGATGCGCTACTCGGTATATTTTCTCAGAAAATGATTTTATTTTAGTGCATAAAGCGGATACAAACACGACTTGACATGTAGGGGCGTCATACTAGACTGAGCGACTTATGACCACTAGATTATAAGTATCGGATTACGATTTTGTTCGCTATGTTCTGTCTATTGGTGGTATATATTTAATGTCTTTGATTGAAGCACTAAGTCGAGAACGCCTGGCTATTTAGTCTTTTTAAATGTTTTAAATATGGCGTCACTTACGCGTATGGTGTCTAGTTGTCAGCAAATAGAAGTAACCGACAAACGGTAGTAGTGGAGCGCACCCCCCAGTCCCAGCACGCGGCGCGGCACAGCATCGCGGCCATCATTTGAGCGAATGAAGAGTGACAGCTCACATGATCACATTCGTCGCTCCTCTAACTGGATAACTGCACCCGCTTAACCATATGTTTATATAGCATGAGTTAGCTTCCCACTTTACACTTGTCACGTCGATTGCATTTGCAATAATTGTTTCGTACTTATTCCTCTAGATTTATTTGTTATTGTAAAAATATGCAAATGTTTATGCAGCTTTAAATTTATTTATATTTGGTACTAGATTGTGATACATACGAGTACCTATTACATCGTATTATACAATAAAAAGCTTTCAGTTTTCTAACGCTTAAAGATCTTCCTTCTTCTTCCGCAACATGGACGGTGACCAATTATCACGCACTTTAATCAGATCAACAACCCTGCACAGGACATGCGTCATTTGCTATGCTGTCCATCCTGCACAACCACCTACAGTTTTCAGGATCTATACGAGGCCAATAACAGAGCCGTAGAGGTTGCCAAATACTGGTCAGAAAAAATTTAGTTAGAGTACATCTACACGAAAAGAAGAACTGCATGAAAACTAGATTCTCCTTTTTCAGTTGCAATGACACGAATATCGTCTCTGGTAGATCTTTAGGTCGAAGCTGCTGTTATGTGGCATATACGAATATACATAGTTTGGCAACGCAGTCGGAGCAGGTAATTACAACGAGAATGGAGGGCGACATGCGTGCCGCGCCGACCGGTTCGCCATTTCTTGGGTTCCGTACCTCAAAAGGAAAAAACGGAACAATTATAGGATCACTTTGTTGTCCATCTGTCTGTCTGTCTGTCAATACCCTTTATTTTGGAAACGCGTGGAGGTATCGAGTTAAAATTAAAACCATATACTCAGGTTTGCGGTCCATTGAAGCTGTGACAAAATCAAACTTCTAAGTTAACAAAAAAAAAGATACGGCCGTTAATGTTGCAAAATCGTATATTTCGACACTCTCAAGGGAATCAAAATTCATAGGGTACTTCGCGTTGAATCAGAATCCTGAATTTTGGCATAAAGTAAGGTCTTATAGCACAGGTATAGGAATAAATCTGAAAACAGTAAATTAGTTGGTACGTCACAAAAAAAAAATTTTTTGCTATTCGTCTAAATCACTGAGACTCCATTCGGGAATTGAACTATTTGCATATAAGTTTGTACGGAACCCTCTGTGCGCGAGTCCGACTCATATTTGCCCAGTTTTTTTATGTGCGCTCAACGTCATTAATTTCTCGAAGCGATATATACATTACCGCGCGCCATTGGCATAGAAGACTAGCTTCATACAAAGAGCGAAAACAAGCGCACGCGCATACACGCTCACGACTACTACATTCTACCTCGGTCGATCGGATGACACTCGTGCGCAGTTATACTCGCTTTAAGGGGTGACCAGATGGTTGCAAACCAACGTCCCAACCAATCAGTTCAATCAACGTCCCAGTTTCAATCCGTGTAGAAAGCAGTTGTAAATCATGACCTTCAACGCCCTTGGTTGGGAGGCGCGTTTTCCAAAACACCGAACGTTTTGGCGCGTGGTTTACATCCATCTAGCCGCAACACAAACCAAACACATAAACCAAGGTCACCTTGGTTGGAATGCTAGTTTGCAACCGTCTGGTCTCCCCTATACATAGACGAACCTCCGACGTCACCGACATTACAACCGTTTCGCAAAAAACCAACTCCGCTGCAGTTGTTACAAAGAATAACGAAATAATAATAAATAGCGGTCAAGCGCGAACCTATCAAGAATTAAAAAAATATATATATGTACCCTAATGGTTTTTGTCTAATGTTTTAGAACCGAACAAACTAAGTGCACTGTCTGTTATGCCAGAGTGTATTATATTAGTAATTGCTTGGTCGTCTATTATTTACTATACTTACTAGTGACCCGCCCCAGCGACCCTCGAGTGCAAATAAATACACTCGTTCCTCGTTTACTGCCCTTTCTATTTGTGAAAACCGCATGAAAATCCGTTACACGGTTTAAAACATAGCGGACAAATACACAAACGCGAAAAGCGATTTTGTTTTCTATAATATCATCTATGCATTAATAATAAAGAGTAACATTAAGGTTTTCGACAGCATCAGTAGGACAGTAGCTAATCTTTGGACGCCGTGTGTGATATCACAAATTTGTAGGTGCGATGTTTGTTACATAATATATCATGATCTGCAGTGCCGAGTAATTTTACCACATATTATGAGAATCGGTATCGTTCGGCGCAGACACCGCTCATGCCTGCTCTCGGGTGAAGTCTAGTTACTATCCTGTAACCACGCGCCACAACAGCTGTTGCAACTACGCCTGGGCACCGGCGGCGGCGGCGCGCCGGCGGGTGCTCAATTAAACTGTTCAAGCACACGCCGTCACTTTTGATACAGGCCAGAAAGTACTGCCATGCTATACAGCTTCCACATGATGTCGTGGGGCGACGTCAGATACAGAACTTCACATGTCCAGCTTCTAATACCAATGGTCTTTGACTAGAAATAACTTATAATCATTGACATATCTTTTAATAGGTTGCAGTTTCTTTACTGACAGAATACCTATTAGATTTTTAGGATATTCAGTCCATCAAATACTTACTTGACTCCACTAAATACCAACTAATGTACGAACGTATCGACTAATTATTATTATTATATTATTATTACTACTCTACAGCAAGTAGGTATGTAGTTTTAAAAGAGCAAGCAATAGGGATAATTATGTAAAGATTTACCAACTGTATGCATACGTATGCGATGCGCAAAATTAAAACTTATTTCTATGTGGTCACTTAGTTGTTATGCCTACTTTTCTCGAATATTTAACCAGACAATAGCTGCACAAACATGCAAGTGCAACAGCATCGTAGAACCTGCAGCCGAGCCGGCACCGTAGTAGGTACCTACATCAAGCGCCGGCCGAGCGGCTCGACCGCAGAGTTCCAGAGTCGACGAGCGCAGGTACCTGAGGCACAGGCGGAGTGTGGCGCACCGAGCAGTGCCAGCAGCAGCGCCGCAGCCGACAGCCAGCCGACCCCCGGCGCGCACCCGTCCCCAGCCGCCATCCTTTGTCTTCTCACACTCTCAGTATCACACGCATACTCGTGAACATACACCTAACACGGCTACGAACAATTCCGAAAAATGGCTCCTCTAGATCTAGATTTTCGAGTAATGTTGAAATGGATCTCAATCTATTTCTGTTTACTATCGACGCTATACTTCACTCATTACAATGACTGGAACTCGATATCACTATTCACTATGATTGAGGAGTTATTGCCTATATAGATTGTTTATATGGTAGTCAATTAAAACTAAGTAGATTAGCACTGTGCAATTTAATAAATTCTATTTATTTCTCGAGCGACACAAACAAACAAACAATACATCTCGACATAGTACTCGGCAAGTCGACAGTACAGGACCGCACAACCGCGCCGCCGCAACAGTAAACATAAAACATTGTTTTTTTTTAGTCTATGGTCTATGCCTCTATGGTAACAATGTTGCAAGACGTCACCTTTTAATTTCTTACAAATCTAAAATATTATTTGCTGGAATTATTTTTGTTGTAAAACACCACTAATTCGGCAATAGAATATAATTTAAACATATATCCATAAAACTTATTCTGTAGGCCACGGGAGCGATGAGAAATGTGGTAATACTCATAAAATGTACCATAAATGATGTATAGAACGTCACTAAATTCTAATAAACCTAGATGTATTGTTAATTATCGTTACAATAATATGAATAGATCATTTCAAATATAATAAATTTCACTCGTTAATAACTTACAAATACGATGTATCCGATCCTTATAATTTTATTTTTTGTGATTTATCTATAAACTAAAGGTGCTTACAATATTCGGTGACATATTATGTACACATATATGTCATACATATACATATATGTCACTGGATTACTGCTAACACCATTCATTCTGAAGTGGTTTATCAACTTCTCTCACTTTAATGGAAAGTGAGAGTTTGTCAGACTTTCACTGAATAAAATCCACTTATGTTCCGAGATTGGCCCTTTGCGTTCCATGGTCACGGTAACTCTTTCAAACGTTCCCGCAGGCGTAGCAGGCATTGAGGCATGGAACACTAACCGATTCAGGCTCCGTACTTACTGGACACACGGCAAGCTATTTTCGCCATTGTGCGTTGACCGCAAGTCTACGCCTACCGTGACCGAGGATGGCCCTATGACTCCCGACGTCCGGAGTGTCTCATGTGTGTTCCGGTTGCGGTCAGTTACGGCCAACTCCATCGCTCGCTTTACTGCTTCGCTGAAGTAGGTAGCCGCGAAGAGGTTCTCTCCTTCCCGGTTGCGGTCAGTTGCAAACATCTCCATCGCTCGCATTACTGCTCCGCAGAAGCAATTGACCGCTCTCCGTTCTCTTTCGATCCGAACCATGGCCCAAACCAGCGCCCGCCGGACGCATCGTCGCTTTCCATCAGGTGAGATAGTGGTCAAGCGCGAACTTATCAACAATAATAAAAAGACACCGCCACTGATTACTTCTACGAGGACATGGCGGCAGTGTTCCGCTGGCTGTTGATACTGCAAGGGTCCCAGGTTACCAACCTTACTGTTTTTATTTTATACAGTTTTTTAGAAATCTTCTCAGTTTATTGTTTAGGCGTTGTAAAACTAGCATCATCTATTTAATAAAGGTCTGACTTTGAGCTTGTGGTATACCTAATCAATATGAATACCTAATCTAAAACAAATTCATTTCCAATAATGTCTTCAATCAAACTAAAAGTTTGATTGACAAAAAACTTTTGTTTATAATTCCAAGTACATTATAACTATTACTAATAAAAATACAAAATAAGAAAAAGCTGTAAACGATTGTACGAGTATTTATCTACTTTATGATAGGGCTGGCAACACTAAAATAAAAAGATGGTGAGTTGGTGACTTAACGGCCTATTACACTACGCGATATTCAGCACACGATATTCACTTTCTTATTTTTTGTTCCGATTAAGACCGGTCTAACCCATATTACACAGTACACTACGCGACATCGACTAAGACTGTCTGAATATCGAGTAGTGTAATAGGCCCTTAAATTCGGTAGAGTGTGAATTATTCTTTATCGACCTTAAAAATCATTCAATAAAAGTAGAACTCCCAGTAATAGTGACTACCTTACTACTCACTCACTCACACTCACTCGTCACTCACACTCGGCCCCGGCCGGTCTAACTCTTATTAAAGGGCCTATTACACCATTCGATATTCAGACAGTTTTAGTCTATGATTCGACATATCGCGTAGTGTAATAAGAGTTAGACCGGTCTTACTCGGAACAAAAAATAAGACAGTCTGAATATCGTGTGCTGAATATCGCGTAGTGTAATAGGCCCTTTAGTTATTATACTACGCGATATGTCGAATCATATACTAATAAAGGGCCTATTACACCATTCGATATTCAGACATATCGCGTAGTGTAATAAGAGTTAGACCGGTCTTACTCGGAACCATAAATAAAACAGTCTGAATATCGTGTGCTGAATATCGCGTAGTGTGTAATAGGCCCTTTAAAGTGCATTTTGATTCGTTACTACGCACGGTAGGCGAATATAATTAAGGTCACGTCCGTGCCGTGCAATGTTATAAGAACATTATTAACGTCGTTAGTAGGTTTATATTCGCATGTTTTCTTTCGAAGAGTGAAACTTCTGTAGCTTGCACTGTAACTTCAACTTCAACTCTTCATCAATGGCATTTGTCGAAGAGCCACCACAATTTTGCCAATAATACGTGTGAAATAATAGACCGTCAAACGCTGGAGAATAATTAGCGACTAATAAATCACAGTAAATAAAAAAAAAATTAAAGTTCAAACATATGTATTCTGTGGATGGTGTCACAGAGTACCTTTTCTGTAGCGTAGATCATGGCAAAGACTACTATTATTTTACATACTCTTTGATTATAGTATACTACTGGCACAGAGTACCTTTTTATGTAACTACTGGCTAGTAGATTAGATGGTGTTTTCATGGCAGCACTGACCACCCACTGACAGACAAGTGTCAATTTTGACAAAATATTTGAAAAAATATTATTGAATTGAATTATTGAACTGAATATTTACTAAGGTGTAAGAAGGGTTCAGTCCCTGTTATACTAATTCCAAACCTCTAACAAAACAAGGAGAAAGCAATAAGGTTTGTAAAATAAAACTTAAAATTGCTAATT
Organism: Mythimna impura; assembly: GCA_905147345.3. Lineage (NCBI taxonomy): Eukaryota > Metazoa > Arthropoda > Insecta > Lepidoptera > Noctuidae > Mythimna > Mythimna impura. The sequence goes on along the minus strand of LR990361.1, from coordinate 196,741 downwards.
GTTCAGACATAACACCTATTATTGTCACCAGAGCGTTATATTATGTAATATTAAGAAGTAGGTTAGAATTCTATTATGATTCAATAGAAAACTAGTTTTATAGCTACAGATTCATCCCGCACTGCATCTGAATTGCAAGAGGTGAAGTTGGGTGCCGACCTACCTGTCGCCTCTATAACCTCCGGGTATATAGGCGTTGTGGCAATGTTCACATTGATATTGTATTCTTATAGATGGGTGGACATGGACCTCCATACAAAATTCCGGAATACCAACAGTTTACTATCAATGGCATCCCTCAACTGGAAGAGTTAGAGAAAGCACTCCAAGTGAAGGGGTTGCGAGATCCCTGGATCAGGTGATGATAAAATTGTTTTTTTTCTTCTGTTTATCCAAACAGAGAGTCTTCATCTTATCCCATAAATTAGCTAAAGATATCCAACACAAGCACTGCTTCCTACACCAGGTTACTTCAGATTATTATGTGGGACATGGTGACAGTGAATGTCGCAACACAGAGCTGGGCATGCCACTATCATAGCGGTATATCCCCTCTTTGAAGAGTAGCTGGAGAGGCGTCACAGCGTCCACACCTTCCACATGATGCAGGTCCTCATAAGTTCAGGAGATACCAGCACCTGATTCAGGCGGAAGAAACGCCCAGGTGTCATCATTGGGCATTCCGCTTAGAGGACACATCAGGCGTGATGTGGTATATATAGTTTGGAAGCAGGATGCGTGTAACAGTAATAGTAACATACAAACTATACAGGAGCAGCTTGCAAAATTTGTGTATACATTGTATTTGTAGATTTAAAAATAGCAATACAATGTGTACACAAGCAGCAGGTTTCCTGTGGCTGCGTTCTGGCTTTGTACAGAATGAAACTACGCGTCAGTGTGACCTTTGGGCGTGTGCGTACGCGCAGCAGAATGTTGTTGAATTTAAAGATTTTAATTATGCAGATATTTAGTGTATGACGTCGTATAATTGTGTATGGTAAAAAAAAAATTGTGCACTCAACCATTGTGGAGAAATTCACCAAAAACTGATTCCGCTGGGCGAACGTTGTCCTGGCGGAACTTTTTTTAATCCATAGACTTTAGAAGAAAAGAGATGTGTCCAAAAATTAGTGTGTATTTGTGTGTAATTGTGTATGTATGAATAAAACTAGTGCATGCATAAACTTCGGAGAAATTCAAGTTTCCGCTACGCGAACGTTTGGCCATTAGCTAGTTTTCATATAAAGCGCTTACATAGAGAGCTGTAGATTTTTACATACGTTGTTTTGAATTTGTTTATATTTGTTTAAAAAACAGATTTAGAAAAAATCGTAGGGCTTAAAAGATAAAAATATAAACGTAAAATACGCTTATTAAGTCTTAGTTCTTAAAGTATGCACTTTGGGGTCTAGATTTTCACGTTTATACAAACCTTGTAAGTGTCTGCAACATGTTGCCAAGTATCAATGATGTTCCGTTAGTAACTAAAGAGTTATAGGACAAATTTACCATGAACAGATCACTGTTTACAAAGCAGTCAAATATCACGACGTTCTGAAGGAATTGCATGGTAATATGTATGTCAATAATTAGTGTATTCATTCAACTATTCTTATGTAAAATTTCATGTCATTAAATTCAGTAATTAAAGAAAAACAATTATAATACTGACTGAAGCATCGAAAATCTACATAACCCGACCAAGTTCGGATGGCTACAAAAAAGCGGCCGTGCAATATATTTAGGTAACATCCCAAAATTTACAGTATAATACCGGTATTGAATTGGTATAGGTGATAACACAATTGTTGTTTCGATATAATTTATAGGTCATTTATTTTTGTACACCTACTTTTTTAAATGTATTTGACTATGACAGAAAGTAGGTACTATTTACGTAGGTACTTTATTTAAGTATGCGCTTGAGACTTGAGATATAATCTAAATATATTATTTAAGACAAATAAAATTCATACAGCTAATTTCTATTGAAGATTTCACGGATCAGGATTCTAACTATAGAACCCTTAGGGAAATTAAATATTTACCACATGTAAGTATGTACTACTGTTTAGGTAAATATTTATCATATTGTAGCTTATTTATTATTACACTATTTAACCAATAGACTAGGCATGCACGAGCGTTCCCATTTGCAACTTTAGTGGATCAAACAATCTAATAACTTAAAAAAAACTACTTCTTGAATCGATTTTTTTTTCTTATGTATGTGAGCGTGTTCCCCCGCACCCCACCAAATATGCAGAATTATTTTGTTCGAAGTTCGGTACGCTTAATCCTTTACTTTTTAAATGTTGATTTATTTTTATATTAGGCAGACTCTCAAACCTAAACAACTAAATAGTCTAGTTATGTGATCTGTGATAGTTAATCTGTGATTTTATTATTGAAACTAGAAAATATTAGGTATACCTACTTAGAAATGTTGATGTTATTTACAGTATTTGCTACTCATTTAAGAATATTTTCTTGAAAATACCTTTTTTATACCAATGTTTTAGTTTATAAGCACTTTTTTAATGTTGATCAACTAAACAACTGAATAGGTTAGTTATGTGATGTGATTTTAATTTTTATTGAAGCTCGAAATATTATACTTACCCTAAGTTTCGTCATCCACGCGAACGAAGTCGCGGGCAAAAGCTAGTTCATAATCTATTTTAGTTAAAACACATTTAAGTCTATTGCTGTCATTGCAAGCGTTTGTTAACGTTATTATAATTACATAATTTAGTATTATATGTAATTAAAAATATTTTTGTACGCGGATATTTAAATAGAGAAGTACTTGTTAATTGAAGATTTGTTTTTATCGTATATAGTGGCGTTATTATTAAAAAAATATTTTTTATTCAAGAAATGCAATTGTTTTATTTTTTCCTAACGCTTGTGTACGCAACTGTACCATATTAATAAATACTATATTGGAAGATTAAGAACGTTTCTTAGATATATGGCACGGCCGCTTTTTGGTAGCCATCCGAACTTGGTCGGGTTATGTAGGTTTTCGATGCTTCGTCAGTATTATAATTGTTTTTCTTTAATTACTGAATTTAATGACATGAAATTTTGCATAAGAATAGTTGAATGAATACACTAATTATTGACATACATATTACGATGCAATTCCTTCAGAACGTCGTGATATTTGACTGCTTTGTAAACAGTGATCTGTTCATGGTAAATTTGTCCTATAACTCTTTAGTTACTAACGGAACATCATTGATACTTGGCAACATGTTGCAGACACTTACAAGGTTTGTATAAACGTGAAAATCTAGACCCCAAAGTGCATACTTTAAGAACTAAGACCTACGTATTTTACGTTTATATTTTTATCTTTTAAGCCCTACGATTTTTTCTAAATCTGTTTTTTAAACAAATATAAACAAATTCAAAACAACGTATGTAAAAATCTACAGCTCTCTATGTAAGCGCTTTATATGAAAACTAGCTAATGGCCAAACGTTCGCGTAGCGGAAACTTGAATTTCTCCGAAGTTTATGCATGTACTAGTTTTATTCATACATACACAAATACACACTAATTTTTGGACACATCTCTTTTCTTCTAAAGTCTATGGATTAGAAAAAGTTCCGCCAGAACAACGTTCGCCCAGCGGAATCAGTTTTTGGTGAATTTCTCCACAATGGTTGCATGCACAATTTTTTTTTTACCATACACAATTATACGACGTCATACACTAAATATCTGCATAATTAAAATCTTTAAATTCAACAACATTCCGCTGCGCGTACGCATACCCTTTGGGCTGGAGTATAATCCCCTAATGCATGAGTACATTTCAGGAATGAGGCGTGGCGGTACCACCCCGGATTCGGGTCGAAATGGGCTCGCGCCAACAAGGCCTTGTTCCGCGGACTGCCGCTGGGCCTGGCGCTAGCGCTCGTCACCGTGGGCGTCGGTAAGATGTTCGAAGACAAGGACGAGCACAACCACGGCGCACACTGAGTGTAGCACAACCTTACTCATTTCTAGTGTCAGTCTATTCAATAATTACATATTATGCTGTTAAAATATCTTGTTATTCACACTGTTTCCCAAAGACCTTGGACTGTGGTAACGCAAATAATAAATCTTGTAGCCAAATATTTTTTATTATCACATCAGCCTGTCTCGCTCATTATGAACACGTAGGTAGCTCCTTACAATTCTTTCGCTTATCTTCTACACCTGACTACATTTATTTACATCAATGAAAATACAATATTTTAATTTATTCTATCAGAAGCTCATGGTATGGGCAGGTAGATGTCAGGAAAGTAGATTCACCTAATGTTAAAAGAAATACACGGGAACAAGTAGCGTTGAAAAGAATGCTACAGCGAGTGCGGGGTCCAGAGGCGAGGGGATTGCTCATGTGGAGCGTGGCTTGAGGTCCTCGTAGCAGGCGCGCAGGTAGATGTAGTTCTTCTTGGCCGGGTTGAAGTGCTCGTGACCCTGTTGCATAAAAACCAAATGTGTACAACTTTACTATGTGACGCTCGACCGTGTTCTGTTACCGTTACGTCAAGTATGGTTAATAGGTACAGTCAGGATATAAATTAAAATCCAGTACATGTCATTGAAATATTGTTTACTAGCCGGTGCCTGTGACTTCGTCCTCGTCAGACTCGTGAAACAGCACAATACTATTTGGTTACATACTCTGGTTTTTTCTTGGGTGGAACCATAATTATTTTTCCATAATTTAATAAAAGTGGCCTAAGTTACTCCATACTACATTCGCTGGTTAGCTAATGTTAACTTAAGCTACCGAAAAATTGCATTTTTGCTGCAGGTATCGAACGTACTTTCATATGCATTTGGTAAAAAATAAATTAAACTAGCTATTTAGCTAATATTAACAGTACCACTTGCAGGCTGGGCGCGGGTTGTCGATGCTGAGGCCATTTCTGGGGTCATTAACTTTCGGTTTACCCTTAAGGAAGTTGCGTCGGTCTTTTACCACCGACGCAAATAATGATGAAATGACAGGAGGGAAGTCTCCAGGTCACAATGGGCTCAGCATCGAGCATCTGAAATACGCAGGGGTGCACTTGAGTCTTGACACGCGTAACTTGCCTTGCTGTTTAATTTGTGTCAGTCTCTGTTATTTACCAAATAGCCTCATAATTACGTTGTGATGCCTATTATTAAAAACTAACTTTTGAACGCGGCTTCACCCGCGTACATAAAATATAGCCTATATCACTCAAGAATAAAACATCTTTTTATCGGTGAAAAAATTTTAGCAATCGGATCAGTACTTCCAGAGATTACCTCCTACAAAAAAAAAAAACAAACTACCTCTTTATAATATTAGGGTAGATCATCTAGATATCCGTGGTGTAGATAAAACTGGGGATGCCTCAGATATATCCAATTATATCCTTGGCAACTGTCAGCCAAGGCGCTGGACCGTCTGCTTGACGCACAATTAGCCAAAAATCTTGAACTGCATGACGCTCAGTTTGGCTTTAGGCCGGGGCTGTCCACTGAAAGCGCTATATTGTGCATAAAACAGATGGTGCAAAAAAAACACCCGTTTTTGCCTATTTTTTGGACCTATCGAAGGCATTCGACCTTGTTAATTATGACGTGCTGTGGAATAAGTTGTTAACTGAAACATGTTTACCAGTTGAAGTTATATCAATATTTAAATATTGGCATACCTAGCAATCATGCAATTAATTGTGTGAGATGGAACGGTTCCTTATCGGGCATGTACCGGTTGGAATGTGGAGTGAGGCAGGGGGGATTAAGCTTGCCTCGCCTGTTCAACATGTATATGAACCAGCTGATTGTTGAGCTCAGCAGCACCAAGGTCGGGCGTCATATTGACGGAAGTGTGTACCAGTAATCTTAGTTACGCAGACGACTTGCTGAGCCCATCAGTCAGTGCCATGAGGAAACTAATCCCTACGTGTCAAAGACATTAAATGTATACTACCAATCAATCAGGGACGTGCGACCAATACATGTACATAAGCCGGGCTTTATGTGAAAATAAAACCTCACCACACCACACTCATCTATCTATATCATATAACACAACAAATGAATTAAATTAAATAAAACTCTATTTTTTTAAATTTCGCGTGCCTACCCGGATACGCCATTTCGTGTTCAATGCAAAATTAAAATTCATTGATAAAACACGCGTAGGCCATGCAATGTTGCCGCTCTGACTTCTGAGCGCAAGATGCACATTATGCAATGTTGCCGCTCTGAGCGCAATCTCTCCGATCTCACTCTAACACTTCAAAAAAAGAGATGAACACTAGTGTGTTGCTGCCTCTGTCTGGCGCAAAGGCTTGTTATAAGGCTTGATCTGCCATCTCACTTTTCCCTATAAAAACATAAAAATGTGAGTCTGTGTGAGTAAAATTTGATACTGTGTGCTCATCGAACATTTTTCTTTAAAATAGCCCAGGCTTGGAATTTTTGATGAATGGATTTTACTACAAGGCGAACTTTTACTACGCAAACTACGAGGCACCCTCTGTCTATGACGCGTAAAACAGTTCCGCAAACAAATTAGTTCAAATTTGCTTTGAGCGTCTACCGTGTATACGTTTATAGTTTTGCTATGAAAGATTTTTGATTTCTGTCATTTAAAGTTTTATGATTAGTTATTACTGTAACTTACTTGGTTTTGAAGTGATTAAAGTTTATTATCTTTGAAATGAATTCGGAAATACATGCAATTGTTCCTTGTGACGCATTAAAATGTGTGGAAAAAATACTTGGCCAGGTAAAGACTTTGACTTTTAGAGATAAATATGATATCGTAACTTCACCTATACTTAGCCCTGATTTGAAAATTTCTCAGAAAACTAAATCACATAATAGGCAGTTTCATCGTTCAGTTTGAAAAACTCACTGGATTGCAAATTGTTCTGTTGGTGTTGCATATTTTTCTCAAACGATAAGAATGCTTGTAATACATCAGGTTATAATAACTTAAATAACTTCGCTGGTGCTATGAAAAGACATCAGAATTCTCAAATGCTGTTATTTCATTCTGTAGTTTTGGTAAACCGGGAACAGAAACTTGGTTCTATTTCTCGACCGATATCCGTGTTCTCGACAGTTATGTGATGAAATTTCTAAGTGTGTGATAAAGAAACGAAGAACGGCTATGCTGTTGTATACGCTATGGCTGTTTAAATTGTGAGTATTTGCTAATTATATTACATAACAATATCGTAAACAAATGATTGATTTCATTGATTACTACAATCTTTTGTGCGCCATCTAGTGGATTATTCAGAAGTAGCCAGCTAGAATTTTGTTGTGAGCGAGCAAGAGTTGCCAAAAAACATCAACAGATGGCTCTTACATATTTTAAATCATTTATGATACAGGTATGTATGATGTATACTTAATTTCTATCTTATTATTAACAAATGAAAATGTAGCAATTAAAATCAGCATTACAGCAAGAAATTTTGCACTGATGATACGTGACGGCGGATTATAGCGCGAGTTTTTTTTATTCAGAATATTAGGTAAATGGGTAGGTAGTAGATAAGTCAAGGTTCCTTGGCTTGCCCCCTATAAAGGTATCTGGCACGCCACTGCAATCAATAGACAGGACATAGCGAACAATATCGTATTCCGATACCATAGAGATTTAAAGAGATACAATAGAGCGGCTATCAGGAGAAATGCCTTAGAAAAACTGTCATCCTATGCCTCAGTGACGCCATTTAGCTTTGATTAGCAAACACGCGAATTTTTGTCAAAATAAATTATATAAATTTAACTATCGCTCGGTTGGTGGCTAGGGGCAACCCAAATGGAGATTAGCTAAGACCAGCAAGTCAGTTTTAGTAAACAGCATACGCGGCGGTGACTGAACTTGGCGAGGGAAAGTTCAAAACCCATATTAAGCGTGTCCTAACTAAAAAAGCGTATTACAAGGTTAAAGACTATGTCGAAGACACGCTTGTTTGGCAATGACTGCTTCAGCACATGTGGCCCCCGGGTAACTCATAATATTGTGTAAATGTATATAAATACATTTAGGAGCAGTGAATAGTAACTGCTCCACATTTGTTACAATATAATACTTTTTTCTTTTTTTTTTCTAACTCATTGCTTTTGCAATATTTTTTATATTATTAGACCCCAACCACCATAAATTCGTTAGTATTATTGTTATATATATATGTTATTAACGTCTCATTTATTGATAATTGTAATTATTTATTTAGACACCGCGAATAGTTTACTTCCTATTACGACTCACTTTTAATTATGATTATGTTTATTATACTTTTTAGTACAATATTGGCCGGTCTACACTGTCCTTACATAATATCTACTTATACTGTAATATGGAAATATTGTAAGAACAACAATTTTTTTTTAAAGAGTAACCATGGAGTTTCTTGCCGGTTCTTCTCCATAGGAAACGACCAATTTGAAACCGTGCACTAGCTTCTGTTTTTTTTTTATAAATGTCCATGTAGGCCTATGTGAAATAAAAAACTTTTGAATTTTGTTTTTTTTTTTTTGAAAAAGCTAAGCAAAGCTTGTGTTATCGAGTACTAGACAACTGAGAAACAAACTTATATATTTCTAAATACATACCTACATATTATATGCAGATAAATTACACCCAGACACAGAACATATTATCATACTCATCACATCACACAAACTTTTGTCCTGAGTGGGAATCGAATCGAACCCACGACCTCCGGCATAGCAGTCAGGGCCACTAACCACTAGACCAACAGGCCAGTCAAAAACCTACTAACATTAGTTTTTAAGATATTGTTACTAACAACATGGACCTCGTCTGAAGTTTTCAACACACTTGCTCAGAAAGTGACTCTTATTGCACTGCACTTAGGTATATAATGGCACTCGTTACCAAACTGTGACATTTTGATTACCATTACGCACTAGTGCTACTATGTATAAAACCTTTTTGTTCAACCTCTTTGTTCGCAAAACAAATTTTGAATTCGAATAAAATTCCCACTAAATTATTGCGTTCAATAGTATATAAATTAGTGTCTTACTTACTTATTTCATCCAATTTACAAGTTAAAATGGACAAATTTAACTTGTACAAACGATTTATATATTATAACACATTTAGTAAATAAATCGTACATTCAATTTTTTTTTTTTGTGGTCTATGGCCGCCATTTTAAGGTGCGCGCGGATTTTGACGTGATTTGTTTATTCCAGTGAAGTTCAATGGCTCTATTAATTAAATAAAATTAAATACTACAAAATCATTAGAAAATGTTACATCCGTATTCTATTGTCACTACGAAAGACATTATCGTAAAAACTTTTCACGCAAGAAAACATAAACGTAAGACTAGGCAGTATGATCAAAATACCTTAGCCTTCCTATAAATAAAAAAAAAATGATGCGCGCGCTTATGAAAACAGATTTTTACCGCCATGTCACAGAAAATTTTACTAGTGGTTTTACTGTTGTTTTCTTCACAAGTGTATTGAAAAATGTCGTATGACACACGTGAGTAATTAATGATTACCGTTCTTGGCTCTCATAAGACCCTCGCCACGGCTCGGGTCTAAATACCGCCTCGACGGTAATCACAACATCTATATATATAAAAGAAAGTCGTGTTAGTTACACTATTTATAACTCAAGAACGGCTGAACCGATTTGGCTGAAAGTTGGTGGAGAGGTAGCTTAGAACCAGGAGACGGACATAGGATACTTTTTTCTTTTTTTTGAGTAGGGTAGTGTAGGGTAGAGTAAGGTAGAGTAGGATAGAGTTGGGTAGAGTAGGATATAGTAGTCAGTTGACGGGAGCGAAGCCGCGGGCAAAAGCTAGTTACACACTTATATCATAATGTACCTATATAATGTACTTATAGTATTATTAATATTATAAAGTGTAGGCAATATAACGCATTGGCTAAAACTACAAGCTTAGCCATCTGCGAGTCACTGCCAAAGTATAAGAAATGTTTACAAGATTTAATTAAATTTAATTTAATGTATAATAGATTAATTTTATTATTTTTTATTAATTGTTATTAGAATTCCAATTTTATCATAATAATTATTATTACTCAATCAATTTTCAGTATTATTAGCTTTATTCATTTATATCATGTTTGTAATGTATATTTAATTTTATTCTTGTTAGCTTAGTTGCTTAAATTATTTTAGTGCATGCTGTGGTCTCCTATAAGTGGAGGAGTACACCAACAAGATACCGGAACCACTAGTTATAAGATACAGATATTGTGTACATCCTTTGTTGGAGATCCTAAATAAATAAATAAAGAGTAACTTCGGCTACTTTTATTTTAGAAAAATAATATTATGGTTCCGCGCAAGAAAAAAATTGGAATTTGTGACCAAATGGCATTGTGCTGTTTCACGAGTCTGACTCGGACAAAGTCGCGGACACCAGCTAGTTAAACAATATTTCAACAACAGGTACTTACTGGCTTTAATTTGTATCCTGACTAGGACTCTAGGGCCTGATTTCCATTAGAAATCCTGAGATTTTTTACAGTTTGAGAATTCTCAAACATTCTAAATAATTTAAAAAAAGTTGTAATATTATCGTTTCTATACACTGAACACTGATCTTGCTCACGTTTTGCACATCGCACTCAAAGCTTGGGGTGCCAGCACTCTCCTTATATTTTATTGAAAATTCATGAGAGATTAGATGATTCATTAGAGATTTCATAAGATTTGCAATATCCAGCCGCAAACCTGAGGACACGGTGGAGGTGTGCCCCGCTTGGGCGAAGCATCGCCGTGTCCTCGTGGAGGCAATTGGCGGCAGCGACCTTTCGCGTCCGGCCCTGGTTCAGGCTATGGTCCGGAGCGAGGAGGAATGGCAGGCGGTCGCCTCCTTCTGCGAAGCAGTAATGCTAGCGAAGGAGGAGGCTGCACGCGTGAGGGAACGAAGGTCCTCACGCCCTAGCCGTCGTAATTCCGACCCCGACTACCAGCCACGGTAGACGCGGGCTTGCGGACGTCGAGCACTGGGTGGCTCGTCGTCCGGCTGTTCGGTAATTAACCGGACCGAGCCCAGTCGTCAACGGCGCGTAGTGATCCTCGCGCTCCTCAAAGAGATGTCAGCAAACCGAAGGGGCCCAGCAGGGCCGATGCCCGCTAGCTAGGACCGCGAAGAATTTCTGAAAGGGAAACCCGTAGTCCTAGAACGCAAAGGGTAATTGAAGGATACAGGTGTGGTTTTAGTCAGTAAAAGTCTGACACGCCCTCGCGTTCCACCCAGAGCGCGAGAAGTCATTTGGATGATTTCCCACCTTAAAAAAAAAAAAAGCCGCAAACCTGAGAAGAGTCCAAAAATCCTGAAATCTCAGGACAAATCCTGAGGTATGGTAAACCTAATCCTGTCTGTAGGTACCTATTAACCAACGGTTACAGAAAGCGTAAAATAACAATATCTTGCAAGAACAATACACTCACAAACTCGATGTAAAAGGAACCAATCGACAAACGATTCCCTTTCAACTTTCTCTACTCCTAATATACTCAGACTTCCTCTAATATACTCATTTCTCACTTTCCATTCTTGTCACACCACCCATCCATCTCAACGTTCTCATCCGCTACATGCAAGTCAAGCAAGTCATTTGATGGTTTCCTAAACAAAGCATCCACATATTGAACTCTCCCGCCCTGAGAAGAGCGAGAGAGTTCAGGAGGGCGTTTCAGACTTATACTGACTTAAACCACAACTGTGTCCTTCAGTTGCCATTTGCGTTCTAGGACTACGGGTTTCCTTTTCAGAAATTCCCCGAGGTCCTAGCTAGCGGACACCGGCCTTGCTGGGCCCCTACGGTTTGGTGACATCTCTTTGAGGAGCGCGTGGATCACTACGCGCTGTAGACGACTGGGCTCGGTCCGATCAATTACCGGACGGCGAGCTACCCATTGCTCGACGTCCGCAAGCCCGCGTCTACCGTGGCTGGTAGTCGGGGTCGGAATCTGGTGGCTGGGGCGTAAGAAACTTTTCTCAAGCCCTCTCTCCTTTCTACGCACTATGCACTCCCTGGCTATGTTCTGGTCAGAAATGACAGGACTGGTAAGGGTGGTGGTGGTGTAGCCATCTACATACGAGCTGATATACCGCACAAAATTGTTAGTGTGTCTCCATCTCAGTATTCTGGGTCGGCTGAATTCTTGTTTTTAGAAATAACAGTAAATCGCACAACCCTAAATCCATCTTCTTTCTTTCAGTCCTTCCAAAGGTTGTCTGTAAGAAATTGCCCTGTGCGATAAGACCGCCCATTGCACACTTATTTTTAATTATGTTTGTCCTGTATTTTTGTTTATGTGGTGTACAATAAAGAATATAATAAATAAATAAATAAATAATAAATAAATAAATAAATCATTCGAAAATTCTACTTGCCGTATTCTACTCCCCCAATCTTCACATTAACTATTTTGACTCTTTAGAATCATCTCTTAAAATCAAGCATGATCCTGCTCCGTGGATGACTGTTGTAATAAAAAACGTATGGGCAATGCCATAAAAAATGCAAAGCGTACATGTACGCCGACGACACATGTCTACTATTCAGTGGTAAAGATCTGAACTCTGTACGGGACGCGATACAAGACGATTTGGACAATGTCATTATAATTAATGTAGCCAAGACTCAGTGTATGCTAATACAGTCCCCATTTTCGCGTAATAAAGACATCGAGCTGAATATAAAAGGCCACAATGAAAAACCTAACTGTCAATGTGTTATATAGGAACAAGTTAAGACATACAGGTACTTGGGACTGACTATTGACATGATAGACATGACAGATACTGTTTGTAATAAACTTCGGTCAGTCCTGAGCAAGTTGTATGCCTTGAAACCTGTAGTTACGAGGATTATTGTATGCGCTTTCGTTATGGGTTGGGTGGTTATGGACTCACTTTTAAAACGTATCATAATAGAATTAAAATGTTACAAATAAGACTTCTTAAACTGTTAGTAAGCAATAAAACTAAAAAAAAACTTGAACAGAGATTATGAAAAATTATTTAATAAATGCAATGTTGTACTAGTTGAAATGAAAGTTAAACTAGCAATTATCTTGGAACAACAACAATAGTAAAAACCATAAAAATGGAAGAGTGTATAACTACCCAACCCGCCAAATTAAGAAAAAGAAACTTCAGGTCCCTAAGGTAAATAATTACTACGGTAAGCGTGCGAGACGATGAATTGCATCTACACTTATTAATGAGTTACCTGATGAATGAATAAATCGAGCCAAAAATAGAAACCAATTAAAAAATGTTCTTATGAAACATTATCTGTCTATGTGTCCATAGTTGCTGCGGTATGTTGATCTCTGTTGGTTAGTGTTGTGGTGCTGCATCTGTTTACCTCACAACAACCTACATACTTGGGGGGTGACCGGATATGGTCTTAGTTATAAGCGGAATTCACGAGAATGTACTGCCGACAAACTGCTATGCAGTTTGGCAGATGTTATATAAGATTCTTTATGTAACAAATTAATAAAAAAAAAACGCCGTGTAGCCACTCCTCAAAGAGGGGATTACCCGCCGTGATTATAGTTGCAAACCTGGTAAAAATAAGTTTGCTATATCGTCACGTACACAAGTCGGAAGAACGTCGCGCGTCGTCGTCAGTAGTAGAGGAACTGCAGCATATTTAGGATACTGCAGGTAACTTGGAATACTTCGATATCTAAATCAATATAAATGGCATCGGTGTTTTTTTTTGCCGTAAACATAACGTCATACGACACACGAAGCCGTCGAGTATTAAAAACAGGACTCCATTTTGACATTCCAGCTACTAGCCCCAAGGGAATGAGACGCCTGCTTTGAAAATTTTTTCGGTAAGAATGCAATCAGTGATAATCATTTACTAAAATACTTTAAATCTTCATTGTAATTATTTAAACTGTTAAGTGACCTTGTTAGTTTATGATGTTACTATGATTTTGTGAATATTTCTAGAATTAAAAATGTGACATGGAATTTTAGATTAGGATGGTTTATTGTTAATTTGGAATACCGAAAGTGAGCATTATTAATAATTAGATGTTATTTTAGGCTATTTTGTTTAAAAAAGATTGATTACCTAGAGAAAGACTATAAAACTGTTACAAATCCCGTTTCTCTTTAAATTTATTCTCAAAAAACAAACTAATATTCCAAATATGCTGCAGTTCCTCTACGTTTGGCACCGAACTCTTGCAATATTTTTACAATATTAAGTTTTTAGATTGTTCTTTTTTTTGTAATTTTTAGTAACATTTATTTAACATATGTCAAATAAATGTTAATTTAGTGAAGTGTCTTATTACACATTATTTGTTGAGCATAAACATCTTTTCATTTTACAACTTTATACGTAAGACTTCTGCCCTTACAGTCTAGTTGCATTAAGTCCACATGGACACTACTACTGTACATAAAGTTTAAATAATATACGAAACTGAAACTAGCAGCTAGCAGCTAGCGGCCGCCAGGGACGGATCTTGTGAAAAGGGCCCTAGGCAACAAAATATTTATAAAGTAAAAGTCATCTAAAATTGATCAATTTACGAAGATGAGAAGAAAGATTACACAGATTACACTTTAATAAAATTCTACCTTAAAAATTTTGAACTGGAATTTTAAATCGAATATTTTAACTTCGATTCTAAATACTCGAATCTGTCCAAACTCGGTCCAACGTCCACATAGAGCGTCATTGAGCTCAGATATTATTTTCAAGAGGGATACCTAAACCCCTAATTTTTTTTAAATTTATTAATTTATGAATTTGGATTTTTATAATAACTCTTCTGTAACTTTAGTTCTGAACACTCGAATCTGTTCAAACTTAGTTCAACGTCTACTTGGAGTGTCCTTAAGGTCTAATATTATTTGCAAGAGGGATACTCAATTCCTTCAAATTTTATTAAATTTATTAATTATGAATTTGTATTTTTATGATAACTCTTCTGTAACTTTAGTCCTGAACACTCGAATCGATCCAAACTCGGTCCAACGTCTACTTAGAGTGTTATTTCTGATATTGTTTTCAAGAGGGATACTCAACCCCTTCTATTTTTTTATAATTTATTATTTTACGATTTTTTTACTTTTATCATAACTCTTCTGTAACTTTAGTTCTGAACACTCGAATCGGTTCAAACTTAGTTCAACGTCTACTTGAAGTGTCCTTAAAGTCTGATATTATTTTCAAGAGGGATACTCAACCCCTTCTATTTTTTTATAATTTATTATGTTAAGTTTTTTGACTTTTATCATAACTCTTCTGTAACTTTAGTTCTGAACACTCGAATCGGTTCAAACTTCGTTCAACGTCTACTTGGAGTGTCCTTAAAGTCTGATATTATTTGCAAGAGGGATACTCAATTCCTTCTATTTTTTTAAATTTATTAATTTATGAATTTGTATTTTTATGATAACTCTTCTGTAACTTTAGTCCTGAACACTCGTATCGATCCAAACTCGGTCCAACGTCTACTTAGAGTGTTATTGAGCTCTGATATTGTTTTCAAGAGGGATACTCAACCCCTTCTATTTTTTTATAATTTATTATTTTACGAATTTTGACTTTTATCATAACTCTTCTGTAACTTTAGTTCTGAACACTCGAATCTGTTCAAACTTAGTTCAACGTCTACTTAGAGTGTCCTTGAGGTCTGATATTATTTTCAAGAGGGATACTCAATTCCTTCTATTTTTTTTAAATTTATTAATTTACGAATTTGTATTTTTATGATAACTCTTCTGTAACTTTAGTTCTGAACACTCGAATCGATCCAAACTCGGTCCAACGTCTACTTAGAGTGTTATTGAGCTCTGATATTGTTTTCAAGAGGGATACTCAACCCCTTCTATTTTTTTATAATTTATTACTTTACGAATTTTGACTTTTATCATAACTCTTCTGTAACTTTAGTTCTGAACACTCGAATCGGTTCAAACTAAGTTCAACGTCTACTTGGAGTGTCCTTAAAGTCTGATATTATTTTCAAGAGGGATACTCAACCCCTTCTATTTTTTTATAATTTTTTATGTTAAGAATTTTGACTTTTATCATAACTCTTCTGTAACTTTAGTTCTGAACACTCGAATCGGTTCAAACTTAGTTCAACGTCTACTTGGAGTGTCTTTAAGGTCTGATATTATTTTCAAGAGGGATACTCAATTCCTTCTATTTTTTTTAAATTTATTAATCTAAGAAATTGGATTTTTATAATAATTCTTCTGTAACTTTAGTTCTGAACACTCGAATCGGTTCAAACTTAGTTCAACGTCTACTTGGAGTGTCCTTAAAGTCTGATATTATTTTCAATAGGGATACTCAACCCATTCTATTTTTTTATAATTTATTATTTTACGAATTTTGACTTTTATAATAACTCTTCTGTAACTTTAGTCCTGAACACTCGAATCGATCCAAACTCGGTCCAACGTCTACTTAGAGTGTTATTGAGCTCTGATATTGTTTTCAAGAGGGATACTCAACCCCTTCTATTTTTTTATAATTTATTATTTTACGAATTTTTTACTTTTATCATAACACTTCTGTAACTTTAGTTCTGAACACTCGAATCGATTCAAACTTAGTTCAACGTCTACTTGAAGTGTCCTTAAAGTCTGATATTATTTTCAAGAGGGATACTCAATCCCTTCTATTTTTTTATAATTACAGTTACAGAAGAGTTATGATAAAAGTCAAAGTTCATGAATTAATAAATTTAAAAAAAATTAGAAGGGATTGAGTATCCCTCTTGAAAATAATATCAGACCTCAATGACATTCTTAGTAGACGTTAAACTAAGTTTGAACAGATTCGAGTGTTCAGAACTAAAGTTACAGAAGAGTTATGATAAAAGTCAAAATTCGTAATATAATAAATTATAAAAAAATAGAAGGGATTGAGTATCCCTCTTGAAAATAATATCAGACCTCAAGGACACTCCAAGTAGACGTTGAACTAAGTTTGAACAGATTCGAGTGTTCAGAACTAAAGTTACAGAAGAGTTATGATAAAAGTCAAAATTCGTAATATAATAAATTATAAAAAAATAGAAGGGATTGAGTATCCCTCTTGAAAACAATATCAGATCTCAATGACATTCTAAGTAGACGTTGAACTAAGTTTGAACAGATTCGAGTGTTCAAAACTAAAGTTACAGAAGAGTTATGATAAAAGTCAAAATTCGCAATATAATAAATTATGACAAAATAGAAGGGATTGAGTATCCCTCTTAAAAATAATATCAGACCTCAAGGACACTCCAAGTAGACGTTGAACTAAGTTTGAACAGATTCGAGTGTTCAGAATTAAAGTTACAGAAGAGTTATCATAAAATTCCAAATTCATGAATTAATAAATTTAAAAAAAATTAGAAGGAATTGAGTATCCCTCTTGCAAATAATATCAGAGCTCAATGACCCTTTAAGTAGACGTTGAACTATGTTTGAACCGATTTGAGTGTTCAGAACTAAAGTTACAGAAGAGTTATGATAAAAGTCAAAATTCGTAAAATAATAAATTATTAAAAAATAGATGGGGTTGAGTATCCCTCTTGAAAATAATATCAGACCTCAATGACATTCTTAGTAGACGTTGAATTAAGTTTGAACCGATTCGAGTGTTCAGGACTAAAGTTACAGAAGACTTATGATAAAAGCCAAAATTCGTAACATAATAAATTATAAAAAAATAGAGGGGATAGAGTATCCCTTTTGAAAATTATATCAGACCTTAATGACCCTGTAAGTAGACGTTGGACCGAGTTTGGATCGATTCGAGTGTTCAGGATAAAAGTAACAGATGAGTTATCATAAAAATCCAAATTCATAAATTGATAAATTAAAAAAAAAATAGAAGGGATTGAGTATCCCTCTTGAAAATAATATCAGACCTCAATGACACTCTAAGTAGACGTTGGATCAAATTTAAACCGATTCGAGTGTTTAGAACCAAAGTTACGGGGGATTAGTTTTAAAAATATTATTTAATTTGCAATTAAAATGTTTGGACTTATTACAGGAATCTTACCATCTGCGTAAATTTATTGTTTTAGCTGTTGAAACAGTACCATACAGCTCTATTTAACTTTACATTGACAATTTGGTTCTGGGCCTAGGGACCCACACTAGATCCACCCTGACTTGTTTGGCTGCTAGCTTCAGTTTCATAATAATATAGACCATAGGTATCGGTATAAATGAGTCTGACTGACTCAATCTGACCTTGGACCAGTCGTATCCCACGGCGTAGGCGAAAATCTGGCCGTTGTGGTTAAATGCGCATTTGGTGAGCGGCTGGTCCAGCATCTCGGAGGATTTGAGGCGCGTGCGCGCGTCCTTGTCCCAGAACGAGAACGAGCCGTCCGAGCCCACCGTGGCCAGCGTGCCGTGCGCCGGGTGGAACGCGATGTCGTTCACCGCGTAGATGTCCTGCACAGAACATGTCGGTCACACACACTCCCGCACACTCGTTGTGGACGTAGTACGTGCGGTCGTTTACTCGCCTGGTAGCCAGTGGTGTTGGCGGGCGGCCGGTGGCACTTGAACGTGAAGTTGTCCTTGGGGTTGGTGGGGTTGACGTACTGGATGGCCACGCGGCCCTCCACGCTGCCCAGCGCGAAGCCAGTGGGCTGCTTAGTCTTCTTGTCACGGAATATGGCGATGCAGCGGTGCTGGTGCTTCAGCGGTGACTCCACGCGCTTGAACTCGCCCGGCTTGCCTTCCAATGTGTACAGGCAAATGCCGCGGTCCGCCGTACCCACCACGGCCATTGGATAGTCCTGCACAGACACGGTGTCACAAATTATGCTTTTATCGAGAGTTCGAGAACTGGCGTGTATTATATGGACGTTTTAAGTATACCTCGTTC
Source organism: Mythimna impura (assembly GCA_905147345.3). Taxonomy (NCBI): domain Eukaryota; kingdom Metazoa; phylum Arthropoda; class Insecta; order Lepidoptera; family Noctuidae; genus Mythimna; species Mythimna impura. The sequence continues at coordinate 177,820 of LR990361.1, read as the reverse complement.
ATATAATAAATATGTCGTGATGGTCTTAAAACTGATCACTTCATGATATGATCGACCATATCATGAAATGGTGGTATTTCATGATAGAATCTTGTGCGCTGGCTACATAATGATATGGGCAAATCAATGAACACTCTGCGTTTAACAGTATGAACAGCTAATGAACGCATGATTATTTCATGATATAGTCGAACATGGCTGATCATATCTTAAAATAGTTATGTTGTTCACCGGCGGGTAGAGGTGTTGATTACGCTTTGTTTTCGTGACATTTATGGCGACAGATATTTTTTACTAAAAGCGAATAAAATTTTTGAAATGGAAGATAAAAGTATAATTAAATATAATTACGATACAAAGCTGTGTTACTAGGCATGCCTTTTAAGTTCTGTACTCTGTCGTTTCCATATTTCCCGGCAATTTTGAATTTGGAACTGTTCTATATTCGAATGTGTTTAAATTTTGAATCTCAAAACAGTTGAAAGTATTAGGATTAATGCTATTGTTTAATCACAGCGTCGATTGGAATCTGTCAGGTTACGTACGAAACTCAGACCAACAAAAAAAGAAAGACGGAGCACCACGAACTTCAAGAGTGAAGCAACCTTTTTAATGTGTGATTCGAAGGGTTGCCATTTGTTAAATGTTTTCCCTAAAATTTGGGTAACAATATTGTGTAGGTAGACATTGGACGACGGAAATAACATCTAAAACTTAAAAATAAAATTTTGGACAGTAGTATTATAATTAGCTAGTCTAAGGTGAGAAACTAACTCTAATCAGAAAAAAAAATACCTGTTTAATTGTTTTGATAAAATTTCTTTTTTATTTATTTACTTATACGTAGTAACTTTTTTAGGATATCCGCTTTTAATCACACGGCGAAGTCCACGATTAGTAATGTAGAGGTCGTTATTATCAAAATGTTCGGAACAAACGACGCTGGATTTTGATGGCAGCCAGTCTGGATCATTCCGACAATTTCTTATAGCTACCAACTATTTTTTTTGTTCATTATCAGTTGGAAACCTTAAATATTAAATACGTAAAAAAAGATTAAAGGTACGGTAGGTTACGTTATAGGTAGGCAATAATCGAAACACTTTAATAACGTGTGACTACGGCTTTTCTTTTTGTTCTATTCTTGTTTTTCCAGTTACCTTGTCTATTTCAGCATCTTGAAAATCTTGTTTCATACTTTTTCAGCGTCATTTTTTTTTGTCGTAGTCGGGTTTGTTTTTTACTTTTTTTTATTTAAAAGTGTTTGGTTTTAAATCACTGTGCTTCTTTACTATTTATTTTGGTATGTACAAGTAAAGCCCTTTCAAATGATACGAAACACGACATATTTATCGTATTTTTTTTAACACAATACTTTTTGTCTGCTAGAGGGCGCCACATTGAATTTTGATGATATTTTTTGATAAGTACTAGCGAAGCCCTTTCAAATGATATCAAACACGGTATATTTATCTTAATTTTTTTTTAAACATGACTTTTTGTCCGCTAGAGGGCGTCACTTTAAATTTGAGCAATATATTGGAAATGTACAAGTGAAGCCCTTTCAAATGATACCAAACACGGCGTATTTTACTCCATATTTATTTTTAACACATTACTTTTTGTCCGCTAGAGGGCGCCATATCAATTTTTGTGACACGTCACGTAGCCTATAATCAGCGGACAATTAAGACGGTTCTAACGATACCTCATACGTCAAGTTCCGATAAGTAGATTAGGAGCTATGAGGGAACAGATGAACATACTCACATACATACATAGCCTGTCAAAATCATAACCCTCCGTAGTCGGGTAAAAATAACCATAAAGTCATAGTTTAAATAATAAAGAAACTATGTTATATCAAGAACTTACAAATAAAAAGTATTTCCGTGAGATATTTATTTGATATAGTGTTGTTTTTACAACTTTTCACTTCACACGAAGGCATAATACTATATAAAGAGATTTAAAGTATATATTTAATGTCTGACTACAAAGAGATTTAAAGAGATACAATAGAGCAGCTATCAGAACAAATGTCTTAGAAAAACTGTCATCCTATGTCTCAGTGACGCCATCTGGCTTTGAATAGCAAACACGCGAATTAAATTTGTCAAAATTTATAATTATTTAACTATCGCTCGGTAGGTGGCCAGGGCCCTTACCATGATAATGTTAAAATGTCAGTCGTACGAATGAAAAAGAGTGATGGAGCTATACAACCTATATAGCTCCATCCCTTTTACAGTTCGGTTTAGGTCGTAAAATGGATCACGTTATAAGCTCGTGGTAGAGCCTCAGTGTGTGATAAAGGTAAGGTTAAGCTTTTCAGCAATATATGCCGTTATCACAAAATCAGCAAATGTTCTAGAACTATTTATAAAAATTATTGAATTTAATGAATTACTTCGTAAATACCAAAAATATTTACGAAAATAAACCGAAGTCGGGTCCAGTCATTTTATCTTAGCAAAGATTTGCAATAGCGTAATGCGCAGTTCGGCATATTTTCTCAGAAAATGATTTTCTTTTAATGTATAGAGATTGGGGGGTGGAATGGTTCGCGTCCGTAGGAAGAATACCCAAGTGTCACCCTACACGTGCCCCCCGGGTGGTGCTAAACGAACCTCAACGCCGAGCCTCGGGCGGCGGTCAACTAACCCGACACTACTGGCCTAGCAAGCTAGCATACTGTGGGTGTTAGGAAATGAATACCCACGCCCGCAACCGCAACCTAGCGATCGGGAGTCTTGGCTTAATCGCCCGGGCTGAGAGGAAGAAAACCTCTGTAAAACAATCACCCCAATTCTACGGTGGGACACGTGCCAATAGAATGCATGACTGGTGGGAGATCAGTACCAAGCGCCAACCTCGGTGAACCTGGCAAACGTCGTTGAATATCGCCTTCTTGGGGGGATGGGCGTCACCCCTCTAGTGACCTTTTATATCGACCCTACTCGTGGGAACACAATGAATAATATAAACAATGAAAAAGAAAACAAAATAAAAAAAAAACATGAAGATAACACAACAAATACTTCAAAAAAGCATGTTTACGCGCACAACTACCAGTTAAAACACCGGAACAAACAAGTTCAAGTGATAAACATGAACTAGACCCAAATAAAACTGACACAAATGATGTCCAAGCTGTAAAAACGCAACCCTGGCTAAACGATCAGGTATCTATGAAAAGGAAAGCGGAGTCCAGTCCAGAAAGTACAAACAAAAGCATCAAAGTAACAAAGACAACATATGCAGTAACAACAGCAAACAGATTTCAAATCTTAGAATCAGCAACCAACGAGGGATCCACTGAACCACCCATGGAGCCCAAACCACCGAAACCAGAACCCATATTTGTCACAGGAGTCATTGACATAATGAGTTTGAAAGACCTCCTCTCCTCAATAGCAGAAACCCATAAATACACTATGACAACTCTAAGGTCTGGGCATATAGTAAAAATAATGCCTGCAGCTGATGTAGACACATACAAATAGGTAAGAGCTAACTTTATAAAGAATGATGTTAGCCATTATACATATAACCTTTTGAGTGCGTAATTAGAGACACAATAGTAAGACAATGGCGCGCGAACGCCGGCGTTAATGCGGGGATCAACAGCATAAACTCAAGAGCGAAAGAGCCTATCGAGTAGTTTTACGTGGTCTACACTCATCAGAAGACACAGAACTTATAAAAAAGAGCTTTTTGAACTTGGACACGAAATAAGGCACATTACGAATGTAAAACATAAAGTAACAAAACCACCGCTGCCCCTATTCTTTGTGGATCTGGAACCCAAACACAATAACAAAGAAATCTTTAAAATCAACCGAATGAACTATGTAAAAGTTTCATTTGAAGCACCATACAAAAAGTTAGACATTTTACAGTGTAAAAGATGTCAGAGATTCGGACATGCCAAAAACCAATGTAACAGGCCTTTTAGATGTGTAAAATGTGGCGAAGAACACTCCACAACAAGCTGTTTAAAAAGACCCGACACCGAGGCAACTTGTGCAAACTGCCAAGAAAAACATCCAGCAAGTTATAAAGGTTGTACAAAATACAAACAGTACTAAGATCTACTTACGAAAAACCAGACAGGAAAGATCAAAGAAACCAACGAAAACACAAATAACGTTATACAAAACCAATACCGCAAATACCCAAAAGAATATGTGCAAGAAAATAACTATAACAGAAACTATAATCTTCACAAACACTCAAAACCAAATATAACCTACGCCAAAGCAACAAAACAAAAAAATACAGGAGAATCAAAAACTGACATCAAAGACCCAAATAATTTAGTGGAAGTACTAGATGCAATGTTCGATAAATTTCAAAACATAATTAATGTTATGTTAGACAGCATGATGGATCGTATGATCCAATTAATCTCAAGCCTTATAAAACACACCTAAATCTTAGAATAATTACCTGGAATGCCAACGGGCTGACAGAACGTCGACAGGAACTGGAACTCTTCTTGAAAATTGAAAGAGTTGACGTGGCTTTAATCTCAGAAACAAGGTTCACAACAAGAACCCACTTCTCCCTTAAAAACTATATAGTGTACACTTCTAACCACCCTTCTGGTAACTCACATGGAGGAACTGCTATCATAATAAAAGAGAACATCAAACACTATCTTCTTGGAGAATATAAAACCGAAAAGATTCAAGCAACTTCGGTCAAGATCCAGGATAACAAAGCAGAAATAACAGTTTCTGCAATCTACTGTCCACCAAGGCACGTTATTACAAGCGACGAGTTCAAGGCTTACTTCAACACATTGGGAAACAGATACATTTGCGGTGGTGACTGGACGTATGCATTTAAGCGAAAGTTGCGGAATTACTTTCTACACAAATAGCAGAATCATCTCAAAACTCCTTTACTGTGTATATATATAATTATATGTATGTATATATAGGTATATATTTTATTAAATATGTATGTATGTTTAGTTTTAGTTTTATATATAATTTTGTAATACTTGTTGTCTAAACAATATTTTCTTTTTTTTTATGCACCTGCCATATTGTCTCTCCACTACCCTAGGTTGACTGGTAGAGAATGCCTAAGGCATTAAGTCCGCCTTTGTACCTTGTTGTTGCATGAAGATTAAATAAATAAATAATAAATAAATAAATAAACGCAAAACATGCTCTTTGGGGCTCTAGACTAACCTCACCTCGCGGTCGACAACTCTATGTAGCTAAGAATGACCTTAACCTTCATTGCGCTTCACATGGCATTCCCACGTATTGGCCTACGGACCCAAATAAATTACCAGACCTTTTGGATTTTTTCATTACCAAAAATATCTCACTAAGCCAAATACACGTAGAAGAATGTACTGACCTGTCATCCGACCACACACCAGTTATAATGAATGTTCACTGCAAGGCCATAATGACGGAGAATCAACAAAGACTGTATAACCACAGAACTGACTGGGACAGATATAGAACTAAGATATCAGAATACATAAATTTAAACTTACCACTAAATAGTGTAGATAACGTCGAAACAGCTATCGAATCACTCAACAAGCTTATTCACCTAGCGGCCCAACAATGTACACCTTTACTGCGACCGAAAACCGCACAAAATGCCCACTACTCAAAACAGATAAAGGACAAAGTAAATGAAAGAAGACAGCTGCGGAAAAGATGGCATTCTACAAAATATCCCAGTGACAAGAAAGCTTTCAACAAGGCCTGTGAGGAACTTAAGCAACTTATCTCCCAAATAGAAAACGAGCTCATTCAAAAGCAGTTAGCTAAACTATCTCCCAATAAAGACACCAACTATTCGTTGTGGAAGATAACAAAAAGGCTGAAAAGACCAAAAGAACATATTCCACCCATAAAAGCCGCAGATGGAAAGTGGGCAAAAACAGAACTCGAGAAGGCACAGATACACGCGGAACACCTAAAATCTATTTTCAGACCTTTACCTAGCAAACATCCTGAACACGACAAGGAAGTCTACGAATATCTTGACGCACCGCTGCAAATGAGTCGACCACTAAAAAGTGTTAGCCCCAAAGAACTAAGGAGAGAAATATCAAAACTACAAAATGGAAAAGCGCCAGGTTATGATCTAATCGATGCACAGTTACTCAAACAGTTACCTAGAAAGGGCGTGGTTCACATCACGGCTATCTACAATGCCTGCCTGAGACTAGCAATCTATCCCTCTCAGTGGAAAGTCGCCCAGGTTATAATGCTGCCCAAACCAGGTAAACCACTCCATGAGGTAAGCTCCTACAGACCGATCAGCCTACTCCCTGTGTTGGGTAAACTCTTGGAGAAAATATTACTAAACAGGATGCGCACTTATCTACCAGAAGTTATTCCTCTTCACCAGTTTGGGTTCCGAGAGCAACATGGAACTATTGAACAGGTACACCGTATTACGAATACTATAAGTCGTACACTGGAATGCAAACAGTTCTGCTCTGCTGTCTTCCTGGATGTGAGCCAGGCGTTTGACAGAGTGTGGCATGAAGGACTTCTTTTCAAAATTAAAAAGCTGCTGCCCCATTCCTTTTTTCCGATTTTACGATCATACCTACGCAACAGATGTTTTGAAGTGAAATTCAACAATGAAGTCGCTCCTCTAAATGAAATCCTGTCAGGAGTACCACAAGGAAGTATATTGGGGCCTATACTATACTTGATATTTACTGCAGACCTACCAACGCACGATGATACGATAACTGCTACCTATGCGGATGACACAGCACTACTGTCGGTAAACGAAGACTCAGCCATAGCATCAGCCAAACTACAAGCCCACGTCCATAAAGTGGAGAAGTGGCTTGACAAATGGCGTATTAAAGTTAATCAGGCAAAGTCTGCCCATGTGACCTTCACCCTGAGAAAGGAAACTTGTCCTCCAATAAAACTACACAATGAAGTAATACCACAGGCTGAAGATGTGAAATACTTGGGAATGCATCTTGATCGAAGACTCACCTGGAGAAAGCACATTTGGACCGAACGCAAACAGCTGGATACGAAAGTCAGATCAATGCATTGGATGATAGGTCGCAAATCAAGCCTGTCACATGAAAGCAAGATAGCTATTTATAAAACCATCCTCAAACCAATCTGGACTTACGGAATCCAGCTGTGGGGGACTGCTAGCAATAGCAACATCGATATTCTGGAACGATTTCAAAGTAAGACATTGAAAGCCATGCTAGATATACCATACTACGTGAGCAACCGATACATACACAAGGACCTAAAGATTAACACCGTCAGACAAGAGATTGCTAGACATAGTGAAAGCTATCAAATGAGAATATCGACTCACGTCAATAAGCTGGCATCGGAACTAGTAGGCACAGGAAGTGTTACACACTTTCGACTGAAACGGCATAGTGTCCCTAAGCTTACCGCGAGATTTGATCAAAACAAGACATGAACGGGCACACGACTTGACGTGTAGGGGCGTCATTCTAGACTGAGCGACTTATGACCACTAGGTAATAAGTATCGGATCACGATTTTGTTCCTGTCTATTGGTAGTATATATTTAATGACTTTGTCTGACTAAGAGTGACTAGCTTGGTTGTAGTGGAGTGTGCGTGAGCGTGTGTATTTATTTGGACCGGCTTGGTTTTTGCGGCATTACTTTTAAAGTTCGTGGTGCTTCGTCTTTCCTTTTTTGTTGGTCTGAGGTACGAAAATGAATCTTTCTAAGGAAAATGTTCGTGCAATAATTTTCTACAACTTTAGAAGAGACCTCACACGGCTTCAGTGTTTTGAAGAGCTAACATCTGTGTTCAGTGATGAAGCCCCATGCCTGTGGACTGTCGAACGCTGGTATTTAGAATTCCAGCGTGGACATACTAATGTTAGTGAGTTGACAAATCTCGCAAAGGACGCCCAAAATCCGCCTTCACTGAAGATAACATCATTGCTGTGAGACAACTAATTCTCGAAGATCGTCATGTGACGTATCGAGAGATAGAGGCTCTATTAGGCATCTCAGGGACAACCATTCAGAAGATCTTGCATGAAGCGCTTCGTGTGAGAAAGCTAGTTTGCCGTTGGATACCGCATCTGCTTTGCGACGATAACAAGGCGGCCCGCGTCAGATGGTGAAAGAAAACTCTGCAAAGGTTCAACCGAGGAGAGTCAAATCACGTCTACGACATCATCAGTGGTGACGAATCTTGGATCTATGCCTATGATCCTGATTCCAAACAACAATCTACAATCTGGGTCTTTCAAGACGAGCCAAAGCCGACTAAAGTTGTTCGTTCTCGAAGCACTTCAAAGAAGATGGTGGCCACGTTCGTTGGAAAAACCGGCCATGTTGCGACTATTGCACTTGAAGATCGTAGAACGGTTAACGCAGAGTGGTATACCACAGTTTGTTTACCACAAGTCATCCCGAATTTCGAAAATCTAACTCTAAGCGACGCATCATCCTGCACCACGACAACGCAAGCTCACACAGCGCTTGTCAAACGATTGAGTATTTGAAGCAAAAGAGTAGAAATTGTTGACCATCCTCCATACAGTCCTGACCTAAGCCCTAACGATTTCTTTACATTTCCTAAAATTAAGAAAGGTTCCAGTCCGGTGAAGAAGCAGTCGACGCTTTCAAGTCAGCCATTTTGAACACCCCCACTTTAGAGTGGAATAAATGTTATAATAACTGGTTTGAGCGAATGGAAAAGTGTATTAAGCTACGCCTACGTGGTGAATACTTTGAAAAACAATAAAAAGTACTATAAGGTTCTAGGTTCTACTTGTATTTTTTTCTTCAAACGACAAAACTTAAAAGGCTTGCCTCGCATTTGATTTAAGAGCGGCCAACCAGAGATACGTTTCCGTACAACCGCTCTTACGTGATTATGACATTATTAAGCATCTCTCTCTAGATATTTTGGATATACAGATATCTTGAGGATATTGTCTAGGATTCTATCATAAATTTGTGTTAGAGTGATTGAGTAAAGACATTCGAAAATCTGCTATTTTGTGTGAAATTTGGCCCTATAAAATGTACTCATTAATTTAAAAAACAAAGAAAATTTGACTATAGAAGCCTTGCATATTTAATAAAAATTCTGAATGGTGACATTTTTTTCCAAAAAACACGTTTTTCTTGGAACAAGTTTAGGCGATATCTCTCTGTTTTCGCATTGCCTCTTCAATAAATATTTAGTTAAATTGCGTTGGATGAAGCAACAAGCTTTTAAACCACGTTCACGTTGACGATACATGAGTGGGAAATATATAATAATAAGTTAGAGTTAAATTACTTATTCGTTTAGGCTAGATTAAAACCAATTAAAAATAAATGTTTTCTTAATTTAAAAAAAATCTTACCACATCCGCGCAGTAGCAGCGCTCCGACAAGTTCATGTTCATTATGGGGACTGCACTGCGGGTGTCCCAGAACTGAAACAAAAGTGCATGTTGACGCCTACTGTCATAGACAACGTGAGTGAAGAGTGGTGGCTGCAGTCAGCGCGGGCGTACCTTGAGTGTCTTGTCCCAGGAGGCGGTCATGAGGCAGGTGTAGTTGGGCGCCTTGATCCAGTGGCAAGTCTTCACGGGCGCCTCGTGCGCTGCCACCTGCGTTCATACACTGCACATATACTGACTTCAAAATCAATAAAAGATAATGCCCATCCGCACCAACTTGCGTCAAACCAAGTTTACTCTCAAGAGTATAGTTTTCATTTAACTTTTCGATACCTAAAATATTTTGTTAATATTTAACCGCATTTTTGAAATATTCAAAAAAGTTAGAAGACGCCTGATTATATTTCATAGGAATTTTTACCCGTTGTGATTGTTATAATTTGCATACTATACATATAGGTATGCGTTTTAGGCCGAATTGCTGAGTAGTGTGTTGCATTATTATTGATATATTACAAGTCCCGATTAGGGCTTTCAAATACCGGATTTTTTCAATACCGGTATTAGTGTGATCATTACCGTGACCACGTGATCAAGATATTGAACACAAGTTCAATTACGACATTAATAAAACCATTAAGTTTTTTTTATTTTCAAATCCGTCCTTGTTATCTACTCTCTGAAAATAACCGATTTCCAAAAAAAGAGAAGGTTCTCAAGTCGTCTAATTGTTTTTTTTTAATTGTTTTTGGTGTTTTATGTTTTTGTTTGCTGAACATTATCCGGTTTACCGATTTCGATGTTTTTTTTTTGTTTCTAAGAGTTTTGCCTCTAGTGTCCCATTTAAATTTTGAGAAGATCTAATACAGAACTTCGGAGATAAACCATGAAATATTTCAATAAATAGCGAATTGTCAGGAAATGCTGCAATCAATTGTCTGTTTACTGTTTTCATAACATAACATCACGCCAGCACGCTCTGAAGGGGTACTGAAGATGTGTAAAGTATACCATCAATTTACTAATGTTCAAATTCCATGTTCTCAATTCGCGCATAACTTTTTTGTGGACTAATTTTGATGATTTTTTTTGTGTTGGTCTATGTTATAAAACCGTGAAAAGATTGCTATTTTTTTGTTAATTCGATAGGTAATTCACCAGATAACTTGCTTACCATTTAATTTTAGCTGTGGGGTACCACAGCTAAAAAGTGAAAAGTAAAAAAAGATTTTTACGATAAATACAACTTTCGACTTCAACGAAAAAGCAATATATAAAACACCGACTTTTCGTTGGTTTTAGTATAACAATTTAGCATTGAATAAAGCTCAATTTCAGGAATCGACTTAAACGGGGCGCGAAAGGGTCTTTTTCTGGGCTGAGACTTCTCACGCTCTAGCGTGGAGGGAAAGGGCAAGTCAGACAATTACTGACTAAAACCCACCTGTTCCTTTCGTTGTGTTCTAGGAACGCAGGTTTACTATTCGGAAATTCCCCGTTGTCCTAGCAGGCATCGGCCCTGCTGAGCCCCTACGGTTTTGCTAACATCTCTTTGAGACACGCGTGGAATATTACACGTCATCGAGGAATTGAGCTCGGTCCTTACCGCACTGGCGGACGGTGTGCTCTTCGTTCGCAAGATTCAAAGCATTTTATTTCAAATAGACCATTTACAGGCACTTTTGAAATGTCAAGAAGTCAGTCAGTCAGAAAAAAAATGATGCTAATTGCACATTCCAAAGCGTAGATCTCTATGGAGAAGAATGTGCAAGAAACTCCATGGACACTCTTTCTCTTCACGAGGATACGGCGGAGCTCCGCTCAAGCGGGGCACACCTACACCGGATGCTCCACCATGTTCTCCGGGTGATACCAATAATGATGACAACTGGGCGTTTCTTTCACCTGAATCCGAAACAGGGACCTCCCGAACTTATTCTATTCTATATCCGGTGAGGACCTGCGTATGGTTGAAAGTGAGGACGCCGTGCCGCCTCTCCAGTCACTTTTCAAAGAGGAGACTTACCGACCCAATTGCGGCTTACCCGGTGCGAGAAAGTGAGCCAGACATAAGAGTAGGCACTTGCGCTTGGGAAAATAACTGTGAGAGTAACATCACATCGTAAATTATACACATTATAATTTCCTACTACTTATTACAACAAACCGCAATAATATATACTAAAGTTTGTAATACCGTAATCACAGTATTGGCTCATCAATACCGTGATTCTAACCAATATATATCCGTGATCACGGTGATCCCGGAATACCGGTATTGAAAGCCCTAGTCCCGAGTCGACCCGGACTCCTTCGCCCCTGTATTGTGACGTTACTTAGGTACGCTCCGGATTTTATCGCGCATGGGTAATATCTTTACGCCTAGGTATATCTAGGCCTACTCTGAACAACACAACCTTAAGACTGTTAAAAGTAAAAAACTAAAACCCGACTACGACAAAAAAAAGACGCTGAAAAAGTATGAAACAAGATTTTCAAGATGCTGAAATAAACAAAGTAACTGGAAAAACAAGAATAGAACAAAAAGAAAAGCCGTAGTCACACGCTATTAAAGTGTTTCGATTATTTTTATTACCTACCTATAACGTGTGACTACGGCTTTTCTTTTTGTTCTATTCTTGTTTTTCCAGTTACTTTGTTTATTTCAGCATCTTGAAAATCTTGTTGTACCACTGTAATCGATCTGGCTCCTAAACGACTTTTAAGTCCATTGTGAAACTTAACGAGCAAAATGTTAACACTAAGAGCTTTAATTACAAAGAAAATAAAATGATTAAAGTAGTCCAAGTTTATGAATATAAAAAAAGATTAAACTGATTTTTTTTCCACAAAATATTTTTTTTTTCTTTATAGAATATTTAGTTAAAAAACCTCATTAATTATTGAATAAAATACATTACTTCATTTATTTAATTTCAACTTCCATAAGCTGGATAATGGCATTCGAAGTATAGCGCATACCTGAGAGTTCGTCAAATCTTCAAACCCTCATAACTCGTAAATTATACGAAACACGATAAAAATATTATGTACGTATATCGGGAACATAGACATATATAACATAGTCAAATATTACTAAAATCGGAAACAAAGAAATGTTTTAATTGTCCGCTCTACGTGACATGCCCCTACGATCAAGCCGTTCGTCGCACGGATCATGGCAGATGACGTCCGTTCAGAAAAACTTTAATAAATCCACCATTTCTTGACGGATTTTAATAATTTAAAAAATTAAATGCTCAGTAAATTATTACACATACGATGTAATTAGTAAAAATGCGATTTGCTAATACGTGAATGATCCTCATTAATCAATGTATCCTAGCCGTGTTTGGGCTTATTAGAATTGTCATGAGATGCACTTTGGCTATAAGGTACTATCGAACCGATCTGGTGATGGAGCCGGAAGGTGGAAGGTAGACACAGGAACTTTCTAATAAAACAATGTAACCTTGCAGTGTTTGGGTTAATTGGAATCGTCATGAAAAATAGGCACTCTGTTTATAAGTGGTTCGCAACTAAAAAGTGTAAATATATTAAATTTGAAAAAAAAAAATGTAAATATATAATATATATAAAAACTTTTTACAAAAAAAAAAAATAACCGACTTCACTAAAAAAAACACTAAAAGGATCAAAATAATTTTAATTTCGGAAGTCGGTGTTAAATAAGAAACAAACAATACCGAGAAACACCGACTCCCGAAATTAAAGTTATTTTGACCCTTTTAGTGTTTTTTTTAGTGAAGTCGGTTATTTTTTTTTTTGTAAAAAGTTTTTTTAGTACCTAGTTTAATTATCTTCTACTTTATTATTTATCTCTTATTTACCTAGGCAGATAAAACTAACTAGGTGGACCATATTTTTATGATCATTGTCAGATTAAAAGCATTAGCTTTACATAGGTACTCTTTGTCGGAATCGGAATGTAAAGATTTCGAAAATCATCATCATCTTCCTGCCCTTGTCCCGTGTTATTTGGGGTCGGCGCAACATGTTTTTTTCTTCCATTCTGCCCTGTCACTCGTCATACTATCACTAACTTCCTTTTCTTTCATATCACTCTTCACACAATCCATCCATCTTTTCTTTGGTCTCCCTCTCCCTCTCCATCCATCCACATGTAAACTCATAACTCTTTTAGTAACATGCGTTTCATCCCTCCTCTTCACATGACCATACCAAGACAAACGATTCCCTTTCAACTTTTCAGTCACTGGCGCCACTTTCAAACTTCCCCTAATATACTCATTTCTCACTTTATCCATTCTCGTCACACCACACATCCATCTTAACATTCTCATCTCCGCTACGTGCAATCTTTTTTCATCCGTCTTTTTCACAGCCCAACATTCTGATCCATACAGTATGACAGGCCTTATCACGGACTTGTAGATTTTACCCTTCAACTTGAGGGGCATCCGTGGGTCACAAGTTGTTCCCGTGACCTGTCGCCATTTCATCCATACTGCGTTGATCCGATGTGTTACGTCCCGGTCTACCTCACCATCCCCTTGGACGAGTGACCCGAGATACCGAAAGTCGGAGCAGATCGGTATGGGTGTTCCAGCGAGAGATAAAGGCACTGGATTGGAGAGACCGCCGAAATCGCAGAACAAGTATTCCGTTTTGGTTCTACGTGCGTAAAGATTTCGAAAATGACTTTCGTTATTTTTTGCGGAAGTAGGAATAGGGTATTACACTCATTTTTGAAAAGTGTCTCAATTAGATTCTATAGTGTTGATAAACCACTAAAAAATAACACAAAATTTTTGTTCAGTCGCTAAGTACCCTAAAAATGCATTTAAAATTTACATTTTCTTTCGCGCGTAATTTGACGAAAATGTAGAAAGCAGTGGAGCGTATTTACATTCTGTACATGGCCAGAACGCATCCATAGGAAACTGCTCGCGTATACATTGTAGTGCAGTTTTTAAATTTGCGATTACAATGTATACACGAATTTTGCGTACTACTCGTGTATAATTTGTAACTTAGACGCGCACATGTGTATTTCCATTGTATACAAGGCCAGAACGCAGCCATAGGAAACTACTCGCGTATACTTCGTATTGCTATTTTTAAATCTGCAATAATTACAATGTATACACGAATTCTGCTCACTGAACTTGCATAGTTCGTAACGTGTTTCCAAACTATAGGTACTACTGTTAACATCACTTACGTCTGACAAAAGCTGCGATATAGTTTAATAAAATCATTTATGCATATAATGGAATGAAGTTTTAATAAGATGGGGATCCCTTTCTAATGTTAGTGAATCATTTGGGTTTTTTTTTTTTTTTTTTAGGTGGGAAAATCATCTAAATGACAAATCCCGCTCTTGGGTGGAGCAGGAGATAGTGTCAGACTTTTACTAACTAAAAACCCACTCCTGTTCCTTCGTTGCCTTCGTCCCAGGGCCCCGGGTTTCGTTTTCACACTACCCATGGCCCCAGTAGGCTTCGACCCTGCTGGGCCCCTACGATTTGCTGACATCTCCCTGAGGCGCGCGTGGAACAATACGCGCCGTCGACGACTTGGGCTCGGTCCGGACGGTTACCGGACGGTCGGACGGCGGGCTACCCATTGCTCGCCGTCCGCAAGCCCGCGCCTACGGTGGCCGGAAATCGGGATCGGAATCCCGACAGCGGTTGGGGCGTGAGGACCGTTGCCTCACGCGATCGGCCGCCTCCTTTGCTAGCATTACTGCTTCGCAGGAGGCGACCGCCTGCCACTCCTCCTCGCTCCGGACCATGGCCTGTACCAGCGACGTGCGAGCAATACAAGATAAAAAGCCTGGCTTGATGTGAAAATAATACCTCACCACACCACAGTCATCTATATCATAGAACACAACAAATGAATTAAATTAAATAAAACTCTAATTTTTAAACTTCGCGCGTCTCCGCGTTTACGCGCTGTTGCCATTTCGTGTTCATTCACGCACGATATCGATACGGACCGAACGAGGCCGCGAGGACATGCACATTATGCAATGTTGCCGCTCTGAGCGCAATCTCTCCGATCTCACTCTAACACTTAACAAAAAAAAGAGATGAACACTAGTGTGTTGCTGCCTCTGTCTGGCGCAAAGGCTTGTTATGAGGCTTGATCTGCCATCTCACTTTTCCCTATAAAAACATAAAAATGTGAGTCTGTGTGAGTAAAATTTGATACTGTGTGCAAGTACTCATCGAACATTTCTTCTTTAAAATAGTCTGGGCTTGAAATTTTTGATCAATGGATTTTACTACAAGGCGCACTTTTACTACGCAAACTCCGAGACGCCCTCTATCTATGACGCGTAAAACAGTTCCGCAAACAAATTAGTTCAAATTTCCTTTGAGCGGTTAAATCGTGTTTACTTTTACGTGTGTTTTGTTAACAAAGATTTTTGATTTCTGTCGTTTAAAGTTTTATGATTAGTTATTACTGTAACTTACTTGGTTTTGAAGTGATTAAAGTTTATTATCTTTGAAATGAATTCGGAAATACATGCAATTGTTCCTTGTGACGGATTAAAATGTGTGGAAAAAATACTTGGCCAGGTAAAGACTTTGACTTTTAGAGATAAATAATAATATGATCTCGTAACTTCGCCTAAACCTACCCCTGATTTGAATATTTCTCAGAAAACTAAATCACATAATAGGCAGTTTCATTCGTGTTGCATATTTTTCTCAAACGATAAGAATGCTTGGAATACATCAGGTTATAATGACTTAAATATGGCCATGTACAGAATGTAAATACGCAGCAGTGGACGCCATATTTACTCTGTATCTCATCTCAATCTCATATTAACTTCAGTTAGCTGTGTAAACAAATGCGCTCAGTATGGCCGATCAGTTGTCAGTTGACAACTGTCACTATAGTTTACACAGCCGAATGACGTAATAACATTGTGGCTACTATTTCATGGCGATAAATAACAGATAATAAAATCTGAAAACTTTGAATTGAATTTTAAAATTTATTTTGTTATTCTATGAACTAAAACTAACACTTAACAACTGTATTTTAGCTAAGCTATCTTAATAATATATTTTTAGATTTTTTCTCATATAGAGTAAGATACCCTATTGTTAAACATTTATTATTGTTTTTATATTTTTAATGCAGTTAAAAAACAGTACATTATACACATAAATCAAACATTATTTTTGGTATTACTATATTTGTGACAGTGTGGTATAGGGTATAGGATTTCTCTATTCAATGTTTTTTCACCTGTATTGCTTGATTTGAAGCTAGGTCCCAGCACTTGACACTCTTATCAGTGGACGCCATGAAGATTTTACTGCCATCCTGAAAATACAACACAGCAAAGTTCTAAAGATGAATGCTCCAGTCAGTGAAGTGCAGTACCTAAGAGGCAGTGTGTACTGACGTCGTGCCATGCCACATCCAGGATGGGTCCGTCCATGCTCTGCACGGCCTTGGGCACTGTCTTGCCCGATGCCTCCACCTCCCAGCATCGCACCTGCAAGAAAGCCACTTTGATTAGTAACCCACGCCTACCATATGGAGCATTCGTATTATTATTAACTAGCTGCCCGCCCCGGCTTTGCTCAGTGCAATTTTTTTTTCAGATTCACAAAAGACAATCACAAAAACAAGAAAAAGCCGGGCAAGTGCGATTAGCACTCGCGCACGAAGAGTTCCGTACCGTCCAACAACAAAAAATGGCAAGAAAATCACTTTTGTTGTATGGGAGCCCCCTTAAATATTTATTTTATTCTGCTTTTTATTATTTGTTGTTATAGCCTCAACTGAAATACATTATCTGTGAAAATTTTAACTGTCTAACTATCACGGCTCATGAGCCTGGTGACAGAAAGACAACACAGCCATGGTAATTTGATTTCACAATATTTTACAATACATGCAACATTGTTTCCATTAACATAGTTTAACCACACTTGTATAACTGTTACAAGAAGTCATAACATTTGAGCGAAAAACCTCAAAAACTATTGATGATCCAAAATACTAAACACATATTCAAATACTTTGGCAAATAAACTCTTAAAATAACACTAACAAATACTGAATCGCAAATGAAAACATTGTAATAGAACCCACCCCTGATGGCCTTCTGGCCTTCTTTGGTGTTCGACATGAACTGTAGGAAACCCAACAATCTTCAAGAAATTAGTTCCTGCCATATCAAGTGCGAATTCCGCAAATAGGACACATGTCTGTGAGACATAAGAATGGTAAGACGCGCTAGTGTGCGACAGGCGGCAGACGACTCACCCGGCAGTCCCAGCTTCCCGACACGAGGAAAGTCTGCGGCAGCGAGGGCGGCGAGAACTCCAGCGCCGACACAGTGTCGTCCGGAGGTGAAGTCACCTCCAGGTCTTTGTTCGGGTTACTAGGTGCGCCGCCTAACTGGTTGAACATCTTAGATATCACAAACGAAAACAAAGTAGCAAGCTCAAACTCTTGAATTAGACTCCCACAGTAAACAGTTAATAAATTTATTTGTTTATTGGCGATCGGCGCCGTTTTGTTGACTTTTTAAATTTGAAGGTTAAGTTTTAGTTTTTTTTTTTTTTTTTTTCCTTTCGTTCCTTGTGGAACAGGCTAAGGTCAGAGACCATGCTGCCTAGTCATCAGTTTTTGTTTCTTTTTGATTTACATTAGAATGCAGGTGTAACACATTCTAATGTTTTTTGAAGTATTTGGCAGCAAATGTATCGATTCAGCCTTCTCAGCAAACTTCGCTGAGGTAGCTAAAACTACAATAAAATTCTCAGCTCCATTTTACCGAGACCGCGCCTATTTCAATGATGTTAAGTTTTAGTACTCTGTCAACTCTGTGGACTGTGGTGGAGATGGAGACAGAGGGCTGGGTCATAGATTATACATATGAATACTGAGACTGAGGGTTACCAGTATTAAATAATAATGTTTCCGACACACTTGCTCAGAAAGTGACGATCTTAGTTAAATAATGACACTTGCAACCAAACTGTGACTTTTTGATTACCATTATCAAAGCGTGTAAACACACTATGCCGAAAAAACGCGACCGAAGTTCGGCATGTTAACGCCTGCAATGCTATTTGTATTACTGACTCTGTATTATTATAACTCAGACTAATAAAAAAGTATAGACAGAACATTGCGCTCCTAAAAGTGAGACACGTAATATGAAGCCAATCGGCAATATGAAGCCAGCCGCTCGGTAGTCTGCCGCTAGCAAGCGAGTGCGTGAGACGTTTTTTTGTTGACACAATAATTACGAAATTATGCCGTCCTGTGTCATAAACTGCTGCAAAAACAATTCCAGTTTGCAAAAAAAGGCTTCTGGGATTACTTTTCACAAGTAAGTAACGTTTTTGCTGTATAAATTAACTAAAATCGTAAAAATATCTGAAATAATTTCTCGGAACACGCCATTTTGTCGGTGTTGCAAGTTAAGAACATTATTTTTTCCCAAAAATAAGGGAAGTCGTAATTATTACGGACATTACAACAAAGTGTTTTGTTGTAATGTCCGTGACTGTGTTCGTACTTGGGAGTCGCAGCGCAACGCTTGCAACATTTTTTCTCTAGCACACATGTGCAAATCTACGATGTCATACACCAAGTTACGCACACAAAGCCAAAACTAGTCCTCACTTATTTCGTCGATTTTGTTTACGACGGCTCCGTCTTTACTTTTTTATTGGTCTGAGTATTATAATATATTATTATAATTTTATTTATCTCAGGACCCTGAGGTCCTGGACCTTTGGGAGGCGTACAAGGAGCCGAAGCCAACTCGCAGAGGCCCTTTAGATAATTATAATGGAACATGATACCAACCGACGATTATCCCTGTACGCGCTATGCTAGTGCACCCAAGGACAACCCCCGGTTATTGAAAAACTGTTGCGATATATGGAGAACAAAGATAATAGGGCTATGGTTTTTGGAATCTTAGTGGACTGGTAACATGGAACTATGTCAAGACTATGGCCCCTGCCTGAACAACGTTATTAATATGCATCGAAAAAAGGCAGGGGGTGACTTGCACACTCAATAAATGGGCCCCCAAAAACGGCCGCTAGCACGAAGTGACGTAGCAACAAGAGGGCAACATATCCTGAGGTGCTTGAGGAGTGGAGAGGTATACCACGGCTATCAGGACAATCCCGGAAGTACGGTCAAGATCCCTACCAGCACCTTACTGGATTATACATCCTTCTCCCGAGCACGTTTGCTCTTGCGAATCTCCACTCAAGCCAGCCAATAAAGGCAAGAGAGAGGTGGGAGCTCAGTTCCTCGTCAGTGTTCACTACGGCCGGCCAATAAAGGCAAGCCGGAGATGAAGAACAAGAATTCTCCCGGGAGATCGGGTCCGTGGGGTCGCTAATGCCCAATAGTTCGCCACAAAACTGCGCTGCGGATTGTATCTCTCTTAGTCTGGCCCCTCACCCTAGGCATATTACGGCAAAGCAAACTTTACCGATACAGACCTAGGGTATATTGGAGCACGCAAGCCCCACCACGACGTCAACGTAGAGATACGGCGATGGGGTTATTATTATTATTATAATTATAATTATTATAATTATAATGGTTCAATTGTCGACTGATGTAAACTTTTTGCTACATTAACTCTATGATATGATGAAGAATCTTATTATAGTGCAGTCGCGCTAACTTGGCGCGTCGCTAGGGGGGTGCTTAATGTTGCCAGCCTAACAAATCTATTTTCCTTAATTTAATTAAAAACGCTCTTACATAACAGTGTAATTTAAAGAATTTATTAGCTATACTACATAATATATAGTACCTACTAAAAAGAAAGCAAACAATTTTGATATGCCTTGTTTATGAAATATGTTTTTAAAAATAGGAAAACCACAATGTAACTATAATATTTTTTAGTAATTTATCTAAAAAAAAGTGTTTTTAACTTCTTTTAAGTACAGAAACTTGTTAACATTTTCAGCTAGTTAGTAACTAAACCATAAACAAATCGACTATAGGTTATTTTTATTTGCATAGGTAAAATTATAAAAAAAAACTTGAGAACTTTGTAAATCATTTAATGAATATCTCGTTGTACTTTTATATTTGGTATAACAATGGTCCTGCTGTGGGTCAATCCCTTCCATTTGAACATAATAACATCTTCATCTTCATCAGAGTCGGATGAGTCCATTGTTAATTTGTTCATTTTGAGATCCATTAACCTATCCGATTCAAATTATTTGTCTTCTATTTTGCCGACATGTAAATATACATTCAGTCATTCTTCTGGCGTTACAATAACGCTTGTGCTTTCGTATTGCCTATTGTAGGGACTTTGTTCGTTTAAGTGCAGTGGTATGATGCTTAGTCCATTACTACAATACAATACGGTTGTAGATTTGGCACTATTTTTTCTTTCATGGATGAAGTTTGCAGAATTCATATCGTCATGATAATCACTTGATTAAGATTTAAGCACATACTAGCAGTCTATTTTTTACAAATCCAGTTTTCCTGCCAGGCATCACTGGGGGTACGAAAATGTAGGGAAATTTTATTGTTATGGTCAACCGAAAAATTATTTGACAAATGTGTCTAACTTTGGAAAACGGTACCGTAGGCCCTATATTTTCTCATTTGTCTTAACAAGCACGTTTTATTTCCAAGATAATATCTCTGCCAGCACTTTTAATCACTTTCGTTATAATGATGACGATTATTTACTTTGGAAACGATTAAAAACCAAGAATCTTGTTAAAAACACAGAACACAACACATTCTCCTGACATATGACATAAAAGTCAAGATGGTGGCAAACGATTAGTTCCGATTTCGGCCACGCGCCAACTTAACGCGCCCGCACTCTACAATCAGGGGGGCTATTGCGTAACTCTGTTGACAGTTCCAGTGATGATCACTTGTTAACAATGTGCATCATTGAACTGTCAAACAGCTGGTTTCGTATTGCCTATCTTCAGTGACCAACTGCAGTGACGTCATTAGCCACTGGTGCCTTTGATAGCCACCGTAACACGTTTTGACAGATGTTATTGTATCGATACTTTTAAAATTGCGATTGTGTAAGCTTTTGAAGCTGTATAATAGTCGATAAAATTTTAGAGTGGTCACAATAGGCACCGTAAATTTTTATAATTCACCACATTTCCACGTTTGTTAGTCATGTAGCGGCTTATACTTACGTACCTACAACATAGAGGAGCGCACACGGCCGATCGCCGCCGCGCGTTTTTGAACACTGAACTACGAGGTGTCTCGAGGTGAAAGTAATGCGGCTGGCCGGCCGCTCATCGCGCTTGCTAGTCGAAGGGAGCCAGGCACGTCCTACCGTCATTATCAAATAGTGTTCCGAGTGTTTCTTTTACATTTATCAATGTACCCTTTAATTTATAATTCTCCTGACCAGTACTGTACCTATTTAAGCAGCGTTTTATAATAAATGACACAGATCGTTATTCGCCTTTTAATTACCAACATGCAACCCCCAAAGTCGCTTGTGTGATACGTAATAATATTTATTTATTTAAGACAACTTTTGGTCCACATAATATGTTAGTACCTACTTATTTCTATGTTAGTTCATACATTTTTCATTCATTTCATTTTTCCCAAATTAGATAATTATTAAATTCAAATACATTAAATTCAATTACTCACTAAATTAATTGAGTAAATGTCTTAGAACAGAAATTTAAATGTGTGTGTATTTGATGACATTTTATCATTTGTATGACATTTTATTATTTGTATGACATAGTATTATTTCAAGCATGACATTGTATTATTTTTATGACATTATATTCGATTTTTTTTATGACATTGAATTTGAATATAAATGACATTATATCTGAATTTGTATGACATATCACATAGTTGAACGATTAAGTTAATGAGCTGACAATTTTTAACTTTTTTTTTTTAATATTCTCCTTATTTACTATAAATTATGAATATTTTGCATGCCGTAAGGCAAAATGTATTGGGACAATCAACAATTATAACACCTTATCTGTATTATTACATTATTAGCAAATAAATGATTATTATTATAATATTATTATTCGTATATTCATAATTATAACATGTAAATTATATTTTTAAATATTTCAATAAAAAAAATAAATAAAAAAACATTTAAAAATATAAAAAACAGTGTCCCACCGGTATCGGGAACAGGGTCCAAGCTACCGGCGGTCAGGGCTCCAGAGAAAGGAACCTCCTGACAATACGAGCCGTGTCCAGGAGTACCGCTTTCTGGATCAAGCCCTTGATCCAGCCGCCTAACGCGAGCCACCTAAGGTGTTGGTCGAGGCTCTTGGCTATTAAGCCATTGGCTGACACGACTATCGGTACAATGATCGCCGAGTCTACATCCCACATGTCGACAACCTCGCGAGCCAAATCAATATACTTGATTTGTTTGTCTTTCTCGGCTTTCACGAGGTTCTCGTCATGCGGAACGGATATGTCAACAATCATTGTACGCCTCTCTCTTCGGTCCACCACCACTATATCAGGCTTATTGGCTACAATAGTCCTGTCAGTGATGATGGACCGGTCCCAGTACAGCGTGATATCGCCATTATCGAGAACTGGGTCGGGCACATACCTGTAGTATGGCACCTCCGATTCCACAAGAGAGTAATTCAGAGCAAGTTGCTGATGGATAATCCTGGCTACAAGGTTGTGTCTATGCAAGTATTCCCCGTTAGCTAGACGAGAACAACCAGAGATAATGTGGCGGATTGATTCACCCGGTCGGTGACATGCCCGACAGATGTCAACCGTGCCGTCCTTCACAATAAATCTCCGGTAGTTATTCGTCATGATAACTTCGTCCATAATTGCACAGACAAAACCTTCGGTTTCCCCAAAGAGGTCACCGACGCGCAGCCAGGCTACGGACGCTAGTTGATCTACATCGGGCCCATGAAGGGCCCGGAAAAAGCGTCCGTGGAGTTCCTTACTCTGCCATACTTCCCTGCGATCGTTAGTGTCAAGCACTACAGGTTTGCGCCAGCTCTCGTTAGCCAAGGAGAGCGGGGTGAGCCCTTGTCCACTGCCACTACATCACGATGCATACCCACGTCGGCGGTTAGGAAATATTCCCTGAGACTGCATACCTCGCGATTGTGCAGGGTCTTAGCATTTAAAAAGCCTCGACCCCCACACTTCCGCGGGATATACAGTCTCATGACCGACGATCGTGGGTGATGCATTCGGTATGCAGTCAGCAGTGTACGGACCCGCCTATCCAGGGCATCAAGTTCCGTTTGAGTCCATTTGAGTACGCCGAAAGAGTACATCAATACCGGCATGACCCAACCGTTGAAGGCGCGCACCTTGTTTCCGCCTGAAAGAAGGCTATTGAATACCTTCTTCAGGCGTCCAAAGAAACGCTCCCTCAACGTTTGCTTCATGTCAGTAGCATTGATGCCTAACGCTTCCGACATACCCAAATACTTATAGGTTTCGGTTGGAGAGAGAGATCTCAAGTTTATGGAATCTGAGAGTTGGGTACCCACGGATTCCACAATCTCTCCTCTCTTTACATGCATGACTGCACATTTATCCACACCAAACCCCAAGTAACAAAATCTGGTCTTGTAGTGGTTCCGGAGCCAGGTCTATAACAGGCTAGTAAAAGTTTATAACCACGGAAAAGGGCCCATTTTATACGCGTACTTTTGCTAATAAAACACTTATAGTAGACTTGACAAGCACCAATTAGACCAATAATACACTTATAGTTGGACTACGCAGAACTATCTGCTCCCGCGAAGCCAGCTCTGAGCATTTAATAGAACCAGGCAGGCGTGTAACGTACTTCGCGGTTCTATTACTAGCTACTTCAAACATTTATGAATTTTTGTTGTGTTTTGCGATTGTGAAGAAAAAAAAAAAATGGTAATCATCTATTTTATATAAAATGTATTAACAAGTATTCCGCACGTAATATTATATGTACATACATGTTTGCACGGCAAACGCGTAAGTATTTTCGGTGAAGTATATTGTGTTTTACATCTCAATTTTTGTTCGCCTTTTGAACACGTCGTATTTACTAAGTTGTGTTTAAAAATAATATTATTCCTAAAGTAACAGCATTTAGGATTACGAGTTAGGATTTACAAGAATAGTTTTGTAAGAAACCTTTATATAGAAATTAAGACTATAACAGTATTCGAGAGTCCACAATAATACCAAGTACACTTACTCTTAAAAGAAACCACTGTAGAACTAATTCACTTAAAATTGGCCCATAAAGTTGACTTATACACCCCTATAAGGTCAAGTAACAAATGCAAATGGTTCTAAGTGCATTTAGTTCTATAAATTACTATTACTAGCGTATGACACTTATAGCGGATTTAAAATTAAATCTTGTAGATGAATAAAAGTGTAACTTACTGGACCAAGTTTTCTCAAGTGTATTTACACCTAAGCAACACTTTTATAGGCCATCTTAGCCTTTACTGCGCCTATAGTTTCGTTCTATACACAAGTATAAGTCAACTTATAAGAACAGATGTACTATAAACCCAAACGAACTCCGTGTAACCTGTTATAAGCTTGGTAGTAAAACCTGGAACTACTAAGAGAGAGGTACTAGTGCTGTGAGCCTGTAAACTGTGCGCTACAGGAGAACTTTGTTACTTGGGACTCCATCCTGATGGCACTACTGAAGGTTTCAGTTACCTTCAGTAGCTCCATCAGTTGCAGATTGTTGGGGGCAAACAGTTTCAGGTCATCCATGTAGAGGAGGTGAGATATAACCTGACCACCTCTCTTCAACCGATAGCCTAGGCCTGAATTCTCCAGCAGTGTGCTTAGAGGATTCAAGGCCAGGCAGAACCAAAGCGGACTCAAACTGTCACCCTGGAATATACCTCGCTCGATCCTTACCGGTTCGCTGTTCCTCTGGATATGTCGACATCCTGGATAGCGAAGGACCGTCCTCCATTGCCTCATACATGACATCAAGAAGGTGCGTAATGTTGCATCAATTTTGTATAATTCTAGCACCCTCATGAGCCATGTATGAGGAACTGAGTCGTAGGCCTTCTTATAGTCTATCTAACATGTCGACAGATCCTTTCGGGAACGCCGAACCTGTTGGCTAATGGCCATATCGATGAGGAGTAGCTCCTTAGTACCGCGGGACCCATTCCTACATCCATTTTGAGAGGCAGACATGATAGCGTTATTATCTACATGGTGGTTAATCTTTGCTCTCAAAATGGATGTAAGAACCTTATAGACTGTCGGCAGACACGTAATCGGTCGATAGTTTTTGGGTTCCGCGGTGCTACCAGATTTGTGGAGCAGGTGGGTAACTCCTGTTGTAAGAAACTCGGGTAGCGAGCCAGACTCCAAGGCGGTCTGATACTGAGATGCCAAACGAGCGTGCGATCTTTGAAGCCACTTTATCCAAAAGTTGTGCAGTCCGTCCGGCCCTGGAGATTTCCAATTAGGCAACGGACGGACTGCATGGGCCACATCTTGGGGGCTGATTGTGATTGCCCCCATTTCTGGTATCGGTTCGCACGCTCGTTCGACCTCTCGAGTCCAACCGCCTTCAGTATGACTGACAGGCACCGACCAGATGTTACGTCAGAACGAACTCATGGCGTCATCATCCGGAAGGCGCGTGTCAGCCCCACCTTGGTCCGGCTGCTCCCAAGCCCTATATACCCACCTTTCATTACTCCGGAATGTGCGATTCTGGGTGTACCGCTCAACCCGCCGCTTATACCTTCGGATACGGTTTGCCCATGCGTACACCTTCTGCTTCAGGAAGTCGATGCGCTCTGTGACACAGGACATATAGTCTCGGGGGCTGATATCAGTTCCCGAAAACGCCCGTCTCACAAAGCGCATCACTCGTGGGCGAGTGTTGCCCTCCCTGAAGCAGATTAGTTTGCCGATGAGTGCTCTGGCCCCAGCAATACGACGCTCGATCCTGCACTGCCAGGCCGGTACAGCTGGTTTTGGTCGTGTAGCTACGTCACTGTTTGGAAATTTGACGTGAGCTACACGACATGCCGCTACAGCCGCGCAGTACATTATCGAGTGTGTATCAGTGAGATCTTCGCAGTCATCAAAATACAACACAAACACACACTGCGAATCCAGAGCAGCCACCAGCGCCTTATTCTTATTACACATGGGCAAACGAGGTAACCGCGGCCTGAGTTCAAGCGGCATGTTGCGATACTCCCGAATAGCACACTCCAAAGCACTCCTCAATTCGTTGCTACACTGGGTACTTACATGTGTAACCATGTCAGTGCTCTCCTCGTCAGCGTGGTTGGAAAGATTGTTGGGCGGTGATACCTGTGAAGGTACCACCGTCTGCGACGAAGAGGCAATGGCATGGCTACCCATTTCCGTTCGGAGGCGATCAAGTACAGTGTCGTCCAACATATGATTACGCTGGATGACCCGCACCTGATCCGATAGTCGTTGGGCCGAAACGTTGACGGCTGGCTCAAGCACCTGAAACAAAGAGAGCATCCGAACACGGTACGCGGTCAGGTTGTTTCCTCCCTCTGTAGCCCCATAGTATGCGCGCATGACGTTTTCGTTAATCGATTGCGTCCATCGCATGCGCGACACACATCCGCCGGTAGCTGGGACCCTATCAGAGGCCGGTGGGCCTCGAGATCCTAAGCATGCTGGCGGCCGGCGTTCTCCCCGACGACGCGTAGGTGGTGGTGTCGTTGGCGGCGAGTAGTACTCGTCGCTCGAGCTCGACGCAGCTGCCACGGCCGGTGTCACAGCACTCACAGTGAGGCAGGGTTCCGGCGGCGGCGAGGCGGAGCTGAGCGACGAGGCCGGAGGTGGTGGGCGTGCTCGGCGAGCTGCGGCTCTCGTCAACATAGTTGTATTTTTATTTCCATTTCGGCATTATATTAATCATCCATCATGGTGACATAATATGTCATCTGTCTGGTGTATGCATTTTTCTCTTTTATCTGGTATTTTATTGATTTGTTATGGTTTACAGAAGTTTTTATACTTAGGAGAATGTTTCTTGTTGTTTTTATTGTTGAATTTGTGTTGTAATGGGTCCAGAAATCAATATTTTAAAATTTAATTTGTGATGGAAAAAATACAACTTCTGTTGACATCGGGTGTTATTATTATTAATGGCATGGAAACGAAAAATTTAAATGTCATATAAAAATAAAATGTCATGGAATAGAGATAAAAATTTCAATAAATTAAATTTCATGGAATAAAAATTAACATTGTCCACAATCATAACACACGGTAACACACCACACCACCACAGAAGTCGACTGTGTTAGTAAACAAAATCTACTATGTTAATACTTAATAACTAGTCACGACCTGCGGGGCTGCGGACAGTTCAAGTGATGATCACTTGTTAACAATGTGCATCATTGAACTGTCAAACAGCTAGTTTCGTATTGCCTATCTTCAGTGACCAACTACAGTGACGTCATTAGCCACTGGTGCTTTTGATAGCCACCGTAACACGTTTTGACAGATGTTATTGTATCGATACTTTTAAAATTGCGATTGTGTACCTACGCTTTTGAAGCTGTATAATAGTCGTTAAAATTTTAGAGTGGTCACAATAGGCACTGTAAATTTTTATAATTCACCACATTTCCACCGTAGTTTATTAGTCACTTGTGTGATACGTAATACCAATTTTATGAAATTGTCAGTTGACAACTGAGTTTAGTGTGCAACGAATGCTAGTTGTCAACTGTTATTGAAAAAGTTAGCCAATAGCCCCCCAGGGGGGCTATTATATATATTATATTACTGTTATTGAAAAAGTTAGCCAATTCAATTCATAAAATATATATAATAGCCCCCCAGGGGGGCTATTATATATATTATATTACTGTTATTGAAAAAGTTAGCCAATTCAATTCATAAAATTGGTATTACGTATCACACAAGTGACTAATAAACTACGGTGGAAATGTGGTGAATTATAAAAATTTACAGTGCCTATTGTGACCACTCTAAAATTTTAACGACTATTATACAGCTTCAAAAGCGTACACAATCGCAATTTTAAAAGTATCGATACGATAACATCTGTCAAAACGTGTTACGGTGGCTATCAAAGGCACCAGTGGTAAATGACATCACTGCAGTTGGTCACTGAAGATAGGCAATGCGAAACTAGCTGTTTGACAGTTAAATGATGCACATTGTTATCAAGTGATCATCACTTGAACTGTCAACAGAGTTACGCAATAGCCCCGCTGGTCCGATCAACCAGTGTACGTACCAGCGGGCTACCGGGCGGCTATCGAGTGCAGCATGCTGTTCGGGGACTGTCACGCAACCTGCGAATGCATCATACTGCATCAAAGTTTTCAGTGCGTGCGTCGGCAAACATTCCCGATGCGCTGCAAAAGCGTGGCAGTCGTAACAGAACCCTGAAC
Organism: Mythimna impura; assembly: GCA_905147345.3. Classification (NCBI taxonomy): domain Eukaryota; kingdom Metazoa; phylum Arthropoda; class Insecta; order Lepidoptera; family Noctuidae; genus Mythimna; species Mythimna impura. Next base: position 148,959 of record LR990361.1, on the reverse strand, counting down.
GCATTATTAAATTGGATAGGCAAAGCATTGTAGGCCCTTTGGGTAGGTTAGCGCGCTCCATCGTCGACCGCATCGTCGCTTTCCATCAGGTGAGTTAGCGGTCAAGCGCAAACCTATCAAGAATAATAAAAAAAAAAAATACCCTATTGGTAATACCAATATTATGAAATTGTCAGTTGACAACTAAGTTTAGTGTGCAACGAATGCTAGTTGTCAACTGTTATTGAAAAAGTTAGCCAATAGCCCCCAGAGGGGCTATTTCGTAACTCTGTTGACAGTTCAAGTGATGATCACTTGTTAACAATGTGCATCATTGAACTGTCAAACAGGTAGTTTCGTATTGCCTATCTTCAGTGACCAACTGCAGTGACGTCATTAGCCACTGGTGCCTTTGATAGCCACCGTAACACGTTTTGTCAGATGTTATTGTATCGATACTGTTAAAATTGCGATTGTGTAAGCTTTTGTAGCTGTATAATAGTTGATAAAATTTTAGAGTGGTCACAATAGGCACCGTAAATTTTTATAATTCACCACATTTCCACCGTAGTTTGTTAGTCACTTGTGTGATACGTAATACCAATTTTATGAAATTGTCAGTTGACAACTAAGTTCAGTGTGCAACGAATGCTAGTTGTCAACTGTTATTGAAAAGTTAGCCAATAGCCCCCCTGAACATGCCAGGGACGCGAGGTGCGCGCACGGTCTGTATTTGCCACTATTATCAGTCGAACAAATGCTGGCTTGCGTGCCCCTCTTCATCGCCTTACGAGCAATTTTAATAAAAATTTCAGCGATCTAGATTTGTTTTATGAATCTAAAAGGAAATTCAAAATAACTTTACTCAACTTGTTAAAAAATCAATGTAATAATTAATAATAAGCCAGCTCTATTGTCTGTGAACCACATTGTAATTAAAAAAAACTTTTCGCATTCCTATAAAAAAAAAATAATTACAGCGCTTGTCAAGCCAAGTATCTCACGTTTTTATATGTGGAGAACGTTGTTGATATCACTCGTGTACAACTATTTCTAAGCCTTTTTTCTGTAATTCCCTATGTTATTGTTTATTTTCCCCAATAAATAAAATAAAATAAAAATAAATAAAAATATTTGAATACGAAAGACATTATTACATTTTTTTTGGGGGATGAACTGCTCGCGTCCGTAGGATCTACTTGTTTTGACCACCCTACACGTGTCCCCTGGGTAGTGCCAAACGAGCAGTAAAATACGGTGGTAGGCCATAGTATCGGCTGCCGGCTTAGGAGTTACCACCCACCAGACAAAGCCATGCCGCCAAGCGACTTGTCGTGTTTTGGCGTGATGTCTGGTGAAGCCATATGGAGAAAGATGGGTCTGGGCAGTTGTGTTGCGATGTGTACCGTACCGGGTATGATGCGACAGCTGTTGTTGTGTCGGACGTTTGATCGCGGAGGGTAGCGGGATCCGAAGCACGGTTATCCGCTGGCCGACCGCAGATAGTTGGGGGCCCAAGTAGTGTGCCAGCCACGCACAAAAGGCTGCCCCGCCAACTGCGAAAAATCCCAGGGTGGCCCCATCGTGCCGGTTGGCGACCGGGCGAGAGGACCCGATGGCGATCCCTGGGGGGGTTCGGGCGTCCCCGCAGTCTCCAGATCAGACCTCCATTGGCGCAGCAACTCTGGTCGCGTTGTTGGATTTACATCGCATCACCTCGCTCAACTGCCATCTTCCACCTACCCTATTCACTCAAAATTTTAAAAAATAAAATGAAAGGTAAAAAGAAAAGTAAGTGTGTACAGCGGATGCACGTCCTCTTACTCCAAGTGCACCTCTCTAACATTCGAGGACTGCACTCCAATATCAATGCGGTCCACCACCACCTTGAGACTGACAAGCCCCACTTACTTTTCCTGACGGAGACGCAGATCAGATGTCCGTCAGATGCGGCGTATCTCGACTACCCGGGATACTCATTGGAGCACCATTTCCTGCAGCGTGCCGGGGTCTGTGTGTACGTCCGCAATGACATCTGTTGTCAGCGTCTCCGTCACCTTGAGGACCCTAATTTCTCAACGTTGTGGTTGTTGGTGGACACTTGTGTGGACAAAATTGTCTATACTTGTGTCTACCGATCGCACAGCGGTGACCAGGAGACGACTCAACTGTTTGGCCACCTCAGTGAGGCCGCCGATAAGGCTCTACATCGGCACCCTGATGCGCAGTTTGTTGCTCTGGGGGACTTTAACGCCGTTCACAAAGACTTGCTTTTCTCGTACCAGAGGACCGACCACGCTGGGAGAGAAGCGCGAAACTTTGCAGTATCGATGGGCCTCTCCCAGTTGGTAAAGCAAGCGACAAGGGTGCCTGATGTAGTTGGTTATACTGCCAATTGTCTGGACCTTCTGCTGACCACCGATCCGGACAGATGTATCGTAACAGTTTCCTCACCACTAGGAACTTCAGATCACTGTCTGGTGAAGTCTGTATCGTCCTTCTCCCCACCTGACTGCGACTCACGCGGTGAACGGCGAATGTGGCGTTACAATTCAGCAGATTGGGATGAGATGCGGCACTTCTTTGCATCTTATCCTTGGCAGCAGGTCTACTTCTCTTCTAAAAATCCGTCGAGCTGTGCAGATGCTATATCCGATGTGATACGTCAAGCTATGGAGTATTTCATCCCTTATCGCGACGTACCCATCGGTGGCTCAGCTCACCCATGGTTCAACGCCGATTGCGTTCAAGCTGAACAACGTAAGCATTCGGCGTTTCTCGCCTGGGTTGACGCTCGTGACCACAAAGCTCCGGATCTGAGTTCAAAGAAGAGAGCCTTCAACCATGCTGCCAAGTCCTACAAAAAGGCACTAAGGAGGGCACGCTTCGACTGCATTAACCATATTGGTAGAAAGCTCTCTGCGCAGCCGTCCGGTAGCAGAGCATTCTGGTCCCTTGCCAAGTCGGTCAAAGCGAACTTCTGTCGGCCCTCATTGCCTCCGCTGGTTAAACCTGATGGAACACTGGCTCATACAGCGAGAGAGAGAGCGGGTCTCTTTGCATCTCTCTTCGCCCATAATTCTCGTCTTGACACTGGTAGTGCTACTCCACCGACTCTACCTCACTGCGATACTTCGATGCCCGAGGTCCGCATAAGGAACAAAGAGGTTCTAAGAGCACTGTGTCGTCTTGACGTGAATAAAGCTAGTGGACCAGATGGTATACCAGCGATTGTTCTCAAGGCTTGTGCACCCCAGTTGTCTCCTGTATTGACGCGTTTGTATCGCCTCTCATTTGGGACTGGTATAGTGCCCAAGTCCTGGAAGCTTGCCAACGTGCAACCCGTGCCCAAAAAAGGCAGTCGTACCGATCCTACCAACTATCGGCCGATTTCAATAACCTCCATACTCTGCAAGATTATGGAGCGTGTGTTGAACTCGCGCCTCTTGGCATACCTGGAAGGTAACGATCTCCTCAGTGATCGACAGTACGGGTTTCGCCGCAATCGATCTACTGGGGACCTACTAGTTTATGCCACCCACCTGTGGGGCGAGACCCTCGAGAAGAATGGGGAAGCGATTGCTGTTTCCTTAGACGTCTCGAAGGCCTTCGACAGGGTATGGCACGCTAGTCTATTGAGTAAGCTTTCAGCGTACGGCGTTTCCCCTGGTCTGATTAACTGGGTAAAAGACTTCCTGAGTGAACGTTCTCTCCGAGTTGTTATCGATGGATGCTCATCAGAGCCCATGACGACTAATGCCGGAGTTCCTCAGGGGTCTGTTCTCTCTGCAACTCTCTTCCTGCTGCATATCAATGATCTGCTGATGCCCGGTATCTATGGGTATGCAGATGATAGCACAGTTGTAGAGAGATACCTGCCAGGTGCTCGAGCTAGTAAGGAACTAATCCGATCCGAAAGAGAGGCTATGGTAGAGCGTACGAATGTCTCACTTCAGGCAGTCTCCAAGTGGGGTGAAGCCAATCTGGTGGGATTCAACGCCGCCAAAACACAAGCGTGTCTATTCACCGCTAAAATGAGCCCGTTCACCTTGGCTCCTGTTTTTCAGAATGTATCCCTGGAGTACACCGACCGCCTTCAGCTCTTGGGAGTTGAAATTTCCTCAGACCTTAACTTTGGGCGGTTCATTGAGTCCAAAGCCAAGGTAGCTGCTAGGAAACTCGGCGTACTTGCAAAGGTCCGGCGGTACTTCACACCATGACAGCTTTTAATGTTATACAAAGCACAGGTTCGTTCGTGTGTAGAGTATTGCAGCCACATATGGGCTGGTGCTGCAAAATGCCACCTGGCAGCTTTGGACTCGGTGGAAAGGCGTGCAAAGAGGCTAATTGGTGATCCAGATCTGGTTAATTCCAATCTACAAAGTCTTGAGCACAGGCGTAGGGTAGCCAGCCTTTCGGTGTTTTACTGAATGCATTTTGGAGAGTGTGTGCAGGAATTGCATGACTTGATTCCACCATCTCATTTCTACCATCGGACAAGCCGACGAACTGCGAGTATCCACCCTTACGTTGTTGAAACCTCTACGGTCCGGACCAAGCGTTTTGCCTCGTCGTTTATACCGCGAACATCGAGGGACTGGAATAATTTGCCTACTGCGGTTTTCCCGTCCGATTATAATTTGGGTCTCTTCAAGGCTAGAGTGAATAGGCTCTCAGTAAATTAGTGCGTCTCACCATCAACGATTGCATTACCACTTACCATCAGGTGGGATCGCAGTCAAGCACTAGTTTATATCATCATCATCATCATCTTCCTGCCCTTGTCCCGTGTTATTTGGGGTCGGCGCAACACGTTTTTTTCTTCCATTCTGCCCTGTCACTCGTCATACTATCACTAACTTCCTTTTCTTTCATATCACTCTTCACACAATCCATCCATCTTTTTTTTGGTCTCCCTTTCCCTCTCCATCCATCCACATGTAAATTCATAACTCTTTTAGTAACATGCGTTTCATCTCTCCTCTTCACATGACCATACCAAGACAAACGATTCCCTTTCAACTTTTCAGTCACTGGCGCCACTTTCAAACTTCCCCTAATATACTCATTTCTCACTTTATCCATTCTCGTCACACCACACATCCATCTTAACATTCTCATCTCCGCTACGTGCAATCTTTTTTCATCCGTCTTTTTCACAGCCCAACATTCTGATCCATACAGTATGACAGGCCTTATTACGGACTTGTAGATTTTACCCTTCAACTTGAGGGGCATCCGTGGGTCACAAGTTGTTCCCGTGACCTGTCGCCATTCAATTCAATTCAATTCAATACTTTATTGCAATCCATATGTATACATAGATGGTGTTGAAAATTTTCATAGATCAATATGGACCCTGTCGGGCACAGCAAAGTTAGGAGAGAGGAAGAGAGCTAAGTGGTAATTCACGGAATTTAATAGTATTGCACAACACAATACAAACCACACACACACATTTCATCCATCCTGCGTTGATCCGATGTGTTACGTCCCGGTCTACCTCACCATCCCCTTGGACGAGTGACCCGAGGTACCGAAAGTCGGAGCAGATCGGTATGGGTGTTCCAGCGAGAGATAAAGGCACTGGATTGGAGAGACCGCCGAAATCGCAGAACAAGTATTCCGTTTTGGTTCTACTCAATTTCAGGCCAACACTCTCCAGTCTGTGCCACCACACCTCCAATCTGTTCTGGACCTCTAGGCCACTCTCGGCAACCAACACAATGTCATCGGCAAACAGCATACACCAGGGAGCCTCTTCCTGAATGTCCGACGTCAAAGCATCCATTATCATCAGGAAGAGGTAAGGGCTGAGAGCCGACCCTTGATGTAAGCCGACAGCCACATTGATGCTGCCAGTGGTGCCCACTGTAGACCGGACTTGGGTACTGCATCGACTGTACATCGCTCGGATCAACTGCACATACTTCCCAGGCACACCTTTCTCCTTAAGGGCCCACCACAGAACCTCACGAGGTACCCGGTCATATGCCTTTTCGAGGTCAATGAATACCATGTGCAAGTTTTTATGCGCACCTCTGTATTTCTCGCACAGCTGGCGTATAGCAAAAATGGCATCCGCTGTACCCCGACCCGGCATAAAACCGAATTGGTTCTGTGAAATTTCACTCTCTTCTCTTAGTCGCCTTTCAATAACTTTCTCCCAGGCTTTCATAGTATGTGACATTAGCTTTATTCCTCTATAATTGTTGCACTCAAGCACATCACCTTTGTTTTTAAAAATTGGCACCAAAGAGCTATTGCACCACTCATCAGGTATGGCTTCTTCCAGCAACAACTTATTGAAGAACAAAGCTAACCACGTCCATCCATCCACTCGCAATAACTTCCACACTTCAACTGGTATTCCATCTGGACCAATGGCTTTACCATTCTTCATTCCATTTACTGCTATTCTGACTTCATCCATACTAACCATTCTCACTAATCCCACATTCACTGGTTTATTCTCTAACACACCACTCCAATTATTTTCCTCATTCATCAATCTTTTAAAATATTCCTTCCACCTCTTTCTGATTTTTTCATCATCCGATAGAACCATTCCAGTTTCATCTCTTATACATCTTACATGACAAACATCCCTCGCCTTTCTCTCTCTTATTCTAGTAAGCCGGTATAGCTCTTTTTGGCCTGCAGGACTGTCCAGTGCGTCATATAGTTTGTCCTGGGCTTTTGATTTCGCTATTGCCACGGCTTTCTTGGCTTTCTTCTTTAAAACGTCATACTCACTCTTTTTTTCAGCTTTTAAACTAGCGTTTCCAGGCTCTACACGCTGCCATTCCTTGAATTTTCTCTTTTTTTCTTTCAATACACTCTGAACTTCTGTCGACCACCACCATGTATCCCTATCTATTATGCCCTTTCCTCTCGTCTCTCCCAAAATATCTTTCGCTGCATGCCTGATACACTCAGCCATCTCATTCCAGCTTTCATTTATACTTCGATCATTCATATCTCCCATCTCTATCATTCTGTCCACCACTCGCTCCCTGAACTTCTTCGCACAACCATTCCTCTCTAACATATGCCATTTTATTTTAGGGGGAGGACGCTCTTTGTGTTTGGTAGACAGTATTTTAACCACTGATGTCATAACCAGGAGTCTGTGTTGTGAGACTAGGGCCCGTATTACAGAACTACAATCAAGACTCAAGCATTACTTAAAACGAGTCTCAGTTGGAGTTTTCATTTTAAAACTTGACTTGAGCAGAGAAACTTTAATCAATAATCACCTGAGCAGTGTCACTTTAAAATGCCATTTTTTACGTATTATAGAACAGTGCTTGAGTGAGCTCCACTCAATGTATCCTTATTTTAAAATCACAATCAGCTCAGAATCTCTGCTTGAGGCGAGATTTGATCTTTGTTTTCGTAAGTGTAGTCGAGACCACGCTTGAGCATAGAATCTCATGGAAATTGTTGTGGATTTAAATCAGAGAATAAAATCTCTAATCAAGCGTAGTTTCGTTTGATTTGGGTTTGAGGATTGTTCTAAAATAAACTGAATCCTTAAGTCGAGATTCTTCGCTCAAGCAGTAATCGGTTGAACGCATTTTAAGTAGTACTTGAGTAAGGTTCTGTAATACGGGTCTTAGTCTTCTCCTGGCAGTACTTTGCAATCTTTGACGTGCTTTAAGTGGTTGCGCCGAACTAGAAAGTAGTCGATTTGGGTCTTATGATTACCACTTTTGTACGTGATCATGTGTTCGTCTCTTTTTTGGAACCACGTATTGGCTACTGCTAGGTCAAATGCAGTAGCGGATTGCAGCAGGGTCTCTCCTTCACTGTTCGGACTACCGAAACCCCATCCCCCATGTACTTTATATCAATTAAAAAAAAAAAAAAAAAACATTACATGGACGAAAGACTAGGAGATATGGTCGAACGACTATAGCCTTCCCTAAGGGCAAACAGAAGAAATAAACAAATTGTAAACTTGTCAAAAACAAGCTTTACATACTCTTTGGTGAAAAAATTGAGTGTCAAAATCGTTAAAATTATGGCAAAAATTGCAAGTAACAACGATTAGGTCCTTTTAAATATATATCATCATTTAAGACTAGTAAACAAGTCACAAAACTGAAATGAGTAACATACAATACGTACAAATAAAGGATCTAAAACCCGGTATGAAAAACATTAATGCCGAGTTCATCGTGCTCGAGGTTGGTCCACCGACGCTGACAAAGGAGGCGCGGGAGGTGCGTACACTACGCGTGGCGGACGCCACGGCCTCGGTTAACTTGTCTGTGTGGGACGAGCCTGGCGCGCTGCTGCAGCCCGGGGACATCGTACGCCTGACGCGCGGCTACGCGTCCCTGTGGCGTGCCGCGCTTACGCTCTATTCCGGCAAGTCTGGCGACATTCAGAAAGTGGGCGAGTTCTGTATGTTGTTCAATGAGCAGGTGAATATGAGCGAACTGCAGCCAGCGCAACAGCCTGCCGCTGCCGGCACCGCGACCACCGCGCCCGAGCGCTCTAACGGAGCGCACGCGCCGCTGCGCGCGCTGCAGGCGCCGTCTACACCTGCGGCCGCGCATGGTGCCAAGCCCGACCGCTTCGCACCGGCTGCGCCAGAGCACGGCGGCAAGCACGCGCACAAGACGTACGTGCGCGGTCGCGGCCACCAGCGCGGCAACAGCCGCAGGTAGCACGTGCAGCTGCCTGCCTTCAGTGCCTTTCAAGACAATGGTGCGTTCATAGTGGCTTGATGAATTGTTACAGGTTGTGTATGTGTTCAGACTGTGCTGTATCTTACAGTAGGATTCTACACAGGCTCCCATGCTGTGTAAAGTGAAACCTGTTGATTAGTTAATAAGTAATGAAATAATATATACTCTGAATATTCAACTTTACATAAGTTTTTATCATAAAAAATTGTATAATTAGGTTTAAATGTTTCTGGACTATACTTATGATTTTATTATGATTAAGTTATGGTATTGTATGATGTTTATAATATTTGTGAATACATATGTAAATAGATGAAAAATCCTTCTCAGCATTCTCAAAACATGATTTTCAATTCAATCTCCAAGTGAAAGCCGGCATTCGCATGTGATCTCATCACACTATCCCATCAAACACCAAGCGGATGCCAGTGTCTGCATAAATTATAAAATATTATGTGTTCTATTTGTAGGAAATATATCCAAGAACTTAAATATCAAACTTCATAAAGTAGCTGGTAATTATCAAAAATATGGTCTACAATAAAGTAGTAGAGAGTGGACACTGGCGTTAGCTTGGGAAGACAAGAGGTTAATGACTGTTATATCCTACTGCAATTTCCTTGCTGTTGTATTGTTTGTGGATTCATTGAGCTCCTTGAAAGTTCAAAGTTGAGCTACACAATAACTGACAAATGCTAGCACTGTGTAGTCTGCAAAGGGTGTGCAGGGCATGTCCTTTCACATATATATAATACAAGTATTCGAAACGCGTTCGTTGTTCTGTTCAATGTCACCCTCAGTTAACTGTACACCTTAAAGCATGTAAAAAGTCTTCGGACAGATGATGGTGATGATTTACCCACAACCGACCTTTTTTTTTCAGTGTATAATCGTCCAATGACATTCCCCGCTCTTGGGTGGAGCGTGAGATAGTGTCATTTTTACTGAATAAAAACCCACTCCTGTTCCTTCTTTGCCTTCGTTCCAGGGCCCCGGGGTTCTCTTTCGCATCACATGGCCCCAGTAGGCTTCGACCCTGCTGGGCCCCTACGGTTTTGCTGACATCTCCTTGAGGCGCGCGTGGAACACTACGCGCCGTCGACAACTTGGACTCGGTCCGAACGGTTACCGGACGGTTGAATGGCGAGCTACCCATTACCCCTACGGTGGCTGAAAATCGGGATCGGGACGGCGGCGGGGCGTGAAGGCCGTTCACTCGCACGTGCGGCCGCCTCCTTTGCTAGCATTACTGCTTCGCAGAAGGAGGCGACCGCCTGCCGCCCCCACGGGGACACGGCAGTGCTCTGCCCAGGCGGGGCACACCTCTACCGTATGCTCCAACGTGTCCTCCGGGCGGTCCACACAATGGTGGAACCCAGGCGTTTCTTCCGCACGAATCCGGTCAAGGGCGGATCCAGCTTTGGCGCCAGGGGGGGGGTCACGTCACGTCTTGGTCAAGTCATAAGAAGTTATGATTTAATTTTGATAATAATAGATACGGGTAAAAATACATACATCAATAAAATACCTACTATTTTATCGATGTATGTACTGTGCTTAAAAATACCCATATTTAAATAACAAAATCAAGTTTTCTTTTACGTCTCCCGAAACGCGTTATCACTCCATCTACTTCAATGGTAACGAGAAAAGCAAGTGGCGAACTCAAAAAAATGGACTGCCACAAGGTAGTATTCTAGCCCCCTTGCTGTTTAACGTTTACACCAATGACCAACCGGTGAGCCCTAACAAAACCCGCTTTCTGTATGCAGACGAACTAGCATTAACTTACCAAGCCACTGATTTTGAGGAGATTGAGGCCAACCTTACCACAGAGTATTTCAGATCTTAGCCAGTATTATGCTGCTAATGCATTTAAAGCAAATCCCTCAAAAATGTGCGTCTTTCACCTTTGTAACAGACAAACACAGGGTTGGATGCTCAATATCTCATGGCAGGAGGTACCAATCATTCATAACCCCCATCCAAGATATCTCTTCATCACTCTGGATAGGTCTCTCAACAACAGAAAGAATTGCGAGAACGTTAAGCGGAAGGTGCATACGAGAAACAACCTGCTACGTCGCCTAACATCCACTAGATGGGCGTCTCCCCAAGTTCTGCGAACAGCTGGAATGGCACTCCGCTTCTCCGCTGGTGAATATGCCTGTCCAGTATGAAGCCGCTCCGCCCACTCTAACATAGTGGATACAGCACTTAATTCATTAACGCTCAGGCGGTAGCCGGCGCCCGCAAGCCATTGTCTTACTATTGTGTCTCTAATTACGCACGTCAAAAGGTTAAATGAGACGTGCCAAATTGCCACTGGTTGCCTTATGCCGACTCCGGTACGAATGTTGTATCCACTAATCGGCATTGCACCCCTAGAAATTCGCAGGACCTTGGCTAGCCGTATAGAAAGAACGAAACAATAAAACGACCCTCGCCATTCTATGCACTATTACAGCTGCAGCAGCCCCTGAGACTTAAAAGTCGTAAAAGTTTTGTTGTAAGCGTGAGCCCATCTCAAAGTAAAACCATATGGCTTTACTTTTAGATGGGAGTTATGCTCTCTCCTGGACACGAGTTGCCATGGCCAATCTGGAAAACTCTAAACAGACTCCGCATGCAGGGTGAGCGCAGCAAAGGCAATCTCCACAGATGGGGGTATCTGAACGGTTCCGACCTTCAGTATTTATGCAGTGTCTCTCCACAGACCATGTCCAACCTTCCATCCTGCATGACGTGCCCTGTTACCTGTTCATGTAGGGATCTTATGACAGTATCAGTGGACGACATTGCCGTGGCCGAATACTGGGCCAGGCAGGGAATTTTGTTAGTTTTACCATCGACACGCTAAAAACGTACGACACTCAGTTTTTATGGACATGAAGAAGTGCCAGTCCGGTTAGACATTCGACCATTGAAGCTTCTAGTCATAATTTGATTTTTCGTAACGGGAGAGATCTTCCCGCTGTCGCTACACTAACATGTAGTGTAGCCATAATACATAAAAAAAATCTTATATTAGGATACGTCTCAAAATCACAATTTAAAATAAGGTCATAAAACTTCTATTGATAAAATATTTTTATTAAATCTTTTCAAAGAACTCTTCACTAGCCTTTATACAAAGTTTCATGCGTCTGAAACAATTTTCGAAACATTTTTTCCAGTCCGCTGCAGACACCACTTACACAGCCTTCTTGAACGCTGCTAGCGCGTCTTCCGGCGATGAAAACTGTATCCCTTTTGGCAGATTTTATATTTTAGGGAATAAAAAGAAGTCACACGGTGTCAGATCAGGACTGTAAGGAGGGTGCCCCAAGACTCTGACCGGTGCGGTGTCCAGGAAGTCCCTCGTTTTGAGCGCTAAGTGCGTGGGCGCGTTGTCATGGTGAAGCAATACCCTGCGGAGTCCGGTATTCGGTCGCTTGTTGCTCATTGCAGACAAAACTTCTGGCAGGCATTTTGTGGTATACCATTCGGCGTTGATGCTGCTTTGGTCTCGTAATGGAATTGAAATCAGATACCCCGTCAAAGTGAAGAAACTAGTGATCAAAATTTTCCCTGCGCTGTTTCTGTTTCGTTCTGAAACAGTCAAACTGTTTCTGGATCGCATTGATAAATACAGGATTCGTCACCTGTCACAATGTCGTAAACGCGCCGAGACGAGCCGTTTCAAATTATTGAATCATATCACGGCACCACTCCACACGGGCTTGCTTCTGAGCTTCGGTGAGGTTGTGCGACACCCAGCGGCAAACTATCCTCCTCACACGAAGGTGCTCGTGTAGAATCTTGTGAACGCTTCCCGAACCAATCTGCAGTGTATGCTGAATCTCTTCGTATAAAATCCGTCTGTTTTCTTGAATTAATTTTTTTACTGCCAGCACACTTTCTTCCGTGACAGCTGTCGTAGGACGACCACTTCTTTGTTCATCCCCCAAAGAAAGGCTACCGCGCTTGAACTCGCTATACCAGCGGTAGATGGTTGCTTTTGAAGATCTTTCATCCATAAAAGCAATTTGAAGTCGATCAAATGACTCATCAGGTTTTAGGCCACAATTAAAATCATAGAAAATCATCGCACGAAAATGGCCTCCATAGATGTACTTTTTATCCATACTATCCATACTAATATTATAAATGCGAAAGTAACTCTGTCTGTCTGTCTGTTACGCTTTCACGCTTATACCGCTGAACCGATTTTGATGAAATTTGGTACAAAGATAGAATAGAGCTTGAGAAAGGACATAGGCTATAAATTATCACGCTATTTTCTATGGGGGGTGAGCAATAATTCAAAATCTCGGTATTAAACGACATTTTGCAGCGAGTTCGATCCTCAGCTACAGTTAAAAATTTTGTCATTATTTTTAACCGACTTCAAAAAAAAGGAGGAGGTTATCAATTCGGTTGTATTTTTTTTTTTTATGTTTGTTACCTCAGAACTCCGTCGTTTATGGACCGATTTGCAAATTTTTTTTTTCCTTTATAGGATATGCTTCCAGATTGGTCCCATTTTTTTCAAAATCCAGTTCTGATGATGGAATCCATGAGGAATCGAGGGAACTCCTCAAAAATTATAGGCAACCCTATGGTAATTTTAGTATTTTCATCAAGAACTTAAGCATTTACAGTCAAAAAGTAACATTTGAAGAAGTGGAACTGATGAAGAAGACCAGAAATGGTCAACGGAACTTCATACTCAAATAGATATCACAATGAAGATATACATAGTTAAGCGACTATGACAATACAAATAAATGAATGATTCTGAATAGTTACGTTGAAAATGGTAAGTATCATCGAAGTGATCTGATGATGATGATGGAGCCGGAAGGTAGGCACTGGAACTCCGTAATTAATCAATGTAACCTAGCCGTGTTTGGACTTATTAGAATTGTCATGAGATGCACTTTGGCTATAAGGTACTATCGAACTGATCTGATGATGGAGCCGGAAGGTAAGCACAGGAACTCCGTAATTAATCAATGTATCCTAGCCGTGTTTGGGCTTATTAGAATTGTCGTGAGATGCTCTTTGGCTATAAGGTACTATCGAACTGATCTGATGATGGAGCCGGAAGGAGGAAGGTAGACACAGGAACTTTATAATAAAACAATGTAACCTAGCAGTATTTGGGTTAATTGGAATTGTCATGAGAAATAGGCACTCTGTTTATAAGTGTATCGCAACTAAAAAGTGTGAAATAAAAACTTTTTAGAAAAAAAAATAACCGACTTCACTAAAAAAATACACTAAAAGGATGAAAATAACTTTAATTTCGGAAGTCGGTGTTAAATAAGAAACAAACAATACCGAGAAACACCGACTTCCAAAATTAAAGTTATTTTCATCCTTTTAGTGTATTTTTTTAGTGAAGTCGGTTATTTTTTTTTTTCTAAAAAGTTTTTTATCTTATTTTTTTTGTAATAAAATAACTTTTACCATTTTTTCAAAATGAAATTGACATTTCTATTCGATATCTTCTAAATATTTTGTAAAAACTAATCAAAACACATAAGAAAATCAAAGCGGCGAGTAAAATCACGTACTATTTTGTTACATTATTCTATTTACCTGCAAAGGAGACAATTTCTTTTGTTTGGGGAATAGGCCCACCACAAATTGAGGCGTATAGCAATGAAATGCACGTTAGTTTATTCCTTATAATCTCTAGATTACATTGGTAATATTGGCAAAACTTTATCTAACTGGAGTACCGTGAAATACGACAGTCAAAACATGACTCTCATAATATCCTAAAATCTCACAAGAGCGATTGTCTAATGAGTAGATAGGTCTCCTTGGTATTTTAAGTTAAAATAGTGCACTGTTCAATAATATACAATATAAAACAAAGTCACGTCTGTACTACGTGACAGACTTTGATGTGATTTACACGATTTGATAGACTTATTCATGAAAATGCGTAGATGTATACATTTCGAAATAGCGCGGCTTTTGTCGGCCATTGGCTGTAGATCTAAAATAATAAGGTGATGTGTTTTATGCTGGTTGTGTAAGGAGAAAAAAAACCACATTATAGCATCACAAGTATTTATTACTGTTCATCATCATCATTTTCAAAGTTATCTCTTAAAAGCAGTATTTCATCTAAAAAAGATGCAGGTGGCTCAACCTCACCTTGATGCCGCGCCCAAGATAAAAACCACACTATACACATCACATATGCACAGCAGCCAACAGTGCGTCTGCCCACTAAACAATTACAACAGTATCCAGCAAGAGGAGTATTCAACATTCCGTTGAAATCGTGCTGCACAATTGATACAACGGCTTTGTGGATTATGCATGTATCTACAGATGCCATTTTCATAAAATCTTTCGAATAAAAATACGAAAAGAACAGAAGAAACGTGCAACTATCTAGTAATCGGAAACAATAATAATGTTGTCTATAGCGGTGGGCGTTTCAACGACGAACAGTTTTCAAAGACCGTTTTTTGTTCTGCAACGTAACAACCGTTTTCCATCTTGCGACCAAACAGTCTTCGTTGCATAAACCAGTCTTCGAATTACTGTATGCGAATTGTTATCTTTCTGTTAAGAAAATAAGGTCGAAAATCCATTGCTTCAACTATCACACTCGTCGCGTCGTCGTTTTTAAAACCAGTTATTGCAATGAAAAATGAATTTTATGTTTATAGTCATAAAGTTCATTTTTCATTGTAATAATTGGTTTTGAAACGACGACGCGACGAGTACAGAATTTATCACCGTCCTCAAACTAGTTGCGACAACGAACGTTTTCTGCAACTACTTCACTCAACGATAGTTTCGTCTTCAAACCAGTTGCGACGACGACCGTTTTCTGCAACCGTTTTTGTCGTTGCCAAAACGGTTACGTCTCGTCCGTCTAAAATTCGACAACGACCCACCACTAGTTGTCTGTCAGTGTCAAACTGATTGAAACTGGACCACAGAGCATCTGCAACGGGCTATTAATTACGTTTCGTTCCACGCTGCGCAGTGTAGTAACATTTTTTTTTTCACGTTAAAATAAACTTGAAAACGCTCCTAAACAAGCATTTTTTGCCGTAACACTTTTTTACTATTATTTCATTATTCCGGTTAGATTTCTATATAATTTTTGGTCTGTTAATTATAATAAGATGATCGGTTTTTCCATGTGTAATATGATTAATAAACGTAACCGTTTAATAGTGGGCCCAAAAAAAACTGTCTCCTTTAACTTCTGAAAGGAAAATCATCACGCTATCATCGATAAGGAGCCAACCAGGCTATTATAACGTTTATATAAGAACGTCTATTTTAAAACACAATCATCAGAGGCCTCAGCACAGTGGTTTCGTATCTAGAATTGCGTGTAATATAAAGATAGTTCGAGTCCCATAATATTGCTCTCATATAAGACATTTTTATTTTATTTTTTCACCGTAAATAAGATTTTTTTTATATATTTTTGCATGCTTACATTTTTTTTATATCTACACACAATATATCTGTAGAAGTTTTTAGTTATGTGCGTATCACGCAAAATGTTAATAATATAAAATGTAGATAACTTTTAAACAGTAAAATTGTGTGTCACTTAAAATATTACTTAGGCTTTGTTTCATCGCAATCGGTTGACTATATCGAAAGATATATGTATAAATTTAAAGTTTTCAAGAAGTAAAATGTAACACTAGACGCAATTCAGATACTCGCAACGCCATCTAAAGACTCAAAGTAGAAATAATGATGACAATGGCATTTGAAATTCATATTAAATTTGATAGATAGATGGCATTGTGTAATTTATGTAATTATCTGAGTGGCGGAAGAATGACCATCGCCCACGTTTGCAGACAGTTCTATTTTTTTTTCCCCGTGGTTGTAACAAGCTAATTGACCTATATGGTATTTAATTATTGACTTTAAAATAACACGGCCAAATTTTTGGAAGGGGTTACATGGTACCTTGCGTTGGAAGGCCCCCAGGTGGACGTTACCGATGACCTGGTGAGGGTCGCGGGAATCGGTCGAAGCGAACTTCTGTAGGCCCACATTGCCTCCGCTGGTTAAGCCTGATGGAACACTGGCTCACACGGCGAGAGAGAAAGCAGGTCTCTTTGCATCTCTTTTCGCCCATAACTCTCGTCTTGACACTAGCAGTGCTACTCCACCAACTCTACCTCACTGCAACACCTCAATGCCCGAGGTTCGCATAAGAACCAAAGAAGTTTTGAGAGCACTGTGTCGTCTAGACGTGAATAAAGCTAGTGGACCAGATGGTATACCAGCAATAGTTCTCAAGGCATGTGCGCCCGAGTTGTCTCCTGTATTGACGCGCTTGTATCGCCTCTCATTTAGGACTGGTATAGTGCCCAAGTCCTGGAAGCTTGCCAACGTGCAACCCGTGCCCAAAAAGGGCAGTCGTGCCGATCCTGCCAACTATCGGCCGATTTCAATAACCTCCATACTCTGCAAGATTATGGAGCGTGTATTGAACTCGCGCCTCATGGCATACCTGGAAGGTAACGGTCTCCTCAGTGACCGACAGTACGGGTTTCGCCACAATCGGTCTACTGGGGACCTACTAGTGTATACCACTCACATGTGGGGCGAGGCCCTTGAGAAGAATGGAGAAGCTATTGCTGTCTCCTTAGACGTCTCGAAGGCCTTCGACAGGGTATGGCATGCCAGCCTTTTGAGTAAGCTTCCAGCGTACGGCATTTCCCCTGGTCTGATTAACTGGGTAAAAGACTTCTTGAGTGAACGGTCTCTCCGAGTTGTTGTCGATGGATGCTCATCAGAGCCCATGACGACCAATGCCGGAGTTCCTCAGGGGTCAGTTCTCTCTGCAACTCTTTTCCTGCTGCATATTAACGATCTGCTGATGCCCGGTATCTATGGGTATGCAGATGATAGCACAGTTGTAGAGAGATACCTGCCAGGTGCTCGGGCTAGTAAGGAGCTAATCCGGTCCGAACGAGAGGCTATGGTAGAGCGTACGAATGTCTCACTTCAGGCAGTCTCCATGTGGGGCGAAACCAATCTGGTAGGATTCAACGCCGCCAAAACACAAGCGTGTCTGTTCACCGCCAAAAGGAGTCCGTTCGCCTTGGCTCCTGCTTTTCAGAATGTATCTCTGGAGTGCACCGACCGCCTCCAGCTCTTGGGAGTTGAAATTTCCTCAGACCTCAATTTTGGGCGATTCATTGAGTCCAAAGCCAAGGTAGCTGCTAGAAAACTAGGCGTTCTTGCAAAGGTCCGACGGTACTTCACACCGGGACAGCTTCTAATGTTATATAAAGCACAGGTCCGATCGTGTGTGGAGTACTGCAGTCACATATGGGCTGGTGCTGCAAAATGCCATCTAGCAGCTTTGGACTCAGTGGAAAGGCGTGCGAAGAGGCTAATTGGGGATCCAGATTTGGTTAAGTCCAATCTACAAAGCCTCGAGCACAGGCGCAGGGTAGCCAGCCTATCGGTATTTTACAGGTTGCATTTTGGAGAGTGTGCGCGGGAATTGCATGACTTGATTCCGCCATCTCCTTTCTACCATCGGACAACCCGACGTACGGCGAGTATCCACCCTTACGTTGTTGAAACTTCAACGGTCCGGACTAAGCGTTTCGCTTCGTCGTTTATACCGCGTACATCGAAGGACTGGAACAATTTGCCTGCTGCGGTCTTCACGTCCAACGTCCAAAAAAAAAAAAATGTTGCAGATTTTATGCATTTAAAATCATTTTTCATTGATGAAGATTTACTAAGAATGTGTCTAAAAAAGGGTGTATATTGCTATAATTATATAAATTCTTGGAAAAAATATGAAGAAACACAATTACCTGATCGAAACAAATTCTATAGTAGACTCACATCCGAAACTGTATCAGAAGAAGATTATAATCAAATCTAGCAAGGAAAATAGATATAGCAAGATAGAGGTCTAGCAAGGATGTTCCACGTGAAGCAGTATCAGCTGGGTTTTCTGGTGATTTGACATGATACCAATTATGATTTCTGATGTTGTCCAGTATTTCAATTACTCGGTTTCTAACGTACGTGTTCCATCTAGCAGGATCACCGAATAGCCAAGAAAGTACAATAGTGGAATCAGTCCATGCGAATATCTGACAGGTTGGTATATTCTTAGCTTCCTTTATCTGCTTCAAGAGTCCAGCAAGCAGAACAGCTCCACTGAGTTCTAGACAAGGTAAGCATTGGGGTTTAGTCGGTGCTACCTTCGTTTTAGCAGCGATGATTGACGTCTTTACGGTACCCATGGAAGTCCGTACTCTTAGATAGGCTACTGCAGCGTAAGCTCTCGTGGACGCATCACAAAAGCCGTGGATACTGGTGTTATTTCTGTTAGTTTCAGTAGTGTGTAGCTATCTGTCTATCTCGATACAGGGTAAGTATTGATGAAATGATTCTCGCAAATTATTCCACTCTGTGGCTATGGTTTCCTCAACTTCTTCATCCCATGGTATTCCTAGGAGCCATAATCTTTGAATCAGAAGTTTTGCTGGCAAAATAGATGGAGCCAGCCAGCCTAATGGATCAAATAATCTTTGTAGATCGGCCAGAATCGTTCTTTTCGTAGTGGGGTTTGACGCACCAGGTAAGTTTGGGCTGTATTGAAAACGATCATTACCCATGTTCCAGTGTAATCCCAAAGCTCGTGTTATACCATCTAAGGTTAGGTCCAACTTTACATGAGAGCTTCTTTCGGATTCCTTGAATTCTATGAGAAAATCAGCGTCATTGGAACACCACTTTTTAATTGGAACCCGCCTTTCTTGAGTATGGCGTCTATTTCCTTGGCCACCTTCAATGCGTCTGTTACATTGTCTTTACCCGACATCATATCATCCATGAAGTAGTCGCGTCTTATTATTTCCGCAGCTTCAGGATAGTTTCGTCCTTCATCTTTGGCTACTTGATGCAAAGTCCTTACTGCCAAGTAAGGAGCAGAAGCAGTTCCGAACGTGACTCTGGTAAGACGGTAATCTTTGACAGGTTCTTGATCATCCTTCCTCCACAGTATTCGCTGCAGATCTCGGTCTTCTTCTTTAACAAGGATTTGCAGGTACATTTTTTGAATATCCGCCACGAAACAAACCTTCTTCATCCGCCATCGCATGATCAGACTTCTCATGTCGTCTTGTAACTGTGGTCCAACCATCAGTTCATCATTGAGTTGATACGTTATTGGTTCCCTTTTGAGATGCGTTAAAAACGGTTCTCAATTTGGTTGTCTCTTTCTCTTCTTTATTTACAGCGTGATGAGGTAGATACACAGAAGGATTTGTTATTTCTTGTTCTGGTACTTCTTCCATGTAATTTGATTCATATTCTTTCATGACTGTAACATAGTCGCTTTTGAGTTTTGGGTTATTTTTGAATCTTTGTTCCAATTGATATAATTTCTTTAAAGCTATTGCTCTTGTATTTCCTTCTTTAGATAATAGCATGTTTGATTTCTTTGGTAACGTTACTGTATACCGTCCCTCTTTATTTCTCGTGGTTGTGGTCTCATAGATTTCCTCGCACCTTCGTTCTTCAGCAGTGGGTTGTCTTTGGTCATATGGGTCTCCCACATTCGTTTCAGCATATCATTCAGATCAAGATTGAGGTGCATGACGATAATCTCCTTTTCTGGTAGGTTGTGTTCCACGTTCCCAAATAGGATCCAACCCAGGGTGGTGTTTTGAGCGCATGGTGTTCCTGGGGGACCTTTGATAACTTCACCCTTCATGATTTGGGCACATACGTCAACACCCAGTAATAAATCTACTCGTCCTGATTTACTGAAGCTTGGATCCGCCAGAGCGAGTCCTTGCAGGTGCGGCCAGGTGTTGGTAGAGATGGTTTGTGACGGTAATTCGGTAGTGAGTCGCGTAGACATGATGTACGTTTTGACCTTGAGGTTGAAACAAGCGTCGTGCCTGGATAGTAGTTCGATTTCTGCAGCATGTTTGACGTTTATTTTGGTTGAGCCGACGCCAGTGATGGTGCCGTTGACAGGCGTTCTCTTCACTCGTAACATCTGGGCCGCTCTTTCGCTCATGAACGTTGCTTGGGAGCCGTGGTCAATCAAAGCACGGAGCACTGTCACTTGTCCCGATTCAGGTTTTCTTACTGGTACAAGGGCTGTGGCCAGCAATGCGGTGGACAAATTAGCAGCGACATGCGATGAAAGTGTAACGTTGGTTTCGGCTGGTCTTGCAGAATCTTGATTGGTTTCAACCTTATCTTGTTGGTTCTTGTTGTCTGGTTGATTTGGTGACGTCACCGGCGTGGATTGATGCGTGAGCGTGTGATGACGTTTGTGACATTTGCGGCAGGACATCTTCAGGCGACATTTATAAGCAGAGTGTCCCGGGGCCAGACAATTGTAGCATAGTTTGTGTTGTTTTAGGTACTCACACCTCTCTGCTGGATTCAGTTTTATGAACTCCTCACAATGACATAATGTGTGATCCTTTTCGCAAATAGCGCAGCATCTCGGTTTTGAAGAGGTAGAACTTGACGTGGACACGTGAACAGCGTGTTCTTTTCCTCTAGGTGTAGGCTTTTCTTTAGTCGAAGGCGTGATAAGCTCGAGCGTGCGGAACTTTGACTGTAGGAACTTGCTCAATGCATCCCATTTAGGTAACTCGTCGTCAGTGGCATCGTACGCAACTTCTTCCCATTCACGATGCGTCTCTGGGTCCAATTTATGAACGACTAAGAATACAATGAGTGAGTGGGTGAGTGGATCCCATGAGCTGATTGACAGTTTCAGGTTCGTTAGTGCGTTCAGACATTCAGTAGTCGTATCCAAAATCGATTTTATGTTACTTGCCGTTTGCGACGTTATTTTCTTTTGTGTAAACAATCTTTTCAATATGGATTTGGCAATAATGCGTTTGTTACCAAAACGAGCCTTAAGCATACTAAACGCGCCGTCGTAGTTAACCTCTGTAACTTGCACATGTTTCAATAGCGACAGAGCTTCTCCCTTTAGACTGCTTTTTAAATAATGCAACTTTTGTACTTTACTCAATGTTGGATTGTCGTGCACTAATGATGTATATAGATCTTGATAAGCGGGCCACTCATCGTAAATACCTGAGAAAGTTGGTAGTTGAATCCTCGGTAATTTGATTTGTACTTCCATAGAACCACTGTTGTTATGGTCAGTTTGCATAGGAACCGGCGACGACTTGTTGTATGAGCTCAATAAATCACTAAGATCGGCTAGTAAACAAGTGTATAAGTCTTCCTGCACAAAGTAATCTTCGTTATCAAAATATGGAATGTCTTGTCGATTTGCTTTAGGAACGCATTTCACTAGTTCTATATGCGCACTTTTCTAAGTAGACCAATATTCTTCAATGTTCTTAATGCGAGTTTCGATATATCCCTTGTTAAGCGTTGTTTCGGACATTTCTTGAGATTTGATTGCGTTTTTCCTAACAACATAGCTGTATCTTCTAACACATTTAACAACCGTTCCATTGTATTTGCCATATTTGTTGAAATAAGCCTTCTTTTCGTTATAAAACTGAACGTTTCTTCGTATTTTCGTAGTTAAAAATCTTGTTTTGATCACACTATTCACTAACGAGTTTGTTTTGCACGTATATTTTTGTGATAAATTCTTTCTTTTGTTCCTTGCTCGCCACTCGAACCTTCCTTTTGTATTGCGCTCAGTGCGTAGAATGTCATAAGTCGAACAGATATCAGGCTCGATGTCGACCAAAATGGTATCGGTTTAAGATTCAAATTTGCTTGTGGGAATTCTGGGTAATAGAAATACGTGGTTTCTTTAAGCTGATTTATTTGCGACTAACTTTAAATGATAGTTTCATAATGATGGTAGGGCGACACACACATGCATTCGTACTTACTTAACACTTTCACACATACATACGTTTCTAACTCAACATAACCTATTCACGGTTTTTCCTTTTTCTTCAATTTCCACTGTAATCCAATGGTGCCAACTCTTAACGCGTCGATTAACACATAATTGACGAAAATTAGACAAGTTTTGACCACTTTTCTTAATTGTTAAGTGCGGAGCGTCTCCAAAAACGATCCGACCGCCACGAGGGTTGGAGGGGAACTGGGGGTTAGGTTAGGTTAGGTTTTTTTTTTTTTTTTTTTAAATCTCTACCCCTGACAAATCAGAGTCTACTATCTAAGCTACTTTCCTTTCATACCAGTTCTCACTAGCTTTCCTCTCGCACTTTTATTCCGCATACTATTTCTTTCTTACGTCCTTCCTCTTTTATTCTCATTTATAGGTGGGACTCCCATTTTACTGACTATTCTATTGTAGCCTGACTTTTTTACATATAATTTTATTTGTCTTAAGGGTAAATAATACTCTAATTATTGCCTTTATTTTTTTATTATTACAAGGATCTCATTTTTTCTAGGGTACATTTTATTACTTAACTACTTTAACTTACAGTTCTACATTGTAATTTACATTATTTAAAGTCTAGGTACATTTTGTAATATTTATTACTACATATTTTTCCCATTTCATGCATATATACTTTAATGGTTTCTAGGGGTAAATTATACAGTTTTTACTATTTATTCTTATAAGTTATAGGTAATTATTCTAGTTACATTTTTAGCTTAACCTTTTGAGTGCGTAATTAGAGACACAATAGTAAGACAATGGCGCGTGAACGCCGGCGTTAATGCGGGGATCAACAGCTTAATATATTTGTTTCTTATATCTATTTATCATTTTGTTTCTAATTTTTATTTTGTTTTACTGCTCACAATATTTTTATTTACTTTACTATCTTATTTTATATGCACTACTAACATATGCTACTATATTGTGGTTGCATACTTTACCGATCGGTTCTATTTCGTTTAATTGCTTTTTTAGCGATTTGTACACAGTACTCCAAAAAGACTTTCCTTTTCTTTCCCATCATTATTACCCCTATACTATCCTCACTCAGATCTGTTTCAATTTCTTGTTCTATTTCATTCCTTTCATAAGCGTATGCAGGACAGCGAATCAGCAGGTGTGGTATTGACTCTGCGATACTTGGGTCACAGATGCACGATGGACTCTCCTTACACCTAAAACGGTGCAAGTATTCAGAGAATCCACCGTGCCCCGTCATGACCTGAGTCAAAATCCCATTTATTTGTAACTTCCTGACTATCGACCTATCGATCTGACGGCCGATGGGAAGAACATCCTTGTGACGGATGCCGTGGTGCCGGTTCTGTATCTACTGTTCCATTCGTCAAGCGTTGCCGAACGAATGCAGCGCTTAACGAATGAGACAGGACAAAGATCATAGTCTGGCTTCTTCTTGCTCAAGATGGCAGCCTCTTTTGCCAGCTGATCCACCCTCTCGTTACCCTCAATCCCTGCATGAGCCTTTATCCAGAACAAGTCAACTACCTTGTTCTGGAGAGAAACAGCTGTCAAGTTCTCTCTAGCTTCCACTGCCAGGGGGTGAAGGCAACTGTGGTTTTTCACTGCCATGAGGGCTGCCATTGAGTCACTGTAAACGCCAAAAGTGGACGCCGTGCTCTTCCGGATTTCCCCGGTTGCCTTGCATATCGCCAAGAGCTCCGCCTGGTAGACCGTGCAATAGTTTGGTAGCGCCAGCTTGAGGGTACGTGTTTCGGCCTCGCTGTTCCACAAGGACAACGCAGCACCGACACGCCCCCCTATTTTGCTCAGGTCGGTAAAAATTCTTACCTCCGGTTTGGCGCTGGCGTCGACCTGCTCCCGGTCCACCAGACTTTTGAACTCCAGGTCGATACGCTTAGCGGGGTGCGGGGACCTGAACGTGGGTACTGGCCGCTCCATCTCCCTGTCCCCCAATATTGGCGGTAACACTCCTCTCTTGGCCTCATAGAAGTGAGGCCATCTCACGAACTCGGAGATCCAGAGGAAGTATCCCCGCCAACAGGAGCACTGAGTTGAGGGAGACGGTGCGGTACGCCTTGCACATCTTTTGTGCTATCCCACGCTGCACGACGCCCAGCTGTTTTATGATTCCCAGCTTACCTGCCGCTGGAGCCCATACACTGGCGGCGCAAAGGATAATCGGCTCTATCGTGGCTATATAAATAATTTTAACTATTTCGGGGTTTAGTCCCCAGCTAACTTTCGCTGCCCTGCACAACTGCTTATGAATGTTTATAGCCTTTTTACAGACGTTCCTGACGTGCGTGTTGAAAGTCAACTTGTCGTCGACGGTGACACCCAGGATCTTAATTTCCTTAGACATGGTTACTTCGACTCCGCTCATGCTCACTCGTGGGGTGTCGTATTTCAGTTTCCTTGTAATCGTCATCGCGTTAGTTTTTTGCGGCGCAAACTTTAACTTGTTTTCGACACCCCACGCCTGAACATGCTCAAGGGCGGCGTTTGCCTTACGTTCTAATTCCATTGCTTTGTCACCGTCGAAGACAAGGACCACGTCGTCCGCGAACGCCTGCACATAGACGTCTTTTTCTGTCAGGCTTTTTAGGAGGGGATCCATTAGAAGGTTCCAGAAGTCTGGGCCTCCAATGGAGCCCTGTACGCAGCCTTTACTCGTGCCCTTGGAGAATTCTTCACCCGCATATCTAACCCTGACCCCTCTGTCCTTTAAGTAGCTGTCGATGACCCTCCTCAGGTTAAGAGGACACTTTTCCTCAGCCAGCCGGACTCTTATAGCTGGCCACCAGGCACTATCGAAGGCTCCCTCTATGTCCAAGGATATTAGCACGACTATCTTTTTACGGTCAAGTTTATCTCTGATGTGCTTTATAAGATCATAGAGGGAGTCTTCCGTGCTCTTCTGGGGCATGAATCCGTACTGGCGAGTACTCATCCTTGGTATAATATAGAACTTGAGTCGAGCCATCAACATCTTCTCATATATATTGCCCAGAACTGGTAGGAGGCCTATGGGCCTATATGATTTTAGGGTGGTGTAGTCTCTTTTCCCCGGTTTTCTTAGCACCACCACCGTGGCCTCCTTCCAGGACTTCGGAAAATGTCCGAGTTTTAGGCACTGATTCAGAAGGGCCAGGAAGGAATCAGGTTCCCCTCCAATGGCTTGGCTGCATATATCGGCTGTGAGACCATCCATTCCCGGAGCCTTCTTTGGGTTAAAGGATTCACAGGCAATACGCAGTTCAGTTGACGTGAAGGGTGGATCTTCGGAATCTTCTTCCGCTTCCTCGTTTACCATTTCAGCTTTTGCCCGAGTATTTCCGTGATGGGTGTTATCGGTGCTTTTTAGATCCTCCGGGTAAAAAGTTTCCGCAATCAATTTTACGGAGCCTTCCGCGTCGAGCACCTTACCGTTCTCCATCATCAGTAAGTCCACCCCTCTCTGCGTTGTCCTTCCAATAACCCTGTAGATCCCCTCCCATACCCCTTCCCTGTCCTGCTTGGTGCAGAACTCTTTCCAGCTCTCGGTCTGGGTTCGAGCTGCCTCTGCCTCATATTCCTTTTTCCGTTTAAGGTATTCCTCGACAACCATCGGTCTTCGGACTGGGGCAGCGCATCGCACTCTCCTTTTACTGGTGGCGACGCTCCTCTTCATCTCAGCGAGTTTCTCCGACCACCACGGCATGGTAAGTTTCTCTTTGACTTTTTTAATAGGCATTGCCTCACGGCATCCTTTCTGTATCATTTCTGTATAGTTATTTGTATATATATCTAATGATTCTGTACTATTGATTTGTTCTATTGCGGTTTTATTAAATTTTGAGTCTATTTTCAATTGGGCGAATTTCCCATGAAATTTTTGCCAATTTGCTTTTTTGGTATTGAAGATGCGTGTTGTTCTTTCTATTTGAACTCCTTTCGCTCTCTCCAGCCTAAAGTCAAAGAGTATGCCGTTGTGGTCAGAGCTCGTGAGGCCCTCGTCTACTCTCCAGCGTTCCACCAGTCCTAGGATGTTGTCGGAGCATGCAGTCAGGTCGACGTAGCTGCTGATGCGTTGACCTCCCCTAATGGTGTCGAAGGTCGGAATTTCCCTTGCATTGAGGATATTCAGCCCGAGCCCGCCGAGAGTTCCACACACGTCCTCTCCTCTGCGGTCAACCACCATGCCCCCCCACCAGGTGTTTTTCGCATTGGCGTCCCCTCCAACGAGAAACGGTTTTGAGCCGTTAGCCGTACGTATCCGTCTTAGTTGATTAATCAACTAAGACGGATCAGGTAAGGATCAACTGGCTTGTCCGGCTCGAAATAAAAAGAAGTGAGTGTGATCTCCCAAGCACTAGTTTGGATTCCCACCACGGCAATATTTTCCGTGGTGAGTTCCGGGTATTGGATTACTTTTAAGTTTTTGTCAAGGACCGCAATTGCGGCCTTGACAACTCCATCTCCTGTACCAGTGTCTTGGAAGACCCGCACTCCCCTCTGACTTTTCATAATTTTTGCACTTCCTACGTATGGCTCCTGCAGGAGCGCAACAGAGATACCCCGTTAGTCTGCCTCCAACAGCAGCTCGTTGGTTGCAAGCTTTTTGCGTTGGAGGTTGGCCTGTGCGAATTTAAGGGCGATTATTTGTCCTGGTGCGCCCTTAGCAATATGCAGTGGTTGACCGCACTATTGCATCCCATTTTCGGCGGATAGGGCAATCGGCACTAAAGGCGTTGTGCTCCTTATTGATCATATTAGCCCTTTCACAGTTGCTGCACACAGCCGTGCCCCCCGCTATCCAGTCTGGGCATTCGGTCTTTAGGTGAGGACCACCACAATGGCTACACAGGTCCACCTTCTCCGTACAGTGCCTTCGCCCGTGCCCGTAGGCCAGGCAGCGAGTGCACTGCATTAGTGGGGTCTGGTCTTCAGCCCGGATCCTCTGCAGATCCACGTGGACGTATCCCCTTTTCACTCGCTGCCATAGCTCGGGAGACGTGCTCAGCACTATGTGTACGCAGTGCGGGTTCCTTGTCTTTCTCCTATATCTGACTTCTAGTCTGTCTTCCCCATCGTGGAGGCCACGAAAAACGTCTTGATTCTGATTCCTCAGGGCTTTTTTGACATCTTCATCCGTATTTAACGCTAAGACGTCCCTGAGTATCAGCATCGGGTCTTTATTTTTCACAGCCTCCACGGTGAGGTTAGTGCTATTCCTCTCTAGTCTCTCCTTTACCTTGTCCCTCTCACCTTCCGTCTCGAAACCCATAACTACCTTCCTGTTTTTAGCCTTCCTCACCCTTTCTACCTTAACCCAACCTTCTTTTGCTTCCACAGCCTTCCGCACCCTTTCCAGTACCTGCTCCCCAGTCTCTGTCTCGTCCTTTGAGGTGACTACGACTGAGTGCAGTGTGTTGCGTTTTTCTATTGTCGCGCCTACACTCCGAGCCGCAGCCACCCTCGCGTAGGGGGCCCCTATGTGCGATCTTTGCTCCTCCAGTGCTGTTTTAAGATCTTCCATGCGCTTATTATTTTCTTCCAGCAATTTGGAGTGCTGTTCTATTTTGCTCATGAGGAGAACTGTTTCTCCTGTATCTTCCCTCTGAGTCGACAGTTCTTCTGCTTCTAAAGGACCAGGTTTTTGTCTATGGGCTTCAAGCTCCGCTACCGCGTCTTTAATGAGCTTGTACATTGAGTCGACCGCCAGAGTGATGCCTGCCTTTATTTCCGACTTCAGATTACGTGATTCCCCCAATTGGGTTTTCGCCCTCTGAAGCCAGGTCCGGCCTTCAGCCACTCTGTCGGCCGAGGCAATTGTCTTTTGCGACCCTCCCGCAGCCTCCATGGAACTTCGTCGCTTCGTTTCTTTACCAGTTTGAGGCAATGTGGACTTTAACGCTACCCTTGGGAGCGCTGCTGGGATCTGAGCTTGCTTTTTTGGCGATACCAAAAAAGTGGTCGATGCAGTTGCCCTTGGTTCCTTGACCTTGCTGTTTTCTCACTCTCCAATTCTCTTGCGAACATTTGGAGTGGGTGTCGTTTTTGAAGAGGTCCTGCCTTCTCTTTGTCGACTGGGGAGCTGGTTTCTGGGGTGGCCTGCTTGCGGGGCGTATGTGTGAGAGTCATGATAATCGTCACTGGGTAGATCGTCTTATATTAAAAATATGGTAATGTCCTACTAACTAGATTGGTTCTATATCCCTGTATATAGGGGATACTCAGAGTCAATATAGGAGCAATAATAAAAAGTCAGTGTAAATTCTACACTATCCCTGTAAAGGAGATGTGTCAATGGTCGGGGTTGCAATTGCTATCCCTGTAAAAGGGGGATGCCGTCTGATGTCCAGATAATCTGCTCCAGGTATGGCTCTATGGGTTGGTCAGGCTCAAAGTAATAGGACACCAGCGTGATCATCCAGGCTCTAGTTCGGATTCCCACCACAACGATATTATTTGTGGTGAGTTGCGGGTACTGTATGACATCCAGGTCTTGGTTGAAGATGGCTATTGTCGCTTTAACTGTCCCTTCTCCTACTTCAGAGTTCTGAAACACCCTAATACCTCGCTGGCCCCTCATTCCTCTCGCCGCGCCCACATAGGGCTCCTGGAGCAGAGCCACGCTGACTTTACGCTTGTCGGCCTCGAGTAGCAGCTCGTT
Organism: Mythimna impura; assembly: GCA_905147345.3. Taxonomy (NCBI): domain Eukaryota; kingdom Metazoa; phylum Arthropoda; class Insecta; order Lepidoptera; family Noctuidae; genus Mythimna; species Mythimna impura. Next base: position 119,738 of record LR990361.1, on the reverse strand, counting down.
CGTAGCTAGCCGGCTTCGTTTGAGGTTAGCTTGGATTATTTGGTACTGGGGAGTACACGCAGGGACCACCTTAGCAATATGCTATGGACGCTCTGGCCAATGCGTCCCACTTCTTGCGTACGGCGCATTCACTACTGAAAGCATTGTGCTCGCTGTTCTCAAATTTTGCCCGAGTGCAGTTGATGCATACTGGTGCTTCACCTAGCTGGTTTCCGGGACACTCCAACCTGAGATGTGGGCCACCACAGTGGCTGCAAAGGTCAGCCGAATCCTTGCAGAAGCGTTTGCCATGCCCATAGGCCAGGCATCGGGTGCACTGCACCAGTGGTGTTTGGTCTTCCACTCGCACCTTTTGGAGATCAACCCGTAACTTTCCCGCCTCGATCGCCCTTCTCCAGATAGTAGGCGAAACGCTTAAGACGAAGTGGCAGCTATGGGGATTTCGCACTTTCCTACGGAACTTTACACCCATTCTATTCTCCTCGTCGTTGAGGCCATGGAAAACCCCTCGGTTCTGATTTCTGAGAGCCTTCAGAACTTCTTCGTCACTGTGAACAGCCAACACGTCCCTCAGGATCAGAAGCGGATCCTTGTTTTTCATCTCCTCAACGACGAGATGGTTGCCTGCCCTCTCGATTCTCTCGCGCACCCTTTTCCGTTCCTCTTCCGAACTACAGCCCATAATAATTTTTCTATCCTTAGCTTTCCTCAAACTTTCTATTTCAACCCCCCCCCCCTCTTTTGCTCTAACAGCCTGTCTTATTTTCATTATTATCTCGTCACCCGTGTCTTCCTCTTCTTTCGACGTTACCACAATGGAATGCAGTGCGGTCCTTCCTGAGATCTGCCTTTTCGGTGGACCTGCCACTACACTCGCATAAGTAGCCGTCCTTTCTAGCATGTCCCTCTGCCTCTCCATCGCCTCCTGGAGTCTCTCCATTTTTTCGCTGCTTACCTTCACCAGCGCGCTATGCTCCGCTAGTGAAGCGAGCAGCGAGTCAATCTCTGGAGGGATCTCTGGCAGAACTGTTTCCTTGTTGGCCTCCTTTGTCACAATTTCTGCTCCCCTTAATAGTATCGCAGCTGCCGCTTCTTCTTTTATGAGCTGATATAATCTTTCCACCGACTGGGTAATACCTGCCTTTAAATCCGCCCTCAAGTTGCGTGACTCGCTAAGGTGCGATTTCGCACGCAAAAGGCAGTTTCGTGCTTCAGTCACCCGGTCGGTAGGTTTAGGAGGCTGTTGTTTACTCGCTCCCGGCGATCCCCCTGCCACCTCACCTGATGTTCTGCGCGCAGCAATCTTGTTATCTGCAGAAGATGAAGGCTTTCTAGGTTTCGTGGGGCAAGCTTGGACCGAGGCCGCCCTCTGGGGTGAGTGAGCAGTGGCTGAGGAAAGAGACTGAGGTTCCGCCAACTTTCCAGCCTCCCATTCCCCAATGCTTCGCCTCACACCAGAGGCCTGAGTCGGAGCACCAGGGAGGCAAGATTTGGTCTCAATTCGGTTGGAAAGACTTCCATCGGACGGAGAGACATGAGAGCCCGAACGGCTTTTGGCTGGAGTCCTTGCAAGGAACATGTTTGGGAGAGTAATATATTGAGATTTATTTGATAGAAGGTGCAAGCAATATAAGTAAAAAAAAATTAATATTATTTAGTCCAAAAGAACTAAAAATGTGATACTATACTGATCCCTGTAAGGGGGGGATCATTTGGTCAAAACTAAATCAAAACTAAATAGATGTGTAAGATAGGTCAAGTGACTAAGGTTTTGTCACGTCAAGTAAAAAACATGAGAGAAACAAAATTATCTTAAAACTAGAAAATAGGGACTTGCTCTGTCAATACACGAATTTATAGACTGTTGTCTAGCGTCCAGAAGTATTCAGGAGCAAGCACATCCTTTAAAATTTTTGGGTAGAGTCGAAAAAAAAAATTATAACTCTACCTAGAGTCAATTTCTAGGTTCTGCAAGACAGGTCCCTCCAAGCCCTTTCCAACGAACCCAAACATGCCCAATCTAGTCCAAAGAGTTACTGAGACACAAAGGATTGAAATTCTGGTTTCTAAAGCAAGAGGGTTACCAAAATCTGGTAACCAGCGGTTATCTCCGGAACCGTTCGTCCAAACACTACCGCGTCTGGGCTTCTTTGGACGAGATCGATGAGACTCGTCTCTCAGAATTACTTTCGGTTTGAAAAAAGTTTTGATCCTGAAAACGCCTGAAAGGATGACGGTTGGATAGGGACGGGCCAGCCAATAACCACAAAGAAAACCGGAACCTTCCACGACCTCTAGTTCAGGAGTTATCCGAGTCTGAACAATCATTTGACAGTTCGAGAACTGTCAAAATCTGTTTTCGACCCGGTATAACTTCCCTTACAACCGTCGTAGAATACCCGAGTCTGGTCTTGCCTGACTCGGCCCGACACGATCAAGCGCGCAAAGCCCCCTTCAGGACCCTGAAAATTCACAGCTCGAAAATGCCTGAAAACAGACGAATCGGATGGAGGTTATCTCCTCAAGTTTAACTTCGAAGCATCTATCTCGGAGGTATGACTCTATTATGTGATAGAATGAGTTAGGTAGCATTTTTTTTATTTTATAAAGTAAACCCTCATGCCAGACTTTGTCAAAAGCTTGGCTTACGTCAAGGAAGACAGCGGAACAGTATTGTTTGCTATCTAGCGTTCGGTTTATGGTATCCACAATACGGTGTATCTGTTCTACTGTACTATGATGCTCTCGGAACCCAAATTGGTGGTTCGGAATTATGTCCTCGAGATGAATTTTTATTCTGTTGAGTAGAATTCTCTCAAAGAGTTTCCCAATGACCGGTAAGAGACTGATGGGTCTATACGAAGCAACGTCCTGTGGTGGTTTTCCAGGTTTGGGTACCATTACGACCTGTGCTATCTTCCAGTGTGCAGGGAAATACGAGAGTCTAAGGCATGCGTTAAATATTTTGACTATTTGCATAATTCCCTTTTTTGGTAGTCTTTTCAATAGGGTTGCGTCTATTAGGTCATAACCAGGAGATTTTCCGTCTTTCAGCATTTTTATTTCTTTTAACACTTCCCGTGGACTTGTCCATTTTATTGGTAGACACAGTTGTAATGCACTTTTAAGAAAATCTTTTACTTCAGTGCTATGTTCAGGAGTTGTGTCTGGGTGTGGTTGAAAGACTCTGGAAAGGTGTTCCGCGAAGATTGTAGCTTTTTCTGCATCCGATCTAGCCCAGTCTCCAGAGTTATTTTTGATCGGTGGTATCTGTGTTTTCGGACAATCTAGGTTTTTTGTAGCCTTCCACAGTGAATAATTTGTGTCAATAGATGGTGTTAGGCTTGAGAGGAAGTTTTGTAAATTCTCGTTTTGAAAATCTAATATTAACTTTTTTAATACTTCAGAGGATCTGTTGAAAGCCGTTCTGTCTGATGGATATCTGGACCTGTGCCATATTTTTCTGAGGTGTCGCCTTTCTGCTATAAGTTCCTTGATTGGTTTGGGATATTCGTTGTTTCGGTGGTAGTCTTTTCTTTGTTTTGGTTGCTATTTTAGCTGCACTGTGGATAACTTTGTTCAGTTTGTCAATTTCTGTCTCTATGTCGTCTGTCGTTTGTATAGGTTCGTATATGGCTAATTCAGAGGTTATCTCTTTTTGAAATGTTTCCCAGTTAGTGTTTTTGTTGTAGATTCTCATCGGCGGATCTACAAGTACAACTGTTGAATTGACATTCAGTATGACAGGTGTGTGGTCAGAAGATAAGTCAGTACAGTAGTCAATAGTCATATAATTTCGGCTGATGCTTTTGGTCAGACAAAAGTCAAGAAGATCCGGTACCTTATTTCGGTCTGTAGGCCAATATGTCGGTTTACAGTGTGTCATACATTCTAATCGAAGTGTTTGTACTACTTTGTGAAGTTGTCTGCCTCTAGGAGTAATTAATCGAGATCCCCAATGAGTATGTTTGGCGTTCCAATCCCCTCCGCATATGTATTTGGGCCCAAGAGTTGAGAAATATGCTTTATACTCGAGTTCAGTTATTGTGTGTCTAGGTGGACAGTATACTGCAGATAATGTTATGTCCCATTTGTCTTTAAGCTGTAGTTTAATAGAAGTAGCTTGAATTTTGTCAGTTTGGTATACCTCCTGTACATAATGCTTTAAGTTTTCTTTAATAATTATTGCAGTACCTCCATGGCTGTTTCCCGATGGGTGATTTGTCGTATAGACATTGAAGTTTTTTAGTGTAATGTGTGATTTGGCAGTGAATCTGGTTTCTGATATCAATGCTACGTCAATTTTTTCCGTTATTAGGAACGTATGGAGTTCTTGACGACGCTCCGTCAAGCCATTGGCATTCCATGTCATGATTTTCAAGTTACCAATCATTTTGACACCAGGCTTGCGATCAGTTGGACCATACGATCCATCATTTTGTCCATCATGGATATCATGACTTGTTGTAGGTTTGCAAACATACTTTCCAGTATTTCTGTGGTGTTGTTAGGGATTGTTTGTCCTTCTGTTTGGTTTGTGTCGTTTATATTAGATCTTAACACTTCTGCATAGGTCGCGTTTTGCGTTTGGTATTCTTTATGTACTACGTTAGCCCTGTTTCCAGGCTGGAACATTTTTTGTGTAATTTTTGGTGCATGCACTTTTTGTGTTATTTCTGATTCCTGGGTTTGTTGTGTCATTTGTTTTTGTTTTGCATTTGTCTTTGTAATTTTGTCTTTAAATTGTTTATATTTTATGCATCCTTTATAGCTTGCCGGGTGTTTCTCCTGGCAGTTTGCACAGGTGGCTTCAGTCTCAGGCTTTTTAGTACAAGATGAAGTGGGATGGTCATTACCGCATTTGACGCACCGATAGGGTCTGCAACATTGATTTTTTGAGTGCCCAAATCTCTGGCATCTCTTGCATTGAAGTATTTCAGTTTTTTTATAAGGAGCCTCTACTGTCACTTTACACTGACATAGATATTTTAAGTTGAAGATATCCTTATTACTGCTTTTAGGTTCTAGGTCAACATAATACATTGGTAGTGCTTCTTTAGTGGTTCTATGTCTTACGTTAACAATCTGCCTAACGTCGTGCTGGTGTTCCTTGAGTTCGAGTTTTATTTGATAAATATCTTCTGTAGCATGCAGACCTCTAAGCACAACACGATACGCTCTTTCACTCTTGAGCTGGTAAGTGTAGTGAGAGATATTGTTGGTTGTAAAGTTATCCCTTATAATTTTATATGTTGGTATGTCAGCAGGCATCAGTTTAATTACGTGACCGGATCGTAGGGTAGTCATAGTGTAAGACTTGTTGTCTATAATTTTGCGCAGTTTCTCTTTGAGGGCAGTAACGTCTATTACTCCAGTCACGAAGATTGGCTCAGGTTTGGGTGTATACACATTTTCTGTGATATTAGTGTCTTCGGTTTCAAGAATATCAAACTGATTGCATGTGGGTATGGTGTAAATAGCTGTGCTTTTTGCTTTCTTTTGAAAGTCGCTTTGTATTGGACTTGTTTCTTAACTTTTTTGTCTTTGTTGGGGGACTATGTCTCTTTGCCATCTATTCTCTGTACTTCTATCAATTTGTTTCTCTTGGGTACTTGAACCCTTTTCACTGTCTTTCTTTACAGGTGATTTGTCCTTGAAGGTTTCTGTCGTCGCTGCAGTTGACAGGGACGGTACGCTGTTACAACGATTTCTTATAAACATACTTTTATGAAGTGTTTGCTGAATCATATTATTTGGATTATTTATTGTTTTATTATTTTCATTCATATTGTTCCCACGAGTCAGGACGAACTATAACGTCACTTAAGGGGTGACGCCTATTCCCTTATGAAGGCTATATACAACGACGTTTGCCTGGTTCGTCGAGGTTGGCGCTAGTGACTTAACACCCTATAAGCCATGCATCCTTCGGCACGTTGCCCACCTTTGGATTAGGGTAAATTTTTATGGAGGCTTTCTACCTCGTGACACGGACAATGAAGTCAATGCCCCCGATTCCATCAACCACTCGACGGAATTGCGGGTTGTGAAGATCATTTCCTATCTTCAACAAGAGCTACCTTGTTAGGGTAGCTGGGTCGGGATAATTAACCGCCGCCCAAGACCCGGCGTTGTAGTTGCTCGTTTTGCACCACCCGGGGGACACGTGTAGGGTGGGCCTAGGAATAGGTGGTAAATATATGAATAGGCTACTTCTAGGCAAGCGTGCTCCATCGTCGACCACATCATCGCTTACCATCAGGTGAGATGGTGGTCAAACGCGAGCCTATCATTAATAAAAAAAAAAAAAAAAAATCCTACGGACGCGAGCAATGCCATCCCCCTTGCGAAGCGAAGCGAGATAGATGCTTCGAAGTTAAACTAAACACTGATATCTCAGCCTTGTACGAAATAAAATCGGGGGTACCACAGGGTAGTATATTTGGACCAGTATTGTATACCATATATACAGCCGACCTTCGAACCATGGATCAAACCATAGTTGCCACATACGCAGATGACACTGCAATACTGACCACACACAATAACCCAGCAACAGCATCTGCTCAACTTCAACTGCACCTCTACGAAATAGAAAAATGGCTGAAAACCTGGCGAATAAAAGTTAACCAAAACAAATCATCCCATGTCACATTCACTCTCAGAAGAGAAACCTGCCCTGTAGTGACACTGAATGGTGAAGAAATCCCACAAGATGAACATGCTAAATATCTAGGCATGCACCTGGACAGAAGACTAACGTGGCACAAGCACATTTGGACTAAGCGTAAACAACTGGATACCAGGCTACGCAACATGTACTGGATAATAGGTCGGCATTCACGTCTCAAAGCGGAGAGCAAGATTCTCGTGTACAAAGCCATCTTGAAACCAATTTGGACTTACGGCATTCAACTGTGGGGTACAGCCAGTAAAAGTAACATTGAAATCCTTGAAAGATTCCAGAATAAAACAATAAGAGCAATCTTCAACATACCGCATTATATAAGCAACAAATACATTCACAACGACTTAAAAATTAACACCGTTAAGGAAGAGATCACCAACTATAGCGTAAAATATCAAGAGAGACTATCTGGACATAGGAATACACTAGCTGTAAAACTCAGTGGATGCGGATCGCTACAGCACAAACGTTTAAAAAGACATAGTGTTCCTACGCTCCTGGATAGATTCTGCCACATGAAGTGAAAGCCTCCCACAATTGGCATGGCACACTGTGACTACAATCACTCCAGATGAATTATATCAGCCAGAAGCAAGGCTTATTGTTTATTGAACAGATTGCCATGATGCAGAATGAAAAAAAAAAAAAAAAAAAATCTCCTCAAGTACAACTGCGAAAACGGTATCTCGCTACGACCACTGGGCCCGGAGCTATGATGGGCTAAAGTTTTACAAAATGGCCGACAAGCTGTCAAAAGCCAACTTCCTGCGGCTGTAAAACCGTGGCTGTTTGTCGTAGAGAGTCGCGGTTTCAAATGCAATACCTGGCTTGACTTCCCCCACCAACTCAACCAAGTCTCCGGACTGAAAATTTTCAGGGCTGAAAAATGACTGAAATCCTCATGGACGCCGCGACTGTCCCACTAATAGGACAGTCGCGGCAGTGCCGGACTCTTACCGGCTAAAAACCACTCCTGCTCTTGCTGTAAAATCCTTTGACAGAGTCAAAGCCCTTTTTTATATAATTTATCTTATGTACTACTTTAAAATTAACTTATACCACAATTACAACTGCATGTACACTATACTTATTTATAATTATCATGAACCAGTCACACCAGTGAATTATTTTCATTTACTCTTATTTTTTTTCTTTATAATTTTTTTTTTCTTTTTTCAATTTTCTTCGTTTTTTTTTTCTGTTTTTTCACTTTTCATAAAAGTTTTGTTATATATATATATATATATATATATATATTTTTTCTTACATTCTAGTCTTATTTGCTACAACATATGATCATCTTAACCTATTTTGTTTTGTATATAACAGCATTTTATACTAAGTATAATCTTGCGTTATATACTTTTCTTAATCTTATTTGTTTCTTTTATTGACTTTATTAACTATTTTCTTGCAAAATTGTAAAAATGTATTTCTATACTCATCTTTTTTAATTATATGCGGCAAAACTGCCTTTTCTAGTTTAATATTTAGTAACATTTCTACATTATACCTGTCTTTGGCGAAGACAGGGCAATTTAAGATTAAATGCTCTACAGTCTCACTGGCTTCAGGTTCGCATAAGCATGATGGGCTCTCCTTGCACCTGAATCGATTCAGGTATGAGGAGAATCCACCATGACCCGTGAAAATTTGCGTAATTTGCCCGTCGATCTGCATTTTCCGGACAGTGTTGTGGGCCGCCACTGCATCCGGGAAGAACATTTTTGTAACAGAGGCCGTATCTTCCATCCTATACCTATTGCCCCATTGCTTCAGTGTCTCCGTACGAATGATGCGTTTTACAAAAGAGAGAGGACATTGGTCGTATTCAGGTTTCCGCTTGGATCTTAATGCAGCCTCCTTTGCCAATTCGTCGGCTCTCTCATTCCCTTTTATTCCTACATGAGCTTTTATCCAAAACAAAGATAACTCCTTGTTTTGGAGTTTGCAGTCGGTGATATATGCTTTTGTCTTTACTGCAAGTGGATAGGGGGAGCTGGTGTTCGCGATGGTTTCGAGAGCCGACCTGGAGTCACTATAGATTCCAATGCTGGTCTCCTTAACCTTGGCCGCGATCTCTGCTGCCTTGCACAGGGCCAGTAATTCAGCCTGGTAGACAGTACAATAAGACGAGAGAGTAAATTTATGAGCCTTGGTTTCCTCTGCGTTGTTCCATACCGATAGAGCTGCTCCGACTTTACCCTCGATTTTACTCCCATCAGTAAAAATACGCACAGCATAATTGCTGTTGTGGGAGTACTGCTCCTCGTCTACCAGACTGCTAAATTTAATTTTCACGAGTTCTGTGGGGTGTGGGACACATATTTTTGAGGTCATTGTCTCAACTTCTCTGTCGCCCAGTTCCTCTCTGGACGCTCCCTTCTTAACTTCATAAAGTGAAGCTACCTCACGTACTCGGAGATCAAGAGGAAGCGTACCAGTGAGTAGGAGTGCTGCGTTGAGTGACACTGTGCGGTACCCTTTGCACATTTTCTGTGCAAAGCCCCTTTGGACCACATTAAGTTGCTTTCGTGTGCCAAGTTTATTTGTTGCCGGTGCCCATGCGGCTGAGGCGTAAAGTATTATTGGCTCAACTGCTGCCGAGTAGATGGTTCTGATTATTTCTGGATTCAGTCCCCAGCTCACTCAAGCCGCTCTAACTAACTGCTTATAAATGTCAATTGCCCTCCTACAGATGCTCGCGACGTGAGTGTTGAAAGTTAATTTCCTATCAATGGTCAGTCCAAGGATCTTGATTTCAGTGGCCATACCAATGTCGACCCCACCCATGCTCAGGCGAGGTGTGTCATATTTAAGTTTCTTGGTTAATAACATAGCGCAAGTTTTATGCGGCGCGAACCTCAGCTTGTTATTGACACCCCACACCCGAACATGTTCGAGGGCGGCATTGGCCCGTTCCTCAATTTCCCGGGCCTCCACTCCATCAAACATCAACACCACGTCGTCTGCAAAAGCCTGACAGTAAACACCCATTTCCTCTAACTGTTTTAAGAGTGGGTCCAGCAGTAAATTCCACAGAATTGGTCCCCCTATAGATCCCTGAACACAACCCTTTCCCGTCTCTCTTCTGTGCTTTTCGCCAGCGTATCTAACCTCCACAACCCTATCACTGAGGTAGCTACTGATGACCCGCCTCAAGCCAAGAGGACATTTTTCCTCTGCCAGTCTGGTCCTAATCACTGGCCACCAAGCACTATCAAACGCTCCTTCTATGTCAAGTGAAATTATTGTGACTAACTTTTTCTCTTTAAGTTTTACTCGAATACGGTTTATGAGAGTAACGAGGGCGTCTTCAGTGCTCCTTTGTGGCATAAAACCAAACTGGCGAGTACTTATCCGGGGCAAGATATGGAACTTGAGGCGGTTCACCAGCATCTTCTCATATATTTTCCCCAAGACAGGCAGCAGTCCAATTGGTCTATACGATTTCGGGGAGGTATATGATTCCTTTCCAGGTTTTCGCAATACCACCACTGTCGCCTCCTTCCAAGCCTTGGGGAAGTAGTGATATACTAGACATTTATTTAACAAGCTCAAGAAACACAGAGGAGCTGTTCTTATTGCACGGCAGCATATGTCGGGCGTGAACCCGTCTGCGCCGGGTGCTTTTTTGGGGTTGAAGGATTCGGCTGATACTTCAAGCTCCTCAAGGGTAAACGGTGGTTCATGTTCATCATGTCCATCATTTATCCTTTCTGCCAATTCCCTTATACGTTGATGTTCTGTGTTGTCTTGTTCCAAAGTATCCTTAGGATAGAAGGTCTCAGCAAGAATTCTCGCAGATCCCTTCGCATCCAGTACTTCCCCGTCCTTTATTAGTGGCAGATCCTCCTCCCTTCGTGTCACGCTCCCAATTACCCGGTAAATTCCTTCCCACATTCCCTCCCTATTCTGTTTCCCACAGAATTCCTTCCAACTCCCGACTTTAGCCTTCTCGGCTGCTAATTCGTATTTTTCTTTCTCTTCCAGATATTGGCTGACTACCATCTGTCTTCGGTGCGGTGCGGCATTTCTGATTCTCCTTCTTTTGGTGGTGACCTGTTTCTTCAATGCTGCGAGCTGTTCGGACCACCATGGCACAGTGAATACTTCTTTATTATTTTTATTTGGGATAGTTTGTTTGCATGTTTCTGTTAATATCATATTAAATTTTTCTGTTGCGTATTCCAATTCTTTTGTGTTATTTATTTTATCAATTCTTCTATTGTAAGTTGCTTTTCCAGCATAATTAGGGTCAGCTTCTCATGAAACTGCTCCCAATTCGCTTTCTTTGTATTGTAGATCCTTGTCGTTCGTTCTACATTGTATCCTTTTGATTTTTGCAAGTTTATACTAAAAGTTATGCCATTATGATCCGAACTAGTAAGGCTTTCAACCACTCTCCATCCGTCAACCAGATTTAAGATGTCTTCAGAACAGGCAGTTATGTCAACATGACTGCAGTACCTTTTTCCTCCGCGTATAGTGTCGAAAGTTGGAACGTCTCCACTGTGCCCAGAATTAACAACAAACAACATCGTTGTTGTTAAGATCCGAACCAAGGATTGGACGATCACCCTTGTATCCTACTATTTTGAGCCAGACCAGCCTATTGAACCCTACTTAGAGCAGTTAAAAGAAATCAGCAAAATTTCAAAAAATAAACTGATCATAGGAGGTGACGCAAATGCCAAAAGTACCTGGTGGGGAAGTACGGCGGAGGATGCACCTGTGTGTTGGATGGGCCTGCAGATTTAAATCTGCAGGCCCATCTCCAGGAGTCCTCCACTCATTTGTTCCCCCCTAGCATCCTCCGCCGTACTTCCCCACCAGGTACTTTTGGCATTTGCGTCACCTCCTATGATCAGTTTATTTTTTGAAATTTTGCTGATTTCTTTTAACTGCTCTAAGTAGGGTTCAATAGGCTGGTCTGGCTCAAAATAGTAGGATACAAGGGTGATCGTCCAATCCTTGGTTCGGATCTTAACAACAACGATGTTGTTTGTTGTTAATTCTGGGCACTGTATAACGTCCAGTTCATTGTCCAAAACTGCAATTGCTGCCTTAACAGTCCCTTCCCCTATGCTAGGATTTTGGTAGATCCTTACACCTCTATAACTCTTGACTCTCTTTTCTCTTCCAGTGTAAGGTTCCTGGATCAACATCGCTGCCACCTTTCTTTTTTGAGCCTCCAGTAATGCCTCATTTGTGGCTAGTTGGCTGCGTTGTAGGTTCGCTTGAAGGATGTGATATCTGGGGGTGCCTGCTGGGACCACCTCAGCAGTAAGATATGGACGCCCTTGCTATGTCGTCCCACTTTCTTTTTACGGGGCATATACTGCTAAATGCGTTGTGGTTTCTATTGTCTAATTTAGCTCTTTTACAATTAATGCACTCGGGCTCTTCTTTCGTTATTTTGTCAGGGCATTCCGTACTGAAGTGCATCCCACCACAGTAGCTGCAGACGTCCTCCGATTCCCTACAAAACCTGCAGCTGTGTCCATAGCCAAGGCACCTCGTACATTGCACCAACGGAGATTGATCTTCTACTCGTACTTTTTGGAGATCTACTCTCATTTTCCCTACGTCTAAAGCCCTTTGCCATATTTTAGGGGAAACTGTCAGCACGATGTGTCCCGTATGCTGGTGTCTTGCTTTCTTACGGTATTTTATGCTCATCCTGTCCTCCGTTTTGTCAAGGCCTCTAAAAACTTCCTGGTTTTGATATCTCAGGGCATCTAGTACCTCCTCATCGCTGTGGATTAGTAGGACGTCCCTAAGAATCAGCAGGGGGTCTCTGTTTCTGACTTCCTCTACAATAAGGTGGATTCCAGCTTTCTCTATCTTTTCCTTGATTTTTCTTCTCTCTTTCTTTGTCTCACATCCCACTATGATCTTCCTGTCTTTTGCTTTCCTTATTTCTTCTACTTTTATCCATCCGTCTTTTGCTTTTACTGCTTTTCTTACTTTCTCTAGGACTTCTTCTCCGGTATCCTTATCATTTTCTGATGATATGACAACAGAATGTAGCACTGATCTTTCCACTGTTTTTCTGGTTGTTGACCCAACTGCTGCCACACTTGCATAGGAAGCCTTTTCTAGTGTGTTTTTCTGATCATCAAGCATCATTTTCAGCTCTTCCATTCTTCTTCTGTTCTCAATGAGCAGTCTATTATTTTCATCTACTTTCTGGATTATTTGGTCATTAATCATTTTCATTTCCTTTTGTTCGTCCTTTTGCTCCCTTTCTATTTTTTCAATGTCAGTTTGTGTTAAAGCATTAACCATACTGTTTCCGGTCAGATCCTCCTTATCCATTTCAACCTCCAGTCTTCGCTGGTCAGATCATACAGCCTGTCTAGAGCTTTCTTTACTTCTAATCTGACATCTTTTCGAAGGTTCTGAAACTTGTTTAAGTTTTCTAACCCTTTCTTATGTACCATAGCTGCCTCCACCGCTCTGGTTGAGTAAACTGTTTCAGCCTCACCAAGAGGCTTTATGGGGCTTGGTGTAGGCTGGTTTCTCCTGCCCTTTACGATGGTGGCTGTCGTTACTGTATTTTGCTGCGTAGGTTTAATTGGCGTTTTGGGTGGTGACACTCTTATTTCCTGCTGAAGCCTGTGTGTCCTTTTTCTGTGCCGGCGTGCGGAACATAGTAATGTATTGGTTTTGCGATTAAATGTCTCTGTTTACTCGTATTTGTAGGTCAATAAACCTAGAGTCACAAGTACTATAAACCTAGTACCGAAACTGTTATGTCAATAGTAAAAAAAAAGGAAAGAAACAAAATAAGTTCCGATTTGTCAAAAAAGAAACAAAATAAAATCTTAAAACTAGTCAATAGGGCCTTGCTCTGTCAATCTAAAATTAAGTGGAGTTTTGAGGGTTAAAAAAAAAAAAAAAAATGCTTTGATCTATATCCACGGCTGGACAGAGCTCCACGAGCCCTTTCCAATGATCCCAAACACGGCAACCCCGGCCCTAACGGTTCCCGAGAAAACCCAGCACGAAACTTTGGTTCCCAGAGCAAGATGGCGTCCAAAATTCAGTAACCCGTGGTTTTCTCCGGAACCGCACGCCCAAATATCACCGCGCTTGGGCTCCTCTGGATGGGCTCGCCGAGACCTATCAAGTGAGGTGGTTTTCAGGCCTGAAAATACTTAGTTCCTGAAAGCTCCTGAAAGGTAGCTTGTCGGGTAGGGAGAAGCCAGCTGATGCCCTGAAAGAAAACCCGAAACTTCTACTACGCCTGGTTCGGGAGCAACCCGGGTCCAAATATTGGTTTGACAGTTCTCGAGCTGTCAACGTCAAACTCCAAATCGGTGTAGCTTACCCTCTACCAGCCGCAGAATAGCCGAGTTTGGGCTCGTTTGACTTGGCTTGTCCTGCTCCGACGCGCAAAGTGGTTTTCAGGCGCCTGAAATTTTTCAGCGCCAATGCACCCGTAACGAGGTGGATCGGGTAGAGTTTGTCTCCCCAAACACCACTGTGAAATCGGCAACTCCCTGCGACCACCAGATCCGGAGCTATAGCAGGCCAAACTTTTCCAAGATGGCCGCCCAGCTGTCAAATGCCGACTTCAATTGGCTATAACGCCGCAACCGTTTGCCACACCGAACTGCGATCTCGAATGTGATGCTTAGCTCGACTTCCCCTATCCGCCCAAAATGGTTTCAGGCCTGAAAACAAATAAAAAATCTTCCCGCCTCAATTCCAAAGGTACCAATGAAAACCCGGGGCTTTTATGACCAATAGTTTCAGAGATAATTGAAGTTTTGTGCGGCAACCAGAAAAACCAAAATGGCCACAAGAAGCTATTTTCTTCGTTTCTGAAGCTATTGGGAGCAAATTTGTGCTTAAACTTATCGCTATACACTTTCTGGAGATGATTCTAGCGTCAATTTTAATTTATTTCAATTAGTTTATGATTTATGTCAAAAAAAGGTAAATAATTGATATCTTTATAACCGTAAAAGGTAAAAATCTGTTAAAAACTGTAAAATTTTTCATAATTTTAGAGCTTTGAAAGGAGTAGGTATATTATTTTTGAACTTTTGAAAAATTTTCATAGAAAAGTTTTGAAAATTTGAAAAATATTGAAAACCTGTAATATTTTGGAAAATAATATACATAAAATTCTTAACTTATCGTAGAGTTCCTCTCCAGATGAGCGCGCAGCAGGATCATCATTAAAAAAGTAGGGTCCTGCCTGAAGAATTTTCAGGACAGAGGGTCAAAGTTCCTACTTTCTAATTAATTTTTCTTCCTTTCAGGATATCTTAAAAATTCGGTCAAAACGTTGTTTCCTTTGTCTCATTAGGATCTGTCTGCTGCCAAAATATGAGGTCTCTGTGGCGTCTAGATTAACAACCGCGTGGTCCAAATTGAGGTTATGTTAAACGGTTTTCCTCAATTTTCACAGCCCTGCGTGGTTGGATTTTCGCAAAAAAGGTGTCAAAAGATGCGCCTTAGTACCCTTCACAAAACTGCGTCGGCGAATAAGAGATCGAGTATAACGCTCTGCAGTTATAAAGCTCTGAAGTTTTTTGAGCTCCACTGATCTTCGGTTTTTCCGAGATAACTTTTGAGCTCGTATCTTCCGGAGAAAACTGTTTTCACTAGTGGATGCACTGCACAAAAACAAAACTTTTGGTGTATAACACGGCACGATTTGATAGCAAAATACCACTTTTTTAATTTTTTAAACGCGGAGCAGCTTAAAAAATGATCCGACCGCCACGAGAGTTGGGGGGGAACTGGGTTAGGTTAGGTTAGGTTAGGTTTTTTTTTTTTTTTTCAATTCTATTCTACCGCTGACATGATGGTCCGCGCCATTTTTTACAGAATTTGTAATTCATATGTATTTTTATTTCCTTTTTCTATCGAAATCTCGTTGTACGCTGCACCGTTCGGGCGTCTTTATGTCAACACCGCCATCGGGCCACGCTGAAAAACACCGCTGTGAGCTCATCGCATAATGCGTGAGGCCGCAGCTTTATGCTGAGCGTTCGGCCGTTTTGCGCGGATGTGACGCATATCTTCCCTATTCAACTGATAATGTTTGTTAACTAGTTTTAAGATTGCGTCATTTCGCGCGAATAAACAGTTTTTCTTTCTTTCTTTCTTTCTTTCTTCTACTTAGGTCCGGTCCTGGCCGGGTAGGGTCAGGCTTCAGTTTCTCCATTTCTTGACGGAGCACGTCCAGCTGGTTTGAAATGCTGGTAATGTGTGACTCCAGGCGGGACAATCCCCCACTCAGGAGTTCCCCTTTAGGATCCCCAGGTGTCTTCACAATGTCCAGCCTGGTCTGTTCGTGCTCCTTGGAGTTCTTTAAGCTCGCCAGCTTGACTTCCTCCCTTACCTCCTTGAGACTCTTGAAAGCTTCAAGAGTCTCGTGGCCTAGCCAGTCGCGGATACCCTTTGCCTCTTTCTTTGTTTCGGTCAGGTCAGTTCGCATGAGCGAGAGTTCTGTTTTTAAGGTCATAACATCTCGAGTGTGAGCTCTCTCGACCCGCACAAGCTCTTGTGCATGTCGAGAGCGCTCCTTCTCGAGGTTGAATTTATGACGTGCCCGCGAGTCTGCCAAAGACAGAATTGTCTCGTAGAGACCTTGGAGGCACTCATGGGCAGTGACCTTACATTCCCGCTTCATGTTCCCTGCCGACTCTGAGGCGTCTTTCCCCCTCTGAAGCAGGTCGTTTGCCTCTCTCGTGGCCAAATCCATCTGTACACCTGTACCCCTTCTTGGAGTTCGGTACAGAAGACTCTGACGCTCGGGTCTATTTAAGTGACCTGCCGAAGAGGCCACCGAGCTCTCATCGTCGGAAATGATTTGGCGAGGGGGGGAAATTCCACACTGCTCCCAGTTGATGACAGTCTCCGAAACTCTGCAAGGGATTCCCTCTCGCATCTCGGGTCCCGATGGTGTCGTGTCCGAGATGTGTGTCGTACATGCCGACACATCTGAGCCTGCTGCCTGTGGCTCCGACGACGCCTTGGGGATCGGGGCAGAATACTGAGGCGGCTTCGATGGTTGCGCCGCCTTTTCGGACACGGCAGATTTGGCAGTGTTCCTCAATATCTTTTTCCGGAGGTTAGTGGAGACTACCGTGGTTGTTTTACGGGAGGCAGATATGGTGGACTGCTGTGACGACATTTTTTGTTTTTGTTTTTTAGTGCCAACAATTATGCTTATCCACGGACAATGTAGCTAAGTATAATTATTGGATATAGAGGTACCGAAAGAATAGTATTTTATAATTAATAAAGGGAAGAAAATGGATAGTCAAGGCAAAGAACTATTATTACTTATTTATTTATTTTACCTTATTTCTACTTCTATATCTAGTAACGAGTATAATGGTTAGTCAACAGTTATATATATATATATTTTTTTTTTTTTTTTTTTTTTCTTTTTGCTGAGGTGGACTCACGGAATCTTCCGTCGCTGGTGGCCGGCGACTGCTGTCCGATGAGGAGCCCGACAACTGCTAGAGCCCGATGTTCTGAGCCCTAGGTGCGCAGTGGTGGTAGTCTTCAACGAAATTCTGAAGTGCTGAAGGATCACTGCATGTATAGGTCACGAGTTTTGGGATTCTGTTGGGGCCAAATTGAAGAACTTTTTGAGCTCTTTCAAATGAACCCAAACTCGGCTATCCTAGCTCCAACGGGAACGAAGTTAGATCGCGGGGGGGTGAGGTCGCCCTGAGGGGGGTTGGGGGGGGGAAGTCTCGTGGGGAGACTAAAGGGGGGTAAGTTGGCGAGGGGGTGAAATGAGGGGGATGCAGATAGGGATAGGGGATGGGAAGAGATCCCTGTGGAAAGATCCCGGAATTCCAAGTCAGATAAGCCCAAACTCGGGGAGGACAGGACCAGTCGTTAAGGAGTCCCCTCGGGCTAACCTGATGATGAGCCGCGGAGTCGTCACACTGATGGCTGATCTGCAGGCTGATTCCTCGTCCGGCAACGGAGTCTTCAGTAAGGGCTTGATTGGCTGTTTCGACGTCACGCCTCGTGTCGCGAAAAACACGTGGGGCCGAAGTGAGGTTAATTTGGCAAAAAACCACGTGTTTTGACGTTTTTTACGTATTAAAAGCTCCCAAGCCCGTGCTCCGATTTTGGTGTTCTTGGTGTCTCCGGATAGGTCTCTACAGCGTCTTTCAGATGAAATGTTTGCACAGTAATGGCACTGACCTTGGCTGAGTTATTTCCCACAAAAGTTCCAGGCTTACTGCTCCGCAACCAGAAGAGCCAGACACTTGCCCACACGTATCCTGGTAAATTAACACTCCACAATTCCACTGTTAACCTTTTTGCGCACTTAACTCGACGCGTTGAATTTTGATGAATTTTTAACGCGGAGGCGATGTTATTCTGGCGATGTGTTATCGGTTACTCATACTCTTTGGTTACTGGGTCAGGTTAGGTTTTTTTTTTTTTTTTTTGTGTCTATTCTACCGCAGACATGATGGTCCGCGCCATTTTTTACAGTGTTCTTTGTTTATGAAAGTTTAACAATGGCATTTTGTCGTGCCCTCATCTTAACATTTACTTAAAAACTAAGCTTAAAAACTACGCGAGTCCACCTCAGACTCATATATATATATATATATTTTTTTTTTTGTTTTTTTTTTTTTTTGTTTTTTTTTTTTTTTTTTTGTTGTCTTTTTTTTTTTGTTTATATTAGTTAAGTTAGTAACTTATTTATACAAATTACTTTTACTTATATTACAATAAAACTTAGACACATCAATATATCAAATCTATAGACATATCACACCGTCAATCCAACACCTCCGCGAAACGAAACTCAACGCCATTTGTTTGCTGAGCGCTAACTTTACAGGTTTTTTCACAAACAGTTTCCCTGAAGAATCCCGCCCAGCGACGGTATTGGATTAAAGGTGCGATATGCAAGGTATTAAAATATACTTATTACAATGGTTAAATTGTTTCAAAATATACTTATGTATTTACACACAGTTATCTTGCTACGTGTTACATTATGATTATTTATATATATATATATATATATATATTTTTTTTTTTTTTTACGACTATGGATTTAGGGTTGGTGGGTAGAGTTTAGGTATTGGGCTCTTGTTGATCTGCCACCTAGAGTCTTCACTAACTCCATCAAAGCTTCCACGACTGCGGTGTCTCGATGCTGCATGGCCGTCTTAAGGTTGTATTCGACGACCACTTTAGAAGGCGCGTCCATCGCTTTACGGGCGAAACGGCCCGTGGCATCGTCGGCGTCGTCGGTGTAGTACACACAGCTGACCGTGTGTCTCGACACTGCAACAACTGCATGGGAGATGCTGTCGTGGATTTGGAGCCTCCTTGACTTGGTGTTTATTTTGATAACGCTGTCGCAGGTCAACCCCTGAGCTGCGTGGATGGTGAGGATACGCGACCCTTCGCCAGACCCATAGCCCTGGTCGGCAAGAGAGGCTCTCTCTTCCTGCGTATGGACCAAGAATAAGGTGTTCTGGGCGGTTATCGGTATGCGCGCTCCCGTGAACCTTTCTACTTTCAGAGAGTGGACCCGCGACAGCGAAGTCTTGGAGGAGTATATACCGGGGTATATCTCACTCAGGGTCAGTGCTATGTCCATTGGGTTCCGATGCGTACAGAGTAACTCCTGGGTGATGCCAGCCACCAAGTTTGGACGGGTGTACCTTAACTCAAAAAGGTTCTCTCTGTCCAAAAATGGTAGCTGATTTACGTCTCCGATGAGAACGACCTCGCTCGCTCCAGACAACTTCACTGCCATGACTATTGCCCCAAAGTGGTTCATGAGGGCTTCGTCAACCATAAGGTGACGGCATTTCTCCTCTGGTCTGAACCCGTTGGCTAAAATTGAGGCCATAGTGCGCACCTTTGCCTTGACACGATCTCCTAATCGGTGCGCTAGTTTTTCTCTGAGATCCTTAGCAGCTTCGGTTGTTGTGGTCACTACGATATCGCTCTCCTCGTCAAAATGTTTCACCATCCAGGTTGTCTTGCCGCACCCTGGGACTCCGTTTATCCACTTGATACTGGGTACCGCCCAATGCGCTTCCGAAGCCGGGGAAGCGGAGGCCCCCGAAATGGATTGCGCCATTTCGAGGATCCTGTCGTCCAGCATAATTTTGGTGCACTTGGCGGTAACCACTATCGGGTCGTCTTCGGGTGTGTGGAATGTTACTTTCCCTGAGCGCTCCGTTTCCACCTCGTCCAGGGTCACAAAGCCACTCTTCGCGCTATAGGCTGCCATGTACGACCCCGTCATTTCACCAGCAATGACCTGGGATTTGACGTTGTCGTACACGGCTGCCTCTGCCTCCCCGAGTAAGACCCTTAACAGACCCTCATTTTTCCAATGAAAGGTCTGCAGAATCTTTCTACATGTCGCGAGGTTTACCTCTCTGTTTGCCCTCACGACTGATACATACTCGAGGAATGCGCTCTGTACGTGGTCTATGATTTTTTAGTTAGTAGCAGGGTGGAAAATCCTCATGGACGCCGCGACTGTCCCACTTATAGGACAGTCGCGGCAGTGCCGGACTCTTACCGGCTAAAAACCACTCCTGCTCACTACCTTACCTTATTCCCTGGATATTAGACTACGGGAGAGGGATTTTTCGTATCCATTTATAATATTATTATACCAATGGCAAAATGCCTGTTTCCCTTATATCTGGACTTATTTACTACATTTTTATTCTTACTACTAATTACTTATTAATGAACATTATTTATATTCTTTCTTTTTATTATTCTACAAATACTTAACAAAACAACAAATATGGCTACTTTTTTTATATCTCGTTATCTTTATTTTCTTTACTCTTTATCTTTCTTTTTTTTTTATCTTCTTTTGTTTTACAATAGTTTATTTTTTATTTTTCATGTATTCTTCAATTTTTTTTTTTCTTTTTTTTTTTAAACTAAATTTACTGCACTCTGATTTTCTATATTAATCACTTATCTAAGATTTAAATTTTGCTAACTGTTATATATTCTTAAATATATAATTTAACAAACTTATTTATCTACGTCTTATTTCTATTATTTACTATAATGCATATTTCTATGCAGTAATCTATAAATTTTTTGGAACTCATAGTACTGGTGAGTAACTCATACAAGTTTTGCTTGTTTAATGTGAGTCCTAGTTCTACCTCCAGATCGTACCTCTGTACTGCGTGAACCGGACAGTCAACTAGTACGTGCAAGACGTCCTCTATAGCGTCTGGCTCACAGATGCATGATGGACTCTCCTTTAACTTGAAACGGTTCAAGTACTGGGAGAATCCACCATGCCCCGTCAGCATCTGGGTGAGCTTTCCCTCGGGTTTTGCCTTGCAAACAAATCTGTAAGCCACTCTGGCGTCGGGAAGGAACATCTTAGTGACCGACGCAGTGTCTCCGGCTACATATCGACTGTTCCATATTTCTAAAGATGATTGACGTATTAGCCGCTTCACGTGTGAAATGGGACACTGGTCATAGTCGGGTTTCCTTTTCGACGCCAGAGCTGCTTGTTTGGCCAAATCGTCGGCGCGCTCGTTTCCGGGCATTCCTGCATGGGCCTTGACCCAGAATAAAGATACAACTTTGCCCAGGGCCACGGCCTTCCGCAGGTTCTCCCTCGTCTCCACGGCTAGCGGGTGGAGGGACCAATGGTTAACAACCGTCTCCAAAGCGGCTCTCGAGTCGCTGTACAGACCATAGGTCACCTCTTTACCCTTGAGTATGACGCTCGTGGCTTTACATATGGCTAGGAGCTCCGCCTGGTAGACTGTGCAGTACGCGGACAGACTAAGCTTGAGATTCCGGATTTCGGTCTCGCTATTCCACAAGGATAGCGCAGCTCCGACCTTCCCCTCAATCTTACTGCCGTCAGTGAAGATTCGCACCTGCTGCACATTGTACCTGTCGACAAGGCTTTGGTCTACCAGTTGGGTAATTTCCAAGGCCATATGTTCTGCCGGGTGAGGAGTTTCTGCAAACCTTACCGGACGCTCTGTTTCTCTATCTCTTAACTCTTGCGGGGGCGACCCTCTCTTTGCCTCGTACAATGCGGCTGCTTCTTGTACCCTGAGGTCGAGAGGTAGTATCCCCGCCAAAACCAGAGCCGAGTTTAGGGAGACCGTTCGGTAAGATTTGCAGAGCTTCTGAGCGAAACCTCTCTGAACCGTATCGAGCAACTTACGCACCCCGATCTTCCTGGCTGCGGGCGCCCACACAGCAGACGCGTATAAGATTATAGGCTCTATAGTAGCCGTGTAAATTATCCGAATGACGTCAGTGTGCAATCCCCAGTCTACCTTAGCAGCCTTGGATAGCTGTTTATAGATATCCAAGGCTTTCCGGCACTGTAACGCTACGTGCGTGTTGAAGGTCAGTCGGTCGTCGATAGTCAGTCCTAAAATCTTGACCTCCCGTGACATACCAACGCTGACCCCCCCCATGCTCAGCTGTGGGGTGTCATACTTGAGTTTTTTGGTTAAAACCATTGCGCAAGTTTTATGCGGCGCAAACTTCAACTTATTTCTGACACCCCACTGCTGAACGTAGGCGAGCGCTGCGTTCGCACGCCTCGAGACGTCAAGACCAGTGTCTCCGTCGAAAACCATGACGACGTCATCCGCGAAGGCCTGCACATACACGCCCATCTTCTCCAATTCTCGCAGCAGAGGATCCAGTAGAAGGTCCCATAGGATGGGACCACCGATTGACCCTTGCACGCAACCTTTGTTGGTGCTCCTCGTGCATTCTTCCCCGGCGTATCTTACACTGACTATTCTGCAGTCGAGATAGCTGTCCAGTAGCCTCCTGATGTTAACCGGACACTTTTCCTCAGCCAGACGGTTTCGGATAGTCGGCCACCAGGCGCTGTCGAAGGCCCCCTCTATATCCAATGACACTAGGGTAACTAGCTTTTTCTGCTTAATCAGACCCTCGATTCGGTGTATTAGAGTATAGAGGGCGTCCTCGGTGCTCTTCTGGGGCATGAAACCAAACTGACGAGTACTAATCTTCGGTACAATATGCCATTTAATCCTTGCTACTGTCATCTTCTCCAGGACCTTCCCCAAAACCGGCAACAGACCAATAGGCCTGTAAGCTTTGGGGTTCGTGTAATCGTCCTTGCCCGGTTTTCTCAGGACTACCACGGTTGCCTGCTTCCAGATGTCCGGAAAGTGACCTATCTCTAGGCACTTGTTGAATAGGGCAAGGGATGCGTCCAGGTCCTGGTAGAGAGCTCTGCTGCAGATATCTGCTGTGAAGCCATCCGCTCCCGGGGCCTTCTTGGGATTGAAACTGCCCGCCGCGGTCTTAAGCTCTAGCAGTGTAAACGGAGGGTCATGAATTTCATCATGTTGCCACTCGTTTACCCGCTTTGCAGCTTCTCTAGCGCGGCGATGGTCTTCATTGTCAGTTTCCTCCAGGTCTTGTGGGTAGAACGTCTCCGCAAGTAAGATCGCCGACTCTCTTGGGTTCAGAAATGCACCATCTTTGGTTAGGGTCAAGTCTTCCTGTCTCCTGGTGGTCCTTCGTATGACTCGGTATATACCGTCCCACACACCCTCCTTGTCCTGTCTTCTACAGAACTCCTTCCAACTTTCTATTTGGGCTTTCTTGGCTTGGCACTCATATTCTTCTTTCTTTTTCAGGTACTCAGTTACCACTATTTCTTTGCGGTATGGTGCCGCGTTCTTGATCTTTCGCCTGAAGGTAGTGGCAACTTTCTTCAGCCTTGCGAGCTCATCATTCCACCATGGGACCTCGAGTACTTCTGTACTCTTCTTGATAGGCATGCTGATTTTGCATGCTTCGGTAATAGACTCTGTAAATTTTATTATAGTCTCTTCTAAGTCCGATTTCGTGTTGATGCTTACAATTGACTCTTTATTGAAATTATTAATTAATTTTTGTTCCGAAAGAGTGTTATTAAATAGATCCCATTTTGCCTTCTTGGTGTTGTAAAGCCTTGTGGTTCTCTGTACCCTGAGGCCTCTACTCTTGCAGAGTTTAATATCGAGTAGGATGGCATTGTGGTCCGAGCTCGTCATCTCCTGGTCTACCCTCCAGTTGTCTACCAATTCCAGTAGATCTTCTGAACAGGCTGTTATGTCTACGAAACTGGAGTACGCCCTGTTACCTCTCACGGTATCGAACGTTGGCGTATCACCTCTATTGAGTACCTGTAGACCAGACTCTTCCAGGCTACCGGACATCTCAACTCCCCTGTGGTCTTCTATGGTGCTTCCCCACCAGCTACTCTTGGCGTTACTATCGCCTCCAATGAGCAGTCCTCTTGAGCCCAGCTCCTCTCTGATGTTTCTGATCTGATCCAGGTATGGCCCTATGGGTTGGTCTGGCTCGAAGTAGAAAGACACCACTGCGATTTCCCAAGTGGAGGTTCGGATCCTCACTACAACGATATTGTTGGTCGTGAGTTTCGGGCACTGGATGACGTCAAGACTGTCGTCGAAGACGACAATAGCCGCCTTCACAGTCCCATCTCCTACTGCTGCACACTGGAAGACTCTCGCCCCACGATAATCCTTCATCCTCCTCACCCCGCCCACGTACGGCTCCTGGATCAGAGCAAATGCGAGTTTTCGCTTACTGGCCTCTATGACGAGTTCCGTGGTCGCCAGCTCTTTCCTCTGGAGGTTCGCCTGGGCTACTGCATATTTACTGGTGGGGCTGCCTGCCCCGGAGCGACTTGTGACCACCTTAGCAATATGCAACTTTTGCTCTGGCTAGGGCTTCCCACCTCCTACGTACCAGGCATTCAGAGCTAAAAGCATTATGCTGTGCGTTTTCTAATTTGGCGGCCATACAGTTGCAGCAAGTCGGCGGTGCTGCTGCTAGATAGTCAGCACACTGCGCTCTCATGTGCGGGCCACCGCAATGGCTACACTTTGGGAGGGCGTCCTTGCAGAACCGCCTGCCGTGTCCATACGCTAAGCACATGGAACACTGCACAAGCGGGGACTGGTCTGCAACCTGAATTCTCTGCATATCTATATGCACAAACTCCCTATCCATTATGCGATTATAGATTTGTGGGGACACCCTCAGCGCAATGTGGTTCGTGAGTGGGTTCCTAGCCCGTTTTCTAAATCTGACTTCAACTCGGTCGTCCTTCTTGTCGAGGCCGCGAAACACCTCCACATTCTGGTTTCTCAAGGCTACAAGGACATCTTCGTTAGTGTTATATGATAACACGTCCTTGAGAACCAGCATGGGATCCTGGTTCTTCATGTCCTCGACAACAAGTCCACCGTCCGCACTCTCAAGTCGCTCCATTGATATAAACCAGCGCTTGACTGCGATCCCACCTGATGGTAAGCAGTGATGCAATCATTGATGGTGAGGCGCACTAGTTTATCAAAAGCCTATTCACTCTAGCCTTGAAGACACCTAAATTATAGTTGGACGGGAAGATCGCAGCAGGCAAATTGTTCCAGTCCTTCGATGTACGCGGTATAAACGACGAAGCGAAACGCTTAGTCCGGACCGTTGAAGTTTCAACAACGTAAGGGTGGATACTCGCCGTACGTCGGGTTGTCCGATGATAGAAAGGAGATGGCGGAATCAAGTCATGCAATTCCTGCGCACACTCTCCAAAAAGCAACCTGTAAAATACCGATAGGCTGGCTACCCTGCGCCTGTGCTCGAGGCTTTGTAGACTGGACTTAACCAAATCAGGATCCCCAATTAGCCTTTTCGCACGCCTTTCCATTGAGTCCAAAGCTGCTAGATGGCATTTTGCAGCACCAGCCCATATGTGACTGCAGTACTCCACACACGATCGAACCTGTGCTTTGTATAACATTAGAAGCTGTCCCGGTGTGAAGTACCGTCGGACCTTTGCAAGAACGCCTAGTTTTCTAGCAGCTACCTTGGCTTTGGACTCAATGAACCGCCCAAAATTGAGGTCTGAGGAGATTTCAACTCCCAAGAGCTGAAGGCGGTCGGTGCACTCCAGGGATACATTCCGAAAAGCAGGAGCCAAGGTGAACGGGCTCCTTTTGGCGGTGAACAGACACGCTTGTGTTTTGGCGGCGTTGAATTCAACTAGATTGGTTTCGCCCCACTTGGAGACTGCCTGAAGTGAGACATTCGTACGCTCCACCATAGCCTCTCGTTCGGACCGGATTAGTTCCTTACTAGCCCGAGCACCTGGAAGGTATCTCTCTACAACTGTGCTATCATCTGCATACCCATAGATACCGGGCATCAGCAGATCGTTAATATGCAGCAGGAAAAGAGTTGCAGAGAGAACTGACCCCTGAGGAACTCCGGCATTAGTGGACATGGGCTCTGATGAGCATCCATCGACAACAACTCGGAGAGACCGTTCACTCAGGAAGTCTTTTACCCAGTTAATCAGACCAGGGGAAATGCCGTACGCTGGAAGCTTACTCAGAAGGCTGGCGTGCCATACCCTGTCGAAGGCCTTCGAGACGTCTAAGGAGACAGCAATCGCTTCTCCATTCTTCTCGAGGGCCTCGCCCCACATGTGAGTGGCATACACTAGTAGGTCCCCAGTAGACCGATTGTGGCGAAATCCGTACTGTCGGTCACTGAGGAGATTGTTACCTTCCAGGTATGCCATGAGGCGCGAGTTCAATACACGCTCCATAATCTTGCAGAGTATGGAGGTTATTGAAATCGGCCGATAGTTGGCAGGATCGGCACGACTGCCCTTTTTGGGCACGGGTTGCACGTTGGCAAGCTTCCAGGACTTGGGCACTATACCAGTCCTAAATGAGAGGCGGTACAAGCGCGTCAACACAGGAGACAACTCGGGCGCACATGCCTTGAGAACTATTGCTGGTACACCATCTGGTCCACTAGCTTTATTCACGTCTAGGCGACACAGTGCTCTCAAAACTTCTTTATTTCTTATGCGAACCTCAGGCATCGAGGTGTTGCAGTGAGGTAGAGCCGGTGGAGTAGCACTGCTAGTATCAAGACGAGAATTATGGGCGAAGAGAGATGCAAAGAGACCTGCTTTCTCTCTCGCCGAGTGAGCCAGTGTTCCATCAGGCTTAACCAGCGGAGGCAATGTGGGCCTACAGAAGTTCGCTTCGACCGATTTGGCAAGGGACCAGAACGCTCTGCTACCGGACGGCTGTGCAGAGAGCTTTGTGCCAATATGAGTAATGCGGTCGAACCGAGCCTTCTTTAGTGCCTTTTTGTAGGACTTGGCAGCATGGTTGAAAGCTCTCTTCTTTGAGCTCAGATCCGGAGCTTTGCGGTCACGAGCGTCAACCCAGGCGAGAAACGCCGAATGCTTACGCTCTTCAGCTTGAACGCAATCGGCGTTGAACCATGGGTGAGCTGAGCCTCCAACGGGTACGTCTCTATAAGGGATGAAAAACTCCATAGCTTGACGTATCACATCGGATATAGCATCCGCACAGCTTGACGGACTCTCAGAAGAGAAGCAGACCTGCTGCCAAGGATAAGATGCAAAGAAATGCCGCATCTCATCCCAATCTGCTGACCTGTAACGCCACATTCGCCGTTCACCGCGTGAGTCGCAGTCAGGTGGGGAGAAGGACGAAACAGACTTCACCAGGCAGTGATCTGAAGTTCCAAGTGGTGAGGAAACTGTTACGATACATCTGTCCGGATCGGTGGTCAGCAGAAGGTCCAGACAATTGGCAGTATGACCAACTACATCAGGCACCCTAGTCTCTTGCTTGACCAGCTGGGAAAGGCCCATCGATATTGCAAAGTTTGGCGCTTCTCTCCCAGCGTGGTCGGTCCTCTGGTATGGGAACAGCCAGTCTTGGTGGCACGCGTTAAAGTCCCCCAGAGCGACGAGCTGCGCATCAGGGTGCCGTTGCAGAGCCTTATCGGCAGCCTCACTGAGGTGGTCGAACAACCGAGTCGTCTCCTGATCACCGCTGTGCGAACGGTAGACACAGGCATAAACAATTTTGTCCGTACCAGTGTCCACCAACAGCCACAGCGTAGATAAATTAGGGTCTTCAAGGTGACGGAGACGCTGGCAGCAGATGTCATTACGGACGTACACACAGACCCCGGCACGCTGCAGGAAATGATGCTCCAGTGAGTATCCCGGGTAGTTGAGGTACGCCGTATCTGACGGACATCTAATTTGGGTCTCCGTCAAGAAAAGCAAGTGTGGCTTGTCAGTCTCAAGATGGTGGTGGACCGCAACGAGATTGGAGTGCAGCCCTCTAATATTTGAGAACTGCACTTGAAATGAGAGGACGTGCATCCGCTGTTGACACTTGCCTTTCTTTTTACCTTTCATTGTTTTGTGTGTGGAGTGAATAGGAGAGATGGAAGATGGCGGTTGAGCGAAGTGATGCGATGTTGAACCCAACAACACAACCAGAGTTGCTGTGCCAATGGAGGGTTGATCTGGAGACTGCGGGGACGCCCGAACCCCCCCAGGGATCGCCATCGGGTCCTCTCGCCCGGTCGCCAACCGGCACGATGGGGCCACCCTGGGATTTTTCGCAGTTGGCGGGGCAGCCTTTCGTGTGTGGCTGGCACACTACTTGGGCCCCCTACTACCTACGGTCGGCCAGCGGAGCACCGTGCTTCGGATCCCGCTACCCTCCACGATCAAACGTCCGACACAACAACAGCTGGCGCATCATACCCGGTATACGTCACAACACAACTGCTCAGACCCATCTTCCACCATACGGCTTCACCAGACATCACGCCGGAACACGACGGATCGCTTGGCGGCATGGCTTTGTCTGATGGGTGGTAACCTTTAAGCCGGCAGCCGATGCTATGGCCTACCACCGTCTTTACTGCTCGTTTAGCACTACCCAGGGGACACGTGTAGGGTGTTCATAACTAAGTAAATCCTACGGACGCAAGCAGTTCATCCCCCAAAAGCAGTTCATCCTCCTTTCTTCCTCCGTTCTGCATCCTATTAAGACCTTCTTATCCTTCACTTTCCTCACCCTCTCCACCGTTACCCAGCCGTCCTTTACGTTCACCGCTTTTCTCACTTCGTTCATCACCTGGTCGCTAGTGTGGCTGTCATCTTTGGATGTGATCACGACTGAGTGTAAAGAGCTCTTGTCGGACACGTACCTCCTAGATGGAGCCGCTGCCACACTCGCGTATGAGACGGTTTGTGAGGTTGCTTGTGACGCGACGACTTCCCTTAGCTTTTCTAATTCGTCTGTTGTTTTGTCAATTTTTGCGCTTTGTTCCCTTATCATATTTATTAATTCTTCCCCCTCCTTTCCTGATATTATTCCCTTTTCTCCCCTTTCCCCCTACTGTATATTTTTATCCCCTTTTCCTTGTACACTACTGGTTGGTATTTTATTTACAGCCTCTGCTGTGCTGTCTTTAACGAGCTGGTAGAGTTGTTCCACTGCCAGAGTGATGCCCGCCTTTAAATCTGACTTCAAATTCCGCGATTCACTCAAATGAGTCTTCGCCCTCTGAAGCCAGATCCGGGCCTCTTTCACTCTGTCAGTAGATACTCCTGGAACCAGCTTTGGTGACCCGCCCAAGGCCTCCACGGGTCCTCCGCGCTTTGCCATCTTGTCTATGGACGAGGTGGCTTTATGTGCTGTATTGGTCATCGGTGCCTGTAACAGATTCTTCGGTGAGACTGTTGCAGTGGCAGAGGTTGAGGGAGCTGCTTTTCCGTAGCTTTTGCTGCTCTCCCACTCTTCAATGCTCTTGCGAACGTTGTGAGCTTGCGTCAGATGTTTTGGAGAAGGTCCTGCCTTTTCCGTATCAGTTGGAGAGTTGGACTTTGAGTCGGTAGCAGTCATCTTGCGGGGTGTATGTGTAATTGGCATGTCACCAATGTCGTCGGTAGGTAGGTAAGTCAGTCAATAAAATAGTAATTCTACTAGCCCTGTAAAGGGGGGGTAGTAAACAGTCTTAGTCGGTAAAAATGTAAATACTTTTTATGCTATCCCTGTAAAGAGGAGATAGTAAAATAAAATAGTAAAATAAATGTAATAATATAAATATTGTGTTAGTGTCAGTTGTCAGTGTTAAGTTATCAGTCGTCAGAGTTGCACACAGACGTCACTCGCTGTCCCCTATAAAGGGTAAATAAACCTAAATCCAATCAGCAGGTGTAACCTGTATTGTACGATGTCAACCAACACACAACAATAATATACAGTTTCTCTTAAGGCGACTGTTGTGCGCGTACTATTATAGTCAAAGTTGAAACATAAACAATAAATAAATAAAACAGGGTTAAACGCTGATGAAAAATCTTAACTAATTTTGGCTCTGCTCTATGTAGAGCCTGGCTGTCAAAAACCTGTTTAGTGGCACGAGAGGGTTCCACTCTGTCCAATTCAGTCGAAAAAATGTTACTCTACCACTTTTCTATCTTTGCTCTATGTAGAGATGTCTCCTCTCACACCTCTACCACTGATAGCCCTTGCCTAATCAGTGACTTCAGTCGAAATCCCGTCCCGCCAGGACGTCTGGGAGTGGAGATATGTCGAATCAAAACTTTTCAAGATGGCGGCCAAAATGGCCGACCAAAGCTTTGAAAATTCGTAGTTTCGCTATCCGTTGCCCCAGAGAGCCGCGATTTCCACTAGAGTGCTGCTCGCAATTAGCTATATCGAATTTTCAAATATTTTTTTTTTTTTCTTTTTTTTTTTTCTCTAACAGGTAGAGCCAGTTCGTCCGATGCCAATAGTGGCAGCGCGGTCTTTCCACGTCAACGTTATCAGGAGTTACGGAGTTACGGCCGTTTTTCCAAAAACAAAATGGCGGACCAATATGGCGGCCGGAGAGAGGAGTGCAAGGGCTTGTTGAAATCGGCTCGTTGAGCTCCTCAGTATGGGCTCATTAGATATTTTTTGTAGAGTTCCAAACTTGTTTTTTGATCTCTACCCAAATCCAGTCCCCCTCGAAGAACTGGGGTCCGGTTGCAACTTGCCGTCACTATCCCCTTTGTCAATTTTTCACCCCAGAACTCTACTTTTTTCTCTGCTCTATGTAGAGAAGATAGATGTAGGCAAAAGTTGTAGAGCTTGGTAACCTACGCTGTTAGAAAAAAACCCCGTCAAAATTGACCCAATGGTAATGGAGATAATGATTTTTTTTTTAAATTCTAAATTTATGTTCACGTAATTTGAAACCGAAAATGACCCCCCTGAATTTTGAAGCTAATTTTTTGAAATTATTGAAACTAATAGATTATATCTAAAAATAGGTTCTGCGGTGAGAAAAGTCCGATATCACCCTTATTTTCTGTAAAACCACCCCTTGTATTTTTATACTTTTAGGATTCCTTCTAATCTAAAGTATTACAATAAGTCCTTGAATATGAAACCCAAAATTATCAAAACACTTAAAACTAATTACTAATTACATTCCCTACAATTTAGTGATTTTACTTTTAAAAAATATTTATAAATTAGTGTATATATCTATTTATGAAAATAATTTTGTCAATTTTTCTAAATTTTTACGTATTTTTCTAATAAATTCTTATTTCAGTACTTTTCCTAAAATAAAAAAGATGATTATTATTACTTTAAATACTCTCTATCTGATTTATGCGTCTCACCGATTTTAAATTTATTGCTTCTATTATTTTACGTACAATCAATTTTGGGGTGGTTTTTACCTGTCTCCAATAAAGGTTTTATATCTCAGCCCCTACTGAATTCGCGCGGACCTAATTTATGGCGCCTTGTAGAGGGTAAATTTGTCTATGATATAGGCCTTAGGCCAGCCTCGCGACTTAAGTAGACCAAAAGTTATGGTTATCACCAAGTTGGTGATCCTAGGTTTTTGGTCTCTCAACCCTTCTTAAAAATCGAATAACACTATCTAAAAAATTTAAATACCAATAATATACTTAAAAACTACTCCCGACTGGTCCCAAATTTTTTTCGGATTTTTCCGGGACGTTTTTCCCCAAGTTGTGATTTTCCCGATATTTTTCAGGTGGGCTATCTTCGAAACTAATCACGGGAAAAATCCGAAATTTCGAGAGCTTGTTAGGGTTAATATAAACTATTTTTAGACATTTTAAAAAGTTTAGGTCATCGATCGTTTTTCCGAGTTACAGCTACAGCTAGTTTTCCCTATTTTGTAAGGTCTATAACTCGTGATCCACTTAGCTTTTAGGGGTTGAAAAAGTTACTCCCGGCTGCGTTCGAAGTTCTCCCAGCTGCCACGTCTTCAGATTTGTTTTACTGCTGCGGGGTCCTAGCCACGTGACCACGTGGTTTCCGGAAATAACTTCGTAGTTTCGGCGTTTTCTTCCGGAAAAATCCGGAAGTGATCGCAAAAGATGCTCCTTCCAATTACGCTTCCCTATGCAATTCCACTTTGCACTGTTACAGATCTCGTTCAGGAGATATCACTCAAATCCCTTGAATTTGAGGTTATTTGAGGTTACAGTTCGCACAATTTTCCTCAATTTTCACAATTTTTCACTTTTTCGGGTATTTTCGTTTAACACGCACAAAATCATAAATCTTCACGTTTTTCACAAGTTTCTAGCGTTAAATTTGTGTTTTTAGCGAATTTTTAAGCGCGGAGCTAGTAATTTTCGTGCCGTTCGGGTCGAGGGGTGGCCCGGGACTGGTTAGGTTAGGTTAGGTTAGGTTAGGTTAGGTTAGGTTAGGTTAGCAATCCTGCGAAGACCGCAGAGGGCGATGGCCGTCAGGGCTATCAGGGGGTATCGCACGATCTCCTACGAGGCGGGTTGTGAACTGGCCGGATCTCCGCCCTGGGAACTGGAGGCGAGAGTCCTCGCCTCACTGTACCGGTGGCGCGAGGAGATGAGGACGCGGGGTGGTGAACCGATGCAGCGCGAGATCGAGCTGCGTCGGTCTCAGCTCCGCGAGGTTATGGTGGCGGAATGGCGGGACAGGCTTCTGTGCCCTACCGCCGGCCTCGCCACCGTCGATGCGATCCGACCAGTGCTCGACGAATGGCTCGGGAGGAAGCACGGCTCCCTGTCGTTTAGGGCGACGCAGGTGCTCTCGGGGCATGGCTGCTTCGGGAAGTACTTGTGTCGCATAAACAGGGAGCCGGACGCTCGGTGCCATCACTGCACCGACTGTCGGGAGGACACGGCGCAGCACACACTGGCAGAGTGTGCCGCATGGGAGGAGCAGCGCCGTGCCCTTGTATCTGAAGTGGGCCCCGACCTGTCGCTGCCGGCCGTCGCTCGTTCGATGGTCGGGGGCGCTGAGTCGTGGGATGCGGTGATCTCCTTCTGTGAAGACGTAATTTCGCAGAAGGAGGCTGCGGAGAGGGAGAGGGAGGCCGTGGCCACTCTCCCGTGCCGCAGCAGGCGAGCCGGGCGTCGGCGGAGGGACAACGCCCTCTTCCAGCCCCCATAAAGAGGTCCGGAGGGACGGTGGACTCGGGGTCGTCCGCCGTCCCCCATCCAGCAAGACCCGAGGCGGCGGCGCGTAGTGTTCCACGCGCGCCCCTATTGGACGTCGCGGGGGGAGGACACCTCACACTCCCCGCGGGCCTGAGGTGGCCCGCGTAGGCGGGCTGGCACTAGCCGGGGATCATGGATGGCGTATCAGCTCCCACGATCCCCGGTCCAAGTGTGGGAGGGAACACCGGGGTGGTTTTTAGTCAGTAAGAGTCTGACAGACCCCTTCGCCTGCCCCAGGCGAAGGACATCCATGAGGATTTTCCACCTCGGCAACAAAAAAAAAAAAAAAAAAGGTTAGGTTAGGTTAGGTTAGGTTAGGTTTTTTTTTTTTTTTTTTTTTTTTTTTTTCAATATTTCTATTTGCTGTTGTGGTGCTCCCGTGTTGGACACACATTTTCCTTACTTCTATTTATTACTAATAATATTATTATTTGGTACTTTTCTAGTCTACTCCTATAAACATTTCTATATTACATACAAAAATATTCCAGTGCAAACTTTTCAAGTTTTTTTTTTTTTTTTTTTACTATTGTTCAAATTTTTCATAATAAAAGTAATCTAAAGCTTATGTCTAGGTGAGTCCATCTATATATATGTATCTTTTTTTTTTCTTTTTTTTTTTTTTTTCTTTTTTTTTTTTTTTCTCTTATTTTTTTTTTAATCATGTATTTACATAAAATTATTATTTTTTTATTTATTTTTTTTTTTTTTTTTTTTTATATTTCACACAGGCATTACAATTGTTCTTAATCATATCTAATATTCCTATTCTAAAACTTATTGTACACATCGTTTTTGCATGTGGCTTCTTATGCTATTTAAGTTATAAAATATAAGTTACAGGTAGGACCTCATGGCAGCGCGAGCCGACCAGTTCCGATACTTGGCATCCGTTTACGGACATGACGAACGCATCTGCGTCGTTTAACTCAACCGTGTCTTAGGGAGCTCTGCGACCAGACGCGCAGCGCCACCATCGACGGGACCTCTACGTGAGTTTGTCAGACTCGTGCTGCCATGAAGTTTTACATTTCTATTTATCTTTGCAGGGTTTACAGACACAGTTATGGTCTAGGCGGGGACAGGAATCCGAATAGGAGTTGGAATGGGGTTTTGTTTTTATTGGGGTTTTCTGACCAGGGATTTCGCCAGCCCAAGCAGAGCATCTACAACGGCTGAGTCTCGATGCTGCATAGCCGTCTTTAAATTGTAATCGACGACTGTTTTAGTCGACGCATCCATTGCTCTCTTTACAAGGCGGCCCGTTGCGTCAGCGGTGTCGTCGGAGTAATAGACACAGCTGACAGTATGTCTTGACACCGCCACCACCGCGTGGGAGATGCTGTCGTGGACTTGGAGCCTCCTGGATTTGGTATTTATGATGATAACACTGTCGTAGGTCAGCCCCTGAGCTTCGTGTATAGTTAACGTGCGCGACCCTTCACCGGACCCGTATCCCTGGCTGATAAGAGAATTTTTCTCATCTTGCGTGTGAACCAGGAATAGGGTATTTCGGGCAGTGCCCGAAATTTGCGCTCCTGTGTAACCTTTCACTTGCAGGGAGTGAACCCGCGACAGCGACGACTTGGAGGAGTATATACCGGAGTATATCTCACTCAGTGTGAACGCCACATCCATTGGGTTGCGATGTGTGCAAAGTAGCTCCTGGGTGATGCCAGCCACCAGGTTTGGACGGGTATACCTTAATTCGAATAGGTTTTCTCTGTCCAAAAATGGGAGCTGGTTTATGTCTCCGACGAGGACAAGCTCACTTGCTCCAGACAACTTTACTGCCATAACTATGGCCCCAAAGTGGTTCATAAGAGCCTCATCTACCGTAAGACGGTAGCATTTCTGGTGGTTCTTGAACCCGTTTACTAAGATTGAAGCCATAGTGCGCACCTTTGACTTTACTCGATCTCCTAAACGGTGCGCAAGCTTTTCTCTTAGATCTTTGGCAGCTTCAGCCGTCGTAGTGGCTACGACGTCCTTCTCCTCGTCGAAGTGCTTTACCACCCAGGTGGTTTTACCACAACCCGGCACTCCATTTACCCACCTGATATTGGGTATCGCCCAACATTCCTGCGATGCTGACGTGTCCGAAGTTCCCGCAATGGACCGTGCCATTTCGAGAATCTTATCGTCTAGCATAACTTTGGTACATTTGGCGGTAACCACTATCGGGTCGTCTTCCGGTGTTTTAAATTTCATTTTGCCTAAGCGCTCTGATTCCTCCACGTCCAAGACAACAAAACCACACTTCGCGCTGTAGGCTGCCATGTACGACCCCATCATTTCCCCTTTGATGACTTGAGAATTGGTGTTGTCGTACACCGCTGCCTCTGCCTCCTCGAGCAGTACCTTCAGTAGGCCCTCTGTTTCTCTTTGGAAGGTCAGATGGATCTTTTTACATGTCATGAGATTGACCTCTCTAGTCGCTCTCACAACTGCAACGTACTCGAGGAAAGCACTCTTGATGTGATCTATAGTGCCTGAGTTTACTGCGAGGGTCGGCGGGCTGACATGCCCTTTGTCGGCTCTTGTTGGTGTAGGCTTCTGCGGTGTTGGTTCTTTTTCTTTTCTTTTGAAGAACCTCTCCACTGCCGTTTCCTGCCTTTGCGATGGCGATGCGCGGCTCGTGCTTGGGAGCAGTGCACTGAGAAAAGTGCCGATGGCTTTTAGGCGACTTTTCTTTTTGGCCCGATCCTCCGGGCTAGTTGTTTTATTCTGCTCCTTTGCAGCTTTCTCGGCGGCCGCCTTCTGCTGAACCCTTTCTGATCCGCTTTGAATGGTCGGGCTTGTTACGGGAGTAATCGAGGTGGCTGTTGGGTGTCTCGGGGCTTTAAGGAAACTTAGAGTTTCCCCTCTGTCCTCATAGACGACTAGCTCGTGATGTTCTGAAGCTTTTAAACATCCGTAGCAGTCTGCGACGTTTCCTCTCTCCCCTCCGACCATCATCGCATCAACACTTATGGTACGGGCCGTGACTGCCGCGTATTCCCCTGCCTCTCTGATCTTTTGAAGCAGCGCGCTTGCCTGAGCGAATGGAGTCTCCTCTCTCCACTCTAATAGTGCGATCGTCTTTTTTTTCGATCGCAAAAGACGGCATCGATGCGTGGCCACTTCTACTTGAGGCAGTGAAGCATATTTGCTGCCTGTTAAAGTTGTTTTGGAGGTGCTTCCATTGATCAAGGCGGCAAGACCTGGTGATATGGGAATACGGGCTTTAGGTCGGCTTGAGCCTATACAGAAACTAATGCCCAACTTTTCCTCTTCCCTGTTCATAAACAAGGCGACACCTCGCAGTCTGATGCCTGGTAATCCGTCTCCTCCACATGCCAGAAATTGTGTTATGGGCATGCATGTGGCCTGTATTGTCTGTGTGAGTGCTATGTGTGGCATGTTTTGCATCGTTGCTGTTTGTGTGGTGGTTGCAGTGATTGTTTGTGTGGTGGTTAAAGTTGTTGTTTGCGTGGACGCGACTGTTCGAGCAGATGGTGGTCGGTTTCGACTTCGGAAGGAAGCGTCCGTTTTGTTTGCCCCTGCCGCGACGATGGCGACTTTGCTCGCGAATGCCAAGAATAGTGTTCTGGTGGTCGGTCTTCCCATAATGGTGTGGACCGTGGACTGGCTTAGCTGGGTTTGGATCTTTACTTCCAGCTCCATCCTGTCATGACTGAACCTCGGACATTCGAAAAGCAGATGCCACACTGTTTCCTCGCAGCTGGGGTCACAGACGCACGAGGGACTATCTTTGAGATGAAAGCGATGGAGATACGCTGAGAACCCTCCATGTCCTGTTAGGATTTGTACATGAACTGGTAAGAGAACTACGTCTCTGAGTGTCCTTTTCGCCGCAAGGACGTCTGGGAAAAACACTTTTGTGACCGCTCCTGTACTTGAGGATTCGTATCGCGCTTGCCACTTCTTTATAGTCCCTTCCCGTATCTTCTTTCTCACGAACGATACGGGTACCTTGTTGTAGTCTGGAGATTCTTTAGTTAGTGCTGCTTCCTTGGCCAACTCGTCTGCTCTTTCATTTCCGGCGGTTCCCACATGAGCCTTAAGCCAAAAGAACCTCACATCTCTACCCTCCTCTCTGATCTCGCGGATGTATCTTTTAATTTGGAGCGCCAAGTGGTGAGTGACAGACGGGCTCCACAGCAAATCAAGCGATGATCTTGAGTCACTTAAGATGCTTACAGAGGCCGCCGTAGATTCTCTTGCCATCTTGACAGCTTGAAAGAGAGCGTACATTTCTGATTGGAAGACCGTGTTGTGAGACTCTAGGCCAAAAGTTTTAAAATCAAACTCTTTTCCGTTTTCCCACCAAGTTAGGGCAGCTCCAACTTTTCCCTCTATCTTGCTGCCATCGGTGTATATTTGGGGACCAATTACTTGATGGGTTTCCAGAGTTTCAGGAGTCCAATCCTCCAGACGTACGTACTCTGTTGTTGTGAGTAGCGCTGGGTGGGGGCATTGGGAGTGATTCACTTTGTACTCCAGCTCACGACCTGGCGGTATGAATTCTCGGGAATATCCCTTTCTGACCTTGAAGAGAGTTGCGGCCTCGATTACCCGTAGATCTAGGGGGAGTTGGCCTGACAGGATAAGTGCCGATGTGAGGGATACCGTGCGGTATGCTTTGCAGATCTTCTGCGCAAAACCTCTCTGCAGTGAATCAAACTGATTTCTTGTCATCAGTTTCTCAGCTGCGGGAGCCCATGCACTCGCTGCATACATCACGATAGGCTCTATCACCGACACGTATATTGTCCTTATGATCTCTCTGTTGAGACCCCAAGTCACCTTTGCTGCGCATGCCAACTGTTTATAGATATCTACAGCCTTTTTACAGGTCGCAGACACGTGCGCATTGAAGGTTAGCTTAGAGTCTATCGTAAGGCCTAGTATCTTGACCTCTTGGACTAGGTTCAGCGGCGTGCCCGACATATGTAGTACCGGAACATCGTATTTAAGCTTTTTCGTTAACACCATCGCATTGGTTTTATGCTCGGCGAAACGTAGCTTGTTTTTGACGCCCCATTCCGATACTAAGCGTAAGGTGTCGTTGGCCGATTGCTGCAGAGGACCGGTTGTGAAGTCTGAGAAAACAAGGACAACGTCGTCCGCGAAGGCTTGGCAATATACCCCCACACCAGCCATCTCGTGAAGGAGTGGGTCTAGGACTAGGTTCCAAAAGGGCGGTCCAGTAATAGATCCCTGGACGCATCCTTTCGTGGTACCCTTCTCGCTAATCGCTCTGGCATAGTTGACCCTGACATTGCGGTCCTCCAAATATGAGGTGACGAGAGCGTAGAGATTTTCGGGGCAGTTCCTATCCACCATCTGTTTTTTAAGTGCTGGCCACCACGCATTGTCAAAGGCCCCCTCTATGTCCAATGATATCAAAAGCACGATCTTTTTGGCTTTGATTTCAGTTCTTAAGTGTTCCACTAGAGCATAGAGGGCGTCCTCGGTCCCACGCTGCGGCATGAAACCGTACTGGTTTGTGTTTAGTGTTGGGAGGAGGTGCCACTGGAGTCTACCTACTAGGAGTTTCTCAACGATTTTCCCCAGGACCGAGAGTAAACCTATTGGCCTGTATGACTTTGGGTTGGTGTAGTCATCTTTTCCAGGCTTGCGTAATATGCACACATGGGCGACCTTCCACTGTTTCGGGAAGTATGACAGCGTCAGACATCGGTTGGCTATCGCTAAAAACACCTCCCTGTCACAGTTTATTGCCGCTGTGCATATGTCCGCTGTTAATCCGTCGGGACCGGGTGCTTTTTTCGGATTTTGATTTTGAAGAACCATTTCCAGTTCCGCGATCGTAAAAAGAGGATCGTCAGCGGACAGTCCTTGAGGGCTCCTTTCTTCTGCTAGCCTCCTCAGACTTGTGTGGTAAGGTTGTTCGGCTTCTGTTGAGTCGTCAGGGTAAAAGGTTTTTGCCAGAAGATCCGCGGATTGCTCTGGACTGAGTGTTTCACCTGCGGTATTCCTCAAGAGCGCGTCGTCCTGTCTTCTGGCTGTCTTCCTTAGTACCCTATAGATGCCGTCCCACATACTTTCTCGGTCCTGCTTCGAGCAGAACTCTTTCCAATTGGCTGTGGCTGCTGCCATCGCTGCTGTGATATATGTATCTTTAGCCAACACATAATCTTGGATGACAAAGTGTCTCCGGCTTGGAGCTGCATTTCGAATCCTTCTCTTCTTTGTCAATGCCTCTTTTTTAAGCTTGTCCAAAGAAGGGGTCCACCATGGGGGCTTGCCATTATGTTTTGGCAACCCGAGTTTCGGGATCGATTCCTCGCATGAGTGGTGGATGTGGTTGACGTATTCTGTTATTAGTGACTCCAGATCCTCTGAGGTCGAAACGTTCGAGACTCTGACTGGTGTGATGTCATTGTCTGCTAAGCTGGTCTTGAAGTGCGCTCTGAAGTCGGACCACTTTGCCTTCTTTGTGTTGTAGATACGCGTCGAGATTGGCCTTAACTGTTCTAAGGCCTTTTCTAAGCGTATCGAGAAGGTTATTGCGTTGTGGTCAGAAGTTGTGAGACTCCTTTCTACCCGCCACTCCTCGACCTTGCCTAGCAGCGACGAGCTGCATACTGTCACATCGACCATACTTGTATACCACCGGTCTCCCCTATACGTTTCGAACGTCGGCGTTTGGCCCGTGTTAAGGATGTGGAGATCCCGCTCATTGAGGAATGAATTATATGTTGCCCCGCGATGGTTTTCAGAGACACTTCCCCACCACTGGCTCCAGGCATTTATGTCTCCTCCCACTATGATGTTGTTAGTATGTAGTTTGTGTATTATGTTGTGTGTATCGGAAAGATAGGGTTCGATTTCTTGGTCACCCTCAAAATAGACCGATAACACCCCAAAACTGACTTGGCCCACCTTTAGTAAGACGGCGGCGATATTCTCGGTTACAAGTTGAGGATCGTGGATGACCTCCAGATTGTTGCCGAAAACAACGATAGCCGCTTTTACTGGTTTTTGGCGATTGAGAGTGCACTGGATTACTTGCGTGCCGGGGCTTTGTTTCATCACACCTGTTCCTCCCACGTAGGGTTCTTGAACGAGTGCTACTGAAACCCCCTTTGCCTGAGCCACCATAAGAAGTTCTTCCGTAGCCAGTTTGGAGCGCTGAAGATTTGCTTGAATGAACTGTAATCTTGCTGTCGGTCTTATACAAAAATATACAAAATATACAAAAATCTTTATTTTCTTTAACAAGATTTTTTTTTTCTTATAATTATTAGTTGTTGGAGTCTCCTTTTAAGCATGTAAATATGCCTGTGTCAGGAGGCTCCGCTCTTCCTTACGTATTAACAGCTAGTAAGAGATAAGTTATGTAAACATAAGTTTTGTATTTTAATCATTTTATGGGTAAGTAAATTTAGTGGGTAAGTATTTATTTATTAAGGCGCCCAAGGTGTACTATAAGATTCCCCAGCTCCTAGAAGTTGGGGTCGGTTACAGTACCATTAGGTGTGTGTGTGTGTGTGTGTGTGTGTGTGTTTGTGAGAGTGTGTGTGTGTGAGGGTGTGTGTGTGTGTGCGTGCGCGCGCGCGTGATGTGTATGTGTGTGCGTGTGTGTTTCTGTAATCAGTTCAAGTTTATTCCACATATAACAATATTTTTTCTGTTTCTGCATAATTTAGGGTTTTTATCCACTTTATGAGTACGGATTTGCACTCATGAGAGGTCTTCGAAAAAATCTGTAATATTTTGTTAACTTTATTATAAAGATAAGCTGATCGCTTATTGAATTGGATACTAGCAAAAGCAGTCTTTGTTATAGGAACATTTGTGACTATGCTTTTCCTACGTTTAGTTTCTATGCGAGGGTCATAGGTTAGTGTTTTATGCTTTTTTAATATGGTGTATACAATATATAATTTTCGAACTGACAGTAGGTTGGACACTTGATATAGACTCACAGTAGGGAAACGTTGTTTTTTGAAGTACATAACTTTTATAAGAGCTCTTTGAGCCCTTTCTACATCTAAAAATCGGGTTTTGAGAGCCCCTCCCCATATGGGAATACAATATAAAATTATGGATTGTACTAAAGCAATATAAATTTCATTAAGAAGGTTTTTTTCGGAATTGGGGTTATTGGACGTAGTTTTTGGGACTACATGGCGCAGCGATTTAAACATCCATATAAACTTCCTTATCCTAGAGGTAATCTGCTCAACTTGTGGGTACCATGATAGTCTCTGATCTAGTATAACTCCTAGGTATTTAAAAGAAGACACTTTTTCTATTTTTGAGCAATTACATTGATTTCTTGCTGCACTATCATTTTCATTACATACATGTATTTTTAATCTGAAATCTTGGCTGGGTTGTGTACTATTATTGATGGTAAAGCAAATGTAATTTGTTTTTGATGTGTTTAACGTAAGGAGGTTATACTTTAGCCATTGAGCAACCTTAGACATACCATATTCAGCGTCAGTTTTAATAGAATCCCAAGAGTGCCCAGAGAAAACAATGGCAGTATCGTCTGCATATGAGAAAATTTTGGCGTTTTTGATCTTCATATTACAGGGTCTTGTTGTGTTTTGGGTGGTGACAGGTTGGTTAGTTTGATCTTGGTCGCCCTCAGCAGTAGGCAACGCGCGATCTTGCTATACCATCCCATTTTTGGCGTTCCTGGCAGTCCTCGCTGAAAGCTGCGTGTGCCAAGTCTGCGCCAGTCCTGTGTGCTATCTTACAGTTTATGCAAGTGGGCTGTTTACCATCGGCTCGAGTCGAGCAGTCTCTTATGTTATGTGCTCCACTGCAGAAACCGCAGACTTCTTTGGCAGCTTTGCATAAGGACTTGTTGTGTCCATACCCAAAGCAATTTGTGCACTGGACTAGTGGGGACTGGTCCTCAATTGAGCATCGCTTGATGCCCACATGGACCTTCTGTGCCACCGTGTAGCATTTCCAGAGTATCGGGGATAGCTCCAGAACAGGGTGGCATTCATGAGGGTTCCTTGCGCGTTTTCTGTAGCGCACCCTTATGGTCTGTCCATCTACAGCGACATTTTGCAGAAGGTGTTTATTCTGCGCTTTCAGGAGATCGACAATTTCCCCGTCGCTGTAGCTGGACAGCACTCCCCTAATGCAGACGAGAGGGTTTTGGGGTTTCGGCTCCTGCACTTTGAGCCCTTGGTTTGACTGGACTTGGTCCTTTATTATTTTCAAGTCCGACTTACTCGCGCACCTGAGAATCACTTTTTGGTTACGTGCTTTGCGAACCGTGTCGACTCGGGCTCCACTGGTTTTGAGGTCCAGGGCGGTCCTGATCCTCTCAATAACATTGTCCCCAGTGTGTTTGGGGTCCGTCGATGAGACGATCAAGGTATGGTTGGATTGTGTGGGTGGTTTGGGGGGCTTGGGCATACTAGCGACCTGGGCGAAGGTTTTAGGGCCCTGCTGTTGTTGAAGCGGTCTATCCGCTTTGGCCAGGTCCGCCACCCCTTTCTCTATATTCTGGAGCCTTTTTTTCATCTCCCCGACTGCCAGTTCCGCTTCTAGATTTAATGCAGGGAGCGCCTGGATCTGCGGCTCTCTGTCACGCAAGACGCGAAGATCCGCTGAAACGATCTCAAGTCTTTCCGATATGGGTTTGAGTTGGTGTGTGATGTTAATTGGTGGGTGTGGTGGTGGTGGTGGTTGTGGTAGGGTGGAAGGCCTGTTGGCAATGGCCTGTAAATTGCTCTGCAGTTTCTCCATTTCCTCCTCGAATCTGCTGGCCGTGAGCAGGCCTATCTCTCGGCTACTCGGGTCCGTTTCGGTGTTTACTGGTCGGATAAGGTCCTCTTTGAGTCTCTCCAGGGCCTTCCGGAGCACGTCCAGCTGGTTAGAAATGCTGGAAATGTTGTTGTTTAGGTGAGAAAAGCTGGCCCCCATTGTATCCCACTGTGGATTACCTGGGACTCTTAAGCTTTCCTGTCTTGTCTTCTCGTGCTCCTTAAGGTTACTGCAGCTTGCCGTTTTGACCTCATCTTTTAGTTCCTTGATTCCCTTGAAGGCCTCAAGGGTTTCATGGCCGAGCCATTCGCGGATCCCTTTCGCTTCTTTTTTTGTCTCTGAGACATCAGATCGCATGAGAGAGAGCTCTACCTTGAACGCCATCAGTTCTCGAGTGTGAGCTCTCTCGACCCGCACTAACTCTTGTGCGTGTCGAGAGCGCTCCTTCTCGAGGTTGTATTTGTGACGTGCTCGCGAGTCTGCCAATGACAGGGCCGTCTCGTACAGACCCTGTAAGCACTCATGAGCCGTGGCCTTGCACTCTCTCTTCATGTTTCCAGCAGACTCGAGGGCGTCTTTGCCCTTTTGGAGAAGTTCATTGGCTTCTCTAGTAGCCAGGTCCATTTCTACCCCTGTGCCCCTTCTTGGTGTTCTGTAAAGAAGGCTCGGTCGCCCACTCTCGGGGCGCTCGGATTGGCTTAATGTGGAGGCCACCGAGCTTTCCTCGTCCGAGATGACTTGGCGAGGGGGGGAGATGCCACATTGTTCCCAATTGATCACCGTTTCGGATATTCTCCTTCGATCTTCTGAGGTTTGTGACTCAGGTGCTGATGGTGGTGGCGGTGAAGACTGTCTGCTCGCTACGTCTGGTTCCGACGCCGCCTTTGACATTTGTGGCGTCTGCGACGGACGCGCCGACTTCTCTGAGACAATCGATTTCGCGGTATTATTTTTTAGTATTTTTTCTCGGAGAGACT
This sequence comes from Mythimna impura, assembly GCA_905147345.3. Lineage (NCBI taxonomy): Eukaryota > Metazoa > Arthropoda > Insecta > Lepidoptera > Noctuidae > Mythimna > Mythimna impura. The sequence continues at coordinate 75,895 of LR990361.1, read as the reverse complement.
TAGGGGCTTTTGCGGCTTCCGTGATCGTTCTGCGGGAGGTGGTGGAAGTTTTGGTAGACATAACTATTTTTTTGGATTAAAACTTACTTACTACACTATAATATTTTATAAACTACAATTTTCTTTTTTTGTTCAATATTGGTGCCTGTGTGTAAATGATACTTAACTAATTTTTATTATTATTCTAAATATATATATATTATTATTTTTTTTTTTTTTTTTTTTTATTTAAGATGGACTCACGGATGCTCTGCTGGTGGTCTGCGTCTGCTGTCCGATGAGGAGCCCGACAACCGCTAGAGCTCGATATTCTGAGCTCTGAGTGCACGCTGGTGGTAGTCTCCAGTGAAATTCCGAAGTGCTGCCGGTTCGTTGCGTGTATGGGTACAAAGTTTTGGGATTCTGGTGGGGCCAAATTGAAGAGCTTTCTGTGTGCTTTCAAATGAGCCCAAACTCGGCTATCCTAGCTCAAACGGGAACGAAGTTAGGCCGCGGGGGGGTGAGGTCACCTTGAGGGGGGTCGGGGGGGGGGGAGGGTTTCGTGGGGAGACTATTTAGGGGAGGGGTAAGTTGAGGGGAGGGGGGTAAGTTGTGGGGAGGGGGGGGGGGTATGTGGTGGGAGGGTTGAGGGGGCAGAGGGGGTGTGGTGTTACAATTTTTAAGGAGGTATGACTTAGGAAGGGAAGTAAGGTGGCAAGGGGAGGTTGAGTAGTGAAGGGGTTAGGTAGTGAGGGGGGGGGGGGTAAATTCCTCGGCAACGGAGTCTTCAGTAATGGCTAGATTGGCTGCTTGACGTCACGCCTTGTGTCTCAAAAGAAAACACGTGGGCCAAAAGTGAGGTTACTTGGCGACAAAACCACGTGTTTTGGCGTTTTTTACGCACTAATAGCTCCAAAGTCCGTGCTCCGATTTTGCTGATCTTGGTGTCGCTGGATTGGTCTCTGCCGCTTTTCCCAGGTGTAACGTTTGCAAAACTATTGCACTAAACTTGGCTGCGATATTCACCACAGAAGTTGCAGGAGTAGTGCTCCACAACCAGAAGAGCCAGACACTTGCCCACACGTTTCCCGGTGAAACAACAGTGCACAATTCCACCTGTAACTTTTTTGCGCACTTAACTCAACGCGTTGAATTTAGGTGATTTTTTTAACGCGGAGGCGATGTTCTTGTGGCGACGTATTATCGGTTACTGGGTTAGGTTAGGTTAGGTTAGGTTAGGTTAGGTTAGGTTAGGTTAGGTTAGGTTCCCAGTCACCGATCCTAAGGGCGAGGTGTTGGAGGAGTGGGCGGTTGCGACCGGCCTGACCGTTCTGAATCGGGGCTCGGAGTACACGTGCGTGCGGCAGCGGGGTGGGTCTGTAGTGGACGTCTCGTTCGCTAGCCCCGCTGTTGCGCGCCGTGTCCATGACTGGCGAGTCGCCGTGGGGGTGGAGACGTTGTCAGATCATCGGTACATCCGTTTCAGCGTCTCCACCCAGACCACGGGCGGTGGCCGACCGTCGACCCTGCAAAGGGACGGTCCTCGCTGGTCGATTAAACAGATCGACAGGGAGCTTCTCGAGGAAGCCGCAATCATCCAGGCCTGGGTCCGGGAGTCAATGACGAACGAAGCCGTCGACGTCGAAGAGGAGGCGCAGTGGTTCCGCGGGGCGATGACGCAAATTTGCGACGCGTCCATGCCTCGTATCCGCACTCAACCCACAAGGCGCCGGTTGTACTGGTGGACCGCCGAAATCGCGCAGATGCGCAGGACCTGCGTGGAAGTCAGGCGCCGGTACACCCGATACCGGAGGAGACGTCGTCGGGTTCCGGAAGAAGAGGCCGCGCGGTATGAGGTGTACCGCGCGGCGAAGAAGGCTCTGTGGCTGGCCATCGGCGAGTCGAAGACTCGATCCTGGGAGGAGATGCTTGCGACCTTAGATGCAAATCCATGGGGGCGTCCTTATCGTTCGGTCCGAGGGAAACTTCGTGCCTGGGCGCCCCCACTCACTGAGAGCCTCGAGCCTCAGTTGCTGGAGGTAGTGGTCGCAGCTCTCTTCCCTGCTAGAGAGGAGCACACACCGCCGCCGATGGCTTTGCCCACAGACACAGAGTCGGAGGATGAGGAGGTCCCCGAGGTGACACAACCAGAGTTGAGGGCGGCCGTGATGCGGCTCCGGGCCAAAACCGTTGCCCCGGGACCGGATGGAGTTCCCGGCCGCGCGCTCGTCCTCGCTCTGAAGGAGCTGGGGCCCCAATTGAGAGGACTCTACTCAGCTTGCCTTGAGCAGGGCCACTTCCCCACTCAGTGGAAGACAGGTCGTCTGGTCCTGCTCAGGAAGGCGGGGCGCCCAGTAGACTCGCCGTCCGCATACCGGCCCATAGTGCTGCTTGACGAGGTGGGTAAGCTTTTTGAGCGGATTATTGCTGCCCGCCTCGACGGTCACTTGTACAGAGAGGGGCCGGATCTGGACGACAGTCAGTTCGGTTTTCGGCATGGGCGCTCCACTATCGACGCCATAATGCGGGTGAGAGTCCTGGCGGAGGAAGCGGTTTCCCGGGGCGGGGTGATGGTGGCGGTGTCCTTGGACATCTCCAACGCCTTTAACGCCCTGCCCTGGAGCTGTATCCGGGAGGCGCTAAGGTACCATAGGGTGCCCCGCTACCTCCGCCACATCATTGGGGCTTATTTGTCAGAAAGGTGTGTCACCTACAGGGGACGCGACGGCGAGGGCCGTCGTGATATGTCGTGCGGTGTTCCACAGGGCTCGGTCCTGGGGCCACCCTTGTGGAACATCGGTTACGATTGGGTGCTGAGGGGCGAGCTCCAACCGGGTGTGGACCTGACGTGTTACGCAGACGACACGCTGGTCACGGCCCGGGGGAGCTCGTACAGGGAGGTAGCGTTGCTGGCGACGGCAGCGGTTTCACGGGTGGTGAGCCGCATACGACGCCTGGGACTGGAGGTGGCTCTCAACAAGTCGGAGGCTATGGTCTTTCATGGCCCCCGACGGGCGCCGCCACCGGGATCACACATCGTGGTCGGGGGGGTCCAAATCGCTGTCGAGTCCACCATGAAGTACCTAGGATTGGTGCTCGACAGCCGGTGGGACTTTGGCCCTCACTTTCGGCGGCTGACGCCCAAGTTGATGGGCGCAGCAGGCGCGCTCGCAACGCTGCTTCCCAATCTAGGGGGCCCGAGCACTGCCTGTAGGCGGCTATACTTGGGGATCGTGCGATCCATGGCCCTATATGGGGCCCCGGTATGGGCTTCTGACCTGACGGCCGGCAGCATCGCAATCCTGCGAAGACCGCAGAGGGCGATGGCCGTCAGGGCTATCAGGGGGTATCGCACGATTTCCTACGAGGCGGGTTGTGCACTGGCCGGATCTCCGCCCTGGGAACTGCAGGCGAGAGTCCTCGCCTCACTGTACCGGTGGCGCGAGGAGATGAGGACGCGGGGTGGTGAACCGATGCAGCGCGAGATCGAGCTGCGTCGGTCTCAGCTCCGCGAGGTCATGGTGGCGGAATGGCGGGACAGGCTTCTGCGCCCTACCGCCGGCCTCGCCACCGTCGATGCGATCCGACCAGTGCTCGACGAATGGCTCGGGAGGAAACACGGCTCCCTGTCGTTTAGGGCGACGCAGGTGCTCTCGGGGCATGGCTGCTTCGGGAAGTACTTGTGTCGCATAAACAGGGAGCCGGACGCTCGGTGCCATCACTGCACCGACTGTCGGGAGGACACGGCGCAACACACACTGGCAGAGTGTACCGCATGGGAGGAGCAGCGCCGTGCCCTTGTATCTGTAGTGGGCCCCGACCTGTCGCTGCCGGCCGTCGTTCGTTCGATGGTCGGGGGCGCCGAGTCGTGGGATGCGGTGATCTCCTTCTGTGAAGCCGTAATTTCGCAGAAGGAGGCTGCGGAGAGGGAGAGGGAGGCCATGGCCACTCTCCCGTGCCGCAGCAGGCGAACCGGGCGTCGGCGGAGGGCAGACAATGCCCTCTTCCAGCCCCCATAAAGAGGTCCGGAGGGACGGCGGACTCGGGGTCGTCCGCCGTCCCCCATCCAGCAAGACCCGAGGCGGCAGCGCGTTGTGTTCCACGCGCGCCCCTATTGGACGTCGCAGGGGGAGGACACCTCACACTCCCCCCGGCTTGCACTAGCCGGGGATCATGGATGGCGTATCAGCTCCCACGATCCCCGGTCCAAGTGTGGGAGGGAACACCGAGGTGGTTTTTAGTCAGTAAGAGTCTGACAGACCCCTTCGCCTGCCCCAGGTGAAGGACATCCATGAGGATTGTCCACCCCGGCAACAAAAAAAAAAAAAAAAAAAGGTTAGGTTAGGTTAGGTTAGGTTTTTTTTTTTTTTTTTTCTTTTAATTCTCTACCTCTGACATTATCAGAGTCTATGTCTATCTATTGCTCTTTCATACAAGTTCTCGCTAGCTTGCCTCTCGCACTTTTATCCTTCATACTGTATCTTTCTTTCATCCTTCCTCTTTCAGTCTTTTCCATGGGTGGGGCTCCCATTTTATTAACTATATTTCTTTCTTTATCTAGCTAATTCATTTTTCTGCCCATACAAATTGGCACTTATTTTCTTTATAGGGGGTAAATAATGCAAGCAACTTAAACGTTTATTTTATGCAGTCGTGCAATTTATCATATTTTGGTCTATTACATTTATTTGTGTTGCTTTCTTATTTCTATTTTAAATTCTTACACTTTTAGTACGTTTTCGCTTGTTTTTCTTATTCGTCTATTACAGTTTTCTCATACTACCGCTTATTGCTATATATTACATTTCTTCTTGTCTACATTGGTAATTACAGCTTAATTTCTTATGTCTACTTATTTGCTAGGTACATAATTTCCTAACGTATCTTAAATTCCTTATAATCTTACTGTTTGACATTTATTCTACGTTCTTACACTTTTAGTACTATTCGCTTATTTACTTATATGTCTATTACATTTTTATCGTGCTACCACTTATTACTACTTTTAACATTTTTATTCTTATCTACGTTGTTACAGCTTGTTGTCTTATGTCTACTTATTTTCTGGTACGTTTCTTAAATTCCTTATACTCCTACTGCTTTGACATTTATCGTCTACTTATAAACTTATTTTTATATGCACAACTTATATATGACTAAATATATAGCAGTTGCATACTTTATCCATCGCTTCTGTTTCTATTAATCACTCCTTTTACAATTTTAAGGCAGTAGTCTAGGAACACTTTTCTATTTTTACTTCTCATTATTGCCGCTATATTGTCTATGGTCAGGTCAGTGTCTAGTTTTTTCTCAAGTTCAATTCGCTCATAGGCATATACGGGGCAACAAGACAGCAGGTGTTGTACGGACTCTTCAGCGTTTGGATCACAGATGCACGATGGATTCCCCTTACACTTGAACCGGTTCAAGTATTCTGAGAATCCACCGTGCCCCGTCAAGACCTGAGTCAGATACCCCTCAATCCGCAGCTTCCTGACTATCCTGTACGCCGCCGCCGCGTCCGGAAAGAAAATTTTGGTGACGGAAGCGGTGGTGCCGGATCTATATCTGTTGTTCCATTCCTCAAGCGTTGCCATACGAATGCAGCGCTTGACGAATGAAACAGGACACAAATCATAATCCGGCTTCTTCCTGCTCAGCATGGCGGCCTCTTTCGCTAGCTGATCCACTCTCTCGTTGCCTTCAAAACCCGCGTGAGCTTTGATCCAGAACAAGTTTACTACCTTGTTCTGGTGGGAAGCTGCCGTAAGGTTTTCCCTTGCTTCAACTGCTAGGGGGTGAAGGCAACTGTGGTTTATCACCGTCATGAGAGCCGCCATGGAGTCACTGTAAACACCAAATGTGGACGCCGAGTTCCTCCGGATCTCCCCTGTTGCCCTACATATCGCCAAGAGCTCCGCCTGGTAGACCGAGCAATAGTCCGGTAGCGCCAGCTTGAGGGCACGTGTTTCGGTCTGGCTGTTCCAAAAGGACAGCGCAGCACCAACACGCCCCCCAATTTTGCTCCCGTCGGTGAAGATTCTCACCTCCGGTTTGGCGCTGGCGTCGACCTGCTCCTGGTCCACCAGGCTTCCGAACTCCAGTTCGATACGCGTGGCAGGGTGAGGGGATTTCAACGCGGACATAGGCCGCTCCATCTCCCTATCCCTCAATATTGGCAGCGACACTCCCCTCTTAGCCTCATATAATGAGGCCGCTTCACGAGCTCGGAGATCTAGGGGAAGTATCCCTGCCAACAGAAGTACCGAGTTGAGGGAGACGGTGCGATATGCTTTGCATATTTTTTGCGCTATTCCGCGTTGCACGACGCCCAACTGTTTAATAATCCCCAGTTTACTAGCCGCTGGAGCCCATACGCTGGCAGCGTACAGGATGATCGGCTCTACTGTAGCTACATAAATTATCCTGACTACTTCAGGATTTAGTCCCCAACTAATCCTAGCTGCCCTGCATAACTGTTTATGCACACTGATGGCTTTTTTGCAGACATTTTTGACGTGTGTGTTAAACGTCAACTTGTCGTCGACGGTGACACCCAAGATCTTGACTTCTTTTGACATGGCTATTTCTACCCCGCCCATGCTCAGTCGTGGGGTGTCGTATTTGAGTCTCCTTGTTATGGTTATCGCATTAGTCTTGTGCGGCGCAAATTTTAATTTGTTATCGACACCCCACGCCTGAACACGATCAAGTGCAGCATTTGCCTTTTGCTCTATTTCAACTGCTGTGTCACCGTCGAAGACAAGGACCACGTCGTCTGCAAATGCCTGCGCACAAACGCCGTTCTCTGTCAGGTCTTTGAGGAGGGGATCCAGTAGGAGATTCCAGAAATTAGGGCCCCCGATGGAGCCTTGTACGCAGCCTTTACTCGTCGCCTTGGAGTATTCTTCTCCCGCATACCTGACCCTGACCCTTCTGTCACTCAAGTAGCTGTCGATGACCCTCCTCAAGTTGAGAGGACACTTTTCCTCTGCCAGTCGGACCCTTATAGCTGGCCACCAAGCGCTGTCGAAGGCTCCCTCTATGTCTAACGAAATTAGTACAACTATCTTTTTAAGGTTTAGTTTTCCTTTTATGTGTTGCATGAGATCATAGAGGGAGTCTTCGGTGCTTTTTTGGGGCATGAATCCGTACTGGCGAGTACTCATCCTTGGTACAATGTAAAACTTGAGGCGGGCCACCAACATCTTCTCGAATATCTTGCCTAGTACTGGTAAGAGGCCTATGGGCCTATATGATTTTGGGGTGGTGTAGTCTATTTTCCCAGGTTTTCTTAGCACCACCACCGTGGCCTCTTTCCAGCACTTCGGGAAATAACCGTACTTAAGGCACTGATTCAAAAGGGCCAGGAAGGCATCGGGTTCCCCTCCTATGGCTTGGCTGCATATGTCGGCTGTGAGGCCATCTAATCCCGGAGCTTTTTTGGGGTTGAAAGACTCGCAAGCAGTTTTGAGCTCAGTCCGTGTGAAAGGTGGATCTTGAGAGCCTTCTTGTTCTTCATTATTCACCGTTTCCGCTTTAGCTCTAATGAGGCTATGATGGGAGTTGTCGGTGCTCGTTAGGTCTTCAGGATAAAAGGTTTCCGCTAACAGTTTAACGGAGCCTTTTGCATCGAGCACCTCTCCATTTTCCATCATCTGCAAGTCCACCCCCCTTTGCATTGTTCTCCCGATAACCCTATAAATCCCCTCCCATACCCCTTCCCTGTCCTGCTTACTGCAGAACTCCTTCCAACTCTCGGTCTGAGCTCGAGCCGCTTCCATCTCATACTCCTCTTTCTGTTTCAGGTATTCTTCGACGACCTTCGACCTCCGGACCGGAGCAGCACAGCGGATTCTCCTTTTGCTGGTAGCGACGATCTTCTTCATCTCAGCGAGTTTCTCCGACCACCATGGCGTGGTAAGTTTTTCTTTGGCTGTTTTGGTTGGCATAGAGGAACGACACGCATCCTTTATGATATTTGTGTAGTTTGTTGTTGCAACTTCTAATGATTCTGTACTGTTAATTTGTTCTATTTCGGATTTCTGAATTTTGTAGTCTATTTTTAATTGGTTTAGTTTCTCATGAAACTTTATCCAATCAGCTTTTTTACTATTGTAGATGCGTGTCGTTCTCTCTACTTGTACCGCTTTGGCTCTCACCAATCTAATGTCAAAGAGAATGCCATTGTGGTCGGAGCTCGTGAGGCCTTCGTCAACTCTCCATTTTTCTACCAGCTCCAGGACGCTATCCGAACATGCCGTAAGGTCAACGTAACTACTAAAACGCTGACCCCCTCTAATAGTGTCGAAGGTCGGAATTTCCCCTGTGTTGAGGATGTTCAGCCCGAGCTCGCCGAGAGTTCCGTACACTTCCTCGCCCCTACGGTCAACCACTGAGCTGCCCCACCATGTACTCTTCGCATTGGCGTCCCCTCCAGCGATAAGTGGCTTCGAGCCGATTACTGTTCCTATCTGCCTCAACTAGTTAAGGTAGGGTTCTATTGGTTGGTCAGGCTCGAAGTAAAAAGAGGCGAGTGTGATCTCCCAAGCACTGGTTTGGATACCCACCACTACGATGTTTTGCGTGGTGAGTTTTGGGTACTGGATTACTTTAAGGTTTTTGTCAAGGACAACAATGGCCGCCTTGACAATCCCGTCTCCCACTCCAGTGTCTTGGAAGATCCGCACTCCCCTCTGATTCCTCATACATTTTGAATTGCCAACGTATGGCTCCTGCAGAAGAGCCACGGTAACTCCCCGTTCCTCTGCCTCCAGTAGTAATTCTTTTGTTGCCAGTTTCTTTCGCTGGAGGTTAGCCTGTGCGATTTTGTAGGTAGCTATTATACCCTGTGTGCCTTTAGCAGTACGCAGTGGTTGACCGCGCTATTGTATCCCATCTGCGGCGGACTGGGCATATTTATTGAGCATATTTGCTCTCTCGCAATTTCTGCAAGTCGCAATCCCTCCTGCCATCCAATCTGGGCATTCGGTTTTCATGTGAGTACCGCCGCAGTGACTGCACATGTCCACCTTCTCTGTACAGTGTTTCCGCCCATGCCCGTAGCCTAGGCAGCGAGTGCATTGAATGAGTGGGGTTTGGTCTTCTACCCGGATTCTTTGTAGGTCCACATGGACGTACCCTCTTTTCGTCACCCGCTGCCATACCTCCGGGGACGTGCTCATCACTATGTGTACAGAATGGGGGTTTCTCGTCTTCCTTCTGTACTTTATTTCCATTCTATCTTCCCCTTCGCAGAGGCCGTGAAAAACGTCCCGGTTCTGATTTTTCACGGCTTTCAATACGTCTTCATCCGTGTTCATAGCAAGGACGTCCCTTAGTATCAACATAGGGTCCCTGTTTTTCACGGCCTCTACGGTGAGGTTGATGCCGTTCCTTTCTAATCTTTCTTTAACTTTATCTCTCTCGCCCTCTGTCTCAAACCCCATGACCACCTTCCTATTTTTAGCCTTTCTGACCCTTTCCACCTTGACCCAGCCTTCTTTCGCTTCCACCGCTTTCCTCACCCTCTCCAGTACCTCTTCCCCGGTCTCAGTCTCGTCTTTTGAGGTAACTACGACCGAATGCAACGTATTGCGTTTTTCCAACACCCCGTACGTGCCCCGAGCCGCAGCCACCCTCGCATATGAGGGTGTCTCGGTGTCTGCATTTTGAACGTCCAATGTCATTTTTAGTTCTTCCAAACGCTTGCTGTTTTCCACCAGCAGTTTGGAATGAATCTCTATTTTATTCATGAGGAGGACTGTATCCTCTCTCATGATCTTTTCAGTGCATTCCCCTATATGCTTTTCTTGGGTCAGTTGTTCTGTTTCTGGATGGTTAGGTTTCTGTTTTAGGCATTCAATTTCTATCGCGGCATCTTTTATCAGCCTGTACATCGATTCCACCGCCAGAGTGATCCCTACCTTTATCTCTGACTTCAGATTGCGCGATTCACCCAATTGAGTTTTCGCCCTCTGAAGCCAGGTCCGGCCTTCGATCACCCTGTCAGCCGAAACGATTGGCTTTTGCGACCCACCCGTGGCCTCGATAGAGCTTCGACGCTTAGTGTCTTTTCCGATTTGGGGCGGTGTGACCTTTAGCGCAACCCTCGAAGGGGCTGTCGAAGTCTGCGCTTGTTTTTTCGGTGACACGGTGTATGTGGCCGATGCAGCTATCTTTGGGTCCTTTACCCTACTGGATTCCCACTCTCCAATGCTCTTTCGAACATTGGCAGTGGGTGTCGTTGATTTCGGAGATGGCCCTGCCTTCTCCTTGTCCACCGGGGAGTTGGTCTTTGGGGCAATTTGCTTGCGGGGCGTGTGAGCGAGAAACATTTTGTTGTGTCGCGAGGTAGATTGTCCCTTTTTAAAAACCAAAATTGTCTTAATAACTAAGTCCTATCCCTGTAAATGGGGGACGGTCAATGTCAATAATACTAATAATATAATAAATTTAAATAAAGAAGTGTTGAGAATTTCTATATTATCTCTGTAGAGAGGAGATAATAAGTAGACAAATTATTCTGTATCCCTTGAAATAAGGGAGACAATGGTCAGGATTCAATAGGAATACAGCGATCGATAAAGTACACGCCGCACTGTCTTTGAGATAAAGTCATAAACTTTTTTAAAAACTCAAACCATCTATTCGGGATGTCTACACCGGAAACACTAATTTAGACAGGTTTTGAGTACACTGAAATTCAACTTAAATAAAAGAGAATCAAGTTACAGGGTTTAAAAATATAAAAAAAATTTTTGACTCTACATAGAGCAAAACTCCACCCCCGAAAAGAAAGCTCTCTCCGAGCCCCCCCCGAATGAACCCAAACACGGCAGCTCTAGCTTTACAGGTTCCGGAGATATCACAATTTGAAATTCTGGTTGTCGATCCAAGATGGCGACCAGACCTTGGTTAAATGTGGTTTTCTCCGTAACCGCTCGTCCGAATACTACCGTCCTTGGGTTCCCCAGACTTGGCTCGGCGAGGTCCACAACCTGGGGTGGGTTTCAGCATGAAAAAATTTTTGAACTGGGATTTCAGTAATTCTGGACCAGCCCGAAAGAGTAAGGCCCGCCAAGGCTCCCAATGAAAACCCGAGTCCCCTACGACGACCGGCTCAGGAGTTATCCAGGTCCAAAGTTTTATTTGACAGTTCAAGAACTGTCAAAGTCGACCTCCGACCCGGTATAACTTTCCCTCCAGAAGTCACAAAACACCCGTGCTTGGGCTCGCCTGAACTGGCTCGACCAGCCCTACACGGCAAGGTGGCTTCCAGGATCCTGAAAATCTTCAGCTCCTAAGAGCCTGAAAGACAGCCTATCGAATAGAGAACGACTCTCCGAACCCCTTTTCGAAAATCGCGGCCTTCCACGACCACCAGGGCCGGAGCTAAGTCAGGTCAAAGTTTTCAAAGATGGCCGCCTAGCTGTCAAACGCTAACTTTGTCCGGTCACAGCCCCGTGACCGTTTGTCGTAGAGAGATGCGGTTTTGGCTACAGTACGTGGCTTTACCCCGTTAATCCCGCGACAGCTGTTTCAGGAATAAAAATTTTCAGGTCCTGAAAATGCCTGAAAACCTACTGATACCCCTTAACAACGTATTTCAATACCAACAGTGGCAATCCAGTGCTTCTACGACGTTTGGTTCGGAAGTTATGGAGCTCCAAAGTTTTCAAACCAAAAACCAAAATGGCCGAAGTCGTGGTTTTTTCGCGCAAGTTGGCGATTATTTAACCTATACTCCATTTATTATAGCATTAGAAAAAAGAGGCTCGTAGAAGCAGGAATGCAAAACATTTTATTTCAAAGTTAAGATAACTGATAGATCTAAGACAGTTCTAAATACTTAGATAAACGAAATAAAGGAATTTCTTTAAAATTATGCTTTATTTATTAATAATATCATCATCACACAACCAATCACATCATGATGATTTAAATGTAATTAAGATTAAAGGAAATAAAAGTCATGTTTTAACAATATTTTAATGAAAATAACTTACAACACACTATAGTTGGTGAAACTTCTTCGTCTTCATCAAAGAATTTAGTCACTATCATCAGATGATGAAGATGAAGAAGTTTCACCGACGTTAATTATAAATCTTTCTACTACATCATCCATTATGCCATCAAGTTGGCAAAACTTTTCCTCTTCTTTAATTGCATGAGCAACGCAAGACTGCCATCGTTCTGGCGTAATACTATCCAGAGCTAGTGGGAGTAATTGTTTCACCTCGTTCAATTTAAAAGTTTTATTATGTTGGGCCACATACCCCTTCATTTGAGCCCATATTAGTTCTATAGGATTGAGCTCGCAGTGGTAGGGTGGAAGGCGCAATACTGAAATACCCTTCTTTCTAGCCATCTCATCTACAACAAACTTTTGGTATAAATGTTTTTGTATTTTTACTTTTTCTAATAAAGCTGCCCTAAGATCGTTTTCATTAAAAGGAATATTTTTGCTTTTTAACCATTCCTGTATATCTGCCTTTCGTGTGGCTGTAGTTGGCAGCTTCTCCAGTTTCCTTGAGTGGTATGGCGCATTGTCCATAACAATTACAGCGCCACTCTCAATTTTATTTAAAATTAATTTGAACCACTTTTCAAAGTTGAAGGCGTCCATTTCGGAGTGGTAGTCTCCATCACCTTTCTTTGCATCAAATATTAATGCAGCATCCTTTAAAAACCCTTCAGTCGATCCTGTGAAATAAAATAAATACAAGTCAATTATTCCGTACCCCCTATAAAATTTCATTGCTGGAAATAGTTCTCATTTCTACTATAAAAAAGTAACAACAACATTTATAACTTTAAAAGTTCGCTTTGCAATGCAATGTTTTATTACTTAATTAATAGTTAATAACAATGGGGTGTTCATTTGCTAATGGGCAGGGCAGTCCACAAAATATATTAAAAACTAATGAATGCAAGTAAATCAAGTACATACTCGTACCAATATGCCCAATTATAAGCCGCCTTCCTTTTCCCGTTGGGTTCTTTAAACCAGTGGATAGACCTTCCCGATGTGCTTGTTTTGAAGACTCAATAGTGGTGTCATGCCATACTAGGCTTTTCGTGTGACCTGTTATGATAAAAGGTTTAAATACAATTTTTACAAAACAAACATGAAATAATGTTGCACTTTCCTCCTATTTAACTTTATAATTAATCATATTAAAATACATAAAAGTAATAATGATTAATTATATGCACCAATCAGTCTATGACCTCCTCCATATACTGATTGGTGCATAAAAAACTGTTAAGATATTTAGAAGTACTGTACCTTCATTTAGCCAAGTCTCATCTAAATAATATATTTTTCTTCCTTCATTCCTTAGCCTTTTTATTTCATGAAGATATTTTACTCTCCATAGGACAATCTCCTGCTTGTCTATGAGTGCACTTTTTCTGCTCCGTTTGATATAAGTGAACTTTAATATTTCTTTAATTATTTTATATAGACTGCTTCTCTTAAAATCTGGCAGAGAATCGTCACTGTTTACTGCTTCAAGTATCTTATCCAAGGTGGGCAACTCATTATTAAAGAAGCAAGAATGAATTTTCCTGCGTATTCCACTGAACGTGATGTCATCAAAATCATTACGTTTCATGTGCTTCCGTTGGCGAGGGGGAGATTGCAGGCGACCTTTTATGTTGTACTCTTTGAGTATATTGTACACAGTAGCCCTAGATACACCTGTAAATAATAAGTAAAATATCTGTTTTGTCATAATACATGTTACCTACTTTCAATTCTTTCAAATATTTTTATAGTAATAATTTTATGAATCATCCTTACCGGCAACTTCTGCAGTTTTATTTATCATCTCAGTCTTATAACGAGGAGTATCTGCAGGCCAGGACTCCTTAAATTGCTTGAAAATATTTATCACGGTTTGCTTTTCTACAGCACGAAGTGCAATTTGTTTCATTCTCTTCTTCTTAGGAGACATTATTGTGTCGTCGGGGTCAACATTTGGACCACGTTTATTTCGCCGTTGGCTTCGGTCAGACTCAGAAATTTTAAGTTGTTGTAAGCCACTCGGGCCCGCACCGGGATCACCCATAGTTTAACAAAACGTAACGATTTGTACAAACAACCCAATAACAATACTGATAACAAAACAATAACAACACTGATAACAAAACAATAACAAAGGAAAACCAGTAACATATAAAAACAAAATCACGAAAATTTGGGATTAACTAAGTCGCAGCATTCACAAGTATTCACAAGTGAATGACATTTATGAAGACAATCACAGAAAAAAATATTTACGTCAATTTCACAGACGACGTAATCCGCTAAAATTAGAAAAACCCGGCTGTCAGAGCTTATGAAGTGATTATTAGACATTTTACATTTGGTAGGGTTATAGTAAAACGAAAACCGTTCCAGTATTGTTCATCTCTGCTTCTTTTAGGTTTTTAGCATTGACACTGTCATTTTAAATTGGAATGAAATAATGTAGCTAAATGAAAGCCATTTAATTTCATATGACAAATTGTTAAAATGATTGCAATTAAGTGTGACAGCTGGTATATAAATCGATTTTAATAAATTTGGCGTCAATCGTAACTGTAAAAAGTTTATTGTATTTTTGCTAAAAAGTGTGCATTAAAAATAACCTTTTTTAACTTCTGTCTAATGCTATTATAAATGGAGTATAGGAGCGTGAAATTTTGGGGAATTGAGGTGTTCGTGACCAGTTAAACCCGTCCAAAATGAAAATTTTTGAAAAAAGTAGTTATTTCTCAATAATCCGACCAAAAATCTTCAAAATTCCATATCTCCCGAACGAGTTGACATAAAATTCCAGAAAAATATTTAAAAATTGTGTAAAATTAAGCACTATATAAAAACGTAGTAATTTTGAAAATTAATTAATTTTTGACAGGTTCTTAAAATAAAAACCGGTTTTTTAAGTAAAATTGAAATATCTCAGGATCCCGTTATGATAAAATTAAAATATCAATGGCCACAAACTAGAAAATTTAGCGCGCAGCGAAATCTACTTCAAAATTTGTATGTACTCACTGTGGTTTCCGAGATATTTCAGGTCAAAATTTGAATATTCTAATGCTTATAACTAAAAAAGTAATAAACTTAAAATTATTTTAAAAGTACCGGGAGACTTCTCTGCTTGTAGGGTAGGCAGCTGCGAAGAAACGAAGTTCCTGCGACGGCCCCTTCTGCTACCTCGTGCACATGTGTTTTGCTGTTTTAGGCAGTTTTCTCTTGAATTTTCCACTGGAAAATTCCAAGAGAGGTCTCGTTTTGTAGGTCTTCTGAGTCCGCATGCGATGGTGAAATAAAATTTTGGGGTCACCGCTTTAGATTTCGTAAAAATGTAGTTTTTGTGATTTAACACTCAGGAAAACATAACCTATACACGGTTTTTCCCTTTTCCAGCTTTTTCACTGCAATCCAAAGATTTCACTTTCACTTTATAGCGTGACCCGCCGTTATCCGCGTAATTTGACACCAGTTTCACTTATATCGGACAACTTTTAACCACTTTTATGAATTTTTTCGTAAGGAGCGATATAAAAACGATGCGTTCTCGAGCGCGGTTGGACTCAGACTGGGTTAGGTTAGGTTAGGTTAGGTTAGGTTTCTCCGCCCTGGGAACTGCAGGCGAGAGTCCTCGCCTCACTGTACCAGTGGCGCGAAGAGATGAAGACGCGGGGTGGTGAACCGATGCAGCGCGAGATCGAGCTGCGTCGGTCTCAGCTCCGCGAGGTCATGGTGGCGGAATGGCGGGACAGGCTTCTGCGCCCTACCGCCGGCCTCGCCACCGTCGATGCGATCCGACCAGTGCTCGACGAATGGCTCGGGAGGAAACACGGCTCCCTGTCGTTTAGGGCGACGCAGGTGCTCTCGGGGCATGGCTGCTTCGGGAAGTACTTGTGTCGCATAAACAGGGAGCCGGACGCTCGGTGCCATCACTGCACCGACTGTCGGGAGGACACGGCGCAGCACACACTGGCAGAGTGTGCCGCATGGGAGGAGCAGCGCCGTGCCCTTGTATCTGAAGTGGGCCCCGACCTGTCGCTGCCGGCCGTCATTCGTTCGATGGTCGGGGGAGCCGAGTCGTGGGATGCGGTGATCTCCTTCTGTGAAGCCGTAATTTCGCAGAAGGAGGCTGCGGAGAGGGAGAGGGAGGCCGTGGCCACTCTCCCGTGCCGCAGCAGGCGAACCGGGCGTCGGCGGAGGGCAGACAACGCCCTCTTCCAGCCCCCATAAAGAGGTCCGGAGGGACGGCGGACTCGGGGTCGTCCACCGTCCCCCATCCAGCAAGACCCGAGGCGGCGGCGCGTAGTGTTCCACGCGCGCCCCTATTGGACGTCGCGGGGGGAGGACACCTCACACTCCCCTCGGCCTGAGGTGGCCCGCGCAGGCCGGCACTAGCCAGGGATCATGGATGGCGTATCAGCTCCCACGATCCCCGGTCCAAGTGTGGGAGGGAACACCGAGGTGGTTTTTAGTCAGTTAGAGTCTGACAGACCCCTTCGCCTGCCCCAGGCGAAGGACATCCATGAGGATTTTCCACCCCGGCAACAAAAAAAAAAAAAAAAAAAAAGGTTAGGGTTTTTTTTTTTTTTTTTTTTTTTTTTTTTTTCCTCTGACATGTTGGGATCAGAGTCTTTTATTTTCATATTTTATTATTTTAACCAGTTACAATTTTTCATAAAAATAAAATCCTTACTTCTACATTATTTATACTACTTAACAAATGACCATAGAACACAATTCACAAATAACTTTTTGCATTAACTCGAAAACAAATATTCTTATTTTAAGTTTTTGCTATCCTTACTCTAAATACTTATGATTACCTATCATTATATATAACTAATATACATGTAAGTACATCTTCTATACTTTATTCTGTTTGATAACTCTAGCACTAATTTCCTTACAGTAATACAAAAACTTATTTCTTATTTTCTTTTCAGCCATTATTATTGGTAAATGTTCTAAACTAATTTTTGTCTCTATTTCTGCTTCCAAATTGTACCTTTCCTTTTCAAAAATTGGGCAATCTATAATAAGATGCAGTACACTTTCCTTTGAATCAGGATCACAGACACACGCCGGGCTCTCCTTACACTTAAACCGGTTTAAGTACTCGGAGAACCCGCCATGGCCTGTTAGCACTTGTACCAGAAGGGGGTCAAGGTCAAGTTTTCGGACTATGCCGTAGGCAGTCCGGGCATCAGGAAAAAATGCCTTTGTTGTGGATGCGGTTTCGCCCGATCGGTATCTCGTGTTCCATTCGTCCAGCGAGTCCATTCGGATCTCTCGCTTGACGAAGGAAACTGGGCAAAGATCATAGTTTGGTCTTGTCTTTTTGCCCACCGCCGCCTCCTTAGCCAGCATGTCAGCCCTTTCGTTGCCCTCCAGCCCCACGTGTGCCTTTATCCAGTACAATTTAACATTTTTACCTCGTTTAATGAACGATTGGATGTTTTTCTGGATTTTGGCTACGAGGGGGTGAAGGGAAACACCTCGGGTCACTGATTCCAGGGCTGATCTAGAGTCACAGTAGACCTCAAAAACTTGAGCCGGATGTTTCAAAGCCAATTCGGTGGCTTTACATAGAGCCAGTAGTTCGGCCTGGTACACCGTGCAGAACTTTTCCAGTTTAAACTTTTGAGCTTTGGTCTCTTGGCCGTTTTCCCAAAGGGACAACGCCGCGCCAACCTTGCCCTCAATTCTACTCCCATCGGTGTAGATCTTTGGGTTTTCAAGGCCTTGCTGAGCAAGTTGTTCATCGTTCACCACGCATTCAAAACCTATGCCAATTTGGTCTGCCGGATGTGGTATCTGTGTATAGGGCACAGCTGTTTCTACATCTCGGTCTCCTGTAACTCTCCGGGAAAAACCTTTCTTTATCTCATAAAGAGAGGCTGCTTTTCGGATCCTTAGGTCCAATGGAAGCAGCCCAGAGAGTACCAGAGCCGAGTTCAATGACGTTGTCCTATAAGCCCTAATAATTTTTTGCACAAAGCCACGCTGGACTGCATCTAGGTGCTTCCTTATACCCAGTTTACATGCCGCAGGTGCCCAGGCACATGCCGCGTACAGAACTACCGGCTCCACTACCGCGATGTATATGGTCCTGACTATCTCAGGTCCCAGGCCCCAGCTGACCTTTGCGGCTCTGGACAATTGCTTATATAAATTGAGCGCCTTCCTACATATGTTCGACGCGTGAGCGTTGAACGTCAGCTTATTGTCGATCGTTAGTCCGAGTATTTTAATCTCCTGAGACAGAGCTATGTCCTCCCCGCCCATGTGCAGAAGTGGTGAGTCGTACTTTAGTTTGTTTGTAATAATCATAGCCTTAGTTTTATGAGGTGCAAACTTTAGTTTGTTTCTGACTCCCCACTTCTGAACATGCGCGAGAGTCGCATTTGCCCGCCTCCGGACGTCAAGCGCTGTATCTCCCGAGACAATCAGGACCACATCATCCGCGAACGCTTGACAATGTTCACCCAGCTCCTCCAGTTCCTTAAGTAGGGGGTCGAGGATCAAATTCCAGAATGTGGGCCCGCTTATAGAGCCCTGCACACAACCTTTTGTTGTTTTGCGTTGGTGTTCCGCACCTGCATACCTAACACGCACTCTCCTATCAGATAAGTAACTATCCACTAGTCGCCTCAAGTTTACCGGGCATCCAGTTTCTGCCAGTCGACATGTCATGGCCGGCCACCATGCGCTGTCGAAGGCTCCCTCTATGTCCAATGATATGACGACCGTGAGCTTCTTGACCTTAAGCTCGTCTCTGATGCGTTTCATCATGTCATAGAGGGAGTCCTCAGTGCTGCGCTGTGGCGTAAACCCATACTGGTTTGTACTCGCCCCCGGTGAGATATGCCACCTAATGCGTTTAACTAGCATTTTCTCCAGGATTTTCCCTAGTACAGGCAGTAGCCCAATCGGCCTGTACGATTTGGGATGCGTGTAGTCTTCTTTTTCCTGCTTTCTTAGTACTACCACGACTGCCTCTTTCCAGGTGGTCGGAAAGTGGGACAGACTGAGACATCTATTTAAAAGCGCCAGAAACAGGGTAGGGTTATTAGCAATAGCCGCTTTGCAGATATCTGCAGTGAGTCCGTCGATTCCAGGTGCTTTTTTCGGGTTAAAACTAGATGTGGCCCACTTTAGTTCTTCCGTCGTGAACAGAGGGTCGAATGCCTCACCATCCGTCTTTTTATTAGCTCTGTTCGCCAACTCTCGTACCTCCATGTGACTCGCATCGTCATCCAGCCTTTTATCCTCAGGATAAAATGTTTCCGCCAGCAGCCTGGCCGATTCATCGCCACTGAGTACTCGTCCTCTTTGGACCAAAGGAACATCCTCCTGTCTAGTGGTTGTGCGGCCTATAACCCTATAGATGCTATCCCACATCGTTTCACGGTCTTGCTTTCCACAAAACTCCTTCCAGCTTGTTGTCTGTGCATTCTTAACAGCCCTCCTATACTCCTCCTTTGCTGCAAGGTACAGCTCAACAACCCATGCTCGACGTTCAGGTGCAGCGCAGGAGATTCTTCTTTTCTTCCTTTTCAGGTCCACTTTCATTTGCGTTAATTCCTCAGTCCACCAGGGCAATCCCGTTCTTTTTCTGTTTTTTACTCTTGGTATAGTTCCTTCATATGGCTCTTCTATTGATTCTGTGTATTTTTTTATCATATTATCCAAATCTTCTATTAACTCTATCTTATCTATTTCTGTTTTGTTAATGTTTTTATTTTCACAGGCTTGACTTAGTCTTTTACAAAACTCTGTCCAGTCTGCTTTTTTTGTGTTGTATTTCCTAGTAGTCCTTTCTATATCTATTCCTATTGATTTTTCTAATTGTACCTCAAACAGGATTGTCTTGTGGTCCGATGTAGTTATGTCTCCCGCTAGTCTCCAATTTTTTACCCTGCCAAGCATGTTCTCTGTGCATGTAGTTATGTCTACACAGCTGCTGTACCTCCTACCTCCCCTGATGACATCGAAGGTAGGAGCTGTTCCGAGGTTCAGGATTTGAAGTTCCAGCTCGTCGAGCATGCCCGCCAAAGCTTCTCCTCTCTGGTCCACTTCCCGACTCCCCCACCAAGTGTTCCATGCGTTGACATCTCCCCCCAGTATTACGTCTCGTACTCCGATCCCCTCCATAATTACCCTAATTTGGTCCAAGTCTGGCTCAATAGGCTGTCCACCATCAAAGTACACTGACACAACTCCTATTTCCCAGGCTCCAGTCCTCAACTTTGCAACCGCAAAGTTTTCAGTTGTCAGTGTTGGACACTGTGTCAGGTTTATAGTGTCATCAAAGAATACAATGGCCGCCTTATTCACCTTTTCGGTTTTCCTGGCACATTGTACGACTCGTGTACCCCGATAGTTCTTCATTATTCCGACAGCACCTATATATGGCTCCTGGATCATAGCAAACGCCAATTTCCTTTTGCCCGCTTCCATGATAAATTCGGTTGTGGCTAGCTCGCACTTCTGGAGGTTTGCTTGGGCAACGCAATACTGGTGTGGTCTACCTTCGCTTGTACTGCTTATCCTATTTACGACCGGTACCACCTTAGCAATAAGCTACGGTGGACCTCGCCAGGGACTCCCATCTCTTCCGGACCGGGCACTCTGCACTAAAAGCATTATGACCCACATGGTCTAACTTAGCTCTCACACAATTGCGGCATGTTGGGGCTTCCCCGGCAAGCCAGTCTGGACATTCTGTTTTAAGGTGTGGGCCACCGCAGTGGCTGCACAAGTCAACTGGGTTATCGCGACATACCCGCTTCCCATGTCCAAAGCCCAAGCAGCGTGAACACTGTATCAATGGGGACTGGTCTGCTACCTTAAGCCGCTGAATGTCGATATGGACTGTACCAGCCTCTGTTAGCCTGCTCCAGATAATTGGTGACACACTTACTACAATGTGGCACGTGTGTGGGTTTCTGGCCTTTTTCCTGTATTTTATGGTCACTCGATCGTTTTCATCACTCACATCTTTAAAAAGATGTGCATTTTGCGTATGAAAAGCCTTAAGGACGTCTTCATCCGTGTTGTATTTGAGGACTCCCCAGATGATGACCAGTGGGTCCTTGTTTCTCACTTGTTCTACATTGAGTTCCGATCCCGCTTTCTTTATTCTATCTTTGACTCTGTCTATCTCCGTTTGCGTTTGGCACCCCACGACCACTTTTTTATCTCTTCCTTTTCTTATCTTATCTATTTTAACTCCTTCCTCTTTGGCGTTTACTGCTTTCCGTATCTTCTCGAGCACTTGTTCTCCTGTATCATTCTCGTTGTTAGAGGTTATCACCACTGAGTGTATAGCCATGGTCTCTGGTTGCTTCCTCCCAAAAGGACCAGCCGCCACACTAGCGTATGTCACTCTTTTTTCTCTTATCTCTTGCTCTTTCTCCATTACTTCTCTTAATTTCACCATTTCTTTAAAGTTTTCTTCGAGTTGCCTTCCATGTTCTTCAATTTTCTTTAGCAGTTTGCCATCTTCCTTTTCTTTTCCTGTCTCCTGACTTGTATTTTGGTCGTTCTCTCTCTCGCTGTTAGTTTCTTGGCCTTGTTCTTTATTAGTTATAGTTATCTTGCCAGAGTTTCTTTCTGCTTCCCCTTCTTTCACTAATTGAAAAAGTCGTTCTATTGCCAGAGTAACCTCAGTTTTGATGTCGGTTTTTAAGTTTCTTGAGTTACCAAGGTGCAGCTTCGCTTTGGTAATGCAAGCTTTGGCTTCAGCCACTCTATTTGCGAACTTAGGTTTTTCCGCTTTCGGCGATGACGACGAACTCTGGGTTTCAACTGATGCGCGCCTGCGCATTGCTACTTCTTTCTTCTCCTGTGGGGGCAATGCTTTCTGTTTTACCCTCGTAGTATCCAAAAGACTGGTCTTTGATGATCTTTTCGGGGATGTAATCTTTTCCTCTGTTCTTGCGGCTTCCCAATCTCCTATACTCTTCCTTACGTTAAAGGTCTGCGTCAGGTCAAAATTTTGTGTAGAAGGGCCTGCCTTCTCCGTCTCATTGAATGGGCTAATTGAGCCCTCGTCGTTACCAGTTTTCATGTCTCGTTTTGCGGGGGTACGATATCCGAACATGATGTCAGAGGAAAACGTCAATTGCGTCACTAATTATGCTATTGCAGATAATTTGTAAAAGGTTTGTAAAAGTTGTAAATTTATTCAATCTCTGCAAAGATATTATTTGTATATACTCTAAAAATGAAAAATAAATAAAAGAAAAAGTACAATACAAAAGTTATAGAGACATAGACTCTATCCGTTACTATGCCTATTAGCTTATATTTAATAGGCCTCAATCAAGTCACTTAATGTAAAACTTAATATATTGTGATATCGTCGTGTCGTAGATGTTCCAGACCTTAGTCTAGCGTCAGAAGGCTTCCAGGAACCAAGTTCTTGAAAAATAATAGAAAAATTTAAAACAAAAAATTTTAAGACTCTACGTAGAGTCGATCCCTCTCTACAGCTGGACAGGTCTCCCCGAGCCCTTTCCAATGAACCCAAACACGGCTGTTCTAGCCCAGACGGTTCCCGAGGAAACCCGGTCAGAAACCTTGGTTGCCAGAGCAAGATGGCGCCCAAGATTTGGTTGTCAGTGGTTTCCTCCGGAACCGCTTGTCCAAATATCACCGTGCTTGGGCCCCCCTGGACGAGCTCGTCGAGATCTATCAAGTGAACTGGTTTTCAGGACTGAAAATGTCTAGATCCTGAAAGTTTCTGAAAAGTAACTCGTCGGGTAGGGAGGAACCAGCCGATGCCCTGAACGAAAACCCGAACTTTCCACGACCCCTGGTTCGGGAGCTACCCGAGCCTAAAAATTTGTTTGACAGGTCGAGAACTGTCAAAGTCAATCTTCAGAACAGTGCAGCCTGCCCCTTACCAGTCGGAGGATAGTCGAGTTTGGGCTCGTTCGGCTTGGCTCGTCCTGCTCCGACGCGCAAAAAGGTTTTCAGGCACCTGAAAATTTCCAGCTCCAAAGCGCCCACAACCAAGTGGATCGGGTAGAGTTTGTCTCCCCAAACACCACTGTGAAGTCGGCAACTCTCTGCGACGACCAGAACCAGAGCTATAGTGGGTCAAACTTTTTCAAGATGGCCGCCCAGCTGTCAAATGCCAACTTAAATTGACTATATCTCAACAACCAATCGTCACACAGAGACACGGTTTCCAATGCGATGCTTGGCTCAACTTCCCCTATTCGCCCAATATGGTTTCAGGCCTGAAAAATTTCAGGTCCCGAAAGCGCCTGAAAACATAAAAACAGTGTTCCCCAGAGTACCTCGGTGTCCACTGTGAAAATCCGGTACTTCTATGATGTTTGGTTTAGGAGCAATGGAACTCTAAAGTCCTCAACCTAGAAACCAAGATGGCCGAAATTGGACTTTTTTCGCGCAACTTCGACCCTGGTCGACTTAGCAACGCGAAATTTTGGATAAATGAGCTGTCTATGACCAGTTGGGAACTTCTATGGTGGAATAAATATTAAAATTTTGTTATTTCCCAATAAATTTGAGAAAAATCTTTAAAATTCCACAGCTCTGGTACCTTTAAACATAAAATTCTGCTAAAATATGTTAAAAATATGTCAATTTAGTGTCTTTGCGAACATAAAAAAGAAATTTTAAAATAATAAATTTTGGGGGTTTTTTTATATTAAAAACCTGTTTTTTTAAGTTAAATTGGAATATCTTGGGAACTCAATATAATAAAAAAATAATTTGAACTGAAGATAACTAAGAATTCTAGCGCGCAGCCGAATCTATTTTAAAAAATACATGTGCTCGCTATGGTTTCCGAGATATTCCGGGTTAAAGTTGAAATTTTATAATTATTATTACTAAAAAACTATTGGACTTAAAATTATTTTGACAGTACCGGAAGTCTTCTCTACTTGCAGGGTAGGCACCTGTGAAGAAACGGAGTTTCTGCGACGGCTCCTTCCACTACCTCGTGCACATGTGCTTTGAGGTTTTTCGCAGTTTTCTCACGAATTTTCGACAGAAAAATTCCGGACGAAGTCTCGGCCTGTAGGTCTCCTGAGTCCGCATGTGATGGTAAATAAAAATTGGGGGGTCACCGCTTTTGATTTCGCAGTGTAAGCGTTTTTTCAATAAAGCACTTAAGAAAATATAACCTATAACTGGTTTTTCATTTTTCCCGCTTTATCACTGCAATCCAGGTGTAACACTCTCACTCTATCGCGTGACCCGACTTATTCTGCATCAATCGACACTTGATTCACTTAAATCGGTCAACTTTTTACCACTTTTTCGGAATTTTAAGTGCGGAGCGACTTGGAAAACGATCCGACCGCCACGAAGGTTGGGGGGGAACTGGGTTAGGTTAGGTTAGGTTAGGTTAGGTTAGGTTAGGTTAGGTTAGGTTAGGTTAGGTTAGGTTAGGTTAGGTTAGGTTAGGTTAGGTTAGGTTAGGTTAGGTTAGGTTAGGTTAGGTTAGGTTAGGTTAGGTTAGGTTTTTTTTTTTTTTTTTTTTTTTTTTTTTCAATTCTATTCTACCGCAGACGTGGTAGTCCGCGCTGTTGTTTGAATGTTTTTATTATTTGATTAAAATATTTCTATTTGCTGTTGTGGTGCTCCCGTGTTGGACACACATTTTCCTTACTTCTATTTATTACTAATAATATTATTATTTTGTACTTGTCTAGTCTACTCCTATAAACATTTCTATATTACATACAAAAATATTCCAGTGCAAACTTTTCAAGTTTTTTTTTTTTTTTTTACTATTGTTCAAATCAAATTATGCATAATAAAAGTAATCTAAAGCTTATGTCTAGGTGAGTCCATCTATATATATGTATCTTTTTTTTTTTTTTTCTTCTTTTTTTTTTGTTTTTTTTTTTTCTCTTATTTTTATTTTAAGCATGTATTTACATATTTTTATTTTTTTTTTTTTTCTTTTTTTAATATTTCACA
Organism: Mythimna impura; assembly: GCA_905147345.3. Classification (NCBI taxonomy): domain Eukaryota; kingdom Metazoa; phylum Arthropoda; class Insecta; order Lepidoptera; family Noctuidae; genus Mythimna; species Mythimna impura. Next base: position 50,919 of record LR990361.1, on the reverse strand, counting down.
CAGGCATTACAATTGTTCTTAATCATATCTAATATTCCTATTCTAAAACTTATTGTACACATCGTTTTTGCATGTGGCTTCTTATGCTATTTAAGTTATAAAATATAAGTTACAGGTAGGACCTCATGGCAGCGCGAGCCGACCAGTTCCGATACTTGGCATCCGTTTACGGACATGACGAACGCATCTGCGTCGTTTAATTCAACCGTATCTTAGGGAACTCTGCGACCAGACGCGCAGCGCCACCATCGACGGGACCTCTACGTGAGTTTGTCAGACTCGTGCTGCCATGAAGTTTCACATTTCTATTTATCTTTGCAGGGTTTACAGACACAGTTATGGTCTAGGCGGGGACAGGAATCCGAATAGGAGTTGGAATGGGGTTTTGTTAATGGTTTTTATTGGGGTTTTCTGACCAGGGATTTCGCCAGCCCAAGCAGAGCATCTACAACGGCTGAGTCTCGATGCTGCATGGCCGTCTTTAAATTGTAATCGACGACCGTTTTAGTCGACGCATCCATTGCTCTCTTTACAAGGCGGCCCGTTGCGTCATCGGTGTCGTCGGAGTAATAGACACAGCTGACAGTATGTCTTGATACCGCCACCACCGCGTGGGAGATGCTGTCGTGGACTTGGAGCCTCCTGGATTTGGTATTTATGATGATAACACTGTCGTAGGTCAGCCCCTGAGCTTCGTGTATAGTTAACGTGCGCGACCCTTCACCGGACCCGTATCCCTGGCTGATAAGAGAAGTTTTCTCATCTTGCGTGTGAACCAGGAATAGGGTATCTCGGGCAGTGCCCGAAATTTGCGCTCCTGTGTAACCTTTCACTTGCAGGGAGTGAACCCGCGACAGCGACGACTTGGAGGAGTATATACCGGAGTATATCTCACTCAGTGTGAACGCCACATCCATTGGGTTGCGATGTGTGCAAAGTAGCTCCTGGGTGATGCCAGCCACCAGGTTTGGACGGGTATACCTTAATTCGAATAGGTTTTCTCTGTCCAAAAATGGGAGCTGGTTTATGTCTCCGACGAGGACAAGCTCACTTGCTCCAGATAACTTTACTGCCATAACTATGGCCCCAAAGTGGTTCATAAGAGCCTCATCTACCGTAAGACGGTAGCATTTCTGGTGGTTCTTGAACCCGTTTACTAAGATTGAAGCCATAGTGCGCACCTTTGACTTTACTCGATCTCCTAAACGGTGCGCAAGCTTTTCTCTTAGATCTTTGGCAGCTTCAGCCGTCGTAGTGGCTACGACGTCCTTCTCCTCGTCGAAGTGCTTTACCACCCAGGTGGTTTTACCACAACCCGGCACTCCATTTACCCACCTGATATTGGGTATCGCCCAACATTCCTGCGATGCTGACGTGTCCGAAGTTCCCGCAATGGACCGTGCCATTTCGAGAATCTTATCGTCTAGCATAACTTTGGTACATTTGGCGGTAACCACTATCGGGTCGTCTTCCGGTGTTTTAAATTTCATTTTGCCTAAGCGCTCCGATTCCTCCACGTCCAAGACAACAAAACCACACTTCGCGCTGTAGGCTGCCATGTACGACCCCATCATTTCCCCTTTGATGACTTGAGAATTGGTGTTGTCGTACACCGCTGCCTCTGCCTCCTCGAGCAGTACCTTCAGTAGGCCCTCTGTTTCTCTTTGGAAGGTCAGATGGATCTTTTTACATGTCATGAGATTGACCTCTCTAGTCGCTCTCACAACTGCAACGTACTCGAGGAAAGCACTCTTAATGTGATCTATAGTGCCTGAGTTTACTGCGAGGGTCGGCGGGCTGACATGCCCTTTGTCGGCTCTTGTTGGTGTAGGCTTCTGTGGTGTTGGTTCTTTTTCTTTTCTTTTGAAGAACCTCTCCACTGCCGTTTCCTGCCTTTGCGATGGCGATGCGCGGCTCGTGCTTGGGAGCAGTGCACTGAGAAAAGTGCCGATGGCTTTTAGGCGACTTTTCTTTTTGGCCCGATCCTCCGGGCTAGTTGTTTTATTCTGCTCCTTTGCAGCTTTCTCGGCGGCCGCCTTCTGCTGAACCCTTTCTGATCCGCTTTGAATGGTCGGGCTTGTTACGGGAGTAATCGAGGTGGCTGTTGGGTGTCTCGGGGCTTTAAGGAAACTTAGAGTTTCCCCTCTGTCCTCATATACGACTAGCTCGTGATGTTCTGAAGCTTTTAAACATCCGTAGCAGTCTGCGACGTTTCCTCTCTCCCCTCCGACCATCATCGCATCAACACTTATGGTACGGGCCGTGACCGCCGCGTATTCCCCTGCCTCTCTGATCTTTTGAAGCAGCGCGCTTGCCTGAGCGAATGGAGTCTCCTCTCTCCACTCTAATAGTGCGATCGTCTTTTTTTTCGATCGCAAAAGACGGCATCGGTGCGTGGCCACTTCTACTTGAGGCAGTGAAGCATATTTGCTGCCTGTTATAGTTGTTTTGGAGGTGCTTCCATTGATCAAGGCGGCAAGACCTGGTGATATGGGAATACGGGCTTTAGGTCGGCTTGAGCCTATACAGAAACTAATGCCCAACTTTTCCTCTTCCCTGTTCATAAACAGGGCGACACCTCGTAGTCTGATGCCTGGTAATCCGTCTCCTCCACATGCCAGAAATTGTGTTATGGGCATGCATGAGGCCTGTATTGTCTGTGTGAGTGCTGTGTGTGGCATGTTTTGCGTCGTTGCTGTTTGTGTGGTGGTTGCAGTGATTGTTTGTGTGGTGGTTGAAGTTGTTGTTTGCGTGGACGCGACTGTTCGAGCAGATGGTGGTCGGTTTCGACTTCGGAAGGAAGCGTCCGTTTTGTTTGCCCCTGCCGCGACGATGGCGACTTTGCTCGCGAATGCCAAGAATAGTGTTCTGGTGGTCGGTCTTCCCATAATGGAGTGGACCGTGGACTGGCTTAGCTGGATTTGGATCTTTACTTCCAGCTCCATCCTGTCATGACTGAACCTCGGACATTCGAAAAGCAGATGCCACACTGTTTCCTCGCAGCTGGGGTCACAGACGCACGAGGGACTATCTTTGAGATGAAAGCGATGGAGATACGCTGAGAACCCTCCATGTCCTGTTAGGATTTGTACATGAACTGGTAAGAGAACTACGTCTCTGAGTGTCCTTTTCGCCGTAAGGACGTCTGGGAAAAACACTTTTGTGACCGCTCCTGTACTTGAGGATTCGTATCGCGCTTGCCACTTCTTTATAGTCCCTTCCCGTATCTTCTTTCTTACGAACGATACGGGTACCTTGTTGTAGTCTGGAGATTCTTTAGTTAGTGCTGCTTCCTTGGCCAACTCGTCTGCTCTTTCATTTCCGGCGGTTCCCACATGGGCCTTAAGCCAAAAGAACCTCACATCTCTACCCTCCTCTCTGATCTCGCGGATGTATCTTTTAATTTGGAGCGCCAAGTGGTGAGTGACAGACGGGCTCCACAGCAAATCAAGCGATGATCTTGAGTCACTTAAGATGCTTACAGAGGCCGCCTTAGATTCTCTTGCCATCTTGACAGCTTGAAAGAGAGCGTACATTTCTGATTGGAAGACCGTGTTGTGAGACTCTAGGCCAAAAGTTTTAAAATCAAACTCTTTTCCGTTTTCCCACCAAGTTAGGGCAGCTCCAACTTTTCCCTCTATCTTGCTGCCATCGGTGTATATTTGGGGACCAATTACTTGATGGGTTTCCAGAGTTTCAGGAGTCCAATCCTCCAGACGTACGTAATCTGTTGTTGTGAGTAGCGCTGGGTGGGGGCATTGGGAGTGATTCACTTTGTACTCCAGCTCACGACCTGGCGGTATGAATTCTCGGGAATATCCCTTTCTGACCTTGAAGAGAGTTGCGGCCTCGATTACCCGTAGATCTAGGGGGAGTTGGCCTGACAGGATAAGTGCCGATGTGAGGGATACCGTGCGGTATGCTTTGCAGATCTTCTGCGCAAAACCTCTCTGCAGTGAATCAAACTGATTTCTTGTCATCAGTTTCTCAGCTGCGGGAGCCCATGCACTCGCTGCATACATCACGATGGGCTCTATCACCGACACGTATATTGTCCTTATGATCTCTCTGTTGAGACCCCAAGTCACCTTTGCTGCGCATGCCAACTGTTTATAGATGTCTACAGCCTTTTTACAGGTCGCAGACACGTGCGCATTGAAGGTTAGCTTAGAGTCTATCGTAAGGCCTAGTATCTTGACCTCTTGGACTAGGTTCAGCGGCGTGCCCGACATATGTAGTACCGGAACATCGTATTTAAGCTTTTTCGTTAACACCATCGCATTGGTTTTATGCTCGGCGAAACGTAGCTTGTTTTTGACGCCCCATTCCGATACTATGCGTAAGGTGTCGTTGGCCGATTGCTGCAGAGGACCGGTTGTGAAGTCTGAGAAAACAAGGACAACGTCGTCCGCGAAGGCTTGGCAATATACCCCCACACCAGCCATCTCGTGAAGGAGTGGATCTAGGACTAGGTTCCAAAAGGGCGGTCCAGTAATGGATCCCTGGACGCATCCTTTCGTGGTAACCTTCTCGCTAATCGCTCTGGCATAATTGACCCTGACATTGCGGTCCTCCAAATATGAGGTGACGAGAGCGTAGAGATTTTCGGGGCAGTTCCTATCCACCATCTGTTTTTTAAGTGCTGGCCACCATGCATTGTCAAAGGCCCCCTCTATGTCCAATGATATCAAAAGCACGATCTTTTTGGCTTTGATTTCAGTTCTTAAGTGTTCCACTAGAGCATAGAGGGCGTCCTCAGTCCCGCGCTGCGGCATGAAACCGTACTGGTTTGTGTTTAGTGTTGGGAGGAGGTGCCACTGGAGTCTACCTACTAGGAGTTTCTCAACGATTTTCCCCAGGACCGAGAGTAAACCTATTGGCCTGTATGACTTTGGGTTGGTGTAGTCATCTTTTCCAGGCTTGCGTAATATGCACACATGGGCGACCTTCCACTGTTTCGGGAAGTATGACAGCGTCAGACATCGGTTGGCTATCGCTAAAAACACCTCCCTGTCACAGTTTATTGCCGCTGTGCATATGTCCGCTGTTAATCCGTCGGGACCGGGTGCTTTTTTCGGATTTTGATTTTGAAGAACCATTTCCAGCTCCGCGATCGTAAAAAGAGGATCGTCAGCGGACAGTCCTTGAGGGCTCCTTTCTTCTGCTAGCCTCCTCAGACTTGTGTGGTAAGGTTGTTCGGCTTCTGTTGAGTCGTCAGGGTAAAAGGTTTTTGCCAGAAGATCCGCGGATTGCTCTGGACTGAGTGTTTCACCTGCGGTATTCCTCAAGAGCGCGTCGTCCTGTCTTCTGGCTGTCTTCCTTAGTACCCTATAGATGCCGTCCCACATACTTTCTCGGTCCTGCTTCGAGCAGAACTCTTTCCAATTGGCTGTGGCTGCTGCCGTCGCTGCTGTGGTATATGTATCTTTAGCCAACACATAATCTTGGATGACAAAGTGTCTCCGGCTTGGAGCTGCATTTCGAATCCTTCTCTTCTTTGTCAATGCCTCTTTTTTAAGCTTGTCCAAAGAAGGGGTCCACCATGGGGGCTTGCCATTATGTTTTGGCAACCCGAGTTTCGGGATCGATTCCTCGCATGAGTGGTGGATGTGGTTGACGTATTCTGTTAAAAGTGACTCCAGATCCTCTGAGGTCGAAACGTTCGAGACTCTGACTGGTGTGATGTCATTGTCTGCTAAGCTGGTCTTGAAGTGCGCTCTGAAGTCGGACCACTTTGCCTTCTTTGTGTTGTAGATACGCGTCGAGATTGGCCTTAACTGTTCTAAGGCCTTTTCTAAGCGTATCGAGAAGGTTATTGCGTTGTGGTCAGAAGTTGTGAGACTCCTTTCTACCCGCCACTCCTCGACCTTGCCTAGCAGCGACGAGCTGCATACTGTCACATCGACCATACTTGTATACCACCGGTCTCCCCTATACGTTTCGAACGTCGGCGTTTGGCCCGTGTTAAGGATGTGGAGATCCCGCTCATTGAGGAATGAATTATATGTTGCCCCGCGATGGTTTTCAGAGACACTTCCCCACCACTGGCTCCAGGCATTTATGTCTCCTCCCACTATGATGTTGTAAGTATGTAGTTTGTGTATTATGTTGTGTGTATCGGAAAGATAGGGTTCGATTTCTTGGTCACCCTCAAAATAGACCGATAACACCCCAAAACTGACTTGGCCCACCTTTAGTAAGACGGCGGCGATATTCTCGGTTACAAGTTGAGGATCGTGGATGACCTCCAGATTGCTGCCGAAAACAACGATAGCCGCTTTTACTGGTTTTTGGCGATTGAGAGTGCACTGGATTACTTGCGTGCCGGGGCTTTGTTTCATCACACCTGTTCCTCCCACGTAGGGTTCTTGAACGAGTGCTACTGAAACCCCCTTTGCCTGAGCCACCATAAGAAGTTCTTCCGTAGCCAGTTTGGAGCGCTGAAGATTTGCTTGAATGAACTGTAATCTTGCTGTCGGTCTTGTTGTGTTTTGGGTGGTGACAGGTTGGTTAGTTTGATCTTGGTCGCCCTCAGCAGTAGGCAACGCGCGATCTTGCTATACCATCCCATTTTTGGCGTTCCTGGCAGTCCTCGCTGAAAGCTGCGTGTGCCAAGTCTGCGCCAGTCCTGTGTGCTATCTTACAGTTTATGCAAGTGGGCTGTTTACCATCGGCTCGAGTCGAGCAGTCTCTTATGTTATGTGCTCCACTGCAGAAACCGCAGACTTCTTTGGCCGCTTTGCATAAGGACTTGTTGTGTCCATACCCAAAGCAATTTGTGCACTGGACTAGTGGGGACTGGTCCTCAATTGAGCATCGCTTGATGCCCACATGGACCTTTTGTGCCACCGTGTAGCATTTCCAGAGTATCGGGGATAGCTCCAGAACAGGGTGGCATTCATGAGGGTTCCTTGCACGTTTTCTATAGCGCACCCTTATGGTCTGTCCATCTACAGCGACATTTTGCAGAAGGTGTTTATTCTGCGCTTTTAGGAGATCGACAATTTCCCCGTCGCTGTAGCTGGACAGCACTCCCCTAATGCAGACGAGAGGGTTTTGGGGTTTCGGCTCCTGCACTTTGAGCCCTTGGTTTGACTGGACTTGGTCCTTTATTATTTTCAAGTCCGACTTACTCGCGCACCTGAGAATCACTTTTTGGTTACGTGCTTTACGAACCGTGTCGACTCGGGCTCCACTGGTTTTGAGGTCCAGGGCGGTCCTGATCCTCTCAATAACGTTGTCCCCAGTGTGTTTGGGGTCCGTCGATGAGACGATCAAGGTATGGTTGGATTGTGTGGGTGGTTTGGGGGGCTTGGGCATACTAGCGACCTGGGCGAAGGTTTTAGGGCCCTGCTGTTGTTGAAGCGGTCTATCCGCTTTGACCAGGTCCGTCACCCCTTTCTCTATATTCTGGAGCCTTTTTTTCATCTCCCCGACTGCCAGTTCCGCTTCTAGATTTAATGCAGGGAGCGCCTGGATCTGCGGCTCTCTGTCACGCAAGACGCGAAGATCCGCTGAAACGATCTCAAGTCTTTCCGATATGGGTTTGAGTTGGTGTGTGATGTTAATTGGTGGGTGTGGTGGTGCTGGTGGTGGTGGTTGTGGTAGGGTGGAAGGCCTGTTGGCAATGGCCTGTAAATTGCTCTGCAGTTTCTCCATTTCCTCCTCGAATCTGCTGGCCGTGAGCAGGCCTATCTCTCGGCAACTCGGGTCCGTTTCGGTGTTTACTGGTCGGATAAGGTCCTCTTTGAGTCTCTCCAGGGCCTTTCGGAGCACGTCCAGCTGGTTAGAAATGCTGGAAATGTTGTTGTTTAGGTGAGAAAAGCTGGCCCCCATTGTATCCCACTGTGGATTACCTGGGACTCTTAAGCTTTCCTGTCTTGTCTTCTCGTGCTCCTTAAGGTTACTGCAGCTTGCCGTTTTGACCTCATCTTTTAGTTCCTTGATTCTCTTGAAGGCCTCAAGGGTTTCATGGCCGAGCCATTCGCGGATCCCTTTCGCTTCTTTTTTTGTCTCTGAGACATCAGATCGCATGAGAGAGAGTTCTACCTTGAACGCCATCAGTTCTCGAGTGTGAGCTCTCTCGACCCGCACTAACTCTTGTGCGTGTCGAGAGCGCTCCTTCTCGAGGTTGTATTTGTGACGTGCTCGCGAGTCTGCCAATGACAGGGCCGTCTCGTACAGACCTTGTAAGCACTCATGAGCCGTGGCCTTGCACTCTCTCTTCATGTTTCCAGCAGACTCGAGGGCGTCTTTGCCCTTTTGGAGAAGTTCGTTGGCTTCTCTAGTAGCCAGGTCCATTTCTACCCCTGTGCCCCTTCTTGGTGTTCTGTAAAGAAGGCTCGGTCGCCCACTCTCGGGGCGCTCGGATTGGCTTAATGTGGAGGCCACCGAGCTTTCCTCGTCCGAGATGACCTGGCGAGGGGGGGAGATGCCACATTGTTCCCAATTGATCACCGTTTCGGATATTCTCCTTCGATCTTCTGAGGTTTGTGACTCAGGCGCTGATGGTGGTGGCGGTGAAGACTGTCTGCTCGCTACGTCTGGTTCCGACGCCGCCTTTGACATTTGTGGCGTCTGCGACGGACGCGCCGACTTCTCTGAGACAATCGATTTCGCGGTATTATTTTTTAGTATTTTTTCTCGGAGAGACTTAGGGGCTTTTGCGGCTTCCGTGATCGTTCTGCGGGAGGTGGTGGAAGTTTTGGTAGACATAACTATTTTTTGGATTAAGACTTACTTACTACACTATAATATTTTATAAACTACAATTTTCCTTTTTTGTTCAATATTGGTGCCTGTGTGTAAATGATACTTAACTAATTTTTATTATTATTCTAAATATATATTATTTTTCTAATTTTTTTTTTTTTTTCTTTTTTTTTTTTTTTTAATTTAAGGTGGACTCACGGATGCTCTGCTGGTGGTCTGCGTCTGCTGTCCGATGAGGAGTCCGACAACCGCTAGAGCTCGATATTCTGAGCTCTGAGTGCACGCTGGTGGTAGTCTCCAGTGAAATCCCGAAGTGCTGCCGGTTCGTTGCGTGTATGGGTACCGAGTTTTGGGATTCTGGTGGGGCCAAATTGAAGAGCTTTCTGTGTGCTTTCAAATGAGCCCAAACTCGGCTATCCTAGCTCAAACGGGAGCGAAGTTAGGCCGCGGGGGGGTGAGGTCACCTTGAGGGGGGTCGGGGGGGGAGGGTTTCGTGGGGAGACTATTTAGGGGAGGGGTAAGTTGAGGGGAGGGGGGGTATGTGGTGGGTGTTGAGGGGGCAGAGGGGGTGTGGTGTTACAATTTTTAGGGAGGTATGACTTAGGAAGGGAAGTAAGGTGGCAAGGGGAGGTTGAGTGGTGAAGGGGTTAGGTAGTGGGGGGGGGGGGTAAAATGAGTGGGAAAGGGGAAGAGATCCCTGTGGAAAGATCCTGAAGTTCCAAGTTAGACGAGTCCAAACTCGGGGGGAATAGGACCAGGGGTTGACGAGTTCCCTCAGGCTAACCTGATGATGGGCCGCAGAGACGTCACACTGGTAGCTGGTCTGCAGGCAGATTCCTCAGCCGGCAACGGAGTCTTCAGTAATGGCTAGATTGGCTGCTTGACGTCACGCCTTGTGTCTCAAAAGAAAACACGTGGGCCAAAAGTGAGGTTACTTGGCGACAAAACCACGTGTTTTGGCGTTTTTTACGCACTAATAGCTCCAAAGTCCGTGCTCCGATTTTGCTGATCTTGGTGTCGCTGGATTGGTCTCTGCCGCTTTTCCCAGGTGTAACGTTTGCAAAACTATTGCACTAAACTTAGCTGCGATATTCACCACAGAAGTTGCAGGAGTACTGCTCCGCAACCAGAAGAGCCAGACACTTGCCCACACGTTTCCCGGTGAATCAACACTGCACAATTCCACCTGTAACTTTTTTGCGCACTTAACTCAACGCGTTGAATTTAGGTGATTTTTTTAACGCGGAGGCGATGTTCTTGTGGCGACGTATTATCGGTTACTGGGTTAGGTTAGGTTAGGTTAGGTTAGGTTAGGTTAGGTTAGGTTAGGTTAGGTTAGGTTTTTTTTTTTTTTTTTTTTTTTTTAATTCTACTATCTCCAACATAATCGGAGTCTATGCTCAACTACTGCAAACATACTAGTTCTCGCTATTATTCCTCTCGCACTTTCGTTCTGCATACTTTATCTTTCTTGCATTCATTCATCTTTCTCTCTTTAAGGGTAGGACGCCCTTCTACTTCTTATCTATTCTGCATAATTATCTTTTATTTTTTTGGGAAAACACAACACAGTATTTTTTATTTATTTATCCTTTACATGTATCTTACTTCTACTTATTTCTATTTCTTAGTGCTACTACATGCTTAATTACAGTTTGAGTATCTCTCTTATCTATTCTTATGACTAATTACATTTTTTTATTTTATTTAGTGTGTTTTATGTTCAGGGAAAGTCATCCCGACATGTTTGTATTAATCTTATCTTGTATTTTGTACAAATTTATCCTATTTCTTACTACTATCTTTATGATGAATTTCACGGGTGTACCACTTTACTATCTTTTCTTACATCTATTTACAGGTTCCTTATTAGTCTATTTTGAATTTATTTTTAACAATTTGGGGCAACTTAATTTAGCTTTTTAATGTAAATATTTTATACTCTCCTTGTTCAATGCTTGACAGTAATATCACTCAAAATATTATGTAAGCATTTTTTGCTTATGCACTTTTATTTCTTTTAATAACCTTTTTACATATTTTCACGCAATATTCCAAAAGAAGCTCTCTGTTTCTGCCCGCTATTATTTGAGATATGTTCTCGGCATCCAGCTTAGTACCCAGAATTTGCTCGGCCTCTAATCGTTCCCTATCGAAGACTGGACAGTTGAACAATATATGTGGCACCGTTTCGTCAACATCAGGGTCACAAATGCACGATGGGCTCTCTTTACACTTGAAACGGTTCAAGTATTCCGAGAACCCACCGTGCCCCGTCATAATTTGTGTGACTACGTTGCCGATATTGCACTTCCTAATGGTCCGGTAAGCCGCCACCGCATCCGGGAAAAATAGTTTGGTCACAGAGGCAGTCTCCCTCGACCTGTATCTACGGTTCCATTCGTCGAGCGTTGCTGTACGAATGCATCGTTTGACGTACGAAACCGGACACAGGTCGTAGTCAGGCTTTTGTTTGGAGCCTTCAGCGGCCCTTTTGGCCAGTTCGTCGGCCCTCTCATTGCCGTCCAATCCCACATGAGCTTTAATCCAAAAGAGAGTCACAGTTTTATTTTGGATGGATAGAGACCTTATGTTGGCTCTTGCCTCTACTGCCAGTGGGTGGTGTCGGTCATAGTTCTGTATGGTCTGGAGGGCCGCCATGGAGTCGCTGAAGATTCCAAACGATCGTGCACTGTGTTTCAGTATCTCCCTGGTTGCTACGCATATTGCCAGGAGCTCTGCCTGGTAAACGGTGGAGTAATGTGGAAGAGCAAGCTTGAGGGCCCTGGTTTCGGCATTACCCCTCCACATGGAGAGCGCCGCCCCAACTTTGCCCCCAATCTTACTCCCATCCGTGAAGATGCGAACCTCAAGTTCGCTCTGGGCATCAAGTTGCTCTTGATTTACCAGGTTTACGAGCTCCAGCTCAGCTCGCTCCGCGGGGTGTGGGGCCTCCATTGCCGAGGCAGCTTGCTCGACCCTCCTGTTGCCAAGTGCTGGCTGAGGTACCCCTCTCCTGGCTTCATAAAGTGATGCCGCTTCGCGGACACGGAGGTCGAGAGGCAGCATCCCGGCCAGGACCAGTGCCGCATTTAATGAGACCGTCCGATATGCCTTACAAAGCTTTTGCGCAATACCGCGCTGCACTGTCGCTAGTTGCTTCGCAATTCCTAACTTCCTTGCGGCAGGGGCCCATACGCTGGCGGCATACAAGACAATCGGCTCCACGGTAGCCACATATATTATTCTAATGACTTCGGGATGAAGTCCCCAGCTGGTCTTTGCCGCCTTGGTTAATTGCTTGTAGATGCCTACCGCCTTTCTGCATATGTTTGCGACGTGTGTGCTGAATGTTAACTTGTCATCGATAGTGACACCCAGGACTTTAATTTCTTTGGACATGGCAACGCCGACCCCACCCATGCTAAGGCGTGGGGTGTCATATTTTAGTTTGCGAGTAATAACCATTGCGTTAGTCTTTTGTGGGGCAAACTTAAGCTTATTTTGTACACCCCACGCTCGAACGTGTTCGAGAGCGGCGTTGGCCCGTCCCTCAACTTCCAGCGCAGTATCACCATCGAAGACCAACACAACATCATCTGCAAATGCCTGGCAGTAGTCATCTCTAGCCTCCAGGCTCTTTAGAAGCGGGTCCACTATAAGGTTCCAGAATACTGGTCCCCCTATGGAACCCTGAACGCAACCCTTATTTGTAGCCCTGCTAAACTCCTCACCTGCGTATCTGACCCTGACCCTTCTATTCTCGAGGTAGCTGTCGATGACCCTCCTCAAGCCGACTGGACACTCTTCCTCAGCCAGACGGACTCTTATAACTGGCCACCAAGCGCTGTCGAAGGCTCCCTCTATGTCCAATGATATTAAAACTACTATTTTCTTCAGCTCCAATTTGCTGCGTATGTGCTGCATCAGTGCATAGAGGGAGTCCTCCGTGCTCTTCTGGGGCATGAATCCGTACTGGCGAGTACTCATCCTTGGGATCAAGTGGAACTTGAGGCGGGCCACCAGCATCTTCTCGTAGATTTTGCCTAGAATTGGCAAAAGGCCAATTGGTCTGTACGCCTTTGGGTTGCCGTAATTTTCTTTCCCTGGCTTCCGTAGTACGATTACGATCGCCTCCTTCCAGGCTTCAGGAAAGTAGTGGCATTTCAGGCAGCTATTAAGGAGAGCAAGGGCTAAGTCGGGGGCAGTCCCGATGGCCTGGCAGCAAATGTCGGCGGTAAACCCATCCACTCCTGGAGCTTTTTTGACATTGAAGGACCTGCACGCTGCCATTAGTTCGGTCATAGTGAATGGTGGATCGCACGAATCATCGTGCTTTCCAGCATTCACAACGTCAGCCCTCTCTCTGATAAGGCGGTGATATGCGCTGTCACTGTCCATACTGTCTTCTGGGTAAAAGGTTTTGGCAAGTAGTTCAACTGAGCCCATTGCGTCCAGTACCTCGTCGTCCTTTACTAGTGGTTGGTCCTCTGTCCTACCCTTAGTCCTTCCTATCACCCGGTAAATCCCTTCCCAAACCCCTTCTCTGTCCTGTTTGGCGCAAAAGTTCTTCCAACTCTCGATTATGTCCCTATTTGCCTCTGTTTCATACTCAACTTTCTTTTTCAGGTACTCTTCGACGACCTTCGATCTTCGGGTTGGTCCAGCACATCTGATCCTGTGTTTCCGGGTGGCGACTTCCCGCTTCATCCTCTCGAGTTTCTCGGACCACCACGGCAATGTGAGTACTTCTTTACCCTTCTTCATAGGAATTGATGATGTGCATGCGTCTCTTATTGCTTGTGTGTATTGGTTGACTGTCATATTAAGTTGGTCAGTTGTTTTTAATTTTTCTATTTCTGGTTTATTGATATTATTTTGTTGCATTAATTGTCTGAGTTTCTCACGAAACTCAGACCAATTTGCTTTTTTGGTATTAAACATTCTTGTTGTTCTGTCAATTTTAATGCCTTTCGACCTTCTTAATCTGATATTGAAACTGATGCCGTTGTGATCCGAGCTTGTGAGGCCTTCGTCTACCCTCCAGTCATCCACCAGGTCCAGGATATCTGTCGAGCATGCTGTAATATCAATGTGGCTGCAATAGCGTTTACCCCCTCTGATCGTATCGAAGGTCGGAATTTCCCCTCTGTTGAGTATGTTAAGGCTCAACTCATCGAGAACCCCAGACACTTCTTCGCCCCTACCATCGATTGACAAGCTTCCCCACCAGGTACTTTTTGCGTTCGCATCTCCTCCAGCAACCCACATTCTGGACCCAACTTCTTCTTCAACTCGTTTCAGGTGCTCGAGATATGGCCCTACTGGCTGGTCCGGCTCAAAGTAAAAGGATACCAGCGTGATCCTCCAGGCACTGGTCTGGATTCCTACCACGGCAATGTTGTTCGTGGTAAGTTTCGGGTACTGTATGACTGTAAGGTCTTGATCGAAGACCGCTATTGCGGCCTTAACAGTCCCACTTCCGGTGTCAGTGCTCTGGAAGATACGAACTCCCCTGTGGCTCCTCATGGCCTTAGCCCCTCCCACGTATGGTTCCTGGAGGAGAGCGACGGCAACTCCGCGCTTAACGGCTTCCAAAAGAAGCTCGTTTGTTGCGAGTTTTTTCCGCTGAAGGTTAACTTGTATCATCTTATAGAGGTTAGGGTTGCCCTGGGTGCCCTTAGCAATATGCTACAGTCGATCTAGCGATTTCGTCCCACTTACGGCGTGTTGGGTAATCGGTACTAAAGGCATTGTGATCAGCGTCGTCAATCTTAGCTCTTGTACAGTTCTGGCATTTGGGTGGAATACCCGCGAGCCAGTCGGCACATTCTGATTTGAGTTGTGGGCCACCACAATGACTACATAAGTCGGCTGGTTCCTTACAGAACCGTTTGCCGTGCCCGTAGCCCAAACAGCGCGTGCACTGGGTTAGGTTAGGTTAGGTTAGGTTAGGTTAGGTTACCTGACGGCCGGCAGCATCGCAATCCTGCGAAGACCGCAGAGGGCGATGGCCGTCAGGGCTATCAGGGGGTATCGCACGATTTCCTACGAGGCGGGTTGTGCACTGGCCGGATCTCCGCCCTGGGAACTGCAGGCGAGAGTCCTCGCCTCACTGTACCGGTGGCGCGAGGAGATGAGGACGCGGGGTGGTGAACCGATGCAGCGCGAGATCGAGCTGCGTCGGTCTCAGCTCCGCGAGGTCATGGTGGCGGAATGGCGGGACAGGCTTCTGCGCCCTACCGCCGGCCTCGCCACCGTCGATGCGATCCGACCAGTGCTCGACGAATGGCTCGGGAGGAAAAACGGCTCCCTGTCGTTTAGAGCGACGCAGGTGCTCTCGGGGCATGGCTGCTTCGGGAAGTACTTGTGTCGCATAAACAGGGAGCCGGACGCTCGGTGCCATCACTGCACCGACTGTCGGGAGGACACGGCGCAACACACACTGGCAGAGTGTGCCGCATGGGAGGAGCAGCGCCGTGCCCTTGTATCTGTAGTGGGCCCCGACCTGTCGCTGCCGGCCGTCGTTCGTTCGATGGTCGGGGGCGCCGAGTCGTGGGATGCGGTGATCTCCTTCTGTGAAGCCGTAATTTCGCAGAAGGAGGCTGCGGAGAGGGAGAGGGAGGCCATGGCCACTCTCCCGTGCCGCAGCAGGCGAACCGGGCGTCGGCGGAGGGCAGACAATGCCCTCTTCCAGCCCCCATAAAGAGGTCCGGAGGGACGGCGGACTCGGGGTCGTCCGCCGTCCCCCATCCAGCAAGACCCGAGGCGGCAGCGCGTTGTGTTCCACGCGCGCCCCTATTGGACGTCGCGGGGGGAGGACACCTCACACTCCCCCCGGCTTGAGGTGGCCCGCATACGCGGGCCGGCACTAGCCGGGGATCATGGATGGCGTATCAGCTCCCACGATCCCCGGTCCAAGTGTGGGAGGGAACACCGAGGTGGTTTTTAGTCAGTAAGAGTCTGACAGACCCCTTCGCCTGCCCCAGGTGAAGGACATCCATGAGGATTTTCCACCCCGGCAACAAAAAAAAAAAAAAAAAGGTTAGGTTAGGTTAGGTTAGGTTAGGTTAGGTTAGGTTAGGTTAGGTTAGGTTATGGAGTTCCCGGCCGCGCGCTCGTCCTCGCTCTGAAGGAGCTGGAGCCCCAATTGAGAGGACTCTACTCAGCTTGCCTTGAGCAGGGCCACTTTCCCACTCAGTGGAAGACAGGTCGCCTGGTCCTGCTCAGGAAGGCGGGGCGCCCAGTAGACTCGCCGTCCGCATACCAGCCCATAGTGCTGCTTGACGAGGTGGGTAAGCTTTTTGAGCGGATTATTGCTGCCCGCCTCGACGGTCACTTGTACAGAGAGGGGCCGGATCTGGACGACAGTCAGTTCGGTTTTCGGCATGGGCGTTCCACTATCGACGCCATAATGCGGGTGAGAGTCCTGGCGGAGGAAGCGGTTTCCCGGGGCGGGGTGATGGTGGCGGTGTCCTTGGACATCTCCAACGCCTTTAACGCCCTGCCCTGGAGCTGTATCCGGGAGGCGCTAAGGTACCATAGGGTGCCCCGCTACCTCCGCCACATCATTGGGGCTTATCTGTCGGAAAGGTGTGTCACCTACAGGGGACGCGACGGCGAGGGCCGTCGCGATATGTCGTGCGGTGTTCCACAGGGCTCAGTCCTGGGGCCACCCTTGTGGAACATCGGTTACGATTGGGTGCTGAGGGGCGAGCTCCAACCGGGTGTTTACCTGACGTGTTACGCAGACGACACGCTGGTCACGGCCCGTGGGAGCTCGTACAGGGAGGCAGCGTTGCTGGCGACGGCAGCGGTTTCACGGGTGGTGAGCCGCATACGACGCCTGGGCCTGGAGGTGGCTCTCAACAAGTCGGAGGCTATGGTCTTTCATGGCCCTCAACGGGCGCCGCCGCCGGGATCACACATCGTGGTCGGGGGGGTCCAAATCGCTGTTGAGTCCACCATGAAGTACCTAGGATTGGTGCTCGACAGCCGGTGGGACTTTGGCCCTCACTTTCGGCGGCTGACGCCCAAGTTGATGGGCGCAGCAGGCGCGCTCGCAACCCTGCTTCCCAATCTAGGGGGCCCGAGCACTGCCTGTAGGCGGCTGTACTTGGGGATCGTGCAATCCATGGCCCTGTATGGGGCCCCGGTATGGGCTTCTGACCTGACGGCCGGCAGCATCGCAATCCTGCGAAGACCACAGAGGGCGATGGCCGTCAGGGCTATCAGGGGGTATCGTACGATCTCCTACGAGGCGGGTTGTGCACTGGCCGGATCTCCGCCCTGGGAACTGCAGGCGAGAGTCCTCGCCTCACTGTACCGGTGGCGCGAGGAGATGAGGACGCGGGGTGGTGAACCGATGCAGCGCGAGATCGAGCTGCGTCGGTCTCAGCTCCGCGAGGTCATGGTGGCGGAATGGCGGGACAGGCTTCTGCGCCCTACCGCCGGCCTCGCCACGGTCGATGCGATCCGACCAGTGCTCGACGAATGGCTCGGGAGGAAACACGGCTCCCTGTCGTTTAGGGCGACGCAGGTGCTCTCGGGGCATGGCTGCTTCGGGAAGTACTTGCGTCGCATAAACAGGGAGCCGGACGCTCGGTGCCATCACTGCACCGACTGTCGGGAGGACACGGCGCAGCACACACTGGCAGAGTGTGCCGCATGGGAGGAGCAGCGCCGTGCCCTTGTATCTGAAGTGGGCCCCGACCTGTCGCTGCCGGCCGTCGTTCGTTCGATGGTCGGGGGCGCCGAGTCGTGGGATGCGGTGATCTCCTTCTGTGAAGCCGTAATTTCGCAGAAGGAGGCTGCGGAGAGGGAGAGGGAGGCCGTGGCCACTCTCCCGTGCCGCAGCAGGCGAACCGGGCGTCGGCGGAGGGCGGACAACGCCCTCTTCCAGCCCCCATAAAGAGGTCCGGAGGGACGGCGGACTCGGGGTCGTCCGCCGTCCCCCATCCAGCAAGACCCGAGGCGGCAGCGCGTTGTGTTCCACGCGCGCCCCTATTGGACGTCGCGGGGGGAGGACACCTCACACTCCCCCCGGCTCGAGGTGGCCCGCGTAGGCGGGCCGGCACTAGCCGGGGATCATGGATGGCGTATCAGCTCCCACGATCCCCGGTCCAAGTGTGGGAGGGAACACCGAGGTGGTTTTTAGTCAGTAAGAGTCTGACAGACCCCTTCGCCTGCCCCAGGCGAAGGACATCCATGAGGATTTTCCACCCCGGCAACAAAAAAAAAAAAAAAAAAGGTTAGGTTAGGTTAGGTTAGGTTAGTTTAGGTTTTTTTTTTTTTTTTTACTGCTATTCCCCGATCATAATTCACCGGAACCTTACTATTCTAGGTACCTCATTCATTCCAGTTCTCGCATTTATGCCTCTCGCACTTTCAAGCCGCATACGTTACGCATTCATTCATCATCTTGTATTCTGTGCCGGGTGGGATTCCCGCTAATTTGCCTTAGCTTGGTTGGATTTGCAGGGAAATAACTTTTAGGGTTATATTTATTTCAAATAAGGTCAACGCTTTTTATATATTTTACAATGGATGCTTCCTTTAAATCTTGTCTAATTTGACACTTGCTATTTACTTTCTTATTTTCTAGATACAGGTTGGTTAAACTTAGTATTTGTTTTCTATTATTATCTTACTACATTACTTTTTCTAGTGTGTGAAAATATGTAAACTTTTTAATATTCTAACATTATTTAACAAGGTAGGTATTCTTATAACTGATTTTTTCTAATGACAATTTTAATCTTACTTTTCGGGTAAATAATTTAAATGTTGTCTAAGTATTTAGCATTACATTAAACACTTAGTACTTATTTTCTATTATTTTCTTAATACATTACTTACTTTTATTTTTATTTCTAGCAAGGGATAACATGAATACTTATAACATTATATAACTAGGTATTCTTATTCCATACTAACTTATTCTACTAACAATTTTAATCTTAGTTTTCGGCTTCATAACTAACATCACATGTAAATTTATATTATACTTTTCTATTGCTAATAAGTTTCTTCCATTTCTTAACTGATGCTATGTTTTATTATTACACTTATTTAGACATATACATTGTTATGCAAATTTTATTCACGTAGTTGTTGGTAGATTGGGACCGTAAAGTTATGGACTTGCTATTTGTTATGTATTTTGCTCACTTTTATTTATTCTGATACATTTACTTTCTATACATATTTGTATTAATAATATATATATACTAATTTTATATATATTTATTAACTTTTCTTGTGCTTTCTTATTTTTAAATCATGGTTTCTTGTTTGGTTGCGGTACGTGCTTGGTGTTTATGTGTGTTTTCGATATGTCTGTATATGTTCACTATATATTTCCATATCGGTATCCGGTTTCCATGTACTTACCTGTTTTACTACTATTGTGTTCCAGTTTTTGTTGTACTCTCGGTTTGTGTTATTGCATGTGGTATGTGTGTGTATGTGTGTAATTGTGTATGTGACGTACCAGCCAGTGTGTGGTGAGTCAAACGTAGGCCGTTGTTGCACGAGCCAGGTAATCCCATTTTTGACGAACGGGGCATTCGGCGCTAAAGGCATTGTGGTCGGTTTTCCGCAGTTTTGAGCGCGAACAGTTACAACACTGCGGTTCATTGCCTGCGATGTAATCTGCGCATTTCTCGCGCAGATGTGGACCTCCACAGTGGCTGCACCTGTCCGCACTCTCGGAGCAAAATTTCCGACCGTGACCGAATGCCAGGCACCTAGTGCATTGGATGAGCGGAGACTGATCCTCCACTCTGATCCTTTGCAGGTCCAGGTAGAGGGCTCCGGCCTCCGTCATCCTTTGCCATACTACGGGACCAACCTGGACAATGACGTGCGCCGTTTTGGGATTTTTAGTCCTCTTCTTGAACTTTATGGTCGTTTCCCCATCTTCCTGAGATAAATCCCTAAATATTTCCTCATTTTGAATGTGAAGCGCCTTGATTATCTCCTCGTCGTCACTCGGAAGGAAGACATCCTTTAGGATGACGAGCGGATTTTTATTTTTCATATGGGAAACAATTAAACCTTCCCCCCGGCTTTCAATTGTTTCTTTCACCTTATTTAGTTCCGCTTCGGTGTCGCACCCTAAAATGACTGTTTGGTTTTTCGCTTTGCGCACCTTGTTTATTTTCAGGCCAGTACCCCTGGCATCGACCGCCTTCTTCACTCTTTCAAGCACCTCGTCGGCAGTCTCCTGATTGCCTTCGAGGGTGACCGCCATCGAGTGAAGTGCCGGCCGATGCCCGGGTCTGGCTGCTGCGACACTAGCGTAAGTCCTAGGTTCACAAGGCTGATTATCTTTTGCGACCTCAATCACCGTTGCTTTGGTCGCCGCGACATCCCCCGCAATACTGTCGAGTTTCTCGTCGAGAATAATTTGAGTGCGATGAGTGATCCTGACGCCCTCTGTCGTATTGTCAATGGCCGCTTTAGCGTCGTCGATTTTTTCGCCAATCTTGCGGACGATGTCGACGCAGCCATCGTCATGGAGCATGGTTTGGTCGTCGAAGCAAGCCGCCATCTTCTTCTCCAATTCATTTAGTCGCTGTTGTATCTGATTTTCCACTTCCCCCAACTTTTCTAAGATGTGGACGTCTTTTTCGGGCGATCTGGCCGTATGGGGCGACCGTGTTTTAGTTGCTGCTGCTTCCAAACTTGTCAATCGCTTGCTTATTTCAAATAAGATACGGAGGCCCTTATCGGACTGCCCCTCCAGGAAGGTCTTAATGTCTTTCCTCATTTGAGGGTATTCTTGGACTTTAGATGGAATGTCCTCAAAGGTCTTCATCACCTCCTGGAGGAGCGCAACACTCGGTTTCCCCGCGTAGTCCTCCATATGCTTATTGTACATCGCCATATTGTCCAGCGATCTCCTTTTCCGGTCTGGTCGCCGGATAAAAGTTTTTGCAGCGTCCTGCGCTGGTGCAGATGGAGTTGCAGTAGGGCTGGAGGTACCTGGTTTAATGGCAGCGCCGGAAGTGGTCGGTGTGCGGTACATTTTTTGTTTGTGTATGCCTTGTTTGTGTCAGTATGCGTGTTGTATATTTTGTGTATGTGTGTGTGTATGTGTTTTTGTAAAAGTGTACACGGCCTTGCGAGAAGAACGGGGAATGTTGTCAAGGTGATCTGACCCTGTATAGGGGGGCCAGCGTCAAGATTAGAGAAAATAAATAAATAAAAGAAGTATATTTTTAGTCAAAATTTTAGGTAGATTTCTAAATCTACTATTACTACTACCTAAGTCTATTTTAAAGTTTTGTGTACTTAATCAATTACCTGTTATAAGTAATCGTAGTCGATTCTATGACAAAAAATATTTTTAGTTGAGGGGGGTGAGGGGGGGGGTCAAAACGAGGGAAGAGGGTTCCTCGTGTAGGACTTTCACCATAAGACCGAATTTGAAGTCAAAATTGAGCTATCTCACTTAGTTTCGGACTTATCGGCTTTTAAAGTTTTTGTATTAGGGGTGTGCGGGGGAGGGTGTCCAAACCAGAGGGGCTGAGAACCTCTTATGCGGCTTTGACCGTGGTGTCTTTGACACCACTGAGGCCGAATTCGAGGTCAAAATTCGTCTATCTCCCCTGGCTTACGAGATACGGCCCTGGGTTGCGCAAAGCATTACCTCCCTTTTCAACGCTGCCTATGTCGGGTAAAATTTGTGTGGTGAGACAGCTCCGGCCACTGTGGTGCGAATTTAGTGTGAGTAGGCTTGTTTTAAAGGTCTCTTTGAGTCCTACAAACTAGAACTAGTTTGTGTCAAAAAATATATTTTAACCCTTATAAATTACCCTTAAACGAGTTTAGGTCTAATTTTTCTCCTACAAACAGGGCTTTTTCAAAAATTTAACAACGTAGGGGGTGGTTTTTAACGCCACCCTATCTAGTGCTTATAAGAAAAATTTGAATTTTTTAATATTTAAAAAGTCGATTTTCAGATCGCGATCTCCATGATAACCTTGTTATGCGGCTGAACTCAGGTGTAAACAAAGACGTTAACGAAGATCGCGACTCGAAAAATGCTCCAAAATGCTCAGTTTAAAAACTAATATGTTCCTTATGACCTAAACTATACTATTCTTATATATAAATCTGCGCGCCGTGGATTCATCACCCTTTTCAAGGGGTTTGCTTTGGTGTCACTTTCCTGCCCAACCGCAAAGAGCCTTGTTTTTATAAAGTAACTAAATTAATTAGAAAAATAAATTTAGCTTTTCATCAGAGGTCTATTACTAAACACTTTTAACGAAATTCATTTTTAAAATATTATCGGTAAGGGGGTGTAATTTCGTGTAAGTTGAACTGATATTTTAGTACGCACTTTAAAAAAAGAATTTTGAGTAAACTACACAGGCAAAAAATCTAAAAATTTGGGGTAATAAAGTTTAGGAAATCTACTTTATGGTAGAAAAATAAAAATGGGGGGTTATCGATTTACTTTAGCAGGAAAATGACACCAAAAATTTTCAAAATTTTGCCGACCTATGAAGGGCTGCTGTTTTGTCCAGGGTAGTCCGATTTCGATGATCCAGGTGTCAACAGACTCGTCTTGCCAAGTCGCTTCTTTTGGTGTGCCACACGCCTGTCCAGATTATCTGGGAGTCGAGCTCGGTAGCACGTGGAAAACGGAAGTCCGGGATTACGTCAGCAGTTTTCAGCCGGAAAAATCCAGGATGTAGTCCAGAAGATAGGGCTCGACGAGACGATTGTTTAGACTCCAAAAAAGTGGGGGGTCATCGATCTGGTTTCAGCAGCGTACCACAAAAACATCAGAAAATTTCGTTTTTGAACCACAACTTTCTGTCACTTTCACTAATTTCCATGCGGTTTTCACAATTGTGTTCCTCTCACTGAGACGCGTATTTTGATACTACACACTTGTATACTCGCACGAAAAACCCTTTTTCGTAATTTTAAGTTGCGGAGCGTGGAAAAAACGTGGCACTCGCGGTCGTGGCTGCAAGCAGACTGGTTAGTTTAGGTTAGGTTAGGTTAGGTTAGGTTAGGTTTTTTTTTTTTTTTTTTTTTTTGCTTTCTCTACCTCTGACATAATCAGAGTCTATTTATACGCTAATTCTCTTTCATACTAGTTCTCGCTTTCTTTCCTCTCGCACTTTTGTTCCGCATACTGTTTCTTTCTATCATCCTTCCTCTATCAGTCTTTTAATGGGTGGGACTCCCATGTTGCTATCTATTCTTATCTTTGCTGACTATTTCTATGCCCAACACTTTTCTTTCTTTATTTTTATCGAGGGTTAATAAATACTCGGATTGGTTTTTATTTTAACAATAACAAGGATCTTAGACTAAAGTACATTTTATTCCTTACATTAGCTATATTATATTTCTTACTTTTCTATTTTACATAGGTTTTGCTTATACTACTATTTTCATTACTTTCTACTTATTACTATGTACACTGTTTCCTTAAGGGTAATACTACAGATGTTATTTTTACTTATATTCTTACAGTTTTCTTATATACTAGGGGTTAGGTTAGGTTAGGTTAGGTTAGGTTAGGTTAGGTTAGGTTAGGTTAGGTTAGGTTAGGTTAGGTTAGGTTAGGTTAGGTTAGGTTAGGTTAGGTTAGGTTAGGTTAGGTTAGGTTTTTTTTTTTTTTTTTTTTTTTTTTTTTTTTTTTTTTTTTTTTTATTTCTCTACCTCTGACATTATCAGAGTCTATGTCTAGCTACTTCTCTTTCATACAAGTTCTCGCTAGCTTTCCTCTCGCACTTTTATTCCTCATACTGTATCTTTCTTTCATCCCTCCTCATTCGACCTTTTCATGGGTGGGGCTCCCATTTTTGTTTTTAACTATATTTCTGACTATTTCATTTGTGTTCCCATACATAAGTTCTATGTAGCTTTTAGGGTAAAATAATGCACGCAGGATTCGCTTTTTATTGTTTTGTTTTACAAATCTTATCATTTAGGGTATACTATTATATTTTTATATAATATTTTCTTTTTCCTATCTTTATTCTAGTTTTTATCATTTTTAATTTGTCATTTCTATTTCTACTTACATTTATTTATTTATTTACTACACTACCCAATTTTGCCATTACAGAAATGCTTGCGTTTTATGTTTGTTACATATCTTTCGGGGGTTGACAATATAATGCTTATTGTTTTATTAGACATTTTGAAACTTACATGCTAAGATACTTACATTATTTTAGCTTATTTTATATAATACTTTATCTGCTTTATACTTAGTTTATACACATCTACATCTACATATATCTTAAGTTCTTATTAATTATACTGCTTTACATTTGTTTGTTTTCTACTAGTTTATATATGCACAGACTTATATATAATTAAATATATAGCAGTTGCATACTCTACTGATCGCTTCTGTTCCTTTTTATAACTCTTTGGGCAATTTTTAGGCAGTAATCCAAGAACTTCTCTCTATTTTTACTCATCATTATCACCCCTATACTGTCTGTAGTCAGGTCAATGTCTAATTCCTGTTCTATCTCATTTCGTTCATAGGCGTATACAGGGCAGCAGAGCAATAGGTGTGGTATCGACTCTGCAATATTTGGGTCACAGATGCACGATGGGTTCCCCTTACACTTGAATCTATTCAAGTATTCTGAGAATCCACCGTGCCCCGTCAAGACCTGAGTCAGATTTCCCTCAATATGTAGCTTCCTCACGATTCTGTACGCTGCCATCGCATCCGGGAAAAACATTTTGGTGACCGAGGCAGTGGTACCATTTCTGTATCTACTGTTCCATTCCTCAAGCGTCGCTTGACGAATGCGACGCTTGACGAATGAAACAGGACACGAATCATAATCCGGCCTCTTTTTACTCAATAAGGCAGCCTCTTTTGCCAGCTGGTCCACTCTCTCGTTGCCCTCAAACCCTGCGTGAGCCTTTATCCAGAACAGGTCTACTAACTTGTTCTGGAGAGAAATGGCTTTTAGGTTTTCTCTCGTTTCGGCTGCCAGAGGATGAAGGCAACTGTGGTTTTTCACCGTCATGAGAGCTGCCATTGAGTCGCTGTACACACCAAATGTGGTCGCTGGGCTTCTTCGTATCTCCCCAGTTGCCCTGCATATCGCCAGGAGTTCCGCCTGGTAGACCGTGCAATAGTCTGGTAACGCCAGCTTGAGGGTACGTGTTTCGGCCTGGTTGTTCCAAATGGACAACGCAGCACCAACACGCCCCCCAATTTTGCTCCCATCGGTGAAAATCCTCACCTCTGGTTTGGCGCTGGCGTCAACCTGCTCCCGATCCACCAGGCTTTTGAATCCCAGTTCGATATGCGTAGCGGGGTGAGGAGACTGCAGCGCGGATACCGGCCGCTCCATCTCCCTGTCCCTCAGTATTGGGAGTGATACTCCCCTCTTGGCTTCATATAGTAAGGCCATCTCTCGAGCTCGGAGATCTAGGGGTAGGATCCCTGCCAATAGAAGCACTGAGTTGAGGGAGACAGTGCGGTACGCTTTGCACATTTTTTGTGCTATTCCGCGCTGCACAACGTCCAACTGTTTTTTGATACCCAACTTGCTTGCCGCTGGGGCCCATACGCTGGCAGCGTACAGGATGATAGGTTCTATCGTCGCTACATAGATTGTTTTGATAACCTCAGGGTTTAGTCCCCAACTAATCCTCGCTGCCCTGCACAGCTGCTTATGAATCCCTATCGCTTTCTTGCAAACGTTCTTTACGTGCGTGTTAAAGGTTAACTTGTCGTCGACAGTGACACCCAGGATCTTTACTTCCTTGGATATGGCTATTTCAACCCCCCCCATGCTCAGTCGTGGGGTGTCGTATTTCAGTTTTCTTGTTATAATCATTGCGTTAGTCTTTTGTGGTGCGAACTTTAACTTGTTATCGGCACCCCACGCCTGGACATGTTCAAGGGTGATGTTTGCCTTCTGTTCGATTTCCAGCGCTGTGTCACTGTCGAAGACAAGTTAACCTTTAACACGCACGTAAAGAACGTTTGCAAGAAAGCGATAGGGATTCATAAGCAGCTGTGCAGGGCAGCGAGGATTAGTTGGGGACTAAACCCTGAGGTTATCAAAACAATCTATACCCCTTTTTCTGTAAGACTTTTTAAGAGGGGATCCACCAGCAGGTTCCAGAAATTGGGGCCCCCAACGGAGCCTTGTACACAACCCTTGCTTGTGCCTTTGGAGATTTCTTCCCCGGCATACCTGACCCTGACCCTTCTGTCCATTAAGTAGCTGTCGATGACCCTCCTCAAGTTGAGAGGACACTTTTCCTCTGCCAGTCGGACTCTTATGGCAGGCCACCATGCGCTGTCGAAGGCTCCCTCTATGTCCAGAGATATTAGCACGACTATCCTCTTTAAGTCGAGTTTTCCTTTTATGTGCTTCAAAAGGTCATAGAGGGAGTCTTCGGTGCTCCTCTGGGGCATGAATCCGTACTGGCGAGTACTCATCCTTGGTACAATGTAGAACTTAAGGCGAGTCATCAACATCTTCTCAAATATTTTGCCTAAAACTGGTAGGAGGCCGATGGGCCTATATGATTTTGGGGTGGTGTAGTCTTTTTTCCCAGGTTTCTTTAGCACCACCACCGTGGCCTCCTTCCAAGACTTCGGAAAGTATCCATATTTTAGGCATTGGTTCAGAAGAGCCAGGAAGGCATCGGGTTCCCCTCCAATGGCTTGGCTGCATATGTCAGCTGTGAGGCCATCCAATCCCGGAGCCTTTTTAGGATTAAAAGAGTCACAAGCTATTTTTAGTTCAATCTGCGTGAAAGGTGGATCTTGGGAGTTTTCTTCTTCTCCTTCATTTACCTTTTCGGCTTTGTTTCTGATATTGCAGTGATAGGTGCTATCGTCGCTTTTACGGTCTTCTGGATAAAAAGTATCCGCTATAAGTTTTGCAGAGTCTTTTGCGTCGAGCACCTTCCCGTTCGCTATCATCTGCAAGTCCACCCCTCTTTGCGTTGTCCTACCAATGACTCTGTAGATCCCCTCCCAAACCCCTTCCCTATCCTGCTTGGTGCAAAACTCTTTCCAGCTTTCGGTCTGAGCTCGAGCTGCTTCTGCCTCATATTCCTTTTTTCTTTTTAAGTATTCTTCGACAACCTTCGGTCTCCGAACTGGGGCAGCGCACCGTATCCTCCTTTTGCCAGTGGCGACGTTCTTTTTCATTTCGGCGAGTTTCTCCGACCACCACGGCACAGAGAGTTTCTCCCTAGCTTTTTTGATGGGCATTGCAGAACGACACGCTTCTCGTATGACTTTTGTGTAATTTTCTGTGAAAGTATCTATAAGTTCAGTGGTGTTAATTTTCTCTATTTCTGTTTTTTGAATTTTGTGATCTATTTTCAATTGGTTTAGTTTCTCATGAAACTTTGTCCAATTAGCTTTTTTACTGTTGAAGATACGTGTCGTCCTTTCTACCTGACTCCCTTTGGCCCTCGTCAGTCTGATATTGAAGAGTATGCCGTTGTGGTCGGAGCTCGTGAGACTTTCGTCAATTCTCCACTGTTCCACCAGCTCAAGGATGTTGTCTGAACATGCCGTAAGGTCGACATGGCTACTAAAGCGCTGACCCCCCCTGATGGTGTCGAAAGTTGGAATGTCCCCTGTATTGAGGATATTCAGCCCGAGCTCACCGAGAGTTCCACCTACTTCCTCCCCCCTGCGGTCTACCACCAAGCTCCCCCACCAGGTGCTTTTCGCGTTGGCGTCCCCTCCAACGAGAAATGGTCTTGTGCCGTTTGTAATACCTATTTGTTTTAATTGATTTAGGTAGGCGTCTATTGGCTTGTCTGGCTCAAAATAGAAGGAAGCGAGTGTGATCTCCCAAGCACTGGTTTGGATTCCCACCGCGACTATGTTTTCTGTGGTGAGTTTTGGGTACTGTATTACTTTGATATTTTTGTCAAAGACGACAATAGCCGCTTTGACAGTACCCTCCCCAACGCCAGTGTCTTGGAAGACCCGCACTCCCCTCTGGGTCTTCATACTTTTTGAGTTGCCAATGTAAGGCTCCTGTACGAGCGCCACAGTGATTCCCCGTTTTTCCGCCTCCAGCAATAGCTCGTTGGTAGCCAATTTTTTCCTTTGGAGGTTAGCCTGTGCGATTTTATAAACATTGGATTTGCCTTGTGGGCCCTTAGCAATAGGCGGTGGTTGACCGCGCTATTGCGTCCCATTTGCGGCGGACTGGGCACTCTGTGCTAAACGCATTATGTTCTTTGTTGAACATATTTGCCCTCTCGCAGTTTTTGCACACTGCCACCCCCCCCGCCATCCAATCTGGGCATTCCGTTTTCAGGTGGGGTCCGCCGCAGTGGCTACAAATGTCCTCCTTTTCTGTACAGTGTCTTCGCCCGTGCCCGAAGCCTAGGCAGCGGGTGCATTGTATGAGTGGAGTTTGGTCTTCCACTCGGACTTTTTGTAAGTCCACGTGGACGTGCCCTCTTTTAGTCACCCGCTGCCACACCTCCGGGGACGTGCTCAACACTATATGTACCGAATAAGGATTCCGTGTCTTCTTTCTGTACCTGATTTCTAGCCTATTTTCCCTTTCGCAGAGGCCGCGAAAAACGTCCCGGTTTTGGTTCCTCAGGGCTTTTATTACATCTTCGTCCGTATTAATTGCTAGGACGTCCCTGAGTATGACCATGGGGTCCCTATTTTTTACGGCCTCTACGACGAGGTTAATACCATTCCCCTCTAGTCTCTCCTTTACTTTGTCTCTCTCGCTTTCCGTCTCGAACCCCATGACCACCTTCCTATTTCTAGCTTTTCTAACCCTTTCCACTTTGACCCAGCCTTCCTTTGCCTCTACCGCCTTTCTCACCCTCTCCAGTACCTCTTCCCCGGTCTCTGTCTCGTCCTTTGAAGTGACTACGACCGAGTGCAAAGTGTTGCGCTTGTCAAACGCCCCATTGATGCTCTCGGTCGCCGCCACTTTCGCATATGAGGGTGTCTCGGTGTGCTCTATTTGTTCTGCTAATGTGGTTTTCAGTTCTTCCATTTGCCTACTATTCTCTTCCAATAATTTGGAATGCATTTTTATCTTTTCTATGAGGAGAACTGTGTTTTCTCTCATAGTTTCTTCTGTACTTGTTCCTATGTCTTTTTTCTGGGTCAGTTGTCCTTCCTTTTCCTGATGCTCAGGGGTCCGTTTCAGAACTTCCATTTCTGCCGCGGCGTCTTTTATTAACTTATACATTGATTCGACCGCCAGAGTGATTCCGGCTTTTATCTCTGACTTCAGATTACGTGATTCTCCTAGTTGAGTTTTCGCTCTCTGAAGCCAGGTCCGGCCTTCCGTCACTCTGTCGGTCGAGGCAATTGGTTTTTGTGACGCACTTGCGGCCTCCATGGAGCTTCTCCGCTTTGTCTCCTTTCCAGTTTGGGGCAGTGTGACCTTCGGCGCAACCTTCGGAGGGACCACCGGAATCTGCGCTTGTTTTCTTGGTGACACTGTAAACGTGACCGATGCGGCTGGCTTTGGGTCTCTGCCCTTACTGTTCTCCCATTCGCCAATGCTCTTTCGAACATTGGCAGTGGGTGTCGTTGTTTTCGGAGACGGTCCTGCCATCTCTCTGTCAACTGGAGACTTTGTCTCTGAGACTACTTTCTTCCGGGGCGTGTGTTCGAGAGGCATTTTGCTTTGTCACGAGGTAGATCGTCTTTTGTTAAAACTATAAATGTCCTAATCACTAGAGACTACTTTTCCTGTCCCTGTATATAGGGGAAAGTTCAAGTCAAGATAAATTAAAAAAGTAAGAACAGGTAAAGGTTTTCTAAAATTCTTTACTATCCCTGTAAAGAGGGGATAGTAAATAGTCGATTTTTTCTTGTTCCTCCTGTACAAGGGAAATAACGTCTAGTTACAAAGGAATAAATGCAGTCAGCAGAGCATACACCGCTCTGTCTTAAATATCAAAGATATAGTCACAATTTAAGGTTTACACCGGGAACACCAGTTTCGGGAAGTTTTTAGTGCAGTTAGAGAAGGCTTACTAAAGAAAGAGAATCTGATTAAAGAATTTCAGACTATAAAAAATTTGACTCTATGTAGAGCTAAACTCTAGATCTGATCAGAAAGCCCTCTCAAAGCTCATCAAAATGAACCCAAACACGGCAGCTCTAGTCCTGAGGGCTTCAGAGATATAACTGTTTGAGATTCCGGTTGCCGATTCAAGATGGCGACCAGAAAACAGTTAATTGAGGTTTTCTCCGAAACCGTTCGTCCGAATACTGCCGTTTTTGGGCTCTCCGAACTTGGCTCAATGAGCTCTAACCCCTCGAGTAGGTTTCAGCAAGGAAAAATTTTTGCGCTGGAATTCCAGAAACTCCTCCCCAGACGGAAAGAGTATGGTCTGCCGGTGCTCCAGAAGAAAACCCGAGCCCTCCACGACCCCTGGTTCGGGAGTTATCCGAGTCTGAAATTTTGTTTGACAGTTCAAGAACTGTCAAAGTCAACTTTCGACCCAGTATAACTCTCCTCCCAGCGGCCGCAGAACACCCGTGTTTGGACTTGCCTGGCTCAGCTCGATCCGCCCCACCACGCAAGGTGGCTTCCAGGACACTGAAAAATTTCAGCGCCAAAACGCCTGAAAACCAGCTAGCCCGGTAGATAACGACTTCCCAAGCACCCTTTCAAAAACCACAGCTCTCCACGACCACCAGGACCGGAGCTATGTCTAAACAGAAATTTGAAAAATGGCCGCCTAACTGTCAAAAGACAACTTTATATGGCCACAACTCCGTAACCGTTCATCGGAGAGAGATGCGGTTTCGGCTGAAGCACGTGGCTCAACCCTGTCAGTTCAGCGATAGCTGTTTCAGCTACAAAAAATTTTAGGCCCTGAAAACGCCTGAAAGCCTAGAAATAATAATCTCCGGAACGCTCCAGTGCTAAATGTGAAAATCTGGTGCTCCCAAGTTGCTCGGTTAAGAAGTTATGGAATTCTAAAGTTTTTAACCAGAAAACCAAAATGGCCGAAAACAGACTTTTTTCGCGTAGTTTTGCTCCTTTTTGACTTAGGAGCGCGAGATTTTGGTTATTTAAGATGTCAATAGGTAGTTAGGTTCTTCTACAGTAGTAAAAATATTTAAAAGTAATTATTTTACTATTATTTGGTCACAAATTGATCAAAATTCCATATCTCCCGAACCGTTGAACTTAAAATTTTTCTAAAATATGGTAAAAATACGTTAATTTAGTCTCTAAACGGACTCAAAAAGAATTTTTGAAAATTTTAAAAATTTAAATGGTTTTTAGTATAAAAACCTGTTTTTTCACTAAAAACAAAATAACTCGGAGTCTCGGAGTGATAAAAATAAAATTAAAATTGAATTAGACTAAAAATTCTAGCGCGCAGCCAGATCAATTTCAAAATTAATATGTTCACACTTTAGTTATAAAGATATTCTAAGTCAAAGTTGAAATATTCTAATGCTTATATCTATTTAACTATTTAACTTAAAATTATTCCAACAGTACCGGATGTCTTCTTTCCTTGCAGGGTAGGCAGCTGTGAAGAAACGAAGTTCCTGTGATGTCTCCTTCTACTACCTCGTGCACACGTGTTTTGATGTTTTTTCAAGTTTTCTTTGGGATTTTCTACTGGAAAATTCCAGAAGAGATCTCAGCCTGTTGGTCTTCTAAGTCCACACACCAGGGTTAATTAAAATTTAGGGGTCACCGCTTTAGTTTTTGTGGCGTAAGCGTTTATGTGATTTAGCACTTAGGGAAAATAACCTATAAATGGTTATTTCTTTATATTCACTTTTTCACCGCAATCCAAGGATTCGACTGCCACTAAATCGCGTGGCCCGACTCTTTCCGCAGCGATCGACACTACTTTCACGTAAATCGGTCAACTTTTAACCACTTTTTTGAATTTTTTCGTACGGAGCGTTACAAAAATGATGTGTTCTCGAGCGCGGTTGGACTCAGACTGGTTAGGTTAGGTTAGGTTAGGTTAGGTTAGGTTAGGTTAGGTTAGGTTAGGTTAGGTTAGGTTAGGTTAGGTTAGGTTAGGTTAGGTTAGGTTAGGTTAGGTTAGGTTAGGTTAGGTTAGGTTAGGTTAGGTTAGGTTAGGTTAGGTTAGGTTAGGTTAGGTTAGGTTAGGTTAGGTTAGGTTTTTTTTTTTTTTTTTTTTTTTTTTTTTTTTTTTTTTTTTTTTTTTTTTTCTGCTTTTCCCCGATCATGAGATCACCGGGTCCTTATTTATCTATATAACTCATACATTCAAGTTCTCACATGTATTCCTCTCGCACTTTCAAGCCGCATACTTGGTCTTTCTTTTATCCATCCACATATATTCTTTGCCGGGTGGGACTCCCGCTACTCTCTGCTTGTATATATTTTTTCTCTTTTATTTGGGAAAATAAAGTTCCTTATACTTTAATTTTAATTTCTGTTTTGTTTTCAATATTATTTATACTTTACATATATTGGCTAACCTTACAGATTCTGCGTTCTTGTTCTTATTTTAGTTTACTAACCTTAGGTTTACATATTTATTGACTTACATGGGTTCTTTTAACTATTGTACTTATCATTACATTTCTAACATTCTTACATTTCTTATTTCTTAGTTCTATTCTTACATTTATAAATCTTACATCAGTATATATTTTTACTTATCATCTTATTTCTAACATTCTTACGTTTGCTATTTCTTAGTTCTATTCTTATATCTATTATTTGTACAACAGTAAGTACTTTTATTACTATAATTATTATGATTGCTGTTCACAATTTCGCAAGATAATCACAATTGTGCATTTAGCAGGATTGGTGAGTATTCTGTCATGTTATGTCTGATTTTGTGCTGTCCTTCTATATTTTTATACACGTTTTTGCCTAGGCAATAACATATATATACTAAGTTTATACATATTTATTGACTAATTCTTTTGCCAGTTTTCATTTCATACTTCGTTTTTTCCTTTGTTTTGAGTTGCTGTTTGTGGTTCATGTAAGTGTTCCTGTGCTGATATAATCGTGTATATTCAATATACATTCTGTATATCAGTTTGTGTTCGTGTTGTCATGTATTGCATGTTTGTGTGTATCGTGTTTGTGTTTCTGTGTACTTTTGTGGCTATGTGTACTTGTTATGTAATTTCTTGCCTGTGGATTAGGCATAAGCCGTGTTTGCACGAGCCAAGTAGTCCCACTTTTTCCGCACCGGGCAGTCAGCACTAAACGCATTGTGGTCGGCTTTCCGCAACCCAGAGTGTGAGCAGTTGCAGCACTGCGGTTCATTTCCTGCGGTAAAGTCTGCACATTTCTCGCGCAGGTGCGGTCCTCCACAGTGGCTACATCTGTCCACACTCTCGGTGCAAAATTTCCGACCATGTCCGAACGCGAGGCACTTTGTGCATTGTATGAGCGGAGACTGGTCCTCGACTCTGACCCTTTGAAGGTCTAGATAGAGGGCTCCAGCCTCCGTCATCCTCTGCCATACGTTAGGCCTTACCTGAAGGATGATGTGCGCTGTCTTGGGATTCCTTGTGCGTTTTTTGAATTTTATCACCATTTCCATGTCCTCTTCAGGCAGGCCCACGAAAATGTTCTTGTTCTGAGCGTAGAGCGCTTTAATTATGTCATCGTCTTCGCTATCCTCAAACACATCTTTCAGGACAACGAGAGGGTTTTTGTTTTTCATAGGCGCTACTATCAGTCCGTCTCCGCGACTCTCTATTATTTCCTGGACTTTCTTCATTTCCTCTTCAGTGTCGCAACCCAATATAATTGTTTGGTTCTTGGCCTTACGAATCTTGTTAATTTTGAGGCCAGTGCCTCTGGCATCGACTGCCCTTTTCACCCTGGCGAGCACCTCGTCAGCAGTCTCCAGACTACCTTCGAGGGTGACCGCCATCGAGTGAAGTGCAGGGCGGTGGACGGGTTTGGCTGCAGCGACGCTGGCATATGACTTAGGGACTGGGGCTAGGTTTATTTCGCATGCCAGTCCTTTTGCGACTTCCATGAGTTCCTGTTTGGCTGCGACGACATCATCGGCAATACCACCGATCAGATCTTTAAAGCGAGCGTGCGTTCGACTCTCGACCTCCTCTGTCGTTTGGTCTATGGCAGCTCTGGTCTCATCGATCCTGTCGATGATCTTGTCGATCATGTCGGAGCCTCGGGTGTCATTACCATCATGGAGTCCTACAATGTCCGTTTTCAGACTTCGCTCCATCTCGTTTAGTCGCTCGGTCAGTGTCGCTTCCACTTCTCCCAGTTTCTTGAGGATGACATCTTGTCCATAGGACGACGAGGTTTTTGTAGGTGTCCTTGTTTTTGGGACCTCTGCTTCGAGACTTTGGATACGCCTACTGAGCTCGAAGATTGCTCGTATGCCCTTGTCTGACTGCACCTCCAGGAAATGTTTAATGTCTCTCCTCATCTGAGGGTAGTCATGGACTTTCGAGGGTATATCCTCGAAGGTCTTCATTATCTCCTGGAGGAGCTGATCACTCGGTAGTGCAGCGTAGTTTTGTTGCTGCTTTTTGTAAAATTCCATATTATCGAGTGATCTCCTTTTGGTCTCTGGTCTTTTGATAAAAGTCCTAGCAGCGTCCTGCGCTATTGCGGTTGTGGTGGCAGGGCTGGGGGTGGTGGGCTTTTTGGCAGCGCCAGAGGTCGTAGGTGTGCGGTACATGTTAATTGTGCGAGTGTGTATGAGTGCGGTGTGTAGTGTAGGTTGTTGTGGGTAGATCGGGGAAAGTTGTCCCTTTGTAATATGTTTGCCAGACCCTGTAAAGGGGGGTCTATGTCAAGTATGAAATAAAACCTATCTATCTTATGTATATACTATAAATCAAGGTAGAGTCTAGCTCTACCGAGTTATTTTTACCTTTACAAAGGTAAAGGGGCTTGAACTAGGGCTTGTGAGCCTTCAGGAGCCAATTCTAATCAAAAATCAAAATTCAAAAAAAATTCCGACTCTACCTAGAGTCAATCTAAGTGATTGCAATGGTAGATCTCCTCGAGCCCTTTCGTTTGAACCCAAACACGACTGTCCCAGCCCTAGGGGTTCCGTTGAAACAGCAGTCCAAAATTCTGGTCGCCCATCCAAGATGGCGACCAGGATCCGGTCACAAACGGATTTCTCCGAGACCACCCGTCCAAAAACTGCCGTGCCTGGGGTCTCCTGACTGGGCCCGACGAGCTCTATAACTTGATGAGGGTTTAGACTGAAAAATATTTCAGCTCCTGAAAACTCCTGAAAGGCTACTAGCAGAACAGGAGAGGTGCTGCCTTTGTCCCCAGAAAAAACCAGAGCCTTCCACGACCTCCGGCTCGGATGTTATCAGCGTCTGAAGTTTGGTTTGACAGTTTAAGAACTGTCAAAATCAATCTTCGACTCCGGATAATTTTCCTTCCAGTGGTCGTAGAACGCCCGTGTTTGGGCCCAGTAGGCTTGTCCTGACCCGCTCTATCGTTTCAGGCTCCTTCCCAGTACCTGAAACCTTTCAGCGCCAAAGCGCCTGAAAAGTAGTGGGGCGGATAGAAGCCGTCGTCACGAGCTCAACCAAAAAAATTGCAACCTTCTACGGCCACCGGATACGGAGCAACGCACTGTTAAAGTTTGCCAAGATGGCCGCCCAGCTGTCAAATGCTGTCTTCGCCAGGCTACAACTCCGCAACCGTTTGCCGCAGAAAGATGCGGTTTCGAATGCCGTACTCAGCTTGACCCCCGCTATCCCCCCAGCAAGTTTTCAGGGCTGAAAATTTTCAGGCCCGAAATTCGCCTGAAAGTGTGTCAAAAATGTTTGTCTTTGTATGCCCTAGAGTTTGAAGAAAACCCGGTGTCTCTGCGCCTTATAGCTCCAAAGTTATTTGTACTTTTGTCTTGCGACCAGAAAAACTAAAATGGCGGAAAACAGCTATTTCCGCCGTTTTTGGAGCTATATGGTGCAAGTTTGGGCTTAAATAGTGGCGAATAGGTGACCTAAATCCAATTCTGCACCTAAAATTAAATAAAATATATTATTTTAAAAAATATAGTGAAAATACACTAAAAAATCTGTAACTTCGGCGCCTGAGCATATAAAATTTTGAATAAAGTTTTAAAATTTGTATTAAATAACGATTTATGTAATAAAAGAGAAAAACTGAAAAAATTTGAAAAAGTACTGAATAATAATTTTGAAAAACTGAAATTTTGACAAAAATTGTTATATTTTAGCCTATAATTAACTAAAAATTCTATTCTTACTGTCTAGGTCTTCAGCAGGTTAGCGCGCAACAGCAACCAGTGAGAAAAGAGGGGGTACTGCCTGAAAATTTTCCAGTAGAGGCGCCTGAAGTTGCAAACTTTGAAGTCTTCTATCTTCGACTCCGGAGAAGGTAAAATTTTTCTTGAAATTGCAAAAGTCTTTGCCCGGTGTTCTTGATGTTTCCTGAAAGTTTAAGCGTCCTGGCACTTGTTTTTGTACGGCCACGTGCCACGTGGTGGAGAAAAACAAACAGGTTATCCTTAAATAATTCTGGACTGCGTGGACCGATTTTCGTCGCCGAGGTATCGTTCTGTGCGCAACGCTGTGCTCGATGATTGAAGCCCAGAAAAACTGGGGGTCGTCGATTTCGTTTTTGAGATATCTCACTTTTTGTGTTCTTAAAAGCACTTGATTCTGAGTTGTTGTCTTGGAAAAATTTTTCCGGACTTTTCCGGTTAAAACTTGTTACACGACCACATGCACTGCACAATTCCGCATCTTTAGGTTAGGTTAGGTTAGGTTAGGTTAGGTTAGGTTAGGTTAGGTTAGGTTAGGTTAGGTTAGGTTAGGTTAGGTTAGGTTAGGTTAGGTTAGGTTAGGTTAGGTTAGGTTAGGTTAGGTTAGGTTAGGTTAGGTTAGGTTAGGTTAGGTTAGGTTAGGTTAGGTTAGGTTAGGTTAGGTTAGGTTAGGTTAGGTTAGGTTAGGTTAGGTTAGGTTAGGTTAGGTTAGGTTAGGTTAGGTTAGGTTAGGTTAGGTTAGGTTAGGTTAGGTTAGGTTAGGTTAGGTTAGGTTAGGTTAGGTTAGGTTAGGTTAGGTTAGGTTAGGTTAGGTTAGGTTAGGTTAGGTTAGGTTAGGTTAGGTTAGGTTAGGTTAGGTTAGGTTAGGTTAGGTTAGGTTAGGTTAGGTTAGGTTAGGTTAGGTTAGGTTAGGTTAGGTTTTTTTTTTTTTTTTTTGTATATCTATTCTACCGCAGACATGATGGTCCGCGCCATTTTTTACAGTGTTCTTTGTTTATGAAAGTTTAACAATGGCATTTTGTCGTGCCCTCATCTTAACATTTACTTAAAAACTAAGCTTAAAAACTACGCGAGTCCACCTCAGACTCATATATATATTTTTTTTTTTTTTTTTTTTTTTTGTTTTCTTTTTTTTTTTTGTTTAAATTAGTTAAGTTAGTAACTTATTTATACAAATTACTTTTACTTATATTACAATAAAACTTAGACACATCAATATATCAAATCTATAGACATATCACACCGTCAATCCAACACCTTCACGAAACGAAACTCAACGCCATTTGTTTGCTGACCGCTAACTTTACAGGTTTTTTCACAAACAGTTTCCTTGAAGAATCCCGCCCAGCGACGGTATTGGATTAAAGGTGCGATATGCAAGGTATTAAAATATACTTATTACAATGGTTAAATTGTTTCAAAATATACTTATGTATTTACACACAGTTATCTTGCTACATGTTACATTATTATTATATATATATTTTTTTTTTTTTTTTTACGACTATGGATTTAGGGTTGGTGGGTAGAGTTTGGGTATTGGGCTCTTGTTGATCTGCCACCTAGAGTCTTCACTAACTCCATCAAAGCTTCCACGACTGCGGTGTCTCGATGCTGCATGGCCGTCTTAAGGTTGTATTCGACGACCACTTTAGAAGGCGCATCCATCGCTTTACGGGCGAAACGGCCCGTGGCATCGTCGGCGTCGTCGGTGTAGTACACACAGCTGACCGTGTGTCTCGACACTGCAACAACTGCATGGGAGATGCTGTCGTGAATTTGGAGCCTCCTTGACTTGGTGTTTATTATGATGACGCTGTCGCAGGTCAACCCCTGAGCTGCGTGGATGGTGAGGATACGCGACCCTTCGCCAGACCCATAGCCCTGGTCGGCAAGAGAGGCTCTCTCTTCCTGCGTATGGACCAAGAATAAGGTGTTCTGGGCGGTTATCGGTATGCGCGCTCCCGTGAACCTTTCTACTTTCAGAGAGTGGACCCGCGACAGCGAAGTTTTGGAGGAGTATATACCGGGGTATATCTCACTCAGGGTCAGTGCTATGTCCATTGGGTTCCGATGCGTACAGAGTAACTCCTGGGTGATGCCAGCCACCAAGTTTGGACGGGTGTACCTTAACTCAAAAAGGTTCTCTCTGTCCAAAAATGGTAGCTGATTTACGTCTCCGATGAGAACGACCTCGCTCGCTCCAGACAACTTCTCTGCCATGACTATTGCCCCAAAGTGGTTCATGAGGGCTTCGTCAACCATAAGGCGACGGCATTTCTCCTCTGGTCTGAACCCGTTGGCTAAAATTGAGGCCATAGTGCGCACCTTTGCCTTGACACGATCTCCTAATCGGTGCGCTAGTTTTTCTCTGAGATCCTTAGCAGCTTCGGTTGTTGTGGTCACTACGATATCGCTCTCCTCGTCAAAATGTTTCACCATCCAGGTCGTCTTGCCGCACCCTGGGACTCCGTTTATCCACTTGATACTGGGTACCGCCCAATGCGCTTCCGATGCCGGGGAAGCGGAGGCCCCCGAAATGGATTGCGCCATTTCGAGGATCCTGTCGTCCAGCATAATTTTGGTACACTTGGCGGTAACCACTATCGGGTCGTCTTCGGGTGTGTGGAATGTTACTTTCCCTGAGCGCTCCGTTTCCACCTCGTCCAGGGTCACAAAGCCACCCTTCGCGCTATAGGCTGCCATGTACGACCCCGTCATTTCACCAGCAATGACCTGGGATTTAACGTTGTCGTACACGGCTGCCTCTGCCTCCCCGAGTAAGACCCTTAACAGACCCTCATTTTTCCAATGAAAGGTCTGCAGAATCTTTCTACATGTCGCGAGGTTTACCTCTCTGGTTGCCCTCACGACTGATACATACTCGAGGAATGCGCTCTGTACGTGGTCTATGATACCAGAGTTTACAGCGAGGGTCGGAGGGCTGACTTGCCCTTTGTCGGCTCTGGTCGGTTTGGGTTTTGGTTCTGGTGTTTCCCTGGGTTTCGGTTTGAAAAACCTCATGACCGCTAACTCTTGCCGCTCAGTTGGTGATGTGCGGCTGGTACTCGGGAGCAGTGCGCTGAGGAAGGTGCCGATTGCTTTGAGACGGCTCTTGGACCGCGCTCGGTCCTCTGGGCTGATGTTTTTGCCTTTGTCCCTCTTTTCTTTTTCTGCTACAAACTTTTGCTGGGCCCTTTCAGCTCCGCTCGTGGTGTTCGGGTTTTTAGTGGAACTCATCGTGCTACCTGTGTGGTCTTTGGGGGCTTTGAGGAAACTTAGAGTTTCCCCCCTATCCTCGTAGACCACGACCTCATGCTGTTCTGAGGCTTTAAGGCAGCCGAAACGGTCTGCGATGTCTCCTCTTTCACCACCGACCGCCATAGCATCGATGCTGATCGTGCGGGGTGCTATGCACGTATTTTCACCTGCCTCCCTGATCTTTTGGAGCAGCGAGCTCGCCTGAGCAAAAGGGGTCTCCGCTCTCCACTCGAGTAGTGCGATTGTCTTTCCTTTGAATCGCACTAAACGGCACTTGTGAGCGGCTATCTCCACCTGCCGCAGCGCGGCGTACTTCCTTGCTTTGATGCTCGTTTTTGATGTGCTCCCGTTGATCAGGGCAGCTAGGCCTGGTGAAATTGTGATTCGGGCTCCAGTGCGGCTTGAAGCAATGCAGAAACTTATACCCAGCGTCTCTGATTCCCTATTCATGAACAGGGCGACCCCTCGGAGTCTGATACCGGGGACTCCGTCTCTTCCGCATACCAGGAATTGTGTTACTGGCATGTCGATTGGGATCGTCTGTTGGTTTATCCCTGTTGTTACTACCGCTAGCGCTGTTACTGGTGCTGGTTGTGTGTTTATTCTTTGCTGTGTAATTGAAGGTGACGGGTTTTGTGTAATTGGTGTTGTGTTTGTACTTTGCCGTGTAGTTGTGGGTAATGGGTGTTGTGTATTTAGTGTAGGTGTTGTGTTTGTGGTGGGGGTACGAGTAGATGGTAGCCGGACTCGACTTTGTGCGGGGGCGTCCGATTTGTTCGGCCCCGCTGCAGTTACGGCAACTCTACTCGCGAATGCTAAGAATGGGGTCCTCGAAGCTGGCTTCTCCATGAAGTTGTGGAGTGAGGATTGACTTAACTGGAGGCCTGTTTCCCGCTCCAGTTCCATTCTTTCAAGGCAAAACCTTGGGCATTCGAAGAGAAGGTGCCAGACTGTTTCCTCGCAGCTCTGGTCGCAGACGCACGAGGGACTGTCCTTGAGGTGGAAGCGGTGGAGGTATGCTGCGAAGCCTCCGTGTCCCGTCAAGATTTGAGTATGGGCCGGTGTTAGGGCTGTGTCCCTGAGGATTCTTTTCGCCGCTAGGACGTCTGGAAAGAATACTTTTGTTACCGCCCCTGTACTCGAGGACTCGTACCTCACTTGCCACTTCTTTACAGTCCCCTCCCGTATCTTCCTTCTCACGTATGATACGGGGACTTTGTCGTAGTCCGCTGTCTCCTTTGTTAGGGCCGCCTCCTTTGCCAGCACATCTGCTCTCTCATTCCCGACAGTTCCAACGTGGGCCTTGAGCCAGAACAGCCTCACTTTTCTGCCCTCCTCTCTGATTTCACGGATGAAACTCTTTATTTGGAGTGCCAGGTGGTGAGTAACAGACGGTCTCCTCAGCAGGTCTAGCGACGACCTTGAGTCGCTCAGTATGCTTATGGAGGCCGCCTTAGATTCTCTTGCCAATCTGACAGCTCGGAAGAGTGCATACATTTCAGATTGGAAGACAGTGTTGTAAGGCTCCAAGCCAAAAGTGCTGGACATGGACTCCTTTCCTCCTTCCCACCAAGTTAGGGCAGCTCCAACTTTCCCCTCTATCTTGCTGCCGTCGGTGTAGATTTGGGGGCCGGTAACATGGTGAGTCTGTAAGGTTTCGGGATTCCAGTCTTCTAGGCGTGCATACTCGGTTGTTGTAAGTCGCGCTGGATGAGGCTGATTTAAATAATTTATGTTCCGTTCCAGCTCGCGGCCCGGTGGTAGGAACTCTCGGGAATGGCCCTTCTTGATCTTGTAAAGGGTCGCCGCCTCAATCACCCGGAGGTCTAGTGGGAGTTGGCCTGACAGAACCAGTGCCGATGTCAGAGACACCGTGCGGTATGCCTTGCAGATCTTCTGTACGAAACCCCGCTGCAGCGAATCAAACTGGTTTCGTGTCATCAGTTTTTCAGCTGCCGGGGCCCACGCACTCGCTGCATACATCACGATAGGCTCTATCACCGACACATAAATCGTCCTAATTATCTCCCTATTGAGACCCCACGTCACCTTCGCTGCACACGCGAGTTGCTTATAGATGTCCGCAGCCTTTTTACAGGTTGCGGATACGTGTGCATTAAAAGTGAGTTTGGCGTCAATAATGAGACCTAGCAGCTTGATCTCTTGGACTAGGCCCAGCCTTGTGCCCGACATGTGCAGAACCGGGACGTCGTATTTCAGCTTTTTCGTTAACACCATCGCATTGGTCTTATGCGCGGCGAAACGCAGCTTATTTCGGGCGCCCCACTTCGACACTATGTCTAGCGTCTCATTGGCTTTCTGCTGCAAGGGACCGGTCTCGTGGTCTGAGAATACCAGGACGACGTCGTCTGCAAAAGCTTGGCAATATACCCCCATACTAGCCAATTTGTGAAGGAGCGAGTCTAGGATCAGGTTCCAGAACGTCGGACCGGCAATTGAGCCCTGAACGCATCCTTTGTTGGTTCCCTTCTCGCTAGTCGCTCTGGCGTAGTTGACCTTTACGTGGCGGTCTTTTAAGTAAGAGGCGACAAGAGTGTACAAATTTCTGGGACATTGTTTGGCCACCATCTGTTTTTTTAATGCAGGCCACCATGCGTTATCGAAGGCCCCCTCTATGTCCAATGACACCAAAAGCACTATCTTCTTTGCTTTGATTTCGGCACGTATGTGCCCCATTAGGTCATAGAGGGCGTCCTCGGTACCACGCTGTGGCATGAACCCGTACTGGCTTTTATGGAGTGTTGGATAGAAGTGCCACTGCAATCTGCCTACAAGGAGTTTTTCCACGATTTTTCCGAGGACAGATAGGAGACCTATTGGCCGGTACGACTTTGGACTAGTGTAGTCGTCCTTGCCTGGCTTGCGGAGGATGCACACGTGGGCGACCTTCCACTGCCTCGGAAAATGTGATAACGACAGACATCTGTTTGCTATCGCCAAGAACACTTCCCTATTGCAGTTTATTGCTGCTGTGCAGATGTCCGCCGTCAATCCATCGGGACCGGGGGCCTTCTTCGGATTTTGGTCTTGCAGGACCATATCCAGCTCTGTGGTCGTAAAGGGTGGATCGTCGGCGGACAGTTCTTGTGGATTTTCCTCCCTCGCAAGTTGTCTCAGTGCACTGTGGTACGGTCTTTCGCCATCTGTCGAGTCATCTGGGTAAAAGGTTTTTGCCAGTAGGTCCGCGGATTGCTGTGGGCTAAGAGTTTCCCCTGCGG
Source organism: Mythimna impura (assembly GCA_905147345.3). Taxonomy (NCBI): domain Eukaryota; kingdom Metazoa; phylum Arthropoda; class Insecta; order Lepidoptera; family Noctuidae; genus Mythimna; species Mythimna impura. The sequence goes on along the minus strand of LR990361.1, from coordinate 8,461 downwards.
TATTTCTCAGGAGGGTGTCATCCTGCCTTCTGGTTGTCTTCCTTAGTACCCTGTAGACGCCGTCCCACATGCTCTCTCGGTTTTGCCTAGTACAGAACTCCCTCCAGCTTGCAGTGGCAGCTTCCGTCGCTGCTGAGGTGTACTTATTCTTTGCCGTGACGTAAATTTTTATAGTGTCTTCCCGCCGGTGAGCGGCAGCGTTCCGAATCCGTCTCTTTTTCGTCATTGTGTCTTTCTTGAGACGGTCTAGAGTAGAATTCCACCAAGGGGGTTTTGTGCTGTGTTTTGGGGATCCCAGTTTTGGGATCGCCACGTCACACGAGCGGTGGATGGCGTTTAAATATTCTGTAAGGATTTTTTCCAGATCTTCTGGGCCCGGGGCGTTCGAGATCCTGGCCTTTGTTATTTCTTTTTCGGCCAGGTTGGTTTTGAAGTGCGTGCAGAACTCCGACCACTTTGCCTTCTTGGTATTATAGATGCGCGTCGAGACTGGCCTTAGGGGTTCCAAAGCTTTCTCTAAGCGCATCGAGAAGGTGATTGCATTGTGATCGGATGAGGTCAAACCTCTTTCTACTCGCCACTCCTCCATTTTTCCCAGCAGCGACAGACTGCATGCAGTTACATCTACTATGCTTGTGCACCACCTGTCGCCCCTGTAGATCTCGAAAGTCGGCGTGTGACCCGAGTTTAGGATCTGGAAATCCCGCTCGTGGAGAAAGGAACAGTACTCAGCCCCCCGATGGTTTTCGGAAACACTGCCCCACCATTGACTCCAGGCATTTACGTCACCTCCCACCAGGATGTTGTTTGTGTATAGTTTGTTTGTTGTGTGTTGTAATACGGAAAGGTATGGGTTTAATTCTTGGTCTCCCTCAAAGTAGACCGACAGCACTCCAAGACTAAGCTGGCCCACCTTCAACAGAACGGCCGCAATGTTCTCAGTTACAAGTTGGGGGTCATGAATGACCTCCAAACTGCTCCCGAAGATCACTATTGCCGCTTTCACTGGTTTTTGGCGGTTAAGGCTGCACTGGATAACTTGTGTGCCAGGACTTTGTTTCATTACACCTGTTCTTCCCACGTAAGGTTCTTGAACAAGTGCCACAGAGATTCCCTTAGCCTGAGCCGTCAGATGGAGTTCATCCGTGGCCAGCTTGGAGCGCTGGAGATTGACTTGGATGAATTTCAATCTTGCTGTCGATCTTTGTGAATGTTGAGGGGGACTTTGTTGGTGGTTTTCCTGCGGGTCGCCCTTAGCAATAGGAAACGCGCGACCGTGCTATCCCATCCCACTTTTGGCGTTCCTGGCAGTCTTCGCTAAACGCGGTGTGTGCCAGGTCGCTTCCTTTTTTCTGTGCCCCCTTGCAGTTTATACACGTGGGCTCCTTACCTTCGACTCTGTTCTGACAGTCCCTGCCATCATGTGCACCGCTGCAAAAGAAGCATGACTCCTTTGCCGCCCCGCATAGGGACCTGTTGTGTCCGTATCCGAGGCACTTAGTGCACTGAACGAGTGGGGACTGATCTACAACAGAGCACCGCTTGATGCCCACGTGCACTCTCTGGGCTTGGGTGAAAATAAGCCACATTTTTGGTGAGATTTCCAACACCGGGTGGCACTCATGGGGATTTCTCGCGCGCTTCCTGAATCGCACCCTGGCCGTCTGTTCACCCACAGCGACGTCTTGCAGAAGATGTTTGTTCTGTGCTAATAGGAGATCGACGATCTCGCCATCACTGTAGCTGGACAGCACCCCCTTTACACAGACTAAGGGGTTTTGGGGCTTTGACTCCTGGACCTTGAGCCCTCCGTTTTTCTTGAACTGGTCCCTGACCAGATTCAAGTCGGCTTTGCTGGCGCACCTCAGGATTACCTTCTGATTTCGGGCCTTCCTGACGGCGTCCACCTTGGCTCCGGTCGTCTTGAGATCCAGGGCGGTCCTGATCCTCTCGATCACGTTGTCCCCAGTGTGTTTGGGATCCGTCGACGAGACGATCAGGGTGTGATTTGGCTGTAATTGGTTTGGCTTAGAGGGGGGTTTCGGTGTACTTGCTACCTGGGCAAAGGTTTTTGGGCCTTGTAGCTGTTGTGGCGGTCTTTCTACTTTGGCCAAGTCTGCTACCCCTTTCTCAATGTTTTGGAGGTGCTTCTTGACCTCCACGACCGCCAATTCTGCATCCAGGTTTGGACCTGCCATAACCTGAACGGGGGGTTCTTTATCCCGCAGGACTCGGATATCCGCCGAGACCAAGTCCAGCCTTTCCGCAATGGGTTTGAGGTGTTTATGAAAATCTTCTCGTGACTGTGTTGGTGGTGGAGGGAGCGCGGGTTTACTCAGCATCTCTTGGATCTGCACCCGCACTCTTCCCATCTCTTCGTCAAACCGGGTATTTGTTAAAATGTCTTTTCCCGCCTCAGACGCCTGACTTAGGTCCGGTCCTGGCTGGGTAGGGTCAGGCTTCAGTTTCTCCATTTCTTGACGGAGCACGTCCAGCTGATTTGAAATGCTGGTAATGTGTGACTCTAGGCGGAACAATCCCCCACTCAGGAGTTCCCCTTTAGGATCCCCAGGTGTCTTCACAATGTCCAGCCTGGTCTGTTCGTGCTCCTTGGAGTTCTTTAAGCTCGCCAGCTTGACTTCCTCCCTTACCTCCTTTAGACTCTTGAAAGCTTCAAGAGTCTCGTGGCCTAGCCAGTCGCGGATACCCTTTGCCTCTTTCTTTGTCTCGGTCAGGTCAGTTCGCATGAGCGAGAGTTCAGTTTTTAAGGTCATAACATCTCGAGTGTGAGCTCTCTCGACCCGCACAAGCTCTTGTGCATGTCGAGAGCGCTCCTTCTCGAGGTTGAATTTATGACGTGCCCGCGAGTCTGCCAAAGACAGAACTGTCTCGTAGAGACCCTGGAGGCACTCATGGGCAGTGACCTTACATTCCCGCTTCATGTTCCCTGCCGACTCTAAGGCGTCTTTCCCCCTCTGAAGCAGGTCGTTTGCCTCTCTCGTGGCCAAATCCATCTGTACACCTGTACCCCTTCTTGGAGTTCGGTACAGAAGACTCTGACGCTCGGGTCTGTTTAAGTGACCTGCCGAAGAGGCCACCGAGCTCTCATCGTCGGAAATGATTTGGCGAGGGGGGGAAATTCCACACTGCTCCCAGTTGATGACAGTCTCCGAAACTCTGCAAGGGATTCCCTCTCGCATCTCGGGTCCCGATGGTGTCGTGTCCGAGATGTGTGTCGTACATGCCGACACATCTGAGCCTGCTGCCTGTGGCTCCGACGACGCCTTGGGGATCGGGGCAGAATACTGAGGCGGCTCCGATGGTTGCGCCGCCTTTTCGGACACGGCAGATTTGGCAGTGTTCCTCAATATCTTTTTCCGGAGGTTAGTGGAGACTCCCGTGGTTGTTTTACGGGAGGCAGATATGGTGGACTGCTGTGAAGACATTTTTTGTTTTTGTTG